>CM019150.1:57728301-59100643 GCA_009733165.1 Naja naja
TTTACTTTTAACCTATGGTAACTCAGTTATTTAAAACAAGTATAACTGTCTGGGTTTGTGCAATGTATTGAGCTATAAACTAGCCATCTATGCTTTAACACAGGAGTTCCTAACCCCTGGGCTGCAGCCCGCAACTGTGTGACAGCCTGTTAAGAACCAGGCTGCTGAAGTGGCAGGTAAGGGTGGGATTTAGATTGTGTGCACTAAACTATTCTCCCCCACCTCCAAAGCTACTTAATTGCTACCACCAAACTACAGAACCAAAAAGGTTGGGGACCCCTGCTTTAGCATAAAATGTTTTATAAACATTGCCATAGTTGGAGAGTGGAAGGCTTTTATGGGTTGGAATTGATGTCACCTATGCAAGCTGTCTGTTGGCTTCCCCAGGCCAGAAACTAAGAACTTTTGTTTGGCAAACTTTCGGTTTTGAGTTCAAGTGGTTTCTGAACTGCACCATTGTGGGTTATGACTCGTCCCCTGAGTTTTTGGTGATTATCCTAAACTGAGCTCTGACAATATGTCATTATAGAGATTGGGTAATTTCCTTTCTTGAAGGCTTTTGGAAAGATTAGAAAAAGACTATTGGTGATATATTTAAGTACAGGATGTTTTGCCTCAAAAAAGATTTTAATTAGATAAGTGGTTACCAAATCACGATTTGCTGATCAAGATGGTAGTGAAGATTCTGCCACAAATGCAAAATATATAATTTTGTCCATGTTACTGGTAACCTTCAAGCCTGACAATAGGCTTCATGTATTATTTTTGGAACAAAGTATCTGGAACATAAAGAAATGTTTGACTTTTCATTAGTATTAATACCAAGTCACCACAAACTATATTTATTTTTCTGTGTTAGGCTAAAAGAAGAATCTATATTTACTGGTAGATTTTTGGATGTATTTGTAATCAATCAGCAAAATTTTTTGACAGTCAGTGATCCCAAATGATCTTGGTGTGAAAGAAGAGAGAGCTTTGGTCAATTGAGTACTGAAAATAATATTTGTCTACACAGACTTTAGACTGGATGATAGATCTCAGGTTTTAATAAAGACAAATCAAAAAGAAAAGCAGTTTCCACGATCTGTTTTCCTTGTTCTATACAAAACTTTAAAATAAAGTCTCCTTAAATCAAGCTCAGTTTCAGACACTGCAGAGAAACATTCATATGGTATACTGGTTTCTGGTCCAAATATCAAACAGGTCTGACCTTGATAGCTTTTTCACTATCAACCATGGCTTATTAATATCAATTGCCAATATATATTTAATAATTTGCATTTACCAAACTGATAATTTCTTCATCTGAAATTCCTTGTTGTAAGCCCATTTGGAGAGTCTTTTGATGAGAAAGAAGCCAAACCCAAAGTACCTTTTAACTTCAGTTTTAGTCATATCTCATCAAAACCAAGAATTATCCTGTTATGTATGCAGGTTTGAAATCATTGGTTTAGTTTGAATTGTTCTTGTAAAGTGTTGGAAATGATTGGTTTAAAAAGTGCGGGAAAACCCTGCACTCTGATTGGCTGTCAGCCGCGCTGCCGCTATAAGTAGCAGCCGCAGCAAAGCCAGTCGGGTCCGTTCTGAGCTGTAGTCACTAATAAACTAAAGAGCTTGAAGCACCAGGTCTGTCTTCATGCAAACTTAACACTGGTGACGAGGATGGGATTCTGAAGAGAAAAAGCGAACAGAAGAAGAGCGAGATGGCTGCGCTGAACACCCCCAGCCCCGTTCGATCCGACGGCAGAAGACTGGGAGTCGATGCAGATCGTTTCCAATGTATTTGAGGGAACGATCTTGCCGCCATTTCGAGCAGCGGAAGAGGGCGGTCTTCTTACGCACTGCAGTCCGGCAGTTTTCAAGATGGCGAAGGCACCGGAGCAGCAGAGCGTGAAGGTAATGGCTTGGCCTGATCTGGAAAGGCTGTTAAGAGCCCATTACGCCACAAGTATCGTGCCTCATTAAGAGACACTGAGTTTTACCATCGCGATCAGGGGGAAAACGAAGCATAAATGACTTCGTGGCAAGTTTAAGAGACATTGGGTGCATGTGAATTCAACAGTTTAGAGGAGGCCATGCGCGATCGTTTCGTTTTAGGCCTTAAAGACAAGGTGCTGCAGAGCAAGTTATTAATGAAACCTAAGATCACGCTGAAAGAAGCAATAGAAGAAGCCTCTTCAGCAGAAGCTACCAAGTCCTCAGCAGCAGCCATGAAGAAGATTAACAAGGCCACGAGCCATCCTGATGTGGAAAAGTCCACCACAAATCATTGTGAGGAACTAGATTCTGAGTCAGACTGTAGTGAGGTGGAGGAAGGAATTTACAGACTCAGAATGGAGCGGAAAAGAAAGACCTGGGAAGAAAGAGGCAAGATTTCTACTGCAGAGGTTGTGGGGAAGCCATCCCCTCACTGAATGCAAGTTTTAGACACCATTTGCCTCCGTTGTGATAAAAGAGGACACCTAGCAAGAGTCTGCAAATCATCCAGAACTCCACCCAACAGAAGGAAGTTTGCTGCAAGCAAAGACAAAGAATTCAAGCCTAACAACCTCAGTGAGAAAATGGGCAGTACAGAAGCAAATGGGAAGAATGAAACTCATCAAACAGTAACTATTGGTCATTCTTCCCCTTAAAAAGCAGAAAAGTGCATGTCAAGGTACTTATTGAAGGAAGGCCTTGCCAAATGGAAGTGGACTCAGGCTCATACCTTTCTATGGTGTCATGGGACACTATTCAGACTACTTCCTAACATCCAGAAGAATCACTTCAAGAAGCAAGCATTGACTCTTAAAGACTACCAAGGGAACAAGATTCCAGTAGTTGGAACAAGAGAATTCAACGTGAAATTCAAGGGCCACACCAAGCGCTACCACTGACCATCGTGGACAAGGACCGCCCAAGTCTGCTGGGCCTTGAATGGTTCAACCCACTGGGCATCGAGGTGACTGGCATCAATCACGTGAGCAACACTGAGTGGGAAGAGGCCTTGAAGTCTGAGTTTCCAGAGGTCTTCAGCGACGGATTAGGCAAGTACTTGGGGACCCCTATCTCCTTTAACCTAGATCCCAAGGTACAACCAATCCGTTTAAACCCAGAAGGGTTCCATTTGCATTAAAGGAAAAATTGATGCACAATTAGATAAACTAATAGCCCAAGGGGTTTTAGAGCCCACTGACCACTCCAGGTGGGAGACACCCATAGTCACACCAGTCAAGGCTGATGGGTCTGTAAGAATTCAGGAGACTAAGGGGACATTGAACCATGCTACAACAGAGCGCATATCCAGTTCCAGTAGTGCATCATTTACATTCTCTTGGAGGGGCAGTTTTTGCCAAATTGGACCTGGCACAGGCATATCAACAGTTAACAGTTGATGATGCCACTGCAGAAGCCCAAACCATTGTGACCCATAGAGGTGCTTTCAAATGCAAAAGGTTGCAATTTGGAGTAAGCTGTAGCACCAGGCATCTTCCAAAGCCTTATGGAAAGAATGTTACAAGGGTTGCCAGGGGTGGTGCCCTATTTTGATGACGTTTTAATTTCTGCTGAAAATGACACTCAGTTACACGAGAGACTCAGAGAAGTCTTAATCAGATTCAAAAAAGCGGGGTTAAAAGTCAAAGAAGAAAAATGCACACTTAGAACAGATAAAGTGGAATTCTTGGGTTACATGATCGATAAACATGGCATCCACCCCACAGAGGCCAAAGTTCAGGCAATCAAAGAAGCCCCCAGGCCAAAATGCAAAACAGATTTGCAAGCATTCTTGGGACTCATTAACTTCTATCATATGTTTCTACCTCAGAAGGCAACCATTGCAGAACCCCTACATAGGTTGCTGGACAAAAAATCTGCATGGGTCTGGGGCAGGAAGGAACAAGCTGCATTTAACAATATCAAGAGACAAATCACGTCTGATTCTGTACTGATACAGTTCTCTGAGAACTTGCCTGTTGTTCTGACTTGTGATGCCTCCCTTTGGAGTGGGGGTGTTGAGCCACATGCTTCCCAGCGGAAGGGAAGCCCCTATTGCATTTTACTCTCACACCTTGACTAAAGCAGAGAGGAACTACAGCCAACTGGACAAGGAAGCCTTGGCAATTGTAGCAGCTGTCAAGAAATTCCATGAGTATCTATATGGGAGAACATTTACTGTTGTCACAGATCACAAACCTCTTTTAGGCATTGTGGCAGGGGACAAACCAACACCCACGATCCTGTCACCAAGAATGCTGAGATGGACCGAATTTCTTGCTGCTTATTCATACAAACTGATCCACAGACCTGGTAAAGACATTGGGCATGCAGATGCTTTGAGTCGCTGCCCACTTCCTTCACACATTGAGGACCCTGTTCCTGAGACTCACACCTTTTTCTAGAAACTGTTGCCAAGCTTCCAGTACATGCTGCTGAAATTGCCAGAGAGACTGCCAAAGACACTTTATTGGCTCCTGTTATAGGCTGGATTAAGAAAGGTTGGCCACTTCAAGATCTACCTCAACTTGCCCAACCTTTTAAATCCAGGCAAACTGAATTATCTGTATTAAGAGGATGTATTTTGTGGGGTAACAGGGTGGTTATTCCTGCAAAACTACAAAAAGAGGTTTTGGAAATGTTACATGAGGGTCATCCAGCATTGTCAGAATGAAGGGATTGGCCAGGAGTTATGTCTGGTGGCCAGGTATTGACAAAATGGTTGAAAACTGGGTTGCATCTTGTCCCAACTGTCAGGTAGTCAGGCCTGCCCCACCTCTCGCCCCCACACAGGACTGAGAATGTCCTAGGGGCCCATGGTCCAGGATTCACATTGATTTTGCTGGCCCTACCAGAGGGCACACTTTCCTTATTATAGTAGATGCATATTCCAAATGGCTAGAGGTTATCCCTATGGCATCCACCACAACTGAAGCTGTCATCAAACAGCTTAAAAAGCTTTTGTAACTCATGGGTTACCTGATGTGCTTGTTTCTGACAATGGTCCTCAATTTACATCCAACATTTTGAATTATATCTAGCACAGCAGGGTATCAGACATGCCCTGACAGCCCCTGGGCATCCTTCGCTAACGGCGGGCTGAACGCATGGTACGATTTACCAAGGAAAACTTCAGCAATTGGGTCAGGACATCACTGAAAAGTTGAAAAACTACTCAGTGTCCAGCATATCACTCCCAACCCTCAACTAACTTGACCCCAGCTGAATTGTTGATGGGTAGGAAACTCAGATCTCCCCTTGACCGCCTTCATCCCTTACACCCAATGCACCACTAGATTCCACTAGCAAAATTCACTTCACTGTGGGTGATTCTGTTTATGCTAAGAACCTTATGGGTGAACCATTATGGATTCCTGCTGAAATAACCCAAATCACAGGCCCCAGGTCTTACAGGGTACAAACGGAGGATGGTGTCCTCTGGAGCAGGCACATTGATCAGCTAAGATCCAGACTATCTCAGGAGCATCGCCATTGCTCCTCCCTGGTTCCCATACCTACTGCCTCTTCTAGGGGAAGGGAGGATTATGAGGATAATCAGCAAGCAAGAATCAACCCCATGTGTAACGAGCTAACATGACAGGAATCACCCCAAAACCTGTCACAGTGCCAACAACCATTTTACAAATGGAAGATTGCACACACTACCTGATTTAGGTGCTGACATTGGGTTGGAGATGGATTGGGAGGAGAGACCAGGTTGTAGTAACCAAACAGGTTCTACCATTACTAGAAGTCCAAGTAAGGAAATGTCAGCAGACACATTTCCTCTCTCACAAGGTGAGAACCTTAAAACATCTGAACCACGTGGTCTCAGCGTACACACGTAAGAGCCCCACCTATTTAAAAGAATACATTAGATAGATGGGGTTTGAGTATGGACTGAACCTAGTGGGGAGTGGTGTTATGTATGCAGGTTTGAAATCATTGGTTTAGTTTGAATTGTTCTTGTAAAGTGTTGGAAATGATTGGTTTAAAAAGTGCAGGAAAACCCTGCACTCTGATTGGCTGTCAGCTGCGGCTGCCGGCTATAAGTAGCAGCTGCAGCAAAGCCAGTCGGGTCGTTCTGAGCTGAAGTCACTAATAAACTAAAGAGCTTGAAGCACTCCGCGTCTGTCTCTTCATGCAAACTTAACATATCCAATCACAGATAACGAAGATCTAGAGCCAGAGGAACAAGGGTGATTGTTTGCAAGTAAAATTTTATTAAACATCTGGGACCCTTGGTACTCTCTGAACTGGGTTGTTTTCTTGTTGACATATAGTTTCCAAACTATGTAATATCATCAATGCTAGAAGGAAGTAAGGTTTGCTCTCATTTTATATACTGGTGGCTTGCCCTGTCAGTGTTGGCGGGAATGGTCTTGGTAGTTTCTTGATTTGGGCTGTGGTTTACTGTCTGAATTAGTAGTTCCTTGATTGGGGTATTGTTTGCTTCTTGATTGTTGGTCTAATGTTAATTTCTGCTCATCTGTGTGTTGATTGCTGGTGAGAAGGCATTTTGGTCTTTTTGTTTCCTTTTTGGCTTTTTGAGTGTCACTTTTGAATGGTATGTATCAGGGGTCGAATTCTACCAGTTCACACCTATTCGCTAGAACCAGTTGTTAACATTCTAAGCAGTTCAGAGAACCAGTTGTTAGAAGAAATTATTGGCCTAATCCTGTAAGGAAGGCAGAAAGGAAACATTCTGGTGTTGTTTACAGAAACTGCCTCTCCGTTAACCCTTATTACATTCTTGGCAGGACAGACTTCCTGTCTCAGGCACATCTCTGGAGTTTTTTCCCCTCCTTTGCTGGTACTTTGCTTGTGTGGAGTGACCTTTTAAAGTTACAATGGCACTGAAAAAGTGACTTATGACCATTTTTCACACTTACGACTGTTGCAGCATCCCCACAGTCATGAGAGGCCAGGTGAGGAGATGCGTGCCTTGATGTGAGTGATATTGAGTTGGCCACACCCAGCCAATAACATGACCATCAAGCCATGTCCACCCAGTCACATGACCACCAAGCCATGCCCACCACCTAAGCCACACCCACAGAACCGGTTGTTAAAAAATTTAAATCCCACCCCTGATATGTATGTAGATGTCTATGTGCTGTTGATGGCTGATTAGTCTGAGTGCCAGGCTTCCTGGAATTTCTAGCATTTTTGGACTTGGCTTGGTCTACAATGCTCAGAGTTTCCGAGTTGAAATGATAGTTATATCTGTTCATATGTTGCGAAATTAAGGCACTTTCATCATGACCAACAAGTTGGTGTTCATCAGTGTATTCTTCTAGTCCTTATTGAAAGTAATAGATTTATTCAGGAATAACTTCTGAGCAGCACTTCTGACTGATTAATTCTTGATGAATACAGAGGCAATTGAACCATACAACCTTGAAACCGAGAGCATTACTGGATCTATCTATCTATCTATCTATCTATCTATCTATCTATCTATCTATCAACTTCTTCCTCCTTTTTCATCTATTAGACTTAAAATATGTGTACATGCATATGTATCCTGAGTAGCTCCCTTTTTTCTTTTATTTTTGTTTCTATTTTTTCTTTTTAACTCTTAGTAATTTTGCTTTTTGTATTCTTTCTTCAATAGATGCATATGTGATCTTAAGCAGAAATACAAACATTTTAAACATTCATATTTTAAATACCTATTCTGAATAATTAAGACAAAAACAATTTCAGAGGAAATTGATAAACAATATACACATAAATATCTTTCATTTTAATTTCTTTGTTATGTTAACTTTCTAGCCAAAGCAATGACCTATTTTAAAATGCCACTGATCCAATGAATCATGGAATAGTATCTGATTTCAGCCAAGCTACTTTGCTGTTGCTCAGCTTCTGCTGTTTGGATTCCTTTGTTCGTGATCTCCTAGACTTAATCCTTCTTGGAATATTACCTGGTATTATTAGCTTAATTTCTCTTAGATTTCCTGACCTTTGTAATGTTGCTTGACCTAAATTGCTGTTGGTCATCTTGAACTATAGTGGAACAAGCACATATAGCTATCTAAGTCAGAAGTGATGCTCATATAAAGTCAGGTGCAAAACAAACAAACAAAAACTCCAATAAAGTAATTGCTCAATCTTTTAAACTAAATTCCTATTCTATGGAGAAAAATTGAAAACCATTAAAAATAGAACATCTACTGGTATCTGTTCCCTTTGAAACTCAGCTATTACTATTTTTTCTGCCTCATTTACTATATTGTTTTCAAATGTTAAAAGTATTAAAAAACCTCACTTTTTTCTTTGATTTTAGTTGTTTTAAATCTTACAGGATGTTTTAGGCACTCTGTTAGTTGAGATAGCAATGCTATTGTAGATTTCTGTCTATCTACTTTGCATATCTTTATTCTTACAAGCTGACAATAAGGCTGACCTGGTTTCTTCTCTCACCTTGTTGTGCTCATGTCTCACCTAGCCACACCCTCTCTTTCACTCACTCATTGCACTTCTGTTTTTACAAGAATCTCAAAGCTTCTAATTTCAAAGCTCTTGCTAAATTTTCCACAAGGACAAAAATGGCTATCAACTGCTTTTGCATTCAGATGGCATATTAAAATCATATTAAACACGGTGACAATTCATATACTGTAGTAAGCCATGTAGTTAACCCCTAAACTATGGCTTAAAAATTATAAGCCAGATTTCCACATTTGGATTTCCAAAACTATGGTTTACAAAGTTGAATAGATGGGTTCATACCTTGTATACCTAAACTCAAATCAACCATAACTTGATTTGAGTTTAGTATGCTGTATGAAATCAAGCAATGTTGGGTTCTCAGAAGAAAAGGCAGGTATAATGCTTCTATTTGCATGATCATAAAAGAGCAAAGATGGTGCAGACCTTAGAATGCAGTATTACAAGCTGACTCTGCTCACTTCCAGGAGTTCAATCCTGACTGGCTCAGGGTTGACTCAGCCTTCCATTCATAAAAAGAAGGAGGAACTAGATTGTTGGGGACAATATGTTGACCCCTGTAAACCACTTAGAGAGTGCTGTAAAGCACTATGAAGCAGTATATATAAGTATAAGTGCTATAAGTACAGTATATATAACCTATTGCTAATGCAGAGGCAGTATTGCAGGTGACCAACACACAAAATAAAGATTTATTTTCAGCCAATCTGACTGGTGAATCTCCTCCCACCCACTTAGGATTGTGAGGGTTTTTCAGCCAGATGATGTTCCCCCTCCTGAACATATCAAATGCACAAGTGTTTCTCATTTGTTCTGTATTGTTGAGATCTTTTCCTTGAAACCAGGAGTACTGTCATTGAGATGGTGAAAGCAGCCTTTCCTAGCATGAGGATCTGCAACTCCTTGCAGTCCCACCATCATGCCTTGTCTGGGAGTTGCATTCCTGGCACATCTGGAAAATGCAAGTGGGACAAAGCTAAGAATTCAAAGCTCAGTAATGTGTAATTGGAAAACATAGTCCTTTCTCAAACAATTGTACAACAATTCTGTATGTTTTTGTAAAGTTTTATTTTTCACCTTTAACATTGTATAAGGCAAGAAAAAAATATGAATATAAAGTAACCCAGAACAACATGTCTCAACGTTCAGTCATCAATTACATATATCCAGAAAATATATGTTACTGTTACACATAATTTATGTCATCATTCCAGATCTAATGAAAATGGAATTTATCCCCCTGAGAAATGATATACATATTTTACCAGCAATGTGTAAGACAGTAGTTGATCATACTTTAACTTAATTATTCAGTGCCAGGCTATCCAAAAATTTCCATTTTTGAGCAATTATTAATTTTGCAGCCAATAAGCTCTTTTTTGTTTAGAGTTATCTCACTAAAAATGTGTAATAATCTGGTTCACATTCTGCTTCCTGTTTAGATCTAATTCTAATTTCTTTGAATATTGTCTTCCAATAAGGTAGCACTTTGTACAAGTCCAGCCCATATGAAAAAAAAATTCCTTTGATTTCTACTTCTCCAACATTTTGATGAATAATTATGAAATATTTAAGCTAGTCTAGTTGTCATTAAATGACAGTGAGTGGTGTAATATCTTTGATTACATCTCCTACAGGTGAAACTCAAAAAATTAGAATATCGTGCAAAAGTTCATTTATTTCAGTAATGCAACTTAAAAGGTGAAACTAATATATGAGATAGACTCATTACATGCAAAGCAAGATAGTTCAAGCCGTGATTTGTCATAATTGTGATGATTTTGGCTTACAGCCCATGAAAACCCCAAATCCACAATCTCAGAAAATTAGAATATAACATGCAATCAATAAAACAAGGATTGTACATAGAACAATATCGGACCTCTGAAAAGTATAAGCATGCATATGTACTCAGTACTTGGTTTGGGCCCCTTTTGCAGCAATTACTGCCTCAATGAGGTGTGGCATGGAAGCTATCAGCCTGTGGCACTGCTAAGGTGTTATGGAAGACCAGGATGCTTCAATAGCGGCCTTCAGCTCTTCTGCATTGTTCGGTCTCATGTCTCTCATCTTTCTCTTGGCAATGCCCCATAGATTCTCTATGGGGTTCAGGTCAAGCGAGTTTGCTGGCCAATCAAGCACAGTAATCCCATGGTCAGTGAACCAGGTTTTGGTGCCTTTGGCAGTATGGGCAGGTGCCAAGTCCTGCTGGAAAATGAAGTCAGCATCCCCATAAAGTTCGTCTGTGGAAGGAAGCATGAAGTGCTCCAAAATCTCCTGGTAGACAGCTGCCTTGACCCTGGACTTAATGAAGCACAGTGGACCAACACAAGCAGATGACATAGCTCCCCAAATCAACACAGACTGTGGAAACTTCACACTGGACTTCAAGCATCTTGCAGTGTGTGCCTCTCCATTCTTCCTCCAGACTCTGGGTCCTTGGTTTCCAAATGAGATGCAAAAGTTGCTCTCATCAGAAAAGAGGATTTTGGACCACTGAGCAACAGACCAGGTCTGTTTTTCTTTAGCCCAGCTAAGATGCTTCTGACATTGTTTGTTGTTCAGGAATGGCTTGACAAGAGGAATATGACATTTGAAGCCCATGTCCAGGATCCATCTGTGTGTGGTGGCTCTTGATGCACTGACTCCAGCCTAAGTCCACTCTTTGTGAAAGTCCCCAACACTTTTGAATGGCCTTTTCCTGACAATTCTCTCCAGGCTGCGGTCATCCCTGCTGCTTGTGCACCCTTTTCTTCCACACTTTTCCCTTCCACATAACTTTCTATTAATGTGCTTTGATACAGCACTTTGGGAACATCCAACTTCTTTTGCAATTACCTTTTGAGGCTTCCCCTCCTTATGGAGGGTGTCAATGATGGTTTTCTGCACAACTGTCAGGTCAGCAGTCTTTCCCATGATTGTGATTCCTACTGAACCAGACTGAGAGACCATTTAAAGGGTCAGAAACCCTTTGCAGGTGTGATGGCTTAATTAGCTGATTAGAGTGGAACACTTTGAGCCTAGAATATTGCACCTTTTCACAATATTCTAATTTTCTGAGATTGTGGATTTGGGGTTTTCATGAGCTGTAAGTCATAGTCATCACAATTATGACACATCACAGCTTGAACTATCTTGCTTTGCATGTAATGCGTCTATCTCATATATCAGTTTCACCTTTTAAGTTTCATTACGGAAATAAATGAACTTTTGCATGATATTCTAATTTTTTGAGTTTCACCTGTATATAGAAGCTGAGAGAAAACTAACTGGTTTACAAAGTGTTTGCCATTTTGGCTAGGTTAGAAACCAGGAGACCATGAGCCTTGGTCATGAAAGCCACTATGAGACTTTGGGCCACTTACTCCCTGTCAGTCCAAGCTTCTCACAGGGTGGCTGTTGTGGGGAAAATAAGAGGAGGAATAAGTAGATTTGTTCACTCCCTTGAGTTATTTTTTTTAATTAAAAAAATAAAGGTGGATTAAAAAATATCTAATAAAATAAAAAATAAATTAGATCTTTTCCACTTGTTTTCCTAAATCTGCATTTATACAATATCTAATTATATATTATTTTGATCACTGTTGTCTATTTCTTTGGGAGGAAAATAATAATTCTAAATGAGCATCACTCCTAATTAGCATACATTTCTCACTTTGACATTCCCACAGTCTTTTTTATTTGTAGTTTAAAAGAGTGCAGTTTTGGAATGATGTCATTATTAAGTCTTTTCTGTTTTTGCTTTCTTTTATATTTTTATTTATTCTACATTATTTCTATTTTATTTTGTTTTAGTGTATTTTTATTCCATTTCTCCCTTTCTTTGTTCTTTAAGCCTTAGTTTTTAGTTTTATAAGACTGCTACACTGTCTTGTTTATATTTGGTCATTACCATTTAATATTTTTATTTATTTTTCTGGTTATGACCATAATTAAATAAATTTAATTTAACCTTGGGGGATAGGGTTGTGTGGATACTCGTTATACATTACATATTCTGGAAGTTAATTCTATGTTATGTGGCAAATACATTCTTTTGCCCTGAATATGTTGTCCCTCAGTGTCATTCAAGGACTACAAATTACAGATCTGTGAACAGATTTTTTAAAAAAAGAAAACATCATCAATGATCTTTTTGCTCCACATATTATTTCATATATTTTATTGGCACTGCTTTGTTACATTTGTCCTGTAGATAGAGAATATCAACTGATCCAAATGATGGGACTTCTAAAGGTATATATTAGCCTTCGCTAACATAACTTTCCCAATGTTTTTAGAATTTAATTATATATTAATGGTGGTTTTTGTCTACAGTAGCACAAAAATGAAATAAATAAATGATCAAATGCAGTTATGGTCATGCTCATCTGAAGGGCACACAAGATTCTCTATACATTGGGGGAGAGACGAGAGGAGAAAAGGAGATGCAGGAAGACACAAAAAGGAGAATTTATGGCAATTGAAGGGGATTATATAAGAAGATCAAGTCATGGGGAGAATGCATATTAGAACAAAACCTCAGGAATTTCTTTTCATATTTAGATACAGCTATTTCTATGTGGCATTAGTATCATAGATTCACTCAAGTATGTTCCAGATATTTATAAAACCTGGGGTTTAGCCTGACTTTTAAGAGATTAGGTAGGAATTTTTGTGGGATTCTTGTTTTAAAAATCTGGGTGTGATGTAGAATCACATTCTTTTCTTTTTGGTACTGTACTTGATTTCCCTTCTACGTTTAAAAAAAAAACCTCTGGCAAATCAGAAGTCGTGGAAATCGGCAAGAGCGCGAGAGGCAATTTTTTGGTGTTGTCGGATCCGTTTCCTCCAGCCCACCCTTGGAGGAAGGGTGGAAGAAAATAAGATTTCAAATGTCTGACCGACTTCCTCTATTGTTGACTGTGGCTTTGCTTGAGTGCAATTAAGTGGTTTCGAACAAAACGTAAACTGCGCGCGACGAAAGATCTATAGGTGTCGCTGCAGCAGGAGGCTCAGCGCGAGGGCTGGAAAGCTCTGTAACGAAACAGGAAACGAGTACTGCCGCTCCTTAGACGGTGACGTCAGCTTCAGAGTGCGGAGCTGAGATTTCGGAGCGTGGAGAGTACGCCTTCTTCTCTGGAGCTCAGTGCCTCCTAGTTTGTCCTGTTTCTTCTCCAGCGTAGACCGGCGGGGTTTTCTTTTCTTTTCTTTTTTAACCTTCACCTCTTTCTCACATATCTTGCATCGGAGACATAAGAAAATGGCCACCCGTCCAACCTGTTCCAGACAGGTTAATCTACCTGTCCAGGTGGGACCTCCGTGCCCAGAGTCCTGAATCAACTTTCTCCAGAGACACAAATCTCCGCAGTCTAAATCTGCTCGCTTTAGAAATACTATCCGTAGCAATACAGCTTTTACTGCGTCGTGTATTGTACTCTTAAGAACAAGAACGTTCATTTTAGTCCGCCTTTCCATCGATATCCTAGGCATAGTTTATAATGAAGCAAACGCGGCGGAATTCAATTCATGGGCCTGCGGGCTGTCAAAGAAGACTTCATACCGTCTTTTGGCGAAACAGGCTTTCGTCTGATTCGTGTTTATGATTCGCTTTGTTGCTTCCCAATCCCATGCTTTTGCTTTGTTTTATTATTATTGTTAACATTTTACTTAGAGATTGGGTAGAAAGGTTTCGGGATACTGGAAAGTTTGCACAATCTTTTGAGCAAATTGGTTAGACTAGGTAATAAAGACATTACCCGACTATAGATTTGGGCTCCCCCCCCCGTGGGCCACCCCAACTACAATAGGTTTTTTTTTTTTTTTAAACTCAACCTGTGGAGTGAGTTAAGCAACCGGTTTTAGCTTTTGGAGTGATTAATCAGGATTTGAAGTCAGTCTTCCCGATTAGATTTTGCACCGGAATATATGCTTTTAAACAAAAACAAAAGATACAAAGCGCGTTGTTTTATGTACAGCGCCTTTTATAAGCTTGCTATCCCCTCGAAGAAGATGGATGAAACTCTGGCTCCATCAAACTGTTTAAGTACTCCATGCATAACTTTCCCTCCTGCAAGCAGTTCTCTACCACCACCACCACCACCCTTTGCCCTCTTCCTCTTCACTAGAAGTTAGTTTGTTAACGACCCAGCCTTTTCCAGTAAATCCATCCAGTATCCTCCCAGCCCCCTTTCCATCCTGCCTGAGGCTGAAACAACCCCCCCCGCCCCCGTCTCCAAGCGAGACTCCTCCACCGAAGGAGGAGGAGGTCTCCTCCCCCAGCGACTGTGGTGGCGGAGGCTGTCCATCTGCGACAAGGGCGGGGGCTGACTCCTATTCTCCTTCCCTCCCTCCCTCTCCCTCCTCCTCCTCTTGCTCTCTTTCCAAGTTTCTGCTCCTCCCTCCTTCTCACAAACTTTCCCGTCGCTCTTGCTCGGCTCCCGGCTCGCTCCTCTCGGGTGCGCGGCGGATTCACTTAGCCTGCCAGCCCGTCGCTTCGACCCTGCCCCGCTGCTCTGTCACGTCCACCCCGCGGACCGAACCGGACTTTCAAACCGACGGCAGCAACAGCGGCGGCGGCGGCGGCGGCGGCAGCGGGAGGGATTGGCACCCACCCTTTCCCGGACGGAGGACTGAGTAAGTAAAGCGGCCAGCGAGCGCTCCCGCTCCGGCCCTGGAAAGTCTTTCCTTCGGAAGAGGATAACGACTCGCTCGTCTCTGTTGCGCCCCCCTGGCTGTCCCGGCCGGTGCGGAGGAAGGCTGCACGGCCCAGTTTCTCCGCCTTCTGTCCCTTCCCCTCTTTTCCTCACCCCCCACCCGACTGAAACCCCGGCCCTTCTTTCTCCCGCCCATAATGGTAGACAGAAAGAGGGGAAGGCGAAGGGGAAGCCCCTTTTTCATTTTACACCCCTCCCCGGGCCATCTCCCCCTCTCGGTCGCTGCTGGGTTGTGGTTTTTATTTTGGAGAAGGGGACTCTCCGGCCTTTATTCACGGACTCTTTTGGGCAACTCCTTCGACAAGTTTCGGTCTGCTCAGCAAACGTTGGAGGGGGGGGGGCAGTTAAAGGAAAAAAAACAACCCTCCAGTTTTCCCTTGGAAGGCGGCCAGTGATGTGCTGCTAAGATTCCTTACTTTCTGCGCGGATCGCCTCTCTGTGCGTTTAAGTTTTGAAAATTTAGTATGTAACTGATTTAGATTAATTTTTACCTACCCTTTGTCCATCCCATTTGGCTGTAGCCGTGGTTGTAGCCCATGTAGTTTCTTGAGGCGTTTTTCTTGTGAACTAGATTGTATATTCCTGATAATACAGTAAAGCATATTTTATGTATACAATTATTGTGGTACAATATGTATTTTTCCCCTTATTTCTTAGATGGCCTTATTTTGCTCCTTATATAGAGGGTTTGATGGGTTTATATAGAAGGTTTAGCCTAATAGAGAGTTTCGTGGAAGCGAGTGTTAAAATTATTTTTTTTATCATTCTGATTTGAAAAGATTTTTTAAAAATCAAAGCAGTTTTTTGCTTCCTGTGTGACTGTGTGCTGGCAGCTTGTACATAGGCCATAGGGGCAGTGTTGACAACTCACCAATTGCATAAACACATTTCCTCAATTAATTACCTTTGTGTGTTATTGGCATAATGCCATATCTCTCACTCCTGGGTCACATGCACAAAAATAAGTGCTTTTGTAAATCTAGTGTGTACGTAAATTATACAGTTCTAACCCAAGTTATAATTGACTTCGTATTGTTCAGGTGGGTATGTTTCTGTGTGAATGGGAGAAGGATAAGCACTGCTAGCTGTTATGGGAAAGAAGATCAGGGGTTTTTTTAATCTTAAAAGACAGATTAAGGAAACAAGATGTTGAATTCACCATGTATCAATCATAAGCAAGAGTGTGGTGGTGAGACTGATTAGTTCTGGGCAGTTGGCCTCCAGTGTTAATGAATCAACAAAGAGTACAAGACTATGAAACTAAAGAGCAAAGATCTAAAAATGAGATTCCAGAAGTGTGTCCTATTGTTTTTCAAGAATAAGAACCATAATACATTGAGAGTTAAATTAGGATAGGATGAAGACAAACTTCTCCCTTCTCTTGATGGATTTTCCAGAAGGAAATGTTTTGAAGGCTAGCTTTTATCTATTATATGGAAAGCTGTATACAGATATGCAGGCGAATAGTTAAAGAGGAAAATGCTTTTTCAAGATAATGTACCATGTTACCACTAAAACTGGATGTTATTGACAGACTTCAGATGTGGAATTCTTAGGGAAATTGACTTTGTCTTGAAGACCATTTTCTCATGGTGGACCCTCTCAGGAGGGTTGTTGTTTGGTCACAATTTGCAGGGTTGGATATATGGTTGATTGTACATGCCCATACATGTAAATGCACTGTTTGAGGAAATAGCTGTCTAGAAAATAGCACCTGGATTGCATGTTGTATTGCTGAAGAACACCTGACCTCTCAAATGAAGATCTGCTTCTTTGAAGAAATTGTTTTAGATGCTGTCTAAATAAGTTAGATTTGAATCACAGCCAAATGTAAAAATAGTGCAGGTTTACATTTTGCTAATTGCTTAGGGCAAAATTGGTGGACATCATTTCAACATATTAACAATGATTCAGTAGAGCACACTGAAAAGTTAGAAACAAGAAATTAAGTATTGTTCTATAGATCTTAACTTTCTTCAAACTAAGTCCAGAAATTCTCAGATTGCAATTCTGAGAATGAATTTACATATTCATTTGGGAGTAAATCATATTGCACAGAATGGGAAATTATATAAACACAGGGTATTTAAGATTGCACTGAAATGGGCCAGTATTAAACATTTCAATGATACACACATATTGCTTACCAATTCTCATGAGACTGCTCTAAAGAGCAATTAAGCTTGGCTGTATTATCGAAAAGAATTGTATTGTGGAAGAAAGTGTTCCTTAGATACCATCTAAGCCAAACTTAATTTGAGAAGAATAAGTTTGTAATCCATTTCTTATTGTTTCTGTTTAATAATTTAAATGTGATGCCAACCCATTCTGTATGCTATGTCTGTAGCTTTGTCTTCAGCTTAATGATATCTGTATGTGAATATGTAAGTATAAATAGTTATTATAGGATCATTTACCAGTCCTATTTTTATATGCTTGAATATCTAGTTAGGTCTGGTCTTCATAATGATACACATGCATGTACATTTCTAACAAGTTTATCTAAATGGGAGGTTAATGCCTGTTGCATGGATTTGAAATCTCTGATTTCCATTGAAGTCCAATTTTTGAGCAGATGATTGCAGATTTTCTGAGATGCAGAACCACTTTTAAATTCAGTGAATAAAAGTGTTTAATATTGTAAAAATGATTTTGGTGCAATTATTAAATCTGCAGGCATGAAATATGCATATGGTTTTTCACATATGCTTTGCAAGACTTTGGAGTCAGAACCAAAAAGGTACTTCAGAGTGCACGATAGTCCTCTCACATAGCAACAGACTGCAACACTTTAAATTAAATATATCATCCTAGAAATGACATATTTGGTTTAAAGTTGTAGATGGGTTCTACGTTCATGCCCTCATGGATTCTGAAGTGTTTGTTTAGCTTCAAATCCAAAATGTTACATAGTCGAAATAAAGTATATTTTCTGTTAGAATGCTTTCACTTTGTATTTAACACATAGACTTGGATCAAAAGGCTTACGTTTTTTTAGATGATAATTGTAATACAATGTAGCATCCTGACTAAAATTGATCTTCATTTCCAATTAGTGCTACAGAAATAATATCAAATACTACTACCAGCAGTTTTATGTTTTCAAAAGAAAAACATCCTTTCTTCTTTTTTTTCTAGTGTGTTACATGAATTAGAATTAGAATTTCAACTCTCTGTTTAGCTATGTGGAATCCAGTACCATTTTACTGAAAATAATTATATTCAGCAAGGATAATTTTCAGGAAACTTTGCAAAGGATTTAGTCTTAACTTTTTTTCAAATTTAAAATCCTAATCTATTTTAAATGTGAAGTGACCATATTAAGATACCTTGATTTCAGGTCTGTGTACTTCTTTAATAGTCTGAACTGACTTCAAGCTGAGGTAAACATAATGGCAGTTGTTACAATCAGATAGCTTTTGTGAAACAAGTTTGACAGTTCTTGGTTCACTTTATGGAACTTATGCTTGTCTTGCAGAAATCATCAGTTCTACTGATGGTAACAGTAGTTTCTTATTTGCAGTTTCATTACAAAATAGTGATTCAGACGTACCATTTTGTTGGGTTTGCATATTCAGAAATATCAGGTGGAAACATTTTCTCCGAATATTGCTGTTTCCTAATGAAGTCATGGCTTCTTTCTAGAAGGAGAAAGCCAGAATGTTTGCTTTGCCCATGTTTAAAACAAAACAAAATAACATGTTCTATAATATCTCTGGTTATTACTTGCAGATGCTTCTAGAAGGAATCAGCAATCTCACCATTTCTGTAGTTTGAGCATGGTCACCAGCATTGGTACATTTGAGTTGCAATTGCTAAAAACAATTTGCACAAGAATGATAAACTATGCAGCCATTTCTGTGCCATGGGCCATATTAGTGATATAATACTAGAAAGGGCTAGACAAAAATTGAATTGACTCTGTTTTAGTGGGAATATTTGGAAAGCTTTGGCCTACAGTCAGGATTTGCACCTATGCACTAATTCATAGTTTGGTGCAACAGATCTGTTGGGATTACAAATATCAGAATATTCTGCTGCCGTGGCATGTAAATGAGCTGAAGTGAGTCACAAACTTGTATCTTCCTCCTGCTGTATTTGAAGACGATGGTTGCAAATTTTCACCTATTTCTGATTATGTGCTATTTTTGCTCTACTCTAACAGATCAACGATTAATATTATCTATGGCTGATTTCAAATACACTAACTTCACATCATAGTTTTTCATGTTTAAACACATCAGCAGATTTAGCAAGAATTCTAGTATCTAATGAGATAGCAAATATAGTAGTTAAATCCAAATTTTAAAGGTCCTCTTCTCAGAGAGAGGTGCATATAAGACCAAAATGTATTGTAATTTGCATCTGCTTGGTATTGCTGCTATTGCTAAATCTGCAGTCTAGTTTGATATAAGAAATATTGTCACTGTTGTAGTACTGTTGCTAAAAGATTAGTTGCTGCTTTTTCTTCATATAAGCTGCCAGGTGTTTCTGTGATCGTGAATATTGGTAACCACTGCAAGTTATATTAAGATGACAGAAAGCAGGGATTTACAAATTAGCATTATTAACTTCTTTACTTAGTGAGGCTATGGAGAGGGTGGCTGCTAAACTCAGGATAGAATTTTGTTTAGTGTTTTGCCCTCTGTATATGTGTGTGTGGTACAATATAAATGCCCACAATTTAAATGTCTACAATTTAAATGTCCATGTTCATTCATGCAGAAATTTCTAGTTTCCCTACATTTCTTAATATAGATTTATTATTTTCTGGCTAGAAGAATTATCTGTCTTGGGACAAGTATATTAAAATCTGGATATGAGTAATTTAAATGTACATAGAACTGTTATATCATTGTTGTCTTAAAATAATTATGAAATATGCTTGTAAATTTGTGCATTATATCTTAAATGAAATACTTTAAAAAGATATGTGGAAATGTGTGCTTGATGTTTACCTCATATATATATATATATATATATATATATATATATATATGAGAAAACACTGAAGTACTTAGCGATTTTTACAGTATATGGATAGTACGGATATTTGTCATTTTCTTTGTTGTAGTGTGCTGAAATCTACCATAGAAAATGCATTTGATGGTCTAGTTATATCAATGTAATATGGTGGATGATTTGCTAATTTATTTGTTCTGGGATATATGTGTGTATACATATTTCTGTGTGAGAGAAATCCACTAATTATTGAATTAGTGGTAAAGAATGCATTCCATTGGGCTGTTGGAGTGTATATGAGCTGTAGTTATATAGAGTGCATTCAGAGTTGTTGCTCAGATTCTGTTACCCATATTGGCAAAACAAATATTCCTGATTTAACTGAATAATGCAATTTATTTCATTGTAATTATTGTTCTGTGGAGTTAGGTGTGAATTAGCTATGGATGGCTGAAGTAATATGAACATTAATTTCATTCATTCAATTTCTATAACGGTGCGACTCAACCAAATAACTCAGGATGGCTTACAATTCTAAAATAATTAAAACAATTTAAAAATATTAAAGCAATAAAAACATGCACAAAATAAGTAAACAGAAGCCATGATGATTAATAACTAATAGTAAAGCCAAGTAACAGCATCTTTAATACATTTCAAACCCCAGGCCCAGTTATATAGCCAAGTTTTAGAGCTTTGTGAAAAGCCAGTAGGGTTGGGACCATTCTAATCTCTGAGAGAAGAATATTCCACAAGGCAGGGGCTACAACAGAAAAGGCTTCTCTTCCAGTTCCAGCCAGTCAACATTCCTTGGTTGATGGGATCTGCATCATATCCAGTCTCTTGGATTAGATTGGATTGGAAGAAACTCTTGGAAAACGATAGTCTCTCAGATAATCCAATCCCAAGCCATGTGGGGCTTTAAAGGTGGCAAGCAGCACCTTGAATGGCACCTAGAAACATGCTGGCACCCAGTGCAGTTCTCCTATGAGCTGCTGCGATTATCCAGTGATGGGGAGGTGCTTCAGTCTCTCTTCACTGAAGGCTGGGCTTAAATCTGAGGACGCCCCTCCTCCTCCACGTGACTCCTCCATAGCGTCCCCAGTTTTAGCTCAGCCTTTCTAGAGATAGGTTGTGGTTTGTGTCTTCTCCTGGTCGGAGCAGTTGATTATTCCCATTCATTGGTCAGGTCTAGTATTGAAAAAATTAAGTTTTTCCTTCTCTTATTCCCTTAATCCCAAAGGTTTTTTTGTTAAGAGTTTTTTTCTTCCCCTTTGCTCACCTTGTGAGCGCAAGTGGGGGGTTACAAGGGAATGGATGACAGTGAACAAAGCCTCCCATTCCAGGAATGGGCATAACTGGAGAACTACCTGAAGGTGTGTAAAAGCTGCAGCTGCCACCTGCTCTTCAATTCATTCAGCCTCTTCAAAATCTTAACCCAGATTTATCAAATGTGGCTTCTCAGGTTGTGATATATGCTTTACAGCATTTTGGCCTCTTACCTTGTGTCAAAGGATTGCTGAGCAATGACAGGTATACCTATTGGACAAAAGAGTATTGACAAAGGGCTAGAAACTGCTGTTCAAGCCTGTGATATACAAAGGTATCACAAATTGTTGTGGGAGAATGAGAGAAAATATTATCATAATATGGTCTATAATTTTTATATAGAGAAAATAGATGGTTGTAAGAGTCAGTACCAACTTGATGGTATATAGTTACTATTTATATGTTGCATTTAATATTATTTATTGGCCTTATTAGATATTATGTTTTCCTATTGTTAGTTTACTGCAAGTAATTGTTCTTTGAGAACATAAGTATTAGCAGCCCTTTTAATATACTTGATGTATAAGCTTGACACTTGTCAGCTTCATGTTATGTTAAAAATATTTAAAACTGCTGGCTTATGCTGGCTGGCTGGCTTATGCAGCAGTCTGCAAAATCCTTCAATTACGGTGTAGTTTCCACATAAAGGAAGAGATTGGAAACAGGAACAAACTGGCCTAAGCTAACCTGAACCTGTAAGATCAGCTTGTTCTGTAGGAGTACTGGGTAAAACCTTTCATGTCATGGAGATGGACATTACTGACTTATCACTTTGTCTACATACTAGGTTTTAAAGACACAAGAGCAGGACCATTAAAATAGCTAACAATTTTTTCAAATATCAGCAACTATATGCTGATGACATTCAAGTTATGTAAGACAGATTTCTGTTTATTTCTTGTAACAAATTAGTGTTTAAGGTGCTCCAAAACTATTAGTTTTGCCGCAAAAGACCCAGCACAGCTATGTGTTTGAAAACTGCTGTTTTTTGAGACTATATCAGCTCAAGCATTATCTAAGCTTGGTTAATAGAGAAGAACCTTTTGGGAAAGACTGTAGCCATAATGTCCACAGTGGGAGGGAGGGACAAAGATACTATATCATTTACACAAATGCTGCAAGTATATACAATAGTGGAATATGGATTATTCTGGATTATAATTCCCTGGATTTCCAGGCACCTGGGCTGACAATTTTATGGAAAATATTTTTTGTTTTGGATTTTTAAATGTGGGACAACTTTTGTTAATGTCTATATATAGGCCTTACATACAGTCAAGAAAAAAAAATCAGACTTAACATCTATAATTAGTCATCTATGATTTGTAATTGTGTGTCTAAAATTTAATTTTTCAGGATAGATAACTTCAGAAATAAAACAGTAAAATCATTGAAGAATAGAATAAAATTAGTCAAGCTATAGGGTGTTAAAGCTTTAAAGGTATAACCAATACCTTTAATTATACCAAAATAGTAATTGGAGACTTATGCAAATCATTCACTAAGCATAATATGTTCACGTTATGATACCAGATTTAGTAGCCCAGCAATAATTAAAGTCATTGGACACTTACAGGTACAGTTCTGTAGAATTAAGCATCTTGTGCAACACACAGCTACGGATGATCTCCTTTGATCAGGCTAGTCTTGCTCTGTTCAATCTAATCAAACAAGAGAGAGAAGCTCTTGCTTCTTTAAATATCCTATCCGTGTCCCCAATATTTACAAGTTACAAAGAATCTAAATTGGATGAGTGTTTCATCATCATTCCCTTACCCCAACCTTGAAGGCTAAATCCGATTATTTTTTATCTGCAATGAATTATGCAGATGCTTAAAGCAAATTGTCAGTTGCTCTAGTTCTACCAATCCAGGATCCTAGTGTCATATAGTGCAGGAAAAAGTGCCACCCAATTCTGAATGAGCCCAAGGGAAACAGAGAGGTTATGGCTCCACTCATAGAAGAGTAGTGCAGGTAGCCTTTAAATGTCATTTGCCCTGAGATTTTCTCCATTTAGCCCTAAGATACTGTTCAGTTTGCTTTAGCCTTCATTTCCCTATTTAACCAGATGACTAGTTTTATTCTGCAATGAACAGAATAGTGTTGAAGAATGATGGTATCTACTGTCCAGACAATTGTTTAATCCTAGAAATTGGCCAGGTTTCAGCATTACTAACAAGGAAACTGGAAAATCCCCAACTGTATTTGAATCCATCAAACAATTGCAGTGGATTGTTTTAACCAAGCTTCCACCTATAATATTTGTATAATTATGCATACCGGTAATTCAGATAATTGCACAGATCAATTTTAGGAGAAACATTGCTCATATCTTACAAAAGAGAGAATGATTCTGTAGAAATACATATGTACATAAAGTAATTAAAATATTTTTTTAAACTATGCTGTTTAGTTTGCATGTAAAGTTATGTAAGTTTTATTAATTCATCAGTAATTATGCCTTTTGTTAGATAAGAAATCTAATATGTAATTAGTAGTCTTCATTTAGTGTCCCCATTTGGGACTGGTAGCTTGGCTGGTAAGTGAAGTAGCTGCTAAGTGGAAGGTCATTATTTTATGATCTTACTTCAGCTTTCCTTTGCTTTGTAGACCTGTGAAAGTCATAATGGAACAAGTAGTTGCAGAGGTACATTTTCATCACCATCCTAACTGCAAATAGTCTCTAAATGAGGTGGTCACTAAATAAGGACCACCTGTAGAGGAGAATTATTATAAGGCAAGATGTAGATCTCTGCATCTAACAGTCAGTATGTGATATTAAGCATTTGGCCATCACTAGTGATGGAATGTCATGCTTTAAATATATATATATAAGCTTGATTTATATTATATGCATCTCATAATGCAACTATTTTGTTTCCCCCATCTAGTACTGTGAAGGATTTGTCATATATCTTTAAAAAGAAGATTGTGTGCTGACTGAAAGTGGTAATATAATATTAGAGACTATCCGGATATAACATTTTAGGGATTTTAAAAATAGATCTCTGCAATTTATTTGATAGATCTCTGCCATTTGGGGGAGAGGCAAATATTGGAACCTTTATTACAGTTGAAGGTAACAATGTCATACTCAAATTGATTAGAAGGATAAACTCTATTATTTGCCTCTATAAATTTGCTCCCAGAGTTTTGATAGGGAAGGATGCCAGTTGGAGAATGAGTAGTTTGTATAAAAATATCCCTTGCTTTCTTTTAGCATAGTAACTTTAGAATGTTACCCTTTTACAGTATATCTTCTCACTTCAATTTCTTCTACTAAAATGATCGCTGTCCCAATTTTATTCATTTCCTTCATCGACACTTACCTACTGCTTCACTTCAGAGTTGTCTAACACTTAAGCAACTGATTCTTCTCCACCAATGTGGGTTTTTTTCCCCTTTCCCCTTACTGAAAACCTATAACTCCAACTTAAGTGAAGTTCTGACCACATAGCATGTTGATTGTTTGGTGCTGTTATTTCCAGAGTGCTATTTTGCCCTTCTCAGCATTGCAGTTTCTGTGTTACTTAATTAGAGAAAATTCAAGGGAAGACAAAATATTCAAGAGTTCATGTTTTGTATTCAGACCACCCCGTTTTGTTTTGGGTATCTCCAGGTGGTGCTCTGACATATACTTTTCTGACTGTTATCTGTATGTTCCCTGTGCAGAGCTAGTGTTGATAGGTTTTTCAGTAAAGTTCCAAAGGTATCTACAAAGCTTTAATGCATCCTTAAAATAGTTACTGTCAGAATATGTCGTCACTTTATTTTTACTCTTTTTTTCTTCTCAAACCATTTATTGAAGGACAGAATATGAAAGTAATGTGATTCCAATAGAGAGCGAGCATTTAATTTCCCTCTATGTTGTGAATTTTACTACTGTTTTTTCTCTCTCAGAAATTCTAGGAAAATTTTTCCTTTTCTCAAGTTACTATTTTTTTCAGAATGCACTTAAGAATTTAATCACATTTTTTCAACAAATTTCTATACATCTGGTAAACCAAAACTTTGTAATGTAACTGCTTTTTGCATTCATTTATGACTAACTGAAAAGAAAAGAATCCACAGTTTCTATTAATTTTGTAATGTTACACGTTAGTCATCGTATTTCAAATGCTTCTCTTGGTACACGTGGGCAAGAGTACTTGGATAACTCTTAATCAAAAATGAAGCCTGACATCTATAATATTTAACTAGTCTTAGCTTAATCTCAGATGCTGTCTGCAACTGATCGGGTCAGACCTCCAGTAAGAGTTATCTATTTCTTTCCTGAGTCTCTGCTTGAGAAAGTTAGAAGATGCCAGAAAAGTGGGGGGGGGAGAAAGAGAGCTGTCAGAAACACAAAAAAGATGTCAATGAGAGTGAATCATTACTCACTTTTTGGCTCTGGTCTTACCAACAGAGAGTGGATAGTGGCAGGCCCACCTTTGATTGGGCCCCCCCAAAAGATTTTCCCATAGAGAACCAAATTTAAGAGAAGAGTTTGAATACACCATCTTATGAGGACAAGTTATTAGCAAAGTGCAGATGTGCCAGAGCAAGAAACAGAGATTAGTCTCTTTCGTTTTGAAAGGTTTTATTTCTTGGAATCCAGCATGTATTTTTTAGAAGTGTGCCTGTTCTTTTGAAAATGAAAGTTAAACTAGAGTGTATCAGTCATGGTGAGATCCCAGATGACTTTTAGCCTTCGCTTTCTGGTTGTAAAGGGCATTCATGCCTTATTTCTAAAAGAAGCAGTCCAAGGTGTGAAATTGGCCTGGCTCTTTCCTTATAATTCTGACACCAAAGATTTGATGGGTGGAATTGAAATTAATGTCAATTATAGTTGACTTCTTCTGTCCCAGAGAGAGTTAATAAACCTATTCTATGATTTTAAACATCCAGTTACCATAAATTAAAAATGCATTTGTATGCCTGTTCTAATTGAGATGCAATTTTAAATGACCAGCCTACAGATCATTCTTTTCCAAGTGCTTCTAAATGGATTCCAATTCTTATAATCCCCCTAACCATTGTTATCAATTAGAGTACTGAGGTTTCATTGCTTTGTTTTAATTACAGCCTCTGTTTATATCTCTGTTTATAATATATGTTGAAAGGATTATTTACAATATATATTTATAACAAATCTTGAGAGATACCGTAGCAAGGTGACTTATAAAACAGCAGGTCAAGATCCAGGCTAATGGACTAAAGGAATCCAAGCAACAGGAAATCGAAGTCTAAGGTTCAGTTACCTGAAATCCATGATCAGGATAAAATGATTAGAACAATTGACCCACTACAACACTGTCAAGTTTGAACAAACCAAAGATGTTATTTATTTTTATTTTAATTATTATTTAACTTATACACTGCACATCCTGCCTAGAGGCAACTCTAAGTAGCTTTACAAACATTAAAACCAATAAAAGCATTAAAACAATTAATGATATTGAATTAGTTTAAAATTAACAAGATGGGAAGGGAACAAAATGCACATGAGGGGGGAGGGTTTTTTAGCTGTTAACTACCTCCAGAATGATGCACCCCCAGACCAGTTAACAGTAACCAGCAGAATTCCACCCAGACTGCAGACTTTTGAGGTATTCCTTTTAAGCACTTTCTCATATGCCCATTCTTTGATTTTGCACTCCAGAGATCTAGGCCTCAGAGGTTAGATAATGTTGCAGTCAGATATCCTCCTCCAGGTTCTCGTGAAGGCAGCCCCAGTGTCCCATCCCCTTGTTATGTTTGAGCTCTTGGGTTCCCTTTTCTTTCTTAGAGGAAAATTTATCCAGAAAGTTCAGGGATTACTTGGATAATTTTAAAACTAATCACAGTATTTGATTAGATTTCTTTTGCGTCAGGGCAAGTTTTAGAATGTTTTGTTAGTGTTGTAGCACATGCACGGATTTCAGGTGAGTTAGATACCCAATCACAAGCATTTATATTGAACTGAACAATTAGATCATTTTTAAAAACTTGCCTGCTGTGTAAATAATAAAATTGTTCTGTTGTCTGTTTATATCAGCCTTCTCAAACCCAGTGTTTTCTAGGAGTGTTGAAATGTTATCCCTAGTCATCCTGGGCATTTAGGATAAGAAAAACTATATTCAATAAATCTTGAGATCACAACCTTTAGAAAGGCTGACCCTTATCTTTTTAATTAACATATACAAGCGCATTTTGACATACAGTGAAAACTATTTGCAAAGCCTTGTCACATAAAGCAGATGACAATTCTCAAAGTCTTTATTAAGAGTTGCTGTGAATCACTATCTCTCAATTCTAGCCTGTTTTATGTAGATAAAACCCTCAGGATATTAACATATCAGCCCTTCTCTGCAATATGGTTCTCCTCGTATCTGATTTTGGTAAAATCACGAACTTCATTAGATGCTAAAATGTCCTATGTAACTATGTATCTATGTTTATTTTTATACCCCCTCTTATTACTTTTTAAGTAACTTAAGGCACCAAACATTCATAGTGCTCGGTTCTCCTTCTCTTTCCCCTCACAACACTGTGAGGTGAATTGGGCTGAGAATGAGTGATTGGCCCAAAGTTACCCAGACAGCTTTTATGACTAAAGTGGGACCATGTAACATGTTCTTCAGTATTACAGTATTACTCCATTCCCATGGGTGTGAAACAGTTACAGATTTCACTGTGAAATCTGTAACTTACAGATTTTACTCTATTTTCCCCCCTACTATTCCTTGTTCAGATTGCAATCATGGGTACTAACAGTGGGATATTACTATTGTGTCAAGTACTAGGAAGATTAGCTACATGGGAAAAAACAGTGTGATATCTTCTTAGGTTCATATAGTTAAAAAAAACATTTCCAGCATGTTTTGCTTGATCAATTATTGAGGCTTAAACTTACACTAAAGAAACTGCAAGGAAACTTTTTCCCCAAAGGACAGCTTATTATGCATTGCCCCGTTAATCAGTTTTTTGCAAACTGTGTTGAAGGGCAAATTTCTCTCAGCTGAATGATTTATTTAATATAGCATATCCCAATTATCAGTATAGATTATATTTACTTTTGATAGAATGAAACAAATTAGCACATGTAACAACATTCTACATTTTCCTTGGCCATTCACAAATTTCTTCCTGGCCAAACAGTTTGTAGGTGAGTAAAAGAAGTCACCTTGCAAAATGTAAATATCCTTATATATTAATAACATGCCAGAAGTCAAAGTATGGGTTATTGTGCCATTAACAATCGCACTTAATTTTTTGGTAAGAAGTCCTGGCTTATCTGTACTGTATTATAAAATTTCTTTAGGATTTCAAGTCATCAGGGTTTTAACAATAATACCTAAAAGTAAATAATAATAATAATATGGTGAATAAAAATGTTTCAGTTACATTTCACATATTATTAACTGTATTTACTTGTAGTCTTGCATAATATTTTTGAGCCACATTGATAGTCTTGTTTGGAAAGCTAAACCAACAGTAAATTCTGTGATTGATTTGCTTTTGTAAATTACTTTTTGATCAATTAATTGTTCTTCATATGCATTGCTTAGACAGAGGTGCTTTAATCTAGGCCTGTTTTACTTCATTGTATCTTGACTGACTTAACAGCATTATTGGTCTGGGGGGGAGTTAGTATCTCTCTCTCTTTCTGAATTTTTAGCCAAAATATACTGAGAACATAATATTTTCAGTCCATATTTTCATGATGTGTAAGTTTTACCTGGACATTGTTATTTGTTATAAGTCTGACCAAGTGTGTGATAGAATAGGTAGGTGAGATAACATAAAATGATTTTATTTTTCAAGGTACAAAAATGTCTCCAGTCGTGCTTATATAATCTGAGTTGAGACAATCAACTTTCTCTGGTTCAGTTTCCTTTTGAAGGCAACAGTGCCAGCGTCAGTCTTTCAAGGGGAGCGTTGCAAATTCTAAAAGTTTACAAAGAGATATATTATTGTTTCTTGATGACTGCCTCCTCCCCCCTCTTTCCAAATTAGTTCCAGCTGTTCACAATAGTTACTAATTTCCAGAAAAGATGCTCCAAGTTCACAGGCTTAGAATGACTTCCAGTTAGTGGAGGATGGGCTCTTACTTGCGTGCCAGCTCATCTAACCACTTTCCCCCCACCCTCCCAGAAGCAGGAAAAGCATAGAGCTGAATAAACTAGAAATCTCAGACAAGGCGGACTCTTTTCCTGCATCTGGGTAGCAGTTCCAGGCTCTGAAACAACTGACTTATGAAAACACAGTACAGATCATCCTCTTACCAGGGCACCTCAAGAAATCAGATGAGGGAGATTTTCATCTGCTCTCATACAAAGCAGGCTAAATGTGTTGTACTTATGTCAAAGAAGTAAAATTTGTAGAATCTTACATCGGAAAAGGGCTTTTTGGAGGAGAGGGTTATGTTTCATTTTTTAAAAATGCTGTCTGGAATTTTTCCCTTAAAGCCATGCAAAGGAAAACAATAGGCTTTTTACAGAAGGGAGGGGTATCTGATTGGGTAGGTTTTAAGAGGTGAAATGAATGGTTTAAAGCTTCTATAAGGCACCCATTTTATCCATCACAACCAATGCACAACTTCCTTGAAAGACTGTCTGAAAATGCTGTTTTGCCCATACTGTGCATGTCCTGCAAAAGAAACACTTGGGATCTGCCTGCAAGCGGATTGCTATAAACGATGTAATAGTCAATCATATAACTGACCAGAGGGATGAGGACTGTGGATGTGACACTGCTATACAGTTGCCAAAAGAAGACCAAGATAATGTCACAAATTTAACCCAAAAAACAGGGAATAAATAAAAAGAAAACAGAAAAGGGAAGTCATGAGGCTTTGAGGTTATTCTAAATGGCCATTACAACATTCATTAGAATATCTACAGCAATGCACCACAAACCCTAGAGATGAGATCGTGGTTACTGAGGAGAGTCAAGAAAGGGTCCTTGGAAGTCAAAGAAATTGCCTTCAGAAAGTTGCTTCAGTGATAAGGACAAAGAGAAACACAAACTTAACCCTAATACAAAAACTGCAAGTTGACTTAATCGCAAGATAACATGTCTTCCTATGAATCAGTAACTGGTTAAAGAATAGAAATGGGAGAGTGGGAAGGAAGCAGTTTTTAAAAGGAGGGTTGTAAGCAATAAGATTGCTGAGGGTCTTAATTGTGTCTCCATGTTTTTAAATAACTTAAAGCAGTGTTTCTCAAACTCTTTACTCTCGGGACCCTCTGTCTAATTTTAAAAATTATGGAGGATCTCAAAATAGCTTTTGTTTGTATGGTTCGTATTTATTTATATTTACCATATTAAAATTTAAAATTGAGATGTTCGCTGCTGCTTACTGTAATTGTTTTATTGATTCAATTTTGTTTCATTCACTTGCTGGATGAAGAAACTATCTGAAACTATGACTATTTTGTTTCATTGGGTTACTCCTAATTAAAAAAAATGTCCAACTGTAGGCATTTTGAAATGACTGAAATACATTTGTTATTTTGAAAAACAAGTTAGAATGAGACTGATAGAGAATATAGCATATGAATGATGTAGCAAAAGCATATACCAAGAATGTTTTCTTCTTCTGGTCTATTACTGCAGCTCAGTAAAGTTGAATGCTGGGAAGCTAAAGAAAGAAAATGAATTCACACAGCATAGTAATGTAAATGAAAATTGGTGGTAGGGAAATCAGCCTTGCTCAGCTCTTGATCAGATAAGAACTGCCATTGTGCTAGTTTTCTGTCATGGCAATATAGAACTGCAGAATTTGGCACATCCCAGCTATAAGGAAGAATGCCCTTGCTCTGAATCATAATAGATTGAATATGGAATCAGCAGCAGGAGGAGACTGAGTATTTTTTGAATAATTACTCCTGGAGCTAATTAAATCCAGCACTTAAGGACAATAGGGAGTCAGCAAGATTTTGCAATAGTGGCACACTATTCTTCCACCATCTTGTAAATTGTTCTATTCTGAAATCGCTGAAAAATCATCGGTCAGTCAAGTAGTGTGCACATTGCATAATAATTTGCCCCCAACTTTCATTAGATGGAATCTGTTTGCAGAAGGTAAAAATAACAAAAAGCTGTTTGATCATCACTTTAATCTACTGTGCCAGATTTGTAATACTTTGTGAGTGAGAGACTCAATGTGGGTAGGTAATACATACTGCCACTTTAGACCACTAGTCCTCTCACCTATCATTTAGTCTATTCTGAATGTATTAAACTGGCTTGTATATTAGGACTGTGCATGCTTTGTAAATGATTTGGAAGGCATATTTTAGAATGTATGGGAGTACAAATGCCAGTCTCACCAAGACTCTTTAAGCATATCAGGCACAATACACAGTTGGTAAAGTGTAGACCATTGAACAAGGCTACGCTTGTCTTTCTTGTTTTAGAACCTTTTGTTATGAAGGGTGTTGTTTAAAATATTCCCTTTAGGAAGCTGGAATCTAAATTATGTATTATGCAATTATGTCTTATGGAAATACATATTCATATTAGTCGCTCTATTTAGAGTTGGAACTCAGTTCAGATGTGAAAAAAATATGTGCCCTTTTTGGGATTTCCATATCACAACAGTGTTCTTTACATGGATACATCAAATTTTATATACATTTAAGTCTGCAAAATGTTTTGTATGAATTGTATGTGAAAGGTTATTATATATGCCATTACTTAGTATACCAATTAAAACAGGAGTTATTTCTGTACTGGTAGCAAGGAATTTTGGAATTTGGGTTTGGGCTTGCATTCATATATCTGAGCTATATGAAGTTCAGGGGTGGGATCCGACAGGGTTAACTACCGGTTCGGTGATTTACGATGTGCTTCCCTGCACGCTGCGCACGCGTGTAAATCTTTGTCAGCTTGCTGCCTGGACAGCTAGGCAGCACTCTTTGCAGGGAAGCAGCATTTGAAAAAGCACTTTCTCCTATGAGCTGTTCCGAGCATCCAGAAGTGGGAGGTGCTCAGACTCCTGCTATGTAGGCTGGGCTAAATTAAATTAGTAGGACGCGCCTCCTCCTCCTCGATGCTCCTCCTGCGTCCCCAGTTTTCAGCTCAGCCTCTGTTCAGATAGCTGGGTTTTTCCTTCAGCTGGCCGGAACGGGGACTTTTTTCTTCTCAGGCAGGAGAGCTTAGTTGTTTCAGGTTTGTCTTCTTTCCTCCTAGGAGGGAAACTTCGGTCTTCTTGTGGGTTGGGGGTTTTTTTCCTCCCCTTTCTCTGTCCTTTTCATTGTTTCAGCCTCGCAGCGGCTAGCGGCAGCTGCCGCGAGGCTTATCTTTCCGATCTTTGGATCGGCGGTTTGTTGTCGGCTTGCGGTTCCTCGGCGAGGTCCGGAACGCTAGGAGGAGTTTTTACTGTATTTCTGTTTGTTTTTTCCTGGTGTTTGTTTTGGCTGCTTCTTCCCCCTCTGGCTTGCGCTGGGCAGACTTCTGCTTGCGGTTTCGTTTTCTCCTTTCGGAAACCGCGGGCGCCATTTTGAACCGCGTGGCAGCGGTTTCTGATCATCCATCCGGTTTCCCTTGCTGGGGACTGTGGGGGGGGGGAACGATATTCCCCTGTCTATACTGCGAGTTGGTTTGGCTTTCAGGTTTCCCGTTTGGGGACTGGCCTCCTTTGCCCTTTGGATTCTTTGAATAAATATATATATATTATTTAAAAAAAAAAAAAAAAAAAAAAAAAGGATTAAAGAAAGGGGATTGGCACGTATGGATAATAATAATAATTTAAAAAAAAAAAAAAAAAGAGAGGTTTTTTCTTTTATTGTGGATCTCTCTCTGTCCAGGGGGTTTCCCTTGCTGGGGGCCAGGACCAACCTACAGGTTCTTTTTTCCTCCTCAGAATCAGGTTTCCCTTACTGGGGGCCTTTGCAGCTGTCCCCTGTCTCAATTTATATTGTCTGACTCTGTATTGAGATTTAATTGTTATCCTTTCGGTTTCCCTTACTGGGGGCCAGGATAAGTTTTTCCTCCAAGGTTATTTTTCTCTGGATCTGCGGCCTGAGGCCCATTCACTGTTACATAGCATCATCATGGCCAGTGGTCAGGGTGGCAGATCTTCCTCTACAAGACCCCGGGAGAGATCAACTGACCCAGGTAGGCCTTCAAAGGCAGCTGAGAAGGATGCTCTCAGAAGGCATCAGGCCCTTGAAAAACAGGTTCGTGGCGAACTAGAGAAGTTGAACGATCGGTTCCTTCAGTGCCCGTGACTCCCGCCAGGCCTTCTAGCCCAGGGGCCCCGGTTCTGGATCTCTCAATCCGCTCTAGGCGTGATTCCTCTCCACGAGATATATCGCAGGTTCCACCTCCTCGCAGAACACCTGAAGCTACCTTCACGCCTACCGCTGCAGGCTTACGGGAGGAAGAGGAGGAGGAGGATGTGATGCGGAAGTCCCGGCGAAAATGAGGAAGTGGATGGAGTTGGCCATTGCAAAGGGTATATCGTCGGGTTTACGGCGTTCACGACATCATAGCCAACAGTCCTTCCCTGACTACGCCTCAGCTTCTGGGCGATCCGTAAGTGTTATTGACCAACCAGAATCTCTACCTGAGGACCCTCCTTCCCCTTGTGTCAGAACTTCCCGGAGTGTCTGAACCCAGATGATTGGTTAGAGCAGGGGGAGTCCCCACAGCAGGAGGCGGACCCCTTGGAACGGGTATGTCTGAGGACAGGGCCTCACTCGGACCAACCGGTCTTCACGGGTCTTTTTCACCCCCCTCTACTCAAGTCCCTCCTGTTCAAGGCTAGGAAAACGGCCGGCCTGGATGAGTCCCCGACCCACAACCTTCGGGGCCAACAGAAACAGGGGGATTTGTTTTCTCTCTCATCCACCCACTGAAACTGAGGTGATTCCGGTCCCACATATTTGAGGAATTGTTGGACAAACAATGGTCCTCGTCAGCATCTTATCCTGCCCCTTCCGGTTATGACAGGAGGCTGTATAACATGGCCCCGGGGTTCTCCGCTTCATTGAATACTCCCGAGGTAGACGAACCGATAGTGGCCTTGGTCTCTTCAACGGCCATCCCCGGGGAGGCGGAAGAGGTCCTCAAGCCCGAGGAGAAAAGAGCAGAATTGGCCTTACGTCGGGCTCATGTCTCCGACGCATGGGCGATTAGGGCGGCTACTGCGGCCTCCTTTTTTACCCGCTCTTCGCTTAGGTGGCTCCGTCACCTGGAGGAAACTATTCCCCCTTCCAACATTCGTGCCCATCAAGATATAGCTAAGATCACCGCTGCCGCCGAGTTTACCGCGGACGCCACTTACAATGTGGTCAAATTCTCCTCGAGAGCCATTGCCTCTCAGATATCGGCTAGGAGACTGCTTTGGCTGCGTCACTGGCAAGCGGATTCTAAACATAAATGGAAGCTTGCTTCTGCCCCCATCTCCAGCAACAAATTATTCGGGGCGGCCTTAGAGCCCCTCCTGATAGAAACTAAAAATAAGAAGAAAATTCTTCCTTCCCTTTATAGGAGGTCGGATTCCCGTTTTCACCAGTCCTTTCGTAGGAGTTCCTTTCGAACCCCTGCCCAAGGGTCCTATACCCCGAGATACCACAGGCCCCCTTTCCAGAGTCAGGTTAGCCAGTCCGACAGGCCGGACTTTTCCCACAGAGGGCGTAGGGGGGGTCAGCCCAGGAGACAGTACAGGGGAGGGGGCACCAGGCCCTTCCAGAGGTCCAAATAGGGCGAACGAGGTCCTTCCCATAGGAGGCAGGTTGAAGTTATTTGCGGACAAGTGGTCTGACTCAACCTCTGATGCCTGGGTTAGGGACACTGTCAGCCTTGGGTTGGCGCTAGAATTTTTTTCCACTCCCCCGGAGTTCTTCATGTCCAGTCCTCCTTCTAGGAATCCTCAGAAGAGGGCTCTCATGAGGGAGGCCATTTCCCACCTCCTGGCCATCAAGGCTATTCAACCAGTTCCCCCGGATCAGAGAGGCCGGGGGTTCTACTCCCACCTTTTTTTGGTACCCAAGAGCTCGGGGGGTTGGAGAGCTATCTTGGACCTAAAGCGCCTAAATCGTTCCTTAGTCTACCGTAGGTTCAAGATGTCTACCCTTCAATCCATCCTCATGTGTATTAGGAAGAACGATGTTCTCACCTCCATTGATCTGACTGAAGCATATTTACATATTCCTATTCGGCCTTCCCACAGCAAGTTCCTCCGTTTCTGTTATGCTGATCAACACTTCGAGTATGTCGCATTGCCCTTTGGGTTGGCTTCGGCCCCTAGGACGTTTACTAAAGTTTTGGCGGCTCTTGCCGCCTCCCTTAGGGCGAAATCCATCAGGCTACATTGTTACCTGGACGACATTTTGATTTTATCGTCGTCCATTTCTCAGTCTGTGTCAGACACGTGGGTTACCATTGATTCCCTCCAACAGCACGGTTTCTCTGTGAACTGGGACAAGAGCCATTTGACTCCCGTTTATAGGATCGTCCACTTGGGGGCGGTTATTGACACGGCTCGGGAGAAGGTGTTCCTTTCTCCGGCTCGACGGGACAGCATCACTAAGTTGATAGGGGTGGTTAGAACACTTAAGAGGGTTCCTTTGTCGGTATTATCGCAATTGTTGGGTAAGATGATATCCTGCATACATATTGTCCCTTGGGCTCGTTTTCATACCAGGCCTCTCCAGTGGTTCCTTCTACCTTTTCAGCGGGCAGGACGCGACGGATCCAACCTTCGGGTTTTGTTACCGGCAGCGGTTCTGAGGTCTCCTCAGTTGGTGGTCCTCCCCGCGATGGTCCGAGCGGGCTCCGATAAATTGGTTGGAGTTGAGGCGTATCTCTCGCCTCGGGTTTTCAGTCCAAGCTGACATCTCGGGCGTGCTGATCCTCACGGACAATGTGACAGTGAAGGCCCACATAAACAAACAAGGGGCACGCATTCCAAATCACTGATGCGAGAGACGGAGAGGCTTTTCCATTGGTCCGAGTTACACCTGGTCTCCATCAGGGCGGAGCACATATCGGGCGTCTCAAACGTGCGGCGGATTGGCTCAGCAGGGCCACGATCGACCCGGGTGGCGTCTTCACCCCTCGATTTTTCAGGAGATCGTCGAGAGGTTCGGACTTCCGTCCTCGACCTTTTCGCCACGCCCTCAACTCTCACCTTCCACGTTCTTTTCCCGGTATCCGTCTCAGGGAGCAGAGGACACGAATGCGCTCCGCTGCCCTTGGCCCCACGGTCTCCTCTCGCTTTTCCCTCCTCTACCGGTCATACCCAGCCTGATTCGGAGGGTTCTGGAGGAGAAAGCAGAAGTCATACTGGTGGCTCCCTTCTGGCGGCGCGGACTTGGTTCGCGATTTGCAACAGCTGTCCGTGGCGGAACCGTGGCGGATTCCTCCGTCAAGGGTCGTGCTCTCCCAGGGTCGGTCTTGCATCCAGAGCCCCAATGGCTCAACCTGACCGCCTGGAGGTTGGCGGCAGCGTTAAGGGAAGAGCAGATGTCTTCTAGGGTGATCGAGACCATCCAGGCGGCGAGAAGGCCGTCTGAATAGGATTTACAATGCCACCTGGTCCAGTTTTTGCCGCTGGTGTTCTAAGGGGCAGGTTGACCCTTCATCCCCTCGGTGGCCCAGCTATTGGAGTTCCTTCAGTCGGTCTGGATAAGGGCCTATCGCCTAATACGCTTGGAGGCAGGTGGCGGCACTGGCGTCCGTGCTCTCCTGGTCCGACTGCAAATCTATCTCCGGTCATCCAAGGTGCGTAGTTTCCTCAAGGGTGCCGCAAATCTCTGACCTCCGACTATTCATAGGTTTCCTACTTGGGATCTTAACATCGTTTTAGACGCCTCACGAAGGTGCCTTCGAGCAGCTGGGTCGATCAGTACCCAACTGCTGGCGTATAAGGTGGTTTTCTTGGTGGCTATTACTTCTGCTAGGAGGATTTCTGAAATCGCTGCCCTTTCCGTCAGGAAGGACCTCTGTGTGTTTCATGAGGACAGGGTGGTCCTCCGCCTGGACCCGACATTCCTGCCAAAGGTCAATTCGGCTTTTCACAGGGCTCAGGAGTTGGTCCTCCCTAATTTTTGCGCGGCTCCATCTCACCGGCTCGAGCGGCAGTGGCACCACCTAGACGTTAGGCGGGCTTTACGGATCTACATTAAGCGCACAGCTCCTTTCCGTAAATCGGAGGCCCTGTTTGTTTCGTTTCTTCCGGGTAGTTTGGGTCAGAAGGTGTCCTCCTCTACCATTGGCGGTGGCTACGGGCTTCTATTGCGAAGGCTTATGAGGCCCGGTCGATGCAGGTTCCTCTGGGCATCACTGCCCACTCCACCGAGTCGGCCGCCGGCGGCGTGGGCCACCCAAGCCTCCATCGAGGAGATCTGTAGGGCTGCTACGGGGCCTCTCCTCTCCCTTTATTAGGAACTATAGGATTGATGTTTTTGCCTCATGGAGGCCGTTTGGCAGGAGGGTGCTACAGCGGGTTCTCAAGGATTAGGTGAGCTGTCTGTCAGACGGATTCCCTCCCAGCGGCCTTCCTAGCTTTGGCATGTCCCACTTCTGGATGCTGGAACAGCTCATAGGAGAAAGGGCGTTGGTACTTACCTGAGACGCCCGTTCTCTCTGAGCTGTGTAGAGCATCCAGCCCCTCCCTGTATCCGTCTGTTTTTGGGGGGTGGCAGAGTTCCGGCCAGCTGCTTGTTTATCTGTTTGTTTTTTTGAGTTGTACATAGTTAGACGGGGTACTTGTTCTGTGCTTCGTCTTCGCTGGAAACTGGGGACGCAGGAGGAGCATCGAGGAGGAGGAGGCGCGTCCTACTAATTTAATTTAGCCCAGCCTACATAGCAGGAGTCTGAGCACCTCCCACTTCTGGATGCTCTACACAGCTCAGAGAGAACGGGCGTCTCAGGTAAGTACCAACGCCCTTTTTCCCTGCTTTTTCAACCGCAGCTGTGCCTCGCACGGCAGCTGAGGTTGAAAAAGCAGGAAATAAAGGTCAGGTAAGAGCCCGGGCAGGCGGGTGGGCCAAAACAGCAGCAGATATAGAACCGGTTCTATGTCTGCTGCTCTTCAGAGCTACCGCTTCTACAGAGCCGGACAGAACTGGTAGAATCCCACCCCTGATGAAGATGAGTCCTGGTGTTGCAAAATGAGGTGGAAATGCCATATAACCTTTCCTAATGTTACTGAGGCTCTGTGATTGAGAAAGTTTGTTTGGAGAGCAGTAGCTACAGTTAGTCTTCCAATAGTGTTCTGCTAGCATGTGCCTTGTTTGTTTATGCTTCATCTAAAATAGGCTTTTATAGATTCTAGTACTAAGTATCCTGGTTAGTTTTAGATTTTCACCAGCCCTACTTGTGAAGCCTTGATAGGCTTTGCAAAAAAAAAAACAGTTCCCGAGATACATACTATCCAGTTGCTTTGTGTAAAAGAACGAAGAAACACAGAGGTCTTCACCTCATAGGGGGAGTGTGCAGGCAAGGAGAATATATTTTGATAATTGCTTTTTAAACTGACTGCAAAACACTTTGCACATAATCAGGAGTTAATGTTTTCAGGTTTTCCACTTTTACTCAGAAATTATTTCCAGCCTCCTAAGGCATTGGGGTGAAGCATTATGGGGGAGCAGTCGAAGGACAACTGTAATAAACTATAAAGGTTTTTTTAACACATTTTAGCCCCTCTTTCATTTACATAGTTGGTTAACGAATAGTTAAAAATTGGACTTTTCCCTTCTTGGAAAGGATGGTGTAATCTGTGTTGGGGATTGTGAATCCAGTTTAAGTGAATTTATTCAGAGTGAACAATGGTATGCTGTGGTTTTGAGCAAGTGGCTGCAATTGTGCACAGAATAAGGTACGGAATAAAAGCTTTTGAAAGATGGAATATGAGTTTTAATCCAGGCTAAATCAAAATCAGAGGCTTGGAATTTATTTTGAATTAATTTCCTGAAAACCAGTGATCCCAATATTAAGACAGGTAATATGAATGATCTATAGGTATTTCTCAGAGTTAATGTTTAAGAGTCATGTTTCTTTCTCTTCCTGAATGGGTAACTTTGTTCTGACAGGTGCTACAGCTAAGGCATTTCAAGTTCTCTTTAGTTTTCTTCTCTCATTCAAAGATCCACTATTTAAAAAGAACATCCTATATAGGTGTTGATTTACAGAACTCTTGAAACCTGGATTTTATTTCTGAGTCCCAGAATGAAAGGGAATTTGCAGTCCCCATGTACATAAAGTCTCTCCTAATAATCCCAAGTATTTTTACTTTGGAAATGTAATTTCACTGTTGATATATCTTTTTAGGGAGAGTAAAATAAATTTTAAAATAATAAATTAAGAGGAAGACAAACGTATTGCGGTGCGCATGTTCCAAGATATTTTTATTTATCGACAGACTATTTCTTCATAAGAATAAGATTGTAGATAAGATTTGATAGCATCTAACCATTCCTGTGAGCCATAGTGGTGCAGTGATTAAAGTACAGTACTGTAGGCTACTTCTGCTGACTGCAGGTTGCCTGCAGTTTGGCAGTTGAATCTCAGCAGGCTCAAGGTTGACTCAGCCTTCCATCCTTCCGAGGTGGGTAAAATGAGGATCCAAAATTGTTGGGGGCAATATGCTGACTGTGTAAACCACTTAGAGGGGGCTGTAAAGCACTGTAAAGTGATATATAAGTCTAAGTGCTATTGCTATTGCTATACAGAAAGGGATTTCTTCAAATAGTTTGCCTCCGATACTTATAAGGTTTCCTGGCTGGTCTGGAAGAGGATTTTCTTTGTTCTTCATCCTAGTATTTCCCATGAGTGCAGGGCCTGTTTTGTTGCAGTATGGAATTGTTTCATTTTTTTGAAATTATGAGGTGAAACAGGATACTGACATGATTGCCTTAAATGCACTTTTTGGTATTGTAAAACCTGTAATGAACCTTGCTTATTGGAGCATCTTTGGGTGCTGAACGGGGTGTAAAACAGCAAGAGTGTGCAGCAGTAGAATTCTAAAAATGAATACAGCAGAGAGTACAATGGAAAATGCTATAGTGAGCTTGCAGTATGGCAGTGAGAAATGCACAAAACTCTTATTCGTTTTTCTGCCCTGCACCCCCAGCATGTAGTCCAGCAGAACTGTTTCAGGTGCAGTTTCTGGAGAGTAACTCTTGAATCTTTGGTTCTCTGCTAAGTGCTTTGAGTAAAACATTGCTTGTATCTGTCTGTAGGATGGTATGCTGTGGGAATCTGAGAAAATGTCCATACTGGTCATGCTTTGTTTTAGAAATAATTTCAGTTTCTAAAGCCTGAGAATGTGGGTGAAATACTTGCATCTGTTTGGCCCATCATATGTAGTCACAATCCTTGCCTGTACTGGCTATTAAGATCTCACCAATGATAGGCCTATATCCAGGGTGTGGTAAATCTCTTACATCATCAGGAGGTGTTTCCCCCTATTTAAAAGAGGCAGCATTGTTGGCTGCTTCTAAAGAGAGCATCCTTGTATCTGAAAGCACTTGAGAACTGTTGCTCAATTGCAGATATCCCATTCTTAGGCAAGAAGTTTGAGAGAATGGTAGACATCCAGCTTCATACCTTCCTGAAGGGTATGGAGAACCATCACAGTCAAGAATTGTTTTGGCACCAACATTGCTTTGATCACCTGACTAATGACTTGTTCCGAGCAAAAATGTGCAACCATATTGATCTCCCAGAGCTCAGTGACTTTTTGAATTACTGGATCTATGCCTGGACTTTGAAGTAGGCTGGCTGAGAGCCAATAAACTGAACTGAATCCTGACAGGACAGAGACATTATGGATTGTACAGATTTCAGAGTGTGGAAGGAATTGCACTTCTGCTGAAAGAGCAAGTATGAAGCCTTGATGTACTGTTCAATTCATCTCTGTTATTCAAAGAGCAGGGAGCATCCACGGCATGACGTGTATTTAGCCAGCTGCGTATAATCTTGTAGTTGTAGCTGTACCTGAACAATAACAGCCTGCCATAGTATTCTGTCCTCTGATTCTTCCCAAATTGGTATTTATTCTAAGATGATTTGGAAATTATAGCTAGTATAGAATGAAGGTGTGATACTCTCTGGATAGTGGATACTCTATACATTTTTAAAATAAAGTAGGAAAGTCAATACATTCACAGGTAACGTTATAGTTTTAATTCTACTTTTTACTTGTATTGATGTCAGTTTGATTTCTTGGTGCCATTTTAATTGTTAGTTTGCAGAGTTTGTTTGTTTTTAAATAGATTTTTATTATATTTTCCATCAATACAAGTCACATTCATATCTGTGACAGCGTTTTGACATCGACACATATAGTCATCTTATACAGTAAATCATCTTATACATTATATACATCAACCAATAACTGTTATCTCTATCTATAATTATCTCTATCTTATATATTTATATATTTTATATATCTACTGTATCATTCTCTTAAGGTCTCTTAATTACACTAATCCATTCTTCTTATTTTGTTATATCTTTTTTTTAACCATTCGTATCATTTATGCCAAATTGAGTAATATTCAGAGTTTTCCTTGTCTTTCATTTCTAGCGTAAGCATATCCATTTCCGCACATTCCAGTATTTTATGTAAAACTAAGTCTTCTGGAGGGGTGTTAGGTCCTTTCCATATTTGTGCGAAAGCTATACTGGCTGCCGTTAGAATGTGTAAAATAATATATTTTATCTCTTTTGGATATTGATCCTTGATTATTCCTAATGGGAAGAGTTCCGGTTTAGGTTCAATTTGATATCCAGTAATTTCCTGCATCCAATTTTTAATTTTAATCCAAAAGTTCCTGGTCTCAGGGCATAACCACCACATATGATAGAAGGTACCGTCTGTTTGTTGACATTTCCAACATTTTGGGCTTACAGGGTTTGTTTTAATTGCTTTACTGTTTGATGTGTTATATTAATTACTGTAACTTTGCTTATGAGAGATTTACTTAAATTAGTGTTCTCCAAACAGCCACCTTCCAGATATGTTGGACTTAATTCCAGCCAGCATGACTGAAGGCTGTGTTGCTTGGAAAATTATGAGATTGAAGTCCAATACATCTGGAGGACATATGATTGAAGAAACTTGTCTCAGACTGGAAATATATATAATATAGCTACCTTTGTGGTTACACTGCTTAGAAATTAGCTTAAACCAGGAAATGTTCAAGAAGGCTACCAAAAAGAGGCTGGACAATGACTAATATTTTACTTTGCTTTGTAGATAAAGGCATTGCCATATAGTATCATCCTATGCATTATTATTAATAGATAACTTTTAAGAAACTGAGTGTGGGTTCTTACCACTGGCTTTAGTGGGACAGCTTTTAAATATAGGACAGAGTTCTGCTTAATTGTTACTCATTATCTGCCAAGAAAAACAGGAAATCCAAAGGTTGGGACTGTACCTGAGATACACCGTCTAGTGTTCCTGCTCACCTTGATACAAGACTGCTTCTCTAGGGCTAGGCAGTCCACTGAGTGAGCAGGATTGTGGGGAAGGAGATACTAAGATATCCTATTATTATTAAGATATTGGGATATTATTACTAAGAATCCTTTGGACTAATTTCATGCAAGCTTTGGCCTACCTTCAAAAGTACTCTGCAAATGATCAGTTCAGATATTTGGTGCTATACAGTGGTACCTTGCTACTCAATTGCTTTGAAACTCATTGAATTTTGTACTCAATGCATTTTGACACAAAAATCTTGTTCCAGAACTCATTTATTTGGTACTCAATGCACAAGCTAGAACTTCTTGATGTAAGCTGCCTTGTGACCTCATGGGAAAAAATTGTTTGGTATTCATCTTTTTTGGTGCTCATCACATCTTCTGGAACCAATTAACGATGAGTACCGAGGTAACACTGTATAAGTCATCTGTCTTTTCTAGCATCCATTTAGCCTGCTAGGTTGTGAAAGGAGGATGGTAAATGAGAATTTGCACATAAAAACAGAAATAGCCATACTGGCTCAAACCAAAGTCTAATCTAGTAATCTGTTCTGATATGCTCATGTCCATAAACAGGACATGAACATATCAACATCTATTCGTAATCACTACTTAAATGGAGAGTGGGATAAACCTAGATTGGGCACTGGAGTTCCACTTCCAATAATTGGAAATCATGTTCATCCTAGTCTCTAATTTAAATATTAGTTCCTGTGTGTATGCATATATATGATGTCACTTCATATAACTATAAAAGCTAAAAAAAGAAATGACAGCTCTCCAGGTGAAACACCTCTGCAGTAAAACGATCATTTAAATATAGAAAAGAAGAAAAGTTGTTCAGACCATTGTATAAATCATGAACAATGGCTATCCTTCCACCTTTTAGAGTTCTATTTTTCTGAAGTCATTAATGTATAGTGTCCATTTCCTTTGAACTCATTAATTTCCACAGCATTAGTATTTAATTCAAAACAATACAAGCATCTACAAAAAGCCAATGAATCTTTCCAAAACAAAGTTAATTTGTGTGATAATTTCTAGGCAAAAGGGAGCCCTTGTGGCACGAAATAAAAATAAAGCTTCTTGAGTCAACTTCTGTTCCTTGTGACTTCATAATTACATCCATATATTTTCTTGGAAATAGTACAGAAGTGGCTTGTCATTGTCTTCTTCCAGCATAGTTTATTCAGTTTCTGTATCTAACTATAGCTTGGATATTCCCAGATGATCTTCTGTACAAGTATTCCCCTGGTTTCACTCTAGTTAGGACTCAGAAAGCAGCCAAGACCTTCTCGATCACTGGTATGTTTTGAGCATCACATCTCCAAAATTCAGCTGAAAGTCTCAGTTTCTTCATGAAAATATATGTAGATATTCAGTACATAATAATTTTTGTTGAATTAACAATAAATTTAAACATATAGAAATATGGGAGAAATTGAACTTTATTCCCTTCCCTTCTTTAGTGTCCTACTGTGTTTAGTAAAAAGCTTCTTTTATGTAGCTTTTTATGATTTTGGTGGAGGACAAACTAAGAACTTTACTGTTTCTAGTAACAGTGATAGTGTAACTGAGTTGGAAAGGACTCTGCTCAAGCAGGGGACCCTATGCTATTCTTTCAACTCATACTTGGTGAGGTAGCATTGAATGTTAAAATAACTGGAAGCTTAAAAACAATTGCTAATAAGGATCTTTTAAAAAATGTATAGAGTTCATTCTTCAATTTATTTATTTATTTATTTTGGGATTTGATTAATTTGATGATATATTTAAATAATCATAAGATTATCAGTTATTGTGGCTTACAATTTTATGTGGTGATTTATATTTTGTTGATCATGTTTTGATATTTAACCTTGTTTAAGTTATAATAATTTTAGTCACTAGAAGTGATAGATTATAATTCAGTTGTTTATAATTTATGGACAAGATAAAACTAATTTCATTAAGAATATGAAGTGTATTATGCTGACCTTAGTGGTTATATACAACTTCTTAGCCCATGACAAAATACTTTTTTTATCATTATTTGTGATAAGTAAAAGAAAAAAGAAAATTATACTTGGCCATAGCTGTAATATATAGACATTAATACCATCTTGCAGAAAAGTAAGAATGCTTGTTAAATATTAAAATGCACATAGATAAGAAGATTATTATTTTAGCCATTCTTTTTTTTTAATTAAAAATCACTTTTTGAAACCATGTGCTTCTATATTGGAGTGGAACAGTATGTTTTCCCCTCCTAATTCAGGGATCGGATATGCTTTACAGGGGTATGTGTTTTATACATCAAGCAATTTTATTTCCCCAAATAACTTGTAAAGAGAGGTAGGAGGAAGATACCGCGAGCCGTTTACAGATCACACTTCAGCAGAAAGAATGTGCCCTTCCCTTTTGAATGGGCAAAGTGAGAAAAAATGTCCTAACAACTTGGGGGAAACACTTGGTTAGATGCCAAACATTTCAGTAAGTTCAAATTTCCACCCACCACTGGCCATCACCTAGTCAGCTGCTCAGAAAAGAAATACCCTGTAAAAAGAAGCAGAAGTTACAATTGTTAAAGTAACTAAGAGAGATAAATTATTATTCTGTTTACTGATGGCAAATATAATTGGCCCCTACGTTTTGGGTAAAACAGAGATATGTAACCTGATACCTGCTGAATGTTTGCAATTAGAGTTTCCATAATTCCAGCCATTATGGCTGTGTCCTACAGAAGTTATCTACCATCTCTTATAGTGTACATTTGAAGACACTACATTGTTTAAAGGGTAGGATAAATAAAGGACAGCATTCCCATTGTCCTTACTTCAAATTCGCTCTTGATTTCAATTTGGAGGAGGATACCTAAACTTAATTGTAATTCTTTACCCCATAAAGCAGTTGAATTATATAGAGATCCAAGGACATAACCTTGAAGAAACAAGACAAGGATGACAATAACAAAAACCCAGAAAACTTTCTTTAAGACTGGCTCCTTCCTAATTTACTAATGAATAAGGAAAACTCAGTCATGCTCTCAAGGTGCTGTTGTTAATAAAGTATCATTCCAACCTGACTTCTAAAGCCAGTTTCCTGATCTGGCCTACCTCAAAGGGCTGACACTCGAAGACAGCCATTGCCATTTTAAAAATTTGTCTACAGCTAATATAGGTAGAAATTATTTGGTTTCCCTTGTGTTAGAAAGTTTTTTTCAGGCTAGGTCTCTTTTCTCTAGGTGGATGTTGGTTAACAATTCTTGTAAGACTATCATCTGGTATTATAGTGTCTCTTGTGGCTTTCCTGCCACATGGCCTCTTGCGGTTTTCTTATTTGGATTGCTTCCTGAGCTTTGCGCCAGGCCGGAAACAACAGGAAGTGATAAAGGAAAGAGAAATTAAAAGAGGAATACACACAGGGGAGTATAGGGTTGGGCAAACTGAAGGATACTACAGATTCCATCATTCCTTCAGAACAGGATTTCTTCCATCTACACTTGGACTAGAATAGTGAGGAGAGATCATGCATTCTGGACTCAGTGAGTTCCAAGTAATGCTTGATAAATGGACTGAGTTTCTTCTGAGATATTTCATTTCTGTAGTAAACAAGGTGTTCATTTAGCGGTTGTGATTTTACAGTTGCCTAATTATCTGGATGCAGCTGAAAATTCTAAAAGGCTATGTTTCTTCCTCTGCCAAGTACAACAGTAGTTGAATTTGGGGAACAGAAATATTCTTCAGTGATATTTTTTCAGATTTTCTGTTGATTTCCATTATCTCCATTCGCTTTAAGGTTCAGTGCTCACTTTATTAATTACCTCTCAAGATTAAAAGTTTTAGAATAGTCGTAAATGTTGACACTTTCAACTGTGCAACCAAATAATAGCTGGCTGAAAAGAAGCTGACAAAAGCTAATCCTCTGGAATCTACCCAAGGGAGCAAAATGTCTTTAACTATTTTGGGTAAATTATAAATGGGCTCCCAAATCACTTGCCAATAAGTCAGTTAAAAAAGGTTGAAATTCGTCATTCTGAACAGATAAAGAATTGAAAAGCTAAGCTCAAAATGAAATACTTAAGATAAATTGTTCATACATATACACTAGGTTATAATATATTTTATATATTGGAAATGTGGTTCCAATTAGCCAACACTCAAGAAAGCCTCTGCTTCTCAGTTGTAAGTTAGATATGAAAGCTCATCCTTCCCTCCCTTATTTGAAGCTGCAGTTACTTACCTGCTTTCTAATTTTTAAAGAACTATGTGAATATTATAACAGTCATACATAGCAAAAAGTTTGGGATTGGCCATCATTTCTAGCCCCAGCTGCTTTCAGGAAATCTCATGCAATACTACATATATCTCTCCCTGAAATAAGTGTGAAATTGCATGCTTGCTCAGCTGAGATAGTATGCTTTCTGGTCTCTTGCACAAGAGGTTATAAAATCTAATTGCCAGGTTGTTGGGTGCTTTCAACAGCTGGGAGGAGGGCAGGGGTGTTGGGGCGAGAGGTCCCTGGGATCATTCTATATTTGATGTTTTCTGTGCCAGAAACAAGACTTCATTGAATTCTCTATAAATATCTGAATGCTCTTCATTCACTTGATATTCATTATTAAGATAAGTATATTTTAAAATCAGTTTTGCGTGATGAGACAAATTTAAACCTGAAATTGACAGTTCATTAGTCTTAATAAGTGAAGGATGTGGGTGGAAAATAATATAGGCAATCAATAAAAATATAAGTTTTCATCCCTTCATTAGTGTCAGTGACAGAACTTCTAAACATTCTATCTATATCTAGAGTTGAGTTCTTGTTTTTTAATGTAGGGTCACATGTTTTTGGAGTACTGTGTCATTGTTTCTGAGCGTCTTGTTTTAAGAAAGATCTTGACAATCTGAGACATGTCGAAAGAAATCAGCCAGGATGATTGAGGTATTTGGAAAAGAAATCATGTCAAGAACAATTATAGCTCTGCATGTTTAACCTAAAAACGACAGAATGATGTGACAATTTTTAAGTACCTGTATGGGGGGGGGGGAAACTATCACTCAGAAAATGAGCATTCTTGTTCTCTTATTATTTCAAAGAACATGTTTAAGGCCAAAGAGTGGAAATGGCCAGAAAGACCTGTTTGGCACTGGAAAGACTGCCTTGAGAGGTGCTGTAAGGAGAGGCCAGGCAGCCATTTCTCAGAGGTTATTGTGGTTGCATCCTGAATAAATGATGACTTAAGCAACAATGATTATGGAGTAGCTTGAATTTTGCCTATTGCCAGTATGCATACCTAACAGGGGAAGAAGCTCTTAAGGGAAATGAAGTTGTCCATATTGTCATAAATCGGGTGCCTTTTCCTTGCCACTTAATTGCAAAATACAGCAGATAGCAATGGACTACAGCAGGGGTCCCCAAACTTGGCAACTTTAAGACTTGTGGTCAGAATTCTGGGAGTTGAGGTCCACAAGTCTTAAAGTTGCCAAGTTTAGAGACCTCTGGACTACAGAGACCATTGATAGGCTTGGTGTTAATTCTAAAGATTAAATATCTTTTTTTCACTTGTAGGAATAAGTTACATCCAGTAAGATTTTATTAATCAAGATGTTGTTAGGATGGAGAATTTTCCCCTTAATGCTGAGTCTGATTGCAGACTTCGTCATTACTCCTAATCACTGTTTTTCACATCTGGAATTTGTAAGTAGACGCAAGTTCAAAACAGAATTGGTTATATAAGACATTTTGAACCTGTCTTGTTTTCAATTCAAATAGCTTAAAAGTGAATTTTTAAATGTACAGTAATTTCCATTGTTTCTCATTAGTTTGTATTTCTAACTGAAGGATACTAGGTAACATTTTAATATTTGAGAAGTTAGCAATCAAAATAATGCAAAGATCAGCACCTTTCAATATCCAAGGAATGTCCTTTTGGAGGTATACTTTTCACCAGTGCTGGAATTCAACTTTATATGGCTAAAGAGAGTCATTATAAGGAGCTTTCCCAGGCTGTATTTTGCATGAAATGATCAGCTCACTTCCTAACAGGGCAGCTGTTCCATCTATAAGGTCATGCTGCTGACAACTTCTTAAACTGGGATGTTCTTTACATTTTCTGTTTTAACTATATGTCATTGCGGGAATATTAAACAGCCCATGAATTTCAGAGTGGAAATAAATCAAACGGTCTGGTCTGCTTTGTAGGGAAAGGAGTCCAAGTTATGGTTTATTTTAATGAAGGCTTATAAGCAAATTTGTCTTTATAGACACATTAATTATGGTTTGTTTTGTAAATCTTGGTTTGTTTTTCTTACATTTTAACAACTCTTGCTTTTACATTTATCTGGATTAGTTAAAATTTTTGGCAGAACACAAAAACAGACTATAAAATTACAAACAAGCCATGAGATCTGCAATCTCTATGAACAAACCATAATTTCAAACTGTTTTATTGCCTTAAAGCAAATCATAACTTAATCATTGATCCCATTCACACATTATATGAAACCTTAACATCAGTTTGCCCTGAAATTGGTGAGCTGGACTAGCTGTGCTTGATTCTGTGCCCAGAAAATGTGCTACTTTTTACAGGTGCTTTCCCAGCCATTTCTGTTTGACCTCCTGAGCTCCCTTACTAATGGTACAGTGCTTCCATGAACATAGATGGAAAACATATTAGCACACAGACAAAACAAGCATGCATGAGCTAGGAGCAAGAGCGGGTAAGCATAAAGAAGTCATGCTCTGTTGGATGTAGCATCATGGAGAATGCCCTGGGCAAACACACTCCTTCCCAAAATTAGAAGCACATTTTGTTGAAGGTCTTTGCATGCCTGCAAATTGATTCCTTGTGTTAAAGTCTATAACCTACTTCCAAGACTGTATTTTTCTTGCCTAAATCAGTGCTGAGAGGAGAAAAGAACTCATTTTAAAAATCCTTGCAGCCATTATGCCGTAGATTCTTTTGGAGAAGAAGAGTATGTTTTTCACACAAATGTATGCATTCTTCTCTTGCAATATATGCAATTCAGAACTGCTAAATCTGTAAACATCTTTGACAATGGTTGCTGAGTAGTAGTTTGCCTGTATGAGAAATGTGATTTTCAACTGGCAGTGCAGAACTTCGTATAGAGCAGGGGTGTCAAACTCAAGGCCTGCGGGCCGTATCTGGCCCTCAGGGGTTTGTTTTTTTAATTAGATTTATATGCCGCCCTTCTCCGAAGACTCAGGGCGGCTTACAATTTTTGGGATACAACCCAATGCGCTCAGCAATAGCCTTCATTCCATTGTATATGCCTGCTTATTACTAAGCGGCATTTTTTACAAAGTCAGCTTATTGCCCCCAACAATCTTGGGTCCTCAATTTACCGAGAGGATGGAAGGCTGAGTCAACCTTGAGCCTGGTGGGATTCAAACCTGCAATAATTGCAGGCAGCTGGAACTTAAGTGCTAGGCATTTAACAGCCTGCACCACCAAGGCTCTTAACAGGGTTTCTAGGGGTTGCCCTAGAAACAGCAAAGAACAGGCCTACGGTGCCTCTGCCAGTGAAAACTGAGGTCGAGACCTCCATTTTTGCTGGCAGAGGGTTGCAGGAGGCTGTTGCAGCCAAAAACGGAGCTTGGGAGCCTGTTTTCACTGGCAGAGTGCTCGGGTGCCCCCGACACAAGTGATGTCGAGCTGACCATGCCCACCCTGGCCCTCCAAGGTCAAACACAACCCTGATGCGGCCCTCAATGAAGTCGAGTTTAACATTCCTGGTATAGAGAGAAGCAGATAGAAGATCTGCATGTCTTTAAAATGGACCCACTGCTGAACTGCTTTATATAACTGTACGATGGATGCAAAACTGGAATCTGGTTATCATACATTGGTTAGTTTAGCCTTTCTCAACTTCATTGACTTTAAGCTGGGAATTCTAGGAGTTGAAGTCCACACATCTTAAAGTTGTTGAGGTTGAGAAACCCTGGGCAAAACATAAGATTTTTTTAAATTTTTTTGCTCTCATGACCCCTTTCCACTTTTAAAAATTATGGAGAATCCAAAAGAAGTTTTTGTTTGGTTTATATTTATTGATATTTACCATATTTAAAAATTCAAATTGATGTATTTGTAGAATATTTGTTGATGTAAAAAGTTATGTAAAAATAACTATGAAATCCATTAAATATTAACATAAATAAAATATTTTTCATGACAAAAACCTATATATATTTAAAAATAAGTATGAAAAGAGATGATATTGTTTAAATTTTTTTCAATTTTTTTCAATATCTGGCAAATAATTTTGCAGACCCTAAGAAAGAACTCCAGGGATCTTTGTACCACGCTTTAAGAAGCACTAAATCACTGGACTGGGAATTTGTCTTGATATATTTTAAATTATACCCTTTAAGTGGCCTTGATCATACTGTTATTCACTTCAACTGATTACTGTTGAAGTGAATGACAATACTGGGAAATGTCTCACAGATTTTGTATAAATGCAGATATAATAAAAAAAACGGTTCAGATAAAACTACAGTAAAGGAACTACGTTTTCAGCAGCTTTATGAGAAAAATCACAAGATAAATAACCTTTTGCACTGACTGCAGGGTGCTGCTTAGTTGCTGGTTCCACATCTACGTTTTCTTTTCACAGCAATTTTCAGTAGCATTTTCAAAAGCTCTGGTAGAAGTATGCTCTTTATTTCAATACAAGTTTGACAAATGGACTGGCTGTCTTACTTAACCAGCTCATCTTTCCATATGCTATTTTTGAACATCTCTTATTGGTGGGCATCACTTGTAAAAGAACATTAGTGTCCAGCAGTCTGTTACATCGCCTGCTGCACAGATGGAATGGAGGTGGCTCTGAAAATAAACATCTTCAACAATATGAAATATCTGACTTTAATGTACAGCTGGCTATTCCAAATTTGAAATCTTTCTGAACTTTTGTGCAACAAGGGAATTGAAACCTTACTGTCTTAACTGTCTTTGAAAAATAATAAAAGTAGTTACTTGTTAAATCTCTGCTTCTACCTTCTCGACAATGAATAACTCAAACTTAATTTGAGTTTGGTTGCTCTGTGACCCAGTAATTAGTAGGCCTTTTGGTGAAAGAAACGCTATAGGTGAAGTTTTATTCTGGGCTTCTTGGAGTGTCTTCCAATATGGACTGTGTCCATGATGTAGACAACATTCACTATCTTTCTTCTCAGGGTGATTATGAGTGCAGCCAGGCATGCTGGCCATTGCAGTTATATTAGAGAACTGGACTTGGCAGTTTATCTTCACATACTGTGTCCCCTTGTGCTATAAATATCTGCAATACAGAATCCCTGAGAAGAGAGTTGCTGGAATCATTTTTAGGGTCTAATTGCATCTTCTAAAATGGGTCCTCTTGACATTCTTTTTTGTCATATTTCGTTGTGCCCAGAATTCAGAGAAAAAAGATTGAATCAAACTGAGAAAGGAATATTATTATTTTTTTCATTTGACGGTTAGTCAGGGCTGTTTTTTTGGCTTTTGGAAAATGTTAATCAAGAAGCACAAGGAGATGAATTTCAAATGAATAATTCTACCTACCTCTTGCTGAGTTTTAATTTCAAATTTCACGTAGTATCTCTTTAGATTCTTCAAAAGGATGCCAAATTTATCCTCCTTGGAAAAGGCCTCTGAGTTCCTCAAGATAATGAAAACCACCATCATTGCTACTTCAAATGATATGCAATTTGCTTTTGAAAAGAAAATCTATCTTCTTTTTGGTGAACAGTTTTTATTGGTACCTTCACTTTGAAGGAGAAGAGGCAGTTAAACAGTAATAACTCTGTGTCAGAAAATATGAAATAAGTTAGTGTGTCAGGTAGATATTGAATGTATGTATGTATGTATGTATGTATGTATGTATGTATGTAAAAGACGATATGTAGATTATTGAACCATTGTGTTAATTTCTCATGCAAAAAAAATGCTTAAAACCTTACCAGAAGAATGGAAAGATAACAATAGCAGTTAGAGTTATATACCTCTTCATCATACATGTTGAGAGAAATGCCAAATATACAAGCAAGATAAAATACATGAGATCTGATAAGTAATGCAGATAGGGCAATGATCAAGAGAATTCAAGAAGGGGAGTTAATTTCTGATTGAGCTAGAATTTGGATCATATTGATCACGGGTATGCCAAAACACCTAATCTTCTGAGGAGTCTTTATGGCAGAAAAGATCTCAGTTTGGAGAAACAGAATGATTCTGAATAGGGAAGGCAGAGAGATAAAGATGCAAATTATCCTACTATCAGTTTGAACATATATTGCAAATACAGGCATACCTCAGAGGTATTGCAAGTTCTGTTCTAGACTATTGCAATAAAGCAAATATCACAAGAGTCACGCACATTTTTTTAGTTTCCTGGTGCATATAAAAGTAATATTTACATTATACTGTGGTCTATTAAGTATGTAATAGCATTATGACTGAGAAAAACAATGAACATGTCTTAATTTTAAAAATACATTATTACCAGAAATGCTGATATGTTGGAAAAATGGTTACTGATAAACTTGATGGATGCAAGTTGCCACAAACTTTCATTTTTTTAAAAAAAAGAATACAATATCTGCAAAACACAATAAAGCAAAGTGTAGTAAAACAAGGTACAGCTGTATGCTATAAGTGGCTAGATGAAAAGAAATGAGAACAAGATTCTAAATTGGAAAGATATATAGAGAACATCACTTGGGCACATCCATGTAGGAATGGTAATGTACCTTTCTCCTGTCCTTGAGATGGGAGGAAAGTTTTTGGTATAAAAAGCTCTATCCTCTGCCTACATTTATTATGTCGGTTGCTGCCCTAGGAGAATATAATACTGTGTTTCCCCGAAAATAAGACCTACCCCGAAAGTAAGACCTAGCACTATTTTCTAAACCTGCCCTAATATAAGACCTACCCCGAAAATAAGACCTAGTGTAAATCTCCAGTTCCAGGAAGACTTTTCAGGGAGCAACCGTGCACCCACGAAACACCCCCCCTTACACACTCACACCCACTATTTGGCACCATAAATATATAAGACCTACCCCAAAAATAAGACCTAGTATGTTTTTGGGAGCCAAAAAATATATAAGACAGTGTCTTATTTTCGGGGAAACACGGTATATGTTATTTTCAGGGCAATAATCGATAGATTCTCTGTCGTTTGTTCTCTATTCACTCTGCATCACCATTAGCCTTATCAACACAACAGGCTGTCTACTCTGCTTTCTAAGATCAACAACTTCCTGCAGTTTTTCTTAGTTGAATATTACTATCTATTTAGCAAGTGAAAAAAATACAGCAATTGTCAAATGGATTTGTTGGGCCATATCACTGACAACAGTCCCTCTAGCTCAGAGGGGAAAAAGAGAGAAATAAAAAATCCAGAGGAATAAGGTCCAAAAAAAAAATTTTTGCTCCAAAATTTTGAGCACTTAGTGACATTTTCTAAGCAGATATTTTGTGGAGTGCTGATTGCCTCCTGTTTTGAATGATGTCACATTATGTTAATATGTACTCATTTCATACTTCATGAATACAATTAGCATACTTACAAAGTTCATAAAGGAAGTTCCTCTTCAAATGGCAACTGCAATTTGTACCTTGTATTCAGAAGAAAGCAAACTCTTTCTGTGAAACATGATTTTTGTTGTTACTGGTAGGAATGTTGACATTTTAGTAGATCTGCTTTTGTTCTTCTCTGAGACTGATACTCCCTCTCTCAACAACCCGTCCCCCCGTACAAGTGAAGCATCCATCTCTCTTGCAACAAGAGCTAAAATGGAAATGGAAAAATAAACAAGCAGTCCCACAGAAGACTTTTCTGGCTAGTTGGAGCTCAGCAGATCACTCACCTCCAAAGGATCCTCCTGCACACGCCCTAGGATGTCTGTACAGGAGCTGCCACAATAGCAGGGAATAAATTTCTTTCACACCAGCGCCATAGATCAGCGTAGAGGTTATGTTTAGTGTTCAGGACTTTGAGAAGCAAGAGGTATCTACACTGGGGTATCTACATACATGGATGTCTAACCTGAAAGTGATTAAATTTTTGGTCAGTAGGCCTTTGTCACCTGAGGTCAGACCAATTCAGTGCAATTAACGAATGAATTAAACAGTTACTGTACTTTAACCCAGAAGCTCTCTACTGTACTATTTCTGTATTATTGTACTATTTCTGTATTACCGTGTTTCCCCGAAAATAAGACACTGTCTTATATTTTTTTTGGCTCCCAAAAACACACTAGGTCTTATTTTCGGGGTAGGTCTTATATATTTATGGTGCCAAATAGTGGGTGTGAGTGTGTAAGGGGGGGTGTTTCGTGGGTGCACGGTTGCTCCCTGAAAAGTCTTCCTGGAACTGGAGATTTACACTAGGTCTTATTTTCGGGGTAGGTCTTATATTAGGGCAGGTTTAGAAAATAGTGCTAGGCCTTACTTTCGGGTAGGTCTTATTTTCGGGGTAGGTCTTATATTAGGGCAGGTTTAGAAAATAGTGCTACCGTGTTTCCCCGAAAATAAGACCTACCCCGAAAGTAAGACCTAGCACTATTTTCTAAACCTGCCCTAATATAAGACCTACCCCGAAAATAAGACCTAGTATAAATCTCCAGTTCCAGGAAGACTTTTCAGGGAGCAACCTGCACCAAACACACCCCTACACACTCACACCCACTATTTGGCACCATAAATATATAAGACCTACCCTGAAAATAAGACCTAGTGTGTTTTTGGGAGCCAAAAAAAATATAAGACAGTGTCTTATTTTCGGGGAAACACGGTAGGTCTTACTTTCGGGGTAGGTCTTATTTTCAGGGAAACACGGTATTACTGTATTTCACCAAGTTCATTTGCTTGGATTTCTGAGTAAGTGTGGATGCTTCAATGTTTTATGCAGCTTCTTCCCCTTTTCATATTGCTTATGGTTCTTTTGAACATAATGCAGCCTTTGAATATTCTGATCACAAGAGTCATTTCACTGTGCCTTATACCAGGGTTCTCAACGCCCAAGCTGTGGCCTGGTGCTGGGCTGCAGCCCATTGGGAGCCAGGCAGTGCAAGCAGCGGGCGAGCATGCATGCGTGAGAAGCTGCATTTGTGCAAGTGGCATGCACATGTGCAAAGCCATGCCCTTCCCACCCACCACTGCCATCACCACCAGACTACAGAGGCAGAAAGGTTGGAGACCACTATCTTACACCTATTGTCATATTTTCCTCCCTGCATTAATTGCTCAATCTCATCTTGTCTCATCCCTTACAGAACTTAAATATATACCCCAAAACAGGGCAGATACCAAAAAAATCCCTTTTGTACAGTTTGTCCTTGTGGTTCAAGTAAACCTGAAGGTTTTACCTATATTTTCTTCCACTGTCCCTTCTGTTAAGTTTGCATGAAGAGTCAGACGTGGAGTGCTTCAAGCTCTTTGTTTATTAGTGACTACAGCTCAGAACAGACCTGTTTTGGCTGGGCTGTGGCTGCTACTTATAGCCAGCAGCCGCAGTTGCCAGCCAATCAGAGTGCAGGGTTTTCCCGCACTTTTTAAACCAATCATTTCTAACATTTTACAAGAACAGTTCAAACTAAACCAATGACATTCAAACCTACATACATAACACCCCTCCCCACTAGGTTCAGTCCATACCCAAACCCCATCTATCTAACGTATTCTTTTAAATAGGTGGGGCTCTTACGTAATGCTTGAGACCAGCGTGGTTCAGATGTTTTACAGTTCTCACCCAATGAGAGAGGAAATGTGTCTGCTGACATTTCCTTACTTGGACTTTTAGTAGTAGTAGAACCTGTCTGGTTACTACAACCTGGTCTCTCCTCCCAATCCATCTCCAACCCAATGTCAGCACCCAAGTCAGGTAGTGATGTACAATCTTACACTTGTGAAAATGGATCTTGGTCTTGTGACAGGTTTTGGGGTGGTTCCTGTCGTGTTGGCTCGTTACACATGGGGTTGATTCTTTCTTGCTGATTACCCTCATAATCCTCCCTTCCCCTAGAAGAGATACTAGGTGTGGGAACTAGAGAGGAGCAATTGCGATGTTCCTGAGGTAATCTGGATCTTAGTTGATCAATATGCCTGCTCCAGAGGACACCATCCTCTGTTTGTACCCTGTAAGACCTGGGGCCTGTGACCTGGGTTATCTCAGCAGGGATCCATGATGGTTCACCCATAAGGTTCTTAGCAGAAACAGAATCACCCACAGAGAATGTGCGAACTTTGCTAGTGGACTCTAGTGGTGCATTGGGTGCGTAAGTGGGATGAAAGCTATCAAAGGGAGACCTGAGTTTCCTACCCATCAACAACTCTGCTGGGGATAAGTTAGTTGATGGGTTAGGAGTGATATGCTGAGCACTGAGTAGTTCTTCAACTTTCTCAGTGATGTCCCCTGGACCCAAAATTGCTGAAGTTTTTCCTTGGTAAATCGTACCATGCGTGCAGCCTGGCCGTTAGCCGAAGGATGCCCAGGGGCTGTCAGGACATGTCTGATACCCTGTTGTGCTAGATATGATTCAAAAAGGTTGGATGTAAATTGAGGACCATTGTCAGAAACGAGGACATCAGGTAACCCGTGAGTTACAAAAAGCTTTTTAAGCTGTTTGATGACAGCATCAGTTGTGGTGGATGCCATAGGGATGGCCTCAGTTTGCCTGGATTTAAAAGGTTGGGCAAGTTGAGGTAGATCTTGAAGTGGCCAACCCTTCTTAATCCAGCCTATAATAGGAGCCAATAAAATGTCTTTGGCAGTCTCTCTGGCAATTTCAGCAGCGTGTACTGGAAGCTTGGCAACAGTTTCTAGAAAAAAGCTGTAAGTCTCAGGTGCAAAGTCTTCAGTGTGAGAAGGAAGTGGACAGTGACTCAAAGCATATGCATGCCCAATGTCTTTGCCAGGCCTGTGGATGAGTTTGTATGAATAAGCAGCAAGAAATTCAGTCCACCTCAGCATTCTTGGTGACAGGATAGTGGTAGCGGTTTGTCTCCTGCCACAATGCCTAACAGAGGTTTGTGATCTGTGACAATGGTAAATGTTCTCCCATATAAATACTCATGGAATTTCTTGACAGCTGCAACAATAGCCAAGACTTCCTTGTCCAGTTGGGAAGCCTGTGGCTCAACACCCCCCCTCCCACTCCAAAAGGGGATGCATCACAAGTCAGTACAACAGGCAAATTCTCAGAGAACTGTATCAGTACAGCATCAGACGTGATTAGTCTTTTAATATTGTTAAATGCAGATTGTTCTTTTTTGCCCCAGACCCACGCAGACTTTTTGTCTAGTAATCTGTGCAGTGGTTCTGCAATGGTTGCCTTCTGAGGTAGGAACATGTGATAAAAGTTAATGAGTCCAAGGAAGGCTTGCCAATCTGTTTTGCATTTTGGTCTAGGGGCTTCTTTGATTGCCTGAACCTTGGCATCTGTGGGGTGGATACCATGCTTGTCAATCATATAGCCCAAGAACTCAACCTTGTCAGTTCTAAGAGTGCATTTTTCTTCCTTGACTTTTAACCCCGCTTTTTTGAATCTGGCAAGGACTTCTCTGAGTCTCTCTTGTAACTGAGTGTCATTTTCAGCAGAGATTAACACATCATCAAAGTAATGTACTACCCCTGGCAGTCCTTGGAGCATCCTTTCCATAAGGCTTTGGAAGATGCCTGGTGCCATGCTTACTCCAAACTGTAACCTTTACATTTGAAAGCACCTCTATGAGTCACAATGGTTTGGGCCTCTGCAGTGGCATCATCAACTGTTAATTGTTGATATGCCTGGGCCAGATCCAATTTGGCAAAGACTGTACCCCTGCCAAGTGAATGTAGTAAATGATGCACCACTGGAACTGGATATGCGCTCTGTTGAAGCACATGGTTCAATGTCCCCTTATAGTCTCCACAGATTCTCACTGACCCATCAGTCTTGACTGGTGTGACTATGGGTGTCTCCCACCTGGAGTGGTCAGTGGGCTCTAAAACTCCTTGAGCTATTAGTTTATCTAATTGTGCATCAATTTTTTCCTTTAAGGCAAATGGGACCCTTCTGGGCTTTAAGCGAATTGGTGGCACCTTGGGATCTAGATGGAAAGTGATAGGGGTCCCCATATACTTGCCCAATCCTTTGCTGAAGACCTCTGGAAACTCAGACTTCAAGGCCTCCTCCCATTCAGTGTTGCTCACGTGATTGATGCCAGTCACCTCGATGCCTAGTGGATTGAACCACTCAAGTTCCAGCAAACTTGGGCAATCCTTGTCCACGATGGTCAGGGGCAAGCGTTTGGTGTGGCCTTTGAACTTCACGTTGAATTCTCTTCTTCCAACTACTGGAATCTTGTTCCCTTGGTAGTCTTTAAGAGTCAGCACTTGCTTCTTGAAATGCTTCTTCTGAATGTTTGGGAGTAGTCTGTGAATAGTGTCCCATGACACCATAGATAAATAGGAGCCTGAGTCCACTTCCATTTGGCAAGGCCTTCCTTCAATTAGTACCTTGACATGCACTTTTCTGTTATTGATAGAAGAAGAATGACCAATAGTTACTGTCTGATGAGTTTCATTCTTCCCCTTTGGTTCTGTGCTGCGCCCCATTTTCTCACTGAGGTTGTTGGGCTTGAATTCTTTGTAAAACTTCCTTCCTGTTGGGTGGAGTTCTGGATGATTTGCAGACTCTTGCTAGGTGTCCTCTTTTTTCACAACGGAGGCAGATGGTATCTAGGAACTTGCATTCAGTGTGGGGGTGGCTTCCCCCACAACCTCTGCAGTAAAAATCTTGCCTCTTTCTTCCCAGGTCTTTCTTTTTCTGCTCCATTCTGAGTCTATAAATTCCTTCCTCCACCTCAGTAGTCTGACTCAGAATCTAGTTCCTCACAATGAGTTGTTGTGGACTTTTCCACATCAGGATGGCTTGTGGCCTTGTTAATTTTCTTCATGGCTGCTGCTGAGGACTTGGTAGCTTCTGCTGAAGAGGCCTCTTCTATTGCTTCCTTCAGCGTGATCTTAGGTTTCAGTAATAACTTGCTCTGTAGCACCTTGTCTTTAAGGCCCAGAACAAATCGATCGCGCATGGCCTCTTCTAAATTGTTAAATTCGCATGCACCCCCAATATCTCTTAAACTTGCCACGAAGTCGTTTACGTATCCGCTTTCCCCTTGATCCCGACGGTAAAACTCGTGCCTCTTAATGAGGCACGATACTTGTGGGGCATAATGGGCTCTTAACAGTTTTTCTAAGTCAGGCCAGTCCATTACCTTCACATCTGCAGCTCCCGCCAATGCCTTCGCCATCTTGAAAACTGCCGGGCCGCAGTGCGTGAGAAAGACCGCCCTCTTCCGCTTCTTGGAAATTTCGGCAAGATCGTTTCCCTCCAGATACATTTGGAAACGATCTGCATATGACTCCCAGTCTTCTGCCGTCTGATCGAACGGGGCTGGGGGGGTGTTCAGTGCAGCCATCTCGCTCTCCTTCTGTTCCACGTTGCCGTCTTCTTCAGGGGAATCCCACCTTCGTCGCCAGTGTTAAGTTTGCATGAAGAGTCAGATGCGGAGTGCTTCAAGCTCTTTGTTTATCAGTGACTACAGCTCAGAACAGACCCGTTTTGGCTGGGCTGCAGCTGCTACTTATAGCCAGCAGCCGCAGTTGCCAGCCAATCAGAGTGCAGGGTTTTCCTGCACTTTTTAAACCAATCATTTCTAACATTTTACAAGAACAGTTCAAATTAAACCAATGACATTCAAACCTACATACATAACACCTTCGTTAATCAATTGAATACAATTCTACCTTTTGTATCTTGAGATCGATGCCACATGCTTTGCAGAATCAGAATTTAGTTGATACAAATAGTGCAGCTAAAGTTTTACTACCCACTGTCTCAATCAGAAATTCTGATGCTGTTGATATTTTGTTAACAGTTCTATTTTATTCTCTAGTTTTATCCTTTTTGTTTTTTTTAAAGACTTTTATTTTTTCTTTAATTTTATTAAATTTTTATTTCTTCCTAATTGTTTTTTTTTCTACTTGCTGATTACTGGTTCTGTTTACTACTAAATAAATAAAACCCAGAGGCCATGACATTTACAAGCCAATGTTCCTTCTGATTTTTCCTATTCAGATGACGATCACAGAGTCCAAATTTTCTCCCGTACTCATTATTTTCAGAGCTTGTTATTCATCTTGAGACTTTAGAAAAAGTACAGAGAAGAGCAACCAGGATGATGAGGGGACTGGAGACTAAAACATAATGAAGAATGGTTATAGGAACTGGGCATGGCTAGTCTAGTGAAGAGAAGGACCAGGGGAGACATGATAGCAGTCTTCCAATATTTGAGGGGCTGCCACAGAGAGGAAGGGGTCAAGCTGTTTTCTAAAGCACCTGTAGGCCAGACAAGGAATAATGGATGGAAACTGAACAAGGAGAGATTTAACCTGGAAATAAGGAGAAACTTTCTGACAGTGAGAACAGTGAGAACAATCAACCAATGGAACAGCTTGCCCTCAGAAGTTATGGGTGTGCCATCACTTGAGACTTTCAAGAAGAGATTGGACTCCCATCTGTCAGAAATGGTGTAGGGTCTCCTGCTGGGGCAGTGGGTTGGACTAGATGACCTACAAGGTCCCTTCCAGCTCTGATTATCTGTTATCTGCAATATTTGTTTTTCTTCGTTATCCATCCTTTGCAAAAGTCATAAGAATAGAAGAAACATCCAGATTTTTTAGCTGTCTTCCAATGTCTTCGAAGTCTTCATATGTGATATGGTTCCAAACTGTTTTTGGCAGTATCATTTATCTCCACATAAATTAACAGGAAGGATAACCATCAATTAACTTGCTAAGACTTGAAGGCAGTTTTGAAGGTTGTACCCTAGAACTAAAACTCTGATTTGGTCTAGAATTTTCTCCCATGGGACAATTGAGTTTTAGGATAATGCTCAGGAAAAATCAAGAATCCCTGAACTGAAACACTTCTGTAAACATGGATTTACACCTTGGTTTTCCTTTTGTTCCTTCCTCCCACTCAGTGGGTGATGTCTGGAGGAGAAAAATCTGTGCTAGGGGAGATCACACCCATTTGTAAACTGAAACTTTTCAACTTTGCAGGTGAGAGGCTTAACTTGCTGCTTTAGCTCCGAGCAGCAACCTCTTGTTCAGGCTTGTTAGTGAACCTTTATCCTTTTACAGATAAAGGCTTCAGGGATAAAAGATGGAAGAGAAAGACCCATGCCTCTGTAGGGCTCGCAATAATTGATCCAGTCTGGTAGATCTGCCACTGAGGAACCAAAGAAAGAATTACCACTGCCATTCATTGACTCAAATTCCACTCTCAAAGAATCCTTTAAGACAACCATTAACTACCGTAGTTTTTGCTCCATAAGGTGCACTTTTTTGTCTCCCAAAAGTGGATGGAAATGTCTGTGCATCTTATGGAGTAAATATTGCTGAAATCCCACCCACATGGCGGCCCCCACCCTTCAGCCGTTTTCGGCCTCCATGTGCCCCGTTTCATCCCTGTGGGATGCCTGTCTGCTGCCTGCACTGGGGAATGCTGGAACCTTCACCAGAGTTCCCCAGCTATCGCCAGCGCCATTGCCATTCGCACCACCACCTATTGGCCTCCCAGCATACCTCCAATCAGCTGTTCCAGGTGGCGGGGATTGCTGCCGCCTATCACCACCACTGCCTGTTGCCACTGCCATGGTGGCAGTAGGCCGTGGTGGCAACAGGTGGTGGTGATTCCCACCGTCTGGAACAGCTGATTGGCAGGATTTCAGGAGGCCAGTCCAACTGCTAATAAGTGGCAAATGGCAGCGGGGGTGGCAGGCAGCAACAAAAGTTGGGGAATGCTAGAGAAGGCTCCAATGTTTCCTAGCAGAGGCAGCAGACACAGAGGAGGCAGCAGTAGTGCTGTTTCTGGTCAGCCAGCCTGCTGATTGGTGGGGCTACAGGAGGCCAGGATCCAACTGTCGCTCAGCTGACCAGTGGTGGGTGCAATGGAGCAGAGCCCTGATGAGCCACGTGCTGGGGCTGGAAGACAGAGGCAGATATTTTGTTTTCTTATTTTCCTTCCCAAAAGCTAGGTGCATCTTATGTTCCAGAGTGTCTTATGGAGCAAAAAATATTTGTATTTTTTAACCTTTACTCATTACTATTAAGATAACTATCTGTTGGATGACTGCTGACTATTTCTGTCCTCTCTTTGCATTTTTTCTTTGTCACTTTTCTCTAACAAATATAAATCTTGTAGAGAAAATTTGAGTTGGAAGAAGATTCAGATTAAACTGTTTGCATTATCAGTTGAGGAAGATTTAAGGCACGGGTCTTCAAACTTCATAGCTTTAAGACTTGTGGACTTCAACTCCCAGAATTCCTCCTCCAGTCATGGTAGCTCAGGAATTCTGGGAGTTGAAGCCCACAAGTATTAAACTTGCCAAGTTTGAAGACCCTTGATTTAAGGGGTGGTTGTCAGAAAGGAACATAGAGGAGTACAGAGAAAGCTTTGAAGAAGGATTGCAAGAATCATTAAGCAAATATTAATTTAGTTCTCAGAAGGAAGAGGGAATGAGAAAAAAACTCAGGATAACTCTGGCTTATTTCTGTTTGGTTTAAGAAATGACAGAAGGAAACTCTGGCAGGCTTTTCAAATTCTGTTGTTCTTCCTTACAACAATAGAGTTTCAGTAATCCTATATTGCCTATACCTGTGATGGTGAACCTATGGCACGCGTACCAGAAGTGGCACGCAGAGCCATTTCTGCCAGCATGCAAGAGGTCGTCTGGAAGAACCCCGCTGTGCACGTGCATGAGCCCCCGCCAGCCAGCTGATTGTTGGGTATCTGCCGCGCATGCGCGTGGGAGATGCGTGCGCATGCACAGGGGGGTCACTCATGCATGCATAGAGGCATGCGGCATGGGGGTCATGCATGCATGTGCAGGGGCTCAGGGGGGTCGTTTGCACATTGCATCATGGGTGCAGGCAAGCAAGTGCGCACACGCACTTTCAGCACGTGACATGGAAAATGTTTGCCATCACTGGCCTATACTCTGATCTGTCTTCTGGTAAAGGGTGATAAGGTAGCACCTGTTACTAATTTACTTTCAGTATTAAACAGCAAACAAGAGTATCCCTTAAAGTCATGTGAATTCAGATTAAAAAATGTCTTTCAGAAAGTTATTTTGCAAACATCATATCTATTCTGTACATTGATCTTTGTCAAGTTTTACTAGTTAAACAATTTAATATACAATTTACAAGATACCCAATAATGACTACATTTTAAAAAGTAAATGATTGGCTTTGAAAAATAATTTCTTAAATTGAATACTAGAAATGATTGTTGTATTACTTTGAAGAATATGTCCCACCAGTATCTGTGGAAATAGGTGATACACTGTACAGTCAAGTTATAAAATACCATACTGAAGCTGGGTGTGGGTAATACATTAATTGGTTTATTTTTTCTTTTAAACTTGTAAATGATACTTGACCTGTAGCTATTTCTCTGTGGCAATATTAGTACAAGTACCATTCATTTCTCTTAGCAGCCCAAGGAAAAACGACTTGCATGGCACTTATATTAATCTAATTCTCTTATTAAAATTAAGTCATAATATGATAATATGTATGTGAATTGACCCATTTTGTATGAACAGATCCAGTAAATTATAGACAAAAACGATAGCTATAACAAACCTTTGTTTTTTTAAAAATCAAAATGTATTAAATTGTAATTCTTTTATAAAGTAGCAGTTATTTCAAATTTCTACAAATAAAAATGGCCAATCTGATTACTATTGTCTTTTTCTTGGGGTTAGAATAGCTAATTCTTACAGTAATCTGTTTAGTACTGTACCTTAGCCATAATTCCATATTTTTTTCTAAACCATGAAGAAAGAGAGGAAGAAATGGAAGACTCAATTTTTATAATTACATTTTAACCAAATATTTTTTTAAGTGCGGTAGTTCTTAAACTTTAAAGCTAAAAAAGAGCCATTTCCCTATTCTTTTGAATCTGTTGCCTGGAATAGTTGGGCTGAAGGTCTAGCATCAGCCAAGGAACTAAAGGCCACTAGGATTCTACCCATCAGCTGGAAAGCATTTTTTCCTTTAAGCCACAATGAACAATTGGGTTAAACTGATCATTTGCTGTAAGACTCTTAAAGGAGAAAGAAATATGACTTTGGCTCCACCCATCGACAAAATGAACAGATATTCAACCAATAAAATCATAGTGGAAAAATAATCCTGGCCATAATTAGGTAGAAAATCTGCTTATAGCTCAATCATTAATATGTCTTTGAAGAACTGATTTCTCTATCTTTCCCCTCTCCTCAAATATATATTGTCTTTTTGTCGGATGGTTTCTGTGCTAGATAGCAGTACTGTGTGTATGGGTTTAATTAAATTGAGCCATTTGGGGATTCAATATTTGAATGGATAGATAATATTCCCTAACTCTCCCATAGTGTTCAATCAAATTATCAGTCAGTCAGTATGCACACAATAAGAAACTTACAGAGAATATGGATGTACATACTAGTACATATGTTCAAGCTTTAAAATCCTGATGAAATCATAATGGGCATCTTCACAAGAAGTAATAAAACATATTTTAGACTGAAATTAGCAAATTCTATATCACAGGTAACATAAGAGTACTGTTTTGAGACACATCTTCAAATTACCTTTTCATTTCAAAATTGGATTCAAAATTAGAAAACAGGCTAGCTCAACATGTGTATATGTTTTTGACAGACTTCTGGACAAATGCCTTATGTGGTAATAAAACACAGAATGTTTTCTTCCTTTTACTTCAGTCTTGCCATGCAAAATTGTATACAATTTTTGAATAACAGAAATATTTCAGAATGAATGTTGGATGACTTGTTAAAAGAAATGTTTGTTCATGCTACTTTAACTCTGGTTTGAAGTACTCCATTTCACTACCAAATAATCCGTGGTTAACATCCCTAAAGAAGCTGTCTCCTTTCAATAATAGGGTATTCAAGTTTGAGCCAAGTCAAGAATCAAGTTTCTCTTGAGAGTTTGAGGGCATTAGAATTAGAACTGATTTTTCACATGTATAGAAAAAATGATGCCTTTGATATATTCTTTTTAGTTTACCCCTTAAGTCATAGACCAATCTTCTACTACTTTCCTCTGTTGCTTTCCCCAAGTTTATTATAAATCTCTACCATCTGCTACGTTATTGAAGCCATATTGAAAAATGTTGCTGGTTTTTCATTCTTGATGGTCTTCATCCTGTTAGTTGATATTCCTTTTCCTTTATGCTGAAGATTTTAAAAACAAGTCCACTAATAAGTGATTGCGCCCTCTTTTAAAATCTTGGCAAGATTTATTTGTTTCTTTTATTTTCAGGATGAGAGGCAGTTTGGTGTAGTGGTTAAGGTACCAATCTAGAAGTCACAAAACCATGAATTCTACTCCTGCTTTGGGCACAAAGCCAGCTGGGTGGCTTTGGCCTAGTCATCTTTTTCCAGCCCTAGGAAGGAGGCAGTGGCAAACTACTCCTGAAAAACCTTGCCAGGAAAAGGGCAGGGACTCGTCCAGGAAAACTCTGAGAATCAGATGCAATCTAACAGAAGGGGGAAACTCAGAATAGTTGTGCTCCACTTAGTGATTGGTTAGATGCTGCAAAACCAAGACTTTGTAAAACTGGGATGAGAATAATCACAAGAATGTGTCTCTAGAAATGTTTTCCCGCTGTTTGTGTATGCATATTTGTGGGTGGAGCATTTGAGAATTACCAGGCAGTATAAGAATAAAGATATTTCTTAAACAATGGGTAGACGCTTATGATTAGGATGCTAAGAAGAACAGGCTTAACAGATCTAAACTGCAAAAGTCTGGACAACTGCCAAAGAGTACTGAAAGAAAATGTCAAGCCCTTGCTGATACCTGCTGGATATCCTATTGTTTGTAGCTTGAATCTACAAAAAAAGCTGCAATTTTAGGAATCGTAGTAATAACTCATGTCTGGAGGATAGTTTATTGAAGAAAGCTGCTTTATATGTCAAATCCACCTGGTGATTCAGATGCTTTTAGTCTTATAGCTTTTCCTTGTTGTAACCTATGAAAGAACATAAGGCCTTTTGATATTATTATTATTATGGAATGATCTAAGGCAGGGCTGTCAAACTTCTGGCCCATGGGCCAGATGTGTCACGCACTGGCCATGCCCACACCCAGTTTAGCAAAGAGGGGGGAATCCCAATACGTCACATGATGCTGCCGTGACAACATGAGTTTGACACCCCTGGTATAAAATGATTTCTTCAGAAATAATTGTAGACTTAATGACAATTTTATTCACTCTGAATATATGACTTTCTATTCACATTTTAGTGATTTAGATTCCATCTTGTATAGTCCTAAGCATTTACCTATATAGGCTGCAAGTTGAAAGATCAATGAGTTTTACCTCCTGAGTAATTGAACCTGAATAAAGCTGTCAGCAGGTTTACTGAAGCATGAACTAACTTGATTGGTAATTCACGGTTCATATATAAGTCTCTCAGGCAAATGAAAACCATACATAACACATACATGTACATGATCATATACATACTTTCCATTCAACACATTCCCAGGTTCCGTCCTTGGAAGTTCCAGATAGGAATAGAAAAGATTTCTTTTTATAGTCCTGGAATGCAAATCAATTCAGACCAGATATAGAGAATCTGCTGCTGATACTTCTTCAAATGTCCTGCATGAATTTCCATGTCTCCTTTTTTATCCTCTGATCAGGAGTTCATTGCTTAGGCCAAAATGGGTTTAGTATTCTAATGCAGATAGTACCAAACTGGAAGATAAGTAAATAGACATTTAAAAAGCTACTTACTTCCTTTCTCAACTAATTCTGCTCCGTGGCATTTTGCAAAACACTGCCTTTATTCCACAGAATTGGTTTTGATGTCTAATAAGAAAAGTGTTCACTCAGATACAAATCTGGGGTGTCTGTACAGTTTTAGTGAAAGTTGGGGTTCAATATTGAAACATAATTAAGAAATGTCTTTGAACACATAGTGGGCACCATTTTTCAACACTGATGTAGAACATTGTGGAATATGAAATTAAGCAGCCCTTTCTTTCTGGTCAAGTAATTAATCAGATCATGTAACACATGCAATCCATGGAGTGTGCAAGATGAGAAGATACATCTTTTTGTGTATATGGAAGATACTTCAGAACATGGTCAGAAAGAATAACCACAAGAAGATATTTCTCTTAAAACAAACCATAAATAAATAAACTTTTCTGGTAAGCAGAAATGATGTAGTCAGTGATGCAACATTGGGTGTTGATATCAGATGAAGTAGCATTTCCTTGACTTTTTGTTCTGCATCAGTGAGTGCAAAGCAAAATAAAAAGAACTGGGATAAATATCATGTCTTCACACATATGAACATAGTTCTAGTGAAAGAAGTTTTTTCTTGAGGCTATCTGATGAGTGTATTACTTAAATTTCCAAAAATTACAACTTTTGCTATTCCAGGTGCCAAATGAGAAACTCCAAAGAAAAATCTAACACAATACGAAAGAGTAAGGGAATATTCCCTTTATATTGGTTTTTCTGTCTATGCCAATAGTGCATAGCATGTGGACAACTTGTACTTCCCAGAGTCATATGAGTAGTTGGTCACATAGACATAACAAAATATGCCTCTGACCTTAACCTTTTAAATGACAAAATAAGAATATTTTTAAATACATGAGTATTATCTAAAGTTTAAGTCACATTTTCTTGTTTTCCTAGTCTTCATTACTTTTTGGAACATTCTAGTGTGCCTCTCAAAGACAAGTCATGATCAACATCATGAAAAAACTTTCATTGAAATGGCTGTCATTGGCATTCTTGTTTTAAGGTATTTAGAAAAATTCTTAGTGGTATGTGTTATGTATGTAGGTTTGAAGTCATTGGTTTAGTTTGAACTGTTCTTGTAAAATGTTGGAAATGATTGGTTTAAAAAGTGCAGGAAAACCCTGCACTCTTGATTGGCTGGCAACTGCGGCTGCTGGCTATAAGTAGCAGCCACAGCCCAGCCAAATTGGGTCCATTCTGAGCTGTAGTCACTAATAAAGTAAGAGCTTGAAGCACTCCGCATCTGTCTCTTCATGCAAACTTAACACTGGCGACGAAGGTGGGATTCCCCTGAAGAAGACGGCAACGTGGAACAGAAGGAGAGCGAGATGGCTGCACTGAACACCCCCCCAGCCCCGTTCGATCAGACGGCAGAAGACTGGGAGTCATATGCAGATCGTTTCCAAATGTATCTGGAGGGAAACGATCTTGCCGAAATTTCCAAGAAGCGGAAGAGGGCGGTCTTTCTCACGCACTGCGGCCCGGCAGTTTTCAAGATGGCGAAGGCATTGGCGGGAGCTGCAGATGTGAAGGTAATGGACTGGCCTGACTTAGAAAAACTGTTAAGAGCCCATTATGCCCCACAAGTATCGTGCCTCATTAAGAGGCACGAGTTTTACCGTCGGGATCAAGGGGAAAGCGGATACGTAAACGACTTCGTGGCAAGTTTAAGAGATATTGGGGGTGCATGCGAATTTAACAATTTAGAAGAGGCCATGCGCGATCGATTTGTTCTGGGCCTTAAAGACAAGGTGCTACAGAGCAAGTTATTACTGAAACCTAAGATCACGCTGAAGGAAGCAATAGAAGAGGCCTCTTCAGCAGAAGCTACCAAGTCCTCAGCAGCAGCCATGAAGAAAATTAACAAGGCCACAAGCCATCCTGATGTGGAAAAGTCCACAACAACTCATTGTGAGGAACTAGATTCTGAGTCAGACTACTGAGGTGGAGGAAGGAATTTATAGACTCAGAATGGAGCAGAAAAAGAAAGACCTGGGAAGAAAGAGGCAAGATTTTTACTGCAGAGGTTGTGGGGGAAGCCACCCCCACACTGAATGCAAGTTCCTAGATACCATCTGCCTCCGTTGTGAAAAAAGAGGACACCTAGCAAGAGTCTGCAAATCATCCAGAACTCCACCCAACAGAAGAAAGTTTGCTACAAGCAAAGACAAAGAATTCAGGCCCAACAATCTCAGTGAGAAAATGGGGCGCAGCACAGAAGCAAATGGGAAGAATGAAACTCATCAAACAGTAACTATTGGTCATTCATCACCTTTAAGAAGCAGAAAAGTGCATGTCAAGGTACTTATTGAAGGAAGGCCTTGCCAAATGGAAGTGGACTCAGGCTCATACCTATCTATGGTGTCATGGGACACTATTCACAGACTTCTTCCCAACATCCAGAAGAAGCACTTCAAGAAGCAAGCATTGACTCTTAAAGACTACCAAGGGAACAAGATTCCAGTAGTTGGAACAAGAGAATTCAACGTGAAATTCAAGGGCCACACCAAACGCCTACCACTGACCATTATGGACAAGGACCGCCCAAGTCTGCTGGGCCTTGAGTAGTTCAACCCGTTGGGCATCGAGGTGACTGGCATCAATCACATGAGCAACACTGAGTGGGAAGAGGCCTTGAAGTCTGAGTTTCCAGAGGTCTTCAGCGACGGATTAAGCAAGTACTTGGGGACCCCCATCACATTTAACCTAGATCCCAAGGTACAAACGGAGGATGGTGTCCTCTGGGGCAGGCACATTGATCAGTTAAGATCCAGATTGCCTTAGGAGCATTGCTTTTGCTCCTCTCTGGTTCCCATACCTACTGCCTCTTCTAGGGGGGAAGGGGAGGATTATGAGAGTAATCAGCAAGTAAGAATCAACCCCATGTGTAACGAGCTAACACGACAGGAACCATCCCAAAACCTGTCACAATACCAACAACCATTTTCACAAATGGAAGATTGCACATCACTACCTGATTTAGGTGCTGACATTGGGTTGGAGATGGATTGGGAGGAGAGACCAGGTTGTAGGAACCAAACAGGTTCTACCATTACTACAAGTCCAAGTAAGAAAATGTCAGCAGACACATTTCCTCTCTCACAAGGTGAGAACCTTAAAACATCTGAACCATGTAGGTCTCAACGCATACAAGAGCCCCACCTATTTAAACGAATACATTAGATAGGTTGCGGTTTGAGTATGGACTGAACCTAGTGGGGAGGGGTGTTATGTATGTAGGTTTGAAGTCATTGGTTTAGTTTGAACTGTTCTTGTAAAATGTTGGAAATGATTGGTTTAAAAAGTGCGGGAAAACCCTGCACTCTGATTGGCTGGCAACTGCGGCTGCTGGCTATAAGTAGCAGCTGCAGCCCAGCCAAATTGGGTCCGTTCTGAGCTGTAGTCACTAATAAACTAAGAGCTTGAAGCACTCCGCATCTGTCTCTTCATGCAAACTTAACAGTATGCTTTCAAGTCTGAACAGTTTATAGCTGTTATTAACTGGTTTATATACTGCAGGAATACAATAACATAATTTGGAAGATATGAGAAAAAAAATCTCTTAAATTTATTTTTTGTCTAGATGTAAATCTGTGCTGATAATGGCACTGCTTTGTATATTTGGGGCTTTCATCCTTGGAAATGGTTTGTTTTGGAAAGTGGACAGACTGGCGGATAGAGTTTCATGATGCCTTACCTTAAATGAAAAGAGTTTGTTGGGTGGGGAGGAACGTTCCTCCAGCTTCCTACATAGTTAGCTCACTGAAATAGAGTAGGCAAAGTTCATCCTATTAACTGATCTCTCTGTTAAGGTCTAAAGGATGGCATAGTAACAGAGAGATGCTGTGTGTTGTAACAATGAGGAAAGTGGAACAAGAAGCAAGGGCAGAAAACCTGTAAAGTCTTGTGAAGCTTGGAAGAGACAACTGTGTACAGGACCCTGTTGCAAGGGTTTGGTTATGAAGGAGGGTTGTACTTAATTGAATTAAGAGATTCAAACCAAATGAACGTTCAATTCAGAGAGACCTTCATTAAGAGGAATTTAGGACTATAATCTCCATTTGTGTAATTTTTATTTGTATACTGCAGTGTTTTTTTTTTCAAACCTGAAACTCTAAGATGTGTGGACTTCATCTTCCAGAATTCCCCAGCAGCGGTATGGGAGTTTAAATTCCCACATCTTAAAAGTTGACAAGTTTGAGAAACAGTGGTTTGCTTCAAATAACAAAAACTCACCCTAATCAGTTCACAGTTGCATCTTCTTATCTATCTTTTCCCCAACGCAAGCTACACTTACTCTGCCGTTTAAGAACAAGTTCTGAACCCAAGATCTGTCCTTAAATTGAATTTGTAAGTAAATTAGAACAGTATTATTGTATAACTAGCATTGTATAATGAACAATCACCATTGTGTATTTGAACCATTATGTTATTTAGCTCAAATTTTGCTGCAATAGGTTGGATCGTCCTTAAATTGGTGCATTCTTAACCTTACGGCTTGCCATATGTTATACCTTTTTTTTATAGTTTGGAAAAAATGTATGGAATGTACATTTCACTGCACATACAAATTAAATAGATATACATAAGACAATGGAATGTGACTATTGTATTAAGTGGTCAGATGCCCTGGGCTGCAATTCCCAGTGGAATAAAGTCTAGCATGTCAGAATATTGAAGCCAAGTGAAATGCTGAAAAATTCCTCAGGGGCGGCTGTAGTTTTGCTCTGTATTGATTTAAAAATAGACAGCATTCTACTGTTGAAACAAAACCCGCCCAGCATTATTAGCTTCCATCTTGGTTTCTGTTGTTGCTTTGTAAAAGTTGGGTGGAGTAGCTGGAGTAAAAGTCTATTAGACTTTTAGTCAAATTCCTGATTTGCCTGCTTGCTAGCACTCTCCCTGCAAGAACCAGAAATTTTGGACCAACATTATTGCCTGACAGATACTGTATGTTGTGCTACAAATCCAATCATCCATAGCTAGCATAATTAAGGGAAATTTGAATCCTGAACACCTGGATGGTTCTAACATTGGGAAAGACTATTGTATAGAAATTGCAACAGGTTCCAAACTACTCGGTGATTTTTCTACATGTACTCCTTAATTATAGGAGATCAGCCATTGCTCAGTATTCAGAGCACATGCTTTGCAAGAATGATTTGGTGGCATCTTTCATTAAAAGGAAGCTTGCACTTTTGGTTTAGCATTAAGATCTTCCCTTCTGTGGAAGTTTGAAGATTGGGAGGGGGGTTGTCTTGATTTTTTTAAACTCAGGGAAAGATAGAGGATATGTAGTATATGCACCTAGCATAATAATAATAGGATGCTAATTAGACTGTAATATTTTGTGCTAGGAACTGTTGGAAAGCTATTAGAAATCTAATTGGAATTGCTTTGAAGGTTTAGTTAATCTGTCTATTTAGTAAGTGTTTAGCATTTGAAGTCTTTTCCTAATAGGTGTCATTGCAGTAGGATATTAAGTTTTGTAGAGTATAAACAATTCAAGGGCAACAAGAGTGTTTTATATTAATAACATTTATTTAGAACTCATTCCACAGACATAGTTAGCCTCATGTCATTGTGTTGCTCAGAGTTAGCTGACTAGCTTATTTGGTTGCTTTGATCCCATTAATAACTTATAGAAAGTGACCCATATATATGGAGATGGCATAATTGTCTTTTTTTTTAGCTCTACAACAGGGGTGTCAAACTTGTGGCTTGCAGGCCGGATGTGTCATGTGCTGGCCACCCCCACCCCCTGGTTTAGTGAAGAAGGGAAAAGTCATGATACGTCACGTAACGACGTGATGATGCAAATTTGACACCCCTGCTCTACAATATTCCCTGGTATTGTTTTCCTAACCCGTGAATGAGAAAGGCTTAAACACTCTCCAAGGGCAGCCTCAAGTTTGTTAGGCCTTGTTACCTATTATGTTGGAGAGAAGCCAGTCTATTACAATAATTGGTTGCATATGCAGTTGAGCAGTGTTTTTCAAACTTGACAATTTCAAAACATGTGGACTTCAGCTCCAAGAATTCCTCAGCCAGTATTTGAAAAACACTGCAATAGAGGATAGGGATCAGTAAGGGGACAGCACATTTCAAATACAGTTTTCTGTCTAGATCTGGATGGGCAGAGAGCATTTCAGTTCAGCATTGGTTTAAAAAAATGAGGAACTGGGCTTTGTTTTGCTATTACTGTTGTGTTTCAGTGTTTATCATTTTGGTAACTGTTGTGAAATAAGAGAATATGAATATATATTTAATATACGTATTCCAAAATAAAATTAAAATAATGTCATGGGATTTGAGTTGGCAGTTAGGAGTAAGCTTAGTGACAATGCATGTTGCATAACTGAATATAAATAGTGTGTTTGCAAGATACACAGAATAGAATAGAATAACTTTATTGTCTCTTTGAATGTACACTAATCAACATACATTAAAATGAAATTGTAAAGCTGAATTGTAGTTTGATTTAGCAAAGCATCAAAATATTTAGTATTATGATTTGTATTATTTTTTATTTTAGCATTAATTTGTGTAGCTATGCCTTGTTCTGGGTTGAGAATTGCAAATTAAAAATCCTTCCTTAGCACTCATAATCTCCATATGAAGACCAGGTTTTGCTCTCATCTGACTGACTGATTCATAGGAGTCATTTCCTAGCAATTGGATATAAAATTCTGGGTTAACAGCTTATCCTGCTAATTATCAGTGATAGTGCTTAGAAATATTTCTCTATTATTTCTGAGAACAGGGCAACACTAAATATTCCAAGGAAGGGCTCTCATACATGCATTGTTGGAAGAAGTTAAATTCTGAGAAGGTAGATCTTCTGAGTCCAGTTTCTACCATCCTCCCACGCTGCTCCAATTCTTGAAGTTTACAAAGAAAGGTCCTTCTCCCATTATTATAAAAAAAAATCCAAGCATGCAAGTAAAGATTCAGTGTCTCTCCCCTCTCAATTTCTCTTCATTTCCACAATATCCATAAAGTCAATGCCCCCTTGAATAAACATCTATGGAGATTCTCACTCATCCGGATCATGGTTGTTCCAAAGGTGCTTTTTCAAAAGGCAACCGGATTTTGTTTTTCCAAACAAAATCCAGTTCCCTTATGAAAAAGCACCCTTAAATAGTGTTATGTATGTAGGTTTGAATGTTATTGGTTTAGTTTTTTTTTTTTTTTAATTACATTTATATGCCGCCTTCTCCGAGACTCAGGGCTGCTTACAATTTTGGGATGCAACCCAGTGTGCTCAGCAATAGCCTTCATTCCATTGTATATGCCTGCTTATTACTAAGCGGCATTTTTACAAGGTCAGCTAATTGCCCCCAACAATCTTGGGTCCTCAATTTACCTACCCCGAGAGGATGGAAGGCTGAGTCAACCTTGAGCCTGGTGGGATTCGAGCCTACAGCAGTTGTAGGCAGCTGGAACTTAAGTGCAGGCAATTAACAGCCTGAGCCACCAAGTTTGAATTGTTCTTGTAAAATGTCAAATATGATTGGTTTAAAAAGTGCAGGAAAACCCTGCACTCTGATTGGCTGGCAACTACGGCTGCTGGCTATAAGTAGCAGCCGTAGCCCAGCCAAGTCGGGTCCATTCGAGCTGTAGTCACTAAATAAACTCTTCACTGAAGCTCTTCACATCTGACTCTTCATGCAAACATAACAAATAGGACTAAATTCAACCAGAGGATCATTTTTTAATGGGAAATAACTGTTCCTATATAATTGTTTTCAAATTCTACGTATCACATGTGTCATAGGTTTCACTGACCTTTCATCAGTCTTCTCCAGCATTAGTGGCACTGGATATATTGGACCATAACTCTCAGAAGTTTGTTTTCCTTGTTGATTGGGAATTCTGAGAGTCACAGAAATCCAGGCTAAGTGAAAGTTTCTAAAATGTGAAAAGACATTCTAAAATTTGCAACACATCTTTTCACACTTAATTGCTTCCATAGCTCTTCATTATTGATGATTTTCCTGACTGCCATTGGCGTTCCTGAATATCTGGAAAACTGGAGCAAGGCAGGAAAGATGGTCTTCTGTAAAAAATAAGCAACATAATTTTTCTTCATGGTACAGTCTTGATTCTGGGGCAAGAGCCTGGATCAAGATGTTTCAGTGTCCTTCCTCAATCAAGGATGAATCTCAGGTGGGGAACTGCATGAAGGGATCACAGCTTGAGGAAAATTCCTTACTATTTTAATGCCCCTGTTAGGTTTCTCAGCAGAGTCAATACTGCCAGCTGGAGTTGTACATCTGCTCAAGACCCTTTACTGAAATTCTCTGATGCTGCTGATGCTGCTGTTTCATCCATTGCTTATCCACTTGGTCTCTGTCCCTTTTCTGAACAGCTGAGTAAACTGGCAGTTGTAAGAGCCTGGCAGGAGAGCAGCTGTTGCTACCCATGCCCTTCCCTAACTTGTCTTCTTCCTGTGGGCAATAGTAAGAATTGAGCTCAGAGACAGCAAGTAAGTGGGCAACAGACACAGAAAAGAACATCTTCCTTTGAAAGGATCCAAACACGGAGCCCAGCCTTTTGGCTGGTTTCTCCCTTGAGTAGCAACAGAAGTTTCTTGTTGTGCTTTTTACCTAAGACCTGTATGGGAAAAAGAATTGGAGAAATAAGGTGGAGACTATCTAGAAAGATAGAAAACTGAAGCAGAAAAAGTTCTAGTGACCTAGAAAAGGTCCATTGAGTCTATCCTTTGGGTTTTTTTCTTTTTAATTTTTTTAAAATTACATTTATATGCCGCCCTTCTCCGAAGACTCAGGGCGGCTTACAATTTTTGGGATACAACCCAATGCGCTCAGCAATAGCCTTCATTCCATTGTATATGCCTGCTTATTACTAAGCTGCATTTTTACAAAGTCAGCTTATTGCCCCCAACAATCTTGGCTCCTCAATTTACCTACCCCGAGAGGATGGAAGGCTGAGTCAACCTTGAGCCAGGTGGGATTCGAGCCTGCACTAATTGCAGGCAGCTGGAACTAAGTGCTAGGCGTTTAACAGCCTGTACCACCAAGGCACCAATTTATTATTTTAATTTATTTATTTTTATTTGAATTTTTTAAATTTTTGTCAGATGATAAATGTTTTGTCAGATGATAAATGTTTATCCCAAGCATGCTCAAACTCGGTTACCGATGATTGACCCGCTACCTCCAAGCTTCCACTACTCTTTCTGTGAAATAATACTTTCTAACGATACTTTTAAATTTCCCTCTTAACAGTTTAAGGTTACACTCCTGTGTTCTTAATCTTTGCTTACTGTTGAAAATATTGCCTTCTAGAACTTTATTCGCATGCTTCGTATATTTAAAGGTTTCAATCATGTCGTTCCTTCCCTTCTCCAGGCTGTACGTATTCAGTTCCTACAATCTCTTCAGATATGTTTTGTCCCTCAGATCTTGCACCATTTTTGTTGCCCGTCTCTGGGGTTGTTCAATTGTATCAATATCTTTTGTATATTTGAGGAGGGGGAGGGCATAAGAGACACAGAGGCTGATGTTCAGAAAAAACAACTTTGCTACTATAGCTTTTATCCAAGATTAAATTAGAGTCAGACCCACCCTTCCTTAATGTCTTTGTAGGCTCTTCGAAAGTTGTTCTGTGAGCATACTTTTACATCCGCCTCTTGAAATTCTTGTTGCGTCCTATGCTGTCAGAATGTTCTCTGAGAGTCTGTAGTTCCCTGATTGTTTTGCACAGTTGTGTGCACGTTGCATGGTGTGTATGTGTCTGAGAGAGGGAACAAGCGTAGGAAAGAGACTGAGAGTGAATAAGAGTGTGTTGGAGCCTGGTGTGGACTGCAGTCTCCCCTTCATCCCTCCCCTTCTCTTTGGCTAGTTCTGATCTCCTTATTTGGCTAGGCTGTTTCCAAAGAAGGGGTGGGGTGGGGTGGGTGAAAGGGGAGGGGAAAGCAAGAGGGAGATTGGGTGACATCATAGAGCAGCAGAGAAGAAGTTCCTTTAAAAAAAAAAAGCATGAAACGTTAAGCCAGCCCGTTGTCTCTACAGTTTCTTTAAAAGGAGATAACTGCATTGGACACCTTAGTTGTGTTTTCTCCCGGAGCCTCCTGCCGGAGAAGACACCTTTCTGCTCTCATCACCCGATGAGCAGCTGGTGGTGGTGCTGCAGCCCCCAAACAAGTGATTGCAAAACACTCAGCTGCTTTGGAGTAGTGTGTAGGAAGAAACTGGCTCACAGATAACACTGAATTGCAAACAGAAGTCTGGATCTTTGCAGAATCTTTCTAAAAATTATCTTTAAAAACTAGGAAAAAAAATCCTGTTATTTGTCAGGACTCTCATCATAAGGACCAATGTATACCCTGAATCATGTCTAACCCATTGTCTCAATAGATTATTTCAAATCACCGAGAAACTTATGTATTCCTTCTAAATGTGAAAAACTATAACGAGACAGTCTGGTTTGCCACAAAAACTAATTTATATAATTTAGGAGTAGACTTCAATCTTTTTAATCACGTACTTTGGGGTAATTTTTATCAGCATAGAAACAAGGTGGGTCTCTGCTTTCCTCACTGGCTGAACAATTTCATTTTTTTCAAAAGCACATCAGCATGTTCAGTGGCACACGAAGAATTTATCAATTGGACAAAATAGGATTTGCTTCTAAATAAAACATGCATTACACCAGACTAAGTAAAACTATTAGCCTGCTATTGAGCAAAATAGTGTTTCTCTGAAAAAGGAAATGTGAAAGTAAACGTTTGGGTTTAACTACTCATTACTAGTGCTGAATATTTTTAAAATGTGCATCAAATAATAGACATGGAATAAATATAGAACTAGGGGTGGGCTTCAAAAATTTTAGCAAAGGGTTCTCTGCCCAGTTGCTGGGTGGGCGTAGCTGGCCTCCCACCATGGTGGGGGGGGCGCTTTTGCCCTACCCGGGCTACAGAGGCTTTCTTCAAGTCTCTGGGAGAGCAAAAACAGCCTTCCTGGACTCCGGAGGCTCTCTGGAAGCCAGAAACAGGCCCATTTCCGGCCTTCCCGAACTTCTGGGAGGCCCATTTTTCATCCTCCCTGAGCCTCTATGCATGCCCTGCACTTACCTGCATCCAAAGTGGGCCATGTGGGAACTCCTGGGAGGGGTGGGGTGGGGTGGGCAGGGCCAGCCAGGAGGTTGGATTTGGGGGTTCTCCGAACTGCACAGAATCTTAGCTAGGGGCTCTCCCAAACCCCTGCAAACCCCCAGCAGCCCATCTCTGTATAGAACTGTAAGATACAAAATCCTTTTGCTCTAATCCAATGGTTCCCAGAGTGGGTGGTACCTCCCCCTGGGGGGCAGAGGGATGCCTTGGGGGGCGCTAAGAGGCAAGGAGGGGTGTTCGAGGTGCAAGCCCCACAGGGTCACCACATTGACTGTTGCACCGCTCCGGAGCCAGTGCCTCGAATGTGGCAGCTCCGATGCATCACTCCAGTGCAACAGTCAGTGGCATCCGTGGATCACCTAGGGGGAGGCAGAGGAAGGGGGGCTTTGACCGCATGCCCAATATCCAGTATTCCGCTCAGCCAAGCCTGCCCCTCTTTGTAGTTGTCGTGTCTGACAGCAAGTTCACAGGCTGCCCCTCCTGCCAGGGATCAGTCTCCCAAGCTGCCCCCCTCCTGGGGCACTCACGTCGTAAAGGGTGGTGCTGTTCCCTCCTTCCTGGAGCAGGGCAGGGTTGAGGAAGCCCAGGGCAGGCAGCTTTGCTCTACTTTCGCAACGTGCTGCCACTGCGTTCAATGTGCCGGCTCCGCAGGCTCACCCCATTGAGCCTCTTGCACTACTCCAGTGCAACCATCAATGGGGTGAGCCTACGGTGCTGGCGCCTCTTAGCGCCCCCAAGGGGGCTAGCAGAGAGCCACTAAAAGGCGATAGGTGGGTGTTCGAGGCGCCGGCACTGCAGGCTCACCCCATTGACTGTTGCACCGCTCTGGAGCCGGCGCCTTGAATGCGGTGGCGGCGGCTTTGCTTTACTTTCCCAAAGTGCTGCCACTGTCGCATTCTCTGTGTGTCTGTCTGTCTGTCTGTCCATCCGTCCATCCATCCATCCATCCATCCATCCATCCATCCACCCATCCAAAAGGTCTGTCTGTCTGTCTGCCTGCCTGCCTGCCTTCCTGCCTACCTACCTACCTGCCTGCCTGTCTTTCTGTCTACCTACCTATCTATCTACCAATATCTACCTATCTATCTATCTATCTACCTACCTACCTACCTATCTAGTCTGTCTGTCTGTCCATCCATACATCCATTCAAAAGGTCTGTCTGTCTGCCTGCCTTCCTGCCTGCCTGCTTGCTTGCCTGTCTTTCTACCTACCTACCTACCTACCTACCAATATAGATCTATCTATCTATCTACCTACCTACCTACCTACTTACCTATCTATCCATACATACATTCAAAAGGTCTGTGTCTGACTGTCTGTCTTCCTGCCTGCTTGTCATGTCTGTCTTCCTGCCTGCTTGCCTGCCTGCCTGCCTGCCTGCCTGCCTACCTACCTACCTATCTACCTACCTATCTACCAATATATCTATCTACCTACCTATCTATTTACCTACCTACCTACCTACCTACCTGTCTCTCTGTCTCTCTCTCTATCCATCCATCCATGTTCGAGGCACCGGCCCCGCAGGCACATCAGGAAATTAGAGCAAAGCCAGTCTGGGAGGGAGGGGGGAGAGAGGGAGGGAGGGAGGGAGACCTGATGCATCAGATTGAAATGAGGCCTAGTTTAGACTGAGGCCCTTTTCCACATTGAAACATCTTTGCCAGCACATTGAAACATCTTTGGCTTCTGTTAAAGGTTTTGTGGACAAAACATGGTCAAGACTATCAGGAAGCTGTTACATTTTGTTGAGGCTTTAAACAAGATCCACTGGACCAGACCTCTACCCTAAAAAATTACTTTTCCCCAGTGTATTACAGTGCCAATTCTGAAGAAGGCAAAACCAAAATGTGCTGGTAAATTACAAGGAGAACACACACATACACAAACTCCCTTCTAACCCTGCTGGAGCAGGTGATTGGACTAGAATAGATATCTCATTATCTTTCTCCTCCTTCCCTCGCTCCCTCCCTCTTTATTTCTTTTTCTTTCTGTCCCTTCCTTCCATCCCCCCTCTTTGTCTGTCCCTTTTTCTTTACCTTTTCTCTTTCTTTTCTTCTTCTCTTTTCTCTCTTTCTTTTCCCTCTCTTTCCCTCTCTCAAGCTCAGCCCATTGACTTGGTGCACCACTCTGCTCGGACTTGCTTGGGCAGGTCCCTCCAGTGCAGCGGGCTCAATGGGGTGGACCTGCGGGGCCGGCATCTAAAACACGGCAGTGGCGGCACGTATGAAAAGATGAGCAAAGCCAGAGGTCGGTAATTTTTGTTGCAAAGAATCACAAAAGCTTCTGGGTTGTGCACAAGAAGGGACACACATGTCAATGCAATTCAGCAACATAAAATAAAGAAATAAAAATAAAACAAATCAGCAAGAATCGGCAAAGCATCTCTGATTAGATTTTATTCACTACTAGAATCTAATCAGAGATGCTTTGCCAATTCTAGTACAATGACCTGCTCCAGCAGGGTTAGAAAGGAGTATGTGTGTGCAAAACTCCAAAAACAGGTCAAGTAGCTCTGGGGAGGCCAGTCATAAATTAGAACACTTGCTAAACAACCAGCCATTAAGTGAGGACCACTTGTATTTGGTTTGCCAGTCACCTGGCCATGCCCGCCCAGTCACATGACCATCAAACCACACATACCCGGTCATGTGACCAGCAAGCCACGCCAGTCACATGACCAAGCCACACCCAGCCAGTCACGTGACCTGCAAACCATGCCCTCAAATTAGGCCACGCCCACAGAAATTTGAATCACACCCCTGTGGGGGGCACCGAGGATGAGTTTGTAGCATCATAAGAGCTGTTCACTTCAAGAATCGCTTTTTATCTCTTCATTCCTTTCTGCATCTTCTGAAAAATGTTTGTCTGATACTCATCCAAATGGTCTGAAGGAGGAAATTCAATCACATTCAAGAAGGCTTCATAAGTTTAAAGAGATGTTTTGGGGTTGAGAGAATTACATTAAAGGAAGTATAAGAAAATATCCTTCCAACCACATAGTATTAGTGTTTCACATTGTTAATATTTAATAGATGCTTCTGATGCAGTTCTAAGAAAGGTGTATTCTTTAATATACTATATTAATTTTATCTTTTGTAATGTAATGTTGAAACTAAAAGTTCTACTTACATGATTTTTAAATATTTTACATGTTTTAAGTAATATAGTTCAAGAGCAAATACTTTCACTGCATAATTAAAATTACACAGATTAAAAATCAAAATAAAATGAAGGCACTAAAACTGTTAATACAGTATTATTTTTATTACAATCTGTGCATTACAGATTATTACAACACATAGAAAAATGGTAGTTTTGATGTTCAGCTTGACAAATTAGATCCTTGATTAGACTGTTTGATTTGTCTTAATTCATTATGTTATCAATTAATTTTATAACAGTGCTTTTCTTGAACAAAAGTATATTCTCCTGATGAAAATCTTTCCAAGCCAGATTACTGTTAAAAATGTTTAATGGCCTTCTCCAATAGTCACAGTATAGTTTATCATGATGGAATGGATTTAGACAAACTCTGGTTATTGAAATCAGCATTTGAATATTTGTTTCTTAATGTAAATTAAAATAAAACCAAGGTAATTAGAAAATGATTTAAATAATCATTTCTTAAAGATCTTATTCCCTGTGTTTGTTACATGTTATGTGGAAGTGGGACAATGGTATGTATGGAAGGATTAAATTTCTGATACAATATTGTTTGAAGTTCTATTGCTTATATAACTTTTTCAGCCAGAGCTATTTAAGTATTCAATATATATGAGAAAATACCTTTTGATTTCCTTGGATAAGTATTAAAGAGGGCCAGGGGTATGTAAAAGCATTGAAAGATTGCTACGATTATGTCCAACAAATTTATAATGGTTAGGACATCAGCTGTGAAAGAGTTTAATATGTATATATAGTAAAAAAAATACTATGAAACAAATGTTTAAATTTTGGTCTTCACTCATATTGATGTTTATGTGATTCAAAATTTGTTTTTAACTTCAATCTGAAGGTTTAGGATTCTATCTATGTCTAATGGCCATTCATTAATCAACCCTCTTTGCTTGTTTTAGGCTGACAAATTGCCTTTTGGGGCTCAGGGTCAGAGCCCAGAGCAGCCATCACAATAGCGTCCAACAGCTGGAACACCAGCGGCAGCCCTGGGGAGGGGCGAGAAGATGGACAAGAGGGAATGGACAAAAGTCTGGACAATGATGCCGAAGGAGTGTGGAGTCCAGACATTGAACAGAGCTTCCAGGAGGCACTGGCAATATATCCGCCCTGTGGTCGGCGGAAGATTATCCTCTCAGATGAAGGCAAAATGTATGGTGAGTGAGATTTGGTTTTATTACTTACGTGGTTTAAGATGGATTTCAGACAAGAACAATAGCTTGGTAAGTTTTATTTGATATTCACTTAAACATACTTATCTCCCACCTTCCTTCAAAACATTCAAGGAAACCTGCTCCACCCCTTGCACCCCCTCCACCCTCCACTCATGACCATCACAGTTGAGTAGTGGTTTCTTGTATTTATGTTCAGAAGCTTGCATGTTGCTCCAAAATGCTTCTTTGTGGACTGCAATTCCAAAGGCTAACATGTAGATTAAAAAGTACAGTGACAAAATATAGCGATAAGTAATAAATTATATTCAGCAGGTTAAAAATGTAGTACAGAGGCAATAGTTACTCTACAGAATACTACAGAATGTAGTACAGAGGCGATAGCTACTCTACAGAGTAGCAATAGTTACTCTAGCCCCTTATCCTCAAGAGAAACTATCTTTTGAGGAGCTTGATGGCTGAACGAGCATTTGCATTTTTCTAAGTTTAATTTGAAACAAGTACACAGTGGTTAAAGTTTAGAAAGAAAAGAAAGAAGGGGCTATATTTATCCAGGAAGTAAACTGATTTAATTAAATAGGACAGCCAACCATTGTAGTCTAATAATCCAGTACATAGTATGGTGGATCAGATATTAAACTGAAAAAAAAATGAAAATTAGGTATAGATAGTTCTTGACTTACAAATTGGGAACAGAATCTCAGTCACTGAGTGAGGCAGTCATTAAGTAAGAGGCCCACATGATGGTATCATTCAATGACCACAATCCCAGCACTCCCAATATCAGTAGTTAAGCAGTCTTTTAGGTTGTTAAGCAGATGGAGCAAACAGATCTTCAGAGGAGTTCCCCTCCACACACAGAAGGGAGCTGAATGCTGCAGGTAGATCTTTTGCTCCATTGGTGTAACAACTTAAAAGACTGCTTAATTATTGCAATTGGGAGTGCTGGGAATGTGATCATTAAAATATACTGCCATGTGGGTAAACAAAACTCCTGATTTTTGGGATCTGAACTCCATGTCTGCAGCCTGTCAAAGGAGTTCCCCACCACTCAACAGGCAGCCCTTTTGCTCTCAAAGACCTGTCTGGGATGGGGGGAAATCATAGCTCTATGGCATTGAGTTTCTAGGGAAGCCAACAGAGAAAATTGCCAATGGCAATCACATGATCACAAGTGCTTGGCGACTGGTCAATCATAAATAAAAACAGCTTGCCAAGTACCTAGATTACAATTGTGTGAGTGGAATTTTGCAATGGTCAGAAATGCTTTATGGCTTTTAAGGCATACATTCCATGGCTGTTGTAATTCCAGACTGTCATTAAAGCAGAGTCTTGGTGGTGCAGGCTGTCAAATGCCTAGCACTTAAGTTCCAGCTGCCTGCAATTACTGCAGGCTCAAATCCCACCAGGCTCAAGGTTGACTCAGCCTTCCATCCTCTTGGGGTAGGTAAAGTGAGGACCCAAGATTGTTGGGGGCAATAAGCTGACTTTATAAAAATGCCGCTTAATAATAAGCAGGCATATACAATGGAATGAAGGCTATTGCTGAGCGCATTGGGTTGTATCCCAAAAATTGTAAGCCGCCCTGAGTCTTCGGAGAAGGGCGGCATATAAATGTAATTTTAAAAAAAATGAAGAGTCATAAACCAAGGACTACCTTTGTCATGCAATGAAACTTGCAGGCTGCAGAAGGATAACTTCTGCATTAAATCTATTTGTCAAATATTCTCCTTGAATTTGATCGTTTTATCTGTGGTATTAGTTTCAGTGCCACCTTAATCTGGCACAATCACCATCCTTTTACCATGAGTCTGTGTTAGAACTTCATAAAAGTCCACCATTGGGTAATGAGATAGTAAGGATTTGCCTTTTATAAACATTCTGAAGTTTAAAGCATGTATTTCTAATGTGCAGACCTCAAACACTAAAAATGGATTTTGCTCCAGGCCCTTTAATTGGCTGCTTTCTGGATTACTGGGCCCTTGATATACTTTATCCCCCTGGTCAGTGGGGGTGGTAGTGAGGACAATGGACTTCCAGAAGCCATACTGTGAAGCTCTTGTGGGGGTGGTCATATTGAAGTGAATAAACAGAGTGCTGAACTCTTCTTCCCTGGATCCGTGACTCATATTTCCTTTGTAGTTCCCTTAAACTACATATCCCTCCCACTCCCTTATGCCTCACCTCTTTTCTCCCTCCCACTCTTCTTTCTGCCTGACTTGATGAACTGGTTTGGGAAGTTCACTCCTGTCAAAGGAAGATTGATTTTTGTCTGCTTGAGGATCCCACATACCTGCCTTTGGGTGTGAAAGGTGGTATATCTGGCCTCTAATGCAGGTCACAAACAAAACACCACATTCTTTCCAAGGTCTGCTCACTACCCATTTACAGTACCTATATTTGAATTATCTTTGTTGCCACATCTGTGTTTTTCTTGCTTCTGACTATGGAGCTCTGATTTGAATTACCATTTTAAATTGGGGTGGACTGCAATTGTTTAACAAGGAGGATAGCCTCTTCCATCTTGAATTTTTTTATTGATCTATTAAATGTGTCTTAAGTTAAAACAACCAAATGTTTTCTAAAATCTTAAAGCAGAGTTCTCCAGGCTAACGAAAAGGATTCTGGTAGGGGAAATCTGTAGTTCAGTAGGGCATCCAGTCTATTCAGAAAGGCTGCTTTAAAGGCTAACTCATTGATTGTGGACAGGCCGTGAGATAAGAAGGCTGTGTTTGTTTGCTCCAATAACATGCAAATCTTAAACCTATTCAAAATGCTATAAAAAAAACTTACGTGGTTGTGTTTTCTTTTTGATGCATACATATTACGCAGGAAATCAAAACTCCCACGTCTCAAAATAGTAAAGATAGGACTTCATTCATGTTGGGCCTTACACTTCATTAGAACCAACGCTAGCTTTAAAGTGGTTCGGCTTCAGCAGTAGGGGAATGATAATATTTTATCAATTACTCTTGTAACATGATAGTATAAGACATAACACATAAGACATTAACAGGAGAGATTTGTAACATGAAAGACAGCCAAACACATCTTTATACTATAAAACAGAAAGCTCAGGATCTGAAAAAGCCTACATTTGTTTTTCTTTAAAAGCTGGTATTGAAAAAATACAGTATTTTGCCTAGATCTTTTATTGTCATTGGGTTAGTTCTTCATATGTAATCCATAACATTTTGAAAACTTAAAAAAGGGGGGAGGGGAAAAGGAAGCTCTCCCATTTTGATTTGGTTTGAATGTGAAAAAATGATATACTTCCGTATTTTAAATTTACCGTACTTATTGGAACAGTTTTTGAATGAAGTTAATTTCCCTTTGTACTAGTATCTGATTCTTCTTCCTCTGGAAGGCTTTAATTCTGGATACCTCTGAACTGCATCCTATAAAATATAAACAATCATTGCATTGCTCCTTCCCACTTATCTGTTCTACTAGTGTTCCTTTTGTGATGTCATAATCCTATGTTTGTGACCTCAAAGAAACATTTCCATGGGAATGATTGTTCTGTTAGCAAACACCAAGTTAATAATCTTGCCAAATGAATCAGGGATAGGGAGGTAACTGCCTGTTGCTTTAAGCACAACATTGTTTTTGTCAAAGCCTGCTTAATTGAGCTTGTTTAAGTCAAGGTCTGAGCTTCCTTAAGCATAACAATGTTTCTTTCTCTCTCTGATAATGCAAGCTTATTTTCTCCTTAATTTGGGGATAGGAGATAAGAAGCAACTATCAGTTCAAAGACCATATGAAAATAGTTACATTCATTTCCCTATTTTTATGCTGCTTCCAGAATCTAAAGTATCTTCTTTTACCTTACCTTTACTGCAATAGATGAGGCCATGTTATATTAATCTTTCCTTTATTATTGGAAGGGCAATTGCCAATTTCTTGGGAAGGACTCATCCAGATGGGATCATTTAATGGGATCACCCAGATGGGATCAGTATCCCAGGGTACTCTTCAATTAACTAATTGGTTGGGATGCTGATATCAAATATGGCTCCTGAAAATGATTGGCTAAAGTCGAGGTGCTTACTTAACTCTCCCTTTATATTAAAGTTACACCGTAGGTTGTTATTTTAATGGTTTTTTGTAAGCGTGATGAGGGTTTACATACTGCGATTACCCTACTGACCATTATATAGTAACTGTAACTTTGTTGCTTTGTAATTGTCTGTCCAAATCTGTTAATTCTCTAAAAATGAACATGCTGTTATAGTCCTTACTGAAAAGCCTGTCCCTAAATGGGCTATAGATTTCCATTTTGTGGAAATTAATCAGGTTTGGAAACATACTTTCTTTTACTTCACTTGTTTGTAAGGCCAACTAAAGATATTGGTTAGACCTGGGTATTCCTTTTAACGACTTATTTTTCTGATTGAAGTACTCCTGCTTTGCACCATTCTGTAATTAAGAAACTGGACCTTTCTATTTCATACTAAGATAAACTTAAGAAGCTGCCAGATTACACCTTAGCTTCCTTTAGCCAACTCCTCTGTACACAATTTAGCAGGGCCACACAACTTGAGAGCTCTTGAAAGGAATGGAAGATTTCTGAACAGACATTTAAAAAAAGATTTCTCCAGAAATATCTGGAGTACTGCTGGGAAGTTTGCCCTTTGTTCTTCAAACCCAAGCATACAAACTGGTTTTTCCAGCCACTTGGAGGCATCTGGCAATCACTTAAAGAAACAGCAACCCTGCTCTGCCTTTGCTTTTCTAACCTGACAACTTAAGAACTGGTATTTTAGATTTTGCTTCATACTGACTCCATTTTTTGAATTCAGTATCACTTTGTTCCATACTTTACTGTACTTGCAATAAGTAGAATGGAGTCATGCTTTCTTGTTGGCTACACTCTGAGAATATTTGCAGGATGCTTGATTAATGGACTCCAATGTAGGCATCCTGTTTCTTTAAACCCTGTTCTGTTTGCAAGAGGCTGCCTTGGAAGAGGGTCCCTAATCTCTTTGATTAGAAGGAAGCTTGGAGCACTAGATACTCTCTTAAGTATTCTGTTAAGGTTCCCAGATAAGGCCTTGGGTACTGCACTGCTCCCTTGTAGCAAGTAGACTGCAGTCCTGTTTGCAACAGCGTGGGTTGTAATAACAACAGTGGCAGCACCAATTGCTGAGGTACTGACTGAAATGGGTTTGACTATTTCTGTCCATAAACTTTTGTGCTTAGCTTTGATTTATATGGCAGCAATGGTTGTCCGTAATGGCCACTGATTCAAGGCTGACCATTTGAGGAAGACTAAACAAGTCAGAAGCTGATAGCTCACTCTGCAAATGTTTTTGAATAATAAAATTGCGTATTAGTCATCAGAATCTCTTGGACCCTTTCAGTTTAATGATAGATTGGATAATGGATTAAAAGTGCTCTTTTAAAAAAAATGCCTTATATTTTTGTTTTTACCACTGTTGTGAGAGAAACTTTTGGCACCATGAGGGGATGATCTCTCTGGATCTATTCCTTGAAACTGATCCAATCACTCAAAGAATGCTTACTTTGAGGCAATCCAAGATCATCTAGGTGTGTGCATGTGTATGCGTGCCCAGAACTCAAAGCTGGCTGAGGAATTCTGGGAGTTGAAGTCCACAAGTCTTAAAGTTGCTAAGGTTGGAGACCCCTGATCTAGAAGATCTTGGATTCATCAGAAAAGACTCTTCTGGTTTGCTCTGCAGCAGGGGTGGGATGCTACCAGTTCTGCCCAGTTCTATAGAACCGGTAGCTCTGAACAGCAGCAGACACCAAACCGGTTCTGTGTTTGTTACTGTTTGGCCCACCAGCCTGTGCTCTTACCTGTCCTTTATTTCCTGCTTTTTCAACCTCAGCTGCTTTGTGCGGCACAGCTGAGGTTGAAAAAGCAGGGAAAAAGAGGCTTTTCAAACGCTCGCGCAGAGCTTTTCAGTTGTTCGGGCGGCAGAGCTTATGTTTTTTTTTACATGTGCACACAGTCACCAAACCGGTAGTAACACTAGTTGAATCCCACCCCTGCTCTGCAGAAGTAGCTTCTGCAGTAGTAACACACTGCAGAAGTAACACACATATGCATAGGAAGTAGATTTTGGAATGCCTTGAAGTAGCCCCACAAAGCAAAGGGGCTGCAGCTACTTCTCACTTTTGTGTAGAGCATGGATGTCAAACTCATGGCGTTATGTTGCCATCAAAGGTCATTTCATGACATTTTTTGCCCTTCATGGAGCTGGAGTGGGCATGGGCTACGCATGACGCATCTGGCCTGCAGGCCACCAGTTTGACACCCCTGGTATAGAGGATTCAGAAGGATGCTTTGCACAATGCCTCATAAATCATTTTCACAGGCCTGGTACACAATAGTGTCATTATCTGAACTCACTTCCTTCACATGCTAATTTATTAATACCTGGATTTTAAAAATCAGAAGTTCTTTCTTTCTTTCTTTCTTTCTTTCTTTCTTTCTTTCTTTCTTTCTTTCTTTCTTTCTTTCTTTTAAAGGATAGATGGAGATAAAATTTCCTCAGGATAAGGAAACTATGCAGTTTAGTGTCAGTTTATCAGGTGTATTAAAAAGAGGCTTATTGGGCATTATGCTATGAAGATAATTAACTGTCTTCAATTATCTATGTTTCGTGTGCTGCTTATTCTCATGCAAGTAATAATAAATATGAAACAACAATCAATGCACAGTTTCACCTGCTTTCACAAGCAACAGTTAGTTCATTTCACAGATCCGTAATACATTTTAATTTTTGAGCATGAGAATAAATGAAGATATTTCATATAATTCCTGAGGCCCAGTAATCAATTGCAGTCTTTCTTGGAATCAAATAGGTGCATAGCAGAAGTGTCACCTAAGTCAGGGTTCCCCAACCTGTTTGCCGTGGCCCACTACCAGGCTGTGGCCTATTTGTCAGTGGGTTGCGTGAGGAGCTGGCTGGTGTGCGCGCATACATGCACACACACAGCCCCACTTGCGTGAGTGTTGCAGGTGCTTGGGGCCTCATTCACACGAGAATTGCAGGCACTCTTGACCCACTTGTGTGAACATTGGAGGCACTCAGGTCCTCAGTTGCGCAAGCGTCGCAGGCTCTCTCAGCCCCACTTACGTGAGCAATGGGTGCTTGTGTACACATATGCACATATGTGCCCACCTCTCCCACAGAACCATCCCCTCCCCCACTTCCGGGCCGCCAACCCAGGAAGGTTGGGGGACTCTGACCTAAGTCACATAAATTGTTGCAGAGCCTTAGTTGACATGTTATATTTCTACATGTCATGTAGCAAGGAATATTGTAACTGATCAGGTGAAGAAAAGAAGTTATGTGAAACTAGAAATAATATTTCATTTTTCAAGAGATGATTTAGTGCACTCTAGAACTGTGTTTTCATATGAAGAAACATGTAGGGCAGGTGATCATTTCTTAGAATGTGTGCCAATGCATCATAGGCATGTGATCTCTGCCTAAATAACTGTAGATTGTTCTGGAATACCCTCTAGTGATGCTGCAATGTGAATTCCTTTCTGGGTGTACTTCTATAATAATTGTAAATATAATATCTAACCTTGCATATCAGCATGCCAATCTTGAGTATTTTGTCCATTACTCCCCCCCAAAAAGTATTAGTGTGTGTGTTTGTGTACCCACAAACAAAAAGCATTTGCACCTGGACATTCCCAGCAAAGCCAGCCTGCAGCAATTCCAACCAAGCCCATGTTGCTTGTTGGAGATACACAAAGCTGTGCACCCAACACCTAACTATTGGCTGGTAAAGCCTTATATGAGGCTGTTCTTGGAAAAGCATGCTCAGCTGTAAAGAGATTGAACTTTTGGTGAGACGTTTCCTTCCATAACTTTCTATCCATGGGTGGGTCCAAAAGGCAAGTGGGAGAGCGGGCTTCTGCAGAATCATAGACAGCTTTATTCAGGGCAGATGCTAGCAGTAGGATGCCTCCGGAATCCCAGACCACTATCTAAACACCTACGATAAATGGCTCATACTTGGCTAAAGGGTGGGCCAGCTATTGACACAGGAACTGATCTCCCAGCTGCTGTGAAGGAGGAGAAGGAGGGGGAGCCACTGACCTGTGGTAACCTGGAGCCCTTGAACATTGGCCAGTGTGCAAGTGTGGGGAGAGAGTCTGGGCCGTGTATGGCAAAGGGGCATTTCTTTCTCCTCTGGTGGGCAGAGAACTTAGGCAGCTCACAGGAGACTGGCTCTGCACTTGACTTGCCCCAGACAGCAGGTGTAACTTGAGTTGTGCACCACCAAGGCTGGTATGCTACTAAAGGCTGATTGGCTGGAAGGCTGCCCCACTAGGTTATTTTTAACAGAGCTGTCCAACTGGTTCACGTGGTGGTGTCAGGGAAGAGGAATTTGCGGAATGTAGTAATTTGGAGGAGGACGTGCCCTCCGAGAGGGAATGGCACAGCCTCTGGTGAATCACGGGACTGGGACAGCTGAGCAGAGGCAGGCCTGCAGTGTTGCCTGCCAGTAACTGGAAGAGACAGTTAGCCATGGCAGGTGCCCAGGAAAGGGAAGAGCTGCTACGACACTTTTTACTATCATCAGCACAAAGGATATCGGATAGCCTAGAAAGGGGGAGGAGTTCCACAAGGGTGTATTTCTGTGCTCGCAGTCCTATCTTAATACTCTTCCTTTTGAAAAATCCTCTCAAGATCTTACTTTGGATTTGCAGAACGCTGAACGTTTTTCAATTGTTTACTTTGCAACAATTCCTGTGAGGTGTTATTGTGCTTGTAGGTCCACAACAACTCCTAAGAACATAAAAGTTGTCTGAGGATCACCGTACTTGATTGTTTTAATGAAAAGCAGTCCCCGAAGGCTGGTAGTTAATCAAAAGTGCAGGAAAAGGGAAAATAGCTAGTTAATTCCGCCCCTCCAAATGTTTAGTTTCAATCCAAATCTGGCCAGCAAGTTATTCTCTTCTTCTGTCAACTGGAGGGGAAACCTAGCCCTTGGATTTTTAAGCCATTGCTTCCCTTGCTCTTAACTGTTTCTATTCTCTCAGTTACTGATTGTTATGGCCATATTTCATTTTTTAAACGGGTGGCTGCAAATGTTTCCCAGGTGACAAACATCATGTCTCATATTCATGAATCCCTAAGGCTCAGGAACGATGAGTTAACTTTTCTTTGCAGGACTTCCTGTATCAACTCGTGTAATCATGAGCAGCTTTTCTCAATAAACCTGGTCAGATTTGATTTGTAAGAAAGTTACATGTGGGTTGGAGGCATGAACTCTTCGATAAATGTTCATTGTTTTTATTTGTTAAATATGTAACAAAATATGTAACTTTTTTTTTTCACCGAACAAAACTATCATTTTCAAACTTTCCTAACATAGCCATGAAAACCACCTGGGTTGGATGACCTTGGGCCACTCACACACTCTCAGCCCAACTCAATGTGGTGGTTGTGGGAAAAATAGGAGGAGAAAAATGTGTTGGATATGTTTAGCACCTTTAGTTATTTGTAAAAACAACACAGGCCGGAAATCAGTAACTTACATTCCATCATTTCTGATATCCTATATAGCAACTTAAACTAAACTATTTCCAATGGTTCCCTTAGTGGTCTCATCTGAAGAAGTTCAGAAGACGGAATCAAATGTGAAAAGATAGAACCATGAAGTAAATGGGTTGAATCTTTCTTAAGTCTCACATATTTAAGGAAATTAGGATTCAATGCATAGCAGATGATTTGCAGTATGGAATATAGTTTTAATTCAAACATGCTAACTTTGATCAGGGACAAGGTTTATCAAGAAACATCATGGTTTGGATTATTAAGAGTTCTAAAGAAATGGCTGTTCTGGTACTAAGATGTTAATGGTTGTGAAAAACAGACAAGAAGAGAGACTGGGAGACTAGGTATATCATACTTCTTATGCAGCAGAATCCTTTTAGTATTCTTAAACTACATATTTTGGATTCCCTTCAACTAATGGAGATAGGAGGCATTCTGCTTTAAAATACTTCATTTCCTTTATCCAGGATTTTAGGGTTTTTCTTTATTACCTGTTAATTAACATTTCCTACACTGTAGATCTCATCTTGCAACAAAAGATTTTTTGTAGTGTTTTTCCTGTTCTAAAAACCCAACGAATCCTTTAAAAAGTACAGAAAGTAATAAATATCACATCTGCTCTTCCTTTCAAATGGTTGTTTGTTTCCACATCTGAATTGTTCTCTTCTATACCAGTTGTCCTGCATATTCCAATTACAGTACAGAGTGCGTAGTTCAATCCTTTAACAGAAGGTGAATAACATAGGTGTTCTGAAGAAATAATTGGGAGATGCTGGTGCTTCTTTCATTCTATATTCCAGCATCTATCATTTGAGGCAAGCAAAGTAAGTTATCTATAAACATGGTGGCGCAGTGGTTAGAATACAGTATTGCAGGCTGACTGCCAACTGCCAGCAGTTCGCCAGCTTGATTCTCACAGGCTCAAGGCTGACTCAGCATTCCATCCTTCTGAGGTCGGTAAAATGAGGAAACCAGATTATTGGTGGTAAAACTGCTTAGATAGGGCTGTAAAGTGGTATATAAGTCTAAGTGCTATTGTTATTGCTATAAAAGCACCACTTCTGTGTATATGATCAGTAGTAGATGATCATCAGTAGATGATCAGTAGAAGAGCAACAAAAAAATGATTAGGGGACTGGAGGCTAAAACATGTAAAGAACGGTTGCTGGAATTGAGTATGTCTAGTTTAACGAAAAGAAGGACTAGGAATGAGTGACATGATAACAGCGTTCCAATATCTAAGGGATTGCCATAAAGCACAGGGAGTCCAGCTATTCTCCAAAGCACCTGAAGGCAAGATAAGAAGCAATGGATGGAAACTAATCAAGGAGAGAACAGATTTCCCGGCAGTTAGAACAATTAAATCAGTGGAACAATTTTCCTCCAGAAGTTGTGGGTGCTCCAAAACTGGTGGTTTTTGAGAAGAGATTTTACACTGTTAGTCTCTTTTTGGTGAGCTGGCCCCTGCATTCCAAGGGTCACTTCTCTTGTAATTCTGAAGCTTATCTATGTGCTGAATTTAGTCAGTAATTGGATGAGAATGAAACATCATTTGTATTAGAGTATATCTTATTACAGCTACTGAGGCATTTTATTATCTTTTGCTGATTGTTTTCCAGTATATGAATAATGCTACAATTGTAGCTAGAAGTCTCATAATAATCAGATCTGTTTGCCCCTCACTACCTTCATATCTAGTGAAATGGTCAACCATTTTGTATGTCTTGGTCTTTATTAAGATTGAAGGTGTGCGTGTTTGTGTGTCTGTGTGTATTTGGCTATGTACCGGGAACCCTTAAGATTTCTTATTTTTCAAGAAGTACAAGTACAAATCTCAGTTTACTTTTGCTGCTCTTCTGGCAAGTCAGGAAGCTACGAAATAGGAAATGAAGCAACAGTAAACTAGGAAATCAATCACAGCAGCCTTCTATTTAAACATCAGTTCAGTTCTGGGTCTTATTGTCAATGACAGCTTCATTTTCTTCCTTTCAATCTTTAACTCAGGAGTTACATCTTGACCATAATCTATAAGAGTCTTCTTTAACCCAACACCTTTTGGATGTGTTGGATTAAAGTGTCTATGATGTTCAGCCAACACAGTCGTGTTAGTTGAGGATAATGGAATAGATGGACTAACGTGTTTAGAAGGCTCCGCATTGAGAAAGGCTTCAAAGGACGAACAAGGCAGCATGTGCTGGCTGCGCTCCTATAGACAATATCAAAAATAAGTTCTGAGCCAGGAAATTCATCCCACAACTGTCCTGGATGAATTTTGCAGAAAGGAAAAATGCCTGTTTCTTATCTTCTGAAAGTAGAAACGGGAATGAATAATCTCAGCAAGTATGGTCTGCTGAGAAAAGGAGACGGCCTCCTCACCAAAAAGTCAACGCAAACTCAGATTTTGGCAAAACGATGTTGTATGAAATGTAAGGCTTTTGTAGAATAGTAGAAAGAATGGAGGCATGTTTTAAAAGAATATTTAAAAGATACCAAAATAGACAGACATGGGATTTTATCTAATATACTGACCTGGCACATTTTTCATGTGAATGTTATAAACCAGGAGGCAAATTTTCCATAAACGAAGTATTAAGTTGCCTGAATCAAAGAAGTTAGAGCATTAGAAAGTCATAAGTTCCTTATCCCAGGTGGTGGGCACGCAGCTCACATTCATGGAAACAATGATTCAGTCAGTACAGGAACTGGACATCCTGAGTTAATTAAAGCACTTCTCCCCTCCCCCAAAAGGAACATTTATTTGATGTGCTGTGATGTCAGATCCCACGTGGGTGACAGCCAGTTGAAAGCGATTGTTTGAAAATGTCTGGTTAAAGATCAGCTAGTGAACATGCGTATGTAGTGTAGGGAAATAAGCAGGGGGGGATACGGGGCGGGGAAGGCCAGTTGAATGTTACTCAGACAAAGAAATTGCAACTTGAGATTACTTTACAAAGCTGTTTGTTAGGAAGGCCTCAGTGGCAAGGCACAATTTTAGCACAGCTGAAAAAGAGGAGGAAGGGTTTGGAAATATGGTGGAAGGATTGACCCAAACGATTCAGCCTTACCCAGTTCTGTTGCCTCTATTGTTTCACGAGACAAGATGCCCAGTTGCAGGTAGGCTCAAGGGCAGAAGCAGTACAGTTGTGTTTTCTGAAAATGATGGCTCATGGTAAATGGCTATTTTTAAATAGATCACCCATGCATTTAAACATGGTTAAAAAAATGGTTAAACATGTATTAAAGCATGACCTTTTGAATCAGTGCAATTTTCAGATAATAACTTTGGTTTGTAAAAATTGCTACAGAATTGCTGAAACAGTACACAATTGCTGTGCTTATTTCGTAATATAGCTGTGTTTCAGATTTTATCACTGAACATTAGTAGGTTTTTTATGTACCTAGTAAAATATCAAGGAGTTCTGAGGGAACAAATAAAATTAAAGTTAAGCATTTGTTTCATTATTTATTTCATGAACAAAGTAATCTAACATGGTGTGAAAAAGTAATTGCTCTTCTGGTTAGTTGTAAGAGTACATAATTGAAAAAAAAATCAGGGTTAGCCCTGCCCAAATAAATCTCACAAGCTGTGGTTGTCCTTATCATTGCGAAGTTTTCATTGCACAGATTCTGACGCAGCTTATGCTATGTTGTTAATGCCTATCAATCTGGAAACTGTTTCAAAGTCATTTCTTAAGCCTTGGGATTCCAATAATAGTAAGATGCAATGTTGAAATGGAAAATATGTTGGGACAATAGTGAATGTTCCCCATAGTGGCTGTCCTGTCAAAATCACTCTAAAAGTTCAACATAAAATAATCCAGAGTTCTGCAATCATCCCTTGTATTGTCTAAAAGTAAGCATTAATGATCTCACAGCCAGAAAAGCACTGGGTAGAAATGGGAAGGTAGCAATGTGGAAATCATGGCTGACCAGGAAGAATAGTGAAGTTGATCTTAGGCTTGCCAAAAAGTTTGTGGATGTTCCAGTGGACCTTTGGAAAGATGACTCAAAAGTAGAGTTTGGTGGCTCTGTGGATGACACTGTATCTAGCAAAAACAAAACACTGAGATTTATTGTAGAAGCTAATACCAAACACAGCAATTTTGTGATAGGAGCATAACTTTGCTTGTTAAGACCCTGATGACTTGCCATAGTTGAAGGAAGCATGAATTTTGTTAGAAAAAGCCATTTTTCAGGAGAGAATTAAACCCTTTCTCCTCTTAAGTGGGACATGCAGCAAGAAAGAGAGATCCCAGATTTACAAACAACATTGTGTAGGGAAAAAAATGTAGTTTTGGAATGGCCAGAGCCAAATCCAGGTTTAAAAACCCATGGACGTATAATGTCAGGGCCCAAAATAAACAGTTAACCTAGAAAACATCCAAATATTATTGAATTGATACAAGTAACCATGGATGGATGGCTCCAAATTCCTACACAACAATGTGAGGGACTGATAATTACAGGAAGTGTTTGATTGCAGTTATTGCAGCTAAAGCGATACAACCAGTCATTAAATCCAAGAAGGCAATTCTTTTCTTTTCCACACTATCATTTTGCACGTTAGATGGCTTTAGTGCTTAATTTCATTTATATCACCAACAATTTGTTCATTTAGGTTCCCTTCATATATTAAGAGAACCAACGTTAAGCTATGCTAATATTCAGTGGCAAAAGAATCAGAAAATGTAAAAGGGGCAAATACTTTTTCACAGAATTGTGCATGAGAAGAGTAGTGTAGTAGTAATACCAGGCTAGGGAACGCTATGTAAAGCTTTGAATAGGTCCCAACAGAAATGTGTATGCATGCACACAACTCCTAAGGGGGAACTAATTCTTAAGTTACATGTAGTCCTACTTTGTCTTTTTTTCTCAACCACCAAATAAAATAGAGCTAGTCTTCTGTTATTTTTTTTATCAATGTCAGGAACTGCATGTATCAAGGGATATGCACTGAGCCAGATGGCTTTTATGATGGTATTGTTACTCTAGTATTCTGTATCATCCTTCCCTTTCCCTCTCACATGGTGCTGTTTGACTGGGAGCAGCACCTGGTCTTGTCTGTAAAAAAAAACTATGGTGATGGGGAGGGGAGAGAAGAGAAAAGGCATGGTTGAGGGACTGCGATGTGACCTCATATGAGACTTCTGTCCCCAAGGCTGAAAATTAATGCTTTCCTTGAAAAGAAAACAGGACTCTGGCTTTGCCAGAAAAACCACACTTGCTTTAGCCTTCAAACTTCTCCGTCTCTCTCTGTTCTAAGTTAGCTGCAAGGGCATTTCAGCCAGCTTTAGCCAATACCATCTGGTCCATCAAAATAAATCTGGCATGCTTCCCCAAGCTATTCTTCTTCCATGTTGGGGGTGGGGGTGGAGGGAGATGAGGGAAAAGAAAGCTCCCAGCTGCTCTGACGTTTGAATTTAGATTGGCCACAGCTGGCCTGTAATATGTGGAGCAAAAGTTCTTCTGCTTCAAATTAGGACAAAGAGGAGGTAGGGAAGGGCTCTTTTCAGAAGCCAGTGCCACTTAAAACATCCCAGTAGGTTGCACATCCTGTTGACTGTTGTATATCAGACCTCAAGCTCTGAGCATCCATACCTTTGTATTTTACAGCTTTTTAAATCTCCTCTTTCCTTCTGTATTATGAAAGTTCTTTGGAGTCACGCATGGAAGCTAGGAAGGAGGGAGGGGTGGTCCAAGCATGCATGTATCTTCCTGTGAGAGCTGAATTAAACATGGCGGAATAGGGCAAGAAATATTCTGGGTTCCCAGGTTAAGCTACAAATCCTGGTCCTTGGAAATCCCATAATTTATTTAAAGGGAACAATGACTTCCTAGCTACATCTCTGTGCGTCCCATGTTTGCATTGTTTTCTGAGTGTCCAGCTTTTTTTCACAACACTATGGACTGCTGTGGATATCTGGTTCAATGCATAAACAACCAGGGCCTCAAGCAGAGCTTTTTTCAGGCCATCTTGTTCAAAAAGAGAAGAGTTGCATTAGTGCCATCTTCTGGTAAAATGTCACCACTGAGTTAGGAGCAGGAGTTCAGCTGTTTGTCAGCTTGAAGGATATAAGGAAGGTAGACCAGATTTTTCAGAGGGCAGCCTTTTATTTCTAAGAAGAAGTGGGACGAGAGAAGGTCTGCATTCATCACATTACATCTTTGCCTTTTCTGCTTTAGGACGCAATGAACTGATAGCAAGATACATCAAGTTACGGACAGGGAAGACAAGGACTAGAAAACAGGTAAAAATGCATTTCATGCTTCTCCCTTTAAAAAGTGTGAAGAATGAAAAAAATACTAATCTGTATAGGTATATATATATATGCATGTTTTTTTATATCTGTCATGCTCCAGTGTTGTGATCTGGTGTACTGTTAACTTACAAGGTGGATATCTTAACTGACAAAAGTCATGCCAAGGAGATATGTGGTCTTTAAGTTCTCATTTTGACTCAGCTACTGGTTTGCTATGAGATTTCTGTTTCATCTTTCTTAACATAAGTTATATTTATCTCACACACAAAAAAGCAGAACATCTTCAATCATTTGATTTCATACAGCTGGATTTATGTTTGAGAAACACTTGGTTTACTGTATAATTTAAGGTTTAGGAATTAAGAATGGCAGCTCTAGCTACTAAATCGCTTGTCAGAGTTTTCCCAATATGGGTGATATCCTGATGTGTGGCCTTCAGCTTTCCAAATTCTGCAGCCAGCTATTGCTGAATATTCTCAAGGTGAAGTCTACCCATCTGGAAGCTGATGAACTTTGGAAATTCTGTTTCATACAATAAAAATTGACTGCCTTTTAGCGAACCTTTCTTTTAAATATGACAGATTTGGGGGAACACTTAAGGATCATTTGATCCTATAACAAAACTGGGAAGAAGACCTGTTTAGCATACCAGGAGCGTTTATGTCAGTAAGAAATTTTGAACAAACAGTCACAAATCTTGGACTGTACGTCTTCCTTGTACATGAGATTGCATACAGAGATTGCATACAGAGATTGTGGACAATCTCAAGATGACTACTGGATCTTGACTGTTATTACTTGCTAAGTCTGCCTAATTGAATCAGAAACTTCCATTATTCTGGTCAATCTCAATAAAATTGAAGTACAGTATTAAAAAAAACAGAATTGGGGTGGGGAATGTACCATGTGTATACCTATCCAAAGGTCTTGTAGCTGATTTTTTTATTAATGGAGAAAGAGCAGACATGCCATGTGTGTTGTAAAAGCTATCATGAATGAAACTTCAGTTTAACCTTCATTTTCATTTTCTTCCTCTTCAAATCTATAGGAGTAACTTTTAGAATAATTAGAGTTCATTAGTGGAGAGCAGCAGAATTCTTTATGGAACTCCTTGTTAGCTGCACTAGATTGCAGTATGTGACATATTAATTTGGACTAGGAAAATGATTGTTTATAGAGTTCCAATCAATTCCTCCTACTTTAACTGTGGTTTATGTCCTCCCACAGTACACTGAAATTGGAAATGCCAGTCTCACATCTGTGCTGATTTCTCTAGGCATCTTTATTACACTGTCTGAAAGCACATTTTCATGTTGAGCTGTTTATCTTTACAGATATGATTCTCAGCTCCAAAGCTAACTGTCTATGACTTTCTGCTGAAACTGAAATCATATATATCCAGGAAATGGTTTATAAGACAATTCTAAGCATATTTAATGGGACTACAAACAGTCCCAAGAGACTGGAGTGGATTGCAAAGTATGTCACTGTAAAACAGAGCAGATTTATTTTGGAGTTTTTTCCCCCTATTGCCTGGCTTACTGCATTTCATCAGCTCTCTCAATCATTAGAGATGTGCTCTGTATAGAGCTGTGTCTTTGCAGAAATGTAAAGTTTAAAATAAAACGACTATATAGAGAGTGAGAAAAAAGCAATTTTCATTGTTTTTAACAGAGATTAAAGTTAATGTAGCTTTTAGTTGATGAAGTCCTTCACCTGTCTTTGTATATAATATTCAATATTTTGTTAATGAAAAACTATGTGTTATGACTTCCTGAAAAGATTATTTCATTACTCAGTTACAATCAACCATAAATTGAATTTTTATCCAAAATATTAAATTAGTTCTCAAAGCCATGAACTCATGTTTAATTTCTGTTCAGAAGAAGTACCTCATGTCTACCGTTTCGCTCCCTAAAAGCAGTTTTGCAAACATCTGAGAAATGTTTCATATTTTCTAGGCATCTTGATAGTATCAAGAACTAATATTTTGAAGAACAGTCCCATAAACAGTTTTGATTGTGTGAAAGGCAGTTCAGTTACCTCAGAGGTGTGCAAACTCGGCAACTTTAAGACTTGTGGACTTCAGCTCCCAGAATTCTCCAGCCAGCTATGCTGGCTGGAGAATTCTGGGAGTTGAAGTTCACAAGTCTTAAAGTTGCCGAGTTTGGACACCTCTGAGTTACCTGATTCAGAAAAGCCAAATAAGTAAGCAGGGGATTGCATAGTTGAGGAGAGTGGATGGGCCCGAAGCAGCAAAAACTACCTGTAGATCAGAATTTGAGTAGTTTCTGAAGCCAGTGAAGTCCGTGAGAGAGAATAAACTTGAAACTGAAAGCACTTGTTGCTGCCGAGAGACCTAAAAATGGCATTTCCAAATGTTTCATTCAGCAAGATGACAGCGACTTCCTTCAGCTGGTTTCCTCCAGTAAGCATTAACTGCGGTTTACCCTGCAAGCTGATACTATCCCATCAGAACTTCAACTGGCTTAGGAGGCCAGCGTGTTTCACATGGGTGCTGGAAGCACTGTTGTCGATATGGGGATCATACCTTCATTCTTTTTGTGTTTTCCTTTTTTGAATGACTTGGCGGGGCCTAGGTGTCCAGCCACATACAGGTTCTAGCTCGGAAGAAGGTGCGAGAGTACCAGGTTGGCATAAAGGTACGTTGGAGACCCTGCCCATGCATCCATGGTATGTGAGCATGGGCAGCCCCCTCTCCTTCCTTTCCTTTCCTCTGGTTGACGGCTCTGCTGTTTTTCCCCCCTCTCCTCTGCTTTTCTCTCTGCAGGTCTCTAGCCACTTGCAGGTTCTAGCCAGACGGAAATCTCGTGAGATTCAGTCCAAGCTGAAGGTACGCGCTTCCCCAGCTTTCTCACCTTGAAGCCATGGCCGGGCTGCAGCTAACATACTGCATTCTGTTATTGCCACTCTGCTCCTCTTATGTCCTTTTGCCCCTTTCCCTTTGATCCTGGGATCAGATCAGAGCTAGAAAATTTGGAAGAGAGAGAGAGAGAGGGAGAGAGAGATGCTTGGTAGATGTCGCGGAGCACCCTTACCTGGCAGGATTTGAATAGGGCCGTGATATAAAACAATTCATTTTGTGTCAGGTCAGTGGAAAAAAACAGGAGAGTAAACTTCCAGTAAGAACTTTCCAGATTGGACCTTCAACCACTGGCTGTTGTTTTTCCATAAACCCCTAGTGATACAACTTAATCCTATCGGGTGACATTTGTTAATATGCCTTCACCTGAACTCTTAACTATATAACCAGGGGTGGGATGCTACCGGTTCTGCCCAGCTCTATAGAACCGGGAGCTCTGAAGAGCAGCAGACACAGAACCGGTTCTGTGTCTGCTGCTGCTTTGGCCCTCCTGCCCGCCCAGGCTCTTACCTGTCCTTTATTTCCTGCTTTTTCAACCACAGCTGCTTTGCGCGGCACAGCTGAGGTTGAAAAAGCAGGAAAAAAGAGGCTTTTCAAACGCTGCGCACCTGCACGCTGTGCTTTTCAGCTCTCCAAGCAGCACAGCTTAAAGGTTTTTTTTACACGTGCGCACAGCGTGCGTCTGGTGCACATACGCGTGCAAAATGTAGTCACCGAACCGGTAGTAACACTGGTTGAATCCCACCCCTGTATATAACCCTAAAAGTCTTAACAACGCTAGCTATATAGAATAAACAATGGCCTATGAAATGATGTGACAATCGCACACAGGTAGTCCTCAACTTCCAACCACCACTGAGCCCAAAATTTCTGTTGCTAAGCGAGAGAGTTGTTAAGTGAGTTTTGCCCCATTTTATAACATTTCTTCCCATAGATGTTAACTGAATAACTGCAATTGTTGAGGTAGTACCACAGTTGTTACATGAATCTGGCTTCCCCATTGTCTTCGCTCATCCAAAGGTTGCGAAAGCGGATCACAAGACCCCAGGACACTGCCACCGTCATAAATACATGCCAGTTGCCAAGTGCCTGAATTTTGATCACATGACCCATGGGGATGCTGCAGCGGTGGTTAAGTGTGAAAAACAGTCCCTGGGTCATGTGATTCCCCTTTTGTGTCCTTTTCCCTGGCAAAGTCAATTGGGGAAGCCAGATTCGGTTAACAATCCTGTCACTAACATAACAACTGCAGTAATTCACTTAACAACTGGGGCAAGAAAGGTAATAAAATGGGGCAAAACTCACTTAATAAATGTGTCACTTAACATCGAAATTTGCAGCTCAATTGTGGTCGTATGTTGAAGGTTATCTCTATTTTGGACCAACTGTTGCTTCTGGGTGGACATCTCCAAGTAGAAAATGCACTGCAGTGATCCAGGCATGAAGTGACAAAGAGCATAAGCCACTCTCTTCCACTCTGTTGAGCATATTGATGGTGCCTAACTCCAGAAAGTAGATGAACTTAAGCAGCGATTGCATGTTAATGTTAAATTGGAGGGAGCATTGAGCCATGCTATTATTATTTATTATATAACAATTATCTATAATGACAATATGTGGTTGTTAAGTTATTAGTTTGAATTTAATTATTAAGTTATTAGTGTGAGTGGGTTAGGCTTAGGTTAATTTACTTTTTACCATAGATACAGAAACAAATGAAACAGTCATTACTCTAGCTCTTTTGAAAACTATTGTGTGATGCGTTTAAGAATCTAATAAGTTATTTGACAAGGAGACCTAGGCAGTGGTTGCAACCGAGGTCCACAGAACCAGAAAGGGACATAAGATGGCTGTGGCTGAATCAGGATATGTAGAACAAGTTCACGAAACCAGGAACTAAGGAAACAGGGCAAGGATGCAACTGGAGAGCTTTATCCTGTAATTGCCTTTCCTTTTCTTCTGTGGTCGGCTTTTTTCTCCTTATTCTGCAACTGGAGATTGACTAACTTCATCCCTTTCCCTCTGTGTGTTCTGTGTATTGTGATTTGCTGAATAAAATGTCTGAAGATGGAGCACGGAGAGTGGGGTGGCTCTAAAGGAAGCCAGAGAGTATTCTCAAAATGATCTGGATTATCTTTTCATTTTTGATGGTGAATGTATGCCTTGGAAAGAAATGAAAAATTACAAAATTGCCTCTCTCTCCCTTTCTAGATATTCCCCAAGGTAGGATATATATTTTTAATAGGATTGAGAAAGTTGTCAGTGGTTGTCTCCTCATCTTTTGACTCAAAACGAAAGAAAAGCTTGACTATTTACAAACAGACTACATTGCCCGTATTTATTGTCAAAGTCCAGGTTTCCATAGAATTCAGTAAATACTTCCAGTTGAAGACTGGCATAGAAGAGTAAAAATGATGTAAAAATGACTTGTATGCAGTAATTCAGTATAATTTTAGAGCATGTTTATCGTCATTCTGACCCTGTAGGAAATCTTCCACAAAAGTTAGAAAATACATTACCCCAGAAATGAGTTTGACAGGCTAGTCAATTGATGTCAAAGAATATTTTTGTCAAATACTCTAGAAAAGCCACTGGGCGCAGCACATCTTACTTTTTCTTATTTGTAAGCAAGAAAGGGGCAAATTTTCCTTTCAGCTCTGTATTCAGAGTAAGCCTTAGCTGATGCAGCTCTGGTGGCCTAGAGGTCACCTGTTGCCTCACAATCAGGAGGCTGTGAGTTTAATCCTAGGTAGAGGCTAATAATTGGAATAGACTCTCCTGTTTTGAGCAGGGGCTTGGATTAGATGACCTCCAAAGTCCCTTCCAACTCTTTTATTCTATGATACTTGCTGTGAGTGTTGTTGTCAGTAGCAAAACCTCTTCCCAGGTGGGTCATGTGTCCAAGTGAAACCAGGAAAGATCCATTTTCAAATTATTCCTCAAGTTGAAATTTGGTGTTATACTGGCATCTGTGGGAGTAGGTTATACTGAACTTAGCTGCAATTGGCTTGTGAGTGGATATGCTAGGTGGTTCATGAGAAGACAAGCTGTGTATATACACAGTGTACCTGACCTGCTTCCCAAGGTTATTGTAAGAATAAATGGGAAGAGTAATCATACCCCAGTTGAAGCTCCTTGCACAAAAGATAAATGAGAACGAAGAGAGACTGGTGATTAAATCACCTACGAACACTCTTGAAGTTATTATTTAAACTTTTGGATACATATCGAACAATAGATTTGGTATCTTTGTTGGTTTTTAAAAATTGCTGTTGTAACTCTTAGGTTTGAGAGATACTTGACAGCTTTTTTACAGGATGCATGCCCAAATTAATCCTGTTGATGCTGGTACTTTAATTTTGATATAAGGAGGATACTTGGAAGGAAATGCTGGACCTTACGTGTGCAGCAGTGCAGTCACATTGCTAAGCCATGTTGTTCCTGCATGTGCCTTTGTATGCCCGTAACTGGGGCTGCGTATGTGTGTTCTTATGCCCAAAACATGGCTTTTGTAGCCTGCTTTAATAGATAGTTGTCCACAATGCTGCGTTTCTAATTTGTTTTGAAGCGTTATATAATGAACAAAAGTATATTCATTTGCAACAGATTTACAAAGCAATTAACAATGAAGCCCTGTATATATTCTACTTCATGACAAAATGACCTTTTCAGGAATTAGCCAACTCATTAGGCACCATTGCTAACAACTTGTGCCTTGGGGTGAGGGAGAATACTCAGAAAATAAACCCCACTTTTGTGGCTGAATTTGACATTGGGATCTACTTGACAAGATCTTTAATTCTATCCTTGCAAGTTCAGAATTGAGATTTTGAGACTGGTCCAGTATTGATAAACTTCTCTCAGCTTCAGTTCTGGATTGCCAAAGATGTTCCATGGCATCTTTAAAAGAGTGAAAGGAGAAATGGCTTCATAGTCAGTTAGTCTTTAAACTTTAAGGATAGAGACAATAATATAAAACAATGCAGAAGATCTAATGATTCTCACAATTGTCCGCATACAAGCAGTGTATTCTTAAAAATACCAAATATTAATGTTAGTATACATTGCTATTCTTTAATATATAGCATAAAATTTATAATTATTTCTATACTTCAGTGCAGTACTTACTTAAGGCTACCATACATGGCCTGCCAAAATCCTGGATAAGTTTTCTATATGTTTGTGCTGTCATCTAGTGGTCATCCAGACTATTGCAGTCCTAATTTACCTTTTCTGTATAATTGTGCAAGGACGTGATAGAAGAGAATCTTGAGCATTGTTTTTCTTTTGTAGCTGTCTAAAGAGTGCTACCATCCATACATAGACCTAGACTAATTTGCAGAAGAGCAAAACTAGAGAGCCTGATCAATTTTTGACTTAAAAAAAGCTTGCTTATTGTTCACTTCATTTGTGAACACGAAGAAGACATCCATTGAGATTAGCATCCTGCAAGGTGGAATTTTCCACCTATTCCCTTTTAGCCAAAGTTCCCAGGATACTGTGAAGTAGGATACGTTGGAGATTGGCCTTTCTCAGGTTTAATTTATTTACAAAGTAAAAAGTCTATGGAGATTCTCAGTCATCCAGGTCACAGTTGTCCTAAAGGTGCTTTTTCAAAAGGCAACTGGACTTCGTTTTTCCTTGAAGATGGTTTGCTTCTCATGCAAGAAACTGAAGAACTTTGAGAACCGAAGAAGCTTCTTGGATGGGGAAGCTTAAGGAAAAACGAAGTCCAGGTGCCTTTTGAAAAAGCACTTTTAGGACAAAATAAAGATAGATTATTGCAATACCTTGAAATCCTATTGTGATTATAGATATTATGCAGATTTTCCTCAGCCTTCACCCATACCTGGGTTCTAATCATATTTCTCTTTTTCTTTTCCCCTTCATGCAGGCTATGAACCTGGTAAGTAATACCCAGACCTGTCTTTATTCTGTTACTTTTAGGTACCGCATATAGGTCCCGACAAGATTTTTAAAAATCCTTAACCTCAGTGAAACCTGAAATGATTTCTGATATTGCTAGAAAGAGAAAATTAGAAGCTGCTGTTTGGAGAATTTTAACATTATGTTAAGAAGCTGCCTGTGGGCCTGCTTCTGTGACTCTGCTTAAGTTGTACAGAACCAAAGGGTTTGACTGGCTCCGATGAACATGGTTCCTTGAGAATCAGCTTTCTGAAAGTAGCGGCAACTATCTCATTACTTTTCAGAAACAACTTGGATGAATGGTTTATAGTTAGTGTACAGTTGTTGAAGCTCAGAGGAAAAACTAACAAATACTATAAAAACTACCCCTTAATTTCAGGTGGTTTGTTATTTTAATGCGCTCTCAAAGTTTGGATTAGCAAGCCCTCCTTCTGTTTCATTTTTATCCTATTTTGAAGGATCAAGTCTCAAAGGACAAGGCTTTGCAGAGTATGGCTTCCATGTCTTCAGCACAGATTGTATCTGCCAGTGTCCTGCAGAACAAGCTGAGTCCTCCTCCTCCACTCCCTCAGGCTGTCTTCTCTGCTGCTCCCAGGGTAAGACATGTCCCACATGTGGATGTAGTGACATAAGCGGGAACATCTCTTGCCAGCCTCTTGCCAGGGCCTTGGTGGTGCAGGCTGTTAAACGCCTAGCACTTAAGTTCCAGCTGCCTGCAATTACCGCAGGCTCGAATCCCACCAGGCTCAAGGTTGACTTAGCCTTCCATCCTCTCAGGGTAGGTAAAGTGAGGACCCAAGATTGTTGGGGGCAATATAAAAAATGCCGTTTAGTAATAAGCAGGCATATACAATGGAATGAAGGCTATTGCTGAGCGCATTGGGTTGTAGCCCAAAAATTGTAAGCCGCCCTGAGTCTTTGGAGAAGGGCGGCATATAAATGTAATTAAAAAAAAAAAGAATGCCCATCGCCCGGTGCACGCCCACAGACAGGGCCTCCTTGGTGTACCGTCGGCCAGACAATGTCGGCTGGCGGTCCCTCAGGGTAGGGCCTTCTCTGTGGGAGTGCCCACCCTATGGAACCAGCTTCCCCTGGAGCTACAACTGGCCCCCGACCTCCGCTCCTTCCGCCACGGCCTAAAGACTTGGTTATTCAAACAAGCCGGCCTGGACTGAGGGAGTGGGGTCTTAGTTTTTAAATGTCATGTCTTGGGGTTTTAAACTGGGTTTAATAACTTTTAATTTCTCTCTCTCTTTTTTTAAAATTACATTTATATGCCGCCCTTCTCCGAAGACTCAGGGCAGCTTACAATTTTTTGGGATACAACCCAGTGTGCTCAGCAATAGCCTTCATTCCATTGTATATGCCTGCTTATTACTAAGCGGCATTTTTACAAAGTCAGCTTATTGCCCCCAACAATCTTGGGTCCTCAATTTACCTACCCCGAGAGGATGGAAGGCTGAGTCAACCTTGAGTTTGGTGGGATTCGAGCCTACAGTAATTGTAGACAGCTGGATCTTAAGTGCAGGCATTTAACAGCCTGAGCCACCAAGACCCTCTTAACTTTTGTGTTGTATGTTTTTTATGATGTGAGCCGCCCTGAGTCCCTATAGGGGACAAGACCAAATAAATATAAATATAAGCAGAAGGGATTCCTAGGAGAGATGCTCTTGGCTTATTTGAAACATGTTAGGTATTTTATACCAGCCTTAGCTAATCCATCTCTGCCTTTTTAAACTCAAGTGCCATGTTTAATCACTAAGTAAGGAAGTTCTGGGTGGCTTGAAAGCATGATAGTGGGCCGGGGATAGCTGCTGCCGGTGCAGGAGCATTTGTCGGTAGGCATCACCACACAAATACAGCTGGGTGATTGGGCATGCACTACAGACTGCAGGTGGGCACATGCTATAGGGTAGTATGGGGTCCCTGGGATCTTATACTCCATAGCCAGATTCCTCAGCAGAAAAATCAGCAGGAGTGGGAGTTATTTACTGGAATGACTTGTGATTTTTCCCTTCTGGCTTCCCCATTCATTTTCTTGTGGGAAGCTGGCAGGGAAGATTGCAAATGTTGATCACGTGACCACATGACACTGCAACCATCAGAGGATCATGATCGTGTGACTATGGGAATCATAACTTCTGACTGTTGCTGAATAAGTGGTCATTACCCAAGGACTACCTATGGCAATTTTGAGACTGCGAATTTAACAGGTGTAAATAGTACTGGTTTGCCCCTCAAAAGCCTCCCCTCCATTCTCATCCCTTCTCCCAACATCCCCCCAAAATGGATATAAGTTTCCAGCCTCATTTTCTTCAGTGATGGTGCTAAACCAACCTAAGATTCTTCCAAAGATCCGGAAGTTCAGTTACAGCCACTAATTCTTTCACAGTTAGCCTACCTCTATCTAACTATTATTTACTGCAATTAAGAAAATGCTCTGGCTTTGTGTAGAGAGCCCCACTGATGTAGTCCCAGTTTTCATCTGTCTGCTGGTGGCAGAAGCTTCAAACTATCTTATAGAAAGTGTATTAATTTTCCCCCTTAACATGCTGTTATCCAAGGTTTGATTATAAACATTAACATCATTGAGTGATGGCATCAGCTATTAAGAATATCTTTGACTTCATGTTTTCTGTTCTTTTTGCTTTCTCAGTTTTGGAGTGGGCCTATCCCAGGACAGTCTGGATCTTCTCAGGAGTAAGTAGGGCGGGATGGGATAGTCTTGAACATGACTTTTGTAGAGTAGATGCTTGAACTGTATGCTAATGGTACATTTTTTTAATGCTGAGGCAAGATTATGTTTTTCAAACAGTTTGTTACTATTTTTCTAAAACAGAATAATTGAATTCTAGTTACCAGTTGCACACAGAGATTGCTGCAACTCAAACGTGGAAGACATTGTGCGAACTCTTCCATTGTTTAGATAATGTTCCACTTAAGAAACCCTGCCCCAGCAAAGTCCACCAATATTTCCTTATCAACTGTATTAAATTTATTTATGATATGATATAAAAGTACTGGAGAGTCAGTGCGTTTAGACATACAATTCCAGAAATTCAGGATTACGCTGGATCACATCAAAAAAACCCATCAGGTCCAGCACTGTGCTTCCACATTGACTGGCCAGTGACTTTAAGAAACCCAACGATATGAATGAGCTGGCACCTTTCTGCGCAGGCCAATAGGCAGCAAATCCCAATGATGGCAAAGATAGCAACATGTAAATGCTGCAATTTTACACCCATACCCCAGCATCTGATGTAAATATGTAATCCATGATATTCATATTATGATACCATCGCACATTTCATCATTTGCCTCAACCTTGTCCCTTCTGGTATTGCTCATATTGCCTAGCATTTGGTATTCAGAGTAAAGCTTGTACCTGAGATATGCAGATTGGAGGAAGGTTTGTCAAAATAATTTGATGTTATTTTGTTTTTCAGCATTAAACCTTTTGCACAACCAGCCTACCCCATTCAGCCACCTATGCCTCCATCACTAGCCAGTAAGTGGTCTCTCACTTGATTTCTCCAATTTACCCTCTTGATGCTCAAGCATGCAAAAACTATTTTTTTCTTGTCTCCTGTCTCCTTTGCCACCATCTGCATGTGATTCAAGTATTTGTTTACACAGTATAGCTATCTTCTCCCATTGCTGCTCTCAAGAACTCTTTTTTTTAAATCAACTGCAATAGTGAATTTAATTGGAGTAATTATCATCTTAATGAAAAAGGTAGTGCCACTAGGCTGTGTATTTTGTAATTTATATACAGCATATGAATGCAGGCTGCTCGTCTAACTTACATGTTCTCTAAAATAAGTTTTTGCTTGTCCTCAGTTCACTTACCTGCAGGCAAAATAAAAGCAGAATCAGCATGTAAGACAATATGTTCACAGTGACATTCGTAATACACTTATACATATAGAAACAGGGCTTTTTGCACTAAAATCAAATTGATATTGAAGGAATGCTGAGTAGAGAAATTACAGAATTACTGCTTTAGGGCCATAGTTACTCTCAGTCTAGAATTGTGTTCTGGCAGCTGAAACGGAAGGTTCCTATTATGTATGTCTTAATACTACTTCTCTAGATTGCACTTTGATGTCTTGGTTTTGTTCTATAGATACTCTTCTGTAAAATAGGATATATGATCTGGTTGAGAGCAGGAAGTAATGCAATTCAACAGAAAAATTGATTTATATTATTTAGTGCTCATTCAGATATTAGATTCTTAGAACATTCCATACAGGGAGTACCTCAGGGTTCTGTCTTAGACCCAGTACTCTTCAACGTTTTCATAAATGATCTATATGTGGAGATAGAAGGGGAGCTCATTAAATTTTCAGATGACACCAAGCTAGGAGGAATAGCTAACACTTTGGAAGATAAACTCAAGTTTCAGAAGGATCTTGACAGACTTGAACACTGGGCCCTATCTAATAAAATGCACTTCAGTGGTGAGAACAGTAGGTCCTACACTTAGGTGAGAAAACCCAAATGCACAGGTATAGAATAGGTTATACCTGGCTCAATAGGTTGTACCTGAAGGGGATTTGGCATCCTAATGGACTACAACTTAAGTATGAGCCAGCAATGCACTACAGCTGCCAAAAAAAATCAATGTAGTCCTAGGCTACATCACGAGAGGGATAGTATGAAGATTACCTAACGTGATGGTGCCACTTTATACTGCACTGGTAAGACCACACTTAGAATATTGAGTCCAGTTTTGATAAAAAAAAAAGATGCTGAGACCATAGAAAGAGTACAAAGATGCAATAAAGATAGGAGGTCTGGAGGCTATACCATATAAAGAATGGTTGAGAGAACTAGGTATGAGGTTGAAAAAGCAGCAAAAAAGCAGTTTTTCAAATGCTGCGCACCCGCGCGCAGCTCTTATCAGCTGTCTGGGCAGCACAGCATATCGTGTATTAACACGTGCACACAAAACGTAATTACCGAACCGGTAGTAACAACAATTGAATCCCATCCCTGCTGTGTTCTGTGTTCCTCCAAGAACTGAATAAAAGCAGAACACTGACTTTTTGAATTATTATAGCAGTAAGCGAGAATTCAAGTCGTGTTTTATACAGGGAAGTTATCTAATTCATAGCGCTCTTCATGTTTTTCCTTAAGTCTGAGATTTCTAATCAATACCTCTATTTTGTTCATGAGCAACCTTCCCTTAATTTAATTTATTAGATTTGTTATGGGTGCTCATCTTGTTGGATTCTGGTGTCTTATACATTGATTAATAATAAAAACAATTAACAATTGCAGACACATAAACAGGCAGCTTAAACTAAAACAACCAAAATGATAAAATGTATATACATACAACAGAGCTCTCACAAATACATCAGTAAACCCATTTACCCCAGGCTTGGGATAAAGGCGGGTTTTTAAGGACTTTCTGGAACCCCCAAAACATGGAGGCCATTTATATCTTTTGGGGACTGCTGTTCTAGAGGGAAAGGGCAGCAAAGAGAAGACATGCTTCCTCCATCCCACAAGATGGCAGCATGTAATAGAAAGAACTTCTCCATTACCTTCCCAAACAAACTGAATGCTAATTGTCCAGAATAGAAAGGTCCGATGATGGCCTGTTCATCTTTTAAGAGATAATGTGTTTCATATTGCTATATGTCCATAGACAGCCCAGAAATTTTAAAAAATCTGATTTTAGGGAATATAATGTAATGCAATATTATTGTAATCGGAATAACAATGAAGGGAATAGTCTTAAATTGTCTGGAAAGATTGACAAATGAACCCAACTGAATTAAACTGGCCCTGTTCTTCTCAGTGATTAAAGATTATTTTGTCCATACTTTTCTCCTGCACCCAAAATTTGGTTCTAAAATGTTCAAGAATGTTTTGCCTTCCCATTCTTCTAGGCTATGAGCCCTTGGCTCCTCTTCCACCTTCTGCCTCAGCTGTGCCAGTCTGGCAGGACCGAACGATTGCCTCTGCCAAGTTGCGGCTCCTTGAGTATTCAGCATTCATGGAAGTACAGCGTGACCCTGAAACGGTAACTCTTCAGAGAGGAAATTTGGCACTGTCATTCATACAGGAGGGAGGAGAGAATGATAGATCTTGCTTTATCCTACAGAATGCAATGAAGTGTCATTTTTAAGACTATCTGAGGGGCACCTGTTATTCCCATCCCAATTTCTGGGGTGGCTTTATTATGCAAGTGGCATAACACACACATTAATTTAGTCCGTTGCATCAAGATCCAGAGTATTGAGTTTTCACTCTAGCGATATCCCAAGAGATTTGTATCATAATTTTATGCTTACAAAGTGTCTGAGCTTCCATTTATCTGGTCTTTTTAAAAAGTGATGCCCAGAAGTTGAGTTCCGAATTCTCTTTACTGGTTTGTGAAATATAAATGTTACTATGGCTCCTTTTCATCTGCTTTTTGCTCAGATGGTAGCAATTGGCAAAAAAAAGTCTTGTGTCATCCAGGGCAAATTCATCAATTCATTTGGGGGGGCAATGTTTCAAGCTACGTAGTGAACAATGATACCATCTGTTCTCTTTCCGATTACAGTATAGCAAACACCTTTTTGTGCATATCGGACAGACGAACCCCTCATACAGTGACCCACTCCTGGAAGCAGTGGACATACGCCAGATTTATGACAAGTTTCCCGAGAAAAAAGGTGGCCTGAAAGAACTCTATGAGAGAGGACCCCAGAACTCCTTTTTCCTTGTCAAGTTTTGGGTAAGAACTTCATGCAGGTTGAAGTTAAGCAGTGTCTCTGATTGTTAAGTATTTCTTTACATGATAATATGGCAGACAATCTTGCTATTCTTCTTAGCCTATTCCAGTAATAAGGTTTTTCTAGCCTCAGTCTTCCAGGAAATTGGACCAATTCCCATAACCAGCATCCAGCATTAAAGAGGGATGATATAACTGGGGGTGTAATATACAATATACAGACAGATAGGAGAAGATACCTTATCAAATGCAGTATCAAATAATCTTAATTTGGCTACGGTTTTATTCCTTTTGTATGCTAGGTAGGTTTGACATCTATATTTGGGTGAAAGACCCCATCTACTTTTTCCACTGTCCAACTGATCAACATGCTCTTTTAATTAGCATGAATTAGATCACTATTCTGAGCCAGTAAGTCATTCTATTCCATGCTGAATTTGCATGAACCTCTTGCTGTATTCTAGGCGGATCTGAATAGCACTATACAGGATGGTCCTGGTGCTTTTTATGGTGTAAGCAGTCAATATAGCAGTGCTGAAAACATGACCATCACAGTCTCCACTAAGGTGTGCTCCTTTGGAAAACAAGTTGTTGAAAAGGTGGAGGTAAGTCCTATGCTTTCTCTATGGGGATCAAACAAATAATCCATTTGATTATCTTTGCCAAACTCAACAGATTCAACATTGATAGCTTTAACACAATCCCTACGTGTCTTTCTACAGACTGAATTTGCTCGGATGGAGAATGGAAGATGTGTGTATCGAATCCATCGGTCTCCTATGTGCGAGTACATGATCAACTTCATCCATAAACTGAAACATCTTCCAGAAAAATACATGATGAATAGTGTCCTGGAGAATTTCACCATCCTACAGGTAAAGAATCTCTTTCCTCTTCCCTTATGTTTTGATTTCTAGCTGGCCCCTTCATTTCTCACGGATGCTCAGTAAATTACTTAATCATTTCAGTGTTATTGCTGCCCAGATACTAAAACTAATCTTTATAAAAGGATGAGAAGCTCATCAAGATTAATTAAATTCTCTAGGGAATCAGAGTTGTTCTTGGCTTATAGCTAGTCCTTGACTATATTTTCCATGACCCCAATTGACTATGTTTTTTGCTGAAAACTGGTGTTTACTTCCACTTTTCAGCAAAAATACTCTACAGTGTGCAATGGGTTGTTGAATGGTCATGGCATTCACTATACAACCACCACGTTTGCTTAATAGCCACTACCAAAAAGATAGTAAAATTAGGTCAGCCGTGTGGGTGACCCATTTTATGACTGTCACAGCTTATGACTGTAACAGGCAGGCTCCATTACAGTTACAAGTCAAGGACTACCAGTATAATAATTTCATTCCTTTCCTCTCAGATTTTTCTTCTTTTAGTGCTCATTATTTATTTTTTGTTTAAAAAAAAAGAATGGCTTAATGATTGGCAAGTTACATGATTACTTCCTAGGACCATGTAGCCATTGAGATTCAGAACATGATGGAGTAGTCCTGTGACCTCTGACAACACCTCCTAACACGTTCTGAAACACTTTTCTCTGTTTGAAACAGGATGTTATGAATTTATTGGTAACAAATCCTTTTAGTTTTTTTTTCCTGGATTTTTGCTCGTTTAAAGAGCAGGTGTGCGTCTGTTTATAGGATAGCTAATCTGATGAAAGTCACTAGCTCTGCAACTCACGATTGTTCTGTAAATTATATTACTTCTCATCCACCCATACCTTCTTTTTTCCACTGCTTTTCAAAATCAGTTAAAAAATCAGCCTCTGCCTGTGAGCTTACAATCTAAAAATTTCATTCAAAAGAGAAAAAGACAGGCAAGAAAAGGGAAAAAAAGTAAACTCAGGCAACAATTCCTAAAATAAAACAGCTGCTCATACACAGTCCCAAATGGATAACAGTAAAGGAAATTGACTAGTTAGTAGGGATAATTATGGTTCCACTATACTGTAGTATCTGTTTACTGCTTTTCCATATACATTAAGCCTTAAGCAGTTCATAAGAAAACATGAAACCCAAATAAAAGTTCCTGTCAACCCAAAATGGCACTGTAGGGGCATGAGATCCCATAAATAAGAAATAAGTGTCTAGTAAAATTGTGGAAAACATCATCCTAATGCCATCATTTAAATTGCGTTCTCTAACTTGATCTAAATTTATTGAGTTGGATAGAGGAATTCCTGCATAAACTTCAGTGGTCGTTTTTTATGCAAAATGTGTTAGCCTTTCTCTGGATTTATAACTTGACTTTTTCATTCAGTTTGACTTTCTCTGATCTCCCTGTATGTGTTTCTTTTTTAACTAGGTTGTTACAAACAGAGATACCCAGGAAACATTACTTTGCATAGCGTTTGTTTTTGAGGTATCAACCAGTGAGCATGGAGCTCAGCATCATGTGTACAAGTTGGTCAAAGACTAAAGGCCCCTCTGGGTTGACTGGACAATTTAAAGAAGAGGTAGGAAAGTGAAGTCTTGTCAGAGAAGCCACCTCTATAGGATGCTTTGACACACATCCTTTGAAAATGAACAAAGAAAAAAAATGCCAAAAAAAAAATGACTTTCACAATCACAGATGTTTTCTACTTAGGAACGTTTTAAACAGACAAACAGAAAAAAAAGCATTACAAGAAAGCATAAAGTGAAAGGAGAATTGTATCTGGAGGCAGCAGGAAGAACTGATCTTGGGGGCTAGGTCATCAGTATTTCAGGAGATGTTGGTGCCAAAATCTGGTACCTCTCGATGCCTTCCCAGCAACAGAATGCTAACAGCATCTGGTGAAACAAGACTCTTGTTAATATCCAAATGTGCCTATGTTTTCCATGCCAAATTCCAGATTCTTTCCTAGTGGCTTTGATCTGCTGAGAACAATTAACATGGGCGGGCTGAAGATGCTTGTTCTAAGAAAGGTTGGGAAATCTGATGCTGCCTTTGAATCGATCTAGTCCCTAAGGAAGATGATGATTTTTTTTTTTAAATTTCTCTTGATTCAGTCTGTGTGCAGTGCCAACATAGGGAGTCGGGGCAACATGGGGAGTTGTTGGTTAATTATAAGGAAATAACTTTATTCCCTCAATACCCTGGGCATTTTAAATGCAGGATTACTGCATTGTCCCACCTCCCCACCCAAGCTGAGAAGCTGGTGGAAGGCTTCTGCTGATGATTATGACAAAAAGTGTGGCAATTTTGTCCCAGATGCTTGACTAGAAGAAATGAGTAATAATAGTATGAGATTGGGGGAGGGGAAGAAAGCAAGGGCATGAATATGCAAGGAAGAGAGAGAGAGACTGATCGACTGACTGACTGACTGACTGATTGACTGAGAAAAAAAGAACAAGAACCCCAGCAAGCAAAAGAGGGTCTTAAAAGTATTTGTGGGGTATTATGAGTTAGAGTATGTATTAGAAGAAAGAGGGCACTGGGAGGAAAGCAGATCAGGTAATTATGAAATTAACAGTCTGACTAGGGAGATTGTGAGACAGCTGTTTAAGGCAGTGCCTTTCAATCTTTACAACTTTCCCAGATTTTGTGGGCAGCTGGCTGGGGAATTATGGGAGCTGAAGTCCACACATCTTAAAGTTACCAAGGGTGAGAAACATTAGTATAATGGTCTAGGGAAATATTTGGGCTGGCTAAGGCTGAGTAATTTGGACATATTTCCATATGTCTGTGGGAATTTAACAACTCACCTAAGAAGCTATTTCTCTTTATTTTTACGTTTGCCTTGCCAAAACATTATGGGAAAAGCATAGACCAAAGTTCTTGCTGCCTAAGCATTATTCTGGTGAGGTATTAATTTCTCTTCTGCTTCTGTGCTAGTCACAGAAAAAAGGGCAGAATCTAATTATGCAGGTACATTTTCCCCCCCTCTGTATTATATAACTTTCCATAGCAAATCTTTGCAGGGTTTGCTAGTATCAAATATAATTAAGGAGATACTGAAAGGCAAAATGCAGTCCCAAGTCACTTGAAAGCGGTATTGTTTCTCACTGAAAATCCTGACATTTAAGTCTAAATACAGGCCTCTGATTTTAAACGTAGAGTTTAACCTAGTTGCCTTCTAATTTAGATGGGTGCTTTTAGGAATTATGTTACAGAAATAGCGTCAAGATCATCATGCATGGCATCTCCTGGACTGAGGCCCATAACTTTCAACTATACCCTGCCTAATTATTAGCATGTAGTTTTGAGTAGTAGAGGATTTAACAGAATGTATGATTTTTGCCTGTCCCTACCATTGAGTCTCTATCACTGAGCTTTTGCTATATTATCCTGTGGGTTTTTCACTTAAAACAAAAAGCACCTCTTCTTGTCCAATTCCTTCTGATCAATCCAGCAACACTAACCCCTAGACCACTGACCTTTCCCAAAGCCAGTAGAATTCTTATGGAGGAACTCCCAAGCAGGTACTTGGGAAAGGGGCACACTACAAGGCAAGATGTGATTGTTGGAAAAGGAAGCACAGGAGGTTACTCGTTTCTAGAACGATTTGGAATGCACAGGTCAAAGCCTGTCACTATTACATTTTCATACTTGGGTATCTGTCCCGCTTTAAATGGAGGGTTTGTTTTTTTTTAAAGGTGCTGTAAGGAGACATTTCATCACAATGAAATGTTATTTTCCCCATAGTATTATTAGCATGTACCGAGAGGAGCCCCCAAAGAGACTGTGAAAAGTAGATGGGAAATTTCAGAATAAAAATACATTGAAACAGATGAGTTGTGAATTTAGTTCATGGCACTGGGTCATAATATTCAGGTTAAACTTCTGCCTTAACATTGGTTATTCCTTCTTTTTTCAAGGGGTTTTGTGCTTGGAGGGGGGGTGTCATTTTTGCCACTGTCTCTCTGTCTATCTGTGTGTCTGTCTGTCTGAGAGGGTAGATAGTAGATTTGTTTTCATAAAATTGTGATCTCTTTTTCATAACTGACGTGGGCCTCATTTTCACTATTGGCCTGTATGACCACTACATTACTGACCTAGTACCCTTTTCACTACCTGAATGGTCAGCTTTTGCTGGAAGGACCAGATACAAAGGCACTGGCTATTTCAGTGTTTGATCAGCAGTGTAAGAATGTTCCTAAGAACCTTTGAACTGTCGTTGAGTGACACATGCAACTCCAAGGTGGCAACATAAGAAAAACTGACAGAGTCATTTCCCAACCCTTTGAAGGATATTTTAAATTCAAGTAAGATTGTGGGATCTCCCCCCCCCCCTTATGAATTGATTGTAATTGATTCCACCCAAGAACTTCTGGATAACTCCATTACAATGTTAGAACAAACACTCCTTTCTGTATTAAGGAGTTCCCAAGGTGGTCACCCAAATGGAATGGTACACAGAAATGGAATTTGTAGAGAACCAAGTCACAATTTGCTCAGAACTGTGCCTTATTTTGCAACGTGTTGTGTACTGAAGAGATGAGCAACATGTGCTGAAAATTCTATCAAGCAATGCCAAGTGGAAAATCATGCTTCTCCTTTTCTCCTTGCCTCATGTTAATTCTGCTCTACTGTCCTTGGTAAATTGAATGTTTGAAGCACAACTTCATGTGTTGTTTGGGCAAACTGGTCACTGTGGTGCCACAACCTTTGGTCCTAAATGTTATCCTTAGGAAGAATTGACTGGATAATAAATGCCAGCTTTAACATTCAGGTACGTTTTGAGATTCCTCAAGCATTTGGGGAGAGAGGTACAACATCCTTGGTATCAAATAATAGCTATTACAGCTAATATGGGAGAAGGTAAAATCAATAGAGCCTGGGATGTTGAACCTTTTTGTTTCAGCCATCAGCATCTATAAGGACAGGAGTGCTGGTTGGTTTATATGTAGCATTTTTCATTCCTAAATGAAAAATTCTAGGAATTAAGATTAAACTTTCCCTATTCTCATTAGCTCATGTATAATAAAATAATCTTCTGTTGAAAAAGATGTGGGGAGAACAACAAAGGCCTTTATGTAAATGCAGGTTCTTGTATTACATTGACAATCATCAGCTAAAGCCTTTCAAATAGGCCTCCTCTTAAACCGGACTGTTACATTTCTCTTCCCTTTTAGTCCTCCCATGCCATATTATTAGATTTTTCTATCCTCAGCTTTCCTCTTCCCAGATTCCCTTTCACCCTTGGCCTCAACTTTCAGGTAGATTTATACTTATAAGTGCCTATTTGCTATCCCCAGATAGTGACAGCAAGCTTAAGGAAAGAATGTCAAGAATGCTTCATGAATGTTTCTTAGTTGGATATACCACAAATCTCAACAACCAACTCTCCCCCACATCCTATGTATTTATGAATTTCACATGAAGTACTGTTTTATTTTTTTAAAGACTTTGTAAAACCTACCAGGGTTATGGTCACCATTTTTTAGAGCTCTGTCAGTCCACAATGTAAAACCATTTTTATGTATTATATTTTGTGTATTTTTTTAATCCAGTTGTGATGGGTTGTATCATATATTATTGTGTTTACTGTATGTCCATCTTCAACTAGATGAGACAGTGGAGCTTCTAGAAAGCTATGGTCTGCTGAAAACTATTAAACTTATTGTTCATGGGTTGGCTCAAAAACCTTTTTGCATTTGTATTTTTGCTTTCTTGTTTGTTCACAGCATGTTTTCAAGAGGCAGCTTTAGTCTGACACTTGATTTGATCCACATTTAGCCATAACATAATTTAACTTTGTGTTTTATATGTTCCATTGATTTCAATGGGTTGCTTTTATATATAAGTAAGACTCAAGCTACTATTTTATCCATAATGTTCTATCAGGCACATTCTTTAAAATTCTGTGTGTATCCCATATAGGCTTCAATTTCCTGCACAAGGGGGAAAATGCACTGCATTCAGAATTCAGTTCTTGTAAATATTTACTTGTAACAAAAAATGTATATGATAACTTTTGTGAAGCGATTACCGCTACAATATTCAAGTGAAGTTTTCATTTTCTGGGAATTGAGTTGTTTAACTCCATCTGGAAGCAGCCTTACAACTCAAATATTCTTTCCTTTCTAGTATCAGACTGTGCCAAAATTGTCTGTGAAGTTTGCTGTAAAAGTAAAATACTGGCTGACAAGCATCTAATTGTTTCATGTCCCTCCCACCCCCAGATTCTCAAAACAAATGCAATTTACATTATTAAAGTTTCTGAATCTTGTTTTATTAATATGGCAATTACTAATGGTCTTTACTTTAAAAATTAACAGATGAGTGGAAGAAGCACAGCATGGAAGAGCATGTACAATACCGAATCTCATGTGAATTTTTGACTTATATTCCATAAGGGTAGCTACATAAATCTGTTGCAGCAAAACTAACAAAGAATGTTTTAACATTTCACAATAAATGTGTTAATTATGGCATCACTTCATTAGTGCAAGAAATTTCACACACACACACACACACACACGTATATGATGGAATTATCAGCTATAGCAAGAATACAGTGGTAATTGCATTAAAGCCAAAGTGAATCTGGTTCTTGCCCAATCAAATAGAACTGTGCTAATTCATAAACTATTCCAATAATTACACACGGAAGATCCCCTCTCAAATAGATCTGTATCAAAATAGTCACATAAAGTCACCATTACATACAGGAATACTTGCCTTTTTTAGTGTGGTCATTTCTGATCTCAGATTTTGTCCTTCTACATTGCATGTAGTATGCAGAATAAGCTAATAATGAGCCTGTAAAAGTCCATGGAGATTCTCAATCATCCAGGTCATGGTTGTCCAAAAGGTACTTTTCCAAAAGGCAATTGGACTTCCTTGGTTTTTTTCCTTGAAAACATTTTGCTTCTCACCCAAAAAAGCTTCTTCAGTTCAGTTCTTTGGTCCAGTTGTCTTTTGCAAAAGTACTTTTGAGACAGCCCATAAAAGTGTACGCCATAATTCAAGTTCTGTATGACACTTTTTTTGTTTGATAGGGTAATGGACTATGCATATAGGCATGCTGCCATCCACTGTGTAAATTATGGTGTAAAATAAATGCATATATTTCTGCACTATGTATTCGGACAAAGTTGATAAAGACTTAGAATGACTGCATTCAAATGCTCTTTCACAGTTCATTCTGCTCATGGCATCTGCAACTTAATTGTTTTATAGTCCAATAAATCTTCTGAATTCACAAATCATAATTCAGGCAAACTACCCAATAAAATTGTATAAGAGGTTGATATAAACCTGCTTTTATGTAAAATAACACCAAAAGACAGTCACATGATCACAATTTGGGTAGTTGATAACCAGCTCGCATTTACGAAGATTAAAGCCTCTTACAATCATATGATCATGATTTGTGACCTTCCTAACTGGCTTCTGACAAGTCAATTGGAGAAGCTGGGTTTGCTTAATAACTATGTTATTTAGTTAACAGTCATATAATTTACTTAATGACTGCACCGGTTCCATTTGTGATTGTAAGTCAAGGAATACCTATAGATCATAGAAACAGTTGGAAGGAATGGAATGAAAATGGGGTGACTGAATAATTGCAGGAAAAGAAAGTGCAAGTTTCAAAAAATTATCTATCTTCCAGTGAAATGAATGGCATATAGTTCTAGGAAAAGATAATATGGAAGCTACCTGGACATAGTAATAGTAATTATATCATAGACTGCCACAGAAATGTGGGAATTTGCTAATTGGAAATATGAAAAATATGCTTGGTCGACTGATGAAGATCTATATGAGGAGAAATACATTTAAAATTAGTAAAATATACTGCATCATAGTGAAAAATAATTGCAAAATATAGTTAAAAGAGAATACAGAGAAATTTTGATGGAGATTTCAAATGACCAAATAAATATATTATTGACTAAATTGAAAACAGCTTTTCATCCCAAAGCAGAGTGAATGAAATTAAAGATAAAAATACACAACTGATTTGAAATGAAACTTGATAAATCCTGGAATGGATAAATCCTGAATTTGTTCTTTCTGATAAATTCAGAATGTTCTAAAAGAATCCAAGTAATCCTACTTTTACAGGTAGTTCTTACTGCAGGCCCCAACAAGTATTTACACAAGATTCAAAGTGCCTTCACATGTTCTTTCCCTACTGTGATATATGCCCTCCTCTGCAAGCAATATCTTTCTGGATTCCACCTAAGACTAATGAAACAAGCTTTACCCAAAAGAATTAATCAACAAAAGTTAAGGACTCGAAACAAAGACAAAATAACATCGAGTATTTCAGTCTTCTGAGGAAATCTATTGTAAATAAAATGGTTATGGAACAACAAAACTTTTAACAGCACCAGACACATCTGTAATACATCAAAAGATTTTCATGCTATCTCAAAGGTCTCAACAGACAAGGATTTTTCACACAAATAGCCTGCATCTGCATTACCATCCTATCTCCACCTCTCTTCCTCTTTCTCTCTTATCCCAGTTTAAACTCTACATCAATCCAACTATTCTATGATGTGTATGATGAAACTTAAATTTAACCTAACAAGACCAAGAGAGTTGTGCTTGACAGAAGAGCACAGTGAATGAATGTGGAGTATAAATATTTAAAGAAGAAGAAGCAGATGAATTTGTGTACCTTGTGGAGTATTTACTGAAGATAGGGAAATTATTGGCGAGCTATTAAGGCATGTGCTGGGTTAGTAGAAAGGTGTGGGCAGTGTGCTATTTGTTGTCAGAAATGAATGCTTATCAAACGAAGCTAAAATGGCTGTGTATAAGAATATGTTATATGGAAGTGAGTTTTGAATAATTTAGGAAAATCATAAAAGTACTTGAAGGTACACTAAGCCAGTTTGGTGTGTAGAGGTTCAAGTATCAGGTTAGAAACCAGGAGATTGGTATTCTAAACCCACCTTAGGCATGAAACTAGCTATGTGACCTCTGGCCAGTCATTCTTTCTTAGTCCTAGGAAGTAGACAATGGCAAACCACCTCCAATATTTTGTCAAGAAAACTGAACTGATATGTCCAGAGTGGTAGTCAAGATGATTCAAAGGAACAAGCGATCCCTCCACCCATATAAGTTGAGTGGAATGGGAATACAGCATCTGAAAAGCATGTGTGGTTAAAAGAATAAAAATCAGGATCAGGAATGAATAGGTACTGAATGAGTGTGAGCTGAATACAAAGAGATTGATCAGCAAGAATGTGAAGCTTTGAAGTATCTTGTGAATGTATTTGAATTGCCAAGCAAATCTATAAAGGAAGGGTGAATATGCTGAGAAGAAGAAGAAACTGAGAAAGATGTTGGATGGAACTGGTGAGGTCCTCAAAGGAGAAATGTTTAAGTAGCAAAAAGCAAAAGATCTGTTAAGTATGCAGAGGGAAGCAAAGATGTTTTGCAAGGTTGAAAGAAATGAAGAGATGGAGTGAACCCCTCATTCTCTTAGACTGACAGAAATTAAATGAAAAACTTTCCTCTCTTTTTTTTTGCTCACAATCGATCACTTTTCACTTTTGCATAATGTTACCAATGGTATGTATGTGTGAAGCTCAAAAGTCAATTCTATTGATTTCCATACAAAAATCCTCAGCATACTTTATAGAAGAGAAGACATGTTCTCAAAAACCAGAATAATTATTTTGTGGAATGCATTGCTTGGTAAATGTGCATTATTTTTGAAAGTATAAATTAAGATTCAAAAAAATTAAGATTCAATATACTGTGTATTAGACAGTCAACATCGTAAAAGTTACAAGTAGCAATGTAAAATAAACTAAAATGAGTAAGTTAAAAGAATCAGTCATAATATAATGAATACCAAACCATGCGAGTACAAAATGCATTGTATTCCATTTTATGGTAAATAAATCTTCATTGTAGTTGGCTACAAGCTCTGTGAGATCTTCTTTTCATATTCTTTCTGCTATGTAGCATTCAGGGATCCCCTATAGATGACATATTTACCACCCTGAGGGGAAAACATAATCTGCACTAGGTTGTACTAACTTCTATTAATCATGATGACATCTTTTCCAAGGTTAAGTAAGAGGCAACTGAGAGGATAAAACAATGAAACACATATTTCACCTATTTTATCATATCTGAACTACATATGCAAACTCTTTATTTGATTGACTCTTTTCTAAAACTGCAGGAATTGTTTCTGCAGAAAAGCATTCCTTCGTGTAACAAAAAAATACCACAGCTAAATAACAGAATTTGGAAGTCAATTTTTCACAAGGATGTTCCTCCAGAAATCCATTAAATATGGTTGTTATTTATTTTTGATCCTGAATGATAGCTACAACTACTCAGATGATAAAGCTGTGATAATCTTTGGTTATTATTCAATCCCTGCTTTTTTTTTACTGTAGATAATATGTTTTAGAGAAGTAATCTTGTAGCAGCTGCAGTCTAATATACTTTAACTTTGTGGCAAAAAAAGTATTATTTTTCTAATTGAAATATTCAATTTAAACATTGAAAAGACTGGGGTGCCACTGACTCTCTGACTAGCTTTCATAGAATTGTATTGTGCATAGTTTGCAGAATGTTCATTTCATGAACACCCCATTTTCTCAAATAGTGCAGCAATTTAACATTAGAAAATATATATAGGAACATCAATAAATTGTTCCAATTTTGTAAAACAACATTTTATTAGGGCGTCCACACTATCAGTTATTCTATTATTATTCCATGAAAGATTGTTGTTAAATAAAACGAATAGCTGTCTATATTGCATTTGATTTTTTCAATTTCATTTTGATCTAATTTCCATTTCCATTTTACATTCTATTTTGTATTCTTTTAGGAGATGAGTATTTTGGTCTTTGGATAATGGATGAGACACTGTTCTGTACAATCTACTAGCAAGAAGAATGAAAGAATATCAGTGTAAATCAGTTTGAGGACACATACAGCTTTCTATTATTTGTGGCAAGAAACATTTAATTTAATAAATTTATAAACCAAATCAAACACATCAAGGATAATAAGAATAAAAACAAACAGGCATTTTTGCTTCACATGAGGCAACCACACTGGTAGATATTTGAACCTAATCTGGATTTTGTTATGGATCTTCATAATAATAATGATAATGATAACAATAAACTATTTCTTATTAACAGAATGTCAGAGTATATTCATGAACTGGAATAGAACGTAGTAACAAAGTCAGTCAATGAATAGGCATGGCAACAGACCAGCCAATGGCAGCTGAATTGGAAAGTGAAACTATAAATAGCCTGGGCATGGCTCTGAACTCTGAAGCTGCTGCTTGTGTTAGGTTGGAATAATCTACTATTGGTATTGTAAACTTTACTTCAAATGTTATGTATATGTACATTTGAACATTGAACATACATATGTACAAATGTATATGTACATTTGAAGTAAGTTCATGAATCTTGCTGAATGAGTCATCTGTGTGTGTTTTCTGGATTTGAATTTGCAAAATCTAACACAGAATTCAAGCTGGTGTTTAATAAAAGCTAATATGAAAGTATTTCAACAGAATCTTTTAGAATGCTTTCTGATATAAAACACTGACCATACTATTGTGTCCTTCAAAAACCTTCCTACCTATTTTAATTCATGTGAACGCAGTCTAATTTAAACAAGATATGGAAAGCAGGCAGAACACAGTTTCCAGAGTTAGTTAGTTGGATAGTTAGTTATTTTTATCAAATGTATTTGCTACCCATCTTGCGGTTCAGGTGACTCTGAGGGGGCTTTGAACCTGCTAATAATAGTTGCCCTCCGAGTCATGTGATTGGGAAAGAGGAGTCTTAGAATGGATGTTTTGGCAGCATCCTAAATGTTGTCCAACATGTCTCCCATTGGGTTGCATGGATTTTTTCTTGGATTTGTTTCCCCACAGCCCCTTGATAGATCTAAGCCACTTCAAACACAACCTTTCTTTTGCCAGCTTCTCCATTCAAATTAAATTTGGTCCCATTATGTTTGGTTTCCAAAGAGTTATCCTGCTGGTGGAAAAAGTTCCAAGCCCTTTTAAGTAATTATCTTCCAGCAGTCAGTTGGAAAACACAAACATGCATCAATCTGGAAAGCGGTATTTAAAAGATTAGAATAGAATAGAATAGAATAGAATAGAATAGAATAGAATAGAATAAAATAGAATAGAATAGAATTAGAACAGAACAGAACAGAACAGAACAACAGAGTTGGAAGGGACATTGAAGGTCTTCTAGTCCAACCCCGTTTAGGCAGGAAACCCTACACCAAGTTAAGGCTGATCATTCTAACAGCTGTTTTACCGAATGGTATTGGTGATACTTATTTTCTTACCGATGGGCATTTGTCTTCAGAGTTAATTCAGAGGGAAGTAACCTGCAATCCTGAGTCATAAGTAGATCCAGTTCCTTTTTGCAGCCCTGAGATCAGAAGGTGTATAGCACTTGGAATAATTGCAACGTCAGGCATGTATAACATCTGGAAGAGTAAAGACATCAGCCTCATAACCAAATGCAGATTACTTAATGCAATATTTTTTCCAATTGCTACTTATGATGCAAAACAAGGATTCTGAAAAAAGCAGACAGGAGAAGGGCAGACGCTTCTGAACACAGTTCAGAGGAGTTGAATATTACACATCCCATGGATCAGGGGTTGCCAACCTTTTGGACCTCAGGGACCACCAAACTCATAATTTTTTTCCTTTTTTTGGTTTTAAAAACAACTTTATTTACAAAAAATTAAAAACGTACAGACTTAAGAATGTACAGAAATAATATATAGATAGCGCATTGAGCACTTTTCTTACTTTTTACATTGGATATCAAATTTGATAGAACATAATAATCAATAATAACTAATAAATGGCATATATTCGTTAACTTTTTTTTGGTTTACATCCTGAATAATAATACACAATATTCTATTATTATTATTGTTGGATTATAACTATTAATTAATCAATATAAGCTTCATATTATTTATATAATAAAAGAAAACAAGACCATTAAGACCATTATTATACATTCCATATGTACAGCTGAATATAATATGTTTCTTGGGTTCATTTCTTCTTTGCAGTCTTTTTCTTACATTCCACCCAGTTGTACCATTTATCCCATATCCGGTAATAGTCTGAGTCTTCCTTCCCATTTAGTTTAAGCGCCACCTCTACACATTATCATTCAAAAAACATATGAGTGTGCTGAAATGGAAAGGCTCACGCTCAAACTCATAATTTTAAATCCCAGGGATCACTAACTGGTTCTGTGGGTGTGGCCTAATCTGTGGGTGTGGCTTGGTGGTCATGTGACTGGCTGGGCATGGCTTATATGTAAATATAAATATTTATATAAATATTGAATTTTTTATATAAAAAAGAGCAATTTTTACCCAAAATCAGGCAAAGCAGGCAGGCAGATTGAGTTGCTCACAGAATCACAGATTCATTCAGAGATCTATCTATCTGCCATTGGCTAGCTTAGTCTGTCACATAAAATTTGCTTGCAAGCAAACTCATAAAATTTGCTAGCAAGCAAACTCACAGAATTAACTCACAACACACCATGTATGTAAATATTGATTTTTTTATAAAAAGCAATTTTTACCCAAAATCAGGCAAAGCAGGCAGGCAGATTGAGTTGCTCACAGAATCATTCCGTGATCTATCTGTCTGCGATCAGCTAACTCAGTCTGTCACATAAAATTTGCTTGCCGTGAGTGTGCACTGAATAATACAACCTTCAGTCCTAAGGGGGGTTCGGCTGTGCTTAAAAGCAGAGCCGAAGATCTAAAGACGAGCTAGAAAGCAAGAAATCCAACCATTTCCTGCTTCCTAGCTAATCTAAATCTCCCGGCACAGCAGAACAGATGATGGTTCGAAAAAGGAAAAATAGCAATTTAGCAGGCAAGTTTGCCAGGTAAGGAGTGAGTGGGCAGGAGGGTTCCCGCGGGCCATGTGGGGGGTGCAGCCTTGTGTTTCTGTGCAGCCTGGATTAATTGCTTAGGGGGTGCTCTGGGGTGAGATTTCTCTGCGACCCACCAAAATTTTCTCAAGGCCCACCAGTGGGTCGTGGCCCACTGGTTGGCGACCGCTGCAATGGATTGCACAAATAACAAAGAAGTCCTAAACTGAACCACACTTGAAGCCAAAAAAATAAGAGTATGTAGGATTGTTTCTGAAATATGGTAAGAAAAATATGTCCGATTCATGATAAATAAAGCAATGACACAAATGGATCCTTGTTACTTCTCTACAGTGAAATTAGCATAGGAATAGCTAAGCAGCTATGTTAAAGTGCTACCTAGCAGTCTTTATACTTAAGCCCACTGCTGAGTCCTCCTCTGTCCCAGCCACAAGGCTAACGAATAAAGTTGTCCTTTCTATTTTAATGCAAGACAAATTAAAGCAAAGCAAGCCATGGATTCTCCTGATTCCATTTCCCTCCCAGGAGGTGCATCTGCAACAGGCATCAGAACTAAGTCAAGAAGACAACCACAACTTTGGGACTGAAGCCCTACTCCTTTTTACTTGAATTGCTTGTGCAACATCTGGAAGAAGAAACAGGCTTCAGTTGTGGGCTTGTGACCATTCTTAACAGTTTCTAACCCTCCCTGCATAACCTCCCTGGACACCAAAAGCCCTTTCTATTATGAAGTGGCATGGGACTGGAAGACTGGGACAATCAGAGATGACTTCAAGAGGTTTCAGCTCTGGGCTGGGGATGTGACAAAGCAATGCCACCTATGGTTATCTGGATATGTTCATGCCTAATTCAGGAGCAGCTAATGTGTTAGAATTTAAGTTGGTATTGTTTTCATGCCTTTTAAAGTTTATTTTTTTCTATGGTGCAACAGTCCTTATATCATTAACTATGCCCAAACCCTTCAGCACTTCTAATTCGCATTGCAAGTACCTTCCTTTTCTTCAACGGGAAAAACGAAAACTTGTTGCGTTAAATTGAGCTTACTCGCAGGAAAGTGGATACAAGTTCGAAAGAGTATTTTGCCACCCACCTCCCCCTTCGGAATTCCGCTTCGCCCTTCTCCACCCAGCGTCGCCTCCTCCAGTCCGGGAGGAGAGGGAAATGGGTTTAAAACACGTTATGTTGACATGGACAAAGGCCTACAAGACCCGAGATGCACTGCGCGCCGCACAGTTAGGCGCTGGTTACCCGCTTTAGTTGTCGCTGCTTTGCTGCCGGCCGGACGGTCTTCGCGCGAATAATGGAGGGCAGGGCGTGAAAACTGGAGGTGGGCTCGACTGGCTGGTGATAGAAACTCCCAGGTAGGCATCGGCTCTGCAAGCTCTTTCGGAGTCCTATATCGCTGCCTTGCACCCTAAATCGTTTGTTCTAAGCTTTTCTCTCTTCCTTCCTCTTTCTGCTGCTGTCACAAGCAGCAATTGTAGTATTTGCTGGAAAGCTGCTTCCTCCCCTCACTGTGTTGAGGTAGGAGATTGATACCTGTTAAGATAGGAATGCTTGGCAGCCTTTTCTCTCAGTTTTAAATCGATCAGGACTGAAGTCGAAGACACTCTGAGCTCCGACTGCTACAGCTCTGTTTAAAACGTCTCTTGGGCAAAATAGTGTACAGTGTTGAGCATGGTTAGCGTGCTAATATTGTCGTGCCTTGAACGCCAGATGGGGAAAAAGAGGCTTAAGATGAATTCAGTGTGGCCGAATTGGTTTAATCTGATTTAGCGACTAAGCATTCTCTTCCAGCAAAAAGAGGACACACACGGCTCTCTTCCTGGTAACCGTTTTGTTAATGTCTTTGGCAATGTTTAGTGACTCGAATGGGGTAGGAAATGAGCTTCCCTGTTCTGCCCTGTCCCCACCCTCTTCCCAAATATGCTCAGAGTGGATGTTAAAGCTTTCTCCGCAAAGCAGAACAAAGGACTTGGATTTTTGCCTCAAGAGTTGCAAAAAGTTATTTGATCCAATAGTTTAACTGGTGCACAAAATGCCATCACAATGCAGAAGATAAAGGGCCATTAGATTTGGACAACAAAAAGCAAAACAGCCACAGTAAACTTCATTCTTGTTCTGTCTGTGCATACTTTTATTAAACAGAGGAGCAAACCTTGGTGAATTTATAGAGTGCATTTTTAAATCTGTGATCTCCCTTCAAGTCAAAACAGGCAAAATGTCTTGGTCACGGATGGGGAAGATAAATTCTAAACATTGAACTAAAAGCATCAGCCAGAATGGTTGATGCTGGAAGTAAGTTGTTCAGCAACATGTACTAAAGTAAAGCAGTACAGTTCTATTCTTGAATTGTAATTAGGGGATTTCATTTTGCAATCTGTTTTTAAAGTTTTGCTTCAGAGTGGCCACTTTAGGATCAATGGAAAAATTGTCTTGGCTGACTAAAATATCCTCCCCTTCCCCCTCCCTGCCCCAATGATTTTGGAATGTTGCCGCTTCTGATATTTGATTTCTGGCATTGATGAGATATCTAACATTTGAGGTAAAAATGTTGGGAACTCATGAAATTAGGTGACATTGTTAAATGCTGTGAAAATCTGCATTATGACACCTTTGTAATATTTAAGTATATTATTTATAATATTGTATAAGACTCTTAATTGTTTGCAGTATAATATTCTTTGAAATTTGATTTAGGATAAGAGGGTATTCCCTCCACCTCAAGCAGTTTTATATAATAGAATGTTTACTGTCTCTGCCCAATACTGTGAAAAGGAATAACAGTTACTTCCTGTATTTCGTGAGTGTATTATTGCTATATAGTTCTTTGTTGTGTCTGTAGAACTTGAGCGCAAGTCTATTTTTTCACAGATTGACAGTCATAGATTTGAATTCTTGTATTTTGCTGGCATCACACCATAATACCAAAAGATTGGAAGGAAGGAAGGGTTGTCAATTCCATTTCACACTGCTTTTATACCTGAGGGCAAATTTAAGAAAAGCTAATACTAAATCTATAAACACAATGGTTCTCAAAGAATGTCTCTCCCACTTTCAGATAAAGCAATCGCTATAAAAACAATGATCATTTTATAGTAAGCATTTGATTATTTTGTAATTCACTTTCTTAATGTTCCATTTATTTTTTATGATTTGTGCTGCAAGGCTAATGTTCTGTAAGCCTACCACAAGCAAGCATACTACAGTAATCTATGTATGAAAATGGAGTATGCTAGACAGCAGCTAAGCTAGCTTCCTACCATGTACGCGTATTGTAGAATATGTTTGATCCCTTTCTGATTTCCTATTCAATACTCACTAAATATGTGAAATTGTATTTTAGCGATATAATCCTTCAATGGTATATTACTATCACTATGTAGTAAATTTCAATCTTGTTACAATATAATGAAGAGATCACCATAATAAAATTTATTCAGGTAGCAAAGCCAAGCTCCATAAAATATGTAATTTTTTAAGGTCACGAAATAAAGAGTAAAGTTAAAGTTAAATTTTAAGTCTTTGTTGGAAAGAGACACGACAGTGACTGACAGATTTGTTCATTAGTTGTATAGGAAACTGTCAAATTGTAATGTTTTAATGTGAGAGTCATTTCAGATGTTTTTAGTATTGTACACTGTATTTGCCATAAACAAGCACATCCTGTTATAGGTTTGTGCAGTATATGAACCCAACCCAAGGCTGAGAATATTTGTCACCTAAACTGATGCACATGTCTACATTATAACATTTGTGTGGTTTCTAAGAAAATTGGAATAAATGTCTCACTACCAACCAATGGGAGAAAGCCTTCCAACATAGAAATGGTCATTATAGCAAATTTAGGGTAGAGTTCAGAAATTTCTGACACAAAACAACTAGGAAGCAAAATGCCAATTAAAAAAACAAGTCTAGTAGTAGGAAACACATGATAGCCAAAACTATCACAAATTATACAAAAATGAAGATATGCACATATTCAAAAGGTGGCTATTTCCTGTTTTTAAGCTCATACAGTATAACATTTACCACTATCATTTTGTGTGGCTCTGACAGTGAAGTCAAAAATGCTACCCCCAAAAGTCAGAAAAAATGCTGACCACAGTCAGCAGATGCAATATCTCTAGGACATCTTTCCATAATCTGCTGACTGCTATTGCCCATTTATCTAGGAATTATGGGGATTTATATCTACCATTTCTAAGGGACATCAGGGAAAAGGGAGGATGATTTTGATCTCCTTCACTTTGATAGTTGTACCATAGTTGTGCATTTTCTTTATCTGGATCCACTAAAATGTCACAACAGTGTGCAAGCTTTCGAGTTCTCTTCCATAATGAATAGTCCTGGAAACCTTGAAATCTTGATATTTTCACTGGTGGTTAAAAATGTATTACTCAGTTGTGATTTTCAAAATCTTTCTGACTGCTTTTACTAACTAAAGAGACAGAAATATTCAAATGATGAGAAGGGGTTTATCACAGAGGCTTCCTCTGTTCTTATACACCAAACCAGATCAACCAAATCAGCTCCTGGCTGAATCAGTTCCTCCAACTGCCCCACCCCAACTTTACCTTGCTTGAAAGTCCCTAAGCCATAGCTCTTAGTCACAATTCCTGTTCTTCTGGCAGAGGAAAAAAAGTCAAGCTTAAATTCCAGCTTGCTCAAAAAGTTAAATCAGAACTTCTCATTGTGTTAAGTGTTGATTGGAATTCACCTGTACATTGTCTTGCATCTACAGCAATGGAGGGTTCTCCAGTCCAGCTTCGTGTCTTTGACCTCAATTGCTGGTGAGCTTATCTTTTTCATTTGTTTGGGGCAGCTTTGATCTGAACAGCTTTTTTCATTGTGAAAAAATCTTAGAAATAAGATATTATCAAGAGTTCTGAATTGTACTCATTACTTTAAAAACTGTGGGTTTTGATTTTTTCCCCTCTCCTTGGGGTTTATAGCTATTATCCCAGATCAGGCTATCCGTGCCTTGTCTTTGTGCTTTGGGATTTTGGTGTGTGATGTTGGTATTAATTATTCCTTGAATGCTGTCGGTTTCTCTTTTCTTCCTGTCCTGCTCTCTGGACCACAAGTTCTTAGTTACAATTTTACAATAGAGTTTTGGTTGTATGGGCAGCTTTGCCAAAATGATGGAGGGGGTGTGGATTAAAATTAAAATTTTAGCTACGATAATGCATATCTGAAAAGGTCTTCAAATACAATTCTCCTGATATTGATTATTGCCTGTAGTTATGATAGTTCAACTTTATTTCTCCATTAGGTAGCTAAACTGCTTTAGACAATGTAATTCTCTTAAGTTTTTCCTAGTTTTATTCCTCTTTACACTTTGTAGCATGCATTCTATTAGCTGATATCATTTCTGTGCTAGGTGCAGAAGTCACTTGCTTGGAAAATTATTATTACACTTTGCAAAATGAGATGGAATAACTCAGGGGTGGGATTCAAATTTTTAAACAACCGGTTTGTGGGTTTGGCTTGGTGATCATGTGACTGGGTGGGCATGGCTAGGTGGACATGTGACTGGGTGGGCATGGCCAACTCAACATCACTCATGTCATGGAGCGCTTCTCCTCGCCTGGCCTCTCGTGACTGTGGGGATGCTGCAATGGTTGTAAATGTGAAAACAGTCATAAGTCACTTTTTTCAGTGTCATTGTAACTTTGAATGGTCACTAAATGAACTGTTGTAAGTCAAGGATTACCTGTTCAAAAATACAGAAAGCTTCTTTGCTTGCAAAAAGCTGCCCTAAATACCAATCGGAATTACAAATCAGGCAGGGTGCCAGAGCACCTTGAGGAATTAAAATAGTTAAAATGCAATGATAACTATCAGCAGCCAACTGCTGCTTATAAAGTGAAACCCTTTAGCAGAGAAGTCATTTAAGCTCTGCAGAAAGAGCATACCCAGGAGAAGCAATCCTTAGATCCATTTGCACCACTTAAAGACACCAGTTGATCTCACTCACCTCACAAGATATCCTAAGGAAATCATCCAGATTTAAGGAAAGATCACGTGCCCCTCAGAAAGGCAGTTAAAAAAATCAGTGCCAAGCTTGCATCCTGACTCTTGGAAGTACACCCCAAAAGGACAGTGCCAGGAACCACTAAAGCAGTGAAGGAAGACATTCAAACACAATACAAATAATTGAATCACAACAGTAGCTGTTGCTTGTTAAACCAATTACCAGAACAAATGGACATAGGAACTAGTCAAATTTCTCAACCCAGTTTCTTTTCAGAAACAGACATTAACCTTTTTCCTTCCAAACACAGCTGAATAAGGAAAATTATCCCATTAATAAACACAGGATGAAATGTCACCAGGCACAGAATTAAACTTCACCAAGTATAATAGCTTTGATATGTTCAGTCAAGGCCTTAATAACAAGCCAACCTGCATTTTACAGCAGGAAGGAATAAGTATCTGTGGTAGCCTATGTGTCTTGAGTCCTGTATCTACACAGGCATGTACTCTGTGACCAGGTAGTCCCTGACAGACACAGTTTATCAAGGATGTTACATGAGTTGAACAGAGGGAGACACATATGAAGTTAAAGGAACATGTAGTAATACTACTCTTATATAAGTAAAGATACAATGCAAATTTGTATTCCAATCCACCACATTGGAAGCTATCCTCACTCCTTTCCCTTTCCTTTTCACCTTATCTAGGGCTATTCCTTACCTGAGCAAATTACGGCGAGAGCGTATTGCATTGATTGGGGATGTCCTTAACCAGGAGGGATTTGACCTGGCACTCTTACAGGAGGTGAAGATTTCACATACTAGAATGGATTTTGTGGGAACAAAATATGGGGTTTTAATCCTACTTCAACTGATGACATATTACATTTTCATACATGATGTTAAAAACATGGCTTGTTTTGTTGAAGAAACCATAATGACCTGTTTCATACAGTATCTAGTCATTACTCAACTCAACAAACTCAGCAAATGATATTATGGCTTAGTGCAATGGATGAATTCAATCACTGTGACACAGCTCAGCAGAAGCCTCCTTGCTATGCTCTGGAGAAATCTTAAAAGATTATACACAGTTGCAGAAAAACATAACAAATGGAAGAGAGTTATTTTGGGACTGGCAATTAATTGCAGATAAGCTTAGGGACTTTGGTCCCCAGATCAATATGCCATTTTGTTACTTTTTTCATGGTCACTGTGGTGATAGCATTTTGCTTTTCAGGTGTGGAGTGAAAAAGATTACCTAATGCTGCAAAATAAACTGTGTACCCACTACCCTTCTTCCCACTACTTCAAAAGGTAAAAATGGAGTTCAGGTAATCTCATAAGTTTTCTTTTGTTTAATTTCGGAATGGCATAGTGATCCAGTTGATACTACTTAATAAGGCAGAAAAAGCCTTCCTAGTTCAGAATCAGTAGCCCTGGTGGTGCAGTGGTTAGAATGCAGTATTGCAGGAAAAGTACCCACTGCCAGGAGTTCGATCCTGACTGGCTCAAGGTTGACTCGGACTTCCATCCTTCCGAGTTTGATAAAAGGGGGATCCAGATTGTTGGGGCAATAGGCTGACTCTGTAAACTGCTTAGAGGATGCTGTAAAGCACTATGAAGCGGTATATAAGTCTAAGTGCTATTGCTATCATTATGTTAGTTTGACCAGGTAGCATTCTCCAATCTGGCACTCAAAAAGGTTTGGTTGCCTTCTACCATCTCTGGAAAGCAGTTTACAGTCATTGTTCTGTTTGGGATGTATCAATAAAGTTTTTTCAAGATTTTAATTTCAAGAAGAATACACAACTTCAATTTGTGTCCATGGCTGAAGAATAATACAAGCTTTTTTGTTGTTGTTGTTCCATCTAACAATTAGCTGGATTTTTCTGTCTGGCTAGACAACGTGTGTTTAGACTTAAAAGTAGGTAAAGACAAGAGTTGGCACATTGGGTTTTGCGGATCCTAAAGCCTCCATTGATCATGGCATTCAACAACACTGGTATGATTTTATGGCAATCAAACACAACTGTAGTCTAAATCTTAAAATTAGGTTAACAAAGGTTTTTTTCAAGTGATCCAACTCTACTTCTCCCAAACAAGGACAGAGAAAAGTACACCTGTTGCATTTTTGCACCATTTTCCCCACTGCCCAGTTGTATAGACTTCTTCAGATTTCCAGTAATCATGCTACAGATCAATTATGAACAGCCTGAAAATTTGTTTTAATGGGATGTGTCTCAATAGAGACCTGTTATGCTACTTGCTCTTGAAAATGACACCAATGAACTTGGTTACTAAGGAAGATATTAATGGTTACTAAGGATGTTTAGATAGCTTGCATGCAAATGCAGCAGGATGTTGAGTCATACTCGCATCACATTGGGAAACCGGTTGAATTTCCTGTAGTACTTTGAATCATGTTTACTCTTGAGTAACTAAACCCCCAGATCTGCTATGGTATAAAATAAAAGGAATGATAAATATATATATATATATATTGTATAACTTAAACGCAACTGATCATGGAGCAGCTTAGTGTTTTTGTACACATTTTGGCACATGGATCATATAAATTATCCTGCAATTGCAGATGCTGATAAAAATATGTAGTTGTAGGGTGACTTAAAGTATATACAGTACAGGAAGTCCTTAATTAAGCCCAACATTTCTGTTGCTAAGCAAGGCAGTTGTTAAGTGAGATTTGCCCCATTTTACATTTTTCTTGCTAGTCATTGAACTGTTGCAGTTGTTAAGTGAATCTGGCTTCCCCACTAACTTGGTCCGAACGTCACAAAAGGTGATCATATGACCCCAGGACACTGCAATTATCATGTGACCACAGAGATGCTGAAATGGTTGTAATTGTGAAAAACAGTCATAAGTCCCTTGTTTCAGTGCCATTGTAACTTTGAACGGTCGTTAAACAAACGGTTGTAACTCAAGAACACTTGTACATCCAAATGTATATGTAGCTGTTGAAATCGCAGTTCATGGCAAGAGCCAATTTCTGGTAGTTTTGTAAAATGTCACTCCGTTCTCAGAGAGCCAGGAATAATTCCAAACGTTCTAAATGTTGGTTTTTCTCTGGAAACCTTTACCTGTGTTTCTCACAGAGTTGTATTCCAGGAAGCTCAGCTTTAGGCTCATATGGTGGGTAGGAACGGAGTCCTGTTCTCAGTCAGACATATGAAAACCACTTTTTACTTTCAATCCTGAGAATCAACTCCACCTGGCAAAATTTGATGGCAAACTGACAAATAAGGGTACAATTGTTTGCAAAAGCCAGATAAATTAAATGCATACAGCTTCCAGTAGTTTTAGTGCTCCTATTTAATTTGGAAAAATCCAAGAAATGAGAGAAAGACATGGGGATTCTTGGCTCACCATTTCCAGTGACATTGTCACCCCCAGAACTTTGGCAACTGACAAAAAGTCCCAAACTCTCAAAGACTGCCCACCATGGGGAAAATAATAATAATTTGGTGTCGATTCTTCTGCAGTGGGGTGTTCGGCAGCGGCCTCTGCATTTTCTCCAAACATCAGATCCTGGACACCTTCTTGTACCAATATTCTGTGAACGGTTACCCATACATGGTGAGTAACATGCTTAAGGAAAGAGTCCAAGGCACACCTATTTCTACTGGTGAACTCATTGTTTCAGTTTTGCCCCTGTGTTTTACATATGCTGTATTCTTTCACAGTTCCAGCATGGAGATTGGTTCGGTGGCAAATCTGTGGGTCTCATAGTGCTAAAGATCCAGGGCATTATTTTCAACATCTATGTGACTCATGTGAGCATTTCTATTTGTTTTATTTTGTTGCACTTTAAAATTATGAACGCTTCTCTCAAATTCACCATTGAGTACATAGAGCAAGCTATCAAAATAACTCAATCATATGGAAAGGGGTGAGGAGTCTAGAGCAAGGATCTTCAAACTTGGCAAGTTTAAGACTTGTGGACTTCAACTCCCAGAATTCCTGAGCTAACATGACTGGAGGAGGAATTCTGGGAGTTGAAGTCCACAAGTCTTAAAGCTGTCAAGTTTGAAGACCCCCTGATCTAGACTTTCTTCTTTTGACTTGAGTTAGGATGATCGCGTCTTGATGAATTCACACCCTCACCTTGAATTCACACCTTGCTGTTGGATTCCACATCTTCCTGCACAAGTGGGTGTTTTGCATCTTGACATCTGGGTGGGCAAAATCAGGGCTTTTCTGTGTGCCTAGACAAAGGACGGGTAGTCTTTAGAGCTACAGATCAATGGTTTTGTACTGCCATTAGAAAACCAGAGCAAGATTTCTGAAAAGGAGGAAGATTGAACAAATATATACTGTTCACTGTGTTGGGTGTATATGAATGGAGGCAGTTTGGTATAATGGTTTAAGGCAGGGGTCGCCAACCTTTTGGACCTCAGGGACCACCAAACTTATAATTTTAAATCCCGAGAACTACTAATATGAATTTTGACTGATGGTGGCTTGCTGATGTTGATGGGGGAGAGAGAGGAGATCTGATCTAACCTCTCTCTCTTCCTACCTCCCCCCACACACACAGAGGCAGGGATGGGATTCAAATTTCTTAACAACCAGTTCTGTGGGTGTGGCCTAATTTGTGGGTGTGGCTTGGTAACTGGCTGGGCATGGCTTGTATGTAAATATTATAAACATTTATATAAATATTGAATTTTTTATAAAAAAAGAGCAACTTTTACCCAAAATCAGTCAAAGCAGGCAGGCAGATTGAGTTGCTCACACAATCACAGATTCATTCAGAAATCTGTGAGATCGGCTACCTGAGCCTGTCACATAAAATTTGCTTGCAAGCAAACCCATAAAATTTGCTAGCAAGCAAACTCACAAAATTAACTCACAACACACCATGTATACATGTATGTATATAATTTTTTTTATTTAAAAAGAGCAACTTTTACCTAAAATCAGGCAAAGCAGGCAGATTCAGTTGCTCACACAATCACAGATTCAGTTAGAGATCTGTGTTCCTGCCATCGGCTAGCTGAGTCTGCACTGCTTCAGTCCTAAGGAAGGTTCGGCAAAGCTCTAAAGATTAGCTAGAGAGGAAGAAATCCAACAGTTTCCTGCTTTCTAGCTAATCTAAATCTCCCGGCACAGCAGAACAGCTGATGGTTGGGAAAAGGAAAAATAGCAACTTAGCAGGCAAGTTTACCAGGTAAGGAGTGAGTGGGCAGGGAAGGTTCCGCAGGCCATGTGGGCGGCACAGCCTTGTGTTCCTGCGCAGCCTGGATTAATTGCTTTGGGGGGTGCTCTGGGGGTGACATTTCTCTGTGGACCACCAAAATTTTCTCGCGGACCACCTGTGGACCGCGGACCACTGGTTGGTGACCACTGGTTTAAGATACCAGGCTAAAAACTGGGAGATTGTGAGTTCTAGTCCTGCCTTAGGCATGAAGCTAGGTTTGGGCCAGTCACTGTCTCTCAGTCCTAGGAAGAAGGTAATAGCCAATCATTTCTGAAAAATCTTGCCAAGAAAACTGCTGGGACTAGTCTAGTGGTTACCAGGTTAGTGGTTACACTAACTCAAAGGCTTCCCTCCCCCCAAAAGCAGGAGATCAGGTATTAGTTTCTGGTGTGTATAAATATTCACATTTACATTATTTCTGATTAAGGAGACAAAGCGGTCATTAATGCTAAGATTATCTACCTGTGATCTAAGATTAATCAAACCATTCTATGCTATACCTATCAAAAAGTCCATTTTTATCATGAGACTTTTATGAAGAAGCTCATGACGTGACTTCTCTTGTAACATGAACCAAGATTTTTTCCCCTTTATTTTATATTTAGCAACTAAAATGAATGTGGGAATAATGGCTGCACAATTTCATTTGATAATTCACATGTATAATTTTTATATATTCATTTCCCCCCACCCCAGCTCCATGCTGAATATAACCGAGAGAAGGATACATACCTGGCTCATCGAGTGGTTCAGGCCTGGGAACTTGGCCAATTCATACAGTAAGAACTATATAGCTGTAGGATTTTTTAAAATTTCATGCTGTATTGGAATCCAATGACAGATGCTGTGCCACTTGTTGTCCCCCTTGTGCCCCCTTAAAGTTAACTTTAGTTAGCTAAAAGTTAAAAACTTTTAGTTCAGGAGAAGCTTGGTTTATTTCACAGCAGTCTCTCCAGTGGGAGAGAGATTGGGAAGGATGCTTATTCATTAGGGATAAATTTCATATAACACGTTTCTACCTCTCCCTTCCAAAAGCTCTTCTCTCTTGTTTTGTGATGTTCTCCAGGCATACCTCCAAAGGAGCTGATGTGGTGGTGCTTGGAGGGGATCTGAATATGCACCCAGAAGATGTCGGCATTCGGCTATTGAGAGGATGGACAGGACTGCAGGATTCCTTCACAGCCACAGAGAAAATTAAAGTGAGCTTCTTTGCATGCGCATGAAGCGCATGAATATGTCCATGTCTGATATTGTCAAGGGTCTTCAAACTTGGCAAGTTTAAGACTTGTGGACTTCAACTCCCAGAATTCCTGAGCTAACATGATTGGAGGAGGAATTCTGGGAGTTGAAGTCCACAAGTCTTCAAGCTGTCAAATTTGAAGACCCCTGCCGTAGAGACTCAGAAACAATTATTTCCATTCATTCAAAAGTCCCTCTGTTTTATCCATTTCACTAAGCTCCCTTTTTTGTTCCCCTAAATTTAAATTTCTGCGATGGAAATCCAGTTCACCTCTTGCATTCTTGCAACTGCTCTAAATGTTGTGTTAAGAGTCCCTTTTGTCTCTGATCTTCATTCTCAGGGCTATGAAGATGGCTGTACCCTTGTGCCAGCCAACTGCTACATCAACAAGAAAGAACTGCAGTGTTATCCCCAGGGGATTCGTATCGACTACATCCTATATAAAGTAGGTGCCAATTAATATTCTAGAAAACAGACTCAGCAAAGGTAGAGAGAGCTTGGGAAGCAGGTAAGAATGAAAGCTCTCATTTGAAAAACATTTCCCACTGAACAAGGCAGATGCTCCATTTTTTCATCTTTATCCTTTGGTTCAGCTACTTGTTGTTTACTGGTGCAGGGATCTCCAACCTTGGCAACTTTAAGACTTGTGGACTTCAACTCTCAGAATTCTCAGCTCTTTCTAGGAATAACAGTCTAGAAGCAGCTAGAAGGGTTGTGCAGCTAAGAGCTTTGCAGCACTCATCAAGTACAAAAAGAGCCTTGGTGGTGCAGGCTGTTAAATGCCTAGCACTTAGCTCCAGCTGCCTGCAATTAGTGCAGGCTCGAATCCCACCAGGCTCAAGGTTGACTCAGTCTTCCATCCTCTCGGGGTAGGTAAATTGAGGACCCGAGATTGTTGGGGGCAATAAGCTGACTTTGTAAAAAAAAATGCCACTTGGGGGGGGCCAAAAAAGCCCTAGTAATAAAGCAGGCATATACAATGGAATGAAGGCTATTGCTGAGCGCATTGGGTTGTGCTCCAAAAAAAAATTGTAAGCCGCCCTGAGTCTCTGGAGAAGGGCGGGATATAAATATGAATTTAAAAAAAGTACAGATATCAAAGGCACCTGTCTGAACTGCTTAAATTGAGTGCACCTTTAAAAAAAAAAAACAAGGCATGTGATGGCAGACCAGCTCCCTGATCCCAGGGAAAAACTGACTGAGGAAGTTGCAGAGAAACGCTATCCGAGCACCCATGTCTGTTCTGAAGCATTGTGCAGCCTTAAAATATAGGTCTGAGCATTGCTATCCTGGACCACTGAAATAACCTGATCGAACCCAGAGCAACAATACTTGGCCCACAGCTATTGTTCCTTCCCATTTCAATCCAATGGTTTATGATGGAAAGATCACCTTTAATCTGTTAACCTGTTGTTAGGGAAATACAATTACAGTTGCTTTCTTAGTCTGAATCTGAACACTTCTAAGTAGCCTCTTGAAATACATTCAGGAGACTAAAGTGAAGTTTGTCAGAACAGAAAGACTGAAAATGCTTTTTAAGTTTTCCTTTAATTTGCTCTAATTTAACTGATCTTTATCATTAAAATGGAGGGTCATCTTAGATTTGTGGAGAAAAATCTCAACTGTTAACTGTCTAATCTTTTGGGGGCAAGATAGGATTACCTTAAATCAGAGCTGTCTTCCTTTCAGAGGCAAGAAGCTACCTATTGCCTAAATCTGTATATATTAGTAGGGGATTTTAAATGGCAATTGTTGACATTTAAGATTAATTACAGTAGATATACCAGGAGATGCTATAGATAGAATCACAACACAACAATCTGAACACTAAGTAACCTCTTGAAATACATTCAGGAGACTAAAGTGAAGTTTGTCAGAACAGAAAGACTGAAAATGCTTTTAAAGCTTTCCTTTAATTTGCTCTAATTTAACTGATCTTTATCATTAAAATGGAGGGTCATCTTAAATTTGTGGAGAAAAATCTCAACTGTTAACTGTCTAATCTTTTGGGGGCAAGATAGGATTACCTTAAATCAGAGCTGTCTTCCTTTCAGAGGCAAGAAGCTACGTATTGTCTATAAATCTGTATATATAGTAGGTGATTTTAAATGGCAATTGTTGACATTTAAGATTAATTACAGTAGATAAAAAATTAGCCAAAGGAACAAACTACCAGGAGATGCTATAGATAGAATCACATTCCTTGGCGATACTTACCTTTGTGGACAGATTATATGGCAACAAGCTTCAAGCAGAGTGAAATTTCTTCTAGGGTAAATCTAGTTCCTTTTGGACTTTTCAAACTGCTTCTGTTTTTCTAAGAAAATAACCTTCCATTTTTTTCTGCATTATTTGTAGCTCATAATCTAGCTATAACATTTGTGGGGGAGGGGTGTTTCTTTAGGTATGCTGTCTGCAGATAACCAAGTTTTCCATCTTGTCTGTCCTTTCTTATAGGGCTCATCTCACTATGATATTAGATGCAATATTCATGAAACTACTATGGGAACTGCTCCTGGCAAGGATTTCCCTTACTCTGACCATGAAGCTGTGAATGTGACACTCTCTGTAGTCCAGTCAAATAAAAGTGAAAACAGTCTTCCAGTTGGTGAGTGTTCAGATTTCACTGGTTTCCCACAAGCAAAGCAAAAGCAGCAGGAACAGAGAATCTGTGGCCTTCCAGTTAATGCTGAACCACAGTGACCATCGTTCCTAGAGAGGGAGGCCGTTACTGAGAGATTCTTTGAGCTGTAACATTCAGCAGCATCTGGAATCTCCAGATTCCCTGGGCTTCTGCAAGAGGGTTCTTAGGAACAGTCAGACAAAAGACAGCATGCAATGACTTTCTGGCAAGTTAATTCACTTTTTTTTTATATGCAGCATGACAAATATTCACATTTCTCTTCGGCAACTTAAGCTCTTCCCTTCTTTTAATTTCTCTCTTCAGGGGAATATAATGAAGTGCATTGTGGCCTAATTGCTCTAACATTCTGGGATTAACTAGCTCCCTGCCTGCACTATAGCAGTGCTTCTGCTAAAATTGACTATACCTCTTTCAAAATGTAATTGTTACTAAATTCCCCAGAGAGTTAATCACGGACTTTAATTAAAACTTTAGCTGGCAATCTCTTGCAGTCAACAAAGACTTGATTTTCTCTCTGGTTTCTTCTTCCTCTGGATGTCTCTGCTGGGTATATCGGTGCTTTGTTACGTAATTCTTTTTTTTTCGGTGATCATCAGTTAGCCTGCCTGGGGGCTGCTAAATCTTTGCTTGCTTGCCAATTGTCTTCTTCTTTTGCTTGGAATCCGACCAGAGCCGCTATTAGTCCCTGCCAGCTTTTTCAGCTCATTCAACTCTTTGCAAGTTTGTGTATGAAAAGCCTCTTACCATATCGGGTGTTTAGTTTGAAGTTAACACTCTCATCATTACAGTTTGTGTATCTAGGACAGCAGTTTCCAACCTTTCTGGCTCGGCAGACTGGTGGAAGCGGGGGTGGCGGGATTGGGAGATCCCAATCCCGCCAACCATTGGGATGGTTCGCATGTGTGTGCGCGCCGCTTTCACAAATGCAGCTTTGCACTGCATGTGCTCGCCCACCACTTCCCCTGGTTCTGCTTCTGGTTCCGAATGGGCTGCATCCTGGCACTGGGCCATGGACCAGAGGTTGGGGACCCCTGAATCTAGGAGATTGTGTAGCAGGATAGCAGATGCTATTTACCTTCTCTTATTTTGTCACAGCCTATATCATTATTCATTATATAATTTTCTACCCAGGCACTTATAGAAAGCTAATTTCCCATCCTGTTAATTTCAGAAAGAAGACTGTGCACTGGAGTAGCCCAATAATTCCTTCCCTCTCTCGATAAAATAGCAATCAATCCAGGATATCTGGATCTCACTGTGTAGAATGAACAGCTTCGTGTGGTTGAAGCTCACCCTTCTCTTTGCTTTTAGAGCCAGTTCTGGTGGATGTCTTGAACGAAGCCCGTCTGGAGGTGCAAGTGGGGTTACATTCAGCAAAACGGCAGCAGTACTTCTGTGGCCGCATGGCTGTCCTGGCTCTTCTCCTGCTGGTCATACAAGGAGCCATGGCCATGAGTTCCATATTTGGTGGAGCTCTCCAGCAGCCCTTCCCGAAGTTCTCTTTCTCTTTGCTCAGTCTGCTCTCTGTGTCAGTCCTGCTTATCTCAGTTGTGCTGTATCTCTTCCACATCATTGAAGTGAAGGTGCTGCGGGGAACAGAGGAACAGATGCGGGTGGGGCTGCAGACACTCCAGGAGAAATTCAATAGCAGGTGAAACATTGGATGGATGGATGGATGGATGGATGGTATGGACCAAGAGACTGGGTAGAGGTGGGAATAACAAGTCCCTTTGGGATTCTCAGCAATAACAGTTCCCTGGTTTTTAAATAAGGAATGGCAATTCATCTTTGATACTGTAAAGGGGGAGGAGTTCATAGGCTGAATTTTTGAGCAGTAATTTTTTAAAGATCTTTTTTGTGCTGAAGACATGGATGGGTTTTGAAATGAACCTGGCTGTTTCAAAAACAATTTTTATTATAAAATACTTTTAATAGAATTAAACACACACTGGTCTGTTAAATTTGTACTGAAAAAGCAGGTAAGAACAGATGCGTAAAATAAAACATTACTCATTGTACACAGCTGCTTTTCCTACAATAATGTTTTCAGCTGTACGAAATAAATGGCAACCATTATTGATGGGAATCTGTTTTTCATATGTACCTTGCTGTGTAACACTTGAGCATAAAATTGTCTTTGACCACTGTAGCTCCCATTCATTGAAGGGAAACAGAAATGGAAGAACTGGCCTAGCAAAACTAAAGCTGAATTGTCAACTGAATTAAGTTTTACAAGCAGTCCTTGAATTTCAATCACAACTTGATCTGGAACTTCTATCACTAAGCAATGTGGTCATTAAGTGAGTCACTATATGGCCAACCAATTTTACTTTTGCCATGACATGGTCATTAAGCAAACCACATGGTCTTAAGTCCAACCTGGCTTCCCCGGATTTGCTTATTGGACGCTGTCTGGGAAGGTCAGAAGTGGCAATCACATGAATATGTGCCGGTTGCTTAGTGCCTGAATTATGAGCATGTGGCCATGGGGATGTTATGACAGTCATAAGTGTGAGGACCAATTGTAAACAACTTTTTTCAGGGTTGTTGTAATTTCCAACCGCCATTAGCCTAATGGTAAATCAAGGACTACCTGTATATAAATTAGTTGTATAACAAACCAGTCTATTTATATTAATGTTTGTTCACACTCTCCAGATTCTAGACAGAAGGCTGTTCTCTAGCTGAGTTACTTTAATAAGATGTATGTAAGGGATTCTATCTCAATTTACACATGAAGTTTTCTTGTCTTTCTCAGTCTCTTAAATTCATGTATGAACGTCACTGCAATTGGGATATAAATCTTTTATAGAACTGCAACTAATAATCCTTATGAATAGATTGGGGATATGCTTCAGGATTAGGTGCTATCTTTAAAATTCAGGGAGAGTTTAAGGGATGCAATGGGTGTGTCTAGTTTTCTCTTTCTTTTGTGGTAGGAAGAAATTCTTTGACTCTGTTTTTCATGGTGTTACTTTGCCTGAGGAATTTCAATAGTCAGGCTCCAGGAGCCATAAATTGCTCCACCTGCTCTTGTGTGAAAGAAGAGCTGCTATATCCAAGAGAGTTGCTTCCTATTACAACCCTGAGGCATTACATGGCAGTTTTGGCCTTACCGTGACTCTTCCATCACAGATAGTCAGAAGTTATTCTATGTGATTCAAACATTTTACTGAACACACAAGTACATTTTGGATGACTGTGTACAGTGCATTAGCTGTAGGAGCTGTCCAGTTCCTGGTGCTTAATTGTTGTAGGAAGGGATATCTTCAGAATCTATCAGAATATCATATATAGTCCACCTTTCCTTAAGTTCACAGAGAAGAGCAACACACGTTACCTTAGGTCATAACTTCTCTTCTCCCAAGAGTGTGAGAATCCAGTGTAACCAAAATCTGAAACACTTGGGTTTCAGCCAAGACAAATTTGGTGGAGTGTTACTCGATGTGTAGGGTAAATCTGATATACCCGACCCCTCCCTCCTGTCTCCTCCTTATGGCACATGCACACAGCCATCCCCTGATTTTTCTGTTTACCTCCATTTAGTCATTGCTGCTATTTCCCACCCTCCCTTACCTCCCTTTCTTCATTGCTGCCCTCCCCATTTTTGCCCAGATGTTATATGCATATTTTGGACCGGGCACAGACCAGTCAGACCTGGATCTAGTGCATAGAACAGTCAATGACTGAAATATTTGCAAACCCCTGTTATACCCATGCTAGGGTGAGGTTAATCAGAACCAACCAAGACAAGAGAGGAACTTCATCAGCTGTGTCAAAAAGTGATTTTTAAAAGACAACAACCTGTGATACCCAAACTTTGATTATACTACTACAGATATAATAGAAATAAGTTATAAATCATCCAGTGTCTGTAAAGAAGTAGGCAACAGCTCTACCTAGCACAGCATCTTTGGTACATGTATTTCTTTCATCTACTAAATTTCTCTTTTTGTCAAAAATATTTGATGTGAAAATTATTTTTTAACTAGTTTCAGTTCAAATTCAGGGTCAGGTTTGGCTTAATTACCTCTAGCTAAGAACTGTGTTGTCTGCTTTTGCAGCCATTTGCAAGCCAAATAACATAATCCTGGCCACTTCTTGGAGGAAATTGGGTCAAGACCAAGAAAACTTTGAAAATGTTTGATGGCTATTTCCTCTATTGTGAAATTAACTTGGATGACAAAAGACAGAAGAGCATTTTCACTCCATTATGTTTATTGGAGCAAGTCTGTGAAAAACCAGTTGGCTTATATCCATCCAGGAGTAGCAGCTTTCAGATGGTAGATTGACCTTAGTTACCAAATAACGTCTGTTCACTTGAAGTTTTTCCTGAGGAGCAGAATGTGATCTGCATCCACATTCATTGTTTATTTTGCAGGAAGTGCATACATTTTCCAACCGTACTGGTCCAGCTTCAAGATCTTGCCCTATAGCATCTGTTTTGCTTGAAAAAATGTGCAAGAGATGTATATTTCTCTTTGCGCATTTATTATGACAGAAGCCCTTTGATGATGGCATTTAAAATTTTTATTGTAGGGCATCTATTTCTTTCCTCTGAAATACTCTGTTGATCCTGTATATTCTTCTAGAGATTTTAACTAATCGTCCTCCTTTAGAATACAACTCTGGACAGTTTGAAGGCTTCTCTGAACTTCATGAAGGGATCATGCTTTTTTGCTTTTAGAATACTTCTCCACTTAAACAATATAGCCCCTCCTAATTTAAGACATCTAGATCATATGGTCACCTGCAGCAGTAGGATGAAAGAAATCTTTTCTGTTGGATGAGGCCCTGTGTAAAAGTGGAGCATGCTAACTGCAAATATATACATTAATAGCTAAATAATACGTACATATTCTGAATATTATTCTCCCCAAATGCTGCAAATAGACTGCTTTCTTAAAGCTTTCAACAGCTGTATCTGAAAAGCAGTTCTACACAGTTTCCTTATTACTCCTTAAAATACTTTTTAAAAAAGTAGTTGCATCAGATGCTTCAAACTCCAAAAGATCAGGCTTGTTCATCAGGGTCTAGAATGGAATGGCTTCCCCAATATGAAGGATGTTCAGCAAATTTATCCACCAGATAAACCTGACCTCAAATATTCTAGGCATATTCCATCACTGGAGCATGCTCAGAAAGCTCACTGAGTCGCTTCCTCTCTTGCATCTCGATGAGAGCACTGCGCTGATTCACAATTGCAACCAGTTGGAACAGGATCATCTTCTCTGCCTCATGGTCCTCGGATGTTTTCAAATAATCTTTAAAACAAAAATTGCATGCTCATAATAAGGAACCATCATAATATTAATTACATAATAAAGGAGAAAAAGAACTGGTGGGACTGTGAGTATCTGGATTACATCTTCAAACTTCTTTGGTTATGCAGAGGCTAACCATTTTTGGAAAGAGGCAACGTCTGAAGAGATGCAAGTTCCCTAGCCTTTATCTACTATTCTGTCAAAGTGAAAATATATTGCGTGGAAACCTGGGATTAAAATTTCATCAGGAATAGATTTCCAAGAATTATACTTTCATAACCCAAATGAATAAATAAATGAACATAAACTTTCCAGTTTTTCTGCCCCAGCATGGCATCACTCCATGAACACAGTGAACATTCCTAAATGCTGTTTTTTTTTCATTCAAAGAATGAATGCATGTTGTTTTTAGCTGTACGGGACCTCTTGCTAAATGGGCTGTTGACTTGTCAACCAAATTCTTTTATTATTTAAAAAGAAAAATCTTAAGACCAAAAGGTAAACACATACTACCTTTTTTATTTGCATTTCCTATCTTGAGAATACCAAACAACATATGGCCATAATAAATATGCTGTCGAAGCCAAACTTGGACAAAACATGTGGACAAAACAAAGGCAAATGGGAAACTCCTCTTGGCAGAGAAATATTTTCTTTAGATTTTGAGATTCTATTTGTTACCCAATGTCCATTGTTGAGAACTTTCACAACGTTGGGTCTTCCAGGGCTGTGTGACTTATGACCACCAGACTCCTGGCTTTTCACAATCTGCTACATTGGTCATTTCTGAGTATAAATTGAGCTGATTAAATAGCAGCTATTTTCAGGGCAAAAATTATAGTTCATCTCATAATGAGCTTGGGCAGTTCTTTATTTATTTATTCATTTGTATCCTACCTTTATTATTTTACAAATAACTCAAGGTGGTGAACATATCCAACACATCTCCCTCCTCCTCTTTTCCACAACAACCTATTGTGTTCTTTCTTACCATCCAGATTATAGTAGCGTCGTAGCTCTTGATCCAGCTGGCACTGCTGCTCCTCCAGCTTCAGCTCTTGCACACTAAAAAAAATGTCATTGTTACTATCCAGAATGAAGAAAAAATTCCTCATAACATAAGGAATTCCCTTTCCTGGAGTTTCTGTACCGATTTTCTCACTGCAACATATCCTCCATAAATACAGTATGTACACACTCGTCTCAAAAACTCCATACTAAATGAGATGAGGAAGAGCATAAGTGTAAATGACATTACTATACCTTAGGTATATTTGCCTTGCTAACAGAAGTATCCTAGCAAGATCATCAGTATTTCCAAGTTATTTTACTAACTACTGTCATTTACCAGTAGAATATTTATTTTATATTCTTCTTGAAGATTTTCACCCTAAGGGATTCTGTAGTATAGATTGCCTGTCCACAAGTTTTCAGGTTTCACACTCAGAATTTTCATTTTGGTTTAAGTTATATTCTGTGATTGAGTCACGTTGCAATAGGTCATTGTGCAGTTGTTACATCTTGGCTTAGTCCAACATGTTGTTAAATCTGGGCTTAATATTCAACCACTGGTTTGGAAGTCACCATTTATGATTTAGCATGGTATGCAAATCTTGTCACCATTACAAATGACAGAACTTGACTTTGCTTTGAGTTAATAGGATGAAAAGCGGGTGCCCATTTCCTACTTTTGATTCTGAGTGTCATAATTTCTAATCCTAGGTTGTGTTGGTTCTGGTATTTATTATTTATCATATTTGTAGGTCACCCAGCTCCAAAACGATACTGGATGGCTTAACAATGTTAGAAGAAACAGTATTATAAAATATTAAAGAAGCTATTAATCCAAAACATTACGAAGGCTGCTTGGAACTAGGTAAGGGGTAACAGAAATAATAAAGGACAATGAGCTGATGTCAAGTATATTTTTTCTCTTTTGGGCTTTTATTCATACTCCATGATTACCTTATTTGGAGTATGAAATTACATTTCTAACACTTTTCTGGGACACAAGTGGGGTGTTTATATTGTTCATGCTATCTAGGACTCATTCTGACCGTTCTTTATATAAGCTGGGAAGCTAGTCCACTTGCTTGCTTGAAGGTTATGTTAGGAGAACCCACAAATGGCTTGATGTCTCCCTTATAATTCCTATGGCACATGAAAGAGCAGCACCGGATCAATTTTCTATGGTCAAAATGAGTTATGGATCCCAACTGACATAATTTGTAGAGTTCCTTACTCAATCATAAGGTCAGACTCCTCAGACATCAGGCTGTTCTTCTTTTGGATCAACGTGAGCAACTGGTTCATCCACTGCTTCTTCAGTTCAGACTCTGTTCCTAAAGAATATGACGAGGGGAGGTGTGAGAAGTTAAATCTGACACGTTGGCTTAAAGAAGAACCATTATACCACTTGTGGCACCCATTCTTCACACGTGGCCGTATTCAAGCACCATTCCTATTCAAGGAAACCTCAAATTCTTACCTGCCTGTTCTCGCAGAGATTGTTCCACCTTTATGCCCTGTTTCTCAAGATCCCGAAAAGTCACTTCAATCTCTTCTAACCGCCTCTGGATGGCCTGAAAAAAAAATGTTGGGTCAAAATAAACATTGATTAAAACAAAGGTTTTGACCTGCAACCAGATTCTATAGCAAGAGGGAATTTCAGGAAAAGGAACTCTTTTTAAGACAGGTCGGTGAAATGCCTATCATAATACCACATTTAAGTCTTTACTAGAATTTGAACAGCTTCACTGCTAAGTGTTAATGATGTCACAGAAGATTTTTTTCAAAATCAACACAAAAAGCATGGATAATACAGAAACATCCTTATACATTTTCACACCCAGGTATAAGTATCTGGGAATATCACATTTAGAAGTTATATCTTCCTTGTGATACTTATTACAAGAGCCGTGGTGGCACAGTGCTTAGAATGCAGTATTGCAGGCTAATTCTGTTGAGTGCCAGGAGTTCAATCCCCACCAGCTCAAGGTTGACTCAGCCTTCCATCTTTCTGAGGTTGGTAGAATGAGGACCCAGATTATTGGAGGCAATATGCTGACTCTGTAAGCCACCCAGAGAGCGCTATAAAGCACTATGAAGTGGTATATAAATCTTAAGTGCTATTGCTATACTCATAAGAGGGGTTTTACATGCCAGCCATGCCCCTTCTTCCTTTCCCACCTCCCCACACACAGCTCTAATGACATGGAAACAAAGCAGCCAAACAAGGTTGCTGTCCAAGGTAATATGGGTATCACACTTGTGAAAGATGTTGCTACACACACTTCCAATATTGCACATAGATGCTGCTTGGGAAATAATATTCTTGATAGCTGCAGAGAGCAGGAAGTGAACCTGCAAATCACATAGTGCCTGGGCTCCACTATTTTTTTAGATCCCATTTCCTTATTTGAATAAATTCTGCATAAATTTCTTGACAAAGAAAATCACCTGAGCTTTACAAAACCTCTTCATTTCGGCCTCTTTGGCTCGTCGCAACAATGTCTTCTTCCAAGTTGGATACTGAGTGTCTTCAGTGAAGCTGAGGAAATGCTGCAAACCACAATGTGCAAAGGTAAAATCAAGAGAAGGTCATGCTGGAGGACTTAAAAGCTACTGTCTATCTGCAGTGATTGACTCAGACTAGCCATCACTGCTTACATGGCTGCTAAAATCAACTGGACTCCTGCATACCAAACATAAAACACTCTTTATTGGAAATGCTCAAAATTTTCCCCAAAATCAGGATGCCTGGTGAACAAGCTGAAGTAGAGTTCCCAATCTCTGCAATACAACCCCCCCCAGTGATGAATGAATAGATATAATGCCTGTTTGACCCACAAATAAGACTTGAACAAGAAATAAATATACTAATACGATGATGCAACTCATCATGGTTTTGTGATTTAAACTTACTTTGTTTCTTAACCTCCTCACAAAATTTTTCCTGTTCTGAAAGGCCAGAAGTTGAAAATAATGAATAAATATAGCGAACTTCACTAATACTCCAAAAACTACAGATATACTAGACAGCAGGCAAGAAATTACTAGGTAATAGGAACAATGCCACTTGCTTTAACTGCACAAGGATCAGCTTTCCAGATAAGATGCTCACAATCCAAATTGTAAACCATGATTTGAGACCACCTGATCTGGATCACTGGGCAAAAGATGAAAGGCCTGTCCAAGATTCAAGAATAACCAACGAAGTTTCAGTCTACACCTTTTAAAGTTACACCTCTTAAAGAGTCTGTTAACTACACAGTCTTGTAAAGTACATGGAGGCATTCTCTGTTTTCACTGTAGATAGTCTGATGAACTCTGTAAGAGTCTTATGAATCAATATTTTAGTACAGAAACATTTGCGTTTATTTCAGAGACCTAAAAACTGATTCTAAATTACCTGTGGCCATTTTCTAACCCTTACTTCCCCATTAGGGAAAATTAAAGATAGGTATCACCAACTAAAGGGATGTCAAAGCTCCGAGTAACTGTTTCTCACATTACTCCTATCCCCTATGGATTCAAAGAAGTGTGTTGAGATTTGTATTTATCACTTTGTGATCCTTTTATTGAAAGGAGTTGCTGGGTGTTTCAAAGTCTTGATAACAGTTATAAAGAGAAGACAATAAAAGAACACCAGGGTGACCAAAACAAAATAGCAATCATATGTAAAAAGATACAGGGAATAGAAATGGGCCTTCTAAGAACCTTGTGTTAGGAAGAAGAAAAGAGTAGGTGATGTATACAGGGAAAACAGCATTCTGGGATCACAGAATGACACAGACATTTACTAGAAAAAGTAGTGAAAGGATGTTTGGCAGTTTTCCTTAATTTTGTGTCCTCCCTATGCAGATGTTCCCCAGAATTCAGTACTGCTGGAGCTGAGAATTCTGCAAGCCAGAGTCCACTCACATGGAAAATGCTCGGGTTGACAAAAGAAGTACATACATGATAAAGAGAAAAGAAAGGCAACCAAGAAGCTTGTAGATAGAAAAACCAGAAAAAGAAAGTAATTAGAAAAAAAACTTAAAACCTTTGGTGGCATACAGAAGAAAGAGCATGCATAGGAGATTTTTTTGTAAAAGCAAAAAATAATACTAAGAAAATATGACAAATGCTTTTTACCTACTAATGTAGTGACAATATGATTCTCCTAGATTACATAAAAACAACTCTACATAATACATAAAAGCAACTCTGAGGAATATTTGAACTATGCATCCAAACATTGTTTTGTTGGATTCAGGTGTCTTGACTCACCATGTTTCTCCCAAGATCTAAGTTCCCCTCTTCTTCTTCTTCTTCTTCCTCTTCCTCACTGTCACTGGCAACCTCCAGAAAATCTGCCAAAGAAAAACAGCTATGATGAGAAATATTACTGTATTCACTTTGCATGTAACAGAGCCACAGGGGTTCTTTAGGTTAAACTTGCAAGCTTGAACCTATGGCAGTACTATTTTCTCTGTCAGAATTTGAAAGAAGGCTTGCTTTTATAATACTAAATGCGGCAAATGCTTTGGCATTTCTGCACCATTCAAAATCAGAACCTAATTCTACAAAGGGAAAAACTCTTAAATAGTAAATGGAACACTAGATTTTTGGGGGCAAACTTTAGTTTCACCCATCAAACTTCAGTGAAGGATGAATGGTTCATTGACTGAAGTGATCATTTCTGCTTTCTAAAGCTCAAGCAGTCAGGAGGTGGAGGGATTTTTTAGTTACAGATGAAATGAACATTTCTTTTAAGAAATGCTAGGGGATTTCACCAGTCTGAAATGCAGAGGCAATCACATCTCTGGCCAGGATTGGTCCTGAACAGCATCCTCTCAAGTAGCTCCTTGGTTTTCTGAGGAGCTCCAAGAAATGAAGTGGGTAAAGAGATGCTGCAGGATGTAGGGAATGAGAAAATTGCATAGTAAAAAGAAAAAAAATCAAAGAGTGCATAAAAGAGCTTGGCAAGCTGCTTGAACTGATATGGGCAAACTGGAAACTGCCTCAAACATCACCGCCTATTGTAATTTTCAAAGAGATCCAGTGTCATGGAAAAGAGCTAGAGGACAACTTTTCTGTGGTTAATGATGAGGGACCTTTTGTTTGCAAGGAACACAGAGTTCATAATCTTTTTTTAAATGGCAACAAAGGGAAAAAAAACGTCCCATATGATGAATACCATGACAGAATTTGCCTTGCATTATGGAAAATGCCACATAAAATGGACAAAAAGTATGTAAATCACAGACATCTGATTTTCATTCATTCTCTTTTGCTGAGTCTTTACTCCTTCTCTCTTTTACCATCTGCCTGGAACATTTGAGATATAATAAAAAAAAATAAGCAAGGAAAAGAACCTGATTCTCTGCTGAAGCTGGATTCTTCCAGCCCTCTATCTGAAACATCAAGCGGGTTTGAAATTGGACTCAGTCTGGATAATTCAAGCTTTTCCAAGTCCGACAAACAAATCTTCTTCTTCTGGATGATGTCACATTGCATTTGCTCTAGTGTGGGGTTTGAACCTTCTCCCAAAATAGTAGGACCTGGTCCTTGTGAAAGGAGATTTAGGCAAGGTTCTCCCTTAGAGTGACCACTCCAAATTGTTGGGTCCTGTGCCTTATTTGCAGGTGATCTTCTGCTTCCCTCAATCTGAAAAGCTGAATCAGCCTTGGGAACAGAGTCACTCAGCTTCTCCTCTCCCACAAGAGAGGACAGTCGATGTGGACGCTGTGAGGAGCTTATTGTATCGGCACGTTTCTTTTCTGATAGGAATAGGCTGGAGCCTTCCCTCCCTTGTTTCTGAAGTGGTTCAGGCTGGTGTTCTGGCAGCTGATCTACAAAGGGAGACATAATCTCATCCAGGTTTTGCCAATGTGGATTTTCTTCTCTCTTTCTCTCTTTCATCCTCTCTTCTTCCGTAATCAAGTCTAAAATATTTTTGGCTGTTGGACTGTCCACATAGGATAAATCCTGCAGAAACAAAACACAACAAATTTGCAAACAAACTGCAAATATATAAAAACATCTGAAGAGTCTATCATGTTGATACCCTGTTCTCAAAGTAGCCAAGCAGGTTCTGAATGGAAAGCTTATAAGATACCATTGTCCATTAATGCAACAGTATCTGCATGTTTCCAGCAACTAAAGTAGCTGTGGTGTTGTGATTTAGATGTTGACCTAGGCCTGAGGAGGTCTCAGGCCTGGTCATTCTTCTGATCCAGCGTTAATGTCACATGGAAAAATAGAAGGAGGGATTGTTACTGGTGCTGTTTGAGGCTCCTGAATTAAAGGGGAGGTATCACTCAAAGAAATAATATAGAGAGACACACTGCTTCCAAAACTACAGCTAATAAATAAAAATAAATAATATGATAAACAACATACATCAGAAATAAAACTACTGAGAACATTAATTTCCAGGCATCTGTCTAATCTCTTTTTATTATAACTATTGTGGTACAGTACTCAAAGACTTGATCATATCCTACATGAAACATTTCCCATCTTAGATGACCAGAATCAGCCAGTTATCAGATTTATTGAAAATCTACAGGTGCTAGCAACAATGGCAGAAAGATATATCTACGTTTGTATTGCAAGAAACACGCCCCTCCCCGAAAAAAATTAAACATAAAATACTTCAAGATTAAAAGAAATGAGGAGGATTGGCACTACCTGATCTGAAATTGTATTTTGCAACTTGCTGCTTAATTTGGATAAAAAATATAGGTTTTGTTGAGAAATAAACAAATTTTAGAATAAGAAGCACACAATCTGAGGTTCAGATGTTATGGTTTTCTATGGTACAATAAAACTAAGGATATTAATTATAATAAAAGTACCATATTGAGAATATGAAATAGATATAAACTCAGATTGTGCCTGAAAATTCCTTTATGAGTCTCAGCACAAGAAGCATTTTATAGGAAAAAAACAGTACATAAAGAAAAATGTTTAGCCTATTGAGAGTTGTTAGAACAGGAACATGAAGAATATAAAATGAAATCAAGAGAGCAAGTGACTGCAGAGGAATTGAATTTTCAATGGCTTTTGTATGCACAAGTAAGAGATTTATGGTATATTTATGGTAGAGAATAGAACATTTGGAATTGAACAGCGGATGAAAGAATTTGAATTGAACTACATGCAAATGATGAACATGTAACTCCCAAAATGTATAGTATAAACATTTACTGACATTTGTAACACAAAAAGAGCAAATGAAAAAATAGACTAATATGCATGATAAAATAGACTAAGAACTTTGGACATAACATACTGATGGAACAGTGGGAAGATATATGATTAAAAGGATTGAAATTTACATTATGTTATAATCTAAAAGTGACTGTTTATAAAATGATATATCTATTTGTGTATGATTCCAGAAAAATTGTCTGAATGTATAAAGGAACTTCAAATTTATGTTGGAAATATGGACATCATGAAGTATCATTTTTATCATCCCTGATGGGAATGATAAAACCTCAAGCCTCAACCTCTTAAACCTCAAGTCCCAAATTTCTGGGTTCAAATACATATAATACAAAGAAATTTAAAGATCAACATTTAACTGAAACCAGAACTTTTCTTGCTGGGATTAATGGATAGCCAATTAGAAAATAGCCATGGAAGAACTAACATAGCAAAATTAATTTGTTTTGGTTAGAGAAACATCAACAATTAGATTTATCAGTACTGGGAGCTCCTCATGGACTTTTTTTTTGCTGAAAAAAGAGAAGAATTTGTGATTTATTGCTTTACAGATTAGAAAGGGGGCTTATAAAAAGAAGTATATTATGATGTAACTTTAGAGAGGGCAAAATATAAATATATTTATAACTGTTACCAAGATCAGAAGCTGCTTCTTTACTAATCTTTTCCATTCCCAATTCTATTTTCTTTTCCCCCCTCACTATTTATTATTTTTATTTATTAGCTTTATTTTCTTTTAGGCTATTTACTTCGTTAAAAAAATTCTTCAATAAAATGAATAAAAATTATTTAAAAATATAAAAACTCTGAATTTGAATCCAGTTTCCTATCATTCTGATTGTTCTTTCTTGCACCTTTTACAGAGGAAGAGAAAGCAGTGTTATAATTGTTCCCCCTCAGCTCTGAAAGAAAGTAGGAGCAGCATCTTACAAAACAGGATTCATCTCTGCATGCAAATAAAGAAGTATGGTTTGTTTTTACAGACCATATGCTACATTTACAATATGCTACATTTTGTTCTTGCATTTGTTCCGGCTTAGGAAGCGAAACCACTGTACACAGTTCTTTCTGTATAATGTTATGCTTGCTGTCCAAATTTGTTTAATCACACCCACAAGAAAGTGGAACCAAGCATGGGCAAACAAGCAGTATCAGCGGCAAACTGCTTGTCACTATAAATTAACATTCAATCTTACATGGTGTTCAAACACAATAATTTCTTTTAACAGGTGGCAGGGAGAGACACAATGATCAGAAGTATAGATTTCTGTAAAGGGATTATGATGCCAGCTAATTTGCTTTTGATTTCTTCCTTACAGAATTCTTTTTTTTCACATAGCCACCACGCCCCCCCCAAATCATTAGTTTTACTTTGCTACCCACACACACAATCAATTTCCTGGTCAGTGTTTCCAACTGAGATTCTGTTCAGAATATGTGGGAAATTACGTTTGTGTTGCCCAAGATGCATATGACGTACACCTGCTTAGATTACATCATATTTTCATTATTTTCATATTTTCATTATTGCATGTCTAAAGATATTGTTCTAAAGCACTTTGTTTTGTCAGCACTGTCAGCAATCTGGACAAAACATTGGTCAAACTCAAAACTCAAAACCACAGAAAAGATCCTTCTTATATAATCCAATCCTTTCAAGATTATCTACCTGTTCCTGCTCTGCTCTAACACTCAGCCAGATTCTGAAAAGGCAGCCATCCTACCTACCTCATATGCTTCTTTGAAGGAAGCTTTGCTGGGGGTAGTCATGTCTGATGAGACCGAGGAATGCAACGTGCAATAGAAGTTGCCTAGGAAGAAACAATCAGGTTAGTATGTGACCGCAATTCATTGGGCCCAACCAGAAATGCTATTGGGGTGCAGATTTAATCTTCAGGATTAAATAAAAGGAGGATGTGGCAATGGCAGAATCTGGAACAAGGGTGTGTATTTTCCAGCCTGAGGGCCACACTTGGCCTTTGACTAGGGTATAACATGCCAAAGAATGTATAGCACCAGAAAAGGACTAATTTTGATCTGATTACATATCAAATCAATCTCAGTTGGAAGACACTGATGTCGGAGTTGTTTCTGAGGATGAAGTGGATGGGATTATGCGGCGCCTGAGTTCCACCACATGTTTATTGGACCCGTGCCCTTCCTGGCTGGCTTATGCCGCCAGGGAGGTCACCTGCGGTTGGCTCCGGGCAGTTGTCAACGCGTTAAGGAGGGTGTTTTCCCTCCGCCTTGAAGGAGGCGGTGGTGAGACCCCTCCTGAAGAAGCCTGCCCTGGACCCAACCATGTTAGATAATTTTCGTTCACTCCAACCTTCGCTTTTTGGCGAAGGTTGTTGAGAGTGTGGTGGCTCGGCAGTTTCCACTTTTCCTGGATGAAGCGGACTACCTGGATCTGTATCAATCGGGCTTCCAACCTGGTTTCAGCACGGAGACGGCATTGGTCGCGCTGATGGATGATCTCTGGAGGGCTCGGGACAGGGGTTTTTCCTCTGTCCTGGTCCTATTAGATCTCTCAGCGGCTTTTGATACCATCGACCATGGTATCCTTCTGCGACGCCTCGAGGGGTTGGGAATGGGGGGCATTGTACTTTGGTGGTTCACCTCCTACCTCTCGGGGCGGTCGCAATCGGTATTGGCGGGAGGGGCAGAGGTTGACCTCGAGGGTGCTCTCTTGTGGGGTCCCTCAGGGGTTGATTCTCTCCCCTCTTGCTATTTAACATCTACATGAAGCCACTGGGTGAGATCATCCGTGGTTTCGGGGTGAGTTTCCATTAGTACGCAGACACCCAGCTGTACATCTCCACCCCGAACCAGATCGGTGATGCCCTCTCCTGGATGGCCCAGTGTTTGGATGCGGTGCGGATCTGGATGAGTGGAAACATGCTTCGTCTCAACCCAGCCAAGACTGAGTGGCTGTGCATACCAGCGTCCCAGCCCAGTCAGGAATGTCCATCTTTAACCATAGGGGGGAGTGGTGTTGCCCCCTGTGAATAGGGCGCGGAACCTGGGGGTCCTCCTGGACATACGGCTCCGGTTGGAGGAGCAGGTGGGGGCCGTCACCAGGGGGGCCTTTGCCCAGCTCCGCCTAGTTCGCCAACTACGCCCTTTCCTGGACTGGGACGCCCTGCGCACAGTTACTCATGCCCTTGTTACCTCCAGACTCGACTACTGCAATGCTCTCTAATTAGGACTGCCCTTGCATACCATCCGAGATTGCAGCTGGTGCAGAATCGCGGCGGGCGTGGTGGTGATGGGAGTTTCCCGGTTCTCCCATGTTACCCCCCTCCTGCGCTGCCTGCATTGGTTGCTGGTTGCACTCCGGGTGAGATTCAAGGTTTTAGTTTTAACATACAAAGTCTTTCATGACATGGGTCCTCAATATTTAAGGGAGCGACTCCTGCCGACATCGAATACTAACCGCCCTGTGCGAGCACATAGGCAAGGACTCCTTGGGGTCCTGTCAGCCGGCCAATGCCGGTTGGCGGTCCCCGACGGCAGCCTATTCTATCGCCCCTGACCTCTGGAACCAACTTCCCTTGGAGCTCCGCCTGGCCCCTGACCTCCGCACCTTTCATCATGATTTGAAGACCTGGTTGTTTGACCAATCCGGGCTGTGACCCTTTTGGGTGGGGTGGTTTTATTTTTTGTATTTTTTGGTATTTATATTCTCTTGGGGCTTGTTTAGTTTAATTTTTCTTAATTATTTATTGTTGCTGCTGTTTTAGTTGTGAGCAGAGTCTTCGGAGATGGAGCGGCATACAAGTCCCATTAATAAATAAATTATATATATATATATATATATATATATATATATATATATATATATATTTATTTTTCGTGTGTCTCTCAGCCAGCACCTCAGCCACACAGGGTCTCAGGAAAAAGCCATCCAATCTGCATACATCAACTCCACAAACCAATCAAAAAGTAACAACACATCCAACTCTAGAGTTTAAAAGGGAAAAACAGCCACGATCACACACTTCTCCCAGGAGAACGAAGCTGAAGACACCAGCCTGAAGATGACGGATGAGATTTCGTCGAAACGTTGCCAAGGTATTCTCAATCTTACACGGGACAAGACCCGAATACACCAAGACCTACATACATACATACATACATACATACATACATACATATATATATATATTTATTTCATGAAAAATAATTAACATTACCCCTTTGCAGTCAATTATTTTATAGTCCCATCCCGTTCCCCCCCCCCCAATCAACTATATTGGAAGTCTCTGGGGATGTAATGGTATGTGGGAATGACTTAGCAGATGAAAGAGATACAGCCTAGGGAACAATCAGATAAGAGAAGGTACAGCCCATAGCTGCATAATGGGCAGAGAAATTCAAAAGAAAACCTCCCTTATTTCTCAAGCTGTAAAAAAGATGATGGGAGATTTGTACTGTGAGATTTACAAGATTATGTTAATGTGGCCTTAGAATAAAATGCAATTGGCTTGCAAGATTGATGCCAATCTTCCCAAGTGGACCAGACAGGAAATACAACCACTTAAGCTAATTCTATATTACTGTAAGGCTAGATTAACATAATCTTGCAAATCTTATACTTAGTGTAAATTACTGTGGTCTTTTTCACAGACTGAGAAGGGAAGGAAATTCCTTTTTGAATTGCGGACTTAACCTCTCTTATCTTATTGTTCCCTAAGCAGCATCTCTTCTGTCTTCTAAGGTCATTCCCATATACCATTACAGGATATCACTTCTAAGGCTGCTGGGTATAATACCCTGAACTACTCATACTCTGTCTGGAGACAACAAAAGAAAACAGGAAACAATACTGAGTTCAGACAACTCAAACCATTTCTGCTTCCCCTCTATGGCTGTGTCTGTCAGGTTTGCCAATTATTAGCTCTAAGCTTTTCTCTCTACTTACCATCATCTTCATTGAAGACAAAATCTCCTAGTCGCAATGTTATTTTGCAGTAATGGCATTTGAAGCAACCTCGATGGAAGAAGCGCCCTTCAGCACTGACCCGCTCCAGGATGTAAACGTGTTCTCCACAGAAATAGCAGGCATCACTGCTCCTCATCAGAGAGACAGGCGAAGTCTATCAGAAGATCAATAGTTTCCCTTAGGGTCATGAATTCTGAGCAGTCTTAAACCTCAAGCAGACTCCATCCTCAGATCAGGTCAGTGCTGATCCGTGCTAACAGGTTTCATGGATCACCCAGATCAGAAAACCAACAAAGAATGAGGGTGTGGCAATCAATTGGGTGTACAAGATGGTAGAAGCCATAGCAATGTGCAAATGGGTAATTGCAATGAGTTGCAAAGTGAACAATATCAAGAGTACAATAGTTGTTCTATCTACCACCCAGAAATGCAGTGCTGTTATCCAGAGAACAGAGGTCTTAGTTGTTCTGACCCAAACCCTTTTCCAAGAAGACAAACAATAATCAAAGGGAACAGAAATCTTTTAATTAGTCTTATGAATCCCCGGTTAAAAGGCTGCTGCAAACTAATTAACTTTGATAAGCACAAACCTTACAAGACTGCCAAGAATCACAGATAAGAAATATTTCACAACACCAGAGTCCAACTTAAGATACTGTAATGTCCACAAGGCTGAGTTTCAAAACATCTTTGCTTCCTACAAAAAACGTTTGTTTCACAGCTGGTTTTTATCTTCTTGAAGGAGGGGCCATTACCTTCCAGCCTTACTCCCGAGTCGCCCGTGCTGTTGTAGCTGCTCTTTCCTGCAAGCAATCCTGCATGCACGCGCACTTGGCACAGGCTCCTCAGGAACCTCCTCATCGCTGCTGCCAGCCCCCACAATCTCTGAAGGCAGCAGTCCACTCCCTAATGGTCCTGTCCCCTCATCTGAGTCCTCGCTCTCCTCAGCTGTCCGCACCTGCTGCTGGCTAACCACAACAATAGTACAATCGTTCTCTATAGCACAACTGTTCTCTTAATAAAGGATATCAATTATAAAAGATATCTGGTAGAGGTGTGTATGAGAGAGAAATGCCCTTTGGATTTTTTAATCTGTTAACCATAACCTTACTCATTTTGAATATGATAAGGAAGAGTGAAATGTGAAGGAAGTCCCAGGTTTAATTCCTAGCATTTATGGAAAGGACTGAAAAAATAGCAATGTCTGAAATCCTAAAGAGCTGCTGTCAGTCACTATAGCAATTCCAGATTAGATGAACCCATGGTCAGATTTATGGGGTAGCTTCCTAGATTTCTAAAGCATTATATGTTAAACTCTAGTAACTTAGCTCAAAATAAGGCAGAAAAATCCTTAGGGAGACAGATCCATTAGAGAGCCCCTGAAACATCCATCAAGGTAATCCTTTCCTGAGAATGTCTGAACCTGAACAATGCTGTTGAGCTTCCTGATAGCATGTAACTGTACAAATGGGATGTAATAGCAACTTTATTCATTGTTTGGTTAATCCAGCTTCTTCCTCATCACCTGGCCCAACAGCTGTTTCAGAGAGCCTCTTGCTAAACAGGGAAACGAGTGTCTTGACCTCTGGTGGAAAAACTAATAGTTTGGGCACCATCCAAACTTTTGGCAGCTGTTCTGTGCAATCACACAAGCACATCTCAGCCACAAGAATTTCCTACAAGCCAAAATTTTACTGCAATGGTTTTGTGGAAGGGAAATGAATTGAACAAGTCTCAGTTGAGTTTTGAAATGAATCTCTTACTGCCCCTGCCAAAATTCATTTGGAGTTGAGTGGCCAACAAGCTGGAGGATGGAATTTGTCAAATGACATTTGAATTCCAATTTTTACAGGTGGAGTTTAACCACTGGGATTAGAATTTGGATGCAGGGTTCAACATATTAGTCACAGAAAAGCTGTAGTTCATAAATTATGTGTACTGGGGTTTCCATCTTTGTGTTCCAAAGTCAGAAAATTCACACCTTTACTACAATGATTCATACAACAAGGACTCATGTTTTTCATAAATTATCTACTAGGAATACTTATTCATTATAACAGAAGCCACTCTTCCTTCCTTCCTTCCTTCTCTAGACTAGATCTGATATATTACTTAAAGCCAAACATCAGAAGGATTTTCAGGATAGATTGTAACAAAATTTACATGCAATCACAATATCCTTCCCTATGATAAATTCTACAGCTGATTATGAAGGATTGTTGAAAGATGATTGCACAACTGACAGCATAATCCCTTTCACACAGAAATAATCACAAATGAAATAAACTTAGTTCAATAGGTTGGATGTCAATTCCATGAACCCAGAACATTCCAACTAGAAATACTGTGAACTGACATGATGGCCATAGATTCTCCATTCCTATTCCAGCTGACTGGTTTTAGGGTAGAATCAGCATGGCATAGTAGTTAAGGCACTAAACTAGGACCAGAGGAACCTCCCTCAACCATGGAGACTCAGTCCATGGCTCACTGATTTGGGACCAATCTTTCTTTTTCAGCTCAATTTACCTCACAGGAGTGCTGTGGCTGGGATAATAGGAGGCAGGAGCATTATGTATACCTTCTTGAGTTGTACAAAACAAAGGTGCGATATAATAATTACAGGTCCTTAGGAAGGTAGCTAAAATGCTAAATGCCAACATCGGGCTGTGTGACCAAACTTAATATAATTATTATCTCACAAGTTTCCTGTTGTGGGGAAAAAAACATTTCTGTGGGGAAGAGGGACTCCTATGCATAGCCCCATGAATGGCAGGATATAAATATACACATAGTTTACATAACGACACTTTTCAAGAGGAAGGATGATTCTTAAAAAATGAATAAAAAACGATGGGAGAACTTACCCCAGCCTCTTGCTTTAACTTCTTGGATTCCGCATCCCAAGTAGACTTTTCCTACAATCAAAAGTTGTATCTTTGAAATGTCAATAAAGAGGGAAAATTCAGGACTCTTCCAGAACCTACTTAACCCCCCATGCTCCTTATCTTTAATAAAGCTAAGGCAGGAATAGAAGAAACTGGGAATGTTTGGTTATATTTTCGCAATCTCTGCTGAGAAAGACTCACCAAATTCCGTTTACGTGAGAGAGATAAAGTCTTCTGTAGCTTGCTAAGAAAGAGGATAGCGCTTTTGGTGCCACATGGGACAAGAGATTTCTCTGTTTTCTCCTTCCATTCTACAAGAGAAAATATACTTTTTGATGCTGAATCAAGCTTGAAGGATATAGTTTCATTATTAAACCTATTAAAGTGGAGTGTGTACTCTGAATGATAATGTCTCTATTTCTACTGCAGGGGTAATATGAAAATAACATGCCTAGGAACAGAGATTCAATGAATGGACCATTGTTAACTTGTTATTTTATCTGACCTTCCAATTATACTGGTCCCACAACTACTATGGTATTCACAACCCACAGTATGGTAATGACACCAACTAGAACTTTAAAAGGTACTAGACAAATTCATAGAGGATGAGGACACCAATGGCTACTGGTTAGAATAGTTAGGTGTTATTTCCAAGATCAGGACATGCAGTTTTCAAGAATAGCTGTTATAGTAGCACAGTGGGTGGGGGGGATGAGATTGTGATGCCGCCATAAAAATCTGATAGATCATTGAGGAAGGGGAAGGATGCTGGATTATATAGGTTTCTATTTTGATCTAGCCCTGTTCATTCCCATCTAGTGCATACTGCAAGCCTTTATCTAAGAAAAGTGACAATTCTCTACAAAGGTTTACCAAATTGCCTACGCTAAATATTCATTGGCTGCACTCAGAACCTGATTCTTTGGGATGTTCTACCTGGAGCAGTCCTGAAGGCATCATAAAATTGGCTCAAATAAGTGATCAAGCCAAGCTGGTCATCCTCAGACAGTGAAGCCATTTCAGTGCTGGAGAGGACTGGAGAAATGCCTAGCTCCTGCTCAGCCATATCTAAAGCCAGTTGGTTGTTCCCAATAGGGTCATTTGGGTCCAATGAATTGAAGTCCCTACATTGGGAGAAACAAATTACAATGACTAATCTCAGCCCAGCTGTGAAAGATTATTTAAACATCAGGATGTTTTCTCCATCAATATTCCATTTCTGGAATATTGACTCTGTTGAAGAAAGAAAAAGGAACCATAATTCATTCTCAGTTGCCTCCTATATCATAAACCTGGGTGGAAAAAGTGCTCTATTTTAAACAGATGTGCCTTTCTGTGAACCTTTGTTTTAACTACACAAGATACTGCTATAAATAAAGCCAACCGATGATTTTAACTAGAAAAAGAAGTTTGCAAATTTTGTAAACCTGTAAAGGTTTCTTTAGAAGTGCTTCTACAGTTATTGCCAGCTCCTGACAACTTGTGTGATGAGTCAGCCACACGCCAGCAAGGAATCTTGGAAACTGCTTTTCTTTTTCTTTCTCCTTAGATAAGTTAGGTAGGTTTCAGTAACTGAACACCAACCAGCCCTCCTTCCTGTAACAGAATTATGACCAGATGAGAAGGAAAAGTTGATGGCTACAGTCATTTGAGTACCAAATATGGAGAAAGAAATGCTGTAGTCATCCTATCAAGATCTGGCAGGCAGGTTGAGAAGGGACTGTTTTCTTTGAAGTCTCAGGCTCTACAGTTATTAATCCCATCATCTCCCTGCAACAGAGCAACATTTGGAGGGGAAAAAACCATCTTTGTGATACAAATAAATAATTGCCTATATTAAAGTTTATGTCCACATTTTGTACTTAAGATCATTTTTGTATCCTCTTTGACTTTAATAAGCAGTATTTTATGAAATAAATTATATTCTAGTGGAAGAAGCTCCGTCATAGTAGCTTTTAGTTATCAAAGCAAAAGTTACTCACAGTCTAAATTTGTCCATACATGGCCTAGTTATTCCTCATGTGTGATAATTTTTTTTAAGTTCTAAATTTTTATCTAAAAAAAAAATTACCCAAGGCATTTGGTTCTGTAAAGTCTTTTAGGAGAAAACCTTTTACAAATTAAAAAGAAGTAAAGGCTAGAAGCTTTTCAAAGAGAGATCCAACCTAGAACTAAGGTAAAATTTCCTGACAGTGAAAACAATTAATCAGTGGAATAGCTTGCCTCCTGGAGTTGTGGGTGCTCCATTGCTGCAGGTTTTCAAAAACAGACTGGGCAACCATTTGACCAGGACCTTGGGCAGGGGTCTTGAAGACCACCAAGGCTTCTTTTAGCCCTATGATTCTACATTCTAAAAATAACTAAATCTGTATTGGAATAGTGGCAATAGGAAATTGTGAGCCTAGAAATCCAGAGGACACATTCATAACTGTACATCACCTCATACATACAGTATCTGCTCTACAGTAATGGCCGAATGCTTAAACAATTAGATTAATGCTTGGGGAACTAAAGTTTTGGAGCCATAGAATCTATGAAGGATTCTTACACATACCCCTATTTTTGAGGGGGGGGGGAAAGTCCCTAAAATGCTTCTGGCAGATAATCAAAGAGAGATGGTAGCAAAAATGAACATGGTGTAAAAACTTAAGCATATAAAGTGATCTAACTCCAATGTTTGAATATATATATAAAAGAAAGCTTTATTCCAACCCATTTTAGCCTTTCCCAATATTAGTAGATATTCTGCCCCTTCAACTTTCCCACAAAGGAAACTCACAGAAGATCTGGGCGAAAGTGATGTATGAGGGCACAAAGAGCCAATCCACTTTTCCAGGAGTGTGTGAAGTTTTCCACCTTGATGCCATGGTAACTGGCTGTGTTTGATTGACACCAAGTAAGAAGCTCCTCATAGGCTCTACTGGTATCTGGAGGAGTATGGTATTGCAGAGAGAAAAGAGATTATAGGAGTGTCCAATTCCCAGTGTGTCTTTAGATAAATATTTTACTCCTTCCTTCATTCATCCAATTTATAAAGGAAAAGCTTCTCAACATACCAACATTTTTCTCCTTTTGTCAATGGCTGTTGAAATGCAAGCCACTATAATTACTAGCAGAAATCTTACAATATTTATGTAACTAATACCCCTGAGTAGGTTACTGTATGACTGTATTGTTATTGTAATGTATAGAACAGTGGTTCAACCAGTCAGATGAAGATCTGTGCGACTTCATTGCCTACAGGAAAGCCAACAAAAGTATATACAAAAATTCTCTAGATTCACATGTTATTCCCCTAAAGCAACATATATCCAAAACTATTTTATCTAGTTGCAAGTCCTAAGGAAGAAACTGCAAGCAGGATGATATGGCAGATTAAAAAGTACTAAAGGGACAAGAGGTAGTAGCAGTGGCAAGAAAGCAAGTATCAGTAGATTTAGATATTTGATGATGAAACACATCTATTTGGAAGTCTGGACAGCCATTTAGCAGATTAGTTACTATATCCTATACTGCAGAATATGCACTACGTGGAAATTGGAAGACTGGAACCAATGAGTCTCAAGGTTATTTCCAATTCTTACAGTCTATAATCATTCATATGCAAGAATCTGCATGGCTGCAAATGCCATTTTGTTAAAGCAAGAAAAAAAGTGAGCATAAACAATGGGATCCTTGCAGCTGGAAGCTAGGAAGAAAGCTACCAAAACTTGCCTTTGCAGACTAACTCTGGGCTGGCACGACTTCTTCTCTTGTTCTGCTCCATTTCTATATCTCCCTTAATGTACAGTTTATGAACCTGAAAACAAATGCACCTATTATTTGCTATCATCAACATGACTTGGATCCTGAACAGAACTCCAGCTAATCTCTATACTTCCCAAATCCACTCAGCTCCTGAAATCTTCATCTTCCCTGTTCAGAAAATGCACCAAAACCCATTATCCAACTGACCAAACCTTAAATGTCAAGAACATCTTGCAGGGAAGATTATTGCTGAGGTCCTGCCATAATAAATAACATCACTTTATACTTTCTTTTATGTTTCTGGCTGCAAACAGCGCCAAAGTGGTCAAAGCTCAGCTTCCCCTTGGCAACTTGACACTATATTGTGTCCAGTTGCAAAGGGGAAGGTGGTTTTCACAGAGGAACTTAAAAATAAAGCCCATGGTCAGGAAGACAAAGCAACTATACATTCTCCTCCATCTCTGTTTGTGGCAAAAGTACCTGAGAGATCTTGATTGCCTGAAGGTTGATGTTTAGGTATCGTGTGTTGGGATCAATGCTGTACTGATTAATGTTCTTGTTCATGTTGTCAGGTGAAGTCTGTGACAGCCGCTGATATATACTTTCTCTAGGTGGGCATTGAGCAAAAAAGATTCCATCTGAGTTCATGAATGAAGAGGCATATTTTATACCTGGAAATCAGAATCAGCCTGGATGCAACTCAGGGATAATTATACAAGCAACATTCCTTGGTCTTTGCTTCTTTTCACAAGAGTCATTCCTAATTCATTCTGCATGCTCTTGTAGCCATTATGAATATCAATATATTATCCTATATTTTGGGGAACATTCATTTTCCTCATGTAATCTTAAATTTTCCTCATTTAATTTTAATCCATTAACCTTGCCTGACCTTCAGTCTATCCCCTAGGCCCCTAAGCAACACACCCATAATTTCCTTCATAATTATGCAAGCTTTCAAATGGTTGTGTCTGGAAAGAAAAACAAGAAGCTACTGTTTAACCATTTTGATTCTTTTCATCCATTTTTGTACTGAGAATGTTCACTGTCTCCAAGCAGCTATTTTCCTTTCACAGGTTAAAAAAAAAACAGAACTTTTTCTTCAAACCAGGCCAAAAACAATTGACTGGGGATTATATCAAACAAGAAAAAGTTGATAAGTGGGATTTTCTTTTGTTTTTTTGTTTTTTAAATCCTCCTTCCTTTCTTCCATGATTCTTTCTGCCTGCTAAAATTTACAGCATTCAAAGATGCTCTTTAAAAAAACATATTTTGGAAAATGGTTTAGCTGTGGATAATACAGCCACTGAAGGCAGTTAATGTCCCTGGGGGTATAGCTTGATATCCAATTGCACAGAATATCTGTGACCTCTAATGAGACTAGAAAAGGACTCCACAGTTAAACATCCTTTTATGGCTGGCTGGGGAATTCTGGGAATTGACGTCCTCACATCTTAAAGTTGCCAAGAATGAAAAACACTGGAATAAAAATCTGAAGGATTACTAACCCCCCCTCCTCTATGTGTGTCTCTCTCTCTTGAGAATCCTCACTCTGGAAATACCGTACCCCTTTCTCAATAAGCTTACCTCTCAGCCAACACATCCAGTGGGGATACTCCTGAGGCCCATCTTTTTACCATCCAAGCAGCATCAAACGCTGCTAAGAAACCTCTGCCCACACCAGTGCCCAAGGGCCAGAATGGCTGGAGAACAAAACAAAACAAACAAATAAGAGTTCAAGCATTCTGGCTGCTCAGCAACATGGGATACCTCACAATGACTCAAAAGACATTGAAACTGGACAAATGCAGGAGGAATCAGATCTGGGTGTGAATCTTGATGCTGCAATTAGTGTACAATTGTCTCACTGTGCCGTATGATGAGTTTGAGAAATGCTTGCTTTCCATGGGACCCATAACATTGAGCTTGTTAGCTAGCAAATCAAGCTCTGGGGATTAAAATTACCTAGTAAAGACAAACAAATGAACATGCAAAATTGAAAATCACCTGCATTCTGTCCAGGAAAAGGAGACACTCTGACCTCAAAAGTCCAAAAGCAAAACTATATTCATACACAAACCACCAAATGATATGGCTCATGTCAAGTACTAGTGAAGAAATGTCTGAGAAAAGTGCACAGAGGGGGGAGGGGAAATCCCTGCATTCTGCTTGGTCTGGATTTTCATAATCCTTTTAAAAACAACCATTCTGCTGGGTAGAAGGTTTTTATAATAATTCCCATTATAACAGCTGACATTCAGCAGATTTTTTTCCAAGCAGCTCAGCTTTATTTACATGTTTCCATATGATGACCTTTGAGTAACTTTCAGTAATAATAGAAATGGGAGAACAACCATCATAAAAAGTAAAAAGCCTTCCTGGGATATTGCTGCATTAAAAAAATATGCAAAACCTCCCCTACATAAAACAATGGGGACAGCAAACTTGTAATGGAAAACTGGCTGCAGTCTTGGCTTCTCAATTAACCTAGAAAATTCTTAGCAGATGAGCATTCAGTAATACAAGCTTCCTCTGCCTATATATTCTGAAGTAACACACATTGATTGTCCCTAACCAGCTGCTTTCCAGATGTGTTGGATTTCAACTCCCAAATTAGGGCTGAAATTGTAAACTAATACGAGGTTGGGAAAGACTCTCTCCAACTGAATGAGAGTTCCAATCAAATAGGTTTGAATGTGCATTTGTCCCATTCTGGAAAGACCCTTCCAGGTGTTAGTTCTGATCATATTAAGGCCGCACTTACCTCCACCAAACAGTCTCCCACCAACCCGATGAGCAGCTTAGCGCCATTGCAGTCACGCACCAAAGCTGCATTTTCTGCACGGCTCATGCAGGTGAAGTCAAACATGTCAACATCAGGACGGTGGTGATGGTTTAGGGCAAACTGCAAAGTGGGCAACTGGTAGTTGGTGGAGAAGTTGGCAGCCTCTTTGGCATAAGCGAGAAGGGCTTCCTGGTTCACATTTTCTGGAGAGAGTAAGCTCTCTATGTCAAGCTTATCCTAGAAATATATAGATATTTTTTTAATATTCTATAACGATAATATAGAATAATAATTAAAGAGCCATGAGTTCTATTACTTTAACTCATAAAGCAGCTATAAGACAATGGGGTCTACTATATAGGGAGCCTACTTGCTGGAGAGGCTCAGATGAGTAATCTACACTCTCTGGAGTGAGATGTGGCTCTTAGTCTCATACTGTACAATCTGATTACTCCAGCACCTCCCTCTGCTGAAGTCATAGAAAAAAAGGGGGATATTTTTAAAAGAGCATAATGAAAGAAAAAGTAGTTGAACCAAAATTGGGAAAAGCAGGAGGCATAAAGTTTAGAACTCCCAAGATATCAAGTTTCAGCATGAATTTAATACAATTAGTACATTAAATATTTATTTTTGGCCCCGTCAAAATGTAGACATTTTAATTTAATTTTAATCTCAACTGATTGTCAAAAGCATTTATTAAGGCAATTTATTAAAGGCAATTTAAGGAACCAACTTATACAAACAGTAAAGTTTTAATTACATTGCCTTGTGGGTGTGGATATAGCTAAAGGACATAGGTATAGAATGTATAGCTGTATGTATAGGATATAGCTAAATATTTTTGGAATAGTTCATCTGCATGGAAGTAGCATGGAGAATCCTTTGTTATACATCTACATGTCGCTGTTATATCTCAAGGACTGTAAATCTTAATTATGTTGAATTCAGTCATCTCTTATTTAGGGATAACTCACATAAAATCCTTGTTTAGATTTCAGATTTATGAAGACTTTTTTCTTCTTCATTAAGTGAAATGTATATTACATACCACTTAGTTAAAAAAGCTCAGTTCATATGTGCTTTCAAAAGTCATCAAAGTTCACTTAAGGCATGATTTACTGTTGGATCCACAGTTCCAATGATTAAAAATAAGCTTCAAAATGACAAAGATACTACAGGACTTTAGCAATTTTAAAATGATTATTTATTAATTCAATCATGGCATCTGCACCATCATTCAAAATGATGCAATGGGCCCCTGAAGAGGTTTCCAAGCCCTGTCATACATACATTTAAGATTACTCCTTTCTTTAGCAAGCTATGCTTCTTGGCTGTCATGACGAAGTAGTGAGTATCATCTTTATAGTAGACAATGTTTTCCAAATCAATACCTGATATTGTTCAAACACAAAGAAAATGTTATAGATAGACAAGTTTAAAGGAAGATAGTCACATTCATCAAGAGAAGGCTGCCCTGGGTAACAGCCACACAGGCTCTGAATTACCTGTAGGATCAGAATTAGTCTACAACTCAGTATAGTGGCTGGTAAACAACTGTGAGTGGCTATTGTCCTCATAACCTGATTGCAGAATTCCTTGTATTTTGGGATGTCTATTGCAGGAAACAGGTTGCTTAACAAGATAAGAAAATCCTTGTGGGATCATATGTATTTGTCTTTTTTTGTAACTGGCATTAAAAATACAGGTTAGTCCTCGACTTACAACAGTTCATTTAGTGAATGTTTGAAGCTACAGCAGCACTGAAAAAAGTGACTTATGACCATTTTTCACACTTACAGTTGTTGCAGCATCGCCATGGTCATGTGATCAAAATTCAGCTGCTTGGCAACTGACTCGTATTTATGACGGCTGCAGTGTTCTGGGGTTGTGTAATCACCTTTTGTGACCTTCCGACACAGTGGCTCAGGCTGTTAAATGCCTGCACTTAAGTTCCAGCTGCCTACAATTACTGTAGACTCGAATCCCACCAGGCTCAAGGTTGACTCAGCCTTCCATCCTCTCGGGGTAGGTAAATTGAGGACCCAAGATTGTTGGGGGCAATAAGCTGACTTTGTAAAAATGCCGCTTAGTAATAAGCAGGCATATACAATGGAACGAAGGCTATTGCTGAGCGCATTGGGTTGTATCCCAAAAAATTGTAAGCCGCCCTGAGTCTTCGGAGAAGGGCGGCATATAAATGTAATTAAAACAAAATCAATGGGGAAGCCAGATTCACTTAACAACCATGTTGCTAACTTAACAACTGCAGTGATTCATTTAACAACTGCAGCAAGAATAGTCGTAAAATGGTTAACAGCTGTCTTGGTCAACAACAAAAATTTTGGGCTAAATTGTGGCCATAAGTCAAGGACGACCTATATTCCGATGTAGCATGATATAGAGCAACATAAATTATAGGATTAAAAAAAACCAAACTGACTTATTTCCCCAAAAAACCTATGTACATAAATTGTTGTATATTTTATTTTACATCACTGAAATGTTTGGAAAAATGGAGGGATCCTAAATACTGTTCCAAAAGATACAAGAAATAGTTTGATCTGTTTGCTGACTCACCTTCTCTGTTTCTGCTCGTTAAAAACAATGGAATGTCACAGATTTCAGTGCATGATGAAAAACCAAGCAAGCTGAAAGTTAAGTGTAAACTCGCACCTGTTTTGTTATAGAGATTTTGGAAGAATTTCTGGTTGTATATGCGAGCCACTCCACTTATCTCAGCCACTTCAACCTCAGTTCTGCTATGGTTATTTATAAAATTGGTGGTAATGCCAATAGCCAATTTGCCTCGTGTCTCCTTCCTCTTAAAGCCTGTGAGAAAACATAAAAGAGAGCCTTCCATCAACTGTGAAAGAGGAGTCAACCATACAGGAAGTGGTCAGGGTTAGAATCAAAACAGCAACATAAACTGTACAGAGCCAACCATGCTCGATGTGTATCCAAATTCCTTCAAAATATAATAAATCCAGGTTTCTTTGTTACCATATTTTTGGTAGTGAAAGGACACCAAGCGGACAGTACAATGTTTTTGGTGATACTGCCCCTCCAGAATAATCTCTTAATTCCTTTTGGTTTTAAAGCGGTCCCTAAAAATATTATACTGGTCACCATTTAATTAACTACACACAGCTCTGTTTTAGTGGACATTTCCTGTATTGATTATAACAGGTAGTCCTTGCTTTATGATCAAAACTGGGATCAGAACCCGTGGTAAGCAATCTAGCGGCTAAGAGAGTCCTGCCTGATTTTTTCGATATTTTGTGCTGTAAATCATTAAGCGAAACCAGCTTCCCCATTGATTGTTTACTGGAAGCACCCTGGGAAGATTTCAAACGATGATCAGGGGACCCCGGACACTGTAACCATGGTAAACCCATGCTGTTGCCAACTGCTTGAATTACTAACATGGGACCATGGGATGTTGCAACAGTCATAATAGTGAAGACTGGCTGTAGGTCACTTTTTTTAGCACCATCATGTTTTGACTGGTTGTTAAACAAATGGCCATATGTTGAGGACTACCTATAATACTAATGCAAGTATTTAATACAATACCAGTAATTGAGAATTTTGTTTAGGATTAGCAGATCTGGGCTACAAAAAGGACCCAAGATTGTTGTGGGCAATAAGCTGACTTTGTAAAAATGCCACTTAGTAATAAGCAGGCATATACAATGGAATGAAGGCTATTGCTGAGCACACTGGGTTGTATCCCCAAAAATTGTAAGCTGCCCTGAGTCTTCGGAGAAGGGCGGCATATAAATGTAATTTTAAAAAAAAAGTTCATTGAGTAAGGGTTAGAGTTTCTTTGCTTCTCTGATGTTAGGTAGTGGTTATTCAGGTGTTTGCAACCTCAATGTATAATAAGCCTTAGAGTTATTGCTTCCTTTCCTTACAATATGCATTGACTGTCTTTGTGCCCCCCTCCCAAAGTAGACTAAAAATAGGTAACAATAAAATACACCGATGTTAAAAACTGGATTCATCATAGGAGGATTATATAATTTTGAGAAAGCCTTTGGAGAAGATGCAACATCCTGGTACGAGGGACTCATTTTTGCTTCTTATGGCTAACATTCAACAAAATGAGTCTGGAAGAAGAGAACAATTTACTATTGGGGAAAGAAGTGTGGAAAATGAACAGTTCCAGACAAGGAATGATTATAAATTTGGGGCATTACTAGAAATGCTCAACATAAACAAATTAAAAATAAAACAAAATAAATAAATAAATTCAAAGGGCAGAATTGATAGACCCACTAAGTCTTTTTCTGCTGTTTTCTATGTTTCTATGGATGGAAGCAGAACTAGCTCATATGTGCTGAAGCGTCTACAAAGAATTTCCCTTTTTATTTTATTTTTAATTTACTCTCCAGCTGAAGGCAAAATGCCTTTTGGAATCTTTTGAAATGATATCAGCTATTGAGAGTGGGTGCAGCACAGATACTAGAAGAAAAAAACCAACCAAACAAAGCTGGACAACCATTTTTATTTTCATACTTAAAATTTTACAGAATCTGCTGGGGTAATTAAGTAAAATTGAGAGGAGATGTTAAAAAAAGAAATGAAAGTTTCTCTCTAAAATCATGTGCTACCTAATGTTTTACTCCTTAGGCACTGTTTGGCTACAATACTTCACATGACTTATATTTAATTTTTAAAAAGCCATACTCTTAAATAGGCAATTTCAATTTACTGTCACAATTTCATAAACTTTTATATTATAACGCCAAGTTTAATACAAACATTGGGGTTTCTTTTGTCATCTGAAAGACTGGAAAAATATTTCTCCAAACATTTGTCTCATTTACAATGACAAAAAATGAAGTTTATGGAAATCTTCACAATCCCTATAACTATCTACAGCTTTTTTACACCGAATTCTCCTGTCTAATCTCAGTTAAATTGCATCATTCACCTTCAGTTTTTGGTACCAATAAGCATTCAGCTTTTAATCTATTTTTACAAGCTAGAGTTGCAGGTTCTCATTCAGCTGGAGCACTAGTTTTTTTTCCAAATAATAAAATTATAATATCTGTAAGAAGTCTCTTAATCTGGACGTGTTTCAGTAATGTTCCCCCAATTCTCTCCATCTATTGACCTGTGAATGTTCACACAATACTTATGCAAAGAGGATGCAAAGAGTGATAGGCCATATGTGACTGCTTACCTTACCTTCTGGCACAAACCTTCCACCACCAGCAGAGATGAGAATATCAAACTCATACTGGCTCAAGGGAGAGGAGCCAGGCTGCAGGTCAGCTCTCCATCCACTGACTGCAATATAAAGATGAAATCAAGACTCTGGCCATGATGGCAGCAAATCAACTCCTTTTCACAGACGTGTGTTTATAAAGGAATCACAGGCACATTTTTCTGGCTCAAAGACCTGTGGCTGGATGAAAAGTAACAGCCCAACCTATCTTGGCCCTTGCTAAGAATTAATGACCCAATTTAAAATTAATTCAGAGAAGCAATTTTGCTTGCAGAGGGACCTTTAGCCATACTTTAAAATATCAGAAAAAAAATCATGAAACTGGAATTGTTTTACAGGCTAACACTTTAGAGCCACGAGTAATCAAAAAGATTGGAAATTATTGGGAAGAAGCAACCAGTGCTGATTTCTTTCTGGTTTTATTTGTATGGAAAGTCTGGACATCTTTAAAGCAAACAGAATATAATTGTAGAAGTTTCTCACTCTGAAGTTCTGAGGGACCGTCCCAAGTATACATTTGTAAACCTGAGTTCTTCTTGTCCTCGCATAGTACTATAAGTGTCAGATAAATGTTAGAATTATATCAGGGCCCAAATGCAACTGAACACTTTTTAGCCCCAAATGTTCCATTTGCATTGCTTATATGCATTTTATCTTAATACAGCAGAAAAGCATTTCAGTTTTAACAAGAAAGCAGGAAAACCTATTATTTATGGAGAAAAGCCAATTCTCAGCACATAAGTTTCATAAATCTCAGCAGTTTTTCTCCTGGGTGCTTGAAGAAAATACCTCTTTGTTTGTTTGTTTACTTTCATTTCTATGTAGCTTGATTCCTTACAGCAAGCCACCATAGCATAGGGATAAAAAACCCAGTAATAACAATTAATTGCAGTCCCCATTTGCTTCACCGTAAGTCATACAGTAGGTAGGATAATACTTTCCCAAATGCTCTCCTGAAAAGTTATGCTTTCACAGTTCTTCAGAAACATAACAAGGAGCAAGTGGTTGAAATGTCTGAGCATAGGCTGATCCATTTGCCATATAAGTGATGGAGAACAAGATTGGGTAAGATACACTGCCTTTAAATACCCAGAACAACTGAGTATTATTGATATTCTTACCCTGTCCATGAGAGTTCACTACTGGTAGAATGAGCCCCTTAAATTGTACACCGATGTGAACATGAACACCTAACAACAAGGCTACTTTCAGCAGGATCAACTGCAGCTGACGGATACCTACAGATACAATAGGAGCACACAAAGAGAATTGGTTAAAACAGAAGAAGATGAGCTATATATACTCATTGATGTGGAAGTTTCTCATTGCTACAAATGGAGCAGGAGGCTTTAGCCACCTCCTTTTTTATTTCAGGAAAATGAAAAGGCAAAATTATACTTCAAAATTATTCAAAAGTAATTCAGAAAAGGTGCTTTTGACTCTATGCAAGTCCAGCATCTATCTGTTGATTGATTACATGCCATCAAGTTAGTGTCAACTCTAAGCAACCACATAGACAGATTTTTTTTAGGATGACCTGTCCTAACCTGGCCCTTCACATTCTCCAACAATGCACCATTGCTTGTGTAACTTAGTCCATCTACTATGCTGTTGCTCACCCACTTCTCTTTCCTTCCATCTCTTCCCACATTTCAGACTTCTCCAAAAAGCTAGATTTTCACAAAATGTGTTCAAAATATTATTTGAGTCTGGTCATTTGGCCACAAATGAACATTCTGAATCTGACTATAGTTTGTTTATCCATGTGTTTGTTTCTTAAAATATTCTCAGGAACCTTCGCCAATCCCAACATTTGAAAGTTTCAATAGTCGTTCTATCCTGCTTCTTCAAAATTCAACTTTTGCTTTTATTGTGTGTCACAGGGAAAACAATTACCTATATCTTTGAAGATACAGACATGCCATGGCATCAGAATATGTTTTCCAAGGCCTTCACTGCTATGTATCATTAGTCTACAGTGTATTTCTTGACTGCAGGTTCATTTTCTGTTGATAGCTGATGCTAACACGCAGAAATATCCATCACTTCAACATCTGAATTGGGTATTCTAAGGTGGGTAGCTATTATTAGTTTCATCTTTTTTATATTTATTCTTAATTCCATTTTTTCACATTGTGCTTGACTTTATTAAAACTTTCAGTCCTTTACATGTTCAGTTGTCAGACTTGCATTATCAGCATAACATAGCTAAACTTTCAAGTACTTTTTCCTGCCCCTACTAAAATCTATCCTGTCCCCAAGACCCCTGCAAACCCTTTGTGCTGATATTGCTGGCACTTCCTTAACAGCGATCCTGTGATATTACAGGAACTCTTCCTAACATACTTACTGATGTGATCCAAGGAGCCAGTGCAGAAACGGCCATAGAATTTCTTGGCTCCAAGGGCCCGCAAGTCCTGGATAGTGAAAGGCCAAAGGTGCAGCACATTGTTTCGGGAAAAGTTCTCTCTCTTCTCTACCACCACAACGTGTGCTCCAAGGAAAGCCAATTCAATAGCCGAGCGGAGACCACAGGGCCCTAATCCGATGATCAGGCACTGAAAAACATTGTCACAATGAACAGCCAGACATAAAGAATTTGGTAAGACAATGTATAGTCAGTGGCACTGAAGCTAGACAGGAACTTTACACAAGACTGAGTGGTATTACTTCAAACTAGGAGCCACAACATGGCCTGTGGGATAGAAAGAGACATTACAGAGTCCTCCCTCAGTTCCACATTTTTCCTTTCCTTTGCTGTGGACAAAGGAATGTTAGCTAACAGTTATAGTGGAACTTCCCTGATAATAAATTATCATTTACAATAATTGCTCATTAGTTCTGCTGACAGTTGAAGGAAGCATTTGTTTCTTCTATTCAGTCAGGCATCCTGTTCTACTCAAAGAAGAGAAAAAGTTCTACTTTAATCTTAGTGAAAGTTGGAATATAGCAACATTAGAAGTAATTGAAATGTAATATTTTTAAAATGCAAGCATTGAAAAATGCTTGGTTGCTTGAAAAAATGGACCACCATTAAAAAAAATTAAATGATATTTCCAGCCTCCAGGCAACCAAACATCCAAGTCCTGTTATGTCTCTTGACAAGTCACTGCAGATCCAGATGAGACTGCTACAAACTGCTCCCAAGGCCAGAATATATATTTAAGGCTTATCTTGACCATCAGACACACATACCTGCTGATCTGTGTTCAAAGAATCCATGGTGAAACTGATGGGAATAAACCTGCAAGTTGTTATCAGTAATGATGTTCACATAGCCAGAATTCAAACAGTATTTCCCACTTACTTGTTGAAATGCAATTTCAACTTTCTACACTATCAAATACTTGAAAAGTTCCAAAGTATCTTCCCAGCAACAAAACAAAAAGGCAATATTTCTGAAATACAAATGAACTTTATGATAAAAAAAATGTAAAGGCCAGGATAGCTTGAGCTCAGATTGACCCAACTTGCTTGGTGGCTAGTATTCCTTTATGTCACCAAGTGGATGGAGCAGCTAATTACTTCTTTGATCTAATTTTGTAATTTCAATTAATGTTCATAGTTTTAAAGATTAAAATATTTGCAGTTTTCCTGGGATATTTGTTTCTTTTAAAATACTTGCAGTTTTCTTGAGATGCCTGTTTCTTTTTATTTGTGTTATGTCTAGGTTTTTTTTTGTCTCCTGAGAAACTATCATTTTGTTGCTAAAAATAATGCTTATTCATGTACTATGTAAAAAAAGAATCAGCAGTTATGTTAGTGCAATTATTTTTGATTATTTTTAAATGTAGAAACACATTTGAGGGGATTCAGTTTTTTTCATTTTACAGAATTATGAACAGCTTTAAAGGAAATACTTTTCTTCTTTGAAAATATAGATTAAAAATGCAATCATCAGGGATGTGGGGTTTTGATAGGAGTATAGGAATGAAGAAAACCATCTGTAAATAAGGAATCAGAAACTTATAACACTGAAAGACAGACCTAAACTAATCTCTTCATACCAAACAGAGGAAAATTAGTAATAATACCCAGGCATCAAGTATGTAACTAGCTATTATACTGTCTAGACTTATAATTATGACACCTATAGACATATGTCTTTGCATGTAGAAGAACTAAATATGCTATACTACTAAACTATAAAGTGTCTTCATAATTTAGCCAAAGGAAAGTTAGTACTAGTAATCAGACACCAGTCATGAAGCCAGTTATTACAATGTCTAGATCAGCCGTGGGCAAACTACGGCCTGGGGGCCGGATCCGGCCCGTTCGGCTGTTCTATCTGGCCCACAGAGCCGAAAGGGTGGAGGGTTCTCTTGCTCTCCCAGAAGGCTACGTGAAGTAATCGAACTTTGAATTTATATTAGTTCACACAAACACTCCATCCATGCTTTTGTTCCGGCCCTCCGGTCCAGTTTAAGAACCCATTGTGGCCCTCGAGTCAAAAAGTTTGCCCACCCCTGGTCTAGATCCTAGTGTCTTGGCATCTCATATGGAAACCTATCAAAAAGAATCTTAATAAGATTGCAACTATGACGTGACTTTTTACCTTGGTGTTTGAACATGCTCTTCCCTGGTCATAGTCTCTGTGTCCAGCCTTCTTGTCCAATTTGGTCCACAAAGCTTTAGCACTCCAATAATTGAGAGAAGACTTGAGCTTGTGATAGAAATGGATCTGGCCAGTGTGTTCCAGATTCAGATAACTGCACAGCTCTTCAAATCTGCTCAAGACCTCTTTGCACTGCTTGGCATGCAGAAAGGCGTCAAAGAGAGAATGAGACTGATTTGGTTGCTCTCCATCTTGCTGATTCATTCTCCTGGGACTTCAGGGGCAAGAATGAAGCCTGGAAAAGAAAACAGAAGATTAAAGATGTGTATCAATGTTCCTGTGCCCAGAAGTGATGGAGAAACTAAAGGCAAAGTACAACTCCATTTGTGCCTCCATTTGTGGCTGACACTTAGGAAGAGGAACGTGGAGTCCCATCACTCCTTTGCTTTTAGAAGCAGGTATTTTTCAGGCAATGCCTCTATTTGAGCTCTAGATGCACTCAACCTTAGCATAAGGTGTTGAGGATACTGGGCTATTCTGCCATTATACATGTTTAAGACTCTTCAGAGTTGTTCAGTAGCCAAAAGAAGAGACATAATAAACCAAACCCAGAAAATCACATAGTATTATTCTTAGCTATTCTATAGCAGATGCCAGTTGTTTTCATAATGGGAGAAAAACCAACCATGAGTGTCAATATTGATTCAAATGAAGACCTTTCACTTTTTTCTGCTGAGAATCATTCCTCGTTGGGTTTTTTATTTTTTATTTTTGGCTCCACACATTGTTAGGGCAATTTAGAACAATTTTTACTACTATTACCTGTTCATCATCAACTGAATCTAAAAGATATGACAATCTAAAGAGAAGTGTAAAACATTTTATTTTTGAATTATTTCAAGTTTCAAACGTCCTCTTTCTGTGTGTGAAACAGATGTTTAAGCGCAACAAAAAAAGCCATTTTGAAATACGTTTTGAGCTTGAAATACTTCCCAAAATTTTCTATCCCTAGTTCAGGAAGCTTTTGAGCTCAAAGCAAAAATTTTCTAGTCTAAAAGTGTTCAGATTCAAACTATCTGTCTAATGCCATCTTGTGAAGCAAATTCTAACCATAGAACTTCTGGTATAGGCTTAGCCTCTTAACTACTAAATTATTGACCTCAATGTCAAGCTCAAACAAGCCATCGGAATTATTATAACATGGAGGGGATTAAACATGGAGCAAGATGATGAATTAGCTAAGCAAAGACACAGAACCATACCACATCCTCAATAACTAAAGTTTCTGTGCTTTATTTTTCCTAATTAGAACCTTGAAGAAGGGAAGGTTGATTTTAGTTAAAATGTACAGAAGTAAAAAGTTAACTTTTTATCCTTTTATTGTTTCACAAATCTGAGTTGTCTATTTCACAGCTGAAGTTTGTTTCACGTGGAAGAAAAATACAGGTAAGATAGAAATTAAACCCCCCTCCCAGCTTACAATATTTCTCTGATCAAATTAGCAATCATATTTTTATAGCAGGGCAAGTAACTTAGAAGGAGGCTTTCTTCAAACAAGAATAGTGTGAGACCTTCCTTCCCACACATTATCTAGCAATCATGTACAAGGGGTATACATTTCAGTCATGCTTCTTCTTTTTTCAGTCTTGGTTAATAACTGCACTAATTTGCATAATTTGTCAGACTTGCTGCTTATAGTCAGCACTACTCATACAGTTCTGAATTGGAATTACCAATAACCAAATTCATGACTTCTATCCCACTTTCTTCCTACACAACTCTGAAGTTAATAGCCACAAAACATTTCTCCTCCCCATCCCACTTAGAAGGTTCTGACATCTAAGTCTGCCTTAGATTTTTTTTTTGGCAAAATTTAAGCTTTTGTGTGAATTTTAATATTGTATTATTATAAATAAATATAAATACTAAAGAGTGCTTTAAAATAAACAGATATAGGAGCTAGATCTTCTGACAAAACCAAGTGCCATTCATCCCACTTCTATTCCAGGAGCATTTTCACAGACTCAGTACTAGTGCCATACACTATGTCGGAAATTCATATATCTGCTTTGTTCTCAACATGATACAAATCATCTCTTGATAGCAAATTGTTATAATTCTGCAAGAAAAATACACTATTAAAAGAACACTTTACCTTCTTAGAACATCATAGACCTTAGGATGGTCTTTCTCAACTAAAGTCACTTGTACTGAAAGGCAGGTTTTGCCAGGAAAATTCTTAACCACTTTTCTTCAAGAAGTTCAATGTTTAACTGCTGTCACTTGAGCGGAAATAAAGGTTTTTCTTTAAAAAAAATCACATTGCATGCATAAATTAGCTCATTGGTTCATGGAAAGTTTCTGCTGTCACCCATCAGCTACTTCTGAATAGCTGTGGTTGACCCAGAAAATTAACCCAGTATTTTTTGCATATCATTGCCTTGACTTGTTTGCAATTTCATTCCTCCACATATGTGTTTATGCAGTTACAACTCAGTTTAATGCATCAGTGATTTTATGAAACTGTTCAGAAAAATCTATGGCGCATTACAAAAGTTTTTACAGTGATTCTTAAAGTGATACAATTCTTTATAATTTGTATATAAAATAACAGTAGTTTATTTTATTTAAAATAGATATTCAAAAAATCTGATTAGGATAAACCATTCTACACTGTTATCAACTAGTCCAGCGGTCGCCAACCAGTGGGCCGCGGTCCACTGGTGGGCCGTGAAAAAATTTTGGTGGGCCGCAGAGAAATCTCACCCCCGGAACACCCCCCCAAAGCAATTAATCCAGGCTTCGCAGAAACACAAGGCTGCGCAGCCCACATGGGAACCTTCCCTGCCACTCACTCCTTACCTGGCAAACTTGCCTGCTAAATTGCTATTTTTCCTTTTTCCGATCATCATCTGTTCTGCTGTGCTGGGAGATTTAGATTAGCTAGGAAGCAGGAAACGGTTGGATTTCTTGCTTTCTAGCTAGTCTTTAGATCTTCGGCTCTGCTTTTAAGCACAGCCAAACCTCCCTTAGGACTGAAGATTCTATTATTCAGTGCAGACTCATGGCAAGCAAATTTGAGAGACTGAGCTAGCTGATGGCAGATAGATAGATCACTGAATGATTCTGTGAGCAACTCAATCTGCCTGCCTGCTTTGCCTGATTTTGGGTAAAAGTTGCTCTTTTTAAATAAAAAATTCAATATTTACATACATGGTGTGTTGTGAGTTAATTTTGTGAGTTTGCTTGCTAGCAAATTTTATGAGTTTGCTTGCAAACAAATTTTATGTGACAGACTGAGTTAGCCAATGGCAGATCTCTGAATGAATCTGTGATTCTGTGAGCAACTCAATCTGCCTGCCTGCTTTGCCTGATTTTGGGTAAAAGTTGCTCTTTTTTAATTAAAAAAATCAATATTTATATAAATATTTATAATATTTACATACAAGTCATGCCCAGCCAGTCACATGACCACCAAGCCACACACACAAATTAGGCCACACCCACAGAACCAGTTAGTGGTCCCTGGGATTTAAAATTATGAGTTTGGTGGTCCCTGAGGTCCAAAAGGTTGGTGACCTCTGAACTAGAATGAGTAATTTTCTTCCTCCCTCCCTCCCTCCCTACTCCAGACAATATCCTGTAATCACTTGTACAATTAAGCTCTATTCAGTCTTTCTTTTCTGTGAGGCAGAAAACTATTTGGGTGTATCTGATGTGTAAATTATACAAACATGGAACAAAATGAACTAAGACCACAAAACTGATTAACTGCTTGATCCAAACTAGGAGTCAAAAAGATCTGAGAATCCAGTGACTTCCCCTGTTCTTGCATTTCCTGAAGTTTTTTTTTAAAAAGTATCCTCTATTGCTGTTTGAAGCTGGGTTGACTTTTACTACATATACTCTGTTTACAATGCTTTTCAGCAGGAGAGAGTTGTTAGCATAGGCATTCTACTGAGATATAGCATGACGTGGTCAACATAGCATGTGACCTGAGCTTGAAGCAAAATCCTTTGGCAGTGATGAGAATTTTCCTCCCTAGGAAAGAAATCTGTTTCTAAATGGAAACATTAAAAAATCAGATGAGATATTTATGATTAACCATTTCCACCATGAAATTATTTATGTAATATCCTAAACCAGCCATGGGCAAACTACAGCCCGGGGGCCAGTTCCGGCCCGTTCGGCTGTTCTATCCAGCCCGCCCGCAGAGCCGAAAGAGCGGAGGGTTCTCTTGCTCTCCCAGAAGGCTACATGAAGTAATCTAACTTTGAATTTATATTAGTTCACACAAACACTCCATCCATGCTTTTGTTCCGGCCCTCCGGTCCAATTTAAGAACCCATTGTGGCCCTCCAGTCAAAAAGTTTGCCCACCCCTGTCCTAAACAATCAGCCACTCTCCTCAGTCAAGGAAGGGATGTTTCTGACTAGCTATATATTTATTTAATAAATATTAAAGCTCCATAGCACTAGAGGTCTTTATATAGCTATCATGAACATTTATTGTGCTCTGTCTATTCAACTGATTCATTAATCAAAGGTCCAGTTGGAAGTAGGAACTCTAGGAGTAGCTGTGGGAAGCAACCTGACCTCAGAAGAACTTTCTCAGTACTGCATTGAAGAGAGAATGCCATGCTACCATGATGTGTTAGATTTCTCTAATCATCATTAATTAAATTCTCTATAACCCTAGACAACTTATATTTCTATTGGCTCCCTTACCTATCTTTGTTTTGGACTTATAGGTACTTAACATCTGTGAAAATCTCAACAATTTGATCTCTATGATTTGATCATTCCAATTATTGAGAAACTTAGCATTATATCTATACCGTATACATTCTTATTTTTTGCCTGTATTTTTTTTTCACAAGTCATTCTGGAAGGTCTACCAACCCCAGATAGCAGAGACTGTGCTTGCAGTTTCTCAGAGTACAACTCAGAAAGCTTGTAAACAAGATCACCAGATCCAGAGACATATACACGCAGATTTTCTCAAACAATACAGACTTTTAAAGAAATAGCATTACATTATATACATTAATTATGTACTTCACTTAATCTAGAGATTACTTTCCACCAAAGTCCTTGGCTGGTATATAAAATGCTAAAAATCTAAAAAGAAATAAAAAAAAATATAAAACATAAATCTAATTAAAATAAAGTTATTTTATCACTTTGGTAAGAGGCTTAAACCTTTTTAAAATGAAAAAAAAATCAGTGTAGCCCAACTGAAAATGATATTTTACAAACCTTATGTCTCATTTGAAAAGTAGAAGAATGGCACTAAATGGCAGATGAGGCAAATTGGACTATGGAGGCTACTATACATAGCAACTCAGAATATGAAGATTATCAAGCAATCCTTCCAGAACAAGTTGAAAACCATTAACTGAACTGGATGAACCATTCATAAACAAGAACTGTATTATTTAAATTATTGTTGTATCTACTCAGCCCTTCTTTCATTGCCTTAACTTTCTGCCCATTAAATGCACCTTCCACATTTTGTAAAGAATATGACCACTGAATTTCAATTTTTCTTGAATTTCAGAAAGGTTTTGAGATCTTTTAAATTAGAATGGGACAACTTGCCGTGGCCAACTCATCACGGCCATCTCATCATAGCCACCTTGCCACAGGACAATGCACTGCAGCCAATTTGCTGCCAGACAATTCCACACAGGACAACTCAACATGATAAAGGTTATCCGCCACTGTTTCTTCAGTATTATTTCTATTTTTGTAGAAATGGACAAAAAAGAAAATAATGTCAAAGAAAGAGTGGTGGGCAACATTTAATGTGTTGAAATATGCCACATCGAATTGTCCCACAGCAAATTAAATGCGGGTGAACTGTCCCATGGCAAGTTTGCTGTGGCAAGATGGCCATGGTAAGATAGCCATGGCAAGTTGGCTAAATATATGGAACGCCCTGTGTGAAGCCCTACGCCCAGTTTCAATGTTAGCTGCCGCCACCTCCCCAGCTCATAAAGGTATAGGCAATTCTGTTTTACATCTGGAAAATTGCCAGAAAAATCTCAAACAAAAGGCTTTTGCTAAGAATATATAAGAAGCTGGTGGTAGAGGTAAAGTGATAGCTCAAACTGTCATTTTTGCATTAAAATCCTTATCTGGATCTTGATGCTAGATCAGTTCCACATTGCAAAACAAATCCAATACTCCTCCCTATTCTCACTTAGAAATGTAGCATCCAAACTTGTTTACCAGGTTGTCCAAGTTTCTAAGAGCCTCATCCACAGGTTATAAACTTGTTCTTGAACTGTATTGCAAAGTGTTTAAATTCCTTCAGATATGAATCTTGGTTTCTAAAGATCAGATTGAACACTCATATGGAAACCAGAGATGATCGGATGAAGGGAATATTTTTCACTTCTACCCAATTCCAAATGTTAGAATTTTCCAAAAGAAAAAAAAGCAACAGTTAAATTGCAGTAGTTATCTAGAGCCTCCAAAATTTACTTTCTTGACTATAAACATGATAGAAGTGGTTATTTGAGAAAATGCTTCTCCTAGGTTATATCTACTTGTCCCATTGGGAGAGGCAGGTTACAAGTCCCATCTATGAAAGAGTGTTTTATGGAAATAATCTAGTTATCTACAGAGTGGAGGAGAGAAAATAAGGAAGGAGGATGTGCCAGCATTACAAAATTACTGGATATATGCAATATAGGAATGGCCTTCCCATATTGGAAAAGTGATGAGATAACAAGTCACCATCATTAAAAAAAACCTGTTAGTTGAATGAGATCAACTTTTTCCTGTACATGAGGGCTGGTAACCCATCATAGAAGCTAATTAAACAGGACATCAAGTCATTTTTCCCCACTTCTAGATCAAAAATATTGCTCACAGAAAATGCCTGGGTGCAGTTCTGTGATCTAGATTACAAACAGGCTGCAGGACTGGTAGAAGTGACATCAAGAGCACTGATGCAGAAAGTCAAGAAGTGAATTTGACTGAGCATAAGTACATGCCCATGTGCATGATAAGAGAAGCGAAACACCACTTTTTCTTCTCTCTTATTGCCTCAGCATGCTACGCCTTGACTTCCTGAAGTCAATTTCCTGTCTGGAAAGAACCAAAGTCAAAGGCTCTAGCCCAGATGATGCAATAAACTGCAACCTTTTGCTGAGAGTCATCCAGATTGGTTTAAGTCTTGACTCCACATAGGCAGGATTCAGGATGATGACATCATCTTGCTTGGTTAACTAGGATTCCTTTTGCCCTCTGATCATCAGTTAACTGGCCAGGGTACTCTCTCAGGTATCCTCTGCCACCTGTAGACTGAATCCCTGCCCCTCTTGCTTCTAAGGGGGAGGCAATTCTCTGGATCTGGCAAACACATTGACACTTCATTGTGGAAGGACATGCTACTAGTGGCCTTGAAAGAGGCTCTGGTGAATCCCATTCCTTAAGCCCTCTTTGGATTTGGATTATCATCTGGCCTCCAAACTTCCCTTTTGCGGAAAGATGAGGCAGTGGTTGGGCAGCAACTATGGAGTACCTTAAATTAGGGGAATTACTGTTTGTTCACTGGGATTTCCAGTCCAGTGGTGTCTCTTTACTGGATAGCACTAGCACTGAGAAAGCAGGTCCATGATCTGGAGGGTCTTCTGGACTCATGGCTCCTACTAGAGCAAAGTGAGACCTTTGCTTAGTTTGGGCTGGTGGGTCAGTTAAGCCTCAATCTAGAGCAGGGAATCTTGCTACTGTCACTCATGTCCTTGTCATCTCTTGCTTAGACTTCTGAAATATGCTGTTGATGGGAACGCTTTTTAAGATCATCCAGCAGTGATCAGCCCATCTGCTGATAGGCATTGAAACACCCTGTACCAATGTTGCAGTCTCTTTGCTGATTGCTAGTACGACTGACAATGTAGTTATCAGAAGTTAAGAGTGACTCCTTGGTGTCAAGTGAACCAACCTTAGAAAACTTTATCTACCTTTTTGCAGGTAGTCCTTGACTTACAAGTATTTATTTAGTGACCATTCTAAATTACAATGGCACGGAAAAAAGTGACTTAATCGCCTTTTGCGACCTTCTGACAAGCGAAGTCAATGAGAAAGTCAAATTCAGTTAACAACCGTGTCAATGAAGGTTGTAAAATGGGGCAAAACTGACTGAACAGTTTAGAAACTGCTTAGCAACAGAAATATTGGGCTCAACTGTGGTCACAAGTTGAGGACTATCTATGCTGACAAAATAAATTATGGATAACCATGGAAGGAAAAAAATGCTTCTATGTATCCCAAATTCTATGCAGGAGAACTTCAGGGCAGAAATTCAAGTTTCTGATCTTTTTCCTCATATCAAGTAATTATTCTTTGTCATCAGTAGATCACTGATACTGAGCCTTCACTGAGTTTCCTCTTCATTTATCCAGTGATGATGCTGGCACAGATACAAGATCACCAGAAGTTTTTTTCCTTCCTACACTCTTTCAGAGTGTAAACAAGAAAAGAGATCAAGGCACAGCCAACACTTCTAGTTTAGAAATAAATGTAAACTACAGCACAGATACATTTATCAGACTGTTGAAACCCTAGAAAAATCAAGTTAATCTAGAATGCAACTTTTACAACACTTGGCTCAACTTAATACCTTCCCAATACAGTGATATCCAAGCGTACAAAATTTCAAGTTAGCACAGATGTTATAATCTCAATACAACCCAATGCAGTTTTAGAGATCTGTGGTCTTATCAGTGCTTATAAGATAGAAGGCAATGCTTCCCACAACCATTGTTTTTCTGTAGAAGACCCCGAAGGGCAATACACAAAAGAATTCATACTGTCATTCACTTGGTCCTAATGCTATCAATCTGGCCAAGGGTGATTTCAAGTGAGTTCAAGGGATCTGAGCTTTACTCTTTGCATCCACATTGCAACTGGCCATATCAAGGACTCAGCAGAAGAACTTTTTGATTGAACTTAATTGTTTTTCTATAACACTTCCGGGAAAATCAAACACCAATTAGTAGGTGCAGACTGTGAAGCAAGCCTTACAGCCTTGCCGTTTGAAACCATCTTTTAGCTGCAGTATTGAAAAGCGCGCACTTGCCAAGATTGTTAAGAGAGAACTGGATTCACATACACACACCAGTTTATGAAGAAGGATAGTTCCCATACTAGATGGGAGATGATGAGAACTTTAAATCCAACTAGCTTCAGGAAGGTGACATCAGGGATTATGTTGTTATGACCAAGTCTCTTTCCTTCTGGGGTTATTTACAAGAGCTAAAGAGCAACAGATGAAAGATAAGCTTCAGTTCAGTTCAGTATCTGTTTCCAGAGCCCAAGAGGAAGGAAGTGTACATGCTAACTTTCTTAAGCTTTTGCTGCCACGGGGTGCAGAAGGTGTTGCTGCTCACTGATTGGGTTCACTTCATGGCAAAGTGTATTTTCTCAGCTTGGCATACCAAACAAAACCAGTCAGTGGTTTGCAAATATTGGTTTTATGCCTTAGTATATCATGCCAACCAGTGCAGTTAGTTTATTCAGCAAATCATGGTTAAACAGACCATAATTTACATGGGTAAGCCTAGCCCCTGCTAACGTAAATTCAGATACAAAGGTTATACAGGTTGTCCTCAACTTACGACCACAAGTGAGCCCAAAATGTATGTTGCTAAGTGAGACATTTGTTAAGTCAGTTTTGCCCCTATTTTACAACTTTTCTCACCACATTTGTTAAGTGAATCACTGCAGTTCTTAAATTAGTCACACAGTTGTTAAGTGAATTTGGTTTCCCCATTGACTTTGCTTGTCAGAAGGTCGCAAAAGGGGATCACATCAATCCGGGACACTGTAATGGTCATAAACATGAGTCAGTTGTCAAGCATCCAAATGTAAATCACGTGACCATGGAGAGGCTACAACGGTTGTAAGTGTGAAAAATGGTCATAAGTTACTTTTTTCAGTGCTGTTGTAACCTGGAATGGTCACTAAATGAACTGCTGTAAGTCGAGAGCTACCTGTAGTGCAAAAGAAGGCACTACAGGTAGTAAATCTGGAAGTACACAATAACTATATCTTTCTTCTCTCATTGTCTAGCTGAAAATTGAGCATTGTGAGCCCACCCAGAGTTGTGTTTTAAGAAGGGCAGCCACACAATTCTTTAAAATAAAATAAAATGTAAAAACGAAATGCATTTTAAAAAAAAGCTCTGTTGAAAGCTGTCAGTGGGATTAAGTGCCTTGATTATCTCTCTACACTGAGGACAAAAAGTCCCATTTCTCCAGGCATAGAGATTCAGCAGCAGTGTCAAACTCTCTACCAGAATTTTTGGGCCAGATCCAAATGCTTGCAAGAACTGGCCGATGGTTGAAGGCAAGGGTACATTGGCAAAGCGACAATCTGCCAAGGTTGAAGCCAGGCATGAGTTCTAGATAATAGCAGCTTGAAGAGAAGGTTTTTATAGCTGCCCAGAGATTCAGTGATTCTACAATCAATTACTGTGGTAGTCCAATTTTCTGACCAAAAGGAGGAAACACAAGAGGAGTCAGGCAGCAGATCTAATCCCTCCTTAAAACCAGCTGAGACCAACTCTTCCCATCCTTACTAGACAGGAGGGCACCTGCCACAGAAGCTAATAAAACAGAACATCAAGTCGTTTTCCCCTTCTGCTGAATCCAAAATACTGCTATAACAGAAAAATGCCCGGGTGCGATCACTCCCAAGTCTGTGCTTTATCAACCAGCAGCGAACCGTCCCCACCCACGAATTTAGTAAGAAGGGGGGAGTCCTCCATGCCTACAAAGACCTTCATCTTGAATTCAACTCTTAGCCTTCCAGTTCTTTAGATTCCCCTCATCCTGGCCATTCTCCCTTGCCCTGGAAGGACAAGGGTCTGCCCTTCCTTTTTTGGTGTGGGGGAGCCAAGCACTCTGCATATGCTTAGCGGCACCCTGTTTTTTGCCGATTCATATTCCAGGCTACGCCCCGCCCACCTGCAGACCTACCCGCGGTCGTTCCGGTCAGGCAGAAGCGCACAAAGACGCGGCCCTTCTTCCCCAGATAGGGAAGCGACGGAAAAGCCCCTCTTCCCGCCGGTTCTCCTTTGGCAGTTGGAGTAGCGCCGGGCGCCGTTTCTTCCGCCGCGGGGACTCCGCTCGGAAGGACCTGATGGGCGGGAGGATGTTTGAGGAGGAGCCCCTGCGCAGCCAAGGTGCCCCTTGCCCTCCTGGGGCAGGGAGTGGAAAAAAAAAAGGAGCGGTTCCCTCCCGAGCTCCGCAAGCAGCAGACGGAAGGAGAGCATCGGGCACGGACTGGGAGAGGAACGGGAGCCACATCGCCGCGAAGGCGGGGCTTCCCGGCCGGCCGGGCGTTTCAAAAGTCCCTGAGCGACGTGGGCTGGACCCTGAGAGCGTATTGCTGTCGTGGGTGGGTTTTTCGCGCGCTCTCGTGGAGCAGACGAGGCCTGGAAGGTGGGCTGCCGCCCCCCCTTTTAACGACGATAAAGCCGTTGGAAGGTGGGGAGGGGGAGAGGGACTTGCCTCCCAGAAAAATGTAGTAGTTCGGTGCTTAAAAGAGACCGAGAGATCGCTACCACAGTATTTATTTTAACTAATCAATTAAAGCATTCCAAGACTTAGGATAGTATTTCCTCTTTCCTTCAATACAGTACATTGAAAACGAAACGGAGAGGCGGGGGAAAATGCACGGACATAAAAGATATTTTAACTTAAGAAGTTGTGGGAACTTCATCACTTGGAAACTTTGAAGACGAGACTGGACTGCCATCTGTCAGAAACGGTGTAGGCAGGCAGGGTCTCCCGCTTGGGCGTGGAGGGGGGCGGTTAGACTAGATGACCTACAGGGTCCCTTACAATTCTTGTTATTGGGTTCTGTTCTACATACTGAAGGGGTGGGTGTGTTTCAAATGAACAGTCGCCTCCCTCTTCCCCAGTTTCTCCAATTTCTTAGAAAACTCTCGGGATTGCATTTCTGACTTGAGAAAAAGAAACGAGATCTTCCTCTTTTGTATAATCCGTTTAATTGGTTTATAGTTTAGTTTTACTGGGCTCCATCTGGAGATCCGTAAGGGAAGAAGATGAAGTATAAACGAAAAATAAGAAGTGGTTTTAAAGAACTGATCACGTGTGGAACAAATAATAAACAGTTGCACTTCCTGCTGGTGCCGAGTGACAAAATGCAACCACACTTTCCTCTTCGTTGCCCAATACTGAGAACGGAGCAATAGATATTACAAACGATTTCCTGTACGTGTGAAACCTTCTGCAGGCACTGTTAGAACTTGGTGTTCTCTAAGTTTGGGTTTTTTTTTCTTGCAGAAGTTTCATTACCCAAACTAGGTAATATCATCAGTGCTAGTCACTGTCAGAATTTAGGTCTCATTTTGATTCAAGACACTGACATCATTCTTTCCCAGAAAGAATTAAGGCACTAGCCAGAAATAGTTCAACTTAATCTTAGAATGCATGTGGTCATTGTGATGGGCTGCAGTACAATTCAGGAAATTCAACATCAATATAACAAAACAAAGAGAAAAGAGAGGAGAACAGAATTTGTTCGCATTTTTACTATCATAAGAAACATTTTTTTTTAGCCTCAAGCACTTAAACTTGTTTGAAAATCATATAGTAAAAAAAAATTGAAACCCCTAACCAAAGATAGCATTTACATACTGAATTTTATAGCATGTGCAAAATAAGCACATGTTCTATATGATTTTTTATATATTATTTAAGCTAATGAAGAAATGAAATATAGTCATGCAAATAGAAGCTTTGCATTCAGAACCTTGATTTTGGTCAATATTTGACTTCTGAGACTTTATGTTTGTTTTCAAAAGTCAAAAGTTTGTTTCTAAATCTACAAATTGATAGTCAAAAGATATTCAAGCTGTATGAATAATATCCATTCATACTTTTATGTAATATATCTACAGAACTACAGAATATATTCTGCCAGAATACAAGCAGGCAAAATCATGAGTAGTAAGGAAGATGTTCAATGGCAGAATTGAAAAAGTATATTAATTAGACTAGTTTTTTCCAAAAAATGTATATGTACACTAAATCACCATTGTATCCCCTGCTCTCTTCAATATTACTCTTGTTTGCTTTAGTTATAAATAATCAAGAGGCTCAGACACCATTCTTATGCAGAAAAGTTAGAATATTTGGGATTGGATTCTTTAGCCTGGAAAAAATGTGACTGACAGAGAAACTATGTGATGGTATATCGTGCAATCATACAACATTTTCTTCCTCTGTTAAAACACCAGAACCAAAGATCATCCAACAAAGCTGAATGGAAGGAGATTCAGAAAAGACAAAAATATTTCATCCAGCATAATTAATCTTTAGAATTCACTATTTCAAGGCAGAGGTAATGACCACTATGTTCGATGCTTTAAAAGAGGACTTGATAAATGAAAGAATATCAGTATTGAAGATTCAATATTACCTCTGTGTTGGGGTGCAGCATGCTTTGACATATTTTTGTGTCCTTTTTTGTGTCCATAATTTTCAGTGTCCCTTTTGACAAAATTCTGTAGTATGATGGTAAGCAATATAAGTCCATAAATTAAATGTTTACAGTAATTTAATATTGGAGAAATGTAATAGTTTCTATGTAGTTTCCTAATGAGTTAAACAGTTCTCCAGAAGAGCTCTGTTTTGACTCATTTCTGGAAACTCAACAGGTTTGGGACATGGCCAACCACCTCTGGAGGACTCTTCCATTAAATAAGCCACAAAGGAAACACCTCTTCTTAACTTCAGCACCTTCTTCCCCAATTTCACAACAATGAGACTTTACCAACAATTTCCCACATGTAGTGCATATCAGATAAGAATGTACCAACTGTATTTCCAGACTGGTCTTTAAAAACAGACCCTTGTGGAATGCATTGCTGTAGTTCAATCAAATAGTCCCAAAAGCAAAGCTGATTGTTGAGGGTTTTTTTTTGCTCCAGGTAGGATTTCAACTAGCACATCTGCAGCTAAGTTTCAAGTTATGAATCTGTTTCCCCAGCTACCACTTTGAGAGACATTACTGGAATCAACCAAGAACATCAATGGGCAGAGAGCAGTTCTGCCTTGGGTTTAGCTTCAAAAGGTTTCTTCCAGCCCAGATGGCTTCTACAGATTGGAACAGGACTTCAGTTATATATGTTTCCATCTCATATTTACATGAGATCAGTCTTCCATACTTGTATTCTCATGATTCTCAGAGACCACATTTAAACAGCAGCATTTATCACATTTTATTTGGTAGATTTGACATTTCAGGAGAGGAAGGGGTTTGAAAGTAGTATATTTTTGCTTCTTTTTTGGAACGCATCACACTTATAACAAGGATGAAAGGCACCACTTCCTTAGCAGCAATCAGCAGAAGGCAGATTTTTCAAGCCTGATACTCTCCAATCATGCTGGGGCAATTCCCAAATTTGTAAAGAGCACATAACTTATGTCTCAACACATCTGGAGGTTCAGCCCCAATAGGAACTGTCTTGGCTTCTAGTTTTGTAATAAAAATAAAAACAATCCATCTGTTTCCAACCAGACTTAGAAATAGCTGTACCTTAGGGGTATGCTATTACATTAACATTTCAACATGACCTCCAGGAGATGGAGCATTCCTAGCCCCTGTGCTAAGTATGTTCTGGAAAGTATGCTTGGTTTACAGGTGATATGTCAGTCAATGCCTTGGATAAGCTTTGTTGACTCTCAGTGATTTTTCATCATCTTTATTTGCATCCATTCCTCAGGTAAATAAGACATGGTTCCAAATTCTTAACATAAATGCTATGGCATTAGTCAAATGGGAAGGGCATCCATTCTCAGTCCCACCTTGTTACATTCAGGGTTCTGTCAGGTGAGACAAAACTCTCTGCCATTCTTGAAACCCAATCCTATGCGTGCATCTTTGCTTCAGTCTCATGCAGTTTTCCAAACATAATAGGGTTATAGCCTTTGGTTTGCAAATAATGAAACAGCAAATAATAATTTATTTTTCTCCTTCACAAATATTGTTATTGCAATTATGTGCTGGGTGAGCCTCATTGCCACCCATTAGTGGGAAGGAATGCTGCTCAGCACATTTCCCCATTAGTGACTTTGATAAATATCACTCTCATATTAAGGTTCCATTTCAAAGATTGTTTTAATCCCAGGACTGTAATGTATGCAATTATGTATTTCTACCATCTTGACTATGAAAAACCTCTCTGTTAAAAACCCAAGGACATCCCTTTTTTAGGCAATGACAATTATTCACATTATATATTAATATATTAATAAAGAGTTGTAAGCATTACCCCATTATTATAGTATCTCTTGAGCCGTGGTGGTGCAGTGATTAGAATGCAGTATTGCAGGATACTTCTGCTGACTGTCAGCTGCCTGCAATTTGACAGTTTGAATTTCACCAGGCTCAAGTTTGACTCAGCCTTCCATTCTTTCTGAGAGCGGTAAAATGAGGACCCAGATTATGCTGACTCTAAACCGCTTAGAGAGGGCTGTAAAGCACTGTGAAGCAGTATATAAGTCTAAGTGCTATTGCTACTGCTTAGCAAACATACTTACCGAGCTAAAACTATATCACCTTTAGTAGAGTTCATACTTGAATTCACTCAAATAAATAACTATTTGTGAGGTTTTCCAGGACATTTCAGCAGGGTGGGACCATATTTTAGGGCCTTGTTGGACTGAGTAGGACTATGTCTCAGGCACTTAGGGCATAGTGATCACAAACAGACATCCATATTGTTTTATTTTTTATTTTTCCGTAAGTCTGATGATGCAAAGTTAACAGTCAGAGGCTGCAAATGAACATTGCTTCTGCAGCTCCAGGATCCAGATTAGAACAAGGCAAGCAATCCCCAATACAAACATCCATAATGAAACCCAGTAGTATATGGGTATAGAAAACCAGGCTCTGCAAATCTCCAATTTAGATTTTTTCACCCTGCCAAAAATACATTTTAAAACAATCATTTAGTGCAACTAAATATTAAAGCTGCTATCTTATCTCAAAATGAAAAATCAGACCTGTAGCTCAAATCCCAAAATATATTCATATGTGGAGTTCTTGGTGTTCTCTGAGCTTGGCTTTTTTGCTTGCAGATATTTCATTACCAACTAGCTACCATCAGTGCTACAGTGTTTGGGGTTTGGTACTTTGCTTCCTGTTTATATATAGTAGCTTGCCCTGTCAATGTTGGTGGGGGTATGGTTTTCTCCTTGGTAGTTCCTTGATTAGGGTATTGTTTTGTGTTGGATTGTTTGATATTCTTCCCTTATTATATGAGTGATAGCTGCTGACAAGGATGTCTTTCTTTCTTTCTTTCTTTCCTTCTCCTTTCCTTCCTTCCATTTTGAATGGTATGCAAATATAGTTTATTTTTATATGTCTATTGATGGCTGATTTGTCTGAGTGCCAAGCTTTCAGGAATTCCTTAGCATTTTTGGATTTAGTTTGGTCTAGAATCTCTAGATACTCACAGTTTCCCAGTTGAAGCTGGTTGAGTCTGACCTTTTTTGTGACATTAAGGAGTTTTCATGATGTCTTTGTAATTTTACTTGGTGTTTAATGGATGCACTCTGCTAGTCTTCTACCCATACATAGTGGCTGTTAGAGTCTTATATTCTATGTTAAATTATCAAACAAAATCTATAAATTTTAGGAATTCTTGGAAGCTCGACATTCAAACAAATCAGCTGTCAATAGACACATAGAAATAAACTACATTTACATATCAAAAGAAACAACGAAAAGCTAAGAAGGTTAAAAAAAGAGGTCAGAACACCCCCCTCCAATAACCAAAACTCAGTTAAGCAGGGATTAACACCAGACAAACAAGCATAAAACAATACTCTAATGAAAGAACTACCCAGAAGAAAACCATATTTTCTCTAACACTGGTAGGGCAAGCTACTGTATACAAACAGGAAGCAAACCCCACACTCACTATTACTGATTATGTATCCAGTTGGATAAATGAAATGTCTGCAAGCAAATATCCAAGCTCAGGAAACACCAAGGACTCCACAGTGCAAGCCTGAGCTACATATACAGTATTCTCTTCTATTGGATACTCATATGTATTTCTCAGATATATAGACTCTATTTTCATTATTACTGGACGTGAATGCAAAATAAAATATTATGCCTAAGAAACACAAGTTCTGTATCTCTTAGAAGAAAGAAAAAATCTCAGAGAAGCATACAAGTCTCAGAGAAGCATACAAGTAGGACATGGACAACACTTGCTCCTGGCACTCATTGGCCATGTGTTGCCATCGTGACTACTACAATAAACATTGATGGACCTACTGTTTGTAACTTCACCCATGGGCCTGTTCTTTCCTTCATTCATACTTTAAACCCATCTGTGCTGGTATCTATTCTCACCCTGGCAAAACTTCAAAATCCTTGCTAAGAGGCCACCACAGGTGATAAGAATAGAAGACAATATTCACTCACAGCAGAGCATTTTCTTCCAATTCTTCACATTCCTTGTTTGCCGCTTCAGTACCCAATCCTTCATTGAGATTTTCTAGACTTTTGCTAGGGTGGCCTTTGCCCCTAAGTTCTGAATCTCTTCTGAAAAAGACAATAGAAGACATCCTTTATTGTCAGCTCCAAAGACAAGGTGTTGGTATTAACATTCAAAGTCCTTCATGGCTTGGGTTCGGGGTATTTGCAGGAGCGTCTCCTGCCAACATCGAATGTCGATCGCCCTGTGCGAACACACAGAGTGGGACTTCTCGGGGTGCCGTCCGCAAGACAGTGTCGGCTGGCGGTACCCCAGGGAAGGGCCTACTCTGTAGCGGCTCCCGCCTTGTGGAATCAACTGCCCTTGGGGCTCCATTTGGCCCCAGATCTCCGCTCTTTCCGCCACAATCTGAAAACTTGGCTGTTTGAACAGGCTGGGCTGGACTGACCTCTTGGGGGTGGGGTTAAACTGATTTTATTTGGGCTTGTCGGGTTTAATTTGTTTTTAATGTATTTATTGATTGTATTTTTTAGTTGTGAGCCGCCCCAAGTCCTTTCGGAGAGGGGGCGGCATACAAGTCCAATTATTAAATTAAATTAAATTAAATTTAAAAACTTATAGCACAGTTGGGTACCGACAACTTCACTAAAAAGGCCAAGGAAGCCAAAAGGAAATGTTCAAACCAGCAGTTTTGTTGAGCCTGACTTCTAAACACTGAGTCCCACTGTGAAGTCAGTCAAGAGGCAGAGAGTGATTAATTTGATTTCTTTATGGTCTCAAACAGCTGCCTTTGCTTTACACAACCATAATTATAAATTAAGCTGCATATGTCTGAATGGGCTTCTGCTTCCCTACTTTTCAATAGATCAAGGAAATGCTTTTTTAAAAAATGCCAATGCTGAAATGAAAAGATATACCCTGAGCATGTCTTTCTCGCAGTTTAAAATAATTGGAGCATCATCATGATTTTAGGAGTAATAAAATGAGTATCTGTAACTTCCACCACTTGTCTCCAAACCTGACTGAAGAATGCTTTTTAACAATAAAGAGATAATATTGGCCTTTGCTAATCCAGAGCTAGGTCGTCAGTGCTCCCATCACTTGCTGATCCAGCATTGCATCTCAGCTCAATGCACTGGCAGGAATTCTTTGTTTCCCACATCAGAAAAATAGTATGCCAGTGACCAATGGTATAAAAAACAACTTTGTATAATCACTTAGAGCTGGAGACCAATCAGAGCTCTGAGATGTACACAGGACAGGATATCTATGTTTGAAAATGATTTGGCACACCTTAATTGCAAAACTAACATTTTTCTGACAGAATCTGTCACAACTCAATATAGAAATGATTTTGGACTAGAATGATACATTATACGGGATTCTGCCACATCTGAAATGTGGGTTTCTTTAATATAAAGCCTTTTTTTTGCTTGGACTGAAATTCTTAATAGCTTAGGCTTTATGCTATGTTGCTATTGACATTTATATGGTTTCAATTTTTATAGTTGGAAATTTGAAAATAATGCAGTATATTCAGATACTTGGACTAATTAACAAAAATTGACTCATTAATGTTTTATTCTTTCTTTTTGCCTCTCCATTTCTTGTTTGCTTCTTTATTTCTCCTTAAAATGCTTAATAAAACATATCTAATAGAAAATAACTGGAGGTGCTTCAGAATGTAAGGAATCATATGCAGTACCTTTAAAGTAGCTGCATCCTTTTTCAACTCCAATCATGTCTTTTATGAGACTTTACAGACAGCTAATTTGATGAGGTGGCTAAAGGATCAGGTTAGAAGCTGGGAGACCACGAGTTCTATTCCTGCCTTAAGCACAAAGCCAACTGGATGACTCTAGGCCAGTCATTCTCCCTGAACCCTAGGAAGGAAGCAATGATAAACCACTTCTGAAAAATCTTGACAAGGAAACTGCGGGAACTTGTACAGGCAGCCTCCAAGAATCAGACTCAATGAAATGAAAGGGGGTGGGGGAAGTGTCTACATCATTTTTCAGGCTTATGCAGAAGATTTTTTTAAAAAAAGATGTATGCTTTAAAGAAAGCTTTACTCACACTGTCAATGTTCCAAAGATCTATTTTAGTTAACCTTTGAAGGCCTAATTAAAGGCCTTCATTCTGAAACCATTTTACCCATGGTAAAAATAAGTATGCAACAAACCCATAACTCCACTTTACTTACAGGGAGCTAGTGCATTGTAGTGGGGAAAGTAGTGGACAATATATGGAGTTGACAAGTTGACTGCGCTAGTCACTCTCAGTCCAACCTATACCAGTTGAGGGTCAAACTAAAAAAGGGATAATTTCTGGGCCTTCTTGAGTGCCTGAGATAACAGGACCGTAATTTAACAAATGTAGGCAAAAATCATTTTTATAGCTACATCTGGGAAACAAAAAGATATATTTTAAGAGGACCTGCTATCCCTCAAAAGAAAACTGGCTGCAGTTTAAGGTGCTCAATGTGAGGTCCTTGAGCTACATTTCCTACCTTTGAAGCCTTGAATACAACCCCGGAGACCCACAAGAGTTGCAAAGAAATCAAGGTAGTTAAAGTTTCAGAAAGGGAAAAATCATTGTATTTGGGATTACATTTTTACATTAAAAAATCAATGCATATTTAGCTTTCTGCCTTCATTTACTTTTTGGCCTTGAGCTGCTTCCTTCTGGAGCACGTCCACCCACCCCAGCACTCAGAGGCCAAATGCAGCCCATTTCTAGCAGAAAGGATGCCTGGATGATGCCTTACCCTTCTGCACAATGGCTTCTTTCTCTGTTACAATGGCTGCTATTTGCTCCTTGCAGGCTTTGCTGTGAGAAGCTGGAAAAGTTTGGATGCAGGATCAAATGATTCTCTGCAGGGTCTTCTTGGGAAAAATGGGACTGTCTGTGATGGGGAAACAAAGAGAAACCATCACGCCTGAGCCATGCTCAGTGAGCGAAGCTCTTTGTATTAGATGAGGGGTCCCCAAACTTGGCAACTTTAAGACTTGGGAGTTGAAGTCCACAAGTCTTAAAGTTGCCTAGTTTCGAGACCTCTGTGTTAGATGATCCCTACCTTTGTGGACTTTCATCTTTGCCTATTGATGGCTTAACCACTTCTCCCTCAAGGCCTTCCTCATTTTCAGAGCTATGGAACTGATGCAGAGATAATTAGATAACAGAATAACAAACAGCATGACAGAGTTGGAAAGGAACTTAGAAGTCTTTTAGTCCACCTCCCTGCTCAGGCAGGAAACTCTATACCATTTCAGACAAATGATTATCCAATCTCTTCTTAAAAACTTCCAATGTTGGACCACCTACAACCTCTGGAGGCAAGCTGGCCCACTGATTAATTGTTCTTACTGTTAGGAAATTTCTCCTTAGTTCTAGGTTGCTTCTCTCCTTGGTTAGTTTCTATTTATTGCTTGTAAATACAAGCAGAAGTATGGGGGGGAAAAGCTGTGACTGGCTTGCCATTCTGTAGTACCCCCATCACAGTATCATCTCTTGTATGATTTTAAACAATTTCAAGAATGAGCATTTTAATGTAAGTTTCTTGTCCTCATGGAGTAAAGCTGGAAAATATGAGCAACTAGAACATTCTGGAGACAATGAGATTAAGTCACTAGCAAATTTTCTAACTTTGGGCTAGACTGTAAATGAATTCAGAACTGGCTTACAAAGAGAGAATGATGGTCAAATGGTAATGGAAATACAGTGCCTCCAACAAGTTATGTTCTTGCAAATGATTCATAGTAATAGAAGGGATTGCTTACCGTTAGCTGCCTGGGTACAACTGCAATGCTGACTCGACGCCGAGCTGAGCCCTGGAGTGCAAAGAAGTTTGATTAGCATGCCTAAAGTTTGGGATTGGCTGTTATGGGGATCATGTCTCCCTTAAGGCTATGCCTGTCCCCTTTCCTCAATCTCTTAACAGTTCATTTTCCAGGGACAATATGACAGAGTTCACATACCATGCTAGCTACAGTATTTACTGCTTAATCACATTTCAGTACAAACATGTATGTATCTGAATCACTCTAAACTCTGGTTTACAAATTGCAGTGCATGGTTTCACCCAATACCTACAGTCAGAACTAAACAATCAGTGTGGAGATGAAATAAAATGAGATCTTGGAGCTGAGCAAGAGTTGAAAGACCAACAAGATTGGTGCTGCCCAGTTACAGAATAAGACAAAAATTCCACCTTTCCTTCTTTGGAGGTGATGAAGCTCTGTGACTGGACTGCCTGCCTTCTGTAACCCTGCCACCATCTAAAGCAATGATTCTCCATTGAAGCAGCTGAGAACTACTCCCCACAATCCTAAACTTCCTTACCTGCTGAAAAAATCGTGCTAGAGGATATTTCAGTCTCTGCTCACCATCATCTATGACACAAAAAGATTTTTTTTTTAATGGGAAGGACCGTAACTCAGGAGTTCAAGTATATGTTTTTCAGTTCAAAGGTGCTATATTCCACCTGTAGTATCTCCAGGAAGAGTTGGGAAAGTCCAGTGTATAAAACCCTAGAAAATTAGGTAGATTGAATATGATTTGACATTCAGTTTTCCTCAGTAGATTATGTTCCGCTTGGGTTATTAAGGGGCATATAACATGCCGCACAATTGACTCACAGCAAGCTAGTATCTTAAGGCAACTTTAAAAACTGGCTTTTTCTGAAATGGATAATCATGAATACTGAATCTGGATAATTGTTTTATAGTGTGGGACAAAGGGAGCTTTTGTATGTTGAACAGACTGTTATTTGATAATGTCAGGAATGGATCGTGTGGAAAACATGGAAAGAATATCAGTGTCTAGAGTCCTTATTAGCCAAACTAAGGGACAGGCCCAAGAAGACCCTTGAAAAGGTTGGTTTGGGAATCTCTTTCAAGGTAGCTTGCCACTCTAAACTACGGTAAAATTTAAGAACTACTTTTTGTATGAATTTTTTGTCAAAGAAAGGTTAATTACACTGGGAAACCAACCTTTTTTCTTGTTGCATGTTTCTTGTCTTTACATACTCTTCATTGTCTTTACATACTCTTCATTGCTGACTGCCGGCTGACTGCAATTTGGCAGTTCAGATCTCACCAGGCTCAAGGCTGACACAGCCTTCCATCCTTCTGAGGTGGGTAAAGTGAGGACCCAGATTGTTGGGGGCAATATGCTGACTCTAAACCACTTAGAGAGGGCTATAAAGCACTGTAAAGCAGTATATAAGTCTAAGTGCTATTGCTATAGCTATTCATTGATAGAGCTATTGTATATTAAAACAATTCTACACATAAGAATACATGCAATGGATTAAAAATGTAATTATATCAGCTTGGGAAAAAGGGAGAGAAAAATCAAAATGGTTAGGATTTATTTAGCCCTTTGCTCTCTTGCTGCAATCCTGTAGAAAATCCTCTTCTTTGTAAGTCAAGTTAAAGGGAAAATTACCAATCAACCAAAGGGAGAAATTATTGCCAAAGCAAATATTGTATCCATTTCATTCTGCAGCACACACCAAAAAGTGACACTCCATCATGCTGCTCTAATTGCTAGAGCTCTTTCTTGGTGTTTAAGCTTTGATCCTTTATATGTTTTATTGATGGAAGGCACATATTTATTTTTGTTTATTAAATTTCTATATGGCCCATTTCCGCTACAAGGTGAAATATGGGCATATGTCAGGGCTTGGTTTCAAAATCCTTTAATCAGCTTGCGTAACCTTAATAGGTAGGAAAGCTTCTTTCCAAGGGAAAACAGGTCAGAACTAAACAAACCTTCTTAATATTTTCCCTATTAGATGGACCACCATGTTAAAGAGAGTTTCAAGTCAATTAAGAAACAGCTTGACTCCTGCAGATTATGCACATATTTTCTGCAGAGATCTCTGTGAGGCGAGGGGTTTCCACAAAGTCAAGATGGCAACCATGACCGTACATGCCATGAATTAACAAAGAGGCAGAACTTCTACTGAACAGTCTTTTGACCTATTGGACACACTTTGCTCATTGACACCTCTGATTTTTAGTTGTGGGAGCAGAACTAGAAAAGGGCTGGACTATTTAAAAAAAACAAAACCCTCCCACATATTTGAAGTACAGCTGGTTCAATAGAAAGCTTTTCACCATTGTGGAACCTGTTGATATATGATAAAGAAACAAGTGTCCTTATAACTTATTTGGTATTTTTTAAAGCTATAAAGCCTCAAACAGATAAAAACAAATTCTTTCCACACTTCTCCTGAGAATCCAAGCAAGTATTAATAAGTGCTACTCTTACATGGCTTTTTAAGCAAGCCGATCTATCCCCATGAGATATTTTAAATTTTTTGATTGGAATTATCGTTTTTAACCATTGTTCTTAAATTTTTAAAATTTGATATGGGTGGGGCTTAATTGAGTTTAATTTTATGCTAATATTTGTATTGTATGTTTTTTAATGCCCTGTAAACCGCCCTGAGTCCCTCTGGGGAGAAGGGCAGTATATAAAAACAATTAAAATAAAATAAAAATAAATACATCCAAAGTTTCTTCCTCTATACACACCAGCTGTTTCATTGTCTTATATTTCCATCCCAGGGTTTTTTCTAAGGAGCCAAGAAGACAATTCCTAGTTCCAAAGTGGGCAACTTTACAGCAGCTGAGGATAGATGCTTAATAATGAAAGATAGTAGGCTTTGTATTAAACCGTTTCATGCTTCAAAATAAGGGGAACCCTAGGGCTCCAAGAAAGAGATTGGGGGCCTCATGTGGGCCTGGGGCCTCAGGCTGTCCAGAGAGCCAATTTTACCCTTGTTTTCAGTTAACTGCCAGTTTCGGGAATTCTGCTGGATCAGTCTCTTCATATCCTCCAACTCTACATGCTCCCTCAGGTGATGCCGTTTCAGGTTCTCCACATGTTGCACCATCAGTTCTGCAGCTCGACTCATGCGAGCCTCCTGCAGGAAGGACAGGAAGGTATGAATGAATCCAAGGAGCAATGAATAAAGGAAACTATGACCAAGCCAGCCTAACCTTCAAGGAGATTGGTGAACAGGTTCGCTTGCTTCAACCCTTTTTTTAAAACTGTGCAGTTCCTTCATTGAGTAATGACCATCACCGTAGGATAGTCAATGATTAATTGAGCCCATGAACCTTATGACTAATGTTTTGCCTTACGATAGATTTCCATTGTGAGTTTTAGATTTTAAGGCAGATCAAACCTGGTTAGTGGAAGACGACAGCAGCAAAGCGCTTTTATATTGATATAAAGAAAATGACATGAATCGCATAGCAATTAAGCTTCTCAAAGGATATTTTTACCTTTTATAGTATTTCCAGAGGCTCACGTTGCTACATTTTGCTAAGTCGGCCATATTAGCCCATATTGCAGGACAAAGGAAGCAGAGGGATGGCGGGCTTGCCTAAAATCATTTAAGGAGAACGAATACAGGGACCAAGTTTTGAACTGGAGTCTTCCTAGTCCTGGGAGAGCATTAGCTTCCCTGTTCAATTTTATTTCATCTAATTTAGTTGTAAACGTGGCCTCATCATATAAAACTATCCAGTGGCTAAATTATATGCAAATTGGTTGGTTATTTGCCTAAATGTAATACCATTTCATAAAAAAATGTGTTAGCAGGATCCTAAGATTCTAACATTCTACAAATTTATTTATTTATTTATTTTATTGGACTTACAGGCCACCCTCTCTCCCGAGGGAGTCAGGGCGGCTTACAATAAAAAACAAGAATACAAATATTAAAATACAATTAAACTAGTCAAATTAGCCCAATAAAAAATTAAAACCCGATTAAAAACTAAAATCAATAAAACCCCATCCCACCCCACCCCATTCAGTCCAGGCTGGCCTGTTGAAACAACCAAGTCTTTAGGTCACGGTGAAAGGAACGGAGGTCAGGGGCCAGCCGGAGCTCCAAGGGGAGTTGATTTCACAGGGTGGGTGCTCCCACAGAGAAGGCTCTACCCCTGGGCACCGCCAGTCGACAATATCTGGCCGACGGCACCCCCAGGAGGCCCTGCCTGTGGGAGCGTGCAGGTCGATTGGAGTTCGACGCTGGCAGGAGACGCTCCCGCAAGTACAAATACAAATGAATGTACAATGCTTGCAGGGTCCCAGGATCATGTGATAGCCATCTATGCCTTTCCCAGCTAGCTTTCAACAGGCAAACTAAATTGGGGGAGCTTGGTTCACTCAACAACCGCATAATTTACTTAACAATAAAACTAGTGATTCGCTTAAGACCATGGCAAAAAAGGTCAAAATTGGGCATGATTCAGTTAATAACTGCCTTGTTTAGCAATGAAAATTGTGGTCGTGAGTCAAGGACTACACATATCCCTAACCTGGTATCAGGCAGAAAGGCTCAGGACCATATGTTAAGTTGTCAGACTAGCCCAAGTTTCCTTCCAATGATCCCATAAGATGGTAATTGTTGAGATCAATAACAATCTACTCACCTTTCCAATAATTCAGAGTTTAAATGACAGAAATAATAAACCTACAATCTCACCTGATGGACAGCTCCTAATTTCTCTGCTGCACCTGTTGCCCTTTCAATTGTTCTTGTCAGAATTGCTAGGCTGTTCTGTAAATGTTCAACCAGTTCCTTGTGCCTGGGGTCCAAACAGGCCTGATCCAACTTCTGGAGGGATAAAACAGAGATTCTTGAATGAACTGAAATAATGGGTACTAGGACTTCTTCACTAGACTTCACAAATAAGACAATTCTCAGGGCTGGATCAATTCATTACCAATGCAATGCAACAAGAATTGGCCCAATTTCCTTCAGAAATCTTTACGTGTAACCTGCTCAATAGAAGTACACACATTGTTTTAGCCAAACTGTCTTAACTGCACGTGGGTGGCAATAAAATCAGAAAGGCAATCTATTTATGGTTCAGCCATTAATGAAAAGGATAGGAAAAATGCAATGTCTGAATCCATCTCAATCTCTGCTGGTCCTCTCCCGTTTGAGATTTTAGAAGCCCAACGCTACCGATGCATCTAGATTACCATCTTTTGGAATACAAAATAAATGGTTAAAGACTCCAGAAAATTACTTCACTTGCCTGCAACACTGCCTGACATTCTGCCAACTCCTCTTGAATATTCTCTTCTGCTGTGTTTCGGGCTCGTTCTTCTATCTGTACTCGCTGTCTCAGGGTAAACATGTCGCAGCGTAAAGCCAAGGCTAAGTGCGCAAAAGCTGCCTGCCAAAAAAAGGAAGATCATCCTAATTGTACTACTGATGGAACTCTATCATATTCCACATTTTTCAAAACCAGATCATTTGGGGGAAATTGTTAATGAATAGACCGTAAGTCAAATATTCTAATTTTCTCTAGGAAACAGAAAAGGTAGTGTAAAATTGTTGTACTTTTATCAGTTTCTTATCTGCAATCAAGTTTCAAGAGAAAGTTAATATGTTGTGCATATGTGTCTATGTATTTGTATTTCCATGTTGAACTAGCATGAAATTCATCCTTGCTGTAACAAAAAGACAGAAAATCAGTTGCTATAATGGTGAAAGGCTCTTGGCTTCAAGATGGGAAACTGTGCGATCCAGTTCTGTCTTGGGCCAGTCATTCTTTCTCAATCTTAGGAAGAAGGCAATGGCAAATCACTGAAATGATTGCCCAAAAACCCCAAAGTGCTTTCCACCCCCCCTCAAAAGGCAACTGGATTTCCTTGGTTTTTCTCCTTTGAAAATATTTAGCTTCTCATCCAAGAAGATTCTTCAAGCTCCTGGTTGAGAAACGAAACATTTTCAAAGGAAAAGAACCAAGAAAGTCCAGTTACCTTTTGAGAGGGGGAAAACCTTTGGGGCAGCCATGACTTGAATCTCCATAGACGTTGCCCAGAAAACTGCACAGACCTGTCTGGGCAGTTTCCCAGAAGCTATGACTGACTAAAAGACACTGATATGAAACGTCACCTTTCACGATGACCTGGTCATTTTAAATTATTAATTGTTTCAGACAGTTTCCCAGGACTCATAGCCTTTAACTAAGAAAACAGAATGCCTCCCAAGCAATAACATATTATTGTTTCATTGTTGGGAAATTGAAATACAAATGTTTTGTTTCCCTGATGAAAAATGTCTGGTGTCACAACAAATTACATACATTTATCCATTTTATGCTTTCTAGTGACACTGTAATGTAATGAAAAAGGCATTTAAATCATTTGAGTCCTCTGATACATAGAAAATTTGCCAACGCAGTCAACGTTATTATGGAAGCCGAACTTAATGCTAAAATTATTCAAACATCTTTGATGAAGGAAGATGTTCTTCACTAAGGACAATACCGTAGTGCATAGTTGTAGTTGGGTCTCATAGTTGTAATGTTCTGCAGGTCAGAAAAAGAGCTAGCCAAGAAACCAATTATTTTAGAACATCTATCTCCATAAGCCTCAGAATCAGAGGTGGTATTCAGCAAGTTCTGACCAGTTCTGGAGAACCGGTAGCAGAAATTTTGAGTAGTTAGAGAACCGGTGGTAACCTTCCCCCTGGACTGGGGTAGGAATGGAGATTTTACAGTATCCTTCCCCTGCCACACCCACCAAGCCATGCCATGTCTGCCAAGCCACGCCCACAGAACTGGTAGTAAAAGATTTTTAATCCCACCACTGCTCAGAATATTTTCTGAAAAAGCTAAAATGCTATGAATTAAAAAGAATTCAGCTGTGTGGACAACAACACATACCTCCACATCTTGCTCTGTGAGAGATGCCCTGCAAGGAAAATACAAAATCATACAGAACAGATATTACTAATATTTGATATTAGTGATCTGGCAAAACTCAAACAACTTAGCAGGGGAGAGATTCTGTAGCTTCCAACCTGAATAATTTCACCCATGAAGCTGGAGAGAATGTAGAAAAACACCCACACACACACACTATTGCAACCTTGCTCTCCGATTTACAGAACCTGTGAGCAAGCATATTCAAACTGGTATCATTCAGATGGATGTAAGTGCAAGAAGTAACTCAAATTTACAAGGGGAAATACCTTGTAAATGATATGGAAAGATTATAATAATTGATAATGATTTCAGAAATGCTATTGCTAAGATTAGTACAAACAATTCTTGGAATTAAATTGTGTTTGTTTGGGGTTTAAGGCCATTTTAAAGCCAACATCTAGGAATAGATGCCTTATTATAGAGAGCCTCCTTTCCCACTCATAAAGAAACAGACAAGCAAGAAGGCCTATGAAAGAATCCTGTCAGACATGTGGATGGCTCTTACCTATGCAGGCCCAGCCTCTGAAGCACAGAAACCTCCACCTGTGAAGTGTTCAATTCATCTTCAGAGGAATCTGATTCTAGATAAGAAAAAATTTAACAAATAAAGTAGAAACAGCACAAATTAGGAACAGATTTTTTAAAAATAAAGACACTTAGCCATCATTGAGATTATTTTGGCTAGAAATTCATTGCAAAGGTATGGCAGGCCAGTAACTGCAAACTATTCAAAAGCACTTTAAATGTAAGTTAAATTCCTGATAAAACAATTTGCCCTAGCAATTCCTGGGCATTTGTTTTTACACGGGCTACAGTAGAAATCATTCAGATAGGACATTAATCTGGATTCTTTTTTCTAGACTAAACAGCTATTCTACACAGTCTAAGAACATGCCTATGGGGTTTGCTTATTTCAGTAGAAATGTGGTTAACCTGCAGCACTCGTAATTCTAGAGGAGCACACTTGAAGAAAATTCCTGATGAATATACAAATGGAGAAGATGGTAATCTTTTGGAGATGGAAAAATTCGAATTGGGGGAAAAAGGAAATAAACCAGACATTTCTGGAAGGTTAGGAGCATAAATTAAATACATATATAAATGGGAAATCAGAACTGGAAGGAACTAAATGAAAGGCAGGGAATTGTAGAGAACAAATGGGTGGGTGGAATTCTGAAAGACATTTGAATATAAAATAAAAATGAGGGGAGAGAAAAATTAGAACATATGAACAATGCAAAGGAAGGAGAACACAAGATAAATCCAGCATTCGTTCACCAACCTTCGTCACTGTCACCACTGTCTTTGAAGCACACTGCTTGGATTCTGCTCCCCTTTGTTGGCTCTTGGCATCCCACCACAGAAAGCTGCAAAGGAACAAGTGTAGTTACAATCAAGCAACAGAAATATACACACACATTTGTTCCTCAAGATGGATTCGGTCCTCTTAGGGAAATGGAGTTAACTTGGAAAGAAGGAGGATGATACCACCACAACTATACACAGCTGAGTGGGCTGTTATGAGTAACACCAGCTGAAGAGAAAAACCTTCCTTCGTACTTTTGTCATTTAGAACATTGGCATATTTGTTTCAAACCCCGCATCATTTTACAATAAAGTAAGATAAATTCCAATTGAATAGTATGGTCCAAGAAAGTTTTCTCCAACCTGGTATTCTCTATACACCTTAGATTACAACTCTCAGAATGCCCATCTCCAAAATACCAAACTGAAGCAACGTGTTTTGGAAAATACTCTGAGGGCAGTACATAACAAAGCTAAGGCATTCAGGGCCTGATCAATACCTAGCACTAAAAATGAGGAATCCCCTCTTGAAAATTAGGCAATAATTGTAAAACCATTCTAGTCTTACTTACTTTGGATTTGCCATCAGAGCTTTGGCTTCTTTCATTCACCATTCTTTCGGATTCTCTTTCTGAAGTAGCCGTTGTTTCTGAAGAAACAAATACAGAAACATACTCTTCTCTTCTTACATTTATTGTATTCATGAGAAAATTTTCCATTGAACCTAAACCCTAAAAACTGACAACAAGATTGGCATCATGCATATATTTTGGGCATCTCAGGGACACGAGAAGAACGCTAGAGGACTCAGAATAGAAAAACGAGAGAACTAACAGGTCCTCTCATTTGTCCTTGCTAAGTGGGTTCTTTCCAGAAGGAACAATGTGAGTTCTAATATGCAGGTCAAAAGTGAGTTATCAGAGTACCTTGGACCTTTATTCAGAGAATGAGGATGGGAGAACGAGATGACTCTAAAGATACATTCTAAAGCAGTAGAAAGTCTTAGGTCGGCTATCTCCAATCTAATGTTCTTCAAACATTTTTGAAGATGGGGTCTAAGCTCCCAGAAATTCCACCTGATGTAGGGATTGCAGCATAGTGCTCTTGAGACTTGATCACACAACTGACAGATAAATATATTGAATCCACAAAATATTTTTATTTGAAGCAAAGACATTGAAATAGCAGTAACTTTGTAGCACCACCTATGAAACTGTAAAGCAGGTGTAACCAAACTTGGCTGGCAATTTTAAAACTGGGGACTGGGAGTTGAAGTCCCCAAGTCTTAAAGTTGGCACAACTGGACACCCCTACTGTAGAGGAATAGAGAGATGACCTTGGTGAAGAAACAGAGGAGCCTTGAATGGAAGAAAGCATGAAAAAGAAACTCACAATAACCTTGTCTTAGTTTCATTTGGTATAAGATGGGGCAGAGAGAAACTCTGACAAGTTTTCAAGGTTTTGTTATTATATCCTACCATGATAAAGTACTCCTGGAATCCTTCTGGTGTCTGTTTCCTGACTTAGCCTACCTCAAAGGAATGACATAATCCTCTACCAAGCATGGAGAATGTCCAAACCAGCATTAGCCAAGAGATCAGAGCAAGGCCTTCTGGCATGAATATTTATTTATTTATTTATTTGCTTTGTCAATCACTTACAAGATAATAGGTATAAGTATAAACATAGTTATGAATACATGAAATGAATACATATAAGAAAAATAAAAAGAAACATGCTGTACACAGGCAGAGGAATAAAAAAAGAGTGGTGCTGATGTTAAAAGTGGCGGAGAGAAAGCAGCCACTGCATTCAGAATAAATTGTGGCAGGATATTGGATCTGTTTTTTTTAAAATTACATTTATATGCTGCCCTTCTCCGAAGACTCAGAGCAGCTTACAATTTTTGGGATACAACCCAATGTGCTCAGCAATAGCCTTCATTCCATTGTATATGCCTGCTTATTACTAAGCGGCATTTTTACAAAGTCAGCTTATTGCCCCCAACAATCTTGGGTCCTCAGTTTACCTACCCCGAGAGGATGGAAGGCTGAGTCAACCTTGAGCCTGGTGGGATTCGAGCCTGCACTAATTGCAGGCAGCTGGAACTTAAGCGCTAGGCATTTAACAGCCTGCACTACCAAGGCTCTTTTGCCGCTGAGAAACGATCCAGTGGTAGGACAGAATAGAAAGAAATAAGAGTGAAAATAAATTGTTGGAGTCAGAGTGCCTTGTGTTCTTTCTCCCATTGAATAGAGCCAGAAGGGTTCACTAAGCTCTTGACTTGTAACTGTTTCATTAGATGCAGGGGAATTTGCTCTCTTTGAGGTATAATCACATCTGTTGAAAGCTGCTAACTTTGAGCAATGAAGACCTACCAGCCACTAACCATACCAAGCCCTGATCAAACTTAACAAATCACATAAGGCTAGCTCCTTGTAAAATTAGGAGACAGCCCCACCTCCCTACCCCAAGGCTGGACATTACTCCATCCATGCCTGAGCTGCTTACCGGCATCCAAAGACAGCACAGGTCCCTCCACATCTCCCAGATGCTGTATCTGCATTTCTTTGCTGAAACGATAATTAGGCTTGATTAATTATCATGAAGCTCCACCAGCAAGGAGATAAGCACCTTAAGGAAGTGGGTGACCATTCCTCCAGTTGAGAGTGGAAGTGAAAATTATATAAGGATTGTCGCTCCAGGAGAGATAACCTTGGAATATCTGGCAGGGTGCTTGGTCAGAGGGGCTGCTTCAGGCTGAACCCACTTCTGCAGTGTGATCTAATCATATGGAGTGCAGTAGGCATCCTTCGATCTTCCTTTTCCGCCTAAGCCTCACCATCTCCACAGGCACCGCCTGGCACGGAATCAGCTATCTTACCTCTGCAGTAGTCTGCCATTCTCTTTGCTGGATCAGGCTGACAGCCAATGCTGCAGTCTGCTGTGCCTTTGGCCTCCCTGGTAAATAGACCGAAGGGAATTCCCTGTAACTGTATATCCCCAAAACCTGTGAGTCACAGAATCACAGAAAATCATCACATATTAACCCTACTAACGGCTTCCAGACTCCCAAGCTGACACTCTTGTCTAATCCAGGAAGTAGGAAAAAGAATTTTTTTAAAAAATCTACAAGGCCATCTGCTGGGGAAAGCTCAGAACTGAGTGGAAAGAATAAGCAAAGAATGGAGTGCAGTGGAATACTAATTTTGCCAGCAATGGTAAAATTTAGCAGTTACAACAAAACTTGTCATTTAGCATGTTCGTTGCTCAGTACAGTTACCTATGATTTGGAAATCAAATGTTTTTGACTCTATTCTTGGGGCAGCTAGAGGGATCCCAACAGATCCCAACATGCTAAGATTCTTGGGAATTGTAGTTCAAACATATTCAGAGGCTACCAACCTGAGGAAGAAAAGTATTAAGAGTTTGCATCATGGATATGCCACAAGATTCTTCAATTCTCTTTCTCACATAGCTATCCAAGCATGACATCATGTAAACTGCAGTGTGTCAAACCCGAAATTGAGAAAATGTGTAGCCATTTTAGTTAGGCTTAGTATATATATGCTTTATCTTACTTTCTCTTTGGCAGTCATGGGGGAAGGGTTTCGGGCTTGCCACATTCCTAAGCGGGGAGGAGTGGAGATAGAGAGAGTTGTTTAGGCTAGGTGATTCTTCTTCCCGTGGAAAAACGAGCTATCCGTGCTTAGGCCCCTTGAGGTGGAGATTTATGACATCAAGCAATGTTGAATTACTTCTATTGGAGAATTTATAGACCCCTCACATCCCGGACATAAACTGTTTCAACTCCTTCCCTCAAAATGATGCTATAGAGCACTGCACACCAGAACTAGACACAAGAACAGTTTTTTCCTGAAAGCCATCACTCTGCTAAACAAATAATTCCCTCAACACTGTCCAACTATTTACAAAGTCTGCACTACTATTACTATTAATCTTCTCATCACTCCTTATCACCCATCCCTCCCACTTGTGACTGTATGACTGTAACTTTGTCGCTTGTATCCTTTCGATTTATATTGACTATTTCCTGGTACGATTTATTTTTTTTTATTTTTTTTATTTTTAATTACATTTATATGCCGCCCTTCTCCGAAGATTCAGGGCGGCTTACAATTTTTGGGATACAACCCAGTGTGCTCAGCAATAGCCTTCATTCCATTGTATATGCCTGCTTATTACTAAGCGGCATTTGATTGCTTATTGTACCCTCTGACTGTTATTAAGTTTTGTACCTTATGATTCTTGACTCTTGACAAATGTATCTTTTCTTTTATGTACACTAAGAGCATTTGCACCAAGACAAATTCCTTGTGTGTCCAATCACACTTGTCCAATAAAGAATTCTATTCTATTCTATGTGACATTTGGGGGTTGTTTCTAACTTTTAATATTGTGGGGTAATTCCAGGTTGTGTCAGATCTGGAATTACCATGGACTTTGCCAATTTGATGCTTTCCTAAATAAGAGAAATTGTCTTTGAAGATGGACTTTGTTCTTTTCTTTTTAAATGGATTTCATCACTTGGAAACCTGACACAGTGATCTTGGCTCAACTGGACAACTCACAGTGTAATGTGCCATGCAAACTCAGAATAGAATTGATTCATGTGTAAGTAAATGATTGATAAAGACATTGTATGACTAGAGTTTCTGATGTTGCATCTCCAGATTAATCTTGAAGCCATCTTCATAGATTTTTGAGTGAAAAGAAAGAAAGAAAGAAAGAAAGAAAGAAAGAAAGAAAGAAAGAAAGAAGACAAAGAAAATGGGTGTTTATTGTTCTCTAGAAAAGAACAGGACAACTCATCACAGCCAACACACCACAGTGAATTTGCCGCAGCCAGCTCACCATGACCAACTCACCATTTGGCAACTCGCTGCAGGACAATTCAACAATTTAATTTAATTATTTAACATAATCTAAAAAATATTTTAGTTTTTGTCGTTCACATTTCATTTTGTCTCTCCTTGGGCATCCTTTCTTGAATGATTTAAGGGGCACAGTGGTTAGAATGCAGTATTGTAGGCTAAGCAGTTTGATACTCACCAGCTCAAGGTTGACTCAGGTTAGGGTTAGGGATCGGTAAAATGAGAAGCCAGATTGTTAGGTACAATCTACAGGTGAAACTCGAAAAATTAGAATATGTGCAAAAGTTCATTTATTTCAGTAATGCAGCTTAAAAGGTGAAACTAATATATGAGATAGACTCATTACATGCAAAGCAAGATAGTTCAAGCCATGATTTGTCATAATTGAGATAATTATGGCTAAGTTGAAATAAATGAACTTTTGCATGATATTCTAATTTTTTGAGTTTCACTTGTACTGACTCTGTAAACTGCTTAGAGAGGGATGTAAAGTCTGTGACGGGTATATAAGTCTAAGTGCTATTGCTATTGCTTAGTAAAGATACTATACTTCCCAAGCTAAAACTATATCATCTTCAGAATTTGAATTCATTCAAATGCATAACTATTTGTGAGGTTTTCCAGGACATTCAGATTGTCATTCTGCATCATTCCCCCCTGCTGCCCTTGCAAAACTATAAAATTTAATATTTATATTTGGTAATGAAACAAACAGAGGAGAGAATCTAAATCAAACTTCCCCAATGAAGTTGGAGGAAGAACTGTGGAAAATAGTTATCTTCTAGCACTTCTACAGTCTAAGCAGCTCATGCCATTACCAAGATTTTTAGCCCAATAGCTCTCAACATTCAAAAAGAAATGAAGTATAGCAGAAGGCCTGATACCACTCAACTTATTAACACAGAGTCACTGGAGTCAATGAAGCTAAAACTGCCTCATTTCAGCATAATTTCTGGGAGAACAATGGGTGTCCCTTGCGTGGTATATCCACACCCCAACCACATTGGCACAGGTCCTCTGTCTGTCTACAAAATCCACCCCCATTAGAAGGCCAGAGAAGTTAGGATTACTTTTTATCTGCTCCATTAGGCATTCTTTTGTTCAAAGGAGCCTTGGTGGTGCCGGCTGTTAAATGCCTAGCACTTAGTTCCAGCTGCCTGCAATTACTGCAGGCTCAAATCCCACCAGGCTCAGGGTTGACTCAGCCTTCCATCCTCTCGGGGTAGGTAAAGTGAGGACCCAAGATTGTTGGGGGCAATAAGCTGACTTTGTAAAAATGCCGCTTAGTAATAAGCAGGCATATACAATGGAATGAAGGCTATTGCTGAGTGCATTGGGTTGTATCCCCAAAAAATTGTAAGCTGCCCTGAGTCTCCGGAGAAGGGCAGCATATAAATGTAATTTAAAAAAAAAGACGACAACTTTATTTTAGTAGTGGAAGGTCCTTCCACTTTATCTGTGGAAGCTCCCCGGTTGGCATCTCCAAGCAGGGTTGCCAATAAGTACAGGTAGTCCTCAATTTACAATAGTTCATTTAGTAACTGTTTGAAGTTACAACAGCATTGAAAAAAATTGACTGATGACCATTTTTCTCACTTACCCCCATTCACTTCACAACTGTGTAACTAACTTAACTACAATGATTCACTTAACAACTACAGCAAGAAAGGTAATAAAATGGGGCAAGACTCACTGAACTGTCTAGCTCAGTGGTTCTTAACTCTGATATCGCCCAAGGGCATTTTGTTTTTCAGGGAGGCGATGGAATGAAAAGGGGTGACATGGGGGTGAAGGAATGGAAGGGGGGTAATATGGAGAGAGAGAGAGATGGAGAGAGAGAGAGAGAGAGAGAGAGAGAGATCTATATTGGTAGATAGGTAGGTAGGTAGATAGGCAGGAAGGCAGGCAGGCAAACAGACAGAACTTTTGGATGGATGGATGGATGGACGGACGGACGGACAGATGGACAGACGGAAAGAATGCGAGAGCATTTTGGGAAAGCAGTGGCGGTGGCTTTTCCCAACATGCTGCCACATTCAAGGCACCGGTTCAGGTGCAGTACAACAGTCAATGGGGTGAGCCTGCAGGGCCGGCACCTCGAACCCCCCCCTGCCGCCTCTTAGCGTCCCCAAGGGGGCCGGCAGAGCCAGCCCTGCAGGTTCACCCATTGACTAGCACTGCTCCGGAGCTGGCACCTCCAATGCGGAAGCAGTGGCATGTTACGTGCCGCCGTGGCATTGTTTGACGTGCCACCCCCCTGCCGCCTCTTAGCACCCCTCTGCTGGCCCCCTTGGGGATGCTAAGAGGTGGCAGGGGGCGTTATGTTGGGGAGGGGGCGATGACAACTTCCTCAATGGCTCAAGGGGGCAATTCTTTCAAAAAGGTTAAGAACCACTGGTCTAGCTTATTATATTGCAATAGCAACAGAATTTGGGGGCTGTTTGTGGTCACAAGTTGAGGACTTAATATATGTAAATAAGTAAGACAAATGATGGACAAGATGAAATGAATAGTCTACACAGAATGTAGTTTCCTAATAGGCAGTAAATTTGCATTTATTACAAAAAGATTGTATAATAGACTTGTTTTGTTTAGGAGAAGAAGAGGCAAAAGAACCAAGAGAGGGGACAAGAACATAGGTGGAGACATTATTTCTTTACAGGCATTTTTTGGTTAAATACTTCCAGGTGGAGGAATATCAGCAAGCCTAACATCATTTCACAGACACTGATGGTGAGATGCATTCAGTGAGTTACACCGACAAGCGGCTCTGCGGGCTACATTCAGTTCAGCGCTGATCCACAGAGAAAAGAGAAGTATTTAGGGCCTCCCAACAGAAAACTGCCATCACCTGGAAGCTGTCCAAAACAGCCTCAACATCAGAGCTTCCCTACAAGGCAATTTATTACAGGGCAGCAGCTTGACATGCAAATCAGGTCATCATGCGTAGACAATTTTGGAGCTTTGAAAATGCAAAAGAAAGGCTGTAGGGCTTTAGCAACTAGATAAACACAGAAGCTGGATGAAACAGGAGTTGAAATATAAGAATGCACAGGCAGAAAAGGCTGCATGGAAATGGGAAAAAATGCTTTAAGACAAAATGAAAGGACTTTGGCAGGCAGGAGTAAATACATTTTTAAAAAAAAAGCCAGTAAGGTTGCATGCAATGAAAAACCATGTTTATTTCATAAGAGGAAAATATTTTCATTCCATTCTTTTCATGTGCTGCATAGTTTAACAACTCATAAACTATGAGACGCAACAGAAACAGCTCTCACCATCTTAATTTTTGTCCCTATTTTGGGACCAAATAGTCCTAGCATCCCAGCAGATGCAGCACGGAGGAGAGACCAGCAGGAACTCCTTTGGCTTTAGATTAAATTGAGAAGTAAAAAAAAATACCCTGGAAGAAGGCAATAGTGAATTATTTCCAAACTGTTGCTGAGAAATGCAACAGAGAGGCATCCATGAAGTCACATACAGTCAAACTCAACCGCAGGAAAACTCTCTCTCATCAATTTCTATTGCTGTTCTACTCAGCACATAACCCAGAGAGCTGTACCTAATCAGTACCGGTAGTCACCAGGTTACAATGGCAATTGGAATTGCCATTGCTAAGTGCAATGTCACGTGCCTGCGCCACTTAGCGATGGCCGTTTTGGCAGTCTCAAGTTGCCATTGTTAAGGATGAGGACCTCATGTGACTGTGACTTCCAAGTTGCTGCTGGCTTCCCCATTAACCTTCCTTGTGGGAAGCTGGCAAGGAACATTAGAAACCACAATTACGTGGCTCTGAGGACTGAGGACTGATTGTAAGTGCCCCTCACTTAGCACTGTTGCGAGTTAGAATGATTGCTGAATCAATGAACATAGGCAGAGGACTATTTGGGTCAGTAAAATCAATAGAAAACACATAATGGAGCAAAATATAAAGAATAATTCAAATAAAAGCCAAATCCAGAGTGCTGGGGGGGGGGGAATTCATGCATTGGGTCATACATTCTCAGATGCAAGGAAGAGGAGAAAAACCAAGTCTTTAATGCCTTCTAAAAGTCACGTATAACCAAAAACAAAAGATATTGGAGTTAGATAAAGCAATAGCACTTGTATAAACCACTCCACAGTGCTTTATACAGCCTTCTCTAAGATGTTTACAGAGTCAGCATATTGCCTGCAACAATCTGGGTCCTTATTTTACCGACCTTGGAAGGATGGGAAGCTGAGTCAACCATCAGCCAGTCAGAATCAAACTGCTGGCAGTCAGCAGAATTAGCCTGCAACACTGCATTCTAACCACTGCGCCAACAACTGCTCTTCTACCCTGATTCATTGCATTTATTTAATAATATGCAAATTCAGACATGTTTTTCCCAGGATGGGTGATATGATCCTGAAAGCCAACAGGAATCTTATACCAGAGCTGCAGTGGTGGAGCTGAATTAAAGAAATCCAATCTCAGCCATGCATTCACAAAAACAGAAGCCATGTACAAGCAACTGTGTGCTGTGAGTACTGTAACACTAATATGAACACACTCACAGGATCCATGCAGTGTCTCTGTGTTTCATTCAACGTTTGCACTTCTTTTCTCGGAACAATTTTCAGAAACCCTGAAAGTAGCATTTACTCTTTTAAGAGTGGCTGACGTGTCCCTGACTTACCTCTGGGCAGTCTTTCTTTTCAGGATACTAGGAGGGCTTTAAAGAATAGGAAAAACAAAGGCAAGAGGGCATGGCTGCAGAAGGTATTTCTAAGCTGCATTACCACCACCATTGCATTCTTCCTTGCTGAGAGTATGAAGTACCTGTTAAAGTCTGCTCCTTCTCATGGCCTGTTTATTATCACTGTAATGAAGAAGCTCCTAGCTATGTTGTTCCTTTTAAACCTGTCCCACAAAAAGCAGTTGTAATCCAGACTAGTTATAATCCAGTCTGCATGAGGTAAACCAGAAGCAGCAGGAAAGGAGGGGCCGCTAAATACTGTCTAGAACCTCTCTTTTATCTCACTCTTGCTATCTGACTGTTAGCCATGCCAGGCTCGCAATTGCTAACCCCTTAAAGTAAGGAATATGATAACAAGGCAGAGGCTTAGTTCAGGGAATTGTTATTACCACCCTCAAATTATGCTTTTCAGTCTCCAGAGAAGACTTCTTCCTCTGGAGACCTCTTACCCACTTGGGTTTGTCCCACGTCACCCAAGTCTGGAAGAATTCCGACTCCCTTTTGACTTCAGAACACAATCCACATTTGTATATCATCATACAAGATCAATAAAATGGCAAAAAGTGATTCAAATGGATTGAACGACATCAATCTATTTTTTTTGAAGTTATGCACAGAGATTTCTACAGTCTCTCAAAGAGGCATTTGTTGTTGAAAATATTTCTCCCATAAGGTTCAGAAACTGACACACAATGTGCCATTTTAAATCCATAGTGCATAAAATACACTCAGCAGTAAAAGCAAATCAATCACAAGAAAGGAAGGAAAGCAGAACAGGAACAGTTAAATACGGTATCTACTCATGGTTGCTCTTTCCCCTCAGACCCCATCATGTACATTGTTAGCTAGCTTATTTAAAAGTATTCTTTAATGATATTAAGGACTTTTATCTGGCATAACACAGTGCTGCTCGGAGAAGGATATTCTTAATTTCAAAACTCCTTTAAATGAACCACGAGAGATCAAAAGAGGCAGAGTTTGTTGATCTTTCTTTGTGCATTGCTTTTCCCATTTACATACCAAATATTTAAATGACTGACTTACCCTAAACAGGATTTTCAGTGTCATCAAGCAAAGAGAGTCTAAAGTGTGACAAGCCAAGAGGAATGCTCTCTCTTTCTCTGGAGGTACCCAAGATGAGAAGCCACAGCAACACCAGTCCCTGCTCTGCCCCTAAGCAAAGCTTAGATCAAGTTCCTGGGCTGCCCCTCCTGCTCTAAGGCAGAAGGTCTACTAACCAGGCTCTGCTTCTCTGGAATGCACTTTTTCTGCTGCTGGAGAAGTCCCTTGTTTATAGGAGGGATGACGGCTGTCTTGTAAACACTGCCTGCTTGTGATGGTTTAGCTCTTTCTGGTTGTATGCTAACAGAGGTTAACCTGGAACAAAGAGTTAACCCTCTCTCGTGCTGCAGGAGGGAAATTGCCCTCGGCTGCTGAAGGAGCAAGAGAACATTTTGCCAAGGCTGGGAATACCATGAAAGGAGACCTGTAAAGAACACTACTGTTATTCCTCAAAGCTTATCATTTCTGGAATCACATCAACATATTTGAGACATCGCAACTGCTGCTGTTTACCCCCAGCCAGGGCTTAATAGAGCTCCAATTTAATCATGCTCAATACCCATTGCAAACCTGCTAAAAAGGCAACAGCTTATTCCTAAAATATATTAAGTATGCCTCTGAGCATTCATTGAATGAGACTGCAAGGTCTAGTTGATGAACAGTAATGTGATCTAGATCAGGGGTCGCCAACATTTTGGACCTCAGGGACCACCAAACTCATAATTTTAAATCCCAGGGACCATTAACTGGTTCTGTGGGCATGGCCTAATTTGTGGGTGTGGCTTGGTGGTCATGTGACTGGCTGGGCATGGCTTGTATGTAAATATTATAAATATTTATATAAATATAGAATTTTTTATTAAAAAAGAGCAACTTTTACCCAAAATCAGGCAAAGCAGGCAGGCAGATTGAGTTGCTCACAGAATCACAGATTCATTCAGAGGTCTATCTATCTGCCATCAGCTTGCTCAGTCTGTCACATAAAATTTCTTTGCAAACAAACTCAAAAAATTTGCTAGCAAGCAAACTCACAAAATTACCTCACAACACACCATGTATGTAAATATTGAATTTTTTATTTTAAAAAAGAGCAACTTTTACCCAAAATCAGGCAAAGCAGGCAGGCAGATTGAGTTGCTCACAGAATCATTCAGTGATCTATCTATCTGCCATCGGCTAGCTCAATCTCTCAAATTTGCTTGCCATGAGTCTGCACTGAATAATAGAATCTTCAATCCTAAGGGAGGTTGGGCTGTGCTTAAAAGCAGAGTCAAAGATCTAAAGACTAGCTAGAAAGCAAGAAATCCAACCGTTTCCTGCTTCCTAGCTAATCTAAATCTCACAGCTGATGGTTGGAAAAATAGCAATTTAGCAGGCAAGTTTGCCAGGTAAGGAGTGGGCGGGGAGGGTTCCCGCGGGCCATGTGGGCGGCGCAGCCTTGTGTTTCTGCGCAGCCTGGATGAATTGCTTTGTGGGAGTGCTGTGGGGGTGAGATTTCTCTGTGGCCCACCAAAATTTTCTCACGGCCCACCAATGGGCCACGGCCCACCAGTTGGCAACCGCTGATCTAGATTTAATGGGCATCAATTTTTTAAAAAATCAAAAGCAGAACTAGCAAAAACTGAGATGGAAAAGTTTCCTTTTATCATTCGCATAGATGAGAATGGTCCTTCTAATATTTTTGTGATGTATGTGTGCAGAATCCTAACAAAAAAATCTACAGATTTTAAATCTGTAGTATTGCTGCCAATGAGATGCATATTTATGCAGATGGCCTCTCCTGACTAGTGCTCTCAATATTGGTTAGGTTAGAACATAACTCTCAGGCATAGTAGCTAAGAGTAATTGGAGATGTGTTTCCAAAACAGTACAATCTATAATTAATGGACAGGCAGCTTTCCTCATTTCTTGTGACAATCCACAGGCAGCTCCAATAAATAGGAAAATTATATAGCCTTTATGATATGTTGACATTAGGAGCCAAATATCAAATGTCCACTTCCTGACCTAATTTCATTGGCACTGAGCTATAGCCACAAAACACCTATTCAACAAACTTCCCTGTACTATTTCAATCTTCCCTTAAAGCAGCTTTGCTACTTTTAATCAGTCTTAAGCTGCAGTGATATCTGGGCACAAAGACCTTCACTGGTTCCCTGATGTCATACACTTAACCTTTTAGGTTCTTCAGGTGAAGAGTTGAAGCCTTGCAGAATCATCTCAGTGGTCTGGGATAACTAGTCCACCTTTCTTACAGAATCCTGAAATTTACTCACACTGCCATTTCTGTCACAGGAATGTTTACAACTTTGTGCTTAGGTTGGAAAGTACAGCATGAACCTTGAAATGTATGCATTGATCACCAATGTCAGCGTTCCGAGTAATGCACCTATTGAAAGCAGAAATCCAAGGCAGGTAGATTCCTCAAAGAACGTGTTTATTGGATACATCATATTGGCACAACCTATGAAAACCAATTCTAAAAGGTCCCGCTTTTACTAAAAGAGTAAAAGCTCCCCTTCCCGGGTGTCACCAGTCACATTGTCCAATAAATATAACTGGCATGCTTCTCTCTTCCTTCAATAGCCACCTGTTACAATGACCTTGGTTCCCACAGGAAAACTTTTTGTTTTGACTTTTGCTGGGCTATCTCCTCCCCCTCTCCCTTCCCCCTCTTCGTGGCAACTGAGGCAGCACAAGATGGCTTCAGTCAGGGTCACTTCAGAGTTGACGATCACATTGTGACATGAACCCCATTATAAAATGCCCTCTGGTGCACCATGAGGATAACAATTGGAAGTTTTTTGTAGTCCTTTGTTAATCATATAGTTTGATTTAAATTTATCACACTTGAAACGTTCATAAAATCTACTGGGACTTTCGTGCAGAGTGCAAAAATGTATCCCATGCTTTTTAACCAGGGCCAAGCATACATTCTCTCAAGCATTCTGTCCCGGTTACATTAGTTCTATCCCTGTTATCATTCTGGAAGTCCCTCGAGGCCTGGTTATGTCACCAGGCCTGGGGTCTCAGGGATAGTCTGAGGGCTCCAGTGTGATTGATCTTTTTTACTCTCTGGGTGGTATTATATTGGTTTTATTGAAGTTTTTAAAAACTTTTAATGACTATCTTTTTTAATGAATTTTTAAATATATTTGCTGTTTTATTGATTGATGAATTCCATCCAAAATCACTTTTTTGTGAGATCAGCAGCCATGTAAATGTAATGAATAAAATATGATGAATAAATATACTTTTCTCTCTTAAGCATTTCCTCAGGAATCATCTCTGGGGAAGCTGGGTAGGCAAGAACCAAATTTAAACCAATGAATTAAAACATTATGTGTTCAGTTAAACTGTTATTGAGGAAAATTATTCAAAGCTGGCTCTCTTTATCTAGTTTTAGGACTTGTATGGAGAATAGATTACATTTTAAGTCACATCTATGCAAAAATGTTGAAAATCCAAAAGGGTTCACAAAGATTTAAACATCAATCTATCTTTCTAGTGTTTGCTCTCCTTCTTCTTTTCCCTTTCCCAACTTATTTTTCTTTATCTTTTTTCTGAGATACCTGTGGAACAGATGACTGCGGGAAAATTGTATCTCTTATCATGATTTTGAAATGAACTCTCGTAATGGGTTTGGAAATAAAAACTAGGACACGGATACTCAGGAGCTGCAATGACAATCCATTTTCAAAATAAGGGGACTTTCAAATGAACTAACGTGATTTTTGCTAAGTTATGAAATACCAGGATCAAGCTTTACTCTTGATGACTTTGTCAACCTGTGCATGTAATTTTCTTACGGTATTTTGTCAGTATCCCTCCTCCTCATTTGGAGTTATTTCTTCAACTCCCCAATCTAGCCTACATTGGTGAGCTTCTGGATGGCTTCTCATCCAACTTCTAACCTAATTTGAACTTGTTTCTTCACTATCGGCGGAGATCAGCTAGATGTTGCCACCTGCTGTCACTAAATTAGATCCTGCAAATGAAAGTGCGGCTCTTTACAATTAGTAGAATACTACAGCAGGCCCAAAACAAGTAAAAGTAGTACTTACAATTTGTTAATTTCTCAGTACATTCTGTGCCCTAGCAGTATGATTTGCAATTTTACAAGGTCTTCAAGTTAAAAATGACACACCTGAACTCTTTGAAGACTTATGTTTTCCTCATAAAGTTTTCTTTGTATTTATGATTCAGTGCTGTTTGGAATGTTTCTTTTCTAATGATTCTATCTGTAAATGCCAGTTCCATTTATAAAAAAGATTTTAAGAGATGTTTTCAATATAACAACTATAAACAATGTAAAGACCCATTTTTTTGTAATTCAAATCTTAAGATATATGCAGGAAGTAAAGTTTTGACTGGGTGTTAGAATTAGTAGGCCCTACATTGTAAAAACAAGCAATCCAGACAATCTGGGTTGGGTTCTCAAGTACCAATACATCCACAATCATAATATGGATATGAGACTTATGAGGTGTTTAGGAAATTTAGAATCAGAGATTTACTAAAGTTGCTCCCCCAAAATACTTATAATATCTACGGATTTCACTGAAAACATACCATTTCCTTCTTAGGACATTCAAGTCCTTACAAAAGCCAGAATATTCCAAACACACTTGAATGGCTCAAGTACAACTAGCTCAGAAGACCCAGAGATATTTTGCTTTGAACGCAACAGAGCTGTTTCATACTCAGAATGCCTTGTACTCCCCAACTTCACCCACATAAAGGGCAGGATTCTTTTCCTCCTAACAAGGAGACAGTCAACTTCATTCAGTAAGAAATGATAAATTATAGCCTGGTGCATTTCAGTAGCCCTGCAACACAATCTCTGCATATAGGAAACTGTCACGTATAATGTAGTAAACAATATACTCATTTTTTCACATATTCACCCATTGCATATTTTTTATGTGCAAAGCTTCCAAATCAAAGAATGGTCTAATGTGGCAAACTGATGCCGATGTGTTGAAATTTTATTCCTGCTAATATAAACATCAGGATAAAGTTTATGTTCTTTTCCAGCAAACTGCCTCCTGGAGTAGGCAGAGCCAAAAAACTAGATTACTCTTTACTGTGACAGTAAAAGCAAACTGGTCCTGAAGTATCATCTCAAGCTATAATACAAAAAATAGTAATGGTAGTAATTTAGTAAATCAGCATATGCTTTGTATGTAAAACTTACCTCTGGAGATCAAAAACTGTGTTTCAGACCTGATTCAATTTGTGCTCACACCTCATAAAAGCTTTCCATCAGCTGTGAATTGCTTTGTGTATCATACTAAACAAAAGGTAGTCAACTTGAAGAGCAGGACTGTATGAGCCCTCCCAAATCCCTTTCTGTGGTTCTTACTGCCAGTTTTCTATTACTTTGGAATGAAAAGTGGTGAAATATGAATAAGCATGAACTCTTCTTCCATCCAATGTATACTTCTACCTACTTTCCTACCTGTTCATTTTGTCCCTTCCAAAATTGTTAAGTATTGATTATGTACCTATCTATCCCCTACAAACAAGATAAAACCTCCTATTCTGGCACTTCAGGTTTGCGGAAATTGCTCACTATCACATTGTGCAGGTTTTGGGTTTATGAAACTCATGTTGTCACTTTTTGTACCCCACATTTTTTACAAATAATCCAAGGCAGGGAATATATCCAACACATTGTTTTTCTCCCATTTTCTCCACAACCCTGTGAGGCGTGTTGGACTGAGAGTGAATGAATCTCTGGTAACAAACTATTAAATAACTCAGATATTTTTAACCATATTGTTCCAATAAAGGAGTTATACTTGTTCTAATCCAGTATGTTTTTTCTGCTCACAGCCAACACAATTTTTCACGATTTCTAGTTTGGACATATGAAGGAACACATTCTTACACTTAGGGGAAAGCAAAATACCATAGTTCTTGACTTACAACCACAATCGAGTCCAAAATTCTCATTGCTAAGCAAAATAGTTGTTTTACCCCATTTTATGACCTTTTTTTGCCAGTTAAGTGAATATCTGCAGTTAAGTTAGCAACAGTTAAATGAATTAGGCTTCCACATTGACTTTGCTCAAGTCACAAAGATAATCACATGACCTGGAACATGGCAACTGTCATAAATACCTGCCAGTTGCCAGGCACATGAATTTTGATCACGTGACTGCAGGAGTGGTACAATAGCCTTATTTGTGAAAAACAGCACTTAAAACCATTTGTCTAGTGACCGGTTAAAAATGGCACTTTTTCAGTGTTTTAATTTCGAATGAAATTAAAACGGTTTTAAGTCATGCTTTCATAAACATTGAATACCAGTTCACGATATGCCAGGGTTTTCTGAAGTCTAATTTATCATTTGGAACATGAACATTTCTCAGATTAAAAGGAGTTAAATATTCAGTGATTCCGTGTAATGTAATTTTATAAAAATCAAAACTCACACACTAGTAAATTAGCTCGAAAGAACTGTATTGTTAGTTGAAATATATGTATCTATATTGCCATCAGTAGAGGCGCTGGGGTTTCCCCATGGTGCTCTTGATGTACAAGGCTCGCACATTTTGCCAATTTTTCTTCAGCAGAGATACAAGGAAGTTGACTGCCAAATGAATGTTGTAGACCAACTCATCCTCCGTCATCTTCACATGACCAACTGCCACAGCAAGACACAGCACCTAGAAGAACACAAGATGCAAATTTGTTACAACTGAATAGGAATAGAAATGATTTTGTTCTAAAACAAATCAATCTCAAGTTGGTATGGCCAGGATGTTCAATTTTCCATAAAACTGGATAGATGCAAATAGCTGAAGCCTTTAGAAAAACAACTGCAGTGTTTTGGGGATTCTTGTAACTATTTGTAATGAAGAATACAGCATTGTTCTTCTAATACAAAATATGGTGCCATTGTGCAAATTAGAAGGGATAAATCAATTTTAGGTGCTTTTCCATTCTTCCTACACTTCACTGATATTGAAGAGAAAACCTAACTCAATAGATGTATTTTTTTTAATTCATTAAATTTATATGCCGCAAAGTGACTCTCTAGATATTTGTCGAAATAGTCTTTCCTTCTTCAGCGAGGCAATTTTCTGTGGGCCTGCTTTACTTTAGAGAATAGAAATTATTTTTTCCCCAATAAAAATACATACTGCAAAATGTAGGGAGTTAAAAAAATACCTTTTTCATTTGAAACTTGATTGTGGATTTCACTTCATCTACTTTGCCCACCATGTTCTCATTGTGAGTGAGAAGAGAAGGGAACTTGCCAGCCTTGTTCAGTCCTGGCCCCAATATTCGAGGAATTTGCTTAATCAAGGATTCAGAGGCCAGGAAAGCATCATATTTCTTGGCTGTATAAAGTAAAAATACACAATACTGAAAACATTCAAGACTCATCTCAAATATCTGAAAACAGGTATACATGTTAACAATATGGAATGCAACAATCTAGACCCCTGAGTGCGTTTGTGTGTATGGTCTTTAATTATACACTTCTTTCAAAAATAAAAACAAAAAATGTATTCCGCATGCCCAGCAACATTTCAGATGTGCTTCTCTCAGGCACAAAGAGAAATTCAATCTACCCTCAGAATCACCAGATTTTGTTTAGTTGGGGGCCAACATAAACACTTCAGTGTTTGCTTACTTCAGGTATGTTCTTAAATGATCTAGAACAGTGGTTCTTACACTATTTGACCCATATACTCCTTTTCCTGTTCTTGGTAATATCATTCCCCTCTCTCCCCCCTCAGGGACTCTGTTGTTTTAATTCAGCAGTAATTCCAAGCTGGGTCCTTGACTGAGCACAACTAAACAATTACAAATTACCCTCAGGGTATACCAAATACTCCCTTAGGAGTAGTTGTCCTCAGTTTGTACAGAACCTTGACTATCAGACATAACAGGAGCCTGTCATAGTAGATATTCCACAATAACTGCTGCAGAAACAGGCATGTAAACAGTTCCAAATCCATCAACATACAGGACAAAGGAAATTTAGATTAGTGGATACAAGTTGCACTATGCTAGAAGGCATAAGTTTATACTAAGGGGTGCTTTTATATTTCAGAAGAGTAGATATGGATGTTGTTCATATTCCAATAAAATATTTTAAAAGCCAAGTAATATTTATTGGGTTCATATCCCACAGCATCTCTTAATGGCTTAAAATGAACAATTTAAATGTTTGCACGGCCTACCAACGTAAATGCAAACAAATAAAACAAATTAATTAAAATGTCTTAATAGATTAGGTTGTCCAAATCAGAAAAATATTCTCTAGTATAATTTGGTTTTAAATAGCTTCCTTAAGGCCAGTACCAAACTATTTACTGAGGCTACTAAAATAAGGACCAGGTGCTAGACTGCTGGAAATAGTTAACACATATTTGCAGAAAAATTCCTTACAGCACAATTGGAAAGCAATTAACAGCACAATTATTAGGGTACAAAGTTCTTTGAGATCAGGGCTGCAACAAACCACAATGTTAATATGCTTCCCCTTTTGCTACACTACCATGAAATGGAGACCTCTGGCTCCATCCCTTCTCAGTCCAAAGAACTCAAATTATATGCCTCTGCTTTACATTCTTTATCTGCAGTTGTTGGGGGGCGGGATGGCTGGGAATGAATATACCATATTGCTTTTCACTATTAGCCACAAGAATGTTAAACTGAAGTGAATCTAACATGGTACAGAAAAGAGATAATTCAACTTTATCAGATGTTAAAATCCTGGATATTCTTTTTTATTTTGCTCACCTAGTTTCTTCACTAGCTTTTTGTTCTTATTCAGTTTTTTAAGGGCCTCTATATCCATGTGTGGGATGTCAACAGCTTTGGCTTCATCACAATGCTGCTGATCCCCCAGGACACAGACAGAGAACTTAGGTCTCGGAGCTGACTTGAGCCTGAGAAAACAAAGAGATCATCACAATAGCCACCTCCTATCAACAAAAGTTATACAAAATGGCAAAAAAACATTCAGAACTGGTGCTGACAAATCTTACCGGACAGCCAGTACTTCTCTGTGCACCGAGATCTACCTCTGGCTTCTTAAAAATGATCGGCAGGATCAGCATAAGAGCCTCACCATACCTCCCCTGATGTTTTAAGACCCAGGGTAGGGGTCCGTCCAGCCACACCCGCTGCATACAGTGAGGTGAACTGAACTACCCTGGCAATTCAGCATTGCACCCAGCTACCACAGATTTTGCAAGCCAACAGGCTGTCTGAATGTAAACCAAATTCAAAGACTTCTAACAGGGAGAGGGTGCAAGCAGAAGGCTGGGTGGTACAAGAAGAATGCCAAACCTGACAGTGCCAGAAAAACGCTTGTCCTTTTGTGGGTCATAGTTTTTCAGACTGATCTGCAACTCCACAGTCTCCAAGAACCTAGGTCAAGAAAGCAGAATACATATTTGAGTAAAAGAAAACTGAGGACAATTGAATATAGTAGGAGAAAACAATCAGATGGCCTTCAGTAGTTTTGGGGTTATAGCCTCTACTCAGATTACATGCTTATGGCTGCATTTAATTGGATTTTGAAACATCTAGAGGCCACTGAATACATGAAATGGTAATTTCATTTAAGATGAACTTTACTTTCTAAAGGAAAGCATTTGGCACAAATGTATCAGTACTGAGTAAATTATCCCTTCTATGAATTTTCCTATATGCCCTGTGAGATTGGTAGAACTGACAGAGATTAACTGGTCCAGTCACCCAGCTGGTTTTTTCATGCCTAAAATGGGACTAGAACTCAGTCTCTTGATTTCTAGCCTGATGCCTTAACCACTAGACTAAATTGGCTATTAATTACTCCAAACAACCTGTTTTCATCCTGCAAGCTTATAAAAACTTGGATAGTATTAGAATTGCTAAAAACTTTAAAAAAAAACCAGCTTTCTGTTCAGTGTAGGCACTATTTTGTTCTCGTATAGGAAAACCAAGCAGAATATTTGTAATGTTTACAATAATTTACAACTGCAATTGATATTAATACTATCCAAGAGATGTAATTGAACTACTGCTTTATACTGTTACAGAGAACTTTCCAATATGAGCTGACATGGAGAACTAAGTAAGATCTATTGTTTTTCCAAAAGATTCAGGATTTCACAGTGGCCATGCTGATTCCAGCTCCTGCTAATCTGTCTTCATTCATAGTCATACAAACACTCCAATCCATGATCAGGTGCAGCTCCTTTTTCCTTCCAACTGCAGAGAAATTCTGTCAAATGCTAATCTCACTCTGTTATGCAGGAAGGCAATGATGTGCTCCCTGCAGCTATAGCAAACTCTGGTGTCTGTTTTACTCAAATTAACTTTATTCGGTAGGTCTTCTAAAGTTCTTACTTGCGGGGCTTTGTCTGACTCCCCTGAAGGACTTCCTTCACAGCTTCATACAGCGTGTCTCGGGAGACTTTGCTGCTGTGGAAAAACGTATGTCAAGTTAAACCCATAGAGACTTTCAGATTTGTGTCAATGTGTTTCTGGAGACCAAAGAGAAGCAACCCCACCCACCCAACATGCTATTTGGACAGGAGCTTCCCTTGATTCGTTCATTTAGATTGAGAGTAAGTGAATGGAAAGAAATTATACTGTTATGTGTCAAGGACTAGTAACAACCAGTACGGTTTAATTCGCTATCGAGAAGAACAATGTCACCCAAGGGAAGCTTATGCAACTTTAATGCAGAACCTACTCGGATCCGACTCCATTGCAAAGAAGGGACCACTTAAAAGCTGCTCTTTGACTGCTGAATTAATTGCATACCGAAGCAGCCTGCCTCAGTGGATCGGCAGATACGGCCTTGGATCGCGATCTGAGAATCAGGGCATGCGAATATGGCCCTCGGGGCTTACTTAACCCGCAAGACCGACGGTTAAGACCAGGCATCTAGAAGAACAACGGCGCCCTTCCGTGCCAGGCTCCTTGCCCCAGGCCTGCCCCACTGGCTCACCATCCGCGACCCCTAGTCAACGCCACTCGACTGGATCCCGAGAGCAAGGATGGCGTCGGATTCTATTTAAGGCCTCAGAACACATGCACACGTACCTCATCTTGACGCCTCGCTTCAGCGGAAAAAGGACCAGACCCTCACTTCCGCCGGTATTACAGCGCCTAGTCTCGCGAGATGAGAGATCAGGCAAGCCACGTGAATAAACCGCTTCAGGTTTGGGGCGGGGTTTCTTTTAATCGCGGCCGCCGGGAGGCGGCGCTTATGGAGTGGCGTGTCCCCCTCCCACACAAGGCTACTAGCTAAGATCCTGAAATCAAATAGATGGCAAGCTATAAAAACTTGTGAAAAGCAAACCAAAAGGCATGGCAGGAAGGAACCATGATAGCAAACAAACAACTACAAAGGATCAGGACCATAAAACCAAGAAGATGTTTTTGAGCTTCTTTTGTTGCTCAGAGAGGTTGCTGTTTTCTATTACACATCTTCCCAGTGCTCTCAAACTTCTGCCACTCCTAATTGGGAAAAACCTCACAAGATGATTTCCTTATGTTGTTCGTTATCTTCCTTACTAGAGATGTTATTGTACAGGATACGCTCACACAATACCTTGCACTCTAAGTGAGCAAACTAAATAAATGAGATCTGTAGATTCATCCACGTACTTTTCATGAATCAAGACTGACTCCAAAGCGCATGTGTACATACATTCCCAGACATACACAGCAACTACAATATGGCATGCCATCTATGAGAGTTTCTGCAGAATTAAGACTTTCCCTCAGGGTGCCAAAGCAATCAAATACCTGCTACTGAAACATCAGTTGGAAGGAGGGGAGAAGTGGTAACTCAAAATGTAAATCAAAGTCTGTGGAGACATCTACTGGAATACCCAAACATAGCAATAATGAGGATAAAAATGTAGAAGGGAGATGTGTGGAGAACAAAGTATCTCAATCAATGCTTTGTTTAAAAAGGGAATGAATTTGAAAAATTCATAGGTATGAAGGTAGGTAGGTAGACTTACAACCATTCCTTTACGATCAGTTGAAGTTACAACAGCACTGAAAAAAGTGACTTATAATTGGTTTTCTCACAACTATAGTAGCATCCCCATGGTCATGTGATCAAAATTTGGGTGCTTGGCAACTGGTATGTATTTATGATGGTTGCAATGTCCCAGGCTCATGGGATCACCATTTATAATCTTTCCAGCCGGCTTTTGACAAACGAAGTCAATAAGGGAAGCCAGATTTGCTTAACGTCTGCATGATTCACTTAACAAGTGCAGTGATTCACTTAACAACTGTGGCAAAAAAAGTCATAAAGTGGGGCAAAACTAACTTGGAGCACACAAAAGTTATGTTATCTTATTTCTTTTTGTATTATTTAACATTCAGTAATATTATTGGTAGAAGGAGGTGGAAGAACTCAGTTATAAAGGCAAAGCTGGGGCTGCAGGCTGGCTATGGAACAGGTCAAAAATTACTCGTGGATAAATTTCACTTTAAGCTAAAGTGGAAAAAGAAAGCCAAGCAATTTCCATATGATGTTGAGCATATCCCTACACTTCAAGGACAACTCCAGGAAGTGCTGTGAGTCCTGAATTTCATTGATAGAAAGCCAGAGTAACTTTAGATTTTAAATTAAAGAAGTTGTCAATGATAAATGTGAAATGAGTCTGCCAAAGATCAAGAAAAAGAAGAAAGCAAATTGGATGTCAGAACTAACCATGGAGATTGCCAAGAAAAGAAGTCAAAGCCACAAAAGACAATGATCTCAGGAAGGAACTTAACCAAGAATTTAAGAGAGCTGTTAAAAGAGACAAGAAGCAGGGTTACAACAACTATAATACAGTCACTGAAGATAGAAACAGACATGTAAAAAATTCTCTAAACTCAGAAGATGGTTCCCACCTGAAATTGGTATACTGAAAGATGCCAATGGGATGATGGCAAGTGATTCAAAAAGATCAAAGATGGGAAATTCTGTACAGTAACAATGTCAACATCCAAACCACCTTGAATAGAACATACTCCTAATTTACAAGAAATTCTAGTACTGAAAGATGAAATTAAATCAACATTCTGATGATTGCCAAGTTGGAAAAATTACAAGAATTCACCACTGTACAAGAGAATTCAGAGAATAAAGCAAACTAGAGAGGGAGAATCAGTAAAGGGTCTAATAAAGCTATCTAAAATAGTATAGCTAAGAAAAGAAAACCACAAATATGTCATTGAACAAATCAATCCAGGTGCTAACTTGAGGCATAAATGAACAGGCTCTAATTGTCATACCTTAGACACCTGCAAAGATGTAACTTTCTTGAGAGGTCCATAAAGCTAGAAATGGTGAAAAGAAAGAGAGGAGAATGCTAGGAAAATGGTTTGACTCTATTACAAGGTGCATCACTGGAAGCCCTGAAGAACCAGACAGGACAGATCACTCTGAAAAAACTCTTGTCTATATGGTCAATAAGAGTTTACACTGATCTGATGGCACATCATCAAAGACAGAGTTAGATGGATGTAGACAAACATTTTCTGAACAGAGATGCACTGCAATCTCATTTTGTTACTTGTAGTCCGTAAATTGACATCTTGGTCTGAACAGATGCTCCAGATTATAGTCCATATTCTTCTGATTGATTGTGAGATCTGTTCATTAATGAAAACCACAGACCAATCCATCTTGATAATCTCCCTTAGGGCTAAAAATTCCGCAGAATAACATGCAGTGGGTGTGCATGCATGGGAAAAAATGGGGAAGATCTCTTTATAAATAACAGAGACCTTGCAAGCAAATTTATCACTGTAGAAGTGTTTGGGTTGAGATCGCACTGGCTATACCCATGGGGATTGAATGACTAAGAGTATTTACCAGGCAAGGGAACTGAGGAAACACTCTGCAAGGTTGCCCCACTCTCACATTTGCTCCTGATTTTAGAGATTCTAGAGACAATGAACACTGTTTTGCACAACATTCAGGTCAAGGACAGAATTTTTACCCTTTTAGAACAGAGCTTTGGATTCCCCTCTTGCTACATGGTGATAGACTAGAACAGCTGTAAGTTCCTCCACTCAGCATCTCATGCATCTGGCTGCCAATCAAAATGCCCATGGTTGTTCCACTCTTAGGGCTGTCGGTCTGAGGCTACTGGCACTTTTGCAGTGAAACTGCCCACACGATCCATTCAGTGGTGATGAAATGACCACACTGTGGTGTGCCCTAGAGTAGAGCATAATGTGTTGTGTAGTACAGTGTAATTCAATGTGGGAAAGAGTAGTTTTTCTTGGTTCTGTTCCTAGGTCTTCTTTTGGCAGAGGGAGCAAACATGACATATCCTCATAGATTTGGCAAGAAAGAGGGGGCAAAAAGTCAGAGGAAGGGAATTCAAAATCATGTGAAATATCTGAAGCAGTACTGCTCAGAAGCAAATTCAATTGTAAGCATGTCTTGAGTCAAATAATTTGTAAGCATATAGTGCATGAACATTTCATTTATTTTAGCCTGTGACTGAAATAGAAAGCAACAGCAGATCTAGTGAATTTAGACTCTAGACTTAATGTTCTTATGTTTCATGCTCATTTCATGCAGTCCCAGCACCCAGTTAATAGGTCCCCAAGTTCCTACAGCTTTCTGATTAGTCCCCCAAAATAAGCAAGCTTGAGAATTTATTTTCAGAGGAGGGGAGCAGTTTCAAGAGATGAAACATGTACATTAAGTCTTTCTGAGTCTTAAAGAACTTGTGGCATTCAGAAAAACCTGGAACACCCAGAGGTGGTATTCAGCAGGTTCTGACCAGTTCTGGAGAACCGGTAGTGGAAATTTTGAGTACTTCGGAGAACTGGCAAATACCACCTCTGACTGGCCCTGCCCCATCTATTCTCTGTCTCCCGAGTCCCGGTGATTGGCTGGGTCTTCATTTGTTGCCCTACACAGGAGAACAGAGCTGGAAAGCAGGTTAGTAGGGTGGGGAAGGAATGGGATTTTGCAGTAACCTTCCCCCAGGAGTGGGGAGGAAATGGGAATTTTACAGTATCCTTCCCCTGGAATGGGGTGGGAATGGAGATTTTGCAATACCCTTCTCCAGCCATGCCCACCAAGCCATGCCATGCCCACCAAGCCACGCCCACTGAACCGGTAGTAAAATTTTTTGAATCTCATTACTGGGAACACCCTACTCTCCAAATTGTGATTTCTTTCTTTAAAAAATGGAAGAATTCTTGTGGGGCAAAATTGTCCCTCAAGGCTCCAATATCCTTTTGATCCAATCACTTCCACCCCATTCATGACCCAAAACTAAAAGAACAGCCAGATCTATCAATGTTGGACCTACCTATTTCAATTGGACCTTTGAGACCCCTCTGTTTCAGATAATTCAGTTATTTCAAACTACCTTAACTAGCCTTATTATGCTTGTGGCTTTTCTCTTTATCAGAACCCTGAACACAAAAGTGTCCATGGAGTATGGTTAAAAAAAAATCAAGATGGCAACCACAAGGCACACAAAAAATAGATAGCACTTTGGTCACACTGTTGTAGATGCCATCTTGATTTCATCATCCCTTCCAGATACTCTTGCTTTGACATTGGACACAAACAGTTGCTGAAAAACCCCTCTCCGTTTCCTCAGATTTTATCTTTGTTACAAGCTCACTAACCAGCCTTTGACAAGCTATCAGTATCTCAGCCCTTTTCCTTGTAATATAGTCATTAAAATATTGACCTATTTTAAAGCATTATTCTCAGGATGAATTAATTCTTGCAAAGTGTATTGAACACTGAGAGAATTATATATAATTATTTCTATCACTGATGTGATCATCAGCATCAGCATGTCAGCATGTGTTAAATTTCATTAGAAAGTAAGAGGCTGGTTTATATTTGTATCAAATATGAGTCTTCCCAATAAAGTAGTAGAAGGTTGTTGATACAGGACCAGTAATTTACCTTTACAACAAACAAGCCATCTTATTAATTACATACAGTCACATGTATACATACATTGCCCATTTGTCATTTGACATTATGTGACTAAATGAGTCAAAGAATAGCCTCTATTGAAAAGTATTTGAGATATTTGAAATGAGAGTGAATGTGTCTTTCCAGACTACACCATCCAGGAGTATTGTAATCTCATCACAGAAGACATCACTTTGGGCAAAGCTCAGTCATAACCAACATAGGGTGATTAATCTATTTAGAACATGGGAGTCCAATTTAGATATCACTAGCAAGTGAGGAACACATCATGTATCCATTCAGACAGACACACAATAAAGGTTTATAATTTCTGTTGGGAAAAATTCAAAAATTAGAAGTTGGCATGGAAGGTCATGTCCTTTTGAGCCCCCAATAAATAATTTCCTCCAGACTTCAGAAGGCCACACTTCTGGGATGGAATATTACATGCTTCCTTCTTTTTACTCTTTACTTTTTACTCTTCTTAGCAAAGACACTCATCCTAACATTAGTCTCTTTGTTCCTTTTCATATTGATGTTTCAGTAAAGTTTATGGGAAATAAGAACCACATGTTGTATGTCATATGCCCAATATACATTAAACTACTTCAACATTTTGTAGTAGAAGTTTCATCCCAGATTACATCAAGTAATTTAATAAGTTCCCATGTTCCTGGGAACCAGAAAAGGATGGGCTTTATCTTGAAAGTATGCATTACCTAAGTTCCTATTAATGCATAATATTTGCGTGCTTGCTTGCTTATATATAAAATATATTTCTAAGGCTGCCAAGTTCAGAATTATTCTGGACAGTTTACAAAAAAGGGGGGGCAAGATGCCTCACAATATCAGAAAAAAAATGGTAGCAACCCAGAGAGAACAATAAAAACCCTCTTCCCATGCAACATTCCGCCTAAAGGAATCTGACAATCATCCTACCCCAAAGCCTGGGGAAAGGGTCTGGTTTTCAGAACTTGTTTAAGGACAACTAGAATAAAAAGCAGTTCAGATTTTGAGGGGATGCTGTTCCAAAGAGGGGATGATGCAACAGAGAAGGAACATTTCCTGGGTCCCATTAAATGGTACTGTTTATTCAATAAGATCCAGATCATGCCAGTTATAAAGGATGGACAGCAATCACAGAGACAGATGATCCCTCTTATAACCAAAACCTAGGCAATGTTGCACTTGATAGATGATAACTAACTCCATGAATTGTACTGGGAAGCTACTGGTAACCAGTGCAGCTTATGAAGCAGAAATGTTTCATGGGCATAGGAGATCTGCACATAACTGCTCACACTGTAGCATTCTGGACCAACTGTATCATTGGGCAGGACTGGGATGGGAATAGTGGCTCACCTTGATCTCTCAGTGGCTTTAAGTGTCATCAATCACTGTATCCTTCTGGACCAGCTTAGAGAATTGAGAATGGGGGCCAAGGTGTTAGAATGATATTCTTCCTTTCTTCAAAATCTGTTTCAGTTGGTGTTAATAGCGAAGAAGTCTAACTCTAGACTCTTGCTCTGTGGTGTGGCTCAGGGCTCTACTTTCTTCCTGCTCTTGTTTGGAATCTACATGAAGCCCTGGATGTGATCATTTGCCAACCTGGGATGAGGCACTATGATTATATTGAGGATACTCAACTGTATAACTCCGCCCCATGACACCTAAATGATGCTATAACATTCCTTTCTCAGCTGGGAAGATCTAGTTAGGGAAAAATGGGCTTCATCTCAATCTTGGCAGGACCAAATAGATGTGGATTTTGAAGTCTCCCAGATCTGAAGACTTTCCATCTTTAACTCTGAAGACTCCCTAGACAGAATTGCTGTTAACTGTGGGAGTCCTCTTAGGCACATAGCTCCTGTTTAAGAAACAAGTGGCAGTCATGACTAGGAAGTCCTTTGCATACATAAATTCATCTTTGGGTTTAATTATGCTCATCTCTGGATTGGGAGGCCTCCTCGCAGTCACTCACATGTTAGTCACCTTCCTTTTAGACTACTGCAGTGCACTGTACATGGAACTCCCCTTGAAGAACATGTGGAAGCTTCAAGTGTCCAGAGTGGGACAATATAGACAACTGTGAGTATGTCATGATACATTTAGATAATACAAGAGCCCTGGTAGCACAGTGGTTAGAATGCAGTGTTGCAAGCTAACTCTGCCTACAGCCTGGAGTTGATCCTGATGGGCTCAAGGTTTCCATCCTTTTATGGTCAGTAAAATGAGGACCTGGTTTGTTGGGGGCAATATGCTGAAACCACCCAGAGTGTGGTATAAAGCACTGAGAAGCAATATATAAGACTAAGTGGTATTGCTATTGCTATAGCACTACACCATGAACTGCATGACTCTTGGTCATGTGATCAAAATTTAGATGCTTAGCAATTGGTTCATATTTATGATGGTTGCACTCAGAGATGGTATTCATCAGGTTCTGACCAGTTCTGGAGAACCGGTAGCGGAAATTTTGAGTAGTTTGGAGAACTGGCAAATACCACCTCTGACTGGCCCTGCCCACAATCTATTCTCTGCTTCTCGAGTCCCAGCTGATCGGCTGGGTCTTCTTTTGTTGCCCTGCACAGGAGAAGGGAGCTGGAAAACAGGTTAGTGGGGTGCGGAGGGAGTGGGATTTTGCAGTAACCTTTCCCTGGAGTGGGGAGGGAATGGAGATTTTACAGTATCCTTCCCCTGCCATGCTCACCAAGCCACCCCACCCCACACCCACCAAGCCCACAGAACTGGTAGTAAAAAAAATTGAATCCCACCACTGATTTTAGTGTCCTGGGGTCGTACGGCCACCTTTTGCAACCTGAGCAAAGTCAATGAGGAAGCCACAGTGGTGTATTAATCATTAAGCAGACTAAGCACATGCTTAGGGCACCAGGCCCAAAGGGGGCACCACAAAGTTGAGAATATGGCTTTGTTTGTACAGTATGTACAAAGGAGGAAGGGCACCAAGATTTGTCAGTGCTTAGGGCACCAGTGAGCCTTGATCCGCCACTGGGAAGCCATATTCACTTAACAGCCTTGTTACTAATTTAACAACTGCAGTGATTCATTTAACCACTGTGGCAAGAAAGATTGTAAACTACTCATTCCGTGGAGCAAAACTCATTAACAACTGTCTCACTTAGCTACAGAAAGTTTGGGCTCAATTGCGGTCATAAATCAAGGACTATCTGTAGAGAGGAATTCCCTCTTTATTATCAGTATCAACCTTAGAAAACCGAGAGTATATCCCATTTCAACTAATTGAATTGTGGAAATAATTCCTTAATAAAAAGAAGAAGTCTTGGCTAAAAAGCCCTGTTTCACTCTAAACTATCCATAACTGGCTGAACCTGGGAAACTATTGCCACCAAAGGAATTGCAATGCAAGACAATATCAGTAAAAGTGTACCTTGGCCAAAACAAAGAACTGAAACATACACAAAGCAATCAATCTGGAAAAAGAAATTAAAAAGACAAAAACCTATATGTTCTGCTTATTACGCTCTGGATGGGTACAAAGCAGACAGAGCAACTCCACAAAGCATCTATACAAAGTCTTTTTTATTGATTCATCAGGCATCCTGTCAACTCACAGTTATAACGAGGTTCTTCTTAATGTCCAATCCTTTGCGTTTCTGAATAGTGGTGTAGAAAGATATTAAACTCTCATCCCTATGATGATAACCATGATAATAATTGTAGTGACCACATAGTATAGGTTCAGGCTAGAGTGTGGAAGCCTCCCCCAACCCAACCAGGGTCAATTTAGTGACCAGTCAGGATTACAGATGTGACTACATGACATGGACTACATTTCCCAGGATACCTTAACTACATTTACCATGATGCATTCCCTTAAGGAGACAGCTCTCAATTCCTAACTACCTATCCTAAATCCCATTAACTCTAAAGTGGCTGGACAGCACACTATGCCCTTCTTCTCATCAACACAAAGGGATAACTAGAAATCATGCATATGATAAAGAATAACAGATCAGAATAACAGAGTTGGAAGGGACCTTGGAGGTCTTCTAGTCCAGCCCCTGCTCAAGCAGGAAGCCCTATACCATTTCAGACAAATGGTTGTCAAATCTCCCCTTAAAAACCACCAGTGTTGTAGCACCCACCACTTCTGGAGGCAAGTTGTTCCACTGATCAATTGTTCTAACTGTTAGGAAATTTCTCTTTAGTTCTAGGTTGCTTCTTCCCTCCTTGATTAGTTTCCATCTATTGCTTTTTGTCCTGCTTTTTGGAGATTGGGTTGACCCCCTCTTCTTTGCTGCCCCTGAGATATTGGAACACTGCTATCATATCACCCCTGGTCCTTCTCTTCATTAAACTAGACATACCCAATTACTGGCACCGTTCTTCATATGTTTTAGCCTTCAGTCCCCTAATCAACTTTATTGCTCTTTATTGCTCTTCTCTGCACTCTCAACATCTTCTGTTACATTATAGCAACCAAAACTGAATGCAATATTCCAAGTGTGGTCTTACCAAGGCATTATAGAACAAAACCTGCAGTGAGGGAAAAGAACAATTAGGATTGCCGCCTGGTCAAAATGTCACAATAAAATGATCATATTCATACCTAGCCCACACACAAAAATGATCACATACACAACTCAGACACAAAAAACCATGTTTTTAAAGCATGTTCAAAGCACTCCATTTCTCATAGCTACGTCAAGAAGTGAACTTCTTGACTCCTGAAAATAAACAGATCGCTTCCTTTTTGCTAGCAGCATGCCCTGTGTCTTATTTGCAATAGTGTGGCTTGGAAAAGGGACCCAGAAAATTCTTTGAACAAAATGAATAGTACACAGAGAAAAATCATAAACTGTTCTCCATTGTCCGAGAGTAGAGGAGACAGAACAATGATTTTAATTTACAAAAACCTAAATTGGAACGGAGTGTTGGGGAAACTGCCTAAAAGTAAGAGCAATTCAACAGTGGAATTAATTGTCCAAAATGGTAGATGTCTATGGAGATTCTCAGTCATCCAGGTCATGGTTGTCCCAAAGGTGCTTTTTCAAAAGGCACCTGGACTTTCTGTTTGTTCTTTGAACACGTTTCCCTTCTCAGCCAAGAGGCTTTTTCAGCTCTGAAGTGGTAGCAGGTTCCCGGTTCAGAGACTGGATCGCCTTGTTTCCAGAATAAAGAAATTCCTGCCTGAAACAAGGGGCTTGGATTTGATGTCCTAACCTTCAAAATCTATCATAATAGCCATGAGTTATAACATTTCTGGGGAAAGTTGTATTCATTATGAATCTGCTTGGCTCCCTATGGGTATGACTTTTTAGGCAGAGGTCTAGTTTCAGGGTATTTGTTTAGCGTGTTTTTAAAAATAAAAGATGGTGGGAAGGGCCACATTTATGAATTAATATGAATTAAAGCCATTTGACTTTAAAATTGATGGGAGAAGCCCACCTCCTTTCCTCTGACCTGGATTGGTAGCTCAAAAATACCAATGCACCGACTATGAGGAAAGAACAGCTGCTGAGGCCCTTTTGCTGTATCAGGAAATATGACAGCCCTGGGAGCCAGGGTGTTGGCTAATTATAAACTCATACTTGGTGTACTTGTGTCTGGGAGAGGGCAGCTGCCAGCCCCGCAGCCCTACACTACACTGAGAAGATTGGGTCAACTGAAGCAAGAGATTCAGAGGGGGCTGGGGAAGGGGGCCTAACTGTGGGGCAAAGAAGAGGCAGAAGGAACAAGAGAAGTCTGGTTCAAGGAGACCAGAAGGAGAGTTATTATGGAGCCCATATCTGCCCAAGAGGATAGCCTGAAGAAGAAGCAGCAGAAGGAAAAGGCTAAGAAAACTGATCTGGAACTTCCCCCCAGGCCACTCCGCTCTCTGCTGTGCCTCACCCTCCAGAACCCAGTGCGGAAGGCTTGCATTGCCATTGTGGAATGGAAGTATCCTTTGGGGGAAATGTGGGGGTAGCTTCTGGAATGATTTGTGCTTGGCCTGGGGTGTAAACAACTGAAACGTGGAGGAAGCAAAGCAAAGAGGAAAGTCTGAGAAATATTGCTTAACAATGCAACTCTTTTGTGACCACGATTTATAGAGCAAATTCTGATTATGTTCTCTAGAAATGCAGGGATGGAGTCAGATTACATATTGGTCTTTGTCTCTTTTTAAGACAGGCACCAACAAACAGGGAAGAAGTCAAGCATTTATGTTGACCCTGCCTTCAAATGATGCGTAACTCAGGAATTACTATAATAACATGTATTTACGGATGTTGTAATTTCTCTAAGGCAGTCATAAATGCCGATTTTGAAATAGAAGATCTGAATACAGTCGAGATGGTTAATTTGTCTGGCTCCTCCACTGAATTACGCTGAGTTCAGAAATAGCTCCCTGTCCCTCCTCAACTGATTTTATATCTGAGAGGATATAATAGCTGGGGTCAGAGAATCTTAAGCAGGAAGGTTCTTTACAAAAACACCAACATTTCTCCCCTCTAAGGCTGCAGGATAGCTTTGTTCTGATTCAAAATCTAATTGATGATTATACAATGTCTTTTTTAAAATTTCTGTTCAATTTGATTCATTTGTTTCATCGCATGAGTTATTTTATCCTAGTGTTGGTTGAATGGAGAAAGCATTCTGTGATACGGTTTCTTATTCTCTCTTACTCTTTGTGTAAGACTATAACCTGGAAAAGATTGATTTGTACAGACATATGAAATGTGCCTAGATTAAAGTTAGAAGAATATGGGCAGTGGTTTGGATGAGGTGATCTTCCTAAAATCCTATTGAACATCATAGTTGTAATCTGAATGTAAAAACAGATTATCAGTCAGAAAAATAGTCATACTGTCATGAATCACAGAACATAGTGTACATCCAGTAAGCTATTTCAAAGAAACAAATGAAATAGGGCAAATATTAATAAAAGTAACCCTCAACGTACAGCAGTTCATTTAGTGATTGTTCAAAGTTACAACAGTTCTGAAAAATTGACTTATGAACACTTTTCAAATTTATTACCATTGCAGCATCCCCATAGTGATGTGATCAAAATTCTGATACTTGGCAACTGACTCATATTTATGACAATTGCAATGTTCCAGGATCATGTTATCTTCTTTTGCAACCTGACCAGCAAAGTCAATAGGAAAGCCAGATTGACTTAACAACCACATTACTTTTTAATAAGTGCAGTGATTCACTTAACAACTATGGAAAGAAACTTCATAACAAATGTCTCACTTAGCAACAGAAATGTTGGGCTCAATTGTGGTGATAAGTCAATGTTAAGTTTGCATGAAGAGACAGACGCGGAGTGCTTCAAGCTCTTTTGTTTTATTAGTGACTACAGCTCAGAACGGACCCAATTTGGCTGGGCTGCGGCTGCTACTTATAGCCAGCAGCCGCAGTTGACAGCCAATCAGAGTGCAGGGTTTTCCCGCACTTTTAAACCAATCATTTCTGACATTTTACAAGAACAGTTCAAACTAAACCAATGACTTTAAACCTACATACATAACCCCCTCCCCACTAGGTTCAGTCCATACTCAAACCCCATCTATCTAATGTACTCTTTTAAATAGGTGGGGCTCTTACGTGTACGTTGAGACCTACGTGGTTCAGATGTTTTAATGTTCTCACCCAGTGAGAGAGGAAATGTGTCTGCTGACATTTCCATACTTGGACTTCTAGTAATAGAAGAACCGGTTTGGTTACTACAACCTGGTCTCTCCTCGCAATCCATCTCCAACCCAATGTCAGCACCTAAGTCAGGTAGTGATGTACAGTCTTCCACTTGTAAGGATGGATTTTGGCATTGTGACAGGTTTTGGGATGGTTCCTGTCGTGTTGGCTCGTTACACATGGGGTTGATTCTTGCTTGCTGATTATCCTCATGATCCTCCCCTTCCCCCCTAGAAGAGGTATTAGGTATGGGAACTAGAGAGGAGCAATTGCGATGTTCCTGAGGTAATCTGGATCTAAGCTGATCAATGTGCCTGCTCCAGAGGACTCCATCCTCTGTTTGTACCCTGTAAGAACGAGGGCCTGTGATTTGAGTTATTTCAGCAGGAATCCATGAAGGTTCACCAATAAGGTTCTTAGCATAAACAGAATCACACACACTGAACGTGCGAACTTTGCTAGTGGAATCAAGTGGTGCGTTGGGTGCGTAAGTGGGATGGAGGTGGTCAAGGGGAGACCTGAGTTTCCTACCCATCAACAATTCAGCTGGGGATAAGTTAGTTGATGGGTTAGGAGTGATATGCTGAACACTAAGAAGTTTTTCAACTTTCTCAGTGATGTCCCCAGGACCCAATTGCTGAAGCTTTTCCTTGGTAAAACGTACCATGCGTTCAGCCCGGCCGTTAGCCGAAGGGTGCCCAGGGGCAGTCAGGGCATGTCTGATACCCTGTTGTGCTAGATAGGATTCAAAAAGGTTGGATGTAAATTGAGGGCCATTGTCAGAGACAAGAACATCAGGTAACCCGTGGGTTACAAAAGCTTTTAAGCTGCTTGATGACAGCATCAGTTGTGGTGGATGCCATAGGGATGACCTCTAGCCACTTGGAATATGCATCTACTATAATAAGGAAGGTGTGCCCTCTGGTAGGGCCAGTGAAATCAATGTGAATCCTGGACCATGGGCCCCTAGGACATTCCCATTCCTGTTTGGGGGCGAGAGGTGGGGCAGGCCTGACTACCTGACAGTTGGGACAAGATGCAACCCAGTGTTCAACCATTTTGTCAATACCTGGCCACCATACATAACTCCTGGCCAATCCCTTCATCCTTACGATACCAGGATGACCCTCATGTAACATTTCCAAAACCTCTCTTTGCAGTTTTGCAGGAATAACCACCCTGTTACCCCACAAAATACATCCTCTTAATACAGATAATTCAGTTTGCCTGGATTTAAAAGGTTGGGCAAGGTGAGGTAGATCTTGAAGAGGCCAACCTTTCTTAATCCAGCCTATAACAGGAGCCAATAAAGTGTCTTTGGCAGTCTCTCTGGCAATTTCAGCAGCGTGTACTGGAAGCTTGGCAACAGTTTCTAGGAAAAAGGTGTGTGCCTCAGGTTCAACGTCCTCCTTGTGACAAGGAAGTGGGCAACGACTCAAGGCATCAGCATGTCCAATGTCCTTGCCAGGCTTGTGGATAAGTTTGTATGAATAAGCAGCAAGAAATTCAGTCCACCTCAGCATTCTTGGTGACAGGATAGTGGGTGTAGGTTTGTCTCCTGCCACAATGCCTAACAAAGGTTTGTGATCTGTGACAATAGTAAATGTTCTCCCATATAAATACTCATTGAATTTCTTGACAGCTGCAACAATTGCCAAGGCTTCCTTGTCCAGTTGGCTGTATTTCCTCTCTGCTTTAGTCAAAGTGCGAGAGTAAAATGCAATAGGGGCTTCCCTCCCGCTGGGAAGCATGTGGCTCAAACCCCCCACCCCAAAAGGGGATGCATCACAAGTCAGTACAACTGGCAAATTTTCAGAGACATGTATCAGTATAGCATCAGAAGTGATTTGTCTCTTAATAGTGTTAAAGGCAGCTTGTTCTTTTCTGCCCCAGACCCATGCAGACTTTTTGTCTAGTAATCTGTGTAGTGGTTCTGCAATGGTTGCCTTCTGAGGTAGAAACATGTGATAGAAGTTAATGAGTCCCAGGAAGGCTTGCAAGTCTGTTTTGCATTTTGGCCTGGGGGCTTCTTTGATTGCCTGAACCTTGGCATCTGTAGGATGGATGCCATGCTTGTCAATCATGTAGCCCAAGAACTCAACCTTGTCAGTTCTAAGAGTGCATTTTTCTTCCTTGACTCTTAACCCCGCTTTCTTGAATCTGGTAAGGACTTCTCTGAGTCTCTCGTGTAACTGAGTGTCATTTTCAGCAGAGATTAACACATCATCAAAGTAAGGCACTACCTCTGGCAGTCCTTGGAGCATCCTTTCCATAAGGCTTTGGAAAATGCCTGGTGCCATACTTACTCCAAATTGCATATAGCATGGATATAATTTTAGTGTTCCCATTTCATAAGGTTTCTTCTTAAAAGCTGTTTATTTCTTATGTGATTGAACAATTGTTTCTTCCCCGAGCTAATGCAAATACTATTTCTCATCTTGTATTTTCAATTTCTTTTTGACTTTCCTTGTTTCTCTAAGGTCCAGTTTATGGTATTGAACTTGGTAAGAATAAATCAGAAAATCTGAAACCAGAACAATAATTTATGTTCTACATGTTGATCTATCCATCCATTTCTGGCAATGTCCTTCTAATGCTTATTCCATTCTTTTTCCTTTCTTGTTTTTTTTGTCAATCAATTCCTTTCCTTGCCATTATTTGTGTTTTATTTAATCAGCATTTTCAGCATTTGCTAGGACGTAAATTATTTTCTTATCTTTCAAAGGTCAGTTGCTTATTCTTTCTCAGGCTCTTTTGTTATTGAAGCATAATATTTCTTAAAGGGGAAAATATAATATTTCATATTACTTAAAGTAAAAGTTCCTTGAATTGAGCTCCTGGTGCCTACATGAACTCATCCATGTAATTTCATGAAACTCTACAACAGTGATTTCCTATTGTAGTCTTGCAAGATTTCTAGCCAATGCCAATGGGCCTGGGATTTCCTTGTGGTCTCCCTTAATTCATATATGTGTATGTTTATGTCTATGTATTCACACACACATACAGATATATACATATCTGTAGTGTGTCCACAGGTAGTCCTCTACTTACAGCAGTCCATTTAGTGACTGTTCAATGTTACAATGGCACTGAAAAAAGCAATTTATGACTGTTTTTCACAGTTACGACCTTTGCAGCATCCCCATAATCATGTTATCAAAATCCAGATGTTTGGCACCTGGTTCATATTTATGACCATTGCTGTCTCACTAAGCAACATAAATTTGGGCTCCATTGTGATCGTAAGCAGAGGACTACTATATATATTAATATCTACACACACACACACCAAGTTCTAAGTTCTTTGTTTTATTATTTTTCAATTGTAGAAGAAAGGAGAGTTTAAATTTTAAATAATAGCCAGCTGGAGTTTTGAAGCAAAATTAGTTGGTTATAGTTTCTGTTTCTGAGTGATTTTTGACATTTCTCTTGGATATTAGTTGCCCACATGGCAACACTACCAAGCTGCTATATCTTAATTTCTCAGAATGTCTCTTTTCTTTCTTCATAGGTACAAAAAGCTAAATGACATCAAAAGCTACCTAGAATTAAATAGTGAAATCTTTTCTTGTATATCAAAAATCAATTATGTAGAGTCATTTTAAATGGAAAAGTTGTGAGGGGAAAAATGCTTATTTACTATGCCATTCCATGTTTTTAACATCATTTTTATCTACTCGCAATCTGATGCTTAACTATGAATCTATCAGTCATAACCTTGATGGCTGAGGTTCTTTGGGGTCATAGTCAGTACATTTGTGGAAAGCAACCACCACATATTACAAATGTGACAACAGCTACTGTATTAAGCAAATTTAGATCACATTTGAGAATGCTCTGAAGCCCCATCAGTCACCATTTCATTTACGGTTGGGTTCGTCTCACTATTTACCTTGTGTACTTACGTTATTATATACCCAGTCTGTGCACCATGTTGAGTCTCTGGGGTAGGAATGAGTTTTTAACCTCTTTGATGTGGATAGAAAGCACATTTATCAGCCCTAAAGTCAAAAGTTCTCTCATGATGAACAGAAAAGGGGACAGTGAAATGTATGTGAGAGTAAGAGAGAATTAGAAGAAGCCTTTTGCATCAAGTTACATTATATGCATCTCAAAGACCCTCACATGCCTGCAGCTAATAAACTATGTCACAGTCAGAAAATGTTTTATCATAGAGTAGAGATGCTTTTGTTCCAGCCAGGAAAGTAACCTTTCAGAGTGTTGCCAGATAAAGTGTGTTGGGTTCCAATGTAGCCAAGGATTATCACACTTCTGAGTGTTAACTAGGGTACTCTTTCCACAGTATCATTTCCACAATAAATTACGTATAATTTAATTTAAAGATAGTTTAAAACAAAAGCCAGTTAAGTGCCTTAGCTCTTAATTGGATAATCCCTTGCAAAGCTAAGCAGGGTAAAACAGGATTATAATTTGGATGGGGGAACCACTAAAAATCTCCCAGCTGCAGACCAGACTGGGAAGTTCCCAAAACATCCTGGGAGAAATCAATGCCAACTGACTTATGTGTGGTTGCCAAGGAAACTATATGGTTTTGTCCATGAAGTCACCAGCAGTTGAGTTCAGTTCAAGATAGGCTTTATTTTTTTTTAACCTAAATATGGAAAAAGAGAAGAGTTTTACACAATAGCATTCAACAGAGAATATTGCTATACAGCTAGTCCTCAACTTATGACCACAATTGAGCCCAACATTTCTGTTGCTAAGTGAGACACTTATTAAGTCAGTTTTGCTCCATTTTACAACTTTTCTCACCTCATTTGTTAAGTGAATCCCTGCAGTTCTTAAATTAGTCACACGGTTGTTAAGTGAATCTGGCTTCCCCATTGACTTTGCTTGTCGGAAGGTCGCAAAAGGGGATCACATGACTGCAGGACATTGCAACCATCATAAATGTGAGTCAGTTGCAAGCCTCTGAATGTAAATCACATGACTATGGGGATGCTGCAAAGGTCATAAGTGTGAAAAATGGTCATAAGTCACTTTTTACAGGGACATTGTATCTTTGAACGATCACTAAATGAACTGTTGTAAGTCAAGGACTACCTGTACTTACTGTCTTCTGTGTGTGTCTTTTTGCTCAGTCTAAAAATTCTCATTAATTAATGTTTGTTAGCAACCAATATATAGTCTAACATGTATTCCAGAGTAGATTTTTGTACCTATTCTTTCATACAAACATTTGAAGTACAGTTCCCAAAATCCTCATCAAGAATGGCTGACTTAAGTGGTAAGCACTAGGATGTGAAAAGACCGACTATCATATCATTATTGTTTCTATTATTTATTGTTATTCCTATTATTGGTCTTGGCCACAAGCTATACAATCTAACCCAATATTCCTTAACAAGCATTGTTAGGCCCTTTGAAACCATCATCCTATTAACTATCTTTGCCAACTGTATTGCACTGGCTATCTATCTGCCCATGCCTGAAGATGATACCAACAAAGTAAATTCCAGACTCGTAAGTCACTCTTAATTTCTGTTATTCACTTTCCCCCCCACTATTAACCTATGCAGAGCATGCTAGCTGAGGAAGTTTGGGAGTTGAAGTCCACACATCTTAAAGTTGCTAAGGCAGAAAAACTCTGCTTAAAGTGTACTGGAGAACAGACTACTGTATTTCTTTGGAGCAGGGCAAAATAGAATGGTATTTTCTTTTCTCTAGCAGGGGAGGACACAGGTTTAAACATTGATGTTTGAACCATGTATCTGTAAAAATGAAGGAAAGCTTGGGGACTTTCTAAATAATTTTTGTGTTTATTTTTTTAATGTTTCATAATAACTAGGGATATTGGTTTCAGAGGATGTATGAGTTTGTGCATTTGTGTGCAAATTTGTGACATAAAGGGCATGTATGTTGTTTTTTTTCTCTCGTTTTTTTTTACTTCGGATAGGAGTAAATCAAGGTACAAAATGACTTGTCCAAAGATCCAGGGGACTTTATTCTTTTATAGCTTTGGTGGTGGGGGAGCACTGGTGGTTTTACTATCTGCAGTAGTGTTCATTGTCCCTTGATTCCATCCTTCCTTTGTTCACTAGCATTTGGGAGCAGGTGTGCAGATGCTATATATAACTGCTTGCATACTTTTTTTTTAATTGCAAAAAAGGCTAATGTTTTTCATTTGGAAATGTGTTGTGTGGGGGTTTTTTTTTCTGCTTATCTTCTCAGCTTTCCCATTTAGTATAGAAATAACATTTTTCCTAGGTATAAACAGAGAGGGGGCAGTTACCTGTAAATGTAGATTGAAAAAGAGAAACCTTGTTAAATTCTACCAGATGGAGAGATTTAATTTGGGGGATTTAATTTTCATTAAAGTCTTGCATTTGGCTTCTCGTGCTGAATATGCTTTTTGTTAAGCTGAGTCTTAAGATATGCCTTTTGTTAAAATTAAGTAGTTGGGTCTACTCTTCTATGCCATACAAAAGACTGTCTTTGTATGGAAGGATGATGCCTTCATATGTTTTAGGTGGACTCCTGCTCATACGGCAACTGTGATTTTGAGGCAGGAAAAAGATGCACACAGCATATCTAGAGATCACCTCCAAAAGCTTCTTCCTTGGAGCATCCTTCCATACACTAATTTGTACAACAGGAGTATCAAACTCAATTTCATTGAGGGTTGTGTTGACCTTGGTGGGCATGGCCAGGGTGGGTGTGGCCAGCTCAATGTCACTTGTGTCAGCGGGCACCTGTGGTGGCCCGAGCACTCTGCCAGAGAAAAACAGGAACCCGAGCTCCACTTTCAGCTGTGACGACCTCCTGCAACCCTCTGCCAGTGAAAACGGAGCTCGGGAGGGCTGCACACAACCCTTCAGAGCTCCATTTTCACTGCCAGAAGCAGCGCAGGCTGGTCCTTCACTGTTTTCAGGGCAGCCCTGCAGGCCAGATCTAAGCACCCCGTGGGATAAATCTGGACCGCAGGCCTTGAGTTTGGCACCCCTGCTGTACAAGGTCTGTCCACAGGGCCGGCTATTATAGGTTTTGCTTCAGATATCAGCATATATATTGCAACAGAACTCTGGAAGACTTGTATTATAATATTATAATAGAGCAGCCAAAATATTTGGAATGGGTATAAGAAAGGATGCAATGAAAAAACAGTAGGGTAGAAAGTATGTAAGGATCCAAATTCAGGCTGTTATATTGACACATTGAAATGGAAAGATAATGGAAGATTTATTACAATCAAACATTAGACATGAACAATTGATGATGTTCCATCATCACCTTCACCTCAAAGAAAAAAGAAGATAAAATAAACGTAGTGACATAAATCATACTAAACCAGAACTATAACTCAGTACCATAATTGCCTGGTTTGTGGTCTATTAATCCATTGCTTATAACTTAGCATATGAGGACCTAGCACGTTTTAGGAAGAAAAGATATTTGCATCTGGTGGTACCCTCTTGATTTTTTTAGAAACATTGGAAGAGAAAAAGAGATGAGCAGAGTGTGTACCACTGACCAGCAATGCTATGCAAGCTATTTAAAGGCACAGGGGACCTACTTAAGATCTGCCCACTGACTCAGCTGAGAAAGCCAAACTAGGTTCCATGGAGTTACTGGAAATACTGACTCAGAGGGTCTAGCAGCTAACTAGAAAAAAAACTAGTTAGCTGCTGGAACAAACTAGAAAAAAAGCCCTCCTTGGAAGAGGAAACAGCAAGGGTGGTGGGAGAACCACAGTCCCATCCTTAACTCTCCCTAATTATTGCCAGATTGTGTCTTCTTTCTTCTTTGCTACTATTCTGGTAACAGTCACTCCGGAGATGATTAGATATGACAAGCATCTTCTCTGCCCTTCTGTTAATTCAAACTGTTGAGTAGTCAAAACTATTGTATGATTGACTGTTTTAGCAGATATTTCCCCTCTAGGAATTAGTTCACTAACCTTTTTATTTGTTTGTAGTTATTGTCAAATTTATACATCCAACCAAAAGAAATGACTTCATACAGAGTACAGCAAAGCTAGGAAACTGTTAGTGAATGCCAAACAACAACTACTATTTTTATTATTATCATTAAAAAACATTGCTAGCTATAAAAATGAAACTAAACAGATGTATTACTGGGCAAAGGACTGTTAATAATAACAGAGCCATGTCAATAATTCACCAGTCCCCAGAAGTCCTCAGGGCTGATGGCACAACCAGGTCTTGAGGGGCTTCAGAATGTCAAAAGTAATGAAACCAACCTCACTTCAAGAGCGGAACATATTCCATAACTGGTGCAACAGCAGAAAAGGCTGCTGCCTCAGGCCCATGAAATATAGTTCTCTAGCTGACAGAACCCATGTCCTTTCATCTGGATCTAGTGAGACAGGTAGATGTGATCGGGGAAGGGCAATCCTTCACATAACTCTGTCACCTACATTCTGCTCAACTGTGTCAACTTCAATTTCAAACTAAAACTTGTCTAATTCTGAAAATGGCCCTGAATATCCTAAGTGTGTGGGTGGGTGCAGATTGATTGGGAATTGTAGCTGTAAGAAGCTGAAAGAGTCATCTGCATCACTCTTCAGGGTTGAAAATGGACTTGGTTTCAGGTTAGCCAGCTACTCTTTCCCTGGGTAATATCTTTCATATCACAACTTCTTCCATTTCCATCAGAAATCCATATTGACTCAATACTTTAAAAAAAAAGAGTGCAGAGAAGAGCAACAAATATGACAAGAAATCTGGACACTAAATTATATGAAGAACAGCTAAAGGAACTAGGTATGCTTAGGTTAAGGAAGAGAAGATTGAGAAGAGACATGATAGCAGTCTTTAGTCTTCCAAAACTTGAAGAGTTGCCACAGGGAAGAGGGCATCAATTTATTCTCTATATCACCTGAGGGCAGGACAAGAAGCAATGGATGGAAATTTGTCATACAAGAAATTAGGATTTCAGCAGCAGAATTTTAATACATTTTATGTAGATACGAAATGCAGCACAGGTGCTCTGGCTAACATTTGGGGTTGGTTTAGATTCTTATGAGGGAGATAGAAAATAATGTAAAAACTGGCCCAGACAAAGAACTTGGACATTTGGAATATTGTGTCCAGTTCTAGAGACCTCATTTAAAAAAGCTACTGATGAGATTGAGCAAGTCCAGAAATGGGCAACAGAAATGGTGCAAGATCTGAGGGATAAAACCTATCTGGAGAAATTGGAGGAATTTAATATGAACAGCATGGAGAACAGAAGGGAAGGGGTGACATGATTGAATCCTTTAAATAGACTAACGGTGTGAGTAAGATTCTAGAAGGCAGTATTCTCAATATTAAGCAAAAATCAAGAACATGGGGGCATAACCTCAAACCAACAGGAGAGGAGTTCAAAAGTAATGTTAGAATGTATTACTTCACAGAAAGAGTAGTGGAAGCTTGGAATCAATTTTCAGCAAAGGTAGTGGGTCATTCCTCAGTAACTGAGTTTAAACATGGTTGGGATAAACACATATCCATCAACTGACAAAGACTAGGAAATAAAATAAGCAAAATAAAAATTAAAAATAATAATTACGATGATATCTGTCACACCATCTAACATCCAGATCTGCCTATCCTAAGTCCTTAGGAAGGACTTGATGAGCAAATAAAATGCCAAATCCAACTGAATATCTGGCTGACTTGTGATGAACCTAAATAAATAAATAAATAAAAACCAACTAACTAACTAACAAACAAAAACCCTCAAAGGGATAGTGATCCCCTCCATGGATCACTAGGTCTTCTTCTACAGTCAGTTTTCTGTTTCTATTTGTAAGGCTTCACAAGCTTATGTCATTTAAAGGTCAAAACAACAACTGATGGTCACTTGTAGAGAAATAAAGTGATTTTTTTTTCAAGCAGCACAATATGCAAGCAACCTAAATGAAACTATAATGTATATTACTAATATTGTACATCTTTCCCCTCTTTTTTTCTGTATCTTGCAGGAGAAGCTAGAATACTTCTTTCTGATAGTATTTGCCATAGAGGCAATGCTAAAGATAATTGCCTATGGGTTTCTATTCCATGCAGATGCTTACCTCCGAAATGGCTGGAATGTGCTGGATTTTACGATAGTCTTTTTGGGGTAAACAAAGTCATTTTATTCAAGTCTCTCTGGGATGGAGGGAAAAAACCAAGTAAAGTAAAATTATTTGAATGGAGTTCATTTTTGAAAACTTGCATAGTACACCGTAAGTTATTAATGAACAATTTAATTGTTATATACCACTACTGAACTGTATTCCAGTATTATTTCATTTTTTTGTTCTCAGTAATTAGATTCTTTAGTATTTGCTTCTTTATAGCTTATTATTGTCAACCAGATCCAGTTTGGTGAGTGTCAGAAACTGGGAGACTGAGAATTCTGGTTCCACCTTAGACACAGAGGTGACGTTGGACTTTCAGCCCTAGGATAGCCTCCTCTGATATCTTGCCAAGGGACTTTTCTAGGCGGTTGCCAGGGGTCAACATTGACTTGAAGGCAGGCCTACACCCATGCTTCAATGTACAATTTATGTTTTATATATATATAAAAGATCATAACAAAGATTGACCTGCCTATCTATAAATGTATACATAAAAACAGGAATAGCAAGTTGCTTATTCTCCTATTTTAGTAGATAGCATTGAATCTGAGCAAAGGAGCAATCTAGCCCCAAGTGAATTATGTAGTAGAAATGTATAGCCTTTGTGGGTCAGCTGTATCCTATGGGAACTTATTTTTTTCCCCACACAATGATTCCCAATCTGGGGGTTCCAAGCTGTCACTGGAGAACAGCCATCCTCCCCATCCATTGACAATGGGAGCTGCAGTACAAAATCATCCCCAAAACAACATTTTCTCTGACTCAAAGCAAACAAGAACTTTTATCCAGTATATACACCCTGTATTCAGTTTCTTTATTGATACACTACAAAGATGGATATAGGTGGTCATTTTCTGCACAAGTCATTTAGCTTACCCCAGCACGCAAACAATAAAAAGCTGACTCTGCTACTTTTTTTCTTATAAAGCCAGTATCAAATGGAAAACATATTAAAGTACCCACAGAGGAACAGAGAGCAAACTATATATTTTTGCTGTGCAGCTTTCTACTGTGTAAATGAAAACTATTTCTGCCATTTCATCAAAATGACCTTTGGTTGAACAAGATTTGCTAACCCATGTAAAATGATGTTGTATAACCTTATTAAGCAGCTACAGTTTTTTAAAGGAAAAGATAAAAGCAAAATTCTATTGCTTCTACTGGAGGAAAATCTTTCATCCATAGAACCCAGCTTTTAATGTTTTAGCTTCCTCTGGTGACTTCTACACTATTCCCACCTTGTACCTTTTCACTCTCCATTTCTTCTGAAGGGTCTTCACGGTGATCTTGGAGAAAATCAGTCTGATGGAGAGTGCGCTTCTTAGCGGGCAAGGTGGTTTTGATGTCAAAGCTCTGAGGGCATTTCGAGTCCTGCGGCCATTACGTCTGGTGTCAGGGATACCAAGTGAGTAAAATGTCCTTGGTATTTGATAAACAGGTGGCTGTAGGAAGCCAAAACTGTGGTAAAATGATACAATTTCTGTGAGTCATTTCACCCATAGGTCAACTGAGAAATAATATATTAATATATATAAATGTGTTCTCACTTGAACTTATTTCTGGAAATTAGGAGGCAAACAGATGTAGCCCAAAGGAGATAATGTTAGAACTGTGTCATTTTCTTATTGTATTCATGTACTTCTAGATTCAACAAAAGTCCAGCCTTGTAGCCTAAACTAAGAATTAGCCCTGTGGACAATTTCTTGTGAAACTGAAATATTAATTGATTGATTGATTGAATTTATTTGCCACCCATCTCTGGGAGGCTGTGTTCAATAGTTTTAAGAGTTGGCAAGCAGAGGAAGAAACCAATAAACAAGTGGCATCTTATTTATCACATAAGATTGCATAATGGTGGCCTGGCCTGGACAATATTACCTTATACTAAAATTTAAACATGTTAAATTATAGAACATACTGACTTTAAGATATTCTATTTCAATTTGTTTCAACGTGCGTGAAAGATGGGAGCTCTACTCCAGAAACATATAGGGAATCAAAACTGAAACCATATGGTATAGAAATGAAACTGGTTTATGATGCTTTCTGAAGAAAACAGGTTCAGGTCTCATAGCAATATATCTGTTCTATCTGTTGCTATGATATTTATCAGCATATCATCTTGTATTAGTTACCACAGAGCATATTACAGGGCATAAAATTTAAAGTTGTCAGTGGGGTCATATAACAATATTTGATAGTAACTGTAAATTCAGAAGATATACTGAACAACCTGTTCTCTTACTTTCTGTTTTAGGTCTGCAAGTAGTACTGAACTCCATTATCAAGGCCATGTTGCCACTGTTCCATATTGCTGTACTTGTCGTCTTCATGCTTATTATCTATGCCATAGTGGGCCAGGAGCTCTTCAAGGGGAAAATGCACAAGACCTGCTATTACAATGGGACAGGTATGGAATGTGCTGCTTAATGTAATCATAATAAATTAAATATAAGAAATATGTGGATTGACCCCTCTGATTCTGGTGTCTCTGCATGAAGGTAAGTGTGAAATCACTACCTTTGAAACTCAGTTTCAGTTACAACTAGAGACCAAACACATATTGAGATGTACGGATATACAGAGGAATGAGCCATTCTGCATAGAGTCTCATATTTGGCTCTCAAATCAAATGTTTATTGTCAATGCACAACATGTGTACAATGAAATTGAAAATCACAGAATCTCTGTTTTCTTCCTCAGATATCTTGGCCACTGTGGAACGTGAAAAGCCAGCTCCATGTTCTATCTCAGGCCATGGACGCCCCTGCACTATTCCTGGATCTGAATGCAGAGGCCCATGGGCAGGGCCCAACCATGGCATCACTCACTTTGATAACTTTGGGTTTTCTATGCTGACTGTCTACCAATGTATCTCCATGGAGGGGTGGACTGAAGTCCTTTACTGGGTAGGCTCAACATGAATAATATTTGTCTAGGCCAGATCGATCATGTTGCAGATCCCAGAATATGAAGCTGTGGGATGAGGTTATCGCATAACCTTGTACTTTGCATCTAGATTTTGAGAAGTAAATGACCCGTCTCACCCAAAGTTTCATATGACTTGAGCTACTTTCAAACCCTAGCTACAATAATTCCTGGCAGTAAAAAAATCCAGTAATAAAAAATGATGCCACAATTCAGTTTACCAAGGTTCTGTGGTTGCCTTCCTCTAATGCATGTCCTCTAATATTGTGGTAAAAGTAGGAGGAAGAAGGAATTATTTATAAAAATAATAAAGGCGGGATTTTAAAAAAAGCCTCACTTTTGTTTGATTTGTCTCCCCATACTTTTCTTGGAAAGATAGTGGAGATTTTTCAAAGGTGGGAATAACGATGATTTTAGTAAAACAGCATCCTCTATTCTCTTTTGTTTTAGGTGAATGATGCTATTGGGAATGCGTGGCCTTGGATCTACTTTGTCAGCCTCATCTTACTTGGGTCCTTTTTCATACTTAACCTGATCCTGGGTGTGCTTAGTGGGTAAGCAATTTTCAGAAATGAGAGTAATTTTCAGAAGCAATCTTTTCTGACACATTTCTCACAAGCTGCTTTTTTTCTTAATGATTTTTGACCAGAAATAGATGAATACCACTGTTTCTACATATCTCAGCAAATTCATTCTCAGGAAAATAAAATATTTAAATTCTACTTGTAAGATGGTAAAATTACCCCAATGTCCTTTCATTCAGTCAATAGATGGGGCAGGAGGCCTTGTGCTTAAATGAATGGCCCAAAAAGACATTCCTTTTTTTAAAAAAATATTCAAAGGTAGCCTCATGACAGGGAAGAATGCTTTATTAAGTTCCCATTTTTTGTGATTTTTAAAAAAGAATTATTGTCTCAAAGAATATAAATGGTTAAGATCTCTATAACTTTCTGAAGAGACTTGTCTCCATTTATTTCTTTATTTGTAACTTACAATTACTGACATGAAAATCAGATTGAATAGTTGAAATGAAGGGAAAACTCTTAGAATGAAAATGTAGGCCCAAAGGTTATCTGTCTCTACATTAATTATTATTAGGATGGTCAAACTAAATGTTCTGATTTGATTGTGGGATATTCTCCACACAAGTAAAAGGTAGAGCATTTTCATTAAGTGTTTTGAATGTAAAATGCAACGACTTGCCTAAGAGTGTCCCTTGCTCATGGGCTTAACTGCTATGCTATGCAATGCTAGTGCTCAACTGAGTTTATTCCAGGGAGTTCACCAAAGAGCGTGAGAAAGCTAAATCAAGAGGTACCTTCCAGAAACTGAGGGAGAAGCAGCAATTAGAAGAGGATATGAAAGGCTACATGGACTGGATCATTCATGCAGAAGTCATGGACAGTGACCGGACACGCGGTGAAGGTACTGTGTTCTTTCAGCAGGATTGCCCAGTCAAATGAAATAAATAGATTTCCAGGTAGTATATATTTTACAGACCAGAGCATTCTGCAATGAAGCTTCTAACTACTGGAGCTTCCAGAGCAAGCTGCTTGGTTGAAGTGCCTAACTAGACAGCATAACCATTCTATGACGCAGCAAGAATGGTGATGTTTGAAAAAGATATGAGAATGAATTACAAAACCATGGCTTAAGTTATAGTGTTTGAAAATATACATGGTTGTCTTTTAGGTAAACTATTGCTGTTGTTATAAGACTGATTATTTTTATGCTGATAGATAGATAGATAGATAGATAGATAGATAGATAGATAGATAGATATTATAAAAATAATTATTATATATATTAAACAGAGTTGCTGAACTCTGCAATATTCATTAACATATATTTCTAGTTCTGTAAATAAACTTTGTGGTAACCTAAACTATAGCTCAATTAATTTGCAGGTGTCTTTCCTGTGTTTAAATTTCATAGGATTGAGGTCATCAGATGAAGGTGGGTCAGAGACAGACAGCCTATATGAGATTGAAGGCATGAATAAATGGATTCTCTTCTTGTAAGTAGAGGCATTAAAATCTAAGTAAACTTAGATTTTCGATATTCCGTATTACATAAATCAAATCATTTTGAAGGGCTCTTTAAATTAATCTCTGGAAAACCATTACCTGTGGAAAATTTGCATAGTTTTGATGAAGAAGTGAATGATACAGTTAATAATCCAGCATACCTGGGTGACAGCATTGTAAGGAAGTATGGTTTAAAAGTTTTCTACTAATAATGGGGGCAAGTACCATAATACATATTTGAAACTTGGTGCTATAAGCACACCTGCTAAAAATATTGATTCTCTTGACAATGTTTCTCAATCTTGGCATATTTAAGTCATGTGGACTTCAATTCCTAGAATTCCCTAGCCAGCATAGGCTGGCTGAGAAATTCTGGAAGTTGAAATCCACATGTCTTAAAGTTGCCCAGGTTGAGAAACACTGCAAAGATCTGGGATTCAGATGTTTTTGCTTTATAGGGTTCCATTGTAGAGACTGGTTTGTGGGAAATAGATCTAACTGCCCTTATCCTCATTTAAAATCTCTTCTAGTCGGCACTGGCGACGATGGAACCGTCTTTTTCGCAGAAAATGCCGTGAAATTGTTAAGTCAAAATTTTTCTATTGGGCAGTGATCTTGATTGTTGGCTTGAACACTATCTCCATAGCTTCCGAGCATCATGATCAACCTGATTGGCTGACCCATGCCCAAGGTGAGCTGGACATTTAGTTTCTCAGTACTTTTCAGATTCTATTTTATTTATTTATTTTATTTATTTGATTTGTCAATCGCTTACAAGATAACAGGTATAGGTATAAACATGAGTAAGAATACAAGAAATAGGTATGAATAAATGGGGACAATAGGACAGGGATGGTAGGCACGATTGTGCACTTATGAACGTCCCTTACAGACCTCTTAGGAATAGGGCGAGGATGGAATAGTGCAGGGGTGGCGAACAAGTTTGACACAAAGAGCCACAATTTTAAACTGTGAGAGTCAGAGAGCCACACCACGCTCGCTGGCCCGTGCAGTTGTTTCCGAGGGATGGGAGACGGGATGACGCAGCCGGGGGCGGGACTACGCGCTCGGAAATCTCTCCTCAGAGATCCCTCCTCAGAAGCAGCATAACAAAATCCAAACTTGGCAAAGAGCCACAGTATACAAAATAATATAATATAATAATAATATAATAATAATATAAGAGGCAAAGAGCCGCATTCATTTTGGCCGGAAGCCGCATGCAGCTTGAGAGCTGCGTGTTCGCCACCCCTGGAATAGTGGATAGTTTAAGATTAAAGGAGTAGGAGTTAGAGGATGTAACAACAGAGTCAGGTAGTGCATTCAAGGCATTGACCACTCTGTTGCTGAAGTCGTACTTTCTGCAATCGAGTTTGGAGTGGTTTACATTGAGTTTGTATCTGTTCTGTGCTCTTGTATTGTTACGATTGAAGCTGAAGTAGTCATTGACTGGTAGGACATTTAGCAGGTAATTTTGTGTACTATGCTTAAGTTCAATCATAGGCGGCATAGTTCAAGGTTGTCCAAGCCCAAAATTTCAAGACTAGTGATATAGGGTATTCTGTTGCGAGCAGAGGGGTGTAGTACTCTTCTCGTGAAATACTTCTGGACTCGCTCAGTTGTATTAATGTCTGATTAAAAGTGGGGAAGTGTGACATTATCTGTTCAAACTTTAACTTCTCATGAAATTATATTGGTTTTTTTCAATGTACTGGCCTCATATATCAAATACCGATCGCCCTGTGCGTGCACACAGGCTGGGACTCCTCGGGATGCCATCCACACGACAATGTCAGCTGGCGGTGCCCCGGGGAAGGGCCTATTCTGTAGCGGCTTCTGCCTTATGGAATCAACTACCCGTTGAGCTCCAGTTGGCTCCCGATCTCTCATCTTTCCGGCGCGATCTAAAAACCTGGTTATTTTTACAGGCTGGGCTGGACTGACCTCCTGGGGGGGAGGGGGGATTTTAATTGTGTTTTTATTATTATTTGGCTTGTTAGGTTTAATTTCTTTTTAAACTATTTATTGTGCTATGTTTTATTTGTGAGCCGCCCTGAGTCCTTTCAGAGAGTGGCGGCATACAAGTCAAATAAAATAATAATAAAATAATAATATGTATTAGCAACCATATTCTCATAGCACTTTTGATTTATTTGCTGCTCCATCCCCAGTTGCAATACATTTAGTTTTATCTTAAAATAAATCTTCTCATCTCTACTTTTCCATCCTCTTGCGCTTTTGAGCAAAAAAATATTAACATATGTCTTCCCATGATGAGAAGCATGGGATTACTCTTCAATGGACTCTAATCCCCAAAGAAGAATTGGTGGGTGGATCTGCAGAGTGTGGCGAAAAACAGTCAAAATGACAACATGGAGACCATCAGTCACATCATCATGAGTGCCATTGTGACTTTGTTTTGACTCTGTGGACCTGAGCATTTGAGGGATGCCTGATGGCCAGAACATACCCTGTCCATTTGTCACTAGTGAAGCTTTTCTGCTTACAGATGTGGCTAACCGAGTACTTCTGGCCCTCTTTGCGGTGGAGATGGTTCTGAAGATGTATGCCCTGGGCATCCGTCAGTACTTCATGTCTCTCTTCAACCGCTTTGATTGTCTTGTGGTGTGCACTGGGATCTTGGAGCTCTTCCTGGTAGAGATCACTTCCATGACCCCCCTGGGCATCTCTGTCTTGCGATGCATTCGACTGCTGAGACTTTTGAAGATAACTAAGTGAGTTTCCTCTCTGGGAGAAACAGAGCACTGTTGAAAAATATCCCATTCATATGTTATAGTTATTTCCAAAATTATTTTCTTGCGCTATTCCATAAGTCTTTTTTTTTAAATATGAAGTCAGAATGCAGAAGGACACAAGATTTTCCATTTAGAGGGCACTTTCAGTGTGTACATTATATTGTGATCATCCTTCAGTCAATGCTGAGAGCGACATTTCTGAATCAATATATTCTAGCAAGAATGTGTGTGTGTATGTGTGTGTGTGTTTGGAGAGAGAGAGAGAGAAGGGATGAGAGTGAGAATCAAAGGCTTATAGCTTGGGTTTTTAATTAGGAACAGCAGCACATATACTTTTGAAGAAATATCCTTAATATTGTGCTTCATTATCCTTAATATTGAAACGAGTCCATGTTACCCTCTTTGCTCAAGTCACCTTAAATATATGCTGAGCTCTGATTTGTCCAGCTGTATAAAATTCAACAGTATAGTCAGATCTAAAGTGGAAATGATGAAAAGATATATGACATCTAGGGTGGCTTAGATCTGCATCTTTGTAGTCAAAAGTGTCCAGATGCTACAGAGAGAGAGGGGGGGGGGGGGGAGGGAGAGACAGAGAGAGACAGAGAGACAGAGAGATTCCTTTTGATCCCTAAGTCCTTGCCCATGTATACCTATATTTTAGAATTTGTGTACTCCAAGAAATCAACTCATATTGATCCATCTAATAGAGCCAAAGAAAAACAGTTCTTCACACACGCACAAAATAACTTCATTGCCACAAGATGCAGCTATGGTGGCTGCTAAATTGGATTTTTTTTTCAAGAAAGATTAAATTACTTTTTTTTAAAAAGGAACAAATTAGTAACAGCATCTTCCTGACTTTCCTTACAGCTGAAATTACTGAGGGTCAGAACAGCGATATCTCAATTGCTGAATTCATTCTTCAGGGCATCCTGATCAGGGAAGATGATTACAGCATCTTCATACCTCATTTGAGATTAAATTAATAAAATAAATATTGAGAGAGGTGTCTTAATTTTGATTCACTTGCTGCTTTATTATTACTGTTGTTATTGAAACACGTTAGAATTTAATTTGTCATTAAGTTGTTAATTTTATTTTTATGCTTCCTGTTTTATGATAAGGTATGTTTATTATCTGGGACAGATGCACAATTTAAAAGATCCCTAGTGTGAAAACAGTGATTAATTCTGCCATCCAGTCCACTCCAACCTATTAAAGTGTGGGCTTATTGTTATGGCTGAACTGATATTGGATGATGGTATTTGCCCCTTCCCCTCAGGGCAGGTAGCCTCAGATACCCATCCATCTCTACTAGGTTCCAAGGAAGGGAGGTGATAGGAGGACTCAGACAAAAATAGTCTGTACATACTGTGCTATGCTAAGGAGCTACACTGAATATATTCCGTTCGATTTGTTAAAATAGCTACAATCTTGGGTGGCCATACTCAACTGTGAAGATAAGGGATTGAGAGAACTTATGATTCTTTGTTCTGTGAACAAATAAGCTATTAGTGGCAGGTGTAATAATACAGGTAGTCCTCGACTTACAGCTATTCATTTAGTGACTATGTGAAGTTACGACACTGAAAAAAGTAACTCTTGACTTTTTTTCACGTTTAAAACCATTGCAGCATCCTCATGGTCATGTGATCAAAATTCAGATGCTTTGGCAACTGGCATGTATTTATGATGGTTGCAGAGCCCTGGGGTCATGTGATAACCTTCTGCGACCTTCTGACAAGTAAACTCAATGGGGAAGCCAGATTCACTTAACAACCATGTTACTAATTTAACAACTGCAGTGGTTCACTTAACAACTGTGGCAAGAAAGGTAACATGGGGCAAAACTCACTTAACAAGTGTCTTTCTTAGTAATGGAAATTTTAGGCTCAGTTATGGTTGAAAGTTGAGGACTACCTGTAGTTGATCAGAACAGTGATTTAGATCTTACTCTTCTAGATTCCTATCTTACTCTGCTAGATAACTTGGCAGATTTGCGTACATTCCAGAATTTTATCTGATATGATAATGAATCTTATAATCTTTCTATTTTTCTCTAGGTATTGGACCTCACTGAACAACCTAGTGGCTTCTCTGTTGAACTCTGTACGCTCCATTGCTTCTCTCCTCACCCTGCTCTTCCTTTTCATGGTCATCTTTGGCCTCTTAGGGATGCAGCTGTTTGGAGGGCGGTTTGATTTTGATGATACAGAAATACGACGCAGCACATTTGATAATTTCCCCCAGGCTCTCATCAGTGTCTTCCAGGTACAGCTAAAGTCAAGGTTGTTTAGACAAAGAATCAATTTCTGAAATAAATTTGATGTCTAAGTGGGTAAACCATCAGGAAAGTAGGTTGTGGAATAATTGCTGGAATGAGTAGGACATTTGGCAGTGTGTTTATGTATGTGCGTATATGTATGAGAGAGAGAGAGAAGTGGGAGGGGAAGAGAGAGGAGGGATGGAGGGAGATCAAGAGTGAGTGAATGAGAGAGAGAGAGAGAGAGAGAGTAAAATGTGACTACAATACACATCGTGTTTCTGGACAATCGTAAGTCTCAATTGATATGTCTCCCCTCATTCCTCCCTGCCTTCCTTTGTTTTTCTTGGTGAAGAAAGAAAAAGTGGGAACTCAACTGGCCGCTATGTAGGAGGGAGCAAAGGACTAGTAACAAACAGGGCTTTGGCTATAGTAAAGAGTGAAGAAATTCAGGAGCTGGGAGGTGGGACAAGGTGGGAGTTCCCAACAGTGAGAAATCATCTCTCCTAAATCCCAGAGGAAATGTGGCTAAAGTTGAACTCATAATTAATCGCTTCAATTACCCAGGCTCCAAAGTGCTGAAGGAGATTGTTGTGGTCCATCAGTAGCCTGTAGAGACAGCAGCAGAGTTGGACAGTGGGGAGGAACATGAGCCAGTCTGGGAGTCTGGGGAGGACTCAGACAAGGGTCCTGCGTCTGATACAGAGATGGGGCCAGGGCCATCTGAGAGTTATGTGTTGACTTTCAGTACGCGTGTGCACAGAGCTGCCAGAAGGCAAGAACAGTTAAGACAAAAGGGGTGACTCGGGAGTAAGGCCTGGAGGTGATTTGCCCTCCCATAAGACATAAAGGAGGAGCAAAAGGACAGGAATCTTTGCAGGAAGCCACTTTGTTCATACTGGTTGGTTTGAAACCTGAAGCTCGGTGTTGAATTTGTGTTCCATTTTGGCTAATTGGACATTTAGTCGTTGGCAGCATTTCAAGGAAGATAAAGGTGCATGCTTATCAGACTTATCCTGAAGGACTTTGGCAGACTTCCATGGGACTATTTACAAACTGTTTCAGACTCATTATGGGCTGTGAATGACTAAAATTCACAGCCATTGAAATAAAGAAAAATGGGTTTTGGGACTAATGTGTGTTTGTTAGTGTCTCCATAAGCTTTGGTCAGAATAGAGATTTAGATATTCACTCTTATTTGAAAGCCAGATATTTCTAGATTATTTCTAGTACTTTCAAAATATTTTGTTCCTTCCTAGGTCCTGACTGGGGAAGATTGGACCTCTATCATGTACAATGGGATTATGGCTTATGGGGGGCCTGTCTATCCTGGTGTGCTGGTCTGCATTTATTTTATTGTTCTATTTGTATGTGGGAATTGTATCCTTCCTTTAAACAGGGTTCATATATTTAAATAGTTGATTAGTGATGGACTGTAAGGTATGCTTACAAAACATTGCAATAAAATGCAATGCAGTAATGCCCTTCTCAAAATATAGTGGCCGCTAAGATAAATAGGAGATCCTCAGCTACTTGGAAAGATAGATTTCCTGGGCTCAGTTATGGTTGGGCTCAGTTATAGTTATGGTTGGGACCATATCCCACATTTTGCAATAATAGCAATATGTCCATTTCCTAAGCACTGGTTTTCTTCCAATCTTTCAGATTTGATGATATCAGAAAATTGGCTAGGTGTAACCTGTTATCAAGTGAAACTTCCAGAGAATGATGGAAGTCTTGATCCATTATTTCTGTATGATGTAAATCCAACACTGTAAAATTCCTTAGCTTTTCTCCCTTCCCTATGTTAGATATCTTGCTCAATGTCTTTCTGGCTATTGCTGTGGACAACCTGGCTGAGGCAGAAACATTAACATCTGCTCAGAAAGCCAAAGCTGAAGAGAAGATGTGGAAAAAAATGACCAGGTCAGTTCTTCCTTCTGCTGCTGTTCCTGACATTCATGCTTTTGGGGTTCTAGACGGCTCTACGTCAACTGTTGTAACTCTAAACTTCTTCAATATTCCTCCCCTGCTCCATTCTACCCGGCTTCTCTCCCCTTCGCCCTTGCTGCTTTGACTCTTTTCTGTAGAGGTTATCCTGAGAAATCTGAAGAAGAAAAGCTATTGTTGGCCAAGAAGTTGGAACAGAAAGCAAAGGGAGAAGGAATTCCCACCACAGCTAAGGTCAGACAAGAAATGACATCTACCAGGGCTGCACTTCATCTCTTTAGCCATTTCTTTGTTTGTTTAGGTATTTGCATCCGGCTTTTGAAGGGAAATGTTCTTTAAAAAAAGAATATTTTTGTAAGAACAGACAATATTGTTATATGCAACTCACTTTTCCTAATGGTGAAAGTTTCTAAGGTCACAAACATTTACCTAGTTTTGATTATTTTTCAGTTAAATCCATTGTCATTTGATTATACTTTTGTTTAATAATACTGAGGCTGCACATGTGTGTGTGTGTGTGTGTGTGTATATAGCCTCAGTGATATATATATGTGTGTGTGTATACATATATGTATATTTGTTTTCGTAGATTTTCACGGGTAAAGGTATGTAGGTCTTGGTGTATTCGGGTCTTGTCCCGTGTAAGATTGAGAATACCTTGGCGATGTTTCGACGAAATCCCACTCGCCATCTTCAGGCTGGTGTCTTCAGCTTCGTTCTCCTGGGAGAAGAACTTCTCCCAGGAGAACGAAGCTGAAGACACCAGCCTGAAGATGACGGATGAGATTTCGTCGAAACGTTGCCAAGGTATTCTCAATCTTACACGGGACAAGACCCGAATACACCAAGACCTACATATATGTATATGTGTATATATGTATGCGTGTGTGTGTCTATATGTATGTGTGTACACACACACACACACACACACACACATGTATAGTCTGTGTGTGTAGCATTAAACATTCTCACACATATTCTAAAGTTTCTTTCATCCTCTATCAGGTTTCTACAGAAATAACCAACACCACCCTAGATTTTTATTTTCAGAGCCTACTCAGCCCTACATGGGTTTTTTTTTCCAGTCTGTCCCAGACTTTTTCCCAGTAGGAGGCATTATTCCCAGTGCAGGCAAGAAAAACAAGGCTCATCTGATGATGTAAAGGCAGCTTGTGAAAGCCATTACTGTAGTTACTCATCTTAACGAAGTGTAACACCGAGAAAGCTCGCAAGACTTATTTACAAGTTACCACTGCCATCAGATGAATTTTCCTGGGAAATAAATTCCTCAGGGATTGAATTACCCTCTTGTTTTTTTTTTTAAATCATGCTATGACTGAGGACAGTAAATGAGAGTATACTGGTCTTAAAGGACAAAAGGTAGTCGTCATTCAGGATCCAATCCACCAGGACCAGCAGTTTCGTCTTCGGAGCTTTTGGACTCGTACTGGAGCCCATCTTCAGGGAACTCTTCTCCCTAGCAGAGTGTGTGCTTTGGCCTGTTCTGTGTGCGGTATTTTATAGGAAGCCTGAAATTCACATTCACTTTTTCCCCAAAGAAGGCGATCATTTTACATTGAGGGTGACAAAATATCATTGATAAAAGATACACTGGTTCCAAAATAGATGTGATATGTAATTTCTATTCCATTCCAGTGACAATATTCTGGAGGGCACATTCAAAGTCCCTTTGCTTTTTATTTAAAAGCATGCAGATTTTATTGCAGGATTGCCCAAAGTTTGAGGTCTACCTCCCGCCCATTGCTACCATAAATCCACCTTGCCCAACCTTTCCTTGTATTGCCTTCATTGTTCATTTGTGTTTATTTTAGTGTTTGGATTTTTCAGAGAGGTGTATCATTAAGATTTCAATAAAGGGGCATGCAATTGCAAAAAACAAAAAAAAGGAACCCCAGCTTTATGTAATAGAACGTTATTCAATAAAACAACTGTTAAGTTTGCATAGAGAGACAGGACGCGGAGTGCTTCAGCTCTTATTTATTGTGACTTTCAGCTCAGAACAGACCTGAATGGCTTAGCCGCGGCAGCTATTTATAGCCAGCTGCCGCGGCTGCTAACCAATCGGAGTGCAGGGAATTCTCGCACTTTTTACAACCACTCATTTCAAACTCTGTACTTCAACAACCAATCATTTTAAACTCTACATACATTATTTATTTATTTATTTATTTATTTATTCGACTTGTATGCCGCCCTATTCCCTAAGGACTCAGGGCGAACATTAAAACAGAGAAAAATTTACAATAAAACAGAATTAAACAAGTAAACAAGCCAAATAAAGTTAAAATAAAACCCAACCCCCGGGTCATTCAAGGCCGGCCCGTTGGAACAACCAAGTCTTCAGGTCCCGGCGGAAGGAGCGGAGGTCAGGGGCCAAACGGAGATCCACGGGGAGCTGATTCCAAAGGGCAGGTGCTCCCACAGAGAAGGCCCTAGCCCTGGGGACCGCCAGCCTACAATGTCTGACTGACGGCACCCCAAGGAGGCCACTCCTATGACAGCGAACAGGGCGATCGGAGAGTGATGCTGGCAGGAGGTGTTCCCGCAAGTACCCTGGACCCAAGCCATTAAGGGCTTTATAAGTTGTAACTAATACCTTGAAGGCGACCCGGGAGGCAACCGGCAACCAATGCAAGCCGCGCAGGAGGGGTGTAACATGGGAGTATCGGGATACCCCCATCACAGCCCGCGTGGCTGCATTCTGCACCAGCTGAAGCCTCCGGACCGTCCGCAAGGGAAGCCCCATGTAGAGAGCATTGCAGTAGTCAATCCTAGAGGTGATTGGCATTACACCAACTATCCAATGTTATATAAGGAAGACATACAGTATGTAAACCAAACCATATGGTTGATTTCGCAAATAAGTCCATCTGTGTATAAAGTAGTCCTGGGTGCCATTTCAATTGCATCCATTTAGATATATGGTTGCTTGTCAATCAATCCTCTTTTCTTTTTTCTTTTGCTCTGCTCTTAGTCTCAGCCAAGTAGCACTGTTCAACAATAGTCTTAGTCTTAGTCTCAGCCAAGTAGCTCTGTTCAATAACAGAGTTGCAGCACTTAAATTTTCTTTTTCATTTTTTCCTGCTTAGTTAAAAGTGGATGAGTTTGAATCTAATGTCAATGAAATCAAGGACCCATACCCTTCTGCAGACTTCCCAGGTAAGAAGGTTTCAGTGCCATTTATCTTTGCCAATTCCATCGCGTGTTGAATAAAAAAGAAGGAAAGTATTTGTATTAAGTATATTATCTAACATGTCAATTAGTGTTCTTGAGTCTTAGTAGGACCTAAGACTGGAAAGTACATGGTTGTTGGAGTAGTACAAAAATAATGTTGAAAACCTTCAGGAGCTTTTTTAAAATCTAAAATTAATTGCTAGCAGAAAAAAAGGTGAACATTAAATTTTTCTGTAACTATTTTCTTGTAGGTGATGACGAGGAAGATGAACCTGAAATCCCCTTGAGCCCTAGGCCACGTCCCCTAGCTGAGCTGCAGTTAAAGGAAAAAGCAGTACCCATGCCTGACGCAAGTTCATTCTTCATCTTTAGTCCAACCAACAAGTATGCGTCCTTCCTTCCTTCCTTCCTTCCTTCCTTCCTTCCCTTCCTCCTCCCTCCCTCCTTCCTCCCTCCTTCTTTCCTTCCTTCCTTTCTTCCTTCCTCCTGCCCTCCCTCCTTCTTTCCTTCCTTCCTCCCTCCCTCCTTCTTTCCTTCCTTCCTTCCTTCCTTTCTTCCTTCCTTCCTCCCTCCCTCCCTCCTTCTTTCCTTCCTTCCTTCCTCCCTCCCTCCCTCCTTCTTTCTTTCTTTCCTTCCTTTCTTCCTCCCTTCCTCCCTCCTCCCTCCCTCCCTCCTCCTTTCCTTCCTTCTTCTCAACAAGCTTATTGGTCTTCCAACTCTGTATGAATAATAATCAAAGCTATTACTGCAACCATTAAAAGTATGGAAGGTGGAGAACTGAATGTCTTGTAACATGCTTACTTCTCAAATGATATTTTGATTTTCATCTTTTTGATGTTTTTCTATCAAAAATGGATAGGGTGTAAGTTTTGGAGACAGAAATAACAAAGGTGCAATATCTCTCATCTCAGTATTACACAGATGGGAAGAGTTATGTTATAAATATGCTATATATTACTGAACAGCTTGGAGCTCTTAGCATGACAGTTTTTCTGCCTCTTATACAACATGGCAACTTAGGCAGTCAGATCTAACATCTGAAACAGCTCAGGAGTTTATGGATGATCACCCGATTAATTTGGGCCTATTTGTATGAAGGTGCTTCTTGGCTGGTATGGCCAATCTCCTTTCAGCCTTTCCAATCTCTAGCATCAAAGGCTGAGTGAATTCCTTTTTAATATACATCATATCATTGGCTCAGAACCAGAGGAATACAATTTAACCTACGTAACAGTGAACCCTGAACTTTTAGCAAATCAGGGTATTAAATTCTCAGTCACAACAATATAAAATGGATTGAGGAGGGTTATGATTTTTTAATACAACAATCAAAGCATGGACTCTGCTTTATATTTACTATTTTATTTATTTATTTAATTAATTTTTTACACTTCCTGACTCTTAAAAAATTCTAGGCACTTCACAGGAAAAACCCACACACAGAATAATAAAACAATATAGTGATAAAAAACAATAAAAGATGGCACAAACCAGGCAACAAACAAGCAAATCCATATTACCCAGAGGAAGGCTTCAGTCACCCTCCCCAGAGGTCTGGGTGAAGAGCCTGGTCTTCAGGGGTCTCCGAAATACCAGCAAGGTGGAGGTCAACTGGATTTCAGGGAGAACTTTAGTCACTCCTATAAGGGTCAAAATCTTATGCAGAAGTGGTATTCAGCTGGTTCTGACCAGTTCTGGAGAACCGGTAGCTGAAATTCTGAGTAGTTCGGGGAACTGGCAAATACACCTCTGACTGGCCCTGCCCCCATCTATTCTCTGCCTCCTGAGTCCCAGCTGATTGGCTGGGTCTTCTTTTGTTGCCCTGCACAGGAGAATGGAGCTGGAAAGCAGGTTAGTGGGGTGGGGAGGGAATGAAGATTTTACAGTATCCTTCTCCTGCCATGCCCACCAAGCCATGCCCACCAAACCACTCCCACAGAACCGGTAGTAACATTTTTTGAATCCCACCACTGATCTTATAGTAATCCTAGGAAGAGAGCAGCCACCTATTGTAATACTGTACAACTCTGGTTCCTCTTTAAGAAACTTGTAAGTCAGAACAACTCCTACTGTCATTCCATTTCTGAACTGGATTAAAATACAAATAAAAGATTGGCTGGCTGTCCCAAGGCCATCACTTAATTTTTGGCTGAATAACAAATACAAATGAAATAAATTGCAATCTGGGTTCCCTGCTTAATACTCAGAAATTACATCTTATCTAGTAATATAAGGGAGGCAAGGGAGATAACTTCCAGCCACTCAGATCCTCTTTTGAAGGCTCCAGAGTGGCCTCTGACTGAATTCCCAGGAAACACCCAAATGATAATGCAAGCTTTATGGGAATTCAAAGAAAAGTAAGCCAGAAAGAAGCATAAAATCCAAGGCCTGCCCATATGCATGACATAGACCACACCATTTCCCATTAAGTAAATGGTCTGCTCTTAGCATATTCCTCTTCCTCTGTTCATATATAACCTTTCATTCAGGTGTCTTTTGATCAGAATAACAGCTTAAGCAATATATATTTAATTCTCTTTCTCCTCATGCCTTACTCTTTCCAGGATTCGGGTGCTGTGCCATAGAATTGTCAATGCCACCTGGTTCACCAACTTTATCCTCCTCTTTATCCTGCTCAGCAGTATCTCATTGGCAGCAGAAGATCCAATTCGAGCGGACTCATTCAGGAATCAGGTAAAAAGATATGATATTTTGTACTACTAGCATGGTAAATGTGGCTGCTTATAGACTATCTTTCCCCATCCTGGTACTCTCCAATGGTTTGTGATAGCAATCCCAAGAATGCTGTCTTGGAATTAGAGAAGCTATAATCTCAACACACAACTTGGAAAAAACATCAGGTTGTCAAGATTGATCCAGGTAGAGCCATGAAATACTTGCACGCATTGTAGCTTCCTCTTGAGTCCCCTCCATGATGCTGAACTGAGCTGATATTCTACCATCCATCAGTTGAAGAACAATTCTGTTGTGAAATTTGTTGTCCCCATTGCCAATCGCTATCCTGCCACTGCTTCAGGTCACCGCATTGCTTGACTTCCCTCCAAGTTACTGGGTAACAAAGCAGAACAAATTGTATATACCTTAAGGCACCCTTGGATAATATTAAGAAAGAAAACATTACTTTAACAACTGTACAGCTAAAGATATGTATGGCCTGGGGATGAGACAAAAGCAAAAATATGAACATAGCACTAAAAAGTTGTACATTTATGCTGTGATTACATGCAAGAGTGAATGATACTATGTAAATTGGTAGGAATGAAAGTGATATGTCAAAGAGAATAAGTAGGCAAAATAGATCAAAATAAGAGACAAGTTTGCATGTATGAAGTGCCACTAGATATATAGGTAATGATAGCAATTTCTGCTATCAAACATAGACACTCAGTTCTGTATATCTACTAGAAACATATTCTCATTAACATAAAGCATGTTTAAAATCATTTTGTTGCCAAGATAAACTGAGTTATAAAATATATGAATTATCTAATTGCCTAAAAAGAAAAAAATCAGTGAGGTACTTAACATACCAATAAGCAACCATCATTGTAAAAAAAGAAAATAATACATGTAAAATAAAAATATTCACCTTCATGAATAAACTTTATTTTAAAATGTCTGAACATTTAAAAAAAATGTTTAGGAGCAAAGCTTGACATTACTGATGGAAGAGTGTCCAGTAATAGTTGTTATATAGTTAATGTGACAGCCCTCTCTGGTCCTTTTTTCCATATAGAAACTTAAAACTTTATAGAAACTTAAACTTTGTTTTATACCTCATTCAAGATCTAACAAATTGGTTTTAAGTAAATAGAAATGTGGATATTTTTATCTGTTGCCGATTCATTTCACATATTTTTCTAGAGTTTGGTGTGAGTGTTGGGAGAATTGCAATTGCATTTGTTGACAAAAATAACTTTTTGTTTCTTTGTGGGGGGTCCTCTCCAGATTCTGTCATATTTTGACATTGGCTTCACCTCTGTATTTACGGTGGAAATTATTCTAAAGGTGAGTTGACTTGTTCTCTTTCAAAATAATGTTGGAAGGATTGGATATTTCTTTATTCTGTTTCTATGGCTGCCCATCTTAAACAATTCTTTCTGGGCAGTGAACAACCAAGCACAATACAAACACAATACAAAAAAATATGTGTAACAGCCAAGAAAAATAATAACTGTAGATATTAATATAAACAAAAAACAGAGTCCTTAACAGTTGGGGCCTATAACAGGTTACAAGGCCTTATAAAAGACCAATAGGGTAAAGAATGTTTCGAAGATGGCTTAGGGTTAGGGGGCAAAGAAAGCACACCTCCTAATGACAGCTGACATTCCTTGGCTGAAAGAACCCAGAGCATGTCATCCTGCTAGACTGGATTGGGTGGGTAGAAACAACTGGAAGAAGATAGTACCTTAGGTAAATTAGTCCCAAGCCATGAAGGAGCTTAAGGTGACAACTGGCACCTTGAATAGCATCCAGAAACATGTTGGAAATCAATGAAGCTCACAATGTAATGTGCTACAAGTGTTGAATATCTGATACAATTTATTACCCATGTAATTGCATTCTGCATAAGTGGAAGCTTCTGAATGCTCTTCCAAGCAGAACACATTGCAATAATTCATATGGGAGGCCATAAGAACATGAATGAATGTGAGCAGAATCTCTTGGTCCAGGAATGTGCATAACTGTCACGCAATCTAAAGGTGTACAAAGGCCTTCCTAGCCATGGCTTCCCCCTGCTTTTCTAGCAGGAGCTAGAAAGTCCATTCAAGAGGACCCAATTGTGCAGTGGGTCCACCTGAGGCAATACCACCCCATCTAGGACCAAAGGTGGAAAGCCCTTGCACCAGAAGGCCCAAATATCCAAAGCCTTGCTTGGGTTGAGCATTGGGACACCGATGGTGCCCCATCCAGGCCCTTACAGCCTTCAAGCACTGAGACAGGACATCAACAACAGCTCTGAGGTGGCATATGGTGATGACATAAAGCTGGGTGTCATCAGCATATTGAAGATACCTCACCTCAAAACATTGGAACTCCTTGCCCAGTGGCCACATATAGATATTAAATGGGAGAGAGAACCAAGGCCCATGGCACCCCACAAATGGAAGGCTGGACCTCTTACTGCCATCAACACTTTGTTATTAATTACAAATACAGTTAACTTCTAGTCTTAATTACTCTCTTGAGTTTATTTCATCCTCTGGTTTCTGCTTCATTGTGTGTAACAGTAGATAGTTTTCCAAAAGGTCATCTGAATTTCAGATAGAAAAAAGAAACACAATGCTAGATTTATTTATTTATTTATTTATTTTAATTACATTTATATGCCGCCCTTCTCCGAAGACTCAGGGCGGCTTACAATTTTTGGAGCACAATCCAATGTGCTCAGCAATAGCCTTCATTCCATTGTATATGCCTGCTTATTACTAAGCGGCATTTTTACAAGGTCAGCTAATTGCCCCCAACAATCTTGGGTCCTCAATTTACCTACCCCGAGAGGATGGAAGGCTGAGTCAACCTTGAGCCTGGTGGGATTCGAGCCTACAGTAGTTGTAGACAGCTGGATCTTAAGAGCAGGCATTTACAGCCTGAGCCACCAAAGCTCTTTTCAAAGCTAATTGAATCTTCTGTTTCCTACAGATGACTGCTTACGGTGCATTTCTTCACAAGGGATCCTTCTGTCGTAATTCTTTCAACATTCTAGATTTGCTTGTAGTTGTTGTGTCACTCATCTCCATGAGACTCGAGTAAGTGGATCACAGACAGGCAAGGCTTCCAATAGGTCCATGTTGGCCTCTCTGCAGGCACATGAGCCATTGCCCCAGTTCAGCTCCACCGTGCATGTACGCACGCCTCCTGCCAGCCAGCTGGTCTTTGGGTCTCTGCCATGCATGGGGGGGCGGGGTGCATGCGGGCATGCGTGCGCATGTGCGGGGGTGGAGCGTATGCAGTGGGGCGGGGCACATTCATGAAGGATACACACGCATTGCATTTTGGGGGTGGACGGAGGGGCACTTTGGACGTACATGCACTTTGAGCCCTTGGTGCTGAAAAGATTAGCCTTCACTGCAATAGGACATTCAAGGATTTCTTGTAGACCATGCACCATTTATAGTAATCCAATAATTCAGGAGAGTTTGTAAAAATATTTGTAAAGTGCATTTGTTTGGATACTGGAGGGTTTTACAAGATGGTATCTTTCTGATACTTTGGAGCAACTTCTACCACTACTAGATAGCATGGCAAATGGTAAGAGATTGTGAGAGATTTAGTTGAGGACACCCGAAGGGCACCAAGCTACTTATTGCTGCACTATAAGAACTACTTTGAATATAAAATACAGGAATATTAAAATATATTTCTGAAAATGCAAAATGTATTTATTATTTTATACAAACATATTAACCACAGCTCATTAACTGAGAACTTCATGACTTGGAAGACTGATGTTCCTTAATAGCAATATTCACAGCCAATGTCGGTCATAATATTGACAGTCAGAAAGCTATTTTTATCCTTCCTTTCAGCCAGAGAAAAAGAAATCAAATTGAAAACTAGAAGTATATTTAGCACTGACAGTTTAATCCAACTGACTGCTGGTTATGCAAAGACTTTGAAAATGTCACAGATTGTAATTTTTGGTCTTTTTCCCCCTGCTTACTTACTCAAATTTCCTTCAAAGGTTTCTCTTAGTTACAGTGGCTGATTGCAGTAGCTGGTGGATAGAAGAAGTATTACAGTTTGAACAATGTTTTTGGATTCTTCTGTTCCTCAGTAGTCTAGGCTGAGAGCTCTGGAGATGGGATTTGAATGTTACAGGTTATCGTTCCTATGTTGTCCCTGCTACTTAAAGTTGATAGCTATTCTTTCCTTATCTGAAATCAGGTATACAATTGGCAAGACAGGAACCAGACCTGCTCAGACCAGCAGTTCTGTTGTGTAAACATAGAGCAGGTGCACTCCAATCTCAAGGCTGAGAAATGAATGGCCAGAAGTTGATGCAAAAGTGTGGGAGAAAAAGGCTTGAGAACAACTTGTTCTCCAACTTCTACATGAGACGAATGAAGGCAGATATACAGGTCCCAGAATAATGTTTCAGCATCCAATCTGGGTTGGATCCAGATTGGATCCTTCTATATGGAAATTTATTTCTGTGCCCTAAAGTAGGTAGATCTTGTGCATGTACTTCTTTCTTTTCTGCAGTAAAGCTACTTTTTATTTGCCACATCAATCCCTGAAGGTTTTTGCTGTTAATTTAATTCCTGACAGCAGAGCTGAGTTTTGAGGTGGGGTGGGGGGAAATGTTACAGATGTATAGCTACGCCTGGCCTGAAGCATGTCTTTCATGGAGTTCTCTTCTGACGAATTTTCACAAGCCATGTGAAAAGGCAACCACGTAGAATTCTCTGGCCTCCTTTCCTATTCTGGGAGTGCCCCAAGCCCTTCCTAAAAATAACATCAAGGACATATCTTCCTAGGCACACAATATCTTTGAGAGCAGGACTCTGAATGTAACCACAAAGGTTGCAAAAGCATAGTAAAGAATCTTTCCCATTTCCTGCAACAGGTCCAGTACCATCTCGGTGGTGAAAATCTTGAGGGTGCTCAGAGTACTGAGACCATTGAGAGCTATTAACAGAGCAAAGGGACTGAAGGTAAGCATCACCCTGAAACAAACAAGGAAAAAGTGTTATATGTACATATTTCTAAGTCTTGAATTCCATTTATAAGCTATTAGAATGCTTGAAGTAGAACTATGGCATACATTTACTCCTTACCCAAACTGACAAACTCTAGATATCTGGAACTGTAAATATCTTAATGGGCACTGGGACATTGGATGATCGAACAGATAAACTAAAATAATCCCTCTCTCTTTATCTTTCTCTCACTCCCCTTTTTTCTCTAGCATGTGGTCCAGTGTGTTTTTGTGGCTATTAAGACCATCGGCAACATTGTTCTTGTCACCTTCTTGCTACAGTTCATGTTTGCTTGCATTGCAGTGCAGCTCTTCAAGGTAAAAGTATTTCTAAGAATTAATTCTCATTTTGTCCTATTTCACAGGCATGTTATGCGGATCTGTTGGCACAAACTGGGTAGTTGGGGGGGGGTTTTTGGGAGGGGGTGGTCTGTTTTTTTTAACTTTCTTGGAGATTACTGATTTAGGTTGCTGACTCAGTAATCCTGTTTTTCTGAGTTTATTCCACTTGTCTCAGTGTGATGCCTTCCAGAAGTACTGGGATTACAACTTTCCCAGCCATACTCAGCTAGGAACAGAATACAAGGATAACTTTGATCTAAAGCTTACAACCTAGACAGGACTATGCAAATGAAGACATGAAAGAGCAGCTGGTGTTTATTAATAAAATTTATATAGCCGCCCAACTCACAAAAACTGATTCTGGGCAGTGTACTATAATAAATAAAAATACATTTAAAAAAATATAAAAATCAAAATTAAAAATAAATTAAAATATATATACAAATCCCAAGAAGAAAAAGAATGAATGCATCCAACCTCAATACTGAAGCTATCTAAACAGGTCTTCGGTTGCCGGGACCCTCAGACTAATGGGAAAAATAGGCCTTGAGGGACTTCTGGAACATCAAAACATGGAACTGATCTAATACTGGTGTGGGGAAGAATGTTCCAGAAGGCAGGCATCATGGCAGAGATATCTGGGATCCACCAAATGTAGGTCTCTGGCAGATGGTATCTATAGTATGTTCTCTCTGCTGGGCTGGACAGATATAACTGGGGAGAGGCAGTCCCTCAGACAACCTGGTCCCATGTCATGAAGATTTTAAAGGTTAAAACCAGCACCTTGAATTGGACGTGAAACTATCTGGCAGTCAATGCAGCTCAAGAAGCAAAGGTATAATATGTGCTCTTCTAGGGGCACACATAATGCTAATACTTAGCCTGCAAATGCAAATGCTAATGCTTGGAGATCTACTATAATAATATTAGCATTCTCCCCCCTCCCCATCCAGTTGTAATTAAGACTGGGAAGATATTAGTCTCTTTCAATGCTATTACTACCGTGTTTCCCCGAAAATAAGACACCGTCTTATATTTTTTTTGGCTCCAAAAAACACACTAGGTCTTATTTTCAGGGTAGGTCTTATATTAGGGCAGGTTAAGAAAATAGTACTAGGTCTTACTTTTGGGGTAGGTCTTATTTTCGGGGAAACACAGTATTTGGTATGGCAGCAAGGTCAAAAGACAGTAAACTCTTTTAGAAGTTTCCATCTCCTCTTCGAGAACAGAAATTTATCTTTGATCCATTTGTAGTAGGAAATGTTCATTTTTAACACAGGTCAAAACTAGTATAATCTGGGAAACTCTATAACTCTATAATGTAAGACCAACACAATAATTATTTTGGTTTCTGTTTAAATATAGGGGAAGTTCTACAGCTGTACAGATATAACTAAGATGACCGAATCAGAATGCAGGTATGCCTCCCTTTCGTTGTATATTATTCTTTTCTTCACTGCAGAAACATATCATTACAATATGATTATTTCCTGAAGGTCAGATTCAAGGAGATAGTCAGTGCAAAGGATCAGGACCAGCCATTAATTTTCAGCGCAGAAGATTCATTCAAGTCCATACACAAGTATCTAGCCAACCAAAGTTCAACACTAAACTGGTGCCAGATAAGGGTCAACAGAATTCAGGAGGGGTTAGATTTGGACCATTTGTGGGAACATAAGGACTCTAAGCTAATGATGTATTTAGCTCTGCCCACCCCCACCCCCCACTCTGCCTGCTGTTCTCCTATAGCTTCCCTTTCATTTCTAGGCACAAGGCAGTTTAACATTTAAGCACTTTTGAGATATACAGTTAGAAAGATTCACATATTTTTCTGTGAGATTTGGATTTTAAAATTTTATAAACATTCCTCCTATTCCTTAAGCTCTTAGAATATATCTAAAGAGAAGCCCAAATTTAATAATAACAACAACAACAACATCGTACATCTTAAGAAAATACTTGGTTGATACCTAGGATGCTGGCAGCAATCCATATCAACCATTAGCGCCAGTCAATTATATTTGTGATACAATTTTAAATGTTCAGTTGACTGAGTTTCATGTTTAATGAATAAAAGAGATGATGATGATGATAATAATAATAACAATTTGGAATTGTTCTCATACAACCAAAAAATATAATGTAGGCTAATAATTATCTGAATTTTCTCTAAACAAATAACACATATTTTCTTAATTTTCCATAATGGATTTTCAGTAGCTAGTTTTTACTGTCTAGTTAATTTGTTTCTGAAAGCTTTATTGACTTTAGGTGGCAGAAGCCATCTTTATGCTGTTTCTTGCATTGTGATATTAAGAAAATATAAAATATTAATTGAACCATGGATCAATTAGTCATAAATGATCCACTGAAAGAAAAATTTTCCATACTATATTGAAGGCCAAAAATAAGGAGCTGGTTCAACAGAAATAAAATTAAGGCTGCAATATTATACCTATTTAATTGGAAGTGTATATCCCTTGAACAAAATTGCTTACAGTATTACTGAGTAGGTATCACCGTTATATTCTATATGCTCACTTAATAATTCAGGCTCTTTGTAGCTAATATATGGATTCTCATCCCAGGGGACACTTCATTTTGTATGTTGATGCTGATCCAACACAGGTTGTGGAAAAAGAAAGGAAGTGGCTGCACAATGAATTCCACTTTGACAATGTCTTATCAGCTATGATGTCTCTCTTCACTGTATCCACCTTTGAAGGATGGCCTCAGTGAGTACAGAATCTACTGTGGAGAAAAAGTGTGTATGTGTGTATATATTGGGGTGGGGGATATTTAGACTACTCATCTCCATCATGGTACCCTCAAAAGGTACCATGGTACCCACAGACTTCAGCTCTGTGAATTCCCAGCCAGTGTGGCAAGTGCCCACGATATACTCCCATCAGCTGTGGAAAACAGACTTAGTGGAATCATATGGAATGCCACTGTTTCCTTTTGTCCTAGCTATTGTTGTGTAAGCCAGGGGTCTCCAACCTTGGCAACTTTAAGACTTGTGGACTCCAACTCCCAGCTATGCTGGCTGAAAAATTCTGGGAGTTGATGTCCACAAGTCTTAAAGTTGTCGAGGTTGGAGATCCCTGGGATAAGCAAAATGGCGGAGAAAGGGGAAGCTTTGGGCACATCACTAATGATGTTACCAGTGTGTATAAATTACTGTTCAGGCATTATTTAAGCATAGCAATCATATTATTTGTTATTATCAAAACCAAAGAGATAATTGGAATAAAGATTATCTTATTGTGGGTTGATCATTGAACAGTATGTGCTATTTTCCTCCACAGTACTGTTTTGGAAAATTATGTGATACCGGTGTACATATATTCACCACTAAATTAATTGTTTAGAAACCCATTAAGATCGAACTTTTTGAAAGCTCAATTATTTATGTCAATTAATTTGGAATCTCTATCTTTCTTTTCCAGACTATTGTATAAAGCAATTGATACGCACACTGAAGACATGGGCCCTATATACAACTATCGTATGGGCATTGCCATCTTCTTCATCATCTATCTCATTCTCATTGCCTTTTTTATGATGAACATCTTTGTAGGTTTCATCATTGTAACTTTCCAGGAGCAGGGTGAAACTGAGTACAAAAATTGTGAGCTGAACAAAAACCAGGTATGGCAAGTTTGATTCCCTCTTTTGTACTTGTGTTGTGACATCACATATGGTACTTAGGGGGCAATACTTGCCTTGTGGTATCATGTGTCATCAACAGTTGGAAAGATATTAGTTGGGCATAGTTCAAAATTAGGCGCTGGAGTTTGCATTCTGAATATAGTAGTGTTACATCATTCAGTCAGAAATCTTAGATATTGCAAACTTTGAAATTACAAATACAAATCCTGTTGTATTTGATGTGAATAGGGGAATTATAAAAGGATCTGAGTATAGCAGCTCTGTGCAGTCTGTATCTTTTCTTATTCAAGCAGGAAGGGAAATTTGGGTAGCTATGATCAAGTAAACTCTAAAATGTGTGGCTGCTTCTTTTTCCTGCCCTTTGCCTTGGACTATAACAGTGCTGCATAAAATATTTCCATGGTTTCTGGCTCATTCATTTATTTATTCAATTTACTGAATGTATGTGAAAAGAAGGCAATCATAATTTTAAAATAAGCACTGTCCATGTGAGGGCAATGCACATGCATACACCACATATGTTAATCCTGTGCATTGCTTAGTTTCCTTATTTTGTCAATGTCCTTATAATGCTAATTCTAGCTGAAATGAGTCCTAAAAATTCCTGCCACCACCCTCGTATGTGTGACACCTTTGAAGATGTGCATACTCTAATGGGATAGGGGAAAGAAAAATACATTAATATTAATTGAATGGATATTTGTTGATTAAATTAATTGCCTTTAAAATAAGGCATTCCATGAACTAGAGTCCTGATAGAAAAGAGTACTTGTAGCTCAGGATTGAATTATGGGGTTCTTGGTGCTCTCTTAGCTTGGTTGTTTTCTTGTGGATGTTTCATTACCAAATTAGGTAACATCATAGTCCATTTGCATACTATACACAAGGTGTTCACGCCAATGCAAGCCAAATTCATAAAATTATAGAAATGCCCACAAATGTTGTCTTTCCAGAAAAGAAGAAGAAAAGAAGAATAAACATGGAGCATGTATTGCCCATGTTTTGGAAGCTCAAGGCAGCTAGTGTGAGGGTCTCCATATGAGAAGTCACCACAGTGATGTGGTGATCAAGAAGCTGGACTAGGAACAGGGAGATCCAGGTTCAGACGCCCTCTTAGCCATGGAAACTCATTGGGTAACTTTGGGCTAGTCATTCTTTGTCTCAGTCCAACCCACCTCACGGGTTTGATATTGTGGGGATAAAATACATGTAGCCCTCAACTTACAACAGTTCATTTAGCGACCATTCAAAGTTACAATGGCACTGAAAAAAGGGACTTATGACCTTGTTTCACAGTTGCAACCTTTGCAGCATCCCCATAATCATATGATCAAAATTCAGATGGTTGGCAACTGACTCATATTTATGATGGTTGCAGTGTCCCAGAGTCATGTGATCACTTTTGGGGACTTTTTGACAAGCAAAGTTCAATGGGAAAGCCAGATTCACTTAACAATCAGGTTACTAATTTATCAATTGCAGTGATTCACTTAACAACTGAGGTAAGAAAAGTCATAAAATGGGTCAAAACTCACATAACAAATGTCTCACTTAACAACCACATCAATTTTGGGCTCAATTGTGGTCATAAGTCGAGGACTACCTGTAAAGGGTGACTCATGCTCTTGGGTAAAAGATGGGATATAACTCTTAACAAATACATATGTACACCGGTATATTGTGTTTGTGAAGAGAACAAGCCACAATAAACACTTGGCGTTGCTGATCAGAAAATTGAGGCAAGTATAATCAGTAAATACAGCCTGTTCTTTTCTGTCCTCTTCACATCTTGTCTTGCCTCTCATTCCAGCGCCAGTGTGTCCAGTACGCCCTGAAAGCACGGCCTCTGCGATGCTACATTCCCAAGAACCCTTACCAATACCAGATCTGGTATTTGGTGACCTCCTCCTATTTTGAGTACCTCATGTTTTTCCTGATCACACTGAACACCATCTGCTTGGGCATGCAGGTATAGATACAAAGAACTCCTCTTCAGCTGGGGAGTGGTGGTGGCAGTAGCGGGAACTATGAAATTTTGGGACAAACTTGCTTGCTGAAGGAAAGCTGAAACACAGGATTCATCCACACGCCCACTAATTGTACCTTGAAGATGCCTTGCTAGCCATGCTTTAAATTCATGTCCACATGATGCAACTTTTACCTCATCCCAGCCAATAACTGAGAGCACCTAACTTATTTATCTGCTTTGAAGTTAAAGTGGTGTGTTTTCCATCTTCCCCTTACATAAGCCTTGCTAATTGCAAGGCACTTCAGCTGAAACTGTGACTCTGATGATGTGGTCAAAGACTGTTATTTGCCCAGTGTTCTCTTGGTCACTTTCCATATTTTTCATTCTTAATCCTGCAGTCTGTGAGGTTTAATTTTCCAAAGAGAAAGTCTGTGGACAAAATTTCACTGTTTGTTAAATGTGTCCATCAAAAGCTTCATAATTTATAAGCTATGCACGCACGCGCGCGCACACACACACACATCTCTTTGTTGTTTTCTATTTGTTGACCAGAGCAGTAGTTTTTCATTGCCATTATGTCAATAGGAATAGCAGACAATAAGATGTAGGGGAAACAGAAGTTAGGGGTACAAGAGCAGAATTCAGCATCTAGTACCAGTCTAACTATTTTCAAACAGAGAGAGTAAGCAAGTAAGCAAAGAGAAAGCAAGCAAAGTGACTGTGGATAAAACTCTGTCTTTAATGAAAAACTTTTTTAAAAAAGCCCACATTTTCTAAATAGTCTGCTTTTCAACTATCTCTACAGCATTATAAGCAATCAGACATGATGAACGAGCTCTCAAATATCCTCAATGTGGTTTTCACCATCCTCTTTACTATTGAGATGATTCTTAAACTGATAGCTTTCAAGGCTAAGGTGAGTGAGAATCGCATCACAAATTTTGTCAGAAAGTCAGCCTGATCTTGGTTTAGAGTAGGGGTGTCAAACTTGTGGCCCACGAGCTGGATGCATCATGTGCTGGCCCCACCCCCGCCCGGTTTAGTGAAGGGGGAAAAAGTCCCGATAAATCACGTGAGTTTGACACCCCTGGTTTAGAGTAATACAGGCCATCTTCAGTAAGGATGGTCCTAAAAGACCATTTGTGTGGTCTATATATCTGTTACTTTGTTTTAATAAGGTCAAACAAAACATTGATTATTGAACTGGAAAGCTTTCAGCAAAGGTTCCTACTTGTCTTATATTCCAGCTTCATCTATTTATTTGGAATTTACATTCTTCTTTCTTTTCCAGGGATACTTTGGAGACCCCTGGAATGTCTTTGATTTTCTCATAGTTGTTGGCAGCATCATTGATGTCATCCTGAGTCAGATTGATGTAAGTGCTATGAGGATAGTTGTATTGAAAAGAAACAAGGAGTAGGAATGACTTCTTAGACTGAAAGGAAGGGGAACAATGACTGTCATTACTAAGCAGCCACAGTATCCTAGCTCCCCATAGATGTCATGAATGCTGCATGTTCAAATACAGCTTCTAAATCACAGCAATAGTCAACCATTTTCAATTTCTTCTGATGAGAGGTAGGAATTGTTGCCATTTGCTAGTTGATGGGTGGCAGATCCCTTAATTAAATTTTGAGTAGGTTATGTTTTGTGAACCCCAGACATATTTCAAGAATCATGTTAAGGTAACTTGTTCTTGATTTTTTACTGATCAAGGACTGATGTATCATAGCCTGGGGACACCACTTCTCCTATAACATCTGTGTGTTCTCTAAATCTTCAACCTCAATAAATCTCTAAACCTTAAACCTCAATAAATCATACATACATGGCAATTGTGATATGAAATTCCTCTTGAGATGGCTTGCCTCATGGTACCGGTAGAGAATTTCTACCCTGTGGTCCATGGCAACCATATGTCATCTGCTTATTATATGTGCTTCTACTGCGTCTGTCTTTATGGCAAGATGTACGTGCATAATTTGGGCTTTTTGCATACATGTGCATGGATCTATGTTATATACACAATATTAAAATATATATTATAGGTGGAATTTTCCACACTGAATACGCATATAAGGGAGATAAAGTGCATAGCTTTGAATTAAAAATGTCTTTATGTGCCTTTGGCTCCATTGCTATTGATTACAGCTATGGTTAGCTATCACTTTAGAAACAAGATTAGAAGTTTGAAAATCTACAATATTACTCATCAGTAGTATTTGCATTTTATTCAGAATTATTCAAATCATTACAAACTTACACTAACTTGTTTTCTTTCATATACACCAGTCCCTATAAAAATTTCTTACGTTTCTTTATAGTCCAAATTTATCATCAGTTCCAAAGTTTTATAAATCACCAACACAAAGATCAACCTATCTTAGGATTTTTCTTCTCAAATCTAAACATGAAGAGCTATGGGAAAGATTATACCACTGAAATTTTCAGTCACCACTGAAATTTTTTCCCCTTATCATGGGGATTGGGGCTACATTTCTTAATCTACCTGGAGATTCCCAAGTTTTTATCTACCAAATGTACAGACTTTAACTCTTTCACTATGCTTTCACTACACATTACTTGACTCATTAAAACATTTTGGAAATAGACATAGAAAGTTAACATAAAAAAGAATCAAATTCAGTGAAATTTCGACGGGGAATCAGCTATTCTCTTGCTTTGGATATCTGTAGTTTTCTTCACCATCAGAGATGGAAATTCTTCTTGTCCTAATTTCATTCTTCTTATATTACACTGGAATACTTTTTACTGAACTGTTGTGAGTTGTAAATTGTACATTGTAAAAGGACCATCATTCTCATAAAACATCATCTTGATATACTTCCATGCTGATTGCTTTGTATATTCTTGGTTCATAAAAAGCAAAAATATTTTTAGAGCTTCTATTTATCTTCCCAAAACATTGTCTCCTTGGTTTTGAAACCAAATTAATATTCTTTTCTTTTATCCTTTTTCATACAGTAGTCCTTTTATCTCATTTAGTTGTATGTTGATGTTAAATACATTCTGTGTTTCATAAATTTTTAGATGGTCTAATAGAAGTCATGTCTAATAGTATTATGTTCAGAAACAAATGATGAATACATTAAGGTTCATATCTATGGACTAGGAATCATATATTCATTGTTCAAATAAGATTTATTCCCAGTAAAAGAGAAAGAACAATATTGCTCCATCAAATGTGCCAAATGTAGCAAGCTTAAAGCACAAATATTAAGACTAATGCCAGGATTTTCAGATGTTACACCAAGCACAGCTATAAACCTCAGCTTAAATACTTTTCAAAATTTGGCTTATCCAGTAGAAAATTTACAGGTGCCATTCAGCAAAATTGGGTTTTTTTTATTGCAGACAAGGACAAATCTTTATACACCTAGAAAATCTAATCAATACATAATAGTCAAGGTCTACATACATTTATATTCCAAGTTTTTCATTCTAGGATTTTTCCTTCCACAATTCCATGATAATGGATCTTGGCAGTTTTGCTGGTGGTCTTGGAAGGCCCCTGATCTATGCTGACATAGCTTTTTTTAGCCTGAGAACTATAGGGGTTTGACCTTGTAAAGTGCCAGCCATATAAGAAAATGCATAATGGTTTCTAGCAGGAAGCCACCCTGACAAGGAAATACTAAAATATCTGCATGTGGATAATGATCAGTGCATTTGGAATAAACATACAGTCATGAAAAGAAACTTGCATTAGAACCACTTGCTAATTTTTGTACAAAGACAATTTTGTCCTTTATTCTTCAATTGTTGTATTATTTTTTATGGATTAGAACTATTGTTTTCAGAACTCAATAAGAAGGGAGACATTCTAAGAATCAAGTCTTTCTGAAAACCTGAACATGATAAGCCATAATAGGACAGAACATAGAGCCTGATTTCTTCTGTACCCAACACATGACTATATTTGGAATTTAGGTCACATGTGGTCTCTTAGCAGTCTGGCTGTAGCTAATAATGTGTCATAGACAGTTATAGGCATCTAATCTTGGAACAAATATATAAATATTCAAAGACATTTCTTGATTTCTCTTAGTTTCACCCAATTCTCTTAGGCGATTTCTACATTCTGCTAAAAACCATACTAGATTAATGTACTTCATGTCATGGCTTTTTATTCATTATTCTCCAATCCTTTCCTCCTCCTTCCTTTCTACCTGTACATCTCATTTTAACTCTAATGTGATTCTTTCACGATTTCTCTGTGAAACACCAGTCCACCCCACCCTCCACATTTCCTATTCCTTTCTTTCTCCAAATCATTGTTTCCAACTTCTCTATTTTTTTTATATTGCACTTGGCTGACTCTGTTATTTTCTTGACAGACAATTCTTGTTTCCAGTGGTGGATTGTACTGCCTAAGCGGTGGCTGTGATGGCATTGTAAATATCAGCTGCATGACGTTGTTGTGGACACCATTTTCTTCCACATTTCCCTTTCCTCCTTTTCTAGATTATTTCTTCTTGCTGTGTGCTGCTGTGTAAAAGTGTGAGTTGCATGCAACTAATGCTCAAAGTGGGTCTGTAAGAAAACAATCTGTGATCCTTTCAAAATAATGCCGATAACACAAGGGAACGTGTTTGTGGAGCAGTTATTGAAGAAGCGCTTAAGCAGAGTACATTTTCCTTGGGTGAGGTTCTCTCTTCCTAGTTTACTTTCTGTGGTGTAAGTATTCATTTATTTAGAAATTTTATATAGCTGTCTACTCACTCACAGCTACTCTAGGTGGCTTACAAACAATGAAAATATAGTATAGAACAAAAATAAAAATAAAAAACAATACTCCCCCTACTTAATGCTGGTAATTACCTATAAAGCCCTACATGGCTTGGGTCCGGGGTACTTGTGGGAGCGTCTCTTGCCAGCATCGACTGCCCATCGCCCTGTGTGCTGCCACAGGCAGGGCCTCCTTGGGGTGCCGTCGGCTAGACAGTGTCAGCTGGTGACCCCCAGGGGTAGGGCCTTCTCTGTGGGAGTGCCCACCCTGTGGAACCAGTTGCCCTTAGGGCTGCGGTTGGTCCCTGACCTCCGTTCCTTCCGTCGCGACCTGAAGACGTGGCTTTTCCAACAGGCCAGCCTGGACTGAGGGGGATGGGTTTTTTAAAATACGTTCTTATGTCTAGTTTTTATGGGTTTTAGATAATGGTTTGGCTTGTGGTTTAATAATAATTTTAACAATTTTTAAAAATTTTATTGTGTGTTTTTATGATGTGAGCCACCCTGAGTCCTTCGGGAGATAGGGCGGCATATAAGTCCAAACAACAAATAAATAAACAATAAATACTCACCCCCCCCAGCGACAGCACACAGCCCAGTAAGCCATTTTATGGATTCCACCCCACTCTGGGTTTCCCAGGCTGGCTGGCAAAGCTAAGTCTTCAGGGTCTTACAAAAGAATGTTGAATTGGGGGTCAGTCTAATTTCGGAAGGGATGATACTCCAAAGAGATATCCTACTTCTTGGTGGTCAACACCTTTCCATATGAATGTTTTGGCGCAATGGTGCAATCCCATTAATTCTCTCCATATAAAGGGCTGGGGGAATAACCTTGAGAGACGGGAGTCACAGCCTAGACAAAGATCTGCAAAGAGAAATCTTGAGTCCAAAGCAGGAATGGGGAGACGGGGGTGGTGAAGAAAACATCGCGGTTATTGACCCTCCCTAGTTCTCCCTTGTTCTCTGCAAGGGGAGAACTGCAAAATCCAGGGACTGGGGAAAAGCTTTCAGACTTGCAAGATTCTGTCACCATAACCTTATACTAAAGGTACTATTGGCATTCATGGTTATGATTTCCTGACCTGGATCACCTTGAAGGGTTGATACTCCTATGAAATATACTGTATCAAATTTATCCCTGCCTACTTTTTTTCAGCTTCTGTGTGGTTTTCACTCTCCAGTTAAGGGTATATACCTTGTTTCAGGGCAAAGCGACGAAAGTATAAATCTGAGAACTGGCAGTTCATCACATCCTTCCCTGATCATAGTTCCTTCTTGTGACGCTTTTGGTTTTGTGTCTGCAGTGTTCAAACTTTGGAGGATAATGCAGAAGAATTTCATTTAATAGGAAAGTCCTTTCTAGAGGCAATTTAGCCCATGGCAATGCCAGGTCAGCATTGGACTTGGATAGCTTTGCAAAACAATAGATAATATTCAGCTGCATCTGCATGCAGCCTGTTACATCCTTCCTATCAAAATGTGACTTTGATTACATTATTTAATCAAGCTCACATGATGACAGTCCACAATTAATTCAATCCGTAGGGGCTTTCCTTTTTTTGTTCACTTTTCAGTATTGTGCAAATAGTGAAGGTACAGAGGTACAGTGGGTGTACATGAAGATAATAATATGCAAAAAAAAAAACCTTGGTCAGCATTGGCAGGTCTGTTGCCAAGGAGCGGTGATGGTATTGCAGCAATATCCAGTGCTATCACCACCACCTATAGTCTTCTGTCCCTAGGTTACAAATAAACAAGTTACAACAGTAACACAAAAAAAGTTTAGTGTTGATATAGAAAGAAAAGATAGGAAAAATTTAATAAGAAAATATATTTCATTATCTAACTCATACAAACCTATTTCCTTTTAGTATGAACCAAACCAGTGATATTAAACAATGCAATATCTGTGCTTATTGGCCAGGATCAATGTAATTTTAGTGGAAAAAAATAGAATGTACTTAAAAATGCTGAAATGGACATTTAAACAATGCTGCTAAAATTCCTAAAAACAGCTACTGTATTTTTAATGTCAGGTGCAATGGAAGTTTTACATTAAATATGATCAAGTTCTTTAGAAGTCTACTTAAGAACTGAGGACTGAAACTGATTTATGAACTATGTTTTTGCTTCTCTGCAGAAGCATAAATCTATGGATTAGTTTTGTAACAAATGTATGCTACTTATAAGTAACCCATCTAAACCATTTAGCAGTTCTTAGTTTTACTCTACGCTGAATATGTGATGTCCTTGTTGCTGCAATCATTATACCAACATTAGGATGAATATTCAGGGAGGGAAACAGTTCCTTGGAAAAAAATAATTACATCTACAACTATGTGTGCACTGGTTAACTTTATGATAGTATTAGATTTTCCAATAATCAAGTCATTTGATGTTTCCTGTCATGTGTATGTTTCCTTCCTGACAAGTTGAATCTATACCTTCTAGATTTCAATGATTTTCTTTGTTTCAGTAAAAGCCAGCAGTCCATCAGTATTAATCCATGGTGGAATTGCTAAGCTTAACACTAAAAATAATAATAGTGGCATGAATCTCCATCCTGTATTCCAGCCCTTCTGTGTCAGCATGAAATCAACCATCTAGTTTTATCCAGTCCCTTAGTTTAGCATGTTGTTGGCCCTGAACCCCTACTTCTACTTGTGTTGCAACCATTGCGGTGTTCATTACCATGGAATATATTCACAGAACAAGCCACTGGCAGTCCAAGGAGCGTACAACAATGGAGACACGTCACAGGTAAATGCTGTTTTATTGGTTATTTTAAATAATTACATACTGTCCATATGTTTTCCAATGTGCACGTTTTCCAATGTGCTCTACAAATATGAGATACAGATGAAGAACAAGTAAAAGAATAATATGGGAGAATTAGTGTGATTTTATGAAAAGGTACATGAAGTAAATAAAAATAATGATGGAAGAATAAAATGGTGATTGCTTGGCACTGAATAGATAGTAACAATAGTTTCAGAATAGTATTTGTCGGACTACAAGCTGCACTGGAAACAGATAAATATTAGAATGCTAGAGCTCTGATAAGTGGATTATACTACAAAACCAAACAAAGCCATTATGAAGGAATTCCAGTGACTCCTGTGCATCAAATACATATCCCATTTATCATGAAACTAAGGTTCAAATTGTTGTGCCTCTTATGACATTGTGAGGAATTGGTCTAGAACGGGGTCACCAAACTTTTGGACCTCAAGGACCACCAAACTCATAATTTTAAATTCCACAGACCAGAGACCCTGGAAAAATCCCCCAAAAAGTCTGCAGGAAAATTCCCCACCCCATTTTCCTACCAATCGATCATTCTTTATTTGGGATCGCAGGATACTGTCTCTAGCTCCATTCTCAGGGGGAGACAGAGAGAGAGACTTTTGACCTCATACAAGGAAAGCAGCAGAAGCAGCAGAAATCTATTTTTCTCTCCCCCAAACTCTGCCAGAAATGAGTCTTTGTGAGACTTGTCGTGCTGGTTCAGCCTCTTGGAGCAGGATGCCTTGCAGGGTCCCAAAGACTCATTTCTGGCGGAGTTGGGGGAGAGAAAGAAGGACTTTTGCTGCTTTCCTTGTGTGCAGCCAAAAGCAGAAGAAAGAAGCGGAAAGAAGCAGCTCTGTGGCCAGGTAAGGTGTGGGGCAAGTGGGGCAAGTTCCCCTTCTCTGCCCTTTTCCCCCTCCCCTCACTACCTCATGTTGTTCGCAATGCAATCAACGCAAACCTTGTGTTCCCATGGGCCATGTGGGCAGCACAGCCTTGTGTTCCCATGCAGCCTGGATTAATTGCTTTGGGGGGGTGCTTTATTTATTTTTATTTTTATTTATTTTATTTATTTGTCAATTGCTTACAAGATAATAGGTATAAGTATAAACATGAGTAAGAATACAGGAAATAGGTATGAATAAATGGGGACAATAGGACAGGGACAGTAGGCACAATTGTGCACTTATGCACACCCCTTACAGACCTCTTAGGAATGGGGTGAGGTCAATAGTGGATAGTTTGAGGTTAAAGGAGTGGGGGTTAGAGGATGTAACAACAGAGTCAGTTAGTGACTTTTTCTTTTTCTTTTTCTTTCTTTGGGCGTGACATTTCTCTGCAGAGCACCAAAATTTTCTTGCAGACCACCAGTGGTCCCCAACCCACTGGTTGGCGACCACTGGTCTAGAAGCCATTTTCTTTGGACAAAAAGGATGATGTCTAACTGATTTTTGATACTCAAATGATCCAAGAGCAAACTCTTAATCTGTGATCATATAAGATCCTGCTCTCATATCTTTTCTGCAAAGAGACTTTTTTTAAAGTGCAGTTGTTCCAAACAAGTGATATACCATAGCTGAGATACAAAATTGTACAGGTGGAACATACATAAGTTCAGACTTTGAAAACCTTCCTTAAATGATAAATACAATAATAGGGTTTCTGTAAAGATTACAGGGTCCGTTTAAAAAAATGGTTTTTTATATCTATCTTGGTGGGATCTAGATTCTTTCAAGTAAAAACTTGTGGAAGTAAAAAAAGTAAACATTTTTACTTCCTTCTGTCTGCTCCTTCCACTGCAAGGGATATGTTCTTTCCACAGCTTCCTGCCATAGATCCTGAGGACAACGATCGTATCTCCATCACCTTTTTCCGGCTTTTCAGGGTCCTAAGGCTGGTAAAATTGCTGAGCCGAGGAGAAGGCATTAGAAATTTACTCTGGACATTTATCAAATCCTTCCAGGTAAGTACATCTTACTGGATGTGCAAACTCATATCTAAGTGAAGGAAGAATCCTGAAAAATGGGATTGGACTGGGTGCAGTGGAAACAAAAATAACAGTCCAACACCTTCCATCCCATAGCTGATCTGCAGTTGTGGATGACCCTCAAATTCTTCTCTACTTTATCCCCAGGCACTACCTCATGTGGCCTTGCTAATCGTAATGTTGTTCTTCATCTATGCTGTGATTGGGATGCAGGTAAGAAAATGTTTGCATTACCTCATTGAACAATCCCTCCCTAAATCCCACTTATTAATCATCTAAATAGACAGAGACATACCTTGATGTAATTACATTACTTGGATGCCTTTCTTACTCTCAAGCTCTATTCCCCCAAATAAGTTGAAAAGTATTGTGAAGACTGCATGTCATTCCTGCCCAGACATCTAACTCCCCCCTGCTGATTCCTTGATCACCGCTTTTGATGATACCCAGCTTTTTATCTCCACCCCAAACCAACCCAGTGATGCCCTCGACGTGATGTCCCGATGCCTGGAAGCGGTACAGATCTGGATGGGGAGGAACAGGCTTCAACTCAACCCTGCCAAGACCGAGTGGCTGTATGTACCGGCATCTCGGATTGTCCAGGATGTTCCATCTTTGGTTATGCGGGGAGAGGTGTTACCCCCCATAGAAAGGGCGCGCAACTTGGGCGTCTTCCTGGACACACGGCTCAGTTTGGAAGATTATGTGGGAGCCGTGGCCAGGGGGGCATTTGCTCAGGTTCATCTTGTGCGTCAGTTGCGCCCCTATCTGGACCGAGATGCCTTACGTATGGTTACTCATGCACTCGTTACCTCCCATATAGACTACTGCAATGCTGTCTACATGGGGCTGCCCTTGAGGACCACTCGGAGGCTTCAACTGGTACAGAATGCAGCCACGCAGGTTGTGATGAGAGTATCCTGATACTCCCATATTACACCCCTCCTGCATGAGCTGCATTGGTTGCCGGTTGCCCTCTGAGTGAGATTCAAGGTGCTGGTAATCACCTATAAAGCCCTACATGGCTTAAGTCCGGGGTATTTGCGGGAGCACCTGCTGCCAGCAACAACTGCCCATCGCCCCATGCGCTCCCACAGACAGGGCCTCCTCAGGGTGCCGTCGGCCAGACAGTGTTGACTGGTGACCCCCAGGGGGAGACCCTTCTCTGTGGGTGCACCCGCCCTTTGGAATCAGCTGCCCTCAGAGTTTCGGATGGCTCCTGACCTTCGATCCTTCCATCGCGACCCGAAAACATGGCTTTTTCAACTGGCCGACTTGGACTGATGGGGTTTTTTATAAATTTGTTTGTTGGTTTTATTATGTATTGGAATGTTTATTTGATAGCTTTTTAAATTTTATATTGTATGTTTTTTATTGTTGTGAGCCGCCCTGAGTCCTTTGGGAGATAGGGCGGCATAAAAATCCCAAAAATAAATAAATAAATAAATTATTGATTATTGGTAGTCTTTCACTTACAACCATTCATTTAATGACAGTTTGAAGTTCCAATGGTGCTGAAAAAAAGTGACTTAATACCAGTCATCACACTTATGACCATCACAGCATCTCCATGGTCACATGATCAAAACGTAAAGTCATCCCAGGGAGCTTTCAAGCAAAGTGGATGGAGCAAGCTGGTTTTATTTTTATTTATTTGTTTATTTGATTTCTATTTAATAATGACACAATTTATTTAACAACTGAAGTGATTAATGTGAGCCATGGCAAAAAAAGTCATACCATTGGGCATGACTCACTAAATAGTTGCATTGCTTAGCAATGGAAGTTCCAGTCCCACTTGTGGTTGTAAGTTGAAGTCTACCTGTATAGAGATTAATCTGCAATGTGGGCAGGAAAGTCAGAGACTCAAGGGGGATTTTGCTTCCACTAGTGAGATTAGTATTACTTAGGATATTCTTCAATAGGACTTCGAATATTTTCAAATGGGGACTCCTAGCATAATCTTTGGGTATTTACTTCTATCCTTTTTCTGTTTTAAAAGAAACAGAAAAATATAAGTTAGAAAGGGAAGGCAATCCCTTTCTTGTGAGAAGGTAACTGTATGATAGAAACATTATCTGGAAGTTTCTTAAAGGAGGATTGCAAACACAAGTTTACTCCCCTGAAAAATTCAAAGAAAAGAGATGCTTTTGGCATGGCTTTTACCATAAATGGAACCTCTCAAGAGTTACAGGTGTCATTATATTCTACCTATAATACTCCCATGTTTTTACTACCTTTTCTTTCTCTTTTCCCTTACTACAAAAAATATTGTTCAAGTTGGAAAAGGTGGGCCAGGTGTTTCAGTCAGGAAGATGGCAAAAGAAGCCCTCCACCTAAATTAAATAGCTCAAGTAGAATCCAGTATGAGCAAAGCAAGCTGCAAGGCTTTGCAGATAAATCGCTGATAACAGCATGTTCATTTATAGATGTTTGGGAAAATTGCACTGGTAGATGGAACTCAAATAAACCGGAACAACAACTTCCAGACTTTCCCACAAGCAGTGTTGATGCTATTCAGGTCTGTATCATTTAAGCTTATTTGGTTTATAGCTATGGGCCCACGTTTCCTCCCTTCTTATTGGTGGCATCTCCTGTTTTGACAGAAGATCCTTTATGATCCAAAAAGTACACCTATCATCTTCAAAAACATAGTCCTGTGTACATTTTCTATAGATATCAAGGTTGATGTTAAAGTTAGCATAAATGTGTGATTGCTGTTCAAACAGAGCAGACATAGGTTAGCTACACTGTTAAATATGTTTTCACTTTTTCAGGTGCTGTAGGGGGCATAGCTGGTCATATAATGACATCACTGGAATAGATGGGCCACTTTTTCAAATGTCATTTGGGAGGCTTTAGGTTAGTTGGCTAAGAACTACCGAGTTAATTTAAATACAATGGAGACGATGTTTGAATAAAACAATTCCTGTTTAAGGGATTAATTTTCAACAGTACTTTTTCCTACACTTTTCAATGCCACTGGCCCAGCCAAATGCATTCTTTGGTTTTCCAATGTTCTGTGGTAATGAATCTGCCAATTGGTGAAAAAAATGTAATGATTTAAATAACAACTGTTCCCAATATATTGAGAGGAATGAGGAGTAAATTCAACAGTAGTTAAGGCTAGAACTAGGAGACTGTGAATACTATATATATACTATATATATATACTATATATAGCTATGAGACTTTGTGCCAATCACCATCTCTTAGCCCAACTTCACAGAGTTGTAATTGTGGCAAAATAAAAGGAGGAAGGCATATTGTGTATGTTTGCCACCTAGAGTTATCTATAAAAATAATAATGGCAGGAGGGAGAAAGAGAGAGAGGGAGGGAGAGAGTGTGAGGGAGAGAGAGAGAGAATTCTCCCAACTATCTTTGAGTTATTTTTTTTCCAATTTCTTCTAAAACATTTGATCAATGAATAAGTAAATGAGAACTACTATTGAAAAGGATAGTATGTATGAATGTGATTATAATTCCTGCAATTCAATCTAGACAAATTCTGATTGATACTATGCACTCTTAAAGAAAGTTAATTACATCTGTGAATTATTTTAAATACTTCTGGATTAGGTTCACATATTATATTATGCCTTGCCTTAATTTCCTTTTTGTCTAGGTGTGCCACAGGTGAGGCCTGGCAGGAGGTCTTATTAGGTGCCAGCTATGGCAAGTTATGTGACCCTGAATCTGATTATGCTCCTGGAGAAGAATACACCTGTGGCTCAGGCTTTGCTTATTTCTACTTTGTAAGCTTTTACATGCTGTGTGCATTCCTGGTATGTTTTTTTCCTTCCTTTTTTCTCATATCAGGCTCTTATATTGTGTGTATCCAATATATATTTGCAATATATAGATAAATGGGACGTCATCAGGACAGGTACTAAATGTAACAGGCGGAGTTCATTCAGTTATTGAGTTATTCACAATTGAGGAAGAAAAATATTTGGACATGAACAATAGGTTGAAAGGAAGACAGTGCATCTATAATCTTCATAGTAATCTTATATAGGAAGATAATTTAAGTGTGATATGCAATGAAATGGTACAGCAGTTAATGCCCCTGATCAATCTAACTAATGTTCAGTTCAGTATTCATCCCATTCTCCCTTTTGCTCTCCAGATTTCCATGCCACATCCTCTCCCAAACAGACATTCCACACCCTCTTGTTTCTGAGCATTCTCACTCTTATTGGGCTGTCTAGGTTTGTTGATTAGATTTCTTTTTCTACAGTTTTTCCCCTACTATTGCAAAGCTGGGGGTTCCTTCCAGAACACAAATACCTCCCTGTAACCATCTTGGTTACTTAGCCACCAGAATTTCATTCCTAAATTCACATTGAGTATATAGGTTTCTACCCCCTACCCTGCACCACCCCCATGATGCAGATGAGATTAGGCTGACTAGATTCCAGTACATCAGGGCTAATGTGATTTGAAGTGGAGACCTTTTGGTCTACAATTCATATTTCCGGGGATTACACTGTAACGTGTTAATGAAATGTACATTAGGGGTCCTGGATGCTCTCTGAGCTTGTTTCATTACCCAAACTAGGTAACATAATCAGTGCTGGTCTAGTTTGCTTTGCAGTTTGTTTTTTTCTTTTCCCAATTTGGCTGTGGGATGTATTCTACACTAGCACTGGGTAATGAAATATCTGCAAGAAAACAAGCAAGCTCACAGAGCACCAAGGATCCCTCATGTCAATCCTGAGCTACAAATATTCTCCTTTATTAGAAATGTACATTACTTTAATTTCAAGGGTCCTTTTGTGTCTGTCATGTGGGGGAATCAGTTACACTAGAATGCAGTGGTTGTAAGGTTTGTGCCAAATCAAGTCTTAAGGGTGAAAACAAGACCAGAAACAAACTCTGGCATTTTTTTTGCACAGTACAGTGAAAGTTATATGGAAGCAGTGTATGTGATATAAGCATTGTCCATCATTTCTGAATAGTTTTTTTTTCTTGGTTTCATTCTGTTTCAACATCTGCAAAAACTATTTGACCAGAGGTAGAATAATATATTTGTAGATCATGGTAGCTATTGCTAGTGTCTTTCTCAAACTATTTCTGAGACATGAAAAACAAAGGCTATTTCTCCCCCCGATTGCCCCAATCACTGCACATAGCTCATTTCATTAAAAATTATGGCAGGCTGTTAAGATGCTTCCATAAATTAGTGTTAGGAACTGCTGACCACTAGTCTCTAGAGCTGTTCATGGTCTATGATCCTCAACTTCACTGAAATGTAAACTTGACTAAACTGACCATGGAACCAGGGAATATTAGGTCACAGATATCAAGATTAATTGGCTTCCTTTGGTTGTGAAGGGCGATTGGAGGCCAACTCTGGAGTAAAAAAATGAGGGAAGTTTTGCTTGCCTTCATTCCTTTGATAAAGCTTAAGGAGATTAGCAAAGCCTTGCTTCTGTTTATTGTATAAGTTCAAATAATGTTAAATAGCAACAGCAGTTAGACTTACATATCGCTTCATAGTGCTTTAAAGCCCTCTCTAATCAGTTTAGAGTCCGCATATTGTCCCCAACAATCAGGTTTCTCATTTTACTACCCATAGAAGGATGGAAGGCCGAGTCAACCTTGAGCCGGTCAGGATCGAACTCCTGGCAGTGAGGAGAGTTAGCCTGCAGTACTGCATTCTAACCACTGTGCCACCCAGTGGTGGGATTCAAAAAAAATTACTACCGGTTCTGTGGGCGTGTCTTGGTGGGCGTCGCAGGGGAAGGATACTGTAAAATCTCCATTCCCACCCCACTCCTGGTGGAAGGTTACTGCAAAATCCCCATTCCCTCCCCACCCCACTAACCTGCTTTCCAGGTTAGTGGCTGGGTCTTCTTTTGTTGCACTAACCTGCTTTCCAGGTTAGTGCAACAAAAGAAGACCCAGCCACTACCAGTTCTCCAGAACTGGTCAGAACCTGCTGAATACCACCTCTGGTGCCACCACGGTTCTTAATGTTACCCCATATCGAATTTCATATTGGTTTGAATTTTGTCAAATGCCCAGACAGATAATTCCTGAAGTAATATTATACTGCAATAGAACAGCACTCTGCAATATGCCTTTTCTTCCCCCATTTAAATAGTACATCTTCAGAAGTTTTCCCCATACCAAAGCACATTGTTATGGCTTGGTGCAGTATGTGAATCTATCAAAGATATCATGATAGTATCCTCTCTTGTGGTATATCATGAGAGCATCTGAGCTGGTGGTACATGTTTCACTCTTAGAAAAGGCAGGTAGCCAAGTGGATGAAGTGAAGCAGGTTGGTCCATTGATTTTGGTTGCATAACCAGACCCATGCAATGGGGGCTGCACTTCCCTGATACTATGCATTTGTGGTTGAGAAAGATGCTTTTTTCACAACCTCCTTTTGCAACAATTAGAGGAAAACTACTATTAGAAAGAGAAAAAAAAACTTGCAATTTATGTGCTTAAAACTCATTTCAACTGATAAGTCCAACAACAGGATGCATGTATGCCTTAGAAAAAGTGGGCTTTTTGATTCTGTCTTAGTGCAGCTTACATTCTTTGATGGAAATGAAAAGTTGAGAATCATTGTATTAAATTATGATTTGTGCTCATATGAGCACCCTTTTATGATGATCACTTTTCTGCTTATGTCCTAATTACTACCTTAGTTGGTGTCTATCTTGTGAAACCATCCACATACACAAAAGCCAGAATTTATGGAAATATTGCTTTATTGCCTGAGAAAATCAGCCAGTTAGTTTTTATAGCACAATCAAGAGTTTAATACTGTTAATCCCTCTGATGCCAAAGAAAATCTCTTGATGATGCTTAGGCTCCATTGTCTCCTGTCATCTTTCACTTAAAATGTGCCCATGCATTTTTCCTTAGATTATTAACCTCTTTGTTGCTGTCATCATGGATAACTTTGACTACCTCACACGGGATTGGTCCATCTTAGGTCCCCACCATCTGGATGAATTCAAAAAAATCTGGGCAGAATATGATCCTGAAGCCACGTGAGAATCTCTCTATTGGTAGATTGCTGTGAACAGCTCCATTGAAAATTAAAAGCAAGCTCAGTGATTTGGTTTTTTTTAATGTTATCTAAAATGAGTGTATTCACTTATGCATCTACTGAATGAGAAAGGTGATATTTTTGCTTTGCTTTCCATCTATTTCAGCCTAAATAGAGAACACTAATCAAAAGACACTTCCTTGGAATACATGTGCATTTATTTGCAAGTGCATTTATAATAGGAATATAATAAAATGTAGTAACATAATCTAAGAGGAAAATTATGATTGAATCTTATACCCTAATATAGATATTAGTGGGCTAAATTTCCTATTTTTGTTTTGAGCATTCACTGCTGCCTATATCTCTAAAGTTTCCTGTTAAATCATGGAGTCCTTCGTTCTCTCTTGCAGACATTTTATTACCCAACTAGGTAACATCATCAGTGTTAGTGTGGGTTTGATTCATGTTTATATACAGTAGGTTGCCTTGCCACTGATGATGGGAGTCCTTGATTGTTCTTTGATTAGGATATTGTTTTCCGCTTGATTGGTTCTCTGCTTCTCTGGATATAGGCTGCCAGAAAAAATGTGCTCTGATCTTTTAGTTTTTTTCTTGATGTTTTTAATAAAAAAAGCTTAGAGCACACCAAGGACTCCACAGTTCAATCATGAGCTACATATATTCTCTTCTGCTGGTTTCCTGTTAAAAATTGAAGATCCATTTGTTCACCAACAACTCTGCTAATCAATGTTTTAAAGATATTGAACAATAAATTTAGCTGTTCTGAAGACAGAGGAAGTCCTGATTATTAGTTTGCTGCATTAGGTGTAAAAAATGGGTTTTCCAAGAATAAGTATCATCAAAGGCCATTCATGAAAATATAGGTTTTCAATATCCTATGATATATAATTCTTCTTAAGAATTATCTTTCACAAGTTGTATTTTTGTATCACCAAAAAAGCACATGTTTATGGTACAGCAATGTGCTCAAAGTGCTGAAAATATTTTACTGCTTAAGGCACACAAGAGGTTGTTTTCCCCAAAATCTGTATCTTAAATATTTTAACTACAGTATTTCAATATGGAATAGTATCTTCCATTATATCTAATACAATAAGCTTGTGTAAAAACCTGACTGTATAAATCTGTCCTCCATAGAGGATCAAACAGAAGGCTGTCACTACTACTCCCACTCATGCCTTAATGGGATTGGCTGACTTTTCTTGCAAGGAAACTGTGGTTAATCATGATCTTCCACTGAAAGTTAAGATTTTGAACTCATGTTTTGTTAGTGATATGAAGACACTGACTGGGGCAACATATTATGCTAAAGTATGCCTTGTTTAGCCATGATTTACTGATCAGATCACTATTGCCTTGATTCATACCATATGCAAGCCATATACTCTGGTCTGCAAACTGTAATAACTGGATCTGCATTAAATGCTGTTCCAAACAAACCATGTTATGGCTTTGTGGGATGTGTGAACCAAATAATGACCTTTCTCAATGTTTAGGTTGTTTTATTTGCATGTTACAATCAGATTTGTAAAGAATGTCAGTCTCCAAGGCTTGAAAGGAATTGAGAGATTCCTGGAATTTGTATAGCTAATTTTCCAGTTTTGATTTGCTCCACAAGAAAAATTATCAGCTTCTTCCAGGAATGCTTTATGACACATGCTGCAGGTCATGGACGAAGCTAGCTGATCAAACACATAAAACCAAAATGTGTGCTGATTCACTTTAATTTAAAAAAATGTCAAAGGGACATTAAATTGTGGCCTTCTGCCTTCTGAATTAGGGATCAAAGTTCTATTTTTGCATCAGATGTATAAAATATGACTACGTTTTGTTTTACCTCAGGGGCCGAATTAAGCATCTAGACGTGGTAACTCTGTTGAGACGAATCCAGCCTCCCCTGGGATTTGGGAAATTTTGTCCACACCGTGTGGCTTGCAAGGTAATTGGCTAACACACAATGTTTCCTTATCAATGTTATGAAGACTCCATCTCATTTCTGTTCTGTTACCCAAAATGGCACTGTAGTCCCCATAGGAAAGACTGGTGCTCCATCCTGTTTCTTAGTGTCAAGTAACATTGTAATGAATATTAAAATGAAGATGGGCTCCACCACGAGTCCGAAAGCTCGAAAGACAGAACCTTTGGTCCCAATGACTGACCCAGATTATTAAAATGTGTTTGTATATGTAAAAGCTGCAATCATTTATCATACAAAACTAGGATTTTGTTTTAACATGATTTGTTGAGTGAATTAAAAACAAATCAGATTGGGAAATAGTACTACAATACATGTAAATCCAACCATAACGTTTTGTCTTTCTCGTGTATATCTTTGTGTGTTTTGCAGCGCCTAGTGGGCATGAATATGCCCCTGAACAGTGATGGCACAGTTACTTTCAATGCTACACTCTTTGCTCTGGTGAGAACTGCTCTCAAGATCAAGACAGAAGGTAAGAGTAGAAACTGCCAATGTTATGTCATGAATAATTTCACTGCATTCTATCGTAGCCGTTATTATTTCATGAATGGGAAAGAACATTAATCACCTTATATAGTACCAATAGAAAAATAGCTGGCACTAAAATCCATTACTGCACAATTACATAAGGCCAACAGTAGATGCTATAAATCAATAATAATTAATACCTTTCTAGTGCATTTAATCACAGGACTTCAACGACTTCATCTGTCATAAATTACAAGTAGTTTCATTAGGGATCTGTGCCAATACATTGCTCCTAGGGCTCCAGGGCTTTAAAGAACCTGAGTTTTCAAAAAGCAAAAAACAAATGCTAGCAAGTTCATCCATGACTAGGATTGTGGAAGAATTGAATCACCCTAATATTTAAATTGATCCTTAGTTGCAGCCTTATTTAAGCAAAACAAGCTACCAATGCCATCGGAAATTGGGTGGCCTCTAAATTTAAATGAAGAAACTTGATACAAAATCAATCATGAAAGATTGATTAATTCTCTGCCACACGCTAGTGGCAGAGAAGATAGAGGGGCACTTTGTTTCCAATGCTTCCATAAACTGAGGTTTGGATATTCAATATTGTAAATATGAACCAGAGTTAGCCATGATAAAGGACTTTGAAACTTTATCTGCATTTTGAGTCATGTAATTCTTTACTTATTTATTTATTTATTTATTTATTTGATTAGTCAATTGCTTACAAGATAACAGGTATAAGTACAAACATTGTTATAAATACATGGATACATATAAGAAAATAAAAGAAACAATAGGACAGGGACGGTAGGCACTTTGGTGCGCTTATGCACGCTCCCTACAGACCTCTTAGGAAAGGGGTGAGGTCAGTACTTGCGGGAACGTCTCCTGCCAGCATCGAATTCCCATCACTTGGTGCGCGCCCACAGACAGGGCCTCCTTGGGATACCATCGGCCAAACAATGTCGACTGGTGGTTCCTAGGAGTAGGGCCTTCTCTGTGGGTGTGCCTACCTTATGGAACCAGCTTCTCCTGGAGCTGCGTTTGGCCCCCGATCTCCGCTCCTTCCACCGCGGCCTAAAGACCTGGTTATTTGAACAAGCCGGCCTGGACCGAGGGGGGTGGGTTTTTGTTTTAAATGTTATGTTGTGGTTTTAGATAACTTATTTGGTTGTATTCGGTTTAATAATTTTTAATCTCTTTTAACTTTTGTATTGTGTATTTTTATGATGTGAGCCGCCCTGAGTCCCCAGGGAGATAAGGCGGCATATAAGACCAATAATAATAATAATAATAATAATAATAGACAGTCTAAGGTTAAAGTTTTGGGGGTTTGGGGAAGATTCTGTTTGAAAGAGGACTTTTGGAACTTTCCTAGCACATATAGAGGATGATAGGGTTTTTGTCCAAGGTTTTTCAAGCTCTGTTTATAATAGTGTAGGCTGATTGGGCAGGGGTTGGACTAGCTGACCTACAAGGTCCCTTCCAACCCTGTTATTCTGGTTTGATTTGGTTAAGCTACAGTTGAACTCTGAATGCTAAGTTATGTATTGGTATAAATCATTTTGTATGATGGGTGCTTTGCAGGCAACTTTGAGAAAGCCAATGAAGAGCTGAGGATGATTATTAAAAAAATCTGGAAGAGAACCAGCATGAAGCTTTTAGATCAAGTCATTCCACCAATTGGAGGTGAGTCCTCAGACTATCAAGAGACTTTTGATCTTCATTTCCATTTCTAGTGCTTGTGAAGAAGCTTTTGATTGATCTACTTATAAGTTCTCATAAAATTTAATGTTTAGAAGGTAGCTTGGTACATGAATTCATACATACTGTGCATCTCTTGCATAATTACAATGCCTTAATTTGTATATATTCTTCTAGATGATGAAGTTACTGTGGGAAAGTTTTATGCTACCTTCCTCATCCAGGAGCACTTCAGAAAATTCATTAAGCGCCAGGAAGAATATTATGGATATCGGCCTAAAAAAAATGCCGTTGAAATCCAGGTAAATGGGAAACTGATATGAGAAATGCTGCATATTTTCACAACTTCTTAAGAAGCAGAAATATTTCAGCCTATAGTGAGTGAGGGCCAGTCAAAGCTTTTCTGTTCTGGCACTGGGCTTAAATTTTTATCCTAGGATGTGTGCATGAATTATATGCATTCTTAGCACATATGTTTTGGGGATCTTTTAAGATCTATGTATGAATATCTTTGAGAAATGTATTATGATTTCTTATGAAACAATCTATCTTATTTCCTCTAACTGCTTATAATCAAGTCTTTCTTCAGCACAATATGTTTGCTCTTGTCTGAAATTGCCTCTCCTTTATGCAACATGTACTATACAGTATGTGTGAGTCTGTGAAAACCTGAGCAGAGTGTTAGGTATGTTATTCTTCATTCCCTATCACCTATGTGGAAAAGGAATAAGTTATAAAACAATTTCACTTTACTCCAAAGTTTTGATTTATGGTTATTTATAAAGCTAATCTGTCTTTAAAGAAGTAGAATGTGTGTTTGGCATGCTTAGCAATTGATTTAGAGTAGGATTAAGCAACCTAGTCACTTAGATGACTCATATTATCCCTTAACTGATATAAATAGTGCAATGGGGCTGTGTACAGCTATTGGGAATCCAGAAATCCAGAGAAAACAGACAGCAGCAAAGAAATAGTATTTCAGACTGACTATGCTACATTGTAAAGAGCCTTAAAAATAATAACCAACGCAATTGGGTTTGGAGCCAAGAATTGGTGTTATTCTGCAATGGTCTGATTGTCCTGTCAGCAGTTGAATTACTGTTTTCTACCCCAATTGCTTTCTATCTTGCTGAGTCATGTTCCAAACTAGCAGCAACACACTGGTTGCATTACATTTGTCCAACTGAGTGGTTATCAGGAAAATGAGGTTGAGAGGAGAAAGTTAATAATTCTTGGAGGATATATAGTATCTTCTCCATCCCTTTCCATTTTGGTATGAATGGCCCCTTCCAATGCTAAAGGATCCCACCTCACTTCTCACAAGGCTGGCTTAAGGACCATTGAAGAGGAAGCTGCTCCTGAGATCAAAAGAGCAATCTCTGGGGATCTGACTGCAGAGGAAGAACTTGAAAGAGCCATGGTGGAGGCAGCAATGGAAGAAGGCATCTATAGGGTGAGTACAAGTACAGAAGATGTTAAGTGTATGGAAGATACAAGAACAGATCTATTCTTTAATTAAAAAGGACCCTTATCTTCTATCTACAAATTGTAGCACACTGTATTTTTGCTGCTGTGACCTATGCTTCCTTACAGATCATTCCCTCTTTCACTTTTGCCTTCCTCCCCACATTAAAAATCATTCATTGCCCAGAATATATAAAGTTTCCTTGGTTATAAGTATCAGGATTATAAAGGACAGAAGGGCCTTTGCTCTCCTCTTTATTTCTAAATTACCGCTGGTGGTTTTTAAAATTCCTATTTAAAATGCATTCATTATTCTGAAGAAGAAAGAAGAGAGGGCTTCATGTTGTAAGCATTCGTCCTGAGCCAGATGAATATCTTTTTGCAAAATGGTCAGAAGCATGCATACATATCAGTACAAAACAGAAGTGTAGTAAACCTACCTAATCTGCACATCTCTTATGTATGGATACATGCACACACATCCTTCTTTGAAACTAATAGAAATAGCACCATTTTTCTACATCAACTTCATGTTTGGTTACACTAAAATATGATTAAGAAAGAAAATCCTGACATAAATTTAAATGAATATTAAAGTACTGCATTATATTTTTATTAGCAGCACAATTTGCAATTCAGGAGAACCATCAAAGATACCTGAATAAATTCTTCATAAGCCCCTACTGGACTGGTCATATTGATATTGAAGTTCTGATTATATAATTCTATTTTTATTGATTCATAAGCTTTGTAGACAGGGGTGGGATTTAAATTTCTTAACAACTGGTTCTGTGGGCGTGGCCTAATTTGTGGGTGTGGTTTGGTGGTCCTGTGACTGGCTGGGCGTGGCTTGCTGACTGGGTGTGGCTTGGTGGTCACATTACTGGCTGGGCGTGGCTTGTATGTAAATATTGTAAATGTTTAATTTTTTTTATTAAAAAAAGAACAACTTTTACTCAAAATCAGGCAAAGCAGGCAGGCAGATTGAGTTGCTCCCAGAATCACAGATTCACTTAGAGATCTGTCTATCTGCAATCTGCTACCTGAGTCTGCACTGAAAAATAGAAGCTTCAGTTCAGCTCTGCTTTTAGATTAGCTAGAAAGCAAGAAATCCAATGATTTCCTGCTTTCTAGCTAATCTAAATCTCCCAGCACAGCAGAACAGCTGATGGTCGGGGGGGGAAAAAGAGGAAAAATAGCAACTTGGCAGGCAAGTTTGATGGCATGCATGCCCAGTAAGGAGTGAGTGGGCGGGGAGGGGGGGCAGCCAGGGCGCAATTTGCCGGTTCTTTGAACTGGGTAGAATCATAACAACCGGTTCTATAGAACCGGTCCAAACAGGTAGAATCCCACCCCTGTGTGTAGATCACTTAGAAGACTTAGCTGATGAGACCATAAAAAAGCCACACAAAATCATAAAGAAAGTTGACGAATTGTTTAGTTCAATTTTATCTCCTAACAAAACATAGCTTTCTCTATTGTGGATGCAATTGCATAATTTAAAGTCATCATCATCCAGTCCTGTATTTTGAAAGAACTGATATAGACATAAAAGGCAAGGGAGATTCTGCAGATTCTGAAACTCACTTTGCTTAATCACTCATGTCGAAGTTGGAGAATCTTTCCATTTTCCTTGCAAAGTTGACAGGGATCATAGTGTGAAGTTAACTATTGCTGTCAAATTATTTACATGCACTTTTCACACTTATTTGGTCTCCTTGCTCAAAATATAGTTTTTCTATATTGGCTAAGTGAAAATGCCAAGAAGCTTCAGAGTGTAAAATTTAAACCTGTGTCTCCCCATAAGGCTACTCTCCTATCACAGCACTGCATCATTTCTCAGAAATAGGCCAAAAAAACCAAAACAACTTCAAGTAGTAAATATAATATTTAATCCATCCCAAGCTGTGCTCTGTGAAACTCATTCTTGATAAAACAATTGTGAAACTTGGGTGTGAACAAGCAACTTTTCTTTTAATAATTTTAAATATACCATGGAGGTTGTTTCTTGTTGAGCCCAACAACAGATGCATACAATGTGATAGAAAAAAGTATATACACAATTTGTGAATCTCAATGAATTTTGTATTATGCTTGTCACTGCGTTGTTGTTTTTTTGAGGTTTGTCTGCCAAGCTCTCCTAAGCTAATATAGCAGGCAGCTGTCTGCTAGCCAGCAGCATTTATTATCTTGTCTCCATAGTAATGAGATAAGAAAGTCTTGTGATGTCTGAGTTTACTGCGCATGTGTAAAAAGTTTTTTACTTAACTTCCTGTAACTTCCTTTGTACTTTTCCTTTGTTTCTTTTCTTATATGCCTGTATGAGATTAAGCTGCTGGTATGGAGCTTCGTTAGGTTTTCTTATTTTTATAAATAAAAATGTTTCTTAGATTACTTTCTGGGTCTAATTTTACCAGCGTTGACAGCAAAGAAAAGCCCGGTCTATCACCTCTAATTAGCAGGGATGTTTGGAAGATTTTTACTCCCTGACAAAAGGTTTTTTCAAAGCCTGACAATGCTAAAAAAATTCCAAGTAGCATATTTAAAAGTGACCATGATTCTTCAAAAGTTCAGCAAGGTAGAAGGTACACCTGGAATCCCTTGGCCTTATCCAACACTTTTGCTCAAAATTGTTCTCTGTTACTACTCATGAAAATTATTCACCACAAATAATAATTTTAAATTGCTAATTTGAACTTTTAGGCAGTAAAATGGTGTAAGGGGAAAGAGTTAAACAAGTTAGAAAAACACCTTTAATATAACATGTAGCATGATCCTTAGCTTACCAGAAGTGTGTGTTCTTGAGCTTCTTCAGTTTCAGGTTCTTCAATTCTCTGCTTATTGAAACACACAATGGCTTTAGGAAAAACAAGGTGACCATCTTTTCTCTTTCTCCCTTAAATTCAGAGAACAGGGGGGTTGTTTGGCCAGGTTGAGAACTTCATTGAGCCCAGCAGCCCCCTTCCACCGCACATGGCAAACCAAAGACCTCTGCAATTCACTGAGATGGGTAGTGAAGAATTAGATTCCCCAGTATTCATTGAGGATTTTCCTCCCACAAGAGGCACCAATGTGAACAACAGCAACAATAATGCTAACAATAATGCAACAATACGGTAAGAACTAAAGTTGGGATAAAAGATAAGAACAGTTAGGATCAGTAACACTCTGATATAAATAATTAGGTGGGAACTGGAATGTTTTAAAGGAGTCCTTTTTCAAACCATACAGGATGAAACAGTACAGCAGCCTAACAAATTGTGTAAAAGAAAAATGTTTGATGAAAAGGACTCTGCATTTACTACAAAAGATATAAATCAGCTTGCCTTAACCAATATTTCCAGAAATCATTTCCAGACATTACAGGTCAATTAGTTTAATGCTCTCTCTGTCTGACTTTGGAGTGCATATGTTCCAGCGGCTGGTTACAAGGACTAAAGTTCTTCACCAAAGATGTATGGCCAAACTCAATTAGGACATATCTTATTAGGGACCAGTAATTAATTAAAGAACACAAAGTAGGGAAAATAGATAGTTTTGGAAACAAAAGGATTATAAACAGTGGAACAGAAGGATCTCTTCTGAGACTATTGCTTCATTTATTATTTGAAATTGGGATTAGCAGTGAAGGGGCCAAAACTGCTGCTGATGTCAAATTATTACTGTATTATTAAAACCAAAAGAAACAACAAAAGCATTTCAAAAATATTTTTTCAGATTGTAGAAATTATTGTAGAATTATAACAACTATTTTAGTTCAGTATACATAGATGTCAACTGATGTTTGGTACAAACAATCCAAATTTTGTATATTGTTTAATGCACTCAGAGTGATTGAGTAGGAAAAACTATTTGAACCCAAGTAGAATGCCCAGTCAAGAACAAGGCAAAAACAAAACAAAACATTCAGCTTGCATTTTCAAATTCTGAACTACATTACATCAAGAACTGAGGTTCTTCATGATCTCCCACAAGACATAGGATTGTGCAGTTCTTACTATGGTTCACCTGAATTCAACTATTCATAGTCAGCCTTTGGTAATCAGATTTTAAGGCATCATCATATTTTGTAAACTGGTAAATCACAAACGGGCAACTTAAAGTATTGCATCAATTATGTTAAATATATATAGGAAAACAAATGATAAAATAGAAAAGACCATCAGTATCTGATCAGTATCCCAGAATAGTTTTCCAGTATACCAGGACAACTTGTTAAAAGCATTATCAAATGAACACTAATTAGTTGATTTGGATAGAGTACTAGGATTTAATCATCAGTGTTTTGCTTCACAGGATGACATATGAGAATGAATTGAATGACCAGACGATCGTTCCATCTCCTCATTCATCTCACCTCAGTGAGTTCTGCCAACCTTCTTTCTGTCTGATACACTTTTTCTTGTCCAAATGATGCAAGACTGCCCCAAACCTGGAGATTTCCACTGCCAGCAGAGGTGTCAAACTCAATTTCATTGAGGGCCGCATCAAAGTTGTGCTTGACCAGGGTATGTGTGTGTGGCCAGAGGTGTGGCCAGGCTGGACATGGCCAACTCAACATCAAGGCTTTGTTTTTGGCCGTGATAGCCTCCCATAGCCCTCTGCCAGGAAAGACATAGCTTGGGGAGGCTATGTGCGGCCTGCCTGGGCTCTGTTTTCACTGGCAAAGTGCTGCAGGAGGCTGTCACAGCTGAAAATGGAACCCAGGTGGGCTGTGTGCGGCCACCCCAAGCTCCATTTTTGTTGGCAGAAAGCTGCATGAAGCTATTACTGCCAAAAATGGAGCCCATGTGGCCTTCCAAAGCTCCGTTTTTGCTGGCAGAGGCACCATGGGTTGGCCCTTCGCTGTTTCCAGGGCAGGCCCATGGGCCAGATTTAAGCATTCCATGGGCTGGATCCAGCCCCTGGGCCTTGAGTTTGACACCCCTGCACTACAGGATTAGTCTCAAATTCTCTTGTCTGTAGGGCTGGGAGATAATTGTAGCTCTAACAAAAGATCTGTGTAATGCATATATTTATATATCTCTAGATCAAGAGCTATTAGTTCAATAAAACATTGTCATTTACTTGTAGCTCAGCTATATAACCCTGTTATCATTACATCATTTTTTTGTTTCCCACTTTCCCTCAGTCAAGCAATGTTCTATTCAAAATGAAAAGCAGAAAGACAAAATGAGCAAATTATCAGCAAACAATGTCAGGTGCTCTTCGGAACGACAATTTTCCACTCAGCGGGTAAATGTAAACTCAGATTGTTTAAGTTTATTCACACTTGATTAACTTATCCACATTTCACTAGAAAAGAGACTTACAATTCTATCAGCAACTGACCATAATGGGTATGTGAGTAGTTGCTTCACTAGAATATTTTAACTTTGCTCAGGTGTAGCTTTTTCACAATTAGGAGAATTGTAATTAGGAGAAAGTAATAGAATTTATATAGTATTGTATTACCTACCATTACTTTCTGTATAACTAAGGTGCTATAAAGCTTCTTTCAGCAAAATGTTCCTTATGGTATCTATCTATATCTCTTATAATATCTATTAAAGATTCCTATTTGCAGTTTTAGTCCGTTTTATTGCTTACTGTTAAGTGAAGAGTAACGTAATATTGCCACTTAAACAAGCATTATGAATTGCCCATAATTTTCAGTTTTTCATCCGACTTAACAGAAATTTCATTTCTGAGCAGCAAAAAAGTAATGTTTCACTATATAAATACAAAACTATGAAAGATAATGGGAGAAAACTAATAAAAATATTGGAGGAGCAGCTAAGAATAAGAATTTAGACTGTTATAACAAGGTATTTTTCTGTTGCATTGAACAGGTTGCAATAAAAAGAGCATAAGCTCAGAGCATTTATGTATATATCTCAGAAGTATAAACGAAGTATTTTTTTTCCATATATATTTTTCATATATTGTTTCTAATGCAGCACGCTGAACTGCAATGTCACATTTAAAAGAGTGGGGAGGATAGTTACACATTGCATTTTTCAGGGTTTTTCTTAAACTTCGGCAGTGAAGTCAAAGGATTTCCATTCAGACAGTTTCATTTTTTTATGTACAATTTCTCAAGAACATTGTCACTCAAGATGCAGATCATGGTGAAGTTTCATCATCTACTAGCAACAGTGAAAAAAGCACTTCAAAGAATCCAGAAGCCCATACCCCAGCCACTCTTCAATTTCTTCAAGAGGTACATCAGTGGGCAAATAGTTAGGATCTGTATAAGGTCCAGGATATACAGGGAATAGGGATATAATGATTGGGTTCATCCATTACAGTAAGTCACATATCTATTGCTTATTAAATAAATCATAACTGGTTAAGTTCACTCAGATTTTAAACACTGACCAACTGCAGTGCCTGACTGAATAACGACTAAGATATAAACTATTGTGTATGAATCACAGTAGCTGGGATCTAGTTTAAGATGAATGAAATGATAAAGGAGGTAGGATTGGCTTAAAATGTCAATAATTTTGAAGCAGCTCTACCTTAATTAATTTTTTAAGTAGCTATGTTATGCCTTACAAAACCTTAAATACATTTTATTCAAGAGCAGACAGAGTTGGATTAAAAAGTGCCAGGCTCATACTTACATTTAGAGGCATTGAGGGGGGAAATTGCATAGGATTTGTTAAATAATCTGTTAAAATTATGGAATTTTAATATGCAAAACTTCCTTCACTAAGTATAAACTGTTGGTATGGGAAGTAGTGTTTTTTTTCTAGTTTTTTTTCCCCCAAGAACATAACTTGAGAGCCAGACTTTTCTTCCCCATTTGCTTGACCAGTCTTTAGACCAGTGTTTCTCAACTTGCGTGAACTTCAACTCCCAGAATTCCTCAGACATTGCACACATCTTTAAGTTGCTGAGGTTGAGAAACACTAGTCTAGACAAAGCCTATGAGCCAGCATGTCCGTATCAAAGTGACCATATTCCAGATGGGTTTTTCTGTGACTCAGTCTTAATGCTAAACTGTAGGATTGTGTAGTGTTTCAGAGCTGGTTTGGATTGGAAGCAGTGTTTCAGAATGTGAGCATGAATGCAGCACCTCTCTAGAACTCATTAAAAGCATGACAACTTTTCCCTGGACTGTGTGACTACTTTAAGAGATACTTTAATGCACTTATGTGATATGGTGCTATTCTGAACCATCCGCCTTGAAACTGAATCTGAAATATTGCACAGCCTCCTTCATAGATATTACAAGAATTACCTGGAGGACACCAGATCAACCTAGCCAAGATATTGATTGAAATTTCCTGGAAGCTTTCCAAATACCTAAGGAAACTCTGTGTTGTATGAATTCGGTTTCCCTTCAAAAGGCTAACTAAAAGTCAAGGTTGGACTCCACTATGAATCCCAGGGAACCACCCTGAAACTATCCTCAAAGGATAAGATTCCTGATATATTTTAGTAAATGAAATCTATTTTATTTTCAACTGAAAGTGACTGTTTTTGATTTAGTGCTGCTGAATTCTTTAATAAATGTACAGAACCGGTGTGGGAGTTGATTTATCCTTCTGCCTGGCCTGGGGTGTGGTCTTATCCATATGCTGGCTGCTGGGGTATATGCTGCCTTGGTTATAAATCTCATGAGTACTGTGGTGGCATTTAATTGATTTCTGAAATATATGACAAATAGTCCTCCTTTAGGGAATGGAGGTACTGATGCCTCAGATTGTAAAAAAGGAAAAAAGGTTAGATGTTGAACTATTTCTGTCTCATAAGGCTTTTCTATATTTTTAAAATCGATATAAAAGGACAGTTGTAATCTGCCCGTGTTCTTGGTTTTTTTTCTAATCCATAACAAAGGAGAATACTTCCTGATCAGAGGAGAGCATTCAGCCTTCCATTGTCATTGTGAAGTACTATTGGGGGTGTGGGGGATTCTGGGAGTTGAAGGGACATGCTACCTGGGGAATTTTGGGAGTTAAAGTCCACACAGTTGCCAGGTTTGAAAAATACTGGTTTAATGCAAAAATTGGCCTTTTTCTAAGCCAACATTGGTTGTCTCTTTTTCTTTCACTTCTCAAACCCTCAATTTTGCTAGTAAAGAGATGCAAATTGGATTTACATATTATACTAATATATTATAGTATGCCAGTTTGTGTTTGTTTTGGCTTAACATGTATTAACACAGACATTGTAGTGAACTCCAGAAATCAAATTAAGATTTAGATTAACTTTACAGTATTAATAACATACAGTATCAACCTTGTGAACTCTCAAGCTTCCTCTTTCCACCATGTATTCAAAATGGACAGTGATTAATTTAAATGTATTTATATGTTAGGGTGTAAGTATATACATATGTGTGTATATAGCATATCTATATGTGTGTTATGTATGTGTACACTTTTGAGAGTAGGCAACAGAATTTCATTTTTAATATGTGCCAGAGTGCCCACAGAAAAAAAATGACAATAAAGGTTAAATTATTTTATTCTAAGCCAGACATTAGTAAATGCTGTAGTTGCAGGTACCTGAATGGGGGAAGATATTATTTGTAGATAGTCCTCATTTAACAACCACTTGTTCAGTGATGGTTACATCACAGTGCAAGTTGCAATGGTGTTGAATGTATTTACAACCATTCTTTGCAGTTGTGGCTGTCATAGTATCCCTGCAGTCATGATTGTGATTTAGGTTCTTGTTAATTGGCCTGCAATTTTGACAGCTACAGTGTCCCACAGTCAAGTGACCGTCATTGGTGATATTCAGTGCTAGCTTCCAAAAAGCAAAATCAATGGTCAGGAAGTCATGAACAGGCCTAATGATTGCATGGGGTTTTCTGGCACCTGGAACTACCACAACTGTTGTTGTAAGTAGGCATGTTATGTGATGTGCTTTACAACTGCATTGCTTAGCAACTGAGTTACTGATCCTAATTGCATTTGTTAAATGAGGACTAGCTTTAGATGATCTCAAAGATACCTTCCAGTGGTAGGATATTTTGAAATACCTGAGAAGATACAGGCCATTCTCATTCATTAATCCAGAACTTTAAGTATCCATGAGGTACAAAATTGAGTTAGGTATTTGATTTAATCCTTAAGGTGAATTATATTTTCCCCAAAGGCTTGGACAATACCCAGCTAATCTTTTTTCCCCCTCTTCAATACAGGCACTGGCCTCTGAGGGACTTTGTTTCCTAGCTAAAGATGACTCTTTTCTGAAGCTGACAAGAGATGAGATGGTTGCAGCCTTCCAAGCAGAAATGACAGATGTGGAAGACACAGCTGCCATGCTGTTGGAGAGACGGAAAAGCTCAACTTCATCTTTGTAAAGGGCCTATAACATGGCCGTTCCACTGTTTTCTTGGCAGTATTGCTCTATAGTGGTAGCCACTTTTGTGTTTTTGGATGATTACCATGAAAGCGCTACACAATCTGTTCATGGTGGCCTGATTGATTTCCAGCCTGATAGGCAAGCAGAAGAGATGGCAGATGGAAAAGGGGGAGGGGTTTTTTTTGGCTGCCTTAGAAGAGATTTTAGGAATGGATTCCTACAGAGAATTGCACAGGTGAAAAGAGAATTTCTTGCTCGTCCAGGTCTTTATACATTCGTAACATCTATAGCATGTAACTTAGATGGATTATGACATAGTTCCAAAGTATTGTAGCATTACTTCCCTTTGACAGTTTGGCGAGGATTCTGAACAATGCCCTTAAATTATATTGGAGAATCTGAAGAAAAAGTAAAAATGATTAAAAACTAACACTTTTAATAAATAGAAAGTCCCCAAATGGTTTTCTTTATACATTTGAATTTTCATTTATATATTTTAAACCTCAAAAGATTTGAACGCAGTTTACACATAAAAATTATAAATGGCTGTTACAAACAGTGAAATTTAGATAACTGATCAGTTTGGGTGTGTGTTTTTTTTTTTAGAAAAATACAGACATTCATTCATACAATCCAATAGTGGGGAAGAAGATTTTTACTGCTTATTTATATTAAATCTCCAAGCTGTTATAAAGCCATTAACAAAATATACAGTATTTTTCCCAGTACAAGGTACTTCAATAGTGAACCATTTGTCTCAACATTTAAATTACACTTTATACATTTTAGATTATGTATGAATTCAGACTTTTATCTCATTTTATTCCTAGGGTTCATAATAGTTTGGAATTTTGGGACTCCACTGAAATTTAAGGAATTAAAGAGCTTTAAATTAAAACATTCACACTTTAAAAAGCTAGCTGTAATTTCCAAATCTATATTTAGAAAGTTGTTCGAGTTCCAACCATAGTGAGTTAGGAAATCTCTAAATTTAAATTCCAACTCTTTAAATTATAGAATTCAGATCTTTAAAGAACTGCATATTCTTGGTTTATATTTTTTGTTGTTTCAGATTGTGTTCTATTAGGTTTATCCAGTTTTTATAAACATTTAAAAATCACATTCTACTTTAATAGTAGAAGCTTAATCTGCTAATTTTAGCACATGAAAGATGAGATATCGATGATAAATTTTAAACTTTTTAAATCTTCTGACTGTTGTACATAAACGAAATGGCTATGAAAGACAATATTCTTTTTTTCTCATCAGTTAGCACCTTTGCTATAAAAGCAGCCAAAAATAGCTAAATCCTTTTACAAGGCGGCAGAAGCTATTGCTTAGCTGTAGCTTTCTGTCCAGTGCACCTGCTACGTCATCTTCACCTCCTTTTTATATTAAGAATCGGATCCCTGCAGCCAGCTTCTTCCAGAACAGGTTTCCTCTCAAGGTTAATAGATATTCAAATGAAAAATTATGCATCCCAGGAGAGGTATTGAATCAAGAGAGCCTAGCTGCTCTCTGGGTTTTTATTTGTTAACTCGTAAAAGGAGAATGGATAAAGGGATGCTTATGAAAAAGGGGGTTGGATTGTTAAAGCAAATCCTTTTCTCTCTGGAGGCCAAACTCTGATTACAGTCTGCTTGAGCTACTGGAAACCCTGAAGCAACCATCTCTCCAGCTGTCCAAGGAATCATTTCCATGTCAAAGCATTTAATTATAAATTAGAGTTACAAAAGGAAGAACTTGGCTAGAAGGGACCTCAGTAACAGGAGTTGCTTTGCTGTTTTATTGCCACAGGCCAGTTTCTAAAATGCAGGCAGAGGCCTCACTGATGGGCTTGTACCATTATTGCACTTTGTCTTATTTGTAGTTCTGTTCTCCTTTTATACCGTCATTGTTTTTCACCAATAGGTTAAAGAAGAACACAGGGATAATTTAAGAATAAATAATGTAAAGAAGACCAAATATTTATTTAGGTCAATTTATATGGTCGCCCAGCTCACTCTCAGTGACTCCAGGCACCTTACAAATAATTGCAGGACTTGCTCATAAGTCTGTCTGTTTTCAGGCAAGTGTATTTCTGCTTGCTTTTTCTAGCAGTTGGTTTCCAGGGTTTTTTTAAGGTTCATTAGGGACTGGGGTCAGATGGGGATAACAAGAAGGCCTGAAAATACACTAATAAATGCTCATCACCATATTCAGTGTTACCCATCTGATTTATGCCACTTTTTGTCAGCAAAGAATTAATTTTTGTCCATAACAATATCTGGATTAACATACTAGCAGACGTAAGTATTCATCAAGACAGATGGGAAAGGTTATTTCAGTCTGATAGGAAGCCAAGGTTCTGTATCTTAGCACAGATGTTCAATGTTGGGGCAAATTACGAATATGCAAATGACACGGTTTAGGGATTTCTGTGAGTTGTTGCATCAGTACATAATCATGCCATTTGCATTATAGTATCATGATGTATACATGTTGAGTTCATCATGGCTTGTTACAGCTCAATCCTGGGCTTCAGCAGTGGGATCCTACCTGTTCCACTTCCAGTTCGGTGATCGTGTGTGCGTGCACCTAACACATGCACACACCTAACGCACGTGCAGCTTTCCCCACACCAGCTGAGGCCTGCAGGCCAATCAGCTGAGAGGATAAAGAAAAGCACAGGGTCGGATGGGAGGGCCAATCCTGCGCTTTTCTCTTCTTTCTCCTCACAGCTGATTGGAGGCTTTTTTTAAGCTCCTCTCAGCTGATCCTAGGAGGTCCCAACCAGTAGCATACCACTGCTGCTGGGCTACAAATATTTTATTTATTTATTTATTTATTTATTTATTTATTTATTTATTTATTTATTTATTTATGAGACTTATATGCCGCCCCATCTCCCTGAGGACTCAGGGCAGCTTACAATAATAAAAAAACAATAATACAAATATTAAAAAACTATTAAACCCAAAGTCTCATAAGACCGTTAAAATTTAAAACTACAACTAAAAGCCCTCCCCCCCTCCATCAGTCCAGGTAGGCTAGTTGGAACAACCATGTTTTTAGGCCACGGCGAAAGGATCGGAGGCCAGGGACCACCCGGAGCTCCAGGGGCAGCTGGTTCCATAGGGTGGGTGCTCCCACAGAGAAGGCCCTACCCCTAGGAGCCGCCGGCCGACATTGCCTGGCCGCCGGCAATGACTTAACAGTGATAGTCACTGATAGGTTTCTATGACTTAAGTACAGTATGTAAACATTCATATTTTTTTGTTTGTAGAGAAAGCGGTCTTTGGTGAGGCTCAACCCAAATGGCTCTGTATCATCATGACTCTTTACATTTGATAAATTTCTAAAAGTCAGTCTTATTTTCCTTTGGATTGACTTTTGATTTTCTACACTACTGTATAAGGTAAAACTATGTGGTATGAAGAATCGTTGTCTAACCACTTCATTCCATGCAAAGTAATATCCTTTTATGACAAATCACTCAAAACCCTACTGTAACTGCGGGGCCATTACAATTAGCACAATCCCACTTTAGCATTTTTTTGGTATGGTTTTCTTTCAAATGCTCCTGTTCCATCATAGAATCCACTGAATCTGTTGATGCCTTGGTCACCGGTTGTTCTATTTTGGATGCATTAAGAAAAACACTTAGAAAATCAATACAATACAGAGGTGGATGTGCATATCAGAGTAAGAATCAATTTCTCAACTCTAATTTCTACAAGAAGCTTTTAATAATTACTATCAAATAAAGAGCTATGTCTTTTGAGTTGAGGAAAAGATTGGCAATGGATTCCTTTGTAAATTCACTGATAGACTGATAGATTACCTTGACATAAGAGTGTGAGTTGGGAATTCATGTTACAATCCCAATATCAATCTGTAGCCATAGCTAGATTTGATTTACTTTAAGTAAATCAAGATTAAGATTAAGTCTAGCATGTTTTCAGACCCCAGAACAGGAGTTGTCCTTTTGCTTTTATATATACCGCTGACTTCTCATCTGGCTTTATTTCTCACAGGCCTGGTGTGGATGCATCAGCTGTAGACATAAAGCCTGCAAGGCAAGGTTCAGTCTTTATCCCCAATTATTATATGCCCCCCCCTTTTAAAAAGAAGAAGTGCCAGATGGCTATCACAAAGACAATTCAGATACCAGTCAAAAAGGGGAATACACAGAAACAATGGCTAATCATTAATTGCTACGTCGTCGGATGTGCCTGGGATAATTTAGCCTTGATTAATGTTGATTGTTTAGTCATTTGGTTGCTTCCAGTTTTTTTAATGACACAATGGAGAACACTTCAGTAGAATTAATATCCACTAGCCACGCTCTATGTTGTAATTAATGTATTTATTGAGAAGATACTTGCTGATATGCAATTAGTAATCTCAGGTGTGTCTATAGAGATTCTCAGTCACCCAAGTCATGGTTGTCCCAAAGGTGCTTTTTCAAGAGTTAACTGGACTTTCTTGTTTTTCTTTGAAGATATTTCACTTCGCATCCAAGAAGTTTCTTCAATTGAAGAAACTTGGATGAGAAGCAAAACGTCTTGAAAGAAAAACAAGAAAGTCCAGTTAACTCTTGAAAAAGCACCTTTGGGATAATCTCAGGGGTGTGTGCATGAAGCAGAAACCTCAGTAGGCACGAATTGGCATCTCTTTTAGCTTCCTATGTACAATTATTAAACTGAGTTTTCATATTGAATATGTTGTTTGAAGTTCAGCCTCTGCTTTGGGTTTTTTTTAACTAAAGGTTATACTTTTGGTTTGATGTGGCAGCACTTTAGAGTGCAAGCAACATGTTAAGCCTGAACTCTCATTCAAATAGTTGTCTCATGAGGACAACTTTGGTTTATTTGTATGAACTCACTTATTGTGTATGTAATATGAACACAACAAAAAAGGAAGTGTCCTATTGCTCCATAATGGCAAGTAATTCTGCATTCAAGATGAGAATCCTCAAAAAGAACCAACCCAACTGGCTTGTATCAATCTACACAAAAAATATAGATCTACCAAGCTCCACACATTTTACTATCTGTGCTTGCACTACACTGACAAACACATTGTATAAGTATGGTCTTATACTAATAAAATGTTTCTGAAGAATCTTATAATTCATTGAACTAAATATGACAGGCAGTTATTGGCAATTAACTTGAATATGGAAATTTTCCTTTTCCACATGATATCCCTCTATTAAATCGAACACTGGTCCAAGCAGATAACATAAGTAATTTGCAGCACTACAAACCACATACAAAAATATTAAAATGTAAGAAAAAATTCATCTACATAACGATCAGCACAAAATCCATAAGCAACAGATCCAGTATTGATGTTACAGTCTTATGTCATTCACTAGTAAAAGCGAACAATGCCCCTTTTCGTGTGTGTGTGTGTGTGTGTGTGCCTTTGAGTCAGTGTTGATTCCTGGCAATTGCCTGGACAGGTCCCTTCAGTTTTCTTGGCAAGATTTTGGAAGTAGTTTACCATTGCCACCTTTCTACCGTGTTTCCCCGAAAATAAGACCTACCCCGAAAGTAAGACCTAGCACTATTTTCTAAACCTGCCCTAATATAAGACCTACCCCAAAAATAAGACCTAGTGTAAATCTCCAGTTCCAGGAAGACTTTTCAGGGAGCAACCGTGCACCAGAAACACCCCCTACACACTCACACCCACTATTTGGCACCATAAATATATAAGACCTACCCCGAAAATAAGACCTAGTGTGTTTTTGGGAGCCAAAAAAAATATAAGACAGTATCTTATTTTCGGGGAAACACTGTAGAACTGAGAGTGAGTGATTGGCCCAAGGTCATCCAACTGGTTTTATGCCTGAGGCAGAACTAGAACTCACAGTCTCCTAGTTTCTAGCCTGATACCTTAATCACTACCTCAAGCTGGCTCATCTAACAGCCCATTACAAATGGTATTATTTTACATAATAATTCACCCTCACCCTAAACACTCTGATTACATATTAAACCAAGTATAGGCACGATCATTATCTCAAACAAGAGACATATCTCCAGACATAAATTCCTAGAAAAATGTTTTCCAGAAGGATAGACATTAGTTGCATGATACCTGGAGTATATGCATGGTGTGGTGAAATAAAATCAAGATGGAAGCTACAATAAAATGATTAAAGCTCTGCCAAATTTTGTGCGCATTCCTTAAAAAATGAGCTGAGCTCTTTACTTATTTTTCGTCATGCTTTGCAGACATCCATGGACATATCAGAGAATGCTCAAGGACAGTGGTCTGGTTGATTTTTCTATTGAGTTTACTATTATTTATTTTATTATTTATTTATTTATTTATTTATTTATTTATTTATGAGACTTATATGCTGCCCTATCTCCCGTGGGACTCAGGGCGGCTTACAAAATAAACTAATCCAGATACAAGTATACAAATATTAAAAAATTATTAAACCAAAGGTCTCATAAATACACCAATTAAAATTATGCTAAAAACCCTCCCCCCCCTCAGTCCGGGTAGGCCAGTTGGAACAGCCAGGTTTTTAGGTCATGGCGGAAGGAGTGGAGGTCAGGGGCCACCCGGAGCTCCAGGAGAAGCTGGTTCCACAGGGTGGGTGCTCCCACCAAGAAGGCCCTACTGCTGGGAACCGCCAGCTGACATTGCCGAGTCAACGGTACCTGGAGAAGGCCCTGTTGATGGGAGCGCACGGGACGCTGGGAAGCTGTTATCGGCAGCAGGGTCTCCTGCATATATCCTGGTCCAATGTCATGAAGGGCTTTATAGGTCAACACCAGCACCTTGAATCTCACCCGGAGGGCAACTGGCAGCAAGTGCAGCTCACGCAGGAGGGGTGTAACATGGGAGTATCGGGACCCTCCCATCACAACCCGGGCCGCTGCATTCTGCAACAGTTGAAGCCTCCGAGTGGTCCTCAAGGGCAGCCCCATGTAGGAGAAACCGGTTTGAGCCTCTTCGGCGACGGACGCGAAATCCGTGATCGTGCGCGGTTTCGGTCCGTGCTCGTTGCTGGAGACCCCGAGCCGCTTGGCTCAGGGGTTAAAACCACCCCGTAGAGGTGGTGAAGACGAGGGAGCTGATGGCAGGAGTGAGGAGAGCCACATCTCTCCTCCTCAACCGATCTTTCCCTTTCCCGAAGGCAGTGCAGCGGTGGTCAGAAATGGCCACCTCAAAGAAGACCTCAAGCGGACAAGTTTGTGCAGGAGGAAGTGATTAAGAGAAAGTGTGGTGATCCAGGCTGATATTGAAACATCTACTAAGGTACCTGGTTTCGAACAGTGAGAAACAGTAACAACTTTTTAAAAAGAGAAGGAAAGCGACGGGTGAAAGTGAAAAGCCAGTTTGTCGCTTTTTTTTTCTCTTCCTCTTTGATGTTAATAGTTTTGAATTACAAAGAATATTGAGATGGCTTGGATGGATACAAATACACTTGGACATTAACAGCCTTTTTTATATAGCTGGAAATAATCTGCCAAGTGTTAAAGACCTTTTGAGAGACTTTAATATTTTTTTTCTATAAAAGAAGAGAAAGGAAGCAATAGAGGAAGAGAGGAAAAAGTGAAAGGAGGGTGTGTCTGGAGACTGAGGATACTACCCAGACTTAAAAGAACAGAGAGTGGATTGGCAACAGGGAAAGATATACTTTAAAATACATTCTAGTTGGAACTTTGTTGCAAGCCTAAGCCCCTGAAAAGGGAAAGTGTTTTAAAGAAATAAGAAACAACTTTGGATACTTGGAGGACTTTGGTTTTTATGGACAGAAGATACTAAGCTGATTAAAGCTAACTGGGAACTGTTTTGAAGAAAAAAGGGGGGGAAACCCTTTAAAATGTTAATACCCATGGAAGAATCAAGAATGTTATTTAAACAACTTAAAGAAGAGCTACAATTGATAAAAATGGAGGTTCTGAAATATATGCAACAACAGGAAATATCGGTGGAACAAGAAGGGCGGAACAAAGAAGAGGAAGCCATTTTAAAGAATCAAACAATTGTTAAAAAGTGAAAGGGGAAAAAAGGGAAAAGAGGGAAGAGAGTTAAGACTTTAAGATTTGAAGCAACAATTTAAAAAAGTATAATTACAATGCTACAAGGAAAAACCAAGAGACAGGATTCCAGAAGGGAGAATTAATTAGAAAAGTGAATAGCGAGATAAGGGAGGAAAAGGGGGGGGCAGGAAAAAAAAGGGGGAAGCAGTAAATGGAAACAAGATATACAGAAACAAGAGAAGTACACCAGGTTTAGAGAATTTATTTATTTTTTTGGACACCGAGATAATGGTTAAATAAATCAAATTAATTAAAGAAATCTGCAAGAGTACATGAGCTGCAGGGTTATTTTAGAAACAGATAGAAGCTAGAAGTTTTAGAGGATCAATATGATGTGTATTTCCTTTCCTTTTTTAAGGCCATTATGATGAAAATATTTTATGGGAATGGATAAATAAGATAGATATGGTAATTAGCGTTTGAATTGAATTGAAATGGGAATAATTAGCTTATTTACAATGGTTATATACATTTATAATATCTTTACTTTATACTGTTAAAAAGCGTAACAAATAAAAATGAATGTGCCAAGCAGAAATGGATCGGTAATAGAGATTTTATTAAAACTGAGGTGTAATAGAAACAATAATGCTAAAGGAGAAATATAAATGTTAAACAATGATGGGTAAAAGAAAGATGGGGTATTATCCTCTGAAGTAATAATTACAGGGTAAAATATGTCTTATAAGAAATATAAGATTGTAAACTTTATAGATAAAAGTGTATTAAAAACTGAATGTAAAATATTGCAGGAGAATAAAGGAAAATAGTATAAACTGTTATGATAATTGGGATAGAACACATGAAGTGTGTTAAAAATTGAAATTATATCTGTATGGAAAAGGGAAGGTTTGGACACACACTGTTCTCAAAAAAAGAATTTTTATGTTTTTGTTTGTTTGTAACAATGTAATAGTGGTTTGCTTATACTGTATATTCAGGGGCCGGGAATGGTGATGATATGATAAAGCGAAATGTAGTAAGGAAAATTAATTTACTAATATGGAATATTTTGTATTCAATGATATTGGAGAAGATGAGACACAATCTACCAGCACACTATATACTGAGTTTGTATTCTTGTCAAATAATAAAAAAATATTGTTACAAAAAAAAAGGGCAGCCCCATGTAAAGAGCATTGCAGTAGTCCAGACGGGAGACAAGTGCATGAGTGACTGTATGCAGGGCATCTCGGTCCAGATAGGGACGTAAATGGCGCACCAGGAGAACCTGAGCAAATGCCCCCCTGTTAAATAGGAGGACCAAGGTTTGATATGTTAATATAAAAAAGATTTAAGTATTTGTATAAAAGAAGTGTAGTTCACTGATTAAGCAACTGTAATGTTGCTTACAGAAACACAACCAGATCTGTTTTAATTCAATCAATACAGCTACTTGGAACAAATTATTTACAGTATCTTCTAAAATAGAATCATTCAGTCTTAACATTTAATCACACCCTTTTCCCCTATACCATTTCCCCCCATAATGAATTGAAGGAGATGCATACTTTGGCATGGTTGCCAAAACTTAAGCTGGAAAACATAAATGCATTTCTGAAGGAACTGTCATGAAGCAGCTTAAGTTGGTCCCTCTTATTTTCATAATTTAACATTCTGTTCACCTCTCTGCTAGCGCGGTTGTGTGCCTCTGTTGTTACAATAATGCTGAATTCAGGGAACCCTATTCCAAATCCTTTTCTGTCTAGGGACCCTGTTCTCCCAGCATCCCAAATAATAAACTGAGCAACACAAACTTGAAGCTTGTACAGATGCAACTTATACAATTTGGTTATGTGAACCCAGATAGTTGGTTAACTTCATTAAGCTAATGCTTATACATAGTTACACTCTCTGTGGAAATGGGGATTGTCTTGTTTTGCTTTACATCTTTGTGTGACTTATCTGACCAAGATAAAATTCAGTATACTTACCACAGCTGTCAAAAGAATGCTCCTTTCTCAGTCACTGAGAGTAAAGGAAGACTCTTAAAATCATGGCTATGAGTGAATGGACAAAGTTCACACCATATGCTAAGCCACAGCATAAGTGGGAGGGGTTTTTTGTGAAAACTCAGCTATTGTGATATGTAAAGTGCATTTTATTTTATGATAAGTTGTTTGCGGAGGCCTGCACTTTATATTTTATGGGAAAGTGAAGGTCACAGTGAGTAAGGTGACATGAAAACTGGGCAGGATGTGAGGGAGAGAGAATCTTGCAATGTTTCTTTGACCTGGTTACACATATTAAGTGCCTACACAATAAAGGGCTGGGTTTACACAACACCTTGTCATATTGTGTTATTTTTATGATGACCTTGAATGTTGTATAAATGCAGACAGATATAGCTTATTTAATGATTAGAAACAAAATGAAGTTTAACAGGTATACTGAAAACATTCCAGCACAACCATATCAATTTTATGGCTCAATGTGTTGTGTGAACCAGGTCTTTGTTTTTTAAAGGTATTTTTTGGTTTCCAAAACTAGGCTGCAAAAATCCTTAAAATTGCAAGGACTTAAATTTTTCAGTTTCCTGCTTCAAAATGGCAGGGAACAACGTCGATTTCATATAACTCAAGCTGCAGGAAGATGTTAGCATTTTAAGATGCCCGCTCCAGTTTATGATTTAAAATGTAATTTCCACTGACATCTACAAAGAAAAATGCATAAAGTAAAGCTTCCTGACTGTAATACCTGTACAACAGCTGACTGATGTACACATGCAATTTGCATTATCTCCTATTTGGAGGTTTTTGTGGTAAATGTCTGAACCTCCTCACCTCACTGACTTTTTTGCACATTACGAAGGATTGAACTAGACCAGCATTTTCCAGTTGGACAACTTTGAGAAGCAATTTTAAGTTCCCAGAATTCTTCCTAATGGCTATGCTAACTGGAGAATTCTGGGAATTGAAGTCCACAAGTCTTAGAGTTTGGAGACCCCTGAACTAGGAGAATCTCAATCTTCTACTAAAGGAGGCTAGCATAGGCCACATCTTGGTTTTCAGCTACAAGCAAGGAGGTACTGTAGCAACAGAATCTTTACATCCCTGCATAGGTGTGTGATATTGACTATAATTGCACAATACAGTTCACTGATAGCAGACATATTTTAGCCTTACCCACAATATTAGATGAAAATTCCCCCCAAAGGCAAGCTGAAGTATTCACTCAATGCACCAAACCCAGTCAGCCAACTCTGGCTAATATGAGAAACCCAGCCTCTGAAATGTATGGTGTCATTCAAATAATGAAGCAACCCTTGGTTCAGCTACTAACGCAACTACAAAAGCCCATCTTCCATCCACCCATGTGAAAAACGCTACAAAATTCATGCTCACATGCGAGCCCTGTGGTAATTTCGTTTGCAAGCTCTTTACTCTCTTCCGGGAATTTTTTTGTTTTTTTAATTTTATTTTCTAGAGCTAGCCGGCTAGAAGGAACGGAAGCCATTCACCGAGATCCTGCACCGAATCGGCGGCGCTCTTCAAAAAATAATAATAATAAACTCCAAGCCTCTGGGCTTACAACTTCTTAAGCCCTTCCAACGCCGACACGCTTTAGCTCTTTCCCTCGTGCTTCTTTGCACGCTGCCCACCGCCCCAACTCGGCGCAAGTCCCTCCTCCACCTTTTGAGTTGACGGGGGGTGGGCGTGACCGCCTCCGCGTCCTGACGCCCCTCCTTCCGCCTCCCTCTTCTTCTCTCCCCCCCCCCACCTCCAAGCCTCTCCGCCCGCTCGACTTCTGGCTGGGTCGACGCTAATTTTCTCTCCGCAGTCCCGCTGCTGCTGCCGCCGCGGCGGGCGGGATGGGAACCGGGGAAGCTGCCTAAGCTCTCTCTCACTGGCGGCTGCCTTTCTCTTTCTCTCCTGGAGAGGACTGGCGCCCGCGCTACCCGAGAGGAGCCCAGCATGCCCTCCTCCCGCCACTCGAGCAGCCTCCGCCGCGCCTCCTGCTCCTAGCCGAGTCGCAACCTCGCCTCGGCCCTGGCCCCACCGAGCTCCATGGTGGTTGGAGGGCAGCGTTCTCCTGCGGTGCGGGGCGGCGGCGGCGGCGGCGGCGCTGAAGGAGGGAAGAGAAGAAGAAGAAGAAAAAGAAGAAGGGAATGGCCGCCCAGGGTGACAGCTGCAGCGTCAAGGTGGCCGTGAGGTGAGGTGGGGACAGGAGGGGCTTTCAGTGGATAAACTTTCCATTGCAGGTGAATGGAAAGAGCGAACAAAAGAAGCCCCTTTCAGCTGCTGCTGCTGCTGCTGCTGCTTGCCCTCCCCGTTCCAGGTCGGCCTGTTCATTGCAAATCGCGTTTTCCCCCCTCATTGGCAAAGATGCGCGGCTCTTGCAGGGCGACTTGTGCGTATCGCTGGGGTGGAGGGCGGGGAAGAGAGGCTGCCTTGGCCGCTGCCGCTATTCTGCGCTTGGAGCTGCTGACCGTCAAGGATGTGGCACGGCCCCGGGTTGGGAAAGAGGGGTTAGGGGAGGCTGAGCCCTGTCGCTGCCACGGCGGAGAAGTTCCCTCGCGTTCCCTTTATCTCTGCGTGTCTAACATACGCCGGTGGGCATTGTTGCTCTTTGTTAGCGCTGCAGAGAGGGTGACCCAGAGCGAAACTCCCCTGTCCAATTGCTGGACCTATCTGGGTGCTGAGCCGGCTAATCCCATGCACACAAAAATGTTGGTAATTAAGACAGATCCATCTCTTTGGCCCTCTGCTTCTTCCTTACTCTACAGGAGCAGATTGTGTGCTGTTTCTGTTAAGTAGGTACAAAGAATGGGGTTTTAGTATTTCTTTAGCATTCTTTTAGAAGAACAGCGGAATCTTTCTTTCTCCCCCCCTCCCCCCTCCCTCTCCCCCTCCACATCAGACAGCAGCTAAAGCAAGAGAAACAAGGAAATCCTGTATTTCGCACGTTTGCTCTGTTTTTCTGCCTTTCCTTTCTGTCATGTGTGTGACTGTTCATTCCGTTTCTCTTCATTATTATTGTTTCCGATAAATCCCTTGCTGTCAGATTTCCATGTGGGCCAACAGTTGATCCCTTTCCCTTGTTAGCTCCTGTTTTCTTTGGCTGGCAATTAATGTTTTCTATTCCATTTTTTTTTGTGCTTTCATCCATCATATGTGGTGACTGATAGCTTTTCCATTAGGGTGGGGTTGGGGGCCTATATCTGCTTATGCAGTGCCCTGGATAAATAGCATCAGCAACCGTTGTTTCACCTTCATCCATCTCTCCCTTTCCCTTGCCTAATTTTGCAACACCCTACATTTTGTTTGTGCAGGTAAAGTCAGTGCAAGTGCTTTTTCTCTCTTCACCTGAAGCCTGGCAATTTTTTTTCCAGTTGCAGGGAAAGGGTGGTGTTAATGCAGAGGCATATTTCCCATGGTGCTTTCCTTTTTGTATTACTCTAGCCACGGAGGATACAATCTCCTTTGTGTGTCCATGCACACTTGAGCTTTGATTTAAAACGATCAGGAAACTGCATCTAATATAATTTCTATTTGATTTGAATAAGGAGCAGTGCTTTATGAAGAGAAGAGAGAGTCTGTTTCTCAGACAGTGTTTGGAAATAATACTGTTGTCTGCCATTCTGCGAGGTGAACTGGTCATTTGCTGAGTTGGTAGAGATGGGTTGGAAAAGAGGCTTTGTCCAAAAAATACTAGACTGAGCAGACATATTAGAGTTGCCATTTTGGCAACAGTTTGTTCCTCTGCTGAAAGGGAAGCACACTTTGTACAAAATGCCCAGTTCACACGAGGGCAGCACTACAGATACTCTTCACTAGGTGGTGCATATCTTCTGTCTGTTAGTGTTTCGTACCTGAAGTGCTGGACCAATACTGTTTTCAACCTGGAAATGTAAAATTGTGTTCTTTGCTATTGTGGATATTCCGTTGCCACAGAAGGCTTTTAAATATTGGTTGCAAGGCAAAAGCCAACACCTTTTGCTTTTTAGTGATCCATGCTCCCCATTAAGCCAACTTATTCTAAATCAGCTCTTCTAGAAATGTTGGACTGTACCAAAATTCCCAGATGGCATTATCCTTAGCAAGAGCATATTGCCTATTCTGGTTGGGAATTATTAGCATTATTAGAAATTGGGACCAAAAATTCTGGAAGATACACAGTTAGAAAGGCATTCTAAAGAACAATATAGGTTTAAGTGTTTTGAAAACAAGTACTTGCTCCACCTCGCTTTCCTTTCTAATGTATTTTCTATCTTTAATATATATGCTGGTTCAAAAATCAGGCAAAAGGAGAGAACCACCAGGGCCTTGGTGGTGCAGGCTGTTAATAGCCTAGCACTTAGTTCCAGCTGCCTGTAATTATTGCAGGCTCGAATCCCACCAGGCTCAAGGTTGACTCAGCCTTCCATCCTCTCGGGGTAGGTAAAGTGAGGACCCAAGATTATTGGGGGCAATAAGCTGACTTTGTAAAAATGCCGCTTAGTAATAAGCAGGCATATACAATGGAAGGAAGGCTATTGCTGAGCGCATTGGATTGTATCCCAAAATTGTAAGCAGCGGGATATAAGTATGAATAAAAATTAAAAAAAAAACAAAAAAAACCTGTTGTTCATAAAACAATCCCCTTCCTTCCAAATGTATGTTCAGTCGGAGATTCTGTGCCAGAGTTTGTCTTCAGTAGAAACTGATTTGTTGAAAACTACATGAAAAGCGGGATTACAAGTAGTACTGTTACATCAGCATTGCAACTGCGAGCAGTTGCTAAATGAGGTAGCCACTAAATGAAGACTACCTATATAGGAAATGTAACAAAGTTGAGCAAATATGCAGATCACAAGCTAAAAATTAATCCTCCCACTCTGGGGTTGGGATTTCCCCTGATCTGAATGACATTCTTTTGAGGAAAAGACTTTCTCAGGAGTGAGGCAGTGCAGAGAACACTTAAGTTTGTATAAGTCATTCTTTCCCACCTGTCCCTTGTTTTTTTGTCACCTGCTTTCTTTATGTCCTGTCCAGAGTTCTGTTGAAGAAGAGACAGCTCTTATCAGAAGTTGGACCACTTTCATGGGGTTCATAAAACTAGGGTGATCCAGAAGTTATCATAGGGAGGATACAAGACAGTGGGAAGGTCCTCTTGGATGTTTTCCCAAAGTTATTGCTGCAGTTAGTACATATAGAGGATAATTAGATGATTTTAAATATAAAGCATTATTCACACATGAGTAGAATAGATAACATCCAGATAACAGACCAACTTCTTTGTCAAAGTTTCACCCAGATAAAATGTTTTTGCTTACCAACAGAAGTATAAAATCAATGAAACTATGCTTCCATTAGCATGGAGTTCTGCAATGTGGGAGAAGTCACCAATAAAACTCTCTTGTCTATTCCTGTCAGATAGGTCATTGGTGCTATTGGTTGTAAAAGAGGTACCTAGAGGTAGGCTCATAAGATAAATAATGGTCTTTTAAACAGGTGAACCCAACTATTTAGGACAGCGTATGTGGGCTGTGTACAATCCTGCTCTCCTAGAAAAACTCATTGTTGTCCCAGTAATACCCTGCCCTTTTGCTGCAAAATTTTGTAGATATAATTCCTTGTAACATTTAATTGTGTATTGGGGAGGGCATTTATTTTTTCAATGACCATTGTTGCTGTTGTTATTAATTTGGCCTTCCTTATTTGTTGGTGTGTGGCTCATGGCATACCACTCAAAGTCAAACATGGTCTTCAATTCAGCCACCCAGAGTCCTTTGGGAGTTGGGCGGCATATAAGTTTAATTAAATAAATAATAAATATTTGATCTTGAAAAAGATCAAAATTTCTTTTCTGCTTAATGGGCAAACAAATAGAAACATCTTATGAAACTTTGTTTTTATGATGATAACAGCAGAAAAGGCATATCTCAAATACCTATGATGGAAGAATGGAAGATGGAGTGGGTAGAATTGGCAGAGATGGTGAAATTGATAGGCTTGAAGAAGAAAGAGACTGGCAAATTTTGCTTTTACTTGGAAATCACTATTTGAGTTTTGCAAGAAAATAAAGAAATGAAAAGCTGATTTTGAAATTTGATAAATAGTACTGCATAGGATCATCAAAATAATATAGACAAATTTTAATTTGGAATAGGAATTTGTTGCATTCTTATATCTTTATCTGTACCAATGAAACTCACAAGAGATTCTTTTTCTATTTTCTTTACTTTCTTTGTTTTTTTCCAATATTTTTACTGTTATTCCTTTTCCTTTTCTAATTTTCTATTTTTTAATTTTCTATTTCTGTTTATTTTTTAATTTTGTGTCCTTTTTTTAATTGGGAAGAACTTGACCAAGATAGGTTTAAATGATAGTTGGAATGTATTAATAATTAGTAGTAATATACAGTGTAATACTAATATACAGTGAGTAATACTGTACTAATATACAGTGAAGCAGCCTCTCTCTAACTAGTCATCATAATAATTTGGTTCCACCATTCTGGACCAGGTGAAGTTTCTGAACACACAGAGTTTGTTACAGGAGTACTGTCAGAGAAAATTAAAGCACGAGCATTATAGCTAGAGCAAATAAGCAAACAATGTATTCTTTTGCACATGATAGAAGGGTAGGGCCTTCTCTGTGGGAGCACCCACCCTGTGGAATCAATTCCCCTTGGACCTTCGTTTGGCCCCTGATCTCCGCTCCTTCCACTGTGACCTGAAGACCTGGTTATTTCAGCAGGCCAGCCTGGACTGAACCAAGCGGGGGGGGGGTCTCTTCTTTTTAAATAATTTTAATTGTTTTAATATTGGGCTTGTATCGTTTAATCGTTTTTTTAGGTAAATTATTGTATTGTATTTTATATTGTGTGCCGCCCTGAGTCCTTAGGGAGAGAGGGCGGCATACAAGTCTAATAAATTATTATTATTATTATTATTATTATTATTTCTTTTCCTAAGAAATTCAGGATTTTATTGTTTTCTTTAAAATATCCAGGTTTATACATTTATGGTTCAAAAGGAAATTTAAAATATTTACTTAATGTATTTTCCAGTCCAACTTGGGTTCCAGTAGAACTTTTGTTTCAGTTTTAGAAATGCAGTCAGTTATGCAGATATATGCCAGCTGTCTTGATCTGCATAATATAGACAGGTTTTCATCATAGTCTATAATGTTGCACAGGGGGAAGCAACAGGAAAAGAGGAGTCAGAGGACGTATAGCTGTTATTTCAGCTGCAGTTCCTTTAAACTTTCTTTACTGCAGGACATCAGGGTATGTGGGTGGTGGAAATGTCAAAAACTTCACTGAAGTGTTTTGAATGTTGCAACAATACAATTAAGAGGGGGAATCGAGGTGAGCGGGGGAAGGCCAATTAAATGGAAGTGTATGAGCAAACTATTGGGGCCTTCAGCAATAAGCAGGAAATGAGGGGAGGAGTGAACTATCTTTGCCTGATACCCCCATTTCCCCTGCTACTGTTTGTGCAATTCTTCTGCTATAAGCACATCTTTTGTCAGAGTGGTGTATGTCCCCTCTACATTGACTGAATCCAAGAGGGCTATTTTTTTTCCTTTTGCAGTGTTAGCAATATTAGAACCTGAAGTGAGTGGCAGAGAGTAATGGGAAGGGGTTGATTTTAAGAGCAATTTAAGACTATAATGCAAACTTGCATCCTGCCAAAACAATGTCAAAAGCAAACCATTGCTACTTTCTTTTCTCCCTCTCTCCCCTCCATTGGAGCTGATCATAGGAATTGGTCATATTCTTCTAACAGTGCACTTAGAGGAGTAGATTTCTATAAGTACAAATTACCAATAGGAACGGACATCAGAAATCCTTCATGCGCTGAATCGGTGTTCCTTAACTTTAACAACTTAAAGATGTATAGACTTCCAGAATTCCTCAGTCAGCATGAAATTCATCTTCAGTAGAATTCTGGGAGTGGAAATCTACACATCTTAAAATTTCCAAGATTGGGAAACACTTCTCTGAATTCATCCTTTTAGTTTTAGCTAAAATGTGAAAGGACAGAATGGCTTCATATTTTGGAATTTTGCAATTTGGCCTCTGTTTCAGATGATACTTTGAGTTTTCAGGGATGTCTTGGGTTCTTGCCTTACTGGATAAGGTAAAACATCCAAAGTGTTTTGGAATTTCCTTTGTTAAGGGCACAACTAAAACATTTCAAACGTTCTTCAGTGTCAGCACCCCTTTTTTCCCTTTCTGCTCTTTTCTGCATAGGCAAAACAAATTAAAGAACTCACTGCCATAGGATCTGTTCCTTTCCCTTTCAGTCTGGCTGATACATATGGAAATACATGCTATAGTAGTTAAGAATGAAGCTATAATGCATACAGACTCAAGCTATGCATGGAATCCATTGGTTAACTTTGGTATTTTTCAGCAATCACTCCTTATATAGAGTTCAGGATTGACTATCTTCCTGGGTTCATAGCACATTCTTAGCCATCTACCAGGACTGATCTCAGTAACTGAATTTGTAGATCAGGGGTGTCAGATTCGTGTCATCATGGCATCGTTATGTGATGTATTGTGACTTTTTCCCCCTTTGCTAAACCGGGCATGGGCGTGGCCAGCACATGATATATCTGGCTCGTGGCCCACAAGTTTGACAGCCCTGTACTAGATCATAACCAAAACATGTTAGTTTGATGGCTAGGTAATCCCAGTCTGTATAAGTTACTTTGCTTTGGAAAATATATTTAGAAACAGAATTATTTTTTAAGGTACCTATAAAGACATTGCATACATCTGCATGAAAATGTACGCTGATAATTCTGAGATACATTACAGAAATGCTTAATAATCTGAACAGTGTTCAAAGTGCAAAACGCCAGTGATAAGCGGGTGACATAGTAAAAGGAGAAAGAAACATGATTATGCTGTCTTTGATGAACAACACTATTATGCAATAGAAATAAGATTAGTCTCATAGAAGCCTGTATAATATGCTTCTCCTTCCCACTTATCCCCCACCCCCCAAGCTCTACACATCAACTCATTCATTTTTTGTGACATGTCATACAACTGAGACATATAATTCCTTGTAGCTTGGATCTGGAGAGAGATGAAGTTATTGTGGAACTCACTTTATCCTGTTCTGATTCTATCCTACTTTGTATGATGGTTCTCTCTCTCTCTCCCTCCCTCCCTCCCTCCCTCCCTCCCTCCCTCTCCCTTCCTCCCTATCTATCTATCTATCTATCTATCTATCTATCTATCTTTCTATCTATAATCTTCGTCCTGTGAAGCCTTCTTAAATTGAATACTTTCCAGGGTGGCAAGGAATTGGTTTAATTTACTTATAAGATACTATTTGAGGAGAGTTGTTTTACTATTTCTGTTTGGCAAGTTTGCTGAATATTTAACATCTATTTGAAACTTCATGGAATGTAAAACTGCTTTATTATATTAATGTAAATGAAGATAAATCCCAGTTCCTAAAATAGCACAACTTGTCACTTTCAATAATGCAACAGAATCCATATGGGATACTAATTGCTAAGATATCTTCAATTGTTTCCAGTATGTTGTCCCACAGATTTATGTCACACAATTGGATAAGTGCTGCTGTTGATGTGGAATTTATCCCTGAGCATAATGAATTTTGCATGCATTCTGTTGCAGTTGCTTTAATCCTGGTACCTGGTTTGTCAGATAGGCAGGTTTATTACTGTGGTCATAAGTTGAGTCATCATGGTCATTAAGTGACCAGCTTCCCCAAGGGTGGGATATGACCGGTGTGAATCATCGTCAGCTTACTGCCTGGACAGCTGAGCAGCGCTGCACGCGGGTGCGCAACAGTTGAAAAAGCACTTTCCTGCTTTTTCAACCTCAGCTGTGCCGCACAAAGCAGCTGAGGTTGAAAAAGCAGGAAATAAAGGTCAGGTAAGAGCCCGGGCGGGCGGGTGAACCAAAACAGCAGCAGACATAGAACCAGTTCTATGTCTGTTGCTCTTCAGAGCTACCAGTTCTATAGAGCCAGACAGAACCAGTAGAATCCCACCCCTGAGCTTCCCAAAATGGCTGTTTTTGCCAGAAACTGGCCAAAAATGTGAATTACATGACCAAAAGACAGCTGTAACTATTTGTAAATGTGAGTAGGTTTGCCAGGTGCCTGAATTGCCATCCTGTGACCACTGGGGGTAACATGACTGTTTGTGATAGACACAAATGGAAATTTAAGTCCTAAATAAATTTTGGAGGCCATCGTAAATTCAAACTGATCAAAAGTTGAGGACTACTTGTACTGAAAGAGGTTAAGTTGTTAACTGCTGCTACAGAGGAATCTGTGTTGGTGCTTTTTCTTCTGGACAATCAAGATACACACAGGAAGCAGGAGATTGTTATGATGTTTGCACCTTTTCTGACAATCACTTCTCTATAGAGGCCTGCTTACACTTATAAAACCATTAAGCTAACAAGCTGTATTTAGGATCCCAATTGTCATGCACAGCAGATGCTCCAATCTTTTTTTATAGTTGCATAATTTGATCAACCGAAGCAGGCTTTTCTCACATTCTGTTAGAAAGTGTAAAATACCAATTTGCTGCTATCAATTATGAAGATTATGTCTCTGCATTATTTGCTATAGCATACCATTTCCTTTCTAAAACATAATTGCTACTTACAGTTTCCTTTTATAAGTATTTTTTTAAAAGAAAAGAACACAAGTAGATCTGAAGAACAATGAGTATGTGAATTTTTTTTTACTTAAAAGTGAACCTATTCAAAATGATTGAGACCTTTTCCCACTAGTGAAATAGTTACACACACACAGACCCATCCTTGAAATGACCTAAAACAATACTGGCACAAAATACTGTCCTTTTCCCAATTGTTCCACTGCATTTTTACTGTCCAGATTCTGGGCTGAAAGGTGTGGTTCTGATTAGTGACTGCCTCTCACAATCTGCAGTGATTTTATCTATGGCTTTGGTGCTTTCTTCATTTGACCTGTCATTAGCCAAGGTGAGGGAGAAAACCATACGTTGATTTATAATTTCAATTTTTAAGTCTTCCCACTTACAAATGACTCTTGGCCAGCTGGGTTAATAAAAAGCAATACAATCTGTCAAAAGAGAGCAATAGAAATAGGAAGGAGGGTCATGACCATTAAACAAACTGGATAATCTCAGTGGTGGGTTCATACACATCCTGGCCCCGTGCCTTTGAAAAAAGATTAGGTCTGAGGTTTGTCAAGAATGGCAGGGTCTGACTGTGTGGATCTCGGGTCATCACTATTCCAAAGGGCAGATCCATCCTTTGGGTGATCCACCAAGGATAGTGATTGAATCTGACAACTGTGGAACAAGTACCTTAAAAAAAGGCAATTTCTGGAGGAAAAAGTAAGTTTGCTGCACCTGAAATTAAAGAGACATTTCGGGATACTGTTAGAACAAAAAGTTCTTCATCTTCCCCAGATAAAATGGGGAAGCTCAGCAATCTATCTAATTGAAAGCTGGGAAAGAAATTGGTGTCAAAAGCAAGAGGGGGAAAGTGACAGGTGTGAAGGGAACAAACTCAAGAAATAAAGTGCAAATGGAGGGAGCAAATGTTGTAGAGAAATGGCTGTGGAGGTCTTGGCTGGGAAGCAGAGAGAAGAGGGTGAAAGTCTGAAATTCTGCTTTAGTCATCCCACAGAATGGTGATGAAACAGAAAAAAGCTTTTCAGCCTTGGAAGCTGCTTTTGGATATTACTGAAATACAGGGGGGAATACTTAAACCGACCAGGTTGTATAGCTCTTGAGCTTGGAATGGGATGATATAAAATCATCAACATAGGAACAAGAGTAGAATTTGGTGCTCTTTAAATGTAGAGAGGGATTAATGAAAATGTCAACTCTGAATCCATGATGATAACAGTATGAATGAAGGGATCTTTTGCTTCTTCATATTGGATGGACAGAAACAATTAGAGAAGGTTGTTCTATGCCAGGAAGGGTTTAAAATATGGCAATGAGCAGCATGAATTATTCCAAGAAGCCAATATACCAGAAGGGATTTTGGTTTAAGAGTCTTATGTGAACCTAGTCATTATAATTTATAAACTGAAGAGCTGTAAAAGCTTACATATGAGCCTTGCTTAACACAATCCTGGCTTAGTGCTAATCAGTATAAATAAAAATATATGAAGTGGCCATGAAATCATGTCAATAGGAAAATCTTCTGTGATAATTTTCAATACATTTCTTTGCTGCTATTTTTAGATTGAAAGGAGGGCCACAAATTCACAATGAAACTAACTAAATAAAAACTATGTTATTAAATTTGTGGATTATTCTCAACTAGTTACATTTGTTTGCCCTGTGTATATAGGATGCTGTCTATTTGTATTGCATATAGTTTTAAATTAAGTATGCCTGTCTGTCATTAAGTTGATTCAATCTCATTTTCAAGACAGGAATAATGTCTAAGGGAAAAAAATCAGATTATTGAAGATGTCAAATACCTTGTTCTGCAGTGACATACTATAGAACAATGTTTTGCATTTACATAAACATATAGTTGTATGAATCTAATTTAGAATTGTCTACCTAAAGATTTTTTTTAAAGTGAGAATATATATCAGATTGCAAAAAAGATGTGTACTGAAGACTTCAAAAATGTCTTTCACTGAGCATTTCCTGTAATATCTGAGAGTTCTCAGTGCTGAGAAGAATCAGGAAATGGAGCTTGTGAAATGGGGGGGAGAGGAAGTACATTTCAAGTTTATTTAAACTTTTGCAGCCTTTAGACCTCAGCCACTTTAAAAATATTCTTGTTGAAACATGCCATATCCTTGATCTCCCCAAGAGATAGGGTTAGATCTTCTCCTTATAGTAATCAGCCATTTTACTCTGGCAGTTTTTGTCCCTTTTGAAAGAAGAATAGACAGAAAAAATTGGCAAATATTTTGGACACAAGCTCCTTAAAGCAAAATAATAGCTAAGGTAGTATAGAGTGACTGGCCTTAGATGCTAACTAACCAACTATAAGTTCTTGATTAGAAACCAACTGATAATCTTTGTAAAAAAATTTATTTAAGATAGCTCCCTTTTTCATACTGGCATGATTTGTTTTCTCACTCCTTGCCCAGTGCCTTAACTACTAGACTAAATCCCTCTCATTCTCTCTTGTATAAAACAATATCAAAATTATATTCTGTTATATAAATTATGTTTAGATTATTGCAGCAGTGAGATCAAACTAAATATACAAAACTGATATGGATTGTAAATAGTCACTGGGAATTGGACAGTTTGTAAACTGAAATAAATGCATAAATAATTTGTCCCTCTGTAAGTATTAGCAAAGTGAAAGAAAGTACTTAGGAGTTCTGATCTACATGCTGAGAGTAAAAAGTTTCTTTAAACCAATTTATTAACATTTTTTCCAGGGTTTTACCTGCAAGATTACATGAGGTAGAAACTATGTCAATTTATTCTAAAGATTCAGCTATTGTATATAAAATAGACTAATTGAACAATCCCATTTTTGTTTTGTTTTTACTTCAGATGTTGAGAGAAAATACAGAAGTTCTTACATTTTGTACATCAGCTAGTCTTAATGGCACTAGAGTTTTAAAAAGCATGGAGATATTTTGTTTATTTTTAAATGCATTTGTTTTGGATATCAAGTATCTCATTCAATTGTGTTACTTTGTTTGGGTGTATGTTTCACTGTTTTGCCAACTGCAGCTCTCTGTTAACTTTCTTGTCCTAAGTTGTGGAAACTAAAGTTTCCCTTGACAGAGTGCCATGATGATTTTATCATCATAAAATATATCAAATATATATCTATTCTGGGAAAAGAAAATGATAGATACTCTTAAAGAAAGCTAAAATCAGTCTTTAAAACAGAATTGAATACTACGAGGAGCAATAAATATGTACCCATTCATTTCAGAACAAATGGAAATAGGCACTGATTTTTAATTGTTTTTTTTAACCTGTTGCTTTTGCTTTTATATTTTGTTTTTAATTTTGTGACTTGTCTAGAAAACTTGGATTGACAAAAATATAGGGATATACATTAATTCAAAGAAATTAACTAAATCAAATGAATGCACCTGTTTATAATGCCTTGGTAAGACCACATTTGGAATATTGCATCTAGCTCTGGTTGCCATGATATAAAAAAGATATTGAGACTCTAGAACAGGGGTGTCAAACTGGATTTCTTTGAGGGCCGGTTCGGCATTGTAGTTCTCCTCTGCAGGCCGGTCCCATGGGAGGTGGAAGTGGGGGAGACAGGACGGACACCTGCTGCACCCTGCCTGCCAAAATATGGCACAGGAGGGATGACCTGTTTTGACAGGCAGAGTACTTCAGGCAGCCATTTTGGCTGCCAGAAACACCACAGGCTGGTCCTTTGCTATTTCCAGGCTGGCCCCACATGGACCAGATTTAAGCACCCGGTGGGCCAGACCCAACCCGCAGGCCTTGAGTTTGACACCCCTGCTTTAGAAAGAGTTCAGAGAAGAGCAACAAAGATGATTAGGAGACTGGAGGCTAAAAATATGAAGAACGATTACAGGAATTGGGTATGTCTAGTTTAATGAAAAGAAGAACTGACATGATAGCAGCATCTCAGCATCTAAGAGACTGCCACAGTTGTAGGTGCTCCAACACTGGAGGTTCTTAAGATGAGATTGGATAACCATTTGTCTGAAATGGTATAAGGTCTCCAGCTTGACCAGGGGATTGGACTAGAAGATCTCCAAAGTCCCTTCCATCTTATTCTATACTCTATGTTGGTTCAGTTTTTCATTCTTTCCTACTATTGCTTTACTATTCCATTTGTTTTGAAGTGGCAATTGCAGTATTGCCCCAAATACTGCCATGTAGTTTCTGCTCTTAGGGTCCCTTGTTCACATGTATAAAGTTGTTTAACTACAGATAGTCCTTAACTTACAACCACAATTGGGACCGAAACTTCTGTTACTAATCAGTATATTTATTAAGTAAGCCTTATTTTATGAAATTTTCTGCCACAGTTGTTAAACAAATCACGGTGGTAATTAAGCCAATCACATGGTCGTTAACCAAATCTGGCTTCCTGCTAAAGTTGCAAATGGTGATCACATGACCCAGGTTGCTGCAACTGTTGTAAATGTTGGTTGCCAAGTGCCTGAGTTTTGATCATATGATTGTGGGGACACTGCAACGGTTGTGAGGACTGATCGTAAGTCACCTTTTCCAGCATCATTGTACTTTCAAATGGTCGTTAAACGAATAGTCATAAATTGAGGACTACCGGTACTTATTATTTCTCTTTCTGAAATAAGATTTTTTGTTTCATTTTTAACACAGTATGATTGTAGCAAGCATATTTCTCTGCTAACAATTCATCTCTGTGTACAGCTGATGTTAGATCAGCTAGAATGGACAGGTTGAAATTCTATGACCTCTTCCTCTTTCTTACCTGGCCTCTGCTATCTATAATGTATTTAAACTCATCTTTCCCCTGACTCTCAATTGGGCAGCTTTCTTCCTATATGAAGTAGCATTAACAATCAAATTTTACAGTCATCAAATAATGCAAGTATTGCTACTTCACCTAATACTTTTATCTCTGTTAGTTGCATTACATACATGAATTCTGGCAAACTTGTGGCACCCATGGTTATACCTTTGCAAAAGTTGCTTGGCATAGTGAGGATAGAAGGCATAGAGTAGGAAAAGAAAGCCAATTTTGGAGTCTGCATCTCAGCATTCCTCTTAATTTGTTAGATATTGAAAATTGATATTGTTATTGAAAATTTCTGTTTAAGAGAAATCTTTTAGCCTCGTCCATTGTATTACTAGTAAACTGTGATGCAGTTTGATTATTGTAGACTTTGGATAAATATAGGTGTTTTATTGAAAGAAGGCTCTTATGATGGCAATTTAAATTACAGATAGATATAGGCGTATAAAATATAATTAATTAGTCCTATTGTGCACAATATGTCAAGCCCTATTGTGCACAATATGTCAATATGTAGGGTTGTGTCAGATCCGGAATTACCATGGACTTTGCCAATTTGATGCTTTCCTAAATAAAAGAAATTGTCTTGGAAGATGGACATTGTGCTTTTCTTTTTAAAATGGATTTCATCACTTGGAAACCCAACACAAGAGATTCTCCAGTTCATTCTGTCTTGTGGGAGGATTTCTGCCTGAGAATCTGCACAGGTTCCAGACATTTATGCATTGCGACTTGTTTTAATCAATGGTGTTGACAAGTATCATATTCAGAAAGCCTTTCTGCTCTATGTAAACTGATTTCCAGGGAACTTTGCAATTGAGTCTGTCAGCATCTTTTCTAGGAAGAAGTCCAGGGCAGCAGATCAGGCCAGAGTTAAAGACTGTAATGACAGAAGGATAGTGAGTCATGTTTTTGAAGAACATTAGCTGCAATAATTTGTGTTATGAAGTCATTCCCTGCAATAAGTTTGAGACCGTACTCCTTTTCCTTGTGCTATCTCTTGCCTTGTGAGCTCCAAACATGTGAGACAAATAACAGGTGTGGAATATTGAAATTCTTAAATTCTGGTTTCTGGCTTATTTTTGCTACAGATATATTTAGATATATTTTTTCTGCAGAGTACTGATTCAAGTAGATACAACAACCACAATACCTTATCCACATTGTTTCTAATATCAGTCTATTCAAACCCTAATTTTTCTATTCACTTAAGAATGAGTGTATTACAGTTTACAGTACAATACCTATACAGTATGTATTTTGGGGTAACATGCAAGAGTTAAGGATAAGAATAATTGGTCATCTAAGTTTATAACCTTATAATTGTAATTATATAATAAGATTAATTTGTCTAAAAATGTCATTGGCATGAAACTTCAATTAATATTTGTAACCTTCATAATACATTAATTATGAAGATATTTTAATTTAGCTAGATCAGCCAAGACAGTTCATCTAATGATATATGGAAGCAGGAAGAGAGTATTACATAATGTATTAAGGATTATTGACATATCAAAATGCATACTAATAAAGATTTTCTTCTTTAAAAAAGTATCTATTCTTCTGATCTGTAGAAAAGACATGTACTCTTTGGGTTTTTGCAGTGCAAATAAATGTAACTATTTATTGCTTAGCTTTCTCTGCATCATCTGATTGTTGGGCTCTGAGGGAATATCCTATACCAGGACCTGTCAAAATATTCTGGAATATTACATGACATGGAAGGTAGGATTGTGATGTTGCATACTAAAGAGGAGCTTACATGCAACTCTAACCCAGATTCAGTCATCTGGACCATCTTGAACATGGCAACAATGCTGTGCAGGCAGGATAATTTCTGTTGTTGTTAAACAACTTGCATTTAAATATTATTTAAATATTTTAAAAACCTAGGATGAAGGCCTGATTTTTATCAGGCCTGTTTTAATCCCCCAAATGTATTATGAATAGTGGAAGCTTGAAGTAAGGCTGATGTAAGTTGTTTTGTTGCCTGCATTGAAGCAACAGGTGCCCCCCACCTCCAAGTAAATATGCATATGATACTTCTAAGTATGAGTTGGTTCTTCATAAGAGAACACTTTATGTTGAGAACAGTAGATAGAGAAATATAATCCATAATGGACTCTCCCATACTGCCTGTTTGCTCCTGAAGTGTCAATAATGTAGATGTCCCAGGACACAAAGAATTTAATTAGAACCAGAAATAAACATATAAGATATAATAGAGCTTTTGGGTTTGTATGCTGTTTCTGGTACCCCTCTTAGGGTATTTAGCAGAGGTAGTATTCAACAGGTTCTGACCAGTTCTGGAGAACCGGTAGCAGAAATTTTGAGTAGTTCGGATAACCGGAAAATACCACCTCTGACTGGAGATTTTACAGTATACTTCCCCTGCCACGCCCATCAAGCCATGCCCACAAAACTGGTAGTAAAAAATTTTGAATCCCACCACTGGTATTTAGGGCATGCACAGTACACTACATACATTTTAGGGGATAAGAAATTGTATATCTTGGTTACATACATCTTGAGAGGCTATGTCTCTTATCTTGCCTAATGACACTAGTTTCTAGAATAATTACTCTTTGCTTTTATGGTCATATGACCCTGTCATATGAAAGAAAAGGTTCTATTAATTTTAGAAGACCATGGTGAGCTCTTGTTTACCTTAAGATAAATGCACATTTGGTGTGAAAAAGAACAGGAATATACTCGTTCCTGACATTTGCAGATATGTTTCTATAGATATCTCATATGTATAGATAAAAATTATCATACATATTCAGATATCTTAATACAAAGCAGAAGATTAAAATAAACTTTAACATAATTTAACAAGCCTCAAGGCAGATTAGGTAAAGACAGTGAGAGGAAAAGAAACTAGATTTAAATTTAAACAGAGACAGCAATAACAGCATAATAGTATATTAGTATTTAAGCCTAAGTAAGAAGATAGAACAGTTTATGGAGTTGCTACAGTGATATCTGAATCACTGAACATCTGAATGTTGTTTGTTTGTTTATTTATTTATTTATTTATTTATTTATTTTATTAGACTTGTATGCCGCTCTCTCTCCCTAGGGACTCAGGGCGGCTCACAGTATAAAATCACAATACAATAAATTAATTAAAAAATAATTAGATCACAAGTCCAATAAATCTAAAACCCATAAAATACAATTAAAATCCCTTTAAAAAACCCCACCCCAACTCATTTCAGTCCAGGCCGGCCTGCTGAAACAGCCAAGTCTTCAGGTTGCGGCGGAAGGAGCGGAGATCAGGGGCCAAACGAAGTCCCAAGGGGAGCCGATTCCACAGGGTGGGTGCTCCCACAGAGAAGGCCCTCCCCCTGGGCACCGCCAGCCGACATTGTCTAGCCGACGGCACCCTAAGGAGCCCCTGTCTGTGGGAGCACACAGGGCGATCGGAATGCGATGCTGGCAGGAGACGCTCCCGCAAGTACCCCGGACCCAAGCCATGGAGGACTTTGTATGTTAACGTCAACACCTTGTATCTCACCCGGAGGGCACCCAGCAACCAATGCAGCTCACGCAGCAGGGGTGTAACATGGAAGTATCGGGTTACTCCCATCACAACCCGCGTGGCCGCATTCTGCACCAGCTGTAACCTCCAAGTGGTCCGCAAGGGCAGTCCCATGTAGAGAGCGTTGCAGTAGTCGATTCGGGAAGTGACAAGTGTTAATATCAAAAAATTAGATTCAGTCACTTATTGAATCTAAATCTTCAGGTACTGATGTTGGGAAATGTGTAATATAGCCAGATCAATTTACATTGGTAGAACAATGCTTGAATTGCTATGGCTATTGCTGGAGAGATGAGAAAGAAGCTACAGCTTTCTGTTTGCCAAGGCAGATTATACTGGTATTCTTATGTGTCCAGTCAGTTTTTTGGGAAGACAATAGATTTTTCTCATGATAAATGGGGCCCTAAAGTCTCCTGTGTTTCTTGTCTAATCTATATCTCATGGTAATAGTCCCTTGGTCATGGACTTAGTTTCTTCCTCCATATCTGTATATGTTGGAGCATTTGCTTAAAGAAATTGGCTAGTTCCCAAGGTGAATTTCTGATTCTCTCATAAAGTGCAAAGAAAGTTCTGCTCTATAATCCAATCCAGGCAAGAGTTTGGAAACAGCCATTTAGATCTTAATATCTGAGGAGACTAACTTGGAGAATTTGCAATTAATTAGCCTTGCTAAAAAAATTAGTCCTTTCAATTCTTTCCTTCTCCTGGTATTTAGAATTTAATATTGATAAAAGAAGGATAAGATAAGTTTGGACACACCCTCCATGCAAAAACTTTTCATCTAAGTTGGTTCAATCATGGTTAAAATATCTTGTGCAATATCTCTACACAGTATGCACCTGAGACTTTAGAAACGGAATGAACTAATTCTGATTATCCTCTATCTCGGGGAAGTGCAAATCGTTTTTTAAAATTAGACTACGAATTCCATCTGGTGAAAAATATATTCTCTAGTTCAATAATTTGAAATCAAAATATATTTGACTGCCATTCAGCTCTGGTACACGTAGTCCTTGACTTATAACAGTTCATTTAGTGACTGCTCAAAGTTATCATGACATTGAAAAAAGTGACTTATGATAATTTTTCACACAACATGTGCAGCATCCCCATGGTCATGTGATCAAAATTCAGGTGCTTGGCAACTGGATCATATAACCATTGCTGTTTCCCAGGGTCATGTGATCACCTTTTGTAACCTTTTGACTAGCACAATTAATGGGGAAGCCAGATTCACTTAACAACCATATTACTAACTTATCAACAGAAGTGATTCACTTAACAACTATGGCAAGAAAGGTCATAAAGTGGGGCAAAACTCACCTTAACAAATGTCTCACTTAACAACAGAAATGTTGGGCTCAATTGTGGTTGTAAATCAAGGACCACCTGTATTTAAATCTTTTTGTAGGGAAATCTGTTCCTGATTATTGAAAGCTTTATTGATTTCAGTAATATATGTTGAAATAGTAAGAACCATTTAATAATTGGAAGCAAGTTGTCCTTACCAATTTATTGCAGATCTAGATTTATTTTTGCCCTTCATTGTCTTATGTCCTTGTTCACCTTACATTTAATTTGAACACTCCATGTAAAATCTGAAACCAAGATAATATCTTGGAATAGCTTTTTTCATCAGTGAAATGTTCCCATTCATTTATTGCAAAATAAAATTGCAATAAATTAGCACTCTCTGGATTTGAAAGGAACTGTGCTGCCATCAGAATTTGAAATAATGCCTGAAGCATGATGTTCATGTGATTTTTGAACATGACTGATGCAGTTGATTAAAGTGAGAGCACTGGTGTACTATAGAAGGCTTTTAGTAAACCGTTAATATCTAAAGCTCTTGTCCTGAGTGATAGCTTCATCTTTTGCAACCTACTGTATGTTAATTTAAAGCATTATACTAATGCAAATTAGGATACAATATTTAGTCTGTTTTGTCTTTCTTTTTTTAGCTGATGGAAATACTCTGAAAATTAAGTGAGAATTTAGTACTACAGCATAAACTTACCAAATGGTAAGACAATAGCAATAAGTGGAGAGGATTTTCTGCATATATCTTACTCTTACAGTGTGGTGATTTTAGGGCCCTCTTTGATTAGTTGGTTTAAATGGGTTCAAGTTCATATTAGAAATTTAACTCATTGTTGCAGCCTGTCATATTGTGTATTGCCAGCTGTTTGTTTGTGTCATGGCTTGATTTTGCATGAGTGAGTAATTCTGTTTGGTGGAGGAAAGATATCGTGTCCTTAGACACACCAATGTCGAATATTTCAGGGCTCCACCTTCTCCCTTTTACTCTTTAATAGTTATCTAAAACCACTAGGAGAAGTTCATCTGTGAGCACAGAGTGAACTATCATTGGTATCCTTGTTTATCTGTACCTTGGGCAAATTAAGAGACACAGTCCAAGTTCTATCTTAGTGTCATAAAATTATTAACATAAAAGTTCTACTTTTATGTGTCTGAGGGGTGTTGGGATCTGGCTGGGGAGAAACATGCTTAATACAAACAAGAGCATGGCTATTGATCAAAAAGCATTTTGACTATAGAGGTGGACCATCATTTACTTAAACTGGGGTTATGATCCTCATAGAGGGCAGAATCACAATTGGAGGTTTATTTTATTTATTTAGGGCGTTTATATTGCTGCCTAATTTGCACGTGGTGTTTCTCTGGACTCATGGATCCTTCTGAAAAAGCAAGTGAAAGCCATAGCCAGGACATATTTTATAGAGTTCTGCTTGTGTGCCAGCTGCAGCTTTTTCTGAACTGGAAGGTATAGTGACAGCCACTCCTGACTTTTGTTATCCCTTGTCTAGATTGTAATTGATACTACACCAGACTACTGTACTCATGTCAGAGCATTATTGCAAAAGTTGAAATGGCTACTGATATGCCTGATACAAAGTGCTGGTTCCCATCTATTGAGCCGTATATGTTTGGGACCTGATTATGTTTGAGATGGTTCCATATGTAAGCTAACATTTGGCAAAAGCTATAGAATGTAAATAAAAGGGAACTCAGGAGCTAGCCTTCTGTTTTTTACAGCGACTGTTCTCCTGAAGTAGCATACTCCTGGAGACAAGGATAACCTCATTCCTTTGGGGAGATGATTAAGAGACAGGCTGTTCCATGGGGCATTTGAGGATGGATCAGGTATATGAATTTGGCTGTTCCTGATTTGATAAGAAAGCTCCGAGTGGAAATAACAAGATACTTTCTTATTATTTCCTAAATTACTTTAAAAAAAACTTAATTATTGGAAGTAGGAATTGATAGCCGCCGAGAGTTTGGGGACCGAGGTGATGTAAAAGTGAGGTGGTAAAGAAACACATAAAGTAATTAAAGTAAGATGGAAAAATAGAGAAGATTTTAAAATCTATTTTGATTTGCAAACAGTATTGTCTGCCATTGAAAAGTATATTTTGCAATGGGAGAAAAAGGGAATAACAGGGACTCTCAAGTTTTATACACTTTATAGTTTTATACTTTGTTTATGATCTTAGCAAAAATGCCACAAGGTCCAAATCCTCTCATTTACTCACATTTTTTCAGATCAAACATGGATTAATGCAGACCATATGGGGGCAGCACTAAGGTACTTCCTGAAAATATGGTGTTATCTAGCTGCATGACAAGAAAAAAAAGCATTTGCTGATAGAACATTATTTATTTATTTATTTATTTATTTATTTATTTATTTATTTATTTATTTATTGGATTTCTAACCCGCCCCATCTCCCGAAGGACTCGGGGTGGCGTACAATCATAAAACAATATAAAATATACAATTAAAAAATATTAAATGAGACACCCAATTAAAGCTAAAACAATAAAACCATTGTCTAAAACTCCCCTCCCCACCCTCAGCCCAGGTCAGCACGTTGGAACAACCAGGTTTTGAGGCCCCGGCAGAAAGAGCGGAGGTCAGGGGCCACCCGAAGCTCCAGCGGCAGTTGGTTCCACAGGGTGGGTGCTCCCACAGAGAAGGCCCTGCCCCTAGGGGTCGCGAGCCAACATTGTCTGGCTGACGGAACCCCAAGGAGGCCCACCCTGTGAAAGCACACAGGACGATGGGAAACAGTTGCTGTCAGGCTCAGGCTTTTATTTGGGTTTATTTAATCTTGTGCTAGTCATTGACTGGCTGGAGTTTATCATAATATGCATGTAAGTGATTGGTTTTCTTTCTCCTGGTTGTATGACCACACTCAAGCAAGACTCTTAAATTAAGTCTTTTGAATATTGGGATTCAGTGGCAGAATAAAACAGGAGTAGTACAAGTTATGCATTGACTTTTTGTCTCCATCCTTACCTATCTGTCTATCCTAGCCAAAATGAAGGGACCTTACAATCAGATTGACAGTGGAAGGGAAGCAGTTAGGCCTTTGAAAAAGAAAGTAATGCTCTTAAGAAAAATCCTCCAGCCTTTTCTTTTAGACTGCTTTTGTTTCTGATTGAGATTTCTTAGGCATGATACTATTCCAGCTCTTTGTGAGAAAGCTTTTGATTTAGTTTCTGTTTATTCAGGAATAATTTTAGAATGCATCCAAATTTAGAGCAAAGACTAGGTTGATTGGAAAATCCTAGGATGAAATCCCTTCTGTGGGGATCTTCCTGAATGAGAAACTCTATTGGGGGTGAGAAAAGAGAAAGCTCCTTTTTGGCCTCTGGTCTAAAGCTTTCCCTTTAAGACCAGAGGCCATTTGTGCCTTGGATGCCAGCCCAGTTGGTTCCCCTCTCTATAAATGTTGGCTTTTGCTGATAGAGCTGAACAGCCAGGCCATTGTATATGTCAAGACCACTGGAGAAAATGCCTGAGTGGTGTTTTATATAGTGTTGTCAGTGTGCTCTCTTTTAGGGTTGCATTTTTCCTCCTCCTCCTCCTCCTCCTTGCAGAGACTTGGTTGTCATGGGAACTGCTGCTCTTCCATCCTGTTGGTACAGAATGGAGGAGCCTCCCAATTTTTGAATAGTGTTCTGCCCATCTGTTGTGAGCTGAATGGCACATTTGCGATAATTGCAGATCGTATAATAGTTAAAATAAAAATATCCCTATTACTGAGATAAGATAGGACTTGGAGCTACAACTAACTCAAAGAGAAGCAGGAATAATGTATGTTGACCATACGGGGTGAATAGGCCATGCAGAACCTTACTAGATTTGTTTTTCTGCTAGATACTGATCTACGAAGAAAAAAATATAAGTAAAACTCATCAGGACTAACTGGAATCTTAAGTAAAAGGGGAGCATTTTACAGAAATTATAAAATAAATGGTTTTACATGTGCTATTGTTTCCACCTTCTCTGATCCTCCAGAACAAATCCGCTTTAACATAGACTCTGAAAGTATCTCCCTGACAAAAAGGGAGGGAAATGAGCATTGCATTGAGTATAAATCCTGCTCTGATTTAGGACTATTAAGTTACATGGAGAGTTGGAAGGGTGATAGCTTTTTCCCAGGTTGATAGAGTAGCAATTAAAGGGGGTCCTTGCTCCTTTTTTTTTGTTTTGTTTTTGAATTTCTGTGTCCATTACAATTTGTCTTATTGTTGTCTTAGCATTGTAGTGCCCATGGTACAATAGATAGGAATTTAGGAGCAAACCCAAAACTTACGATGTTTTCTCTGCTTATTTAATTGCCTATTAGAATTCTGAAGAACTTTTGCAAACAGGATGATCACCGAAGCTAGGGTTTTGAGGTTTTTGCACAGGATATTTTTTAGTACTCGGAATGCTGCATGTACTTATGTTATCACATATGCTCTTACTGTACTACTTCCAGATGCAAAACAAATCTAACTCTAAAGCATCAACTTGATTGGCTTGAGTTCTATGACCCTGACTTTGAAAAGAATAAATAAATAACAGGCAAGTAACATGCGGCCGCACCAGCGGTGATGGGAGCTTCCCGATACTCCTACATTACACCCCTGCTGCGCAAGCTGCATTGGTTGCCGGCTGCCCTCCGGGTGAGATTCAAGGTGCTGGTGCTAACATATAAAGTCCTGCATGGCTTGGGTCCGGGGTACTTGCGGGAACGTCTCCTGCCAGTTTCAACTTCCCTTCGCCCTGTACGCTCCCACAGACAGGGCCTCCTTGAGGTGCTGTTGGCCAGACAGTGTCGGCTGGCGACCCCCAGGGGTAGAGCCTTCTCTGTGGTAGCACCCACCCTGTGGGACCAGCTCCCTCTGGGGCTCCTATTAGCCCCGGACCTCCGTTCCTTCCGCCACGACCTGAAGACCTGGTTCTTTCAGCAATCCGGCCTGGACTGAAGCAGAGTGGGATGGGTTTTTTAACTGTTTTTAAATTAGTTTGTGGGTTTTGAAGTTTATTGGGCTTAATGTTTAATAGTGTTTTACTTAATTTATTCTGTATTTGTATTCTAATGTTGTGAGCCGCCCTGAGTCCTCAGGGAAAAGGACAGCATATAAGTCCAATCAAATCAAATCAAATCAAATTTAATTGCAGAAAGATGCAATTAACATGCTTCTGTTGCAGATGCATAATGAGGTCTTACTGTAAAGACAGACTCTGTTAGTGAAAAAAAATGAAATCTAATTTTGCCCAAAAGTCACTAAGGTTTTTTGTCCATTGGTAAAATTATAAAAATTGCGAAGAAAGAAAATGCTAATCTAAACAGAGGAAATGAATTGATAATAGCAGCAGCTTTAAACAGTTACTGGAGACTAGGCAGTGAAAAATATAAAAAGCAACAGATAGCAAGGACTCATTGTTATTTTAAGTCAACTATATAGATAAATATTTGTATAATTTCTAGCCTTATGCTCCTCTGAATCCTAACATGAGTGTTGAACTTTAGAAGCACACCTGAGTTTCAAATGCTTTGTTTCAAATATTAAACCTGAGAGAGTTCTACAGTGTGGACCGTTCTAACTGCCCCTAAGATGGCATGTGTTGTATAATGTTGTTGTGTAAGCTGCACTAGTTGTTGGTTTGCTTCCAGGTCTAATTCAAGGTATTGATTATCACTTTAAAGCCCTTTGTGGCATGGGGCCAGGTTTTATGGGGAATTATGTCATTGCAGTGGGATTGGCCTACTCCATTTGATTCAACAGAAGGAGCTATGGACCCTGTATAGGGCAAGGAGTTTTGGTTAGTGGGTTCTGGAAGACCCTTTTCTGCTGGAGGGAAGGTTTGCCCCCACCTGCATGTATATCAAAATGCTAGTCTCAGATTCTCTGGTATATCATTTACATTATCTGCATAATTCCACTAACGGGTGATTTGTCTTGATTGCACCTTTGTCTTTTTTCCTCAAGGGATCTTGATGCAGAAATAGCTTATTCTGCTTTTTCTCATCCCAGTTAACTGCAACGACACATTACTTGCTGGGTACAACTTAATAATAGAAAGATAAAAATCCTGTATTTCTTGGCCTTTCAGTTAACAGTACCACCACCCCCCACCCCATACCTGTCTGATTATATTTAATGTCACTTGTAGGTAAATCTACATACTTCCAGACTATGGAATCTAATGCTACCAGGCATTTATAAGTACTTGTAACACTGCAGTGATGTTGGTTTTCCCAAGTTCATGATTCTATTATACCCAGATAATATGAAAGGTCTTATATTTATTTAATTTTCAATTTCATTGTACACATGTTGTGTATTGACAATAAACGTTTGATTGATTAATTAAACATACAGATTTTGCAACTTCATGAGGATTTCTATGGTTGTACTATTAGTGCCCTAGAAAAGCTGTCTGATGTATTATCCCTTCATATTCTCCAGTACTTTACTTGTATAATTCCTTAAAAGAGATGCTCTCCCCACTCATTTATTTTTTGCAGGATTCGTCCTCAGATGCCAAAGGAAAAGATTGAAGGATGCCACATCTGCACATCAGTGACACCTGGAGAACCCCAAGTACTCCTGGGAAAGGACAAAGCATTTACCTATGACTTTGTCTTTGACCTGGATACTTGGCAGGAACAGATCTATACAACTTGTGTAAGCAAGCTGATTGAGGGCTGCTTTGAAGGCTACAATGCAACTGTGTTGGCATACGGCCAGGTGTGTGCCTTTTTCACTCTCCTCACAGTTTCTGTTATGATCTTATCTGAATGGATTGGCTTGGTTAAAGTGACCATGTTTCCTGCTTTATGTCTACTAGAGTACTGTATTTTATGAGAAATCATTCTCTATTTGAGGGCTTCTCCAATTAAGTTAAGTTTAAAGATAATAAAACCCATCAGAAAAGAGCATGACAACCCCTTAAATCTTAGACTTTTTCACTAGAGGGAGAGATACTATACTTTTATTTGAAATTTAGTATTTAATTATATGTGTCTGTGAGTGTAACAAAATAAGCACTTTTTATACAATATGGGACCTTTTGTCTTCCTATTTAGCAGTTCTTCTGGGGGAAGCTGTATAAGGGGTAACAATAACTCCTACTTAAGTATGAAGTGGCCTTGCCACAAAGTAAAATGAGGAGAGACTGAGATTGTTTATTTTGAAGGGGCAGTTTTAAGAAATGAGAAATTTAAAGATCATTAAAGCTATCCATTGATTGGTATAAATAGTGGAACTAAATACTCCTGTACCAATAATTATATGGAAAAATTCTTCGGGGCATTGGAAATAATGATGAAAATTGGACTTTAGAATTAGGGAAAAGATACAGAGTAAATACCAGAGTAGAAAGCAAATATATCTTTCCTTATTTAAAACTTACAAAAAACATGCTTCAATGGATTCACAGTTAGCTCTGTAGAATGAGGGACAGTCAAATTTCACGGGGCAAATAGACTTAACGATGAGGTGTTTAGCTATATATCGAAAAGATCTCTTCAGATATATATCCAGTCCTCAAGTCAATAAAAGAATTTTTGATCAAAAGAGTATTTTGTTGGCATCATCCATCTGGTAATACACAGTTAGTACACACACATACATTGATGTTCATCAGAACAACATCATTGTCAGCGTTTCAACTAACCAACTCCAAACCATTAAACTCCGAGACAGACATTTCCTCAAAGTTCCATTTTATCAGAGTTGTTATATTGGCACATCTGGGAGAACCTGAATCTGAGAGTTCTGGGTTTTCCCTTCCTAAAAGAAAATCAAAGATCCATCCCCTGCATCCATTAGTCCATCACATGGCCCATTTGAATCTTCATCCCAACTGGAGACATCCCTCCAGTCAATCCCCTCCAGGTGCAGGGCAACATGTCCTTGACTCTCTTAGAAAGAACGTTGTTGTATCTAATCTTCTACCTCACCATGAAATCCCCCCTCCCAAATTCCCAGGCACTAAATGTGGCAGCCTCGAAGCTTCCAAGTAAAAAATGGCTTCCAAGGCTCACAATCATAGCGCATCGAAATTTTTCTGGATATATCCTAACATTTGCTTAGCTCATCTTTTTTTATGACTAGAATGAAGCATACATTTGGGACTAACATTCTGTTTTTACCTATTTGTATTCTTTCTTCATTTCTCATTGTTTCTAATACTAATTTCATATCCTATTGTGAATATTCTATTGGCTGAGCCTTGTTTTTAATCACATTTTGTCCAAGGGACTTGTACTTCTTTAGGACCAATGCTTCAGTTTTCATAGAGCCTTATAAGCCAAATGAGGCTGAGTGCAGTAATAGCATCTAAAAGCAACCTAATGAGCATATGAGGGTTTGAAATTAGTTTTCTCACATTTCAAGCCATGACTTCACACTGGTTCTCACCAGCCCTTGGGAAAGGATGGGAGAGAATTTGAAATGAGTTAATTAGTTGCCAGAATAATACATGGTAAATTAATGTTGATAAAAATGGCAGCAGTTGACAAGCTTGCAAATTAGCTTGTGACATTAAATGGCTTTTCATTTTAGAAATTCATATTTCCCTTCTCTCCAGGGCAATGTTACGTTTTTATGTTACACAAGAGATACAGTATAATGTGGACTCACTTTAGCTAATGAAAAAACTATGACAAATATGTAAAAAGATGTGGCATGAACTAGAATTTTAAAAAACAAGGCAAGGAGTAAATTTGATAGTGATATTCTGTGTTTGCTTGAATGACCAACAGAACAGACCAAAGCTATATGCTTTCTTACCTATTTTGCCCTGTGACAGTTCCATGAAATACTTCTTCTACTATCTTTTAGACAGGTGCAGGCAAGACTTATACCATGGGCACTGGTTTTGACATGAACACTTCTGATGAGGAGCAGGGCATAATTCCACGGGCCATCGCCCATCTCTTCAATGGCATACAAGCACGTAAGCAGGCTGCACAAGACCAGGGGGTCCCCATCCCAGAGTTCAAAGTCAGTGCACAGTTTTTGGAGGTAAGTATATTGGTGTTGAAGAGAGTGAGTCTTGACATAGGAGTGTTTAGAAACTCACTGATAAGGCAACTTGGATTGGGAGGTGGGGTGGAATTTCTCTATTTCAGTGTCTGAAGATAAATAGTGAACAGTGATATTATTTCAGTTCAGATACAAGTTAAAGTATTGGGTATCCCTGTATAGTCTCAACAGGTGGCAACTTTTAACTAATCAACCTAGTCAAATAGGAGGCTTCCAGGGAATATGATGCCAGTATGCTAGACTAAGAAGTTAAAAAGAAATCCCACAGTAAACGATTTCTGTATTATTGCCAATAAAATTGTATGGTGTTCAGGAAGCCACCAGAACTCAATCTTGACTTGAAGAAGGCCTTATCTTTATCATTCTTATATATATCTCGTGTACAACAAATAACCTGTGAACAGAAGAGAAATTCTTGACAATAATTATTAAAAAATGGAAAATACAAGCAACTCTTCTCATAGCCCTCAGATCTCATTACTGTTGAAACACTGTTGAGATATCAGGATTGCCGCACAAATAAATTGTATTATTTACTTACCTGCTGCAAATGTAATAGACAGAACATTTGTCTTAGTGTTCAGATTTTAGGGGAAGGATGTATTTCATTTAGTGCCTCTCTATATTTTTACTTCTATAACATCTCCTTTAAGTTTACCCCAATAATGAAATTCTCTCCTTATAAAGAGCACCAAATCTTAAAACCAAAGGAGATGAATAATTTCACACTATCTGTAACAATTACAGAATTTTAAACTTGCTAATTCTTTTATAGGCTTTTTGACACTTAGTAGTTTGACACTTTCTGCCAAAATAAAATACTAGGCTTTGATCTTCAAACATTTACATATCTAAAATTTTACCCATTTTGGTTTGTTGTGGAGCAGTTTAAAAAGCAAAACAATACGTTAACTAGTAGTTCGTTTTTCTGTTTCATTTTTCAGCTATATAATGAGGAGATCCTGGATCTTTTTGATAGCACAAGAGACCCTGAGAATCGTCACCGAAAATCAAATATCAAAATCCATGAAGATACCAGTGGTGGTATCTATACCACAGGTGTTACATCACGTCTCATTAGCTCGCAGGATGAGGTATGATTTAATTTTTGTGCACATAAACTCTTTCTCTTAGGTTTCATCTTACTGAACCTGGAGCAGTTATTAGTTTTTGATTCCCTGTTCACAGGCGCTAAAAGAGGTTGCATTCTCTTCACTTTACCTAGCAGATAAAGTAGATAAAAGTGAACTCGAGTAAAGTTGGACAGATGGGTAGTTTTCTGAACAACGGTACTGAATGGAAATGATTTGCCATTAATTTTTTTCCCATATGTTTTTCAACTTCCCCATCTAGCCTACAATCCTGGTATTGTCCAGTACTTTCTCATCCATCCAATCAAGCTTATCTTCTAAGTCCAGATAAGATGTTATTACTTAGTCAGTTTCACCTATAAAATATATCTAAAGACTGAGGTAGCAAATTCAACTTTCCTACCTTTGCAACAAAGTGGTTAGATTATGAAAACGAAGCTTTAATTGAACTGCAGTAACTGGTTTTGTGTATGTGTGGGATTTTGAAACTGTGTTTCAAACTTTAGCTTGGTTGCATTCTGAGTTCACTAGAGTTGTTAACATTCCAACATTCTATTCAGATTCCAATTGCCATTCATTATTTGGATGGTGTCCATAACAGAACCCATTTTTTCAACTATGAAAAATCTCTCTTCATTTTGCTTCTCATAATGTGAAACATCATCTTTAGCTTTCCTCGCATTTCCATTTTCACTTTTTGCAGCTCAAATTTTTACTCTTATTATGTTCTAACAACTAGAAACTAGCTGATACTGTGTGTATTTTGATTGGTTGGAAATATTTCTTAGTTTTAACAGATAACAAGCCTTGGAAGCTACAATAGAAACTGAAGAGGGTGGGATCGAAAAGGGTCTGCTTACACTTTGTCCCTCTGATTATTCCCCATATGTAGTTAAATGATAGAGGCCCCATAAATCTTTCCTCTTACAGACAGAGCAGCAGCTGGGAAATTGTTTTATTTTTATTTCATTACTTTAACATACATTCCTATCCTGGGATTTTATGAGAAGAATCATCTATATATTTTTGTGCTAAATATAAAACAAACCAAGAAGTGGTTTCTCAGTATTAGGACAAAAATCCACACCATTATTCAAAGCCTCTTAAGAACTCACAAAACGCTTATTAAGCATAAAATGAATCAAATCATGCCAAATATTCTTTCATAGCCAAAACCATATTAACAAAGCCAAATTCCTGTTCTTGAGTGTTGTTCTTCTAAAAGACACTGTACAGCTGCCATGCACAACTGTATCTTTGCCAACCTGATGCACTATTGCTTTACTGGATTTCCATTCCCTCATTGTCTGGAGAAATCTCAACATATCTGAAAAGCATCAGGATGAGAAAAACTGGCACTGAATTTATACATACAGATCCTTCCTTCTTTCATGCAAATAATGATAGCTCTCCCAGTGTAGGATCTTTTTCAGTATACTGAATTGCAAGGAGTGGTGGATTTGTTTTAGATCTTTGAATGGCATTTCCTAATATTTCGAATCAAAAGAATATCATTATTGAATAACAGAAAGCAGCAATTTTAAAGCAGCTCAATTATATGCATAAATACATATGCATTGAATCTTAATGTTTCAACAATTTTTCCATTGTCAAGGGATTAGCCATTTAAAATGTGCTTTTACCAAGGTGATATAAATGTTCTTCTGCTCTGTACATTTTTAAATTTAGCCATTACCATTCAATTTAACATTTAATAATTTCACACCATGAGAAATTAATTTAAGATTTTAAATTTCTAGGTACAATTTTCTTGATTTAATCAAAAAATTCAATGTGTATTGTCAGAATATTTGGATCTTTGTTTCATTAGAAATAAAATGAAATTGAATGGCCACTTACCATCTTCATTTGGTTGTTAATTATTTCAGAAGTGTAATGCAATTAGTCTTCCACAGAAAGTTCTTTTAAGTGGGGAAATACAGAAAGAATCTGAAAATCTCTATCTTTATTCCAGGCCCTTCGACATTGTACAGTAGTTACCTTTTTTCATTGGCTGAGTCCTTAATCTTAGGGCTTCCAAGGACCAAGAAAGATACCTCCCAATATTATTTCAGCCATTGAGAGAAACTCTCTCTTTTTTCCTTCATCCTTGTCTCACATTTGAAAACCCATCCTCTGAATATATCAGGCTTCACTATATAATTTACTATTATTTGCAATTCAGATCTCTGTCTTAAATTTTTTAATTAAGACCAATTTTATATAATAAGATTTGGAATTAACACATTGGTTTACTATATATTTAGTGACAATAATTTGTCCTAATTTTAAATTATATCGCACCATTCCACTCAATCCAATATTCAAGAGAGAAATAGGCATTTGAAATATGTGCATAAATCATGTGAGTCCTCCTGCTAAGATTATGTACTAACAGAAGAAGAGAACATCTTCAAGATACTTTTCAAGTCAAGTAACTTCATTAACCTTGTTTCACCAGATTTGTATTGCTATGTTATTTTACTAAAATAAATAATCCAGCCATTTAGGAAATTAACAAACACTTTTTCCTGTGAAAAATGCATAACTCTTCTCTTCAGAAGGAAGTGCAACCTAAATTATGTTTGGATTAGGGAAATGCTTTTGAGGTAAGAAACAGCAAGAAAGGAAAGGAATAAACACTTTCTCCTTAACCACTCGCCACTTGGAAACCCCTTTTAGCTCAGAAAAAGATTTAACTGCATGTAGCATCTAGTTAAGGTTGTATTATTACTGTCTTGTGGCATGTCAGGGAAGATTTTTGCCATGTTTAAAAAGATAGTATAGCAGCTTATTTAAGCAAGATGGAGTAGTATTTTTCCTTTACACACGTGTGTGTGTATGTGTGAATGGGGCTTGCACCTGGCCTGAAAGTATATCTTTTGTCCCATTGCAGCTGATCCAGTGCCTGAAACAGGGAGCTCTCTCCCGAACCACAGCCAGCACCCAGATGAATGTCCAAAGTTCCCGCTCCCATGCTATCTTTACAATCTACCTTTGCCAAATGCGTGTCTGCTCTCCTGTACACTTGGTAAGGACATAAGGAGGGGGGGAAGCTAGATCAGACAGGATCACGTCTCTTGCCCTTTGCTATCAAATGGAAAGGGTAGAATTTTTGGTGGCAGAGATGTAGTGTAAGAATTAGAGACGCAGCAAGAACTTTGAGTGGAAGTAGTAGTGATTGAGAACATGGAAGCTTGAATTAGTCTCATCTCAGAAGAGGAAGCGTAGCTTCTCCTGCCAGCAGCAAGTTAATTTTGCATTTTTGGTTTTATCACAATATAACTATAATTGATATTTTATGTGGTACAGGTACTAGCAAATTATATCATGTAACCTAATGCTGGGACTTGTTCTTACTACAGGTGAATGGAGACACAAATAGTCTCCTGGATGGATCCCAGCCTACTAGTGAATATGAGACCCGAACAGCCAAATTCCACTTTGTTGATCTGGCTGGCTCAGAGAGGTTGAAACGAACTGGGGCCACAGGCGAGAGAGCTAAAGAAGGCATCTCTATCAATTGTGGTTTGGTATGGTGGATTGCTTTTAAGACTGAATTTTGGTTGTAGTTTAATGATGTTTTAAGTATATAGTTTTTATTGTATTATTTTCTGTTGGTGAATCTCTATTGGTGAGTTGTGTTTGCTGCCTTGAGCATTTTTGCGTGGATAGAATGATGGGATATAAACAACAAATGGATGGTGAGGAAGAAAGGCCCCTTAATATTCAGTCCAGTGTCTTGTGATTCAGGGCACTCTCTTGCACAGCCACAAGCTTTGCTCCACAGACTCTCACAATCATTTTGAAAAGAGCCTTCTTTACAGTCATCTCAGAATATAAAGAACACTAGAAATGCTCACTAGTGCTCTATCCAGTGGGCAAAGCGTTAGCACAAACGTGTTCAGCCAGCACCCTGCCTCTCATTCTTACTTCATTCTGAGTTATTTTATAAAAAAAAAACTCAGGAAGGAGGACAAAAAGCAAAGTGGCCCATTTTCTTAATCCCTGAAATACTGAGGAGTCATTTCAAGTTATTAGCTGTATGGAGGGAAGAGTCAAGGAGCTAGGATGAGGTTGCCCACTCCTAAACTGTGAAGTCTGTGGCATGAAGCTAATATTGTAGTAACTCATTTTACCCTCTAGATGAGCCAGAAACCAATCAGCTATGTTGCTCAAACAAGACTCTGGAGCATGACTGTGCAGGTGTTGAAACTATTCAAGAGTGGTGTAAAGTTTTCACGTGGAAGTTCCCTCAATAGTTTAAGGTCTCCACAAAAATGAGTTTGGATATATTGATTAAGAACTGAGCTGTTGATAACATGCAGGTTTCATAAAAGGGGATTGCCTATGAAATGTATTGTGTATTGCTTCTGGAGGGCAGAGTTCCATTTACTGGAATAGCTGCAAAAGAATAATTTGGTCTATACAAAAATATGAAAGTTTGACTAATTTCTGTTATCAATCAGTAGCTTTGACATTTAATTAAAGGGCTGCATCATGCATTTCTTTTTCATGTCAAATCCTAACACAGCTGCAGGGTACATTTGAAAATATAAAATATGAATGTGACATTGACTTTTTGAAACAGGCATCATATAATAATACACTTGTTGCAATTTTTTTGTAATGTATATATATGTAAGTTAGGTGTTATCTTGCAAAACAGTGAAAGAATTAAATAACAAAAGGGAAATGGCATATAAAAGATCAATGTAGTAATGCTCAGGATCCTTCTGGAGGTAAAAGAATCAAGAAGAAACCGGAAGTCCACTGGAAGTCATACATAAAACATAAATATTTGACCAGTTTTTTTAAGCCATGTTTTTTACCAAATACAGTTTCCCTAATTGTGAGGCTTGGGAATTTTTAATTAGGAGAGAATCTTTGAATTGATGTGTGTTTCATAAATAAAAAGGTGGTTTATGTAATTCAATGAAGGTGGGTAACTAGTCTAGCTGCCTTTTTAAAAAAATCATATACCACATTCCTGTAATGGAAAAATTATGTTGTTTTATCAGTCTGATCTTCCTTTAAGCGGGGAGAATCCACTTCCCAGCCAATGTGTGTTATAATCTAATAAACAGGGAATGGAAGGAGGATAATAGTCTGGAGTTCTGATGGTTATCTGAGAAAAATTTATGGAGCAACAGTTCCAAAATAAAGGCAATAGGAAACGAAGGCAATTTAATTACTGACTTTTCTGTTTTTCTGACAGCTAGCATTAGGAAACGTCATCAGTGCCCTTGGGGATCAGAGCAAGAAAGCGTTGCACGTGCCCTACCGAGATTCAAAATTGACCCGGCTTCTCCAAGATTCACTTGGTGGAAATAGGTAAATGGAAAGAAACATTAATAGAGCGCCTTACGCCAGATCGGAAGTCCACATAAGCATTGATATGAAGTTGCTGCCGTTGAGAATTTCTGATAAAAAGACTGCTCATGTATGGCCACAGAAGTCAGGACAAGATTTTTTTTTATTTTTATTTTTATTCATATTTATATCCCTCCCTTCTCCGGAGACTCAGGGCAGCTTACAATTTTTTGGGATACAATCCAATGCACTTAGCAATAGCCTTCATTCCATTGTATATGCCTGCTTATTATTACTAAGCGGCATTTTTACAAAATCAGCTTATTGCCCCCAACAATCTTGGGTCCTCAATTTACCTACCCCAAGAGGATGGAAGGCTGAGTCAACCTTGTGCCTGGTGGGATTCGAGCCTGCAATAATTACAGGCAGCTGGAACTAAGTGCTAGGCTATTAACAGCCTGCACCACCAAGGCTACTTACAAGATCACCAGAGGTGTTTGAAAGAATGAATTTTTAAACATAACACTAGCTTAATTTTTTCAGATGTCATTATTAGCTTCTGAAGTGTTAGATGGTTATGTAATATGCCTAATATAGTTTTCATCCAAATTTTGGCAACAGAATCTTCTCACAACTAATTTTTGTAATCTACAAATAGTCCTTGACTCACTCAAAGCTACAGTGGCACTGAAAAAGCTGACTTAAAACAGTTTTCACACTTATGGACCCTTGCAGCATCCCCATGGTCAAGTAATCAATATTCAGATGTTTAGTAACTGCTTCATATTTATAACAGTTGCAGTATCCTGGGGTCATGTGATCACCTTCTAACAAGCAAAGTCAATGGGGAAATCAGATTCACTTAACAACCATTATTACTAAGTTAACAAGTGCAGTGATTCACTTAACAACTGTGGCAAAAATGTCATAAAATGGGGTAAAACTCACTTAACAACACTCTTGCTTAGCATCAGAAATTTTGAGCTTAATTGTGGTCATATATCAAAGACTACCTGTGCATTTTGGATCTGAAATCCCCTGCTTCCTATTCATTATTAAGCAGATGGTTTAATAATTCACTGATAATCCAGAAGAACTATGTTTTTCAGAATTATGAGTGGGGTCCTTACATGTAGATCTTGATCCTATATACATAGTTTGGAGCATATGCTTGTTGAGCTGCATTCCCAGATAAACATGTTTGGAAGAAGTCAATATTAAAAATGCTTTGACAAATTGCTTTGTTCCTATCTGGGCACAACTGACACTACAGTGAAGGGTTTTTTTTTAGTCTTTCTATTCTCCTTTTTTATAGCCAAACTGTGATGATTGCCTGTGTGAGTCCTTCAGATCGGGATTTTATGGAGACCCTGAATACCCTTAAATATGCTAACCGTGCTCGCAACATCAAGAACAAAGTGGTGGTGAATCAGGACAAGACCAGCCAGCAGATCAGTGCCCTGAGAGCTGAAATTGCTCGTCTCCAGATGGAACTTATGGAATATAAGGCAGTAAGTAGAAGCCATGAGCAACTGCTTGTTACTTGGAAATTAGTGTTTATTCCTAAATCAAATACAGACTTCTATATTAGAAATATCTCTAGTGATTTCAATATGTTTTTGAGTCTTTGATGTTTTATATAATCCTACTTAAATACTGCTTTGAAAAACCCTAAGCCAATTTTTATATGAGCTCTGTTTCACTCTTTTTTAGCATTTCCCCTTCTGCAATGGAATCATTATATGTGAACAGTCAGAAGTGTTTCTGACCTTCTCTCTTCAAAATGTATATATTGATGACCTATAATGCAACTAGTGAACCCAGAAATAGCCGTACTTCATTTCTCTCCCCGCCCCTCTTTTTAAGAGATCCCAGAGTGAAATACTTGCATTTGTGAGGAGCGAAACTTACATGTGGTCTAATTGGAGTACATTTCCCTCTTGGTGTAAATAGATAAGTCAAGGGCATGGTTCATGGAGGAAGATAATGTTTGAAGTTCAGGATTAGAATATCTCCTGGCCAATAAGAGCAGAGCTGAAAGTACATTCCAAATTTTCTCACCTGCTAAACAATCTCTCTCCTCTCTCCAAATATTTTCATGGAATTGGGAATTTAAAAGATGGGACTTAAAAGGCTACTTCTGTATTTTCACTAAATATGTGAATATTCAAAAGTGTACTAATGTATTCCTCCTAACTCATTGCCTGTGTTTGCACATAATACTTAAGATTTTTTTAACCATGTTGATCAAGTCTTTTTTGCCAATGAATCATTGCTAAACCCAAACCAGATTGTATTATGCCATTGTGTTATTTGTGAACTAGGTCACTGAATATCCTGTGTTCCCAGTGAATTGCTAACTGTAACAATGACGGAATTGTATCAGCCCTGCTCTGCCATGTAACTAAGAAGTGGGCTTTATGAAGTGTCAGAGGAGAGCTTTGCTTTGATTGAAGTTCAAATAATAAAGCATCCTTTTGATGTATCTCCAAGAAGTGAAATGAAGCCCCACTTGTAGCCTCTACACATTGCTGCTAAATTATATCATCTTGGTGACTTCACTGGCCTTAAATCTTTTCTGCAAACTTGCATGCACCAAAGACATTTCTGCAGAGCAAAGGAGAGCAGCCCAGAGCTGTTGGTTGGAGGTTTAGCTAACTTTTTCACATCAAGATAACACTTCAAAACAGAAATGTTTTGAGTTGAAACAGCTTCACAATGTCTGTTCTTCAATTTGCCAGATGTAGCTATTTAGAAAGATAGTGCAGGTAGTCTTGACTTAAGACCACAATTGAGTCCAACATTTCTGTTGCTAAGTGAGACATTTTGCCCCATTTTACAACATTTCTTGCCACAGTTGTTGAATTGTTAAGTGAATCACAGCAGTTGTTACATAGTTATTAAGTGAATCTGGCTTCCCCATTGACTTTACTTGTAGAAGGTTACTGTCAACTAAAAAATACTTCTTTGGTCTTTTTAGTCGCCAGCAGAAAGGTAGTGGGGAAAGTAGTGCATTCCTTAAATGTTTCAGATAATTCATGATTGATGACTCTTGGCTATGGATATGTCTCATTGGAGAATATACATCCAGGGGGTGGGGGGAAGACCAGGTCAAGGGTGAAATGAATGATGTGTCTTAGAGTCGGCTGCACCCAGGTGACTTGGTCACTCCTAATAAATCTTTTTTTTTTTACTCTGAGAGATGTGGCTAGAGACTTATGATTTGAATGGGGGTGGTTTGTCGGAGCCTTGACAGTTACAAAGGCTGATCACATGATCCTAGGATACTGTAACCATCATAAATATGAATCAGTTGCCAACCATCTGAATTTTGATCACATGACCACAGTGATGTTGCAGTGGTCCTAAGTGTCCAAAATAGCCCTAAGTCACTTTTTTCAGTGCCACTGTAACTTTGAACAGTCACTAAATGAATTGTTGTAATTGAGGACTACCTGTAAAACAAATACATTCTGAGTTACAGTCAATGATTACCCTATTTTTCAAGTTCTGGCAAACACTTATGACGCTTATATGCAGATTTATTTATTTATGTTGTATTTTGTTTTAATATTATGTCTGTAACCTCCTGTGCAGATTTCATAATCAAAAACTACATCTTGTCTACTACTTCTATAATCTATTGTCTGTTCAAAAGGATATATATGAAATGCACCCTACTTCAACATGCATGAGAATAAATACCTCAGTACCAGAATATGATATGGTTTTGCTCTATAACTTCTACTCTCACAGAATACCCAACTGACAGCTTTTTGTTCATTTCAACCTTCCTCACTGTTTTCTCCCCACCTCAAAGGGTAAGCGTGTTATTGGAGAAGATGGCTCTGAAGGCTACAGTGACCTGTACCAGGAGAATGCCATGTTGCAGAAGGAAAACACCACTTTACGTATGCGGGTGAAAGCCATGCAGGAGGCCATTGATGCAATCAACATCCGTGTCACCCATTTGATGAGCCAGGAAGCCAACCTGATTCTTGCCAAGGCAGGTGAGACTGTAAGAGCCAGCTCAAAACCCAGCATAGAGTGAACTCTGTAGACTTCTTCAGTAACAGTGGAAGCTTTGAATTTATAGAGTTCCTTCACTAAGGAACAGATTACCTGTGACATCACTTATATATTGAGACAAATATGCTTAATCTGGGTACATTGCTTTTGGAATAACAGCTACTTCAGAAGCATTTGTTGGTTCAGTTGATAGAGCTACATATGCAACCTGAAACTCAGGACAGAGTACACAATTAAAAACAACAAATAACAGTCATCAAAGAATAAAATACAATAAAACATGTTAGAGGCAGCCCAGATAACATAAATAATCAAAAAAGACTCATAAAAACTCCTCCCCTCTCTCCTCCTTCATCATCATCATCGTCTGGGTATTCAGAGTTAGAAGGCAGACTGACAGCCCAAAGAAGCAAGAACAATATGTAGAGTTACTTCTGAATAATTCCTTTTCTTGTTGTTTGCCTACAATAGAGATATGTGGTCTGACAAAGAGATCTCTTTCTTTTCATATTTTTTTTTTGCCTCTCCCAAATGCTGTTACTTTAAAACAAACTAACAAAAACTGTGGAACATATTTGTTAGGTAGAGAATCAACCAAATTTTATCTGCAAAAACCTGATGTGGGATTCTGATTGGGTGAAATTCTGGATTGATGGGAGCCTCACTAGTATTTTTCCTCCATATTAAAATAAGTTAACTAAATGATTATTGTTATATATTTGGTTTTAGGATCATTGCCTATACGTAGCATTCCTAGTAATCAAGAAGATTTCTTACATTTTCTTAGGATATTTTTACCTAGCTTTTTCTCTTAACTAGATTACTTCAGTTTTAAAAGCTATTTTTGTTATTGTAGTTGATGTTTTGTTTCTGGTTTGTACCTTTTTCCAGGTGATGGTAATGAGGCTATTGGTGCTCTGATACAGAACTACATCAGGGAAATTGAAGATCTCAGGTAAATAGAAGCTTTTTTATTGATGTTCAGGGGTTTTTTTGGTGGGTGGATGGGAGCTAGAAGCCATATTCAGATTTGGGAGGGGAAAAGTTCTGGTATAGAAGAAAAGTTAAAACACGTAGAAATTAATAATTTCTCAGAAGTTACAGAAAGTGTAGATTAAAATGCCTAAGAATTTCTTCACACTACACAAAGTTTATAGTCTGAGTTTTACATTTGTTTTAGTGGTACCCAAAATGGTACCAGTACAAAAAAGCAGCAGGTTGTGCATGCACAAAAGATGCAGCAAGGACATCAGGGATAAATGCAGGAATGTACAATTGGAACAGCCATAATTTCATAAACTCACAATAATTTCAGTGTCATCCAGGCATGCAGGTGCAAGAAAGGCAGAACTACTGCAGTTGTATAGAAGGATATAGATGGAGTAAGACAGTACAAAATAAATGTTTAACATTGACAATTCCTATAAATATACATCTGGCACAAAGGCACAATTGCCAATTTTTTAACTGATAGATAAAATTAAATCTTCCTTATTTGCAGAACTCCAAAAGTTTAAGTTTTCGGGTGCCTGAGGTTATGTTGTAGGACATCTTGAAACTTGTATTTACACTTGAAAACATTGTACAGAAAAAAGGAATCATGCTACATTTTGATCACTGCTGAATTCTTATGAAAGATAATTCGTTGATGTTTGAATCAATCCTTGATATCATTAGACAATTTATGCAATGCAGCCTGTTTTCTATGACAGAAATTGAATACTCAGATTGAAAATCTGAGCAGGATGAACTTTTACAATTCATTTTATCCTTTTATTTTTTTATTTTTGAGTTTTCTGCTATATAAATGGGTTTATGGAGGGGCATATTTTGGATCATATGTAATATAGTAATCTTTTGAACTTAGAATATCAGGAAATTATGTCATTAAAATAAGGTATTAATTGTGTTCTTTCATGCTTCTTGGGCAAATACATTATCCCTACCAGAGAACTTCAAAGAAGTCTGTATCTAATTAGGTGGATGATACGGTTTTGTGTGTGTGTGTCTATGTGTGTCTCCTTTGTAGGACTAAACTCTTAGAGAGTGAAGCTATGAATGAATCACTACGCCGCAATCTGAACCGGGTTTCAACCAGGCTGCCCTATTCCCTGGGCTTATCACCAGGGATTGCATTGGGAGATTCACGTTCCCCTGCCCCCTCGGTGGAAGCTGAAGCCACTGACGTTCTACAGTGGGCCAAGCAAGATGTTGAGAGGCTGAAGAAGGAGACAAAACTGCGAAGAAAAAGGTGCACCACATTTCCCATTTCATCAAGTGCCACGCTCTTTAGAACAGTGGCTCATCCCCTCTCTCTGTCCTTCCTACTCTGTACCAATTCCTGTGTCTCAGCAACCATTACTGAAGTCTGCATCTACCCAGAGTATGTGTGAGTTGGGTCTATATAAATGTATTAAATAAATAAATGTAATCAGAGGTATGAGGGTGATGGTGTAGTGGTTAAAGGACTGGGATAGAGTCTGTGAGTCTGTAAGCTATAATTCCTCCTTGGGCATGACTAAACAGGGTCCCTGCTTTGGGACTTATTTCAATTAGAGTGATAAAACAGCCATGATGACTGGCAGGATTTCTTATTCTAGCTCCTGAATTGTGTATTTATAAGGGTTTGAGCTATCTATCATTTGTTCCTCCTTAGTATAAGAAAGCAGTGACGGAAAAAAAGAAATCAAACAGGGTTTTGATACCACATTTTTTCTGTTTCTTGGATCCCTAGAGTAGCAATTTAAATGCTAATTTATTAATCAAATAGATTTGAATCTCTAATTAAAACATCATAGGTTGTGTTTCAGCTGGCTGTAAGAACTTTTACTAAAGTTCAGTGTGTTCTGCAGCAAGAAATAAACACCACTGTGCCCTATGGCATCACTCCCATGTAATTACACATACATTGTACTCATACTGATATTTATAAATTAGGTTACCTTATAACTTAGGTATTGTGGTGTGTCTTGTCATTCTGCTTGTCTCTATGCTCACTCTTGTGATGAGCTTCTGCTGTTATTGCTAGACTGTATACGTAGTGTAAAGACCGTAAGTACGGATGGGTCTCTCTTGCTGAAGGCTTTGTGAAGGTATTGTCAAGTAAAGGGACTTGGCCAAGATCTATAAAAAGATTACTATTTAGACTGACTGTCCTGTTAGTGTTTTTCATTATTGATATAAGTGAAAGCAATGTTCTTTTGATAATAATGATATCAACTCTGATGGTGGATCTTCTGCCTTTTAGGCTGAAAACTTAAAATAAAAGAAATGGCCTAAAAACAAAACAAACGCTGACATAACATTCACTTCTCTTTGATAGCCCAGAGAAAGAAGGGTTTAAAAAGCGGTTAAAGTTGCAGCAGGGAAACGAGGCAGATGAGAATGATGAGAATGAGGCAGAAGAGGTAAGAGGCTTTCCTTCTTGTGTGTATGTAACTTCTGTGGTCTTTTACTCACCCACCCACAGGGCTTGTTAAAGAGGATAAGAGCACTTTCCCAACAATAGAGTGCAAGTTCAGATTGGACTAAAAGGACTTCCAAGTAATTTTTGCCATTAAATTTAACCTCTGCTTTCGGAATCTCCTGACGTAAGCAATTCCCAGCTAATTTTTTTTAGCTTCAGAATGCAATATCTTGTCTCATCTCCAAGAATTGGGTGCTTTTTTTAATGCCCATCATCATGTGAAGTAGAGAAGTCAGGCAGCAATATAAACTTAGAAAGGTACACAGTTAGAGAAGATCTGATCCAGATCTGATAAGGTCCTGTATAAAGCCCATTAGAAGGCATATGCTGTGGTACTAGGCCCAGCCAAGAAGCAGGGGACTTGCTATCAATCAATAGCTGATACAATATGAATTACAAAACAAAATAAGGAATTGTGACTTAAGAATTCTGTCCTCATTTAGCAAACCAAACAAAAGTTGATGGCTTTTTATGTAATGCAGGTTATTTATTATTTATTTATTTATTAATGGGACTTATATGCCGCCCCATCTCCGAAGACTGGCTTACAATAAAACAACCACAATAAATACTTAAAAAGAATTAAACTAATAGTCCCGATTACAATTACAAATACAAAACTTAAAATCCATCAAAATCTAAAACCACCCCACCCAAGGGTCATAGCCCGGATTGGTCAAATAACCAGGTCTTCAGGTCATGGCGGAAGGTGCGGAGGTCGGGGGCCAGGCGGAGCCCCAAGGGAAGTTGATTCCAGAGTTCGGGGACTGCGACAGAATAGGCACATCGTCAGGGGACCGCCAGCCAGCATTGCCCGGCCGATGGGACCCCAAGGAGTCCCTGTCTATGACTTCGCACAGGGCGGTTAGTGTTCGATGTCGGCAGCAGTCACTCCCTTAAGTAATAAGGACCCATGTCATGTAGTTAAGAATGAGTTACAGCTGAATCATAAGAATGAGTTACAGCTGAAATATCACAATTCTTAAAATAAAGAATTAAAACAAAAGTTAGGATGAATGATTAAAATTAACATTTGAGTCAGCAGTTAAAAGCTTATACAAAATAGGAATTTTAAAAACCTGAGCTGTACTAAATGGGTTCACAATCACTATAGGCAAATCTCAGTGGGGTTGCAGGTACAAACAGAAAGAAACAGCATCTCAAAAAGCCTAGATCTAGGCTGTATAGGTTTTAAACATAGCATCCACCACTTTGTATTTTGTCCAGAAATGAATTTGAAGCCAGTGTAGAGCTTTGGACACCAAGCTTTCTCAATATCCATTCTAATTCAATTTTCTCATAATCCATAGTTTGGATTCTTAGTATTTGCTGATCCTTTCAGTGGAAGAATATGGTTGAAATTAAGAGAGGAGGTGTTATTTATAGGAGATAACATCTCTCTAATCCGACAGCCTCTAGATATATGGCAATTCAACTTTAACAATTCTAAACCTTGCCTATATGTTGAAATCTCAGCACATCTGGAAAATATTGGCTGAGAGAAGACTGTCTTAAACATTGCAAAATTCACCCTACCAAATTACCACCAAGTCAGTTCCCACTGGAGTAAAACAAGCAAAAAAAATTGACAACAGTAAATCAAATCCAAATAGAAATTGGGAGGGGTTAATATTGTGATATATATCGTAAGGAGTAGTATTGCAACTCATTTATTTTTTAACATGGTTTTCCTCCTATTTAAGGAGGAAAGGGATGAAAGTGGCTGTGAGGAAGAAGGTGGCCAGGATGAAGAAGATGAAGAAGATTCAGGGAGTGAAGAAAGTCTGGTGGATTCTGATTCAGATGTCGAAGAAAAGGGTAAATATCATGCAGTAAATATTGAGCGATTTCACAGTGTGTAATGCCATCACTGTAATGATTAAAATATGAGAACCATCATATCAGAATAGATTAAAAATTCCATTTTGTCCAGCAACTGTTTCCACATTGGCCAGTCACTGGACCAAATGAAAATCTCAGAAGTAAATGCATTTATTTCTATAGCAAAATAATTTCCCATTTATATTTATTAACAACAGATAGATAAATGTTTCCTGATTCCAGGTAAATGCATAACAGCATATTAGTTTCAGGTACATACAAGTCTTTTGTTGGGATTGATCAGTGCATAGGCCATATGTTGTCATTTTAAGTTTGTCGTATTGTTTCCCAATTACTTTGGGAACACATTATACAACCTTGAACATGTTAGTAGGATGATGGAAGCTATTATCTAAAACATTGGGTGGAAAAGGCCGTGTTACATTTAATAAGAGGCCTTATGCATTCTGTCTTAAAAGAAGGCTGTAGTGAATTGAGTTCTGACCATCTTCAAAATATAGTTACAACTCTTGGTTTTTGAAGGTAGCACAAGGCAATAGAAAATGCCTTGGATGGCATTCCATTTTGCTGAAAAGAGTAACTTTTTAGAGTTCATAAGGTAGGTGGCGTAATTTAAATAAATAAATGGGCAGCCACACATGATTGAAAATTTTTAAAAAGGCAAAACAAGTTCAAAATACCAAGCAATTTTTGCTTGTCCAAGCAAACCAAGTTCAAAATACCAGCAATTTTTCTCTTTTTATGCAAATGAGATGGGCAAGACCTAAATATGATAGATAGATAGATAGATAGATAGATAGATAGATAGATAGATAGATAGATTGATTGATTCATAGATTCATGTAAGATGCATATTGATGGAGAAAATATGACTTTAATCAGAAGATTGCCTGGGGTGCAAGATCATGGCAGATTTTATGGTAACATTTATTTGTATCTTTTTATTTCAATTTATTTAGCAGCAAATTTCCAAGCTGATCTGGCTGACTTGACTTGTGAGATTGAGATCAAACAGAAATTAATTGATGAACTGGAGAATAGCCAACGGCGCCTACAAACCTTGAAGCACCAGTATGAGGAAAAGTTGATTTTGCTGCAGAACAAGATCCGTGACACCCAGCAGGAGAGAGACAGGGTGCTGCAGAATCTCAGTAAGGGCTTACTGGTTGGGGAAAATTGGGTTTTTACAGGTTGATCGGTGAGTCTGCTTGCATTGTTCTGGTATTGAAAGGCTTTTTATCTGAATGCACAGTCAAAGCTATGGTTTCAATGCACAAGAATCTCAAACTTGAGTTAGTAAGTAAATCTTTGATTAGTTTTTACACTTTATGTCACATCATGATTTGTTTTAATTGCAATGGTGTGGTTTGTCCATAATCTTAACTCCCGTAAATTGAGAAATCAAAATACTTAGGTATGCACAACATGCTAACTCATAATTTGCAATGTGTCACTCAAAGCTTACTCTCAAAATGGTCAAATGTTGTGTAGTCAGATGAGAGAACACCAGAAAGATAAGTTTAAGTTTTATATGTGTATAAACCCTGTTTCCTTCAAAATATATGCTTTTTGTTTTTGTCTATTATTAGCTTTTAATGATTGAAAACTGATCTATATATTCAGAAACTCTGTTATAACTACTGCACTACTATACATTCCCAGGAATGTGCCATTTCAGAATATGATGAAGGTTGCATGAATTGAATGCTTCCCCAAGTAAGGCTTGGGAGGTGACCCCAATTCCTTGTATTAGCATGATAATTACTGCTTTAGTGATTTGGGAGAAAAAGCCAGTCATGAAGTGCCTCAAGTTGCTCTCTGAATAGATACCTTCCTGGGAAGGTTTGTATTCTTCCTGAACTGTGATTCTGATTCCTATGATTTTGGGAGACTGTAGGATTTAATTTAGTTATGTAGTTATATACTTTAGTTATGTAAGAAGAGTGTCAGAAATTTAATACTTTGGGGGTCTTCAAATATGGTTGCAATAGGTTAGGTCTGTTTGAAAAAAATCTCCCTAGGTTTGTCTTAATTTGTATTATATTTTGATTCCATTACTGCCTTCTCAGACATTGCTCCAAGCACAGTGCCTTGATATGAGGTTTTTTTTTCTTTTGCTTTGTTTTGTTTTCCTCTTCTCAGGTAGTATGGAATGCTATACAGAAGAGAAGGCTAACAAAATTAAAGCAGATTATGAGAAACGTTTAAGGGAGATGAATCGTGACCTGCAGAAGTTGCAGGCTGCCCAGAAGGAGCATGCTCGCCTTCTCAAGAACCAGTCTCGATATGAACGAGAGCTGAAGAAGCTGCAGGCAGAAGTAGCAGAGATGAAGAAAGCAAAGGTAATTCAGACAATGGTGCCTTTTTGTGTTCGAGAAAGAGTCCGTTTGTGTGTTTCCCTCGTGACTATACTGGACATAGGCCAGAGTCAAAAAGTGTAATGTTGAACAATATAAATGGCAAAACATGATCTCTCTCTGTCTTTTTTTTTTATCCATGCTTTTATACGGAGAATCTTGCATCATTTTTATTTTCTGAACGGTTCAGTGAGGTTCAATCAGGCCAACCGTTAGCAACTTGTTATCAGCGGTGTGTTTATCTTGCTGTTCCAGCAGACATTTGTCATCTCTGTACAAACCACACACCTGCCTTGACAGTATCTTGGCCCTATATCGATACCAATTCAAACTATTTGTATTCTCTAGTTAGTTACATTTGCTGTTTTGCCAAGACTGTTTTCTTCATTATCAGTATTAATTGAGTTGAGGTATGACTGTTATTTACAGGTAGCACTGATGAAACAAATGCGTGAAGAGCAACAAAGACGGCGAATGGTGGAGACCAAGAGGAACCGGGAGATTGCCCAGTTGAAGAAAGAGCAACGTAGGCAAGAGGTGAACAGGGACATTTCCCCCCCTCCCCCTATTCTCCAATGTTTCCAGCTTTGGGACCTTTTTTAGTAGGAGGAGTTGAAAGGGAAGTTCTGATTTGATGTCTGTCTGAATTTATTAGGCCCTGCAACTTCGACTGTACTACATTGATGTAGATATTGGAGATACAGGCAGAAGATCCATAAGTATTGAAGGCTTATGTAGAATTAACATAGTGCTGCTTCTCCTCCTTTATACATTCCATAAGTAGTTTATGTGCATACATAAAGCTGTGTTTTCATAATATCTACATCAGTAAATTATTCCATAGAAATATTTTATTTATTTATTTATTTATTTATTTATTTATTTATTTATTTATTTATTTATTTATTTGACTTATATGCCCCTCTCCGAGGACTCGGTGACTTACAGTTAAAATACAACAACAAATAAATTAATTTAAAAAGGTATTAAACAATTAAGCCGAATTAAAATTTAAAACCCACAGTTAAATAACCCCAGCCCAGGAGAATCAGCACAGCCCAGATTGTAAAAAGAGCCAAGTTTTCAAATCATGGCGGAAGGTGCGGAGATCGGGAGCCAAGCGGAGCTCAAGCGGAAGAAGATTCCACAAAGTTGTAGCCGCCACAGAGTAGGCTTTGCCCCAGGTCGCCGCCAGGCGACATTGTGCTGCAGGTGGCACCCCGAGGAGACCCCGCCTGTGTGCCCATAAGAGAAATATGTCTCTACACTATATGTAGTTATTCAGAAAGGGACCATTGTAGAAGATTAAACCTAAACAAATTATGGTTATATTTTAACTTTATGAAATGCATAATTTTATATTAGAATATATCACAATTAACCAAAGAAAAGTGAGGTGTGAGCTTAAAAATATACAATATTATAAACAAAAATATTGGTTTAACATCCAATATGGAATGTATCTAATGAGAATCCTGAACTTTTGATTTTGGTACTTTCTGCTGAAGGACCCAATATAGTCCACAATGTAACATTTTAAGCATGTTTAAATATTTTAACCACTTTTAAAAATGAACAAGAAAGAAATCAAAGCAATTCCAAATACTCCATTTAAAAAATCCATACTGTCTTGGATAGCTTTCCCCTCTCCAGATGGTCTACCATAGAACAGCTGAATAAGAGCGGGGAGTTAAACTTCAGGGATTTTTATTTTTTATTTTTTTTGGAGCTGGGGTTTCAATTAGAGGAACACCTGACAGCCTTAGAAAATAATTGCTAGAAGAAGCACTGATATTCCCAACAGTGCTACAAGAGTAAGATTAGATCTTAAGGAAAAAATGCGATGAAAGTTTGAAACCAGAATTTTCCCATCTTATAATCCACGGTTTCTGTAGGCTGTATACAAATTTTATCTATTAACTCTTGATCAATAATCATGTTGTTACTTTCTATCCATAAATCCCATTGGACTGCAGCAGGAAGCATTTGGACAATCCCAACTGACATATATTAAGATATTCTTAAGAGCTTTATCAGAGCAATCAGTGAAGCATCCTAAGGAAAGTTTATTTCCTGGATGCTCCACTGTGGGATGTAATCAATATTTTTTCCCATTGTTCTTACAGTATCAAATCCGAACTCTGGAATCTCAGAAGCGACAGCAGGAGATCGTCTTGCGCAGGAAAACCCAAGAGGTGAGGGTGCAGACTTAGGGTGCACAAGGATAGCAAATGATAAATCTCTGTTTTTTAAGAAAGTCCTTGCCAGTCTGCAACTTCGGAAATGTCTCCTTGTACTCGGATAATATGTGTGGGTTTCTTGAGTGTGGTTTGTTGGACCAATCACACACAGCCATTGAAACTGAAATCTCAGGTAACAAACCAATAAAAATGCCTCTTGTGCTTACGAATCACGGGAACTCTGCATGGAGCGGGAGAGGGAGACCCCAAATGTACCTTTTGAGCATGTAAATGTATTAAACAGAAGTATAGTTTTTGTTTATCCAGACAAATCTGTAATTTCTGAGCACATCACTTGATTAGCGAAGTTGCTAAATTGGGTTTTAGCTTAGATAATTTGAGCTTGATTATAGATAATTTCTGGCATTTTGCATCGTTTTGCCATGTATCTCAAAAACCTTGTTACTTGGGAAAAAACCCTTCCCCAAATTTAGCTGCCTTTGTCCTGATCCATTTCCCTTCCAGTTTGGGGCTATTATTGGAGGTAACTGGAATCACTTTTGATTCTTTTCCTGAAACTGATGCCTGAACCTATTTTCATATTTCTATTTGTCAGGAGTTTTTTTCTTCTTCTGGCTTTCCAGGTCTCTGCTCTGCGTCGCCTAGCCAAACCTATGACTGATAGGGTTGCTGGGAGGATTAACCAGAAACAAAGCATGGCAGAGCCCAGTGCTGAAGTCTCCACCAGCACTATCACCTCCTTAGAACCAGAATCAGGTTCTCGTTCTGTCTCTAGCATTGTACGCCAGTGGAATAGAAAAACCAATCCTTTGCTGGGAGATTCTCCTTCCTCCTCAAACGGAACTCGGACAATCAGGTCAGATACTGTGTTAATTCTTTGGTTATATTTCAAGCTATTCAAGGGATCTGTCAGAAAGTGCATACTTGTGTGTGTATTATATGTGGGTATCTGTGAACATACTGATATTTTTCAAGTCCAATTTTGCCTCCTGGGGCTTTGGCTTTTCCTGATAGCACTTAGCAATAGCACTTAGACTTACATACTAACTATATATAAGCCTTCATGGCTTAGGACTGGGGTATTTGCGGGAGACCCTGCTGCCAGCAATGGCCTCCGTGCACTCTCACAGACAGGGCCTCCTTGGGGTACCGTCAGCCAGACAATGTTGGCTGGTGACCCCCAGGGGTAGGGCCTTCTCTGTGGGAGCATCCACCCTATGGAACCAACTGCCCCCTGAGCTTCGGACGGCCCCTGACCTCCACTCCTTCCTTCGTGGCTTGAAGACATGATTATTCCAACTTGTCAACCTGGACTGAGGGGGGTGGGGGGATGGGAAGTTTAATGATTTGTCTTCATGATTTTAAATTTGATTGGGTTTCTAGTTAGTTTTTAACTGTGTGATATTTGTATTGTATTGTTTTTATATGGTTGTACATGCCCGAGTCCTTCGGGAGATGGGGCGGCCTAGAAATCCAAATAAATAAATAAATAAATAAATAAATAAATAAATAAATAAATAAATAAATAAATAAATAAATAAATAATACTGCTTTACAGTGCTTTACTCTCAAAGCAGTTTACAGAGTCAGCATATTGCCCCCAAAATATGATAGTTTCCTTCTTGGTAACGTTCAGAATGGTTTCCCACCCTCTGCTTCAAAACTACTTGGAGTAGCATGGCTGAGAATTTAGCATAACGGTAGGATTGTGCTGCTCATCTCTTGCTTGTGATCTCCCTCTGTAGGAAAAGATTCCCAAAGAAAGGTGCAAATCAGACTTTCAATAAGACAGCCCGTCTGAAGTGGCAGTCTCTGGAACGCCGTGTCTTTGATATTGTCATGCAAAGAATGACTGTCATCAATCTGGAATCAGATATGGAGCGTCTTATCAAGGTGACAAGAGGGGTGGCTCATAAGGGTGGATGTCTTCATTGGGATAGAAGGCAAGGCTTGTGGGCAGAACAGTGGCCTAGCAGAATGACTGAATTCTTTCTTTCTTTCTTTCAGAAACGTGAGGAGTTGTCATTGATGCAGGAAGGACTACTAGGAAAGAGAGGGAAACTACAGGCTGAGAACCCAGAAGAACAGAAGGGATTGCAGGAATTGAATGAGGAGATTGAAGTGCTGGCTGCCAATCTTGACTATATAAATGACAGTATTTCTGACTGCCAGGCCACCATTATGCAGATTGAAGAGACCAAGGTGTGTCCCATTTCCATCTGAGGCAAGGGATTTGGGAGGGGGGATTCCATAGTTTACGTACAAGCCAGAGATTAATTTGAGCCTGAAAGCCGGACTCCTTGTTCTTAGGAACAACAGAGACTAAAGAATCCTTATGAAATCCTTGAGAAATTGGAAAAGTCCTGGAATTTTTCTCTTTTTCAGTGTGGAATTACATCTTTATCAGTCTGATAATTTATTTACATTAAAGAATTAGTACTCTAGAAGAATTCTCTTGTAGAAAAACAGGGAGAAGGCTCTAGTAGTCCACAGTGGGTTCACTTGATGAATGAATAATTGAAATTGGCTACTCATGCACAACTCTACTGAGAGGATATTAAGGCCAGTAAAACCAATATTTGGACAGTGAAACAATGTTCTCTCCCCAGACTTTCTCATTCTATTGCTTCTCCCTATGGGTTTCTTCTTACTAGGAAGAATTGGATTCTACAGATACCTCTGTGGTGATCAGCTCCTGCTCTTTGGCTGAAGCACGACTTTTATTGGACAATTTTCTCAAAGCATCCATAGACAAGGTAAGTCAAAGCTAAGAACGCCTGCTAGCGATTGATAGGTATAGCTAATCCAGTGGCAAATGTAATTGGTTACAGTGTTAATCTGATCTATCTATGGAACTCTTGGAGAAATGCATTTAGAATGGAGTAAGATTTTTAATATTTTGAAATATATTTGCAGTGAAACTCTTTTTAGTCCTTGTGCTTTATCCAAACACTTTACTAAGAAGTAGAATAAAGCTTTGACTGAATATTATGATTACAGACTTCTGGTTGTATCCCAGAACCCATTGCAAGACACAGAATCCCATTGCAGAAATAATAATAACATAGCTTTCTTTATGGCTGAGAATAGAGCTTGCGGGGAGATCAAGTTCTTATCTAATTTTCCAATCTCTGAAAATAGAGTCTGCAGGTAGCCCAGAAGGAAGCTCAGATCCGCTTACTGGAGGGACGTCTGAGACAAACAGATGTGACTGGCTCCTCTCAGAACCATCATATTCTGGATGCCCTACGAGAAAAAGCAGAATCCCACCCTGAATTACAGGCACTCATTCACAATGTGCAGCAAGGTCTGTTTTGTTATTCCCCTATCTGCAGTGCTCTTCTGTAGCCACACTCCTATAAAACTTTCTTGCTGTGTGACAAAAGGACTATTTTGAGGACAATCACTACATAACAAAGACTTCAAATAGCCAGGCTGTTACGTGATGAGTACAACCATGAACTGAACATTTCAACTTACCTCTGAATTAGTCAGTTCGTGTGGCAAGGCTCTTTTTAAGTTGAAAGTGTGTTTGCTCTGAGTTTGTTCCTGTGGTCCTTCTGCTTCTGTAAATTGGAGATGAGTGTTCTTTTGCCAAGTTGCCCACTTTAAAAAATTAAGACCAACCTTCTTGTGTCCTTTGGATATACTTTAGAGACATTTTCCTAGATAAGTTTCTGATACAGAAGCAGTGCTTATGTCTGTGTGCTGATGAATACGATCCAAATGTTGGTTTCTTTTCTACGTAGAAAATGGCTATGCCAGCACTGATGAGGAAGTCTCAGAATTCAGTTTGGCTTCAGAGGGAAGGTGAGTATCCTCAGAGAAAGCAAGAGGCGTGTGTGTGTGTGTGTGTGTGTGTACATACACACACACACACACACTTTTTTTTACCCTGTGTGGTTTTAAAAAATGGGAGAAATGGAAATTATTTTTGTTGACCAGTGAATCAGCTCACAGTCATCAAGGAATCCCTATGCTCTATTTTTTATACAAAAAAAAATCCAATTCATCATGGACTGCTTGTGTCAGGAATAAATCAGAGTCTGAGATTTACACTTAGAGGAATCTCTTTGGGGTTGGTGTCACTTGGATTCTCAATAGCTTCCTATAAAAATTGCATGTAGCAAAGATCTCTTTTTGTGTCCTGCAGCTTTTCCCAGTCTTTCTTCATGAAAGGTTCTGCTAGCCAGGATGACTTCAAGTGCAGGGTAAGTTAAAAGCTGCATTTGGCCAATGTGGCTATAACTGTTTTGTGTCTTTGTAAACATCTGATTGCTCTTCAATTAAACAGTGAGAGTAGTTTGTGTGACATATTAAAATATAACTGTCCCACCAAGCATTCAAGGCCTAATAGCCAGGTATATGCTTTCTTTTTTAATTAGATATTAGTTGGTAAGCCTACTGTTCATTTATGTTTAGTTGATGGACTTTTTGTGTTTTGGAATTTTACTGTTTTTTTTTAAATTGTGAACCACTCAAGAGTCATTAGATTGGGATGGTACATAAATCATAATTAGTACTAAATATCCATCCTTATCTATTTGTATGTCCCTTTCCTTTATTGTCTTTAGACCAAAATTCCTTGAGCGTCTTAATAACTCTTGACTCTAATTGCATCCTTCCACAAAATTTAGGATGATCATTATGGATATCTCTTACTTGAATTCAAATCTAAATCTTGTGCTACATTTTACCAACCAATAAGGATTGTTACAAATTCAGCCAGGGAATAATGCCTGAGTAGCTGATTAATACTCCTTTTTTGACTTGATTCTTTTGGGACTTTGTTTTAGGGAGAGCCTAAACTGTCTGGTCAGATGAAAGCTGTATCTGCAGAGTGCCTAGGACCCACATTGGACATCTCCACTAAGAACATCACCAAGTCATTAGCTTCTCTCATGGAAATCAAAGAGGATAGTGTTGGATTCTCTATCCATGATCCTTATTATAAGGAGAAAGTCTCCCGTACCATCAGCCTGCCTATCCGAGGGAGCACATTGTAAGTCCTGGTTATAGCAATAGTAATAATACTTAGACTTATATACCACCTGATAGTGTTTACAGCCCTCTCCAAGTGGTTTACAGAGCCATCATATTGCCCCCAACAATCTGTATTCTCATTTTACCAATCTCAGAAGGATGGAAGGCTGAGTCAACCTTGACCTGGTCAGAATCGAAGTCCTGGCAGTGGAATGCCAGAGCTTGCAATACTGCATTCTAACCACTGCACCACCATGGTTCTTATAGAGGCAATGATATAGAGTCAATGACCTCTTGCATGTTGAGAAGTGGAGATGCTACTGGATTGAAAATTTGGAGCCCAATACTTCAGCATTATTTTGTGTAAATCCATACTGCATATGAGTCATCCTTTTAGCAACCCAAAATTTGGTTTTCTTGATGGTAGTAATTAGTGAGCCAGAGAAATAACCAGGCAAGGAGAGGGGAATGATCTGTGTATTGAGTTCAGGCCAGAATCAGCTTTTTGTTGACCGCAAACTTTACAGAAATTTTAGCAATGACATAGAAGTCTTCAGTTCATTAGATCCCATCATTTTAATGAAATCACCTCAAAACTCTTTTCATAATCCTTAGTCAGCTAGCAGCTTCACCTGGTACTGGTTCAAAATATAGAGTGTCCTAATGAGAAAGTAGGAGCTTTGCTTTGGCTTTGATTACAAAAAGGTGCTTCAGAGAGCATCTCACAATCCCTACCTGCAAGGTTTCAAAGCAGCCACAGTTTTCCTTTCAAGTAGCAGTCACAGGATGTTGGGAAAAGATGCAACTGCTTTAAAAGAGTTGCAGACAGATCATGTCCCATATGCTCTGAAAGCCCATTTTTAGAGTCAGAACTGAAGCATGTGCATGTGCAGTCTGAGCAGGAACCATTTCCTGCAGGATGTGGTGGCTGAACATTTAGAAAACTTAGTTTATACAAATGACGTAACCTATATTAGTCTCCATCAGTTATGAATTGGCAAGGATAAGTATAGATACTAAAATAAATACAAATGTTTCTGTACATATGAGGGATCTTGCAAACATGGAAGGTACTTGAAATTGAATTACCCAGTCTATTTCATTTCCTTGACATTTGTTTTTACAGTGTTTTCAGAGATTCTATGCTCCCATGTGCTCCCTCATCAAAATCTTTGCATCTGCAAGAAGATTATGTACATCCAATCTATCCTCCCTGACACTAGGAATGTTTTGAAGCAAATGATTCCCCAGGCACTTAGCACTTCATTCATTTCAATAAGAGAATTTTGCAAAGAATATTTTCTGTTGGTTTTTCCCCTCCACTCTAGCCCTCGACAGTCCCGAGGCACAGACACTTCACCCCTTACAAGGAGGAAGTCATACGACAGGGGCCAGTCTATCAGGTAAGGGCATAAGAAGGACCCCCCCTCAATATCTTTTTATTTTCCTTGTCATCCAGTTGACTTGCTTGGTGGAACAGGATCTGAAAGTGGTGAGCGATGATTTGCAAGGAGCAAACCAGCCTCCAATCAGCGTAAATCATCACATGTCTCTTTCTTGCCTAGAAATCCAGATGTTGGATTCACTCCTCCTTCATCCCCTCCCAGCAGACCACGCAATGACCGCAATGTCTTCTCTCGGCTCACTAGCAACCAGAGCCAGGGCTCTGCATTAGACAAGTAAGATTATGAGATTTGGAGGAGGTTCATTTCCCAAGGATAAAGAGAAGAATTTATGGTTATAGCTGCTGGCACTAAAAAAAAAGTTGCTCCTAATTTTCCATTTCACCCAATATGGAAAACCTTTAGATTTTTGGGTCGTTGTTTGGTTTGTTTTTTTGTGGGGGACCTGAAGATATGTCATCTCATTTGCACTGGAGTTAGCTCTCTGCTTCAGCAATCAGGACATTTAACAGCAACCAGACAAGGTTTCCCTGGAACTTCCCCAAATATGTAAGAAACCTAAATAACTGTTATACCATTTTCCCACCCAGGACCAGCATCTTATTTTATACATTCCATAATGTCTCCAATGCTAAATGATGGCTGCATTTCTTCAGTATATTTAGATGGTTGCTAGGAGGCATGAAATCTCTTTCCAATCCTGTCTGCAGCCTCCCAGAGCCAGGAATCTCATTTTCAAAACTCTGCACATGAATGTTGAGAGGATGCAAGTTTATTTTTTCAACATAGGTTTGAGTCACGCTGATCTTCCAATTAGCTGTTAATTAGCTCTGTTAACAGGGCAAGATCTCACAACAGAGTTTCATGTGCTTTTAGCTTTTCAAATACTGGCCTATGTACTCTTGAGATCAGGGTGGAGGGAGAGAGGAATTGTAGCACTGAAAAACTGGTGACGTTCCATTAGTATTTTAAGCTAATTTGTCCAGCATAGATCAACTTCAGCCTAAGTGGCTATTGAAGTTTCAAATAAAAATACAAGCAATACAAGAAGCATAATTGGCAGCCAATTGTAGAGGAAATTTGGCACCACAGTGATCATGTCCTCATGAGGAAGTATGGAAGTCACAATAGACGTTGCTCGGAGGTTGACCACTAAGTGTTACCCACAAACCTTGGTATATAGTGTTGTATGTGTGGTGCCTTTCTTCTCAGAAGAGCCACATATGTGCAATGATTTAACTTCATTAGAGTTTTCATTTCCTTTTTCCTAAAGCAAGTTTCACTTTGTGTATAATATCAAGGGTTTGGTGAGTGAGAAAATACCTATTCAAATTGCAGGTGGTTTCTGCTCATGCTCCTTCTGCTCCTGAGCCCTGTCTGTCTGCAGCCTGCTATCTTTGCAATAACAAACTTCCCACTTCTGACTTTATACTGCTGCTTTTCTTTCTCCTGGTTTTAATTACCCATAATCCTGCTAATTTTCTATCCCTAGGTCTGATGACAGTGATTCCTCTATCTCGGAGGTGTTGAGGTATAAAACTTAACTGTTTATTATATAACTCCTGTGGCCTCTTTCTTCCCCTCCCATTCTATTTTCTCTTCCTGCATTTAAAACCTGCATGTCACCAGGCCCTGATGTAGTATTTCTTACCTTCCTCCATTTCTACTTTCTGAGTGCTAAACATATCTCCATCTGACTAAAGAATGTTTCAGGCCCATTTCCTGTGACTTGGAATAGTCCTTGACTTATGACCACAATTGACCCCAAGATTTCTGCTAAATGGGACTTTGTTAAGTGAATGTTGCCCCCATTTTATGACTTTTCTTGCCACAGTTGTTAAGTGAATCACTGCAGGTGTTAGGTTAGTAACACGGTTGTTAGATGAATCTGGCTTCCCCATTGACTTTGCCGATCAGAAGGTTGCAAAAAAGTGTTTACCTGGGACATTGCAACAGTCATAAATGCGAGTCAGTTGCCAACCATCTGAATTTTGATCGTAGGGCCATCAGGAAGCTGCAATGGTCATATGTGTGAAAAATGGTAATACTTTTTTCAGTGCCGTTGTACCTTTGAACAGTCACTAAATGAACTGTTGTAAGTCGAGGACTTCCTGTAACATGATTTCTGCCAAATTTGTCCTTCTTATATGTGTTGAAAATTACCAGCCAGTAGTGGGTTAAAATTCCATCCTGTCTGGAAGTCCTAGTTAAACCACCAGCACGTGTCTGAAGCTTTCAATCTTTTTTGCCCCAAAAGCCTTTTTGTTCTGCTGAGTTGACAGACTCTCCTTCTATTGTTGAGTCAGCTGACAATATCAATATAAAAGTTGCTCTCTTCTTTGTTGATCGTTATCCAACCTCTGCTTATTTCTGTTCTGCAGAACAGAAGTCACTGCAGTCACCAAACTTCCCTCCAAAATAATGGGTGACAAACTCCATAGCAGTTTGGGTAAAAGACTGAAAGTTTCAAATATCCTTTCTAAGAATACACTTTCTGGCCTTTTCTCCTGCCTTAGTTTAACTGCTTTGTAACTATCGCTGCTTCCACCTACTTTCACAAGATTCTTCATTTGGAATCCTCTCATTAACCCAAGCCTAGATAGGGCTTGGGAACATTTATTACCCTCATGGCATATTGGGAGGAAATGAAAAGATTTCTATAGTAAAACCTCCAGGCCTTGTAGTGTGGAGGTGTATGACTAGAGGTTTCAACTGTTCCAGTCCCCTCCTTTTGGAAGAGAAACTATTTTAAAAAGAGAGAAAATGTAAAAATCACTTGTCAACTTTAAATATTAAATTGTAAACATTTCATGTTATAGGAAACAGATTATATAGCTGCCCAAATTTACAATATACAGCAGCTGACAAACTAGTTAAATGGAAAAATCCCAAAGACCACTAGATGGCAATGGTCTGCTACAAATGGTGTAATCTCTTTTATAAAATGGGAGATGGTGCAATTTAATAATACAAATTAAAGTAAGTTTCTAAATAAATGTTAGTATCTTTCAGCCTAGTCTATGCATGAACAATTGGATCCAATTCCTTACAGTTGTTTAGAAAAATGAAATATTTCTACCTATGCCATTTTTCCTATTCCTATAGGGAATAGTGGTCCTTGTAAGCAAATACTCCTTCCACTCCCTTACTTGGAAATTTCTTTTTGCTAAAAATTCCACGTTTATCAAAAAATTGAGAAGAACAATGATAGGTCTCTCCTTTTCACCACACAGCTTCTGGCCCTTTCTTTCCCAAGTTCTACCCCTACTTTTTAAAAGAACAAAGCCTTTTCCTATCCAGGAGATTGTGGTTGAGTCGTTCTTTCTGTGCCTTCCTATTTGCCAAAGGATATCTCTCCCCCTTAAACTGTTGATTGAAACTTCGGTGCTGTCTAGCCTGTGGTAGTTTCTAGCCTGCACATTCACTAAAAATATAAGATTTTGTACACTTTAGCTACATTTACCCAGTCTCCTTGTCTTAGCATGAAGATGTCCTATAGTACTAGCAATTTGCAGAGGACCTAACCAGCATCAATACTTCATAGTCATCTGAGGCATTCTGAAGACAGCTTTAGGTGCCCTGTCCTCAAAATGGTTTTTCCCCTTTTGTCCAGCTAAGCCTTCCATCTGGATGATCTATGGAGGATGAGTGAGCATTGGAGTCAGCAATCTGCTTGGCTCCAACTTCTGCAGATCTGCTGTGGGACCTCCCATTCTGTCAGTACTTGGGCTCTGCATCACTACAGTAGTTGGGTGTGAGGCTTACTGGAATTTGGGCTTCTGTGGCCATTTTATAGGTCAACTTAAGGGTCATGGAGCCTTAAAACTGTCTAGTTCATCCTTGGCTTAACACAGATAATTGAAATTGTAATGGAAAGGACAATTCCAGTATTTCCGCAGCCAGTGACTGCTGCTTCTAGAGAAGTCCTGGTTCTTCTTTTTCTTTTTCTCACATAATAATTTACATTTCCCACATGAAAAAGTTGATTCTCAAACACCAGCTCTCTACAACATTTACCCAGTAAATGTCTATGGAGATTCTCAGTCATCCAGGTCATGGTTGTTCCTAATATGCTTTTTCTATAGCACAGAGTTGAAGCCAATTTTGGCCAGTTTCTCAGTCCTAGTACAGAAAGGAAAAAGGGATGCAAAAGAAGAGAACAGGGAAGGACAAGTTTTAGGCAATTAGAGACACACATTTTTTTTCTGTTTTGAGGATCAGAGGAGAGCAATGGGTTGAATAGCAATTTTTAATCATGGATTTCTGTGGGGGGGGGAATGAGATTTAAATTGAAAAGTTTAAATGAAGATTCAACCATATGTGTTTACTTTTGATCCCATTTTTTGTCGTTTTCCACCAAAAATGTTAGGAAAATGGGCTGTTATTTCTTGGTGGTGGAATTTCAAAATTTGCCAGTGCTTTCTGGGAGCTTTTGAGAGAGAGAGATTAGGGGTATAAATCCATATCAGTTTCAGGTTGCCATTCTGGGTCTGTAATGTTTAGTTCAGTCTTTTCAAAACAGTAAGAAATAGGAAAGTCAGAAATAATCAATGATGGAATAGCACCACATATTTTTACTTCACTTGCTTCCATCAGTATATAATAAAACAAAAAAGCAAAATTAATATCTTTACATTCTAACCACCTAAACACATTCTAAATACTTCAGTTTCTTTATTGCAAGACCAAGTAATAGTTGTTAGCACTTTACATGTGATGATCTAAAGTGCCAATCTTAGGGTATTCTTCTCTGGCACATCAGTATTCACTGGTGAAGTGGCTGCTCTAGAGTAGAATCAGATTCATCACCATCATTTTAGCCAGTGTCTGTCCACTGCAGGATGAAGGCCTCTTCCGCATGTTTCCAACCAATACGGTCCTGAGCTTTCTTTTGCCAATTGGGCCCACAATATTCGCTGATGTCGTTCACAGTTTCATAAATCAGAAGTTTCATTTTTTTTCTACTTAGACCTACTTAGACTTAACTGTTTTGTTTTCTCCCATGCAAGGGGGATCATTAACCCTGTGGGAGGTTCCAGGAGTACCCGGACAGCACCACTGCAATGCATTTCTGTGGCTGAAGGACACACCAAGCCAGTATTGTGCTTAGATGCTACTGATGAATTGTTATTTTCTGGATCCAAAGGTACATTTGTCTGGTTTTGATGACCTAGATGCTGGAAGGATGAATAATGCTACGCACATGTTCTCAAGCAGGGATGTCAAACTCATGGCCCATGGGCAGGATACATCACATGCTGGGTTAGCAAAGGGGGGAAAAGTTGAAATATGTCTCGTGACAACAACATGACGTTGCGAGTGTGACACTCCTGTTCTAAGGGGAGTTATATTTGAGTGGTTTCTTTGTGGGAACCATATGTCTATTATGATAGCTATCGATACATATCATAACCCACCTTTTTTGAGGATACATTTTCAGAGTCACCTATACTCCTAAAAATAACTGGGTGGCAATTTGTAACTCACCTCTATTAAAACAGTTTCAGAATCCAGGTTAAGAAGAACATGTGTCTCTTGGACCAATCAGTAGTGATGGTTTCCATGTTTTTTGTGCATGCCTCAAGATACCTTATAGTTTACTAGAGACTAGTGGGTTTTTTTTCTCAGCAGAGAAGAAAAAGTCATTCTGATTCAGCTTTCTTTCCTTTCCAAAGATCGGAGTTGCAAAATGTGGAACTTAGTGACAGGACAGGAAATTGCATCTTTGAAAGGTCATCCAAATAACGTAGTCTCCATAAAATACTGCAGTGATTCTGGCCTGGTATTCACAGTCTCTACCTCTTACATCAAAGTATGGGATATCCGTGATTCTGCAAAGTGCATCCGTACTCTCACGTAAGTAATCACTGCATTGCATGCTTTACCATCATCTTTCCCAAGATCCCCTATGCTCTTAGGATGTAGGAGGAATACACATTCCAGATTTCCCAGCTAGAACGTCCCATGAATGCGCTGAAAGAATTTTGTGGAAGCTGGAGTCTAACAAACCATGTGGATAACCATCTGACTAATATCACATGAAATTTGGCTTTCTTAAGCCAGCTAAGAAGAAAAGAGTAAAGTCTTATCTTGTATAAACCCTTTGTTGGCTCTCATCACATGGGTTAACTAATCCTTATTGCAGAGGAGATACCAGAAAGAAAGCAAGTTTAGGCTATGAGTTACTTTTTGTTTTTGCACTGGACAATTACAGCTGCAGTTAGCTATAATTGTAAGATTGAGTAAAATTGTGAGTAAGACAAGTAGGATTGAGAAATAATTTATTCTACTTATGTGAGCTTGCAGTATATAAATCAATGGGGATTCTATTCTGTTGATAAAATAGCCTGCGGTGAATCAGTCTCTTGGAAGGAAAACTTCCACTGTTTTCTCATTGAACTCCACTCGTACCTTGGTCAGATATATTTTATGTTTCAGACCCTTCCTCTCTCTGTGTCCACTAGCTCTTCAGGCCAGGTGATCACTGGAGATGCCTGTGCTGGGACCACTACCCGGACTATCACCAGCGTGCAAGGCGAGCACCAGATCAATCAGATTGCACTTAATCCCACAGGCACTATGCTTTACGCAGCCACTGGCAATTTTGTCCGCATTTGGGAGTTGAACAGGTCAGAAAGAAAACAGAAAGCATTTCTTTAACCTATGTCCTGAAGTGCATTGGACTAAGCTTGCTTCCCAGAGTTGTGGATGCTTCATCACTGGAGGTTTTCAAGAATAGACTGGACAATCATTTGACTAGGATGGTATAATGCTCCTGCCTTGAGCAAGGGGTTGGAGTCCCTTCCAATCCTTACTTTACTTTTACTTTACTTTTATTGGATTTATATGCCGCCCTCTCTCCCTAGGGACTCAGGGCGGCTTACAATAAAAATAGAAATACAATTATTAAAATACATTAAAACCAAAGTAAACTAAGCCCAATAAGACCTAAAAAAACCCAATTAAATTTAAAATATCACTAAAACCCCACCCCTTGCCCTTCAGTCCAGGCCGGACTGTTGAAACAACCAGGTCTTTAGGTCGCGGCAAAAGGAACGGAGGTCATGGGCCAACCAGAGCTCCAAGGGGAGTTGGTTCCACAGGGTGGGTGCTCCCACAGAGAAGGCCCTACCCTGGCGCCAGCCGACATTGTCTGGCCGATGGCACCCCAAGAAGGCCCTGCCTGTGGGAGCGCACAGGGCGATTGGAAGTCGGCGCTGGCAGGAGATGCTCCCGCAAGTACCCCAGACCCAAGCCATGTAGGACTTTGTATGTTATCACTAACACCTTGAATCTCATTGAATCAATCCTATGATTTTGTGATTTTCTATACATATCATCCCCAGTTAATGTGGGACAGTGAGAGATGTAATGTGGGACAATATGAGAGACCTACAAATTGTACAGCAAGATAAGCAATCAGCAACTCCTGGGACTGCCCACAGTATACAAGTGGTTGCAAATGTATGAAAAAGCTAAGAAGAGAGTGACAAAAAGTTATTGAAGCATATTGTCATCCCTTTATGTTCCAGAGAATGTGCCTGCTGGGGTTGCCAGTACAGAGAAGGGGCAAAAGAGCACTTTTTCTCAGATAAAATCTGCCTACGATGTTTTGATCACTGTTGTAGTGTTTGGATATTGATTGGCTTATTTATATGTTGAACAGGTTTCAGCCTATTGGAAAGCTGACAGGTCACATTGGCCCTGTGATGTGTCTCACAGTGAATAGGACTGCAAGTAATCATGACTTAGTAGTCACAGGATCTAAGGATCACTACATTAAGGTATTATTTAAGTTTTGTTGAGTGTATTATTAGCATATTCAGGAACAATCTATGTTATTGACAGTCTGGTTCCTCTCCCTTCAAACACCTCTTCTTGCCTGCCTGCCTGCCTGCCTGCCTGCCTCCTGCCTGCCTCCCGCCTCCCTCCCTCCCTCTCCCTCCTCCCTCTCTCTCTCTCTCTATCCATCTAGAATTTCTGATCTGATTGTTCTGCAGCAAAATCAACTTTTCCTCATACTGGTGCTTCAAGGTTTGTAGGCACCATTGGCTGTTCTCCAGTTCATCAATTAGTTTCTGTTTGATCTCAATCTCACAGGTCAAGTCAGCCAGATCAGCTTGGAAATTTGCTGCTAAATAAATTGAAATAAAAAGATACAAATAAATGTTACCATAAAATCTGCCATGATCTTGCACTCCAGGCAATCTTCTGATTAAAGTCATATTTTCTCCATCAATATGCATCTTACATGAATCTATCTATCTATCATCTATCTATCTATCTATCTATCTATCTATCTATCTATCTATCTATCTATCTATCTAGAATTTCTGATCCAGGAAAACTGAGGCTGTTCACATTCAGGCAATAGAAATGAAAAATAACTAAGGAGCAAATAAAACCATCCCATTAAACTCTACTTGGTCTCACAGTGAGCATTTGCCTGCAATGTGGCTTTATATAAATTCCTGGGAAAGGAATGAATTGAAAAATAGGAGCTATCCAACAACTGTGATTATAACAATTAGTTCTAGTGAATTTCTGCATTTAGTTCCTCACTACATTTCTTACAAAAGATCAGGGGTGAGCTGCTACAGGTTTGCACTGGTTCATGCGAATCGGATGTTAATTTTACATCTGGTTCGCCGAACCGGTAGTTGCAATGACTGGCTGGCCCTGCCCACCCCGCCCCTCCCAGGAGTCTCCACGCAGACCATTCTGGATCCCAGGGCCTGCGGAGGCTCAGGGAGGGCAAAAAATGGCCCTCCCAGAAGCTCTGGAAGGCCGAAAACCAGCAACCAGTTCTCTGGCCTCCAGAGCCTGAGAGGCCATTTTTGCCCCCCAGGGCTAGAGGAAAGCCTCCAGAGCCCAGGAAAGGCAAAAATGCCCCCCCACTGTGGTGCAGGAGGCTGCCCATGGCCATGCCCACCCAGCAACCTGGCAGAGAACTGGTTGCTAAATTTTTGAAGCCCACCCCTGCAAAAGATCCAAACTAAGCCAATACCAGGTAACTCACATCTCTGGTTCCAAAATTATTGCATATAATCTTCCTGTTTCAAATTTAATATTGAGAAAGGGAAATGGTCCTTCATCTTTAACAGTAAAGTACCATACTGAGCCCAAGGCTTAAAACACCTTGAACTTGAACATTGGTCCTTGATTAGCTACTCTTTTTGCTAAGAAGTTCTATTTTTCAGATGTTTGAGATTGCTGAAGGTGTTGGTGGGAACATTGGACCTTCCCACAACTTTGAGCCTCCACATTATGATGGGATTGAGTGCCTAGCTATTCAGGGAGACATACTCTTCAGTGGTTCCCGTGACAATGGGATCAAGAAATGGGACTTGGAACAACAAGAGCTCATCCAGGTATCAAAGCATTAAACTATGCTATCATTGGGCAATAAAGAGGGGGAATTAACCTTGAAAAGGCAGTGAGAGAAATCAGATGTTTAGGCTATAGCTAATGTTGAAGATATCATGGCAAAGTGTCCTATGTGCTAAGTGTATTAGTGGAATTTAATTTGTACTAATGTTCAAAACTATATCCAGCATCGTAGGAATGAACTACCTTATGTCTAAGTGTGCCCTTTCTGACACACTTCTTCCCCACACATATAGTTGTGCAGTAGGGTCAGTTGTAGGGTCACCCAATTTTCCACAACAGATTTGAAGAATGCTTATGTAATTGTAATGGAGAAAATATTCCTTTCATTAAAGGATGCTATACTATTTCAGGGACAATTCGATTAATTAATAGTTAGTTAGCGCATTTTCAGGGTATAGTTTTTGCTGTTAGAGCTTTAGCACATCTTTTCTGTATCACTGATCTTTAAAATCTTGAAAAGAATTATGAAAAGATAAACAAATACCTCTTAGTTCAAAGTACTCAACTGAGTTACTTAATCCAATAATTTCCTTCCTTTAATTAGCTATTATGACAAGACTTGGGCCCTTTCTGATTTACTATATTCCTGCTTCCAGCAAATCCCTGCACATAAAGATTGGGTTTGTGCTTTGGCCTTTGTGCCCAGCCGGCCCATGCTGCTGAGTGCCTGCCGTGGTGGGACAGTGAAGGTCTGGAACGTTGACAACTTCACACCTGTTGGGGACATCAAGGGGCATGATAGTCCTATCAATGCCATCTGCACAAATTCAAAGCACATTTTCACAGCTTCCAGGTGAGTGTTTAAGTAGAGTCCTATTATATCCAGGGAAGGGTTCCAAAAGGTTTTGCCGCCTTGATGTATAATTGACCTGTTCAAGATAATATTGCTTCATTAGAGCCCAAATGCCTGACTGAGGGAGGGAGCCAAAGGAGCCACAAGTGAATGAATGACTTTTCATCCAATGCCACTTTCTATACAGTGCTGCAGCCACAGACTGTTCATCTTTAAACCAAAGAAGTTTTTTTTTGTGAGAGTTGTTTTGTTTCTAGCTTCTTCATATAATACCATTATGAGTGAATATCCACCTTCAATGATCCCAAAAAGAAATCCTGAAAGAATGTCTTGCTGCACCTAGTATTGTTACCTGAATATCTTACTGAATCAGTCAATGTGTACTTGATTAAGGCAGTTTTAAATGTTTTTTCTATATATATTCAGAAACCAGGAGCGTAGCAGTGGGGAGTCTTGGTAACCTGCCATTATAAGACATGATTCTGGCAAAGCTGGGGTTGGAAAACGAGCAAGCACTCAATGCTTGGCAGAAGGGCATCTCCTGGGAGGGCGACAAAGAATACATCATTCACTTTCTTCCCTAAGGCAATCTCTGATCTCCACTTTTCCGACCATGTTTCTTTTTTTCCCTTTTCTGTTTTCCTTTTTCTCCTCTTCTTCTCCTTCTCTTTCTGTTTCTCTTTCTCTGTGCCACAGTGACTGTCGGGTAAAGTTATGGAATTACGTGCCTGGGCTCACCCCCTGCCTTCCACGACGCGTCCTTGCCATCAAGGGCCGTGCCACCAGTCTGCCTTGATCTTCCTCCTCCTTCTCTACTCTCCTGCTTACTTTCTCTTGCTGTGTTCTCCCTCCCTGCCTCTCTTTGTCTTCCCTGTCCCTCTCTCTGGGAGCTGATTTCAGCTGCTTCTTGACGGTATGCAATGCTTACTTGCTTTTCTTTCCATTGAAGGGGCAGTAAGTGAAGGTGTCTTCTAAGGGAGAATTCACTCCCTATTTTACCTCCTAAATGGGCATCCTAAATGCACCTTCTATTCTTCCCTAACTTTGCCAATTTGGTTCCAATATCAAGTGATCTCTGCTTTATTTGGAAACCTGTCACACTAAAATAAGTGTAAACTTGTTCCTAGTAAAATCAACATCAGGGTGTTGAGGGTCAGTTGGTTTCCAGTGAGGTACTTCCAATTCACTGCCTTTGGTTTTTGCAGTATGAGGACCAGTCAGTGTGATATAGCAATGAAAATGTTGGACTATAAATGAGGAGATATAAATTCAAACCACCCTCAGGTTTGTAAGCTCCCTGAGTGACTTTGGGTCACTCACCCTCTCTCTCAGCCTAATCTGTTGCTGAGAGAATAAAATGAATGAAAGGCCCTCAATAAGCCATCTGGATTTTCTGGAGGAAATATGGAGTAAAAATCTAGTTTAAAAATGAAGATCTCTGTCCCCCCCACACACACACATGTATCAGAATAGGATAATGACCTCAAGAGTAGTTTCTGGGCCTTTGGGTGTCATAAGACCATGAAAGATGGGAGAGACCTAAAACCTCTCGACTAGGCAGATTAAAATAATACTAATGTAAAATATGTTTTATTGAACCTGCTTTATAAAACTAAGCTTAAGTTAGTCAATTTTATGTTGAAGGAAAAGCAGTTATATCGGGGCAGGATTAAATTATCTTCAGACCTGCCAAATCTCATTTATTACCTGAGTTGCAATTTGGAATAAAATGGCATCTTCAGGGAGAAATAGAAAGTATTGGGGATAAGCAGAATGATAGCTTATATCAGGAAAGCACCAAATGACTCAGATAGGTACCCCTGTAGTTCTTTTCTTTCAAAATGAAAATGTGCTGGTATGGCATTTTAAAATATACCATTTTAAAGTACATTTAATGTAATAGGTAATTTGGCTTTCAGTTTTTTTTCTGTTTCTCAGTTCATGTAATGCTTTGGTTTCAAATGTATAAGCTTTGCTTTTTTAACTGATATTCCTCACATTCTTATCCTTTTACCTTTATTCCCAGTGACTGCACAGTGAAGCTCTGGAGTGCAAGGAAGCTACTGAACTGCATAACCTAGAAGTTGAGAAAAAAACAGCTATGGTCTTAAGAAGACTAAGATGGAGCTTGGCTAGGAAGTAGTGTTTAATATTCTCAAACCCAGGGCTTTAAGATGAGGTGGCTGCCTGGTTTTCTGACAAGTACATGGGTTGGAGAGGGCAAAGGAAGTCTCTTTTCCATTTACATGTTCAATTCTCCTTGCTTGTCAGGTGTCAATGGTAGCAGCCATTGTAAAATAGAGCCAAAAAAGAAGACAAAATTTGGTGCTGAGGTTCTTTCAGTCAGAATCCATCTGACAAGTCTACAAAATAGGGTATTTGGGGGGGAAAGGAGTCAAAACATTTTATAAATCAAAATTAGTATAATTACTAGTAAAAACTAGTATAATTAAATGAGGTTTTCCCATGATTTCCAGCTCTCCAGGAACTGCCTATATCCTGCTTATGCCCTTAAGACATTACAATGAAAATAATTAGAGAGAAAATCAAGGGTTGCCAGGTCCTTCCTGGATAGATGGTTATGTTTTAAGAGGTATTTCTTGTTCTGGTTGGTCTTTCAAGGGGATTTATGAAGTACTGACTTTTATTTCTTACTTGTACCTGTGAATTGCTATTTGTTTTCTTTTTGAAAGGGGAAAGGATTGGAGGAGAATGCAAGAAAATGAGCCACTTTAATTTGAGCACATAACGTAGTGTTTCTCAGTGGTCACTATAGAATTGCCCAGAGATTTTATATTTCATTTGAAATCAACCTATTCTTTAGGTTGATTTTCCCAGATTCCTGGAATGACAGTATTAAAAGAAAAAAGACAACTATGTATTAAACAGAGTGATATATTTAGTAACTGATCTGATGAACTTTGATACCTTCAGAAGAATAGTTGTTTCCTAAATACCAGTTATAAAGCTGGATGCTCTTTTCTAAATGTTAGATAAGCAACAAGAAAGAGAGAGACCTAAACTGATTAAATACATTTAGGATTCTCCTTCATGCCATCATTCGGCAATTCCTAGCAAAGTAGCCTGGACATGCCACTTTCTCTTCCCATTCTCAAATTATTATATTTCAGTAACAAAATGGCAGTGACTGCAGAAATCAACTGTCCCCTATCACAGGAAAGAGGGACATTTTGTCTTCTCCTTTGTTTGGGAACAGAAAAAATATGGAACCTTTCCTTCCAGCTTTCAAACAGGGTAAGGAAGATTTGAATCGCTAAGCACAAGGGTGTTGCAATGCATTCCTGTATTACTGGGGAGATAATGAGCCTGCCTCTCTTAATCTCACCCCCAGCATCTTTTTTGTTGTTGTTTACATCTTTTTCAAACATTCACATTTCCATGTCACAATAAGGAGCAAACGGATAAAAGTTGATGCTGTGTGTTTAGAAACTTGAATTTTTCACAGGATATTATTCACTGCACTTGATTTTTAGCAGCAAACGTTGGCTTAAGCCTTTGAAGACCCATCACTATGTGGGAGAAGCTTTCATCTGTGTGCAATGCAGCAGGGCTATCCAAGCCTCTCTGAAGGATTGATCAAGCACTCTTCACATTGTTATAGGATTCATCCTTAAACTTTTAACTTGTGTTGTACTCTTCCATCAGAGGACCAAGGATTTAAACTGATCGCTCAGCAGCAGACTTGGGAAAGCCATTTGCTAGTAGGGAAATATGGACCAGCAGGTTAAAGCAATTTGCTTTCCGAATGCTTTGGACCATTCTACAGCTCTGCTTTTAGTTTGTAGGAGTCTTTGTTCTACTGCCCTGGATTAGGTTGGAATTCTGTCCATTCATTTGTGTTATGAAAATCCCTTAACACACTTAAGCTGCTGAATCTTCCATCCAAGTGGAAAGTTGTATTGTAATTCTAAATAGGTGTTCAAATGATTCTGTGTTTTGTCTTGTGCAATTGGGGATGAAGGGGGGGAGCAGGGAGAGGTGTGTGATTGCGATTTTAAGAGGGTGAGAGCTTGTTTTGAGTTAACCTACCTCATGGTCCAAGGTGTTTTCTCATTTTGTTTTTTTTTGTTGTTGTTAATAGAACTTGAATTGATCTGGGAAACGCACAGTATCACTGGTCCCAATTTCTAAGCTCAAGAGGAAAGTATGATGAAAGGAAGCTGGCCTCTGTGTAATCTCAGAGGGGGCATTTACATATTAAGGCTGTACTGTGTTTACTGCACCTTGGTGTCTTTTGCAGTCTTATCTCAACTTAGCATTCTAAACTGAGTGGGAAGGTGGGTCACAATTCCAAGATTGGAAGATCTTCCACAAAAACAGCACAGTCTTTATTTCTGCACATGGAACCCAAATTGGTTTTTTCTGTTTACTGAAGTTTGAGGTCCCCTTTGAATGTTTTGCTTGCAGAAATCTTTGAATAGATTGTGAATTAGCTCAACGTTCTCCATTGACTTACATTATTTGTTTAGAACAAAGAATATGAAGCCTACAAAAGATAATAGTATTTGTCTCAATCTATCTGCCAGGAGATACTTTTTATAGGTTAAATAAAGGATTGTGTGATTTGTGGTCCTCCAGAAGTTGTACTTTAGCTTCCATCTTTCCTCACTTGGCCAGCTCAGATTCACGGAAAGCTGGTGGAAGCCACACATTCTTTCTTAAATTACTGCCCATATTTGCCATAGAGTCCTGGGTGGCTCTTGCTTGCTTGTCCTTTGGCACCATGTTCTCTATTTTTTTGGGAGGGAGGGTGAACCTTGCCTCCTTTAATATTTCTGCTCCCATGGATGTAGTAGAAGGGGAATCGAGCTGATTTCTTGGGTTTAATAAGTATAATTTACTCTATTGTTGATTGTACTTGAAGCACATAACTGAGAGGATACAAAGTAAGCAACAATGGACATTTCCTCTCATAATTTTCAAGAACTGAACAGCAGGTTACCGTAATAAGGCTAATGAGACCAATAATGGTTTTGCATCTCTGCAAGGATGTTTTAGAACATGTTATCATGCTGTCCCTAAGACTAAATCTCTCATTTAAGAAGCGATTATGTACTAATGTACACCGGCCACCTCAGTCTAGGGTTGGGATGATTGTTTAGTTGCAGTCCCAGCATACCTGGATGTAACCAGATTGAAATTTTGTTTTAAACAACAGGTGCCTTTCCTTATTCTGAAAGGTCGGGTTTTTTACCCATAGAAAACACTGGTGCTTGTCTAGGGCTTCTGTGAGGGCTGTGTTATCTGGCAAAATGGTATTAAGTGTGAATGTGTGTGTGTCTGTGTATGCACGTGTGCATGTAAGGATACAATGTATGTAATATTTTATACCTCTGTGTAAATAATGTAAGTTATTTAAAGTTTCTGATGTACATGGTTTTCCAATGAATGTTTTTGTTCCTCCTGGTAATAAATTTATTCAACTGAAATCCCAAGTCTGGTTTTTACATTAAAAGGCTAATGCAAAATCTTTAAAAAAAATTAAAACAGAAGCTTGTGGGTTTGAGAAGTTGGATCCTAAGCTATTACAGAACAAATACAAAGATTAAAAATATCGAGGAACTTGGAAATAGCCCTGAGCAGACATGGAGAACCTCAGTCTCACAGGCCTAAAATAGCTCACAATCCTCCAGTATTGCTTATCATTCATTCTTTGCCCAGAAAGTTTTCTGCATAGGGAATGGCCTTGAAGGGAGAGAAATTAACTTTAAAAATACATTTCTCTTTCCCAAATTTTTATCCCCTTACAACATCTATGAGTTCAGGCAAAATTACCCCTCTCCCAATTTTCAAGTGACAATACAACAGTTGTATTCTAGGGTAGAAGACTTATTCATTATCCTACTTTTTAAAAATGTTTTCTAGACTGTTAAACTATTCCTTGAGTGGACAAAACTAGAAGTGTGAACAGTGAGAGGAAACAAAAACATTTCTAGTGATTAAGAATGAAGCAGCACCATGATGCTCAAAACCATTGTTATACAAATTGCCTTTTGTAAATCATTTAATCAGTGTTCACAAAGACTTCTTTGCAGAGATCTGGGCAATAAAGTCTGGGCTGAAACACAGTGCAATTTTTAATATAAAGTTGAAGTGAAATTGATTTTTCCATAGTTATTGGTTTTCACTTTGTGGGGAAAAAACCTTGAAAAATGGACAAGTTTGAATTCTGACATACTGTATCAGAGCAGTTGGGGTAAGAAAAATACCCCAATCTTCAACATTTGAAGATGCTGAATTCTAATACTTATATAAAATTACAATTACTAACAGAAGCCTGTCTTCCCGTTCTTTTTCCCCTTCATATCTGAATGACAACCAAGTCGAGTATTGCTGACAATTTTTTTAAATAATGTAAATAGGTTGAATGTTTCCTTAGCTTGATTTCTATTTTTAATGAAGCCAAAAGGCATAGAACACAGGAAAATAGTTGGCAGTACTAATAATTTACCAAAACTTAGAACTGTAGTATATACCTTTGAGAAGGACTGAATATTAACTTGAGAACTCTCAAGTTAAATGTAAGAATGATATAAAAACTAAGACTTATCTCAACCCTGTAAATTACGGTTTGCTGTAAGGATATACAGAAAATACTGCAGGGGGCGGGGAGGGGGGAATATTCTGGTTGGGATCCATGATAAACCAAAAATGTTTTGTTTTGGTTGTGGCTTGGTAATGGAGGAAGTTAGCACCCACCCCTCTCCCAGAAAATTGAAATAGCCTAGGAAATATTAAAAAGGCAGAATATGTCCTCTAAAAAGAGTAGAAACTCAGAAGCAGAAACTCACCCCAGAAGCAGAATCTCACCCCCACCTTTGTTAATAGGTGGGCCATTAAGGCCTGGGCCAGAATACTTTACATAAGAAACATCTCCAGGTAAAGCTATAACAATTGCCAAAAGCCCTTTTAAGGGCATAAATCATCCAGCAAGGCTCAACCAAGCCTGGAACTCAGGACAGCCTACAGAGTTGCCCCTCATGGGAGTCTGACAACCAATTAGAATACAAGCTCCAATTCAAATCCCAACAGAGGGTATAAAACCCAGGCACTTTCAGCACCTCAGTCCTTTTCTTGATCTCTTCTCACCTTGAAGCATGTGATCATCCTTCTCTGGAGCTCCAGGCCATGTGGTCCTGTCCACCATTAAACCTTCCAAACAGCCGCCATGTTTCCAGTGTCTTTTTCCCCACTTGGAACTGAACCCAGAAGGATATTTCTTCCACCAGTAGAAAAAAACCCACATTTCCATTGTCCAAAGTTTGTTAAAACAGCATTCAGGAGGATTTGTGGAGTAATTTTTATACAATGGTATACTTTGCCCTCTCCTTCTCTTGCCTCCACTCAGCTACCATTGGAACAAAGTTCCAATGTGGCACTGGCCCACCTGCTTCTAATCTTTCCAGTGCCTTATCTGTCTTCTTATATTGTCACTGCCACCACAAATTTGCACTTCAAACTTGGCTTTTTCCTGTTCCTCCCCTCCCTGACCCACTTCTACCCAGAAGAACCATGTTTTAGTCCATCCTTGGAACAGAAGAGCCCAACAAGTGCTTCCAGTTAGGCACAGATCACCCCAGGTTAGCTACTCCACACATATGTTGCTCAACTCCAAGGTTGTTGACTTTATTGTTGAATTACCTTATGAACCTATAAGACTAGTTTCTGGCCGTAAGTGTAATGCTCAACATATGCCTTTGTGTAAATCATCTTGTTTCTTGCAAAAGAAGTTAGTAAATAGCAATTTGTTTTCTTACAGCCGACAAACCAGTCATTAATCTCTTCTGCAATAAAATTAAAGCTGGTTGTCTGGATGCTCAGTGCTAGATGACTGATGACAACTATGTGACATGCAATTTGTTCTATATAGGCAACCCTCTGGTTCCATAATTTAATAAGGATTGCATATAAAAGTTGAGCAATATGTTATAGTTCATCCATCAAAATAGACCTTTTTAATAAAAAAAATCCATTAAAACTGAAAATAAGGATTCATACACAGGTCCACAGATTTGTGAATTACATTAGTCTAAAAAAAGGCAGAATAACAGAGCAGAGCATGAAGTCCACCCAGGCAGACCATTGGCTGCATTGGGTAGTTTCTTTAGGAACAAAGAAGGCAAATCCAATAATTGGGAAGGAACTTCCCACCAGAAAGTAAGTTGTAGTCAGAAATACTTCTGACTACAAAAAACCTACACTAACTTCATTTCCATAATCTATAGACACACTAAAGTTGTTTCCAGCATGACCTAAGAGAATAAATAGGCAGACAAACCCTAGTTACTTTGATCTATATTTCATATAATACAAGAAACAAAATTCTGTTGTCACCAGTACACAGTTTCAATTCATCATAGGAACATGGTCTCATGTAGCTTGCAGAACAAGCCCCAAAGTTTCTCTTCCAAACAAGAGGAGCACAAAATGCAAGAACATGTCAAGACTTGAATTAAGGCCTCTTCTTCCCCTCCCAAACAAGGGCCTTCCTGCTCATGCTTCCAGGGTCTAGCAGCCTCTAAACCTGAGTAATGATTTCTCCATTTTCCGGGACATAGACCTGCACAGGGGCTCCTTCAGGAGAGCGTTTGAGGATATGGATACGAGGTACCTGAAAGTTCAAAAGAAAACCTTTAATAAATCGGTTATTTTTTAGCTGGGCTTCCCATTACCTATTTATTCTACCAATAGTACAATTCATCTATTTTTATTTTTATTTTGCGTAAGGCATCCATAGAGAACATGCAATCACTGATACACAAATTTTGTTTAAATAAAGCATCAGTGTGTGTATGTGTATACAATCACACACACACACACACACACTACAATATAGGATATAAAATATTAAGATAAAGCCATAATAAAACCACCATAACATGGAGCCATAGAATTGCAATGGGACAGATGTTATAATTCACTATCTAAGGGAGCTAACCATCTAACGTTAAGAAACGAATTTATTAAAAGAGGAGGAAAATATGTGACAAATAAAAGATAATTACATTACCTTCTACCTTAAACTATGTGCCCAACAGCCTGCCTATTAACATCAAGACTGATTTAGAGAAGATGACATAACAGATGGATCATTCCTATGTACTCCACTGCTAAAATCAGTAGCACCTTTTAGGAGAAAATTCAGGAACATGGCAATGGAGTAGCTACTCTAACTGGCTGCAGGGGGGTTAGAGATGTTTTAGAATTTCCCATTCTACTTGCAGTGCTGTGCAGTCAAACAACTATGGATATGAGAGCTCAGGAAACCTCGGAGAATCGGAAATTTCTCTGCTAATCTGTTAATACCTGACATACTTCACAACTGAAGTGAAACCCACCAGGTGGGTTTCATTCATTCATTCACAGTCAATGGCCTGAATATCAGACCAGGTGTTCCAAAAGGTCACTACATTAGCCTGTTGTGACCAATTCAAGAAGCACTGGGAGAATCTTAAAGACTAGCATATGTAATATGAAATCAGTTTATAGACTAAAGCCCATTTAATGTGATGCTCACACTGTGTAAGCAGTGTTTCTCAGGCTGATAAACATGAAGCAGATTTCATGCAGTTCGATTCTAAGTTTGTGTCCAGAATACTTAACTCCAAAGCTCACAAACTAACCCATCCAGTTTAAGTACATGATTTTAACAGTGGATTTTCAGGACTGGTGGTAGAGGGTTAATCTCCCGTGACATCACCACATGGCTTCAGTGTTCTACTTAAAACAGATCAGAAAAAAAATGCAATGAGTTGTTCAAGAACCTGCCTTTCTAGCTCCATGCAACCACTTCCTAGGATAACAATTTTGCAGCTCTGTTTCAAAGGAGTGGAAGGTAAGCATTAGGGATTATGAGAGGAGGAAATCAAGGGCAAGCTCACACTTGCATGGTGTGGGCCTGCGCTGCAGGCAAGGGAGATGTCCACGGAGATGGAAGTTTTACTGCTTATGAAACATTCACACATCTGAAGGAGGGAGAAATCTAGAACAAACAAAAAATGATCCATACCACACAGATTCCTTTCAATGACTAATTTTCTGAGAGTAGGTAGCGGAAGCATTCCCAGAATCCTCTGACATGACAAAGATAAAAGATAAATACTCCCTCAAGTCCAGCTTGACAACTGGTGACTACATGGCAATGGCCAGAAATTGGGATCATTCTCATCAATCACACAAGATTTGCCCCTGCCTACTTTCAGGACAACTTTTTCAACTTTTCATTCTAGCTTACAACCTTGCATTGCTTGATAATCTGGAACCTGACTAACAACCAGGTGTGATTCTGTGTAACTATTTGAGAACAATCAAATTCAGCTAACCTGGTGAGGCCTTTGCTATAACTCTCAAAAGCACTTAACCAGCTTTTTCCATCAGATGCCCTCCAGATGAATTAGTATGGAACTGTGGGAGTGGAAGACCAAGTCTTCAGAGGACTCTACATTCAGAAAGGCTGCTCAAAACAAAGGAGCTGATGTGCAGTTTAACCATTTCCCAACAGTTTAAGATAAACTTAAACTGAACAATAGATACAATTTTATCAAATCAGGGATGAGTTCAGTATAAGTAGAGTGGGCAAAATTTAGTGATTATCATCTGATCATTTCAGTCTTTGTCATAGGCTTAAGCAACTCTTACTGACATTGATGACCCATAAGTGTCCTGAACATCAACTCCTCCTACTGTGTATCTGTATATATCTCTTACTTGGGAAAGGACATTTAAAATATTGTTTTAGGAAAGGTCACAAGCACAATACTGATAGAATATTTGTAGCTCAGGGTTGAACTGCGCGGTCCTTGCATATATGTTCTCTGAGCTTGGTTGTTGTTTTGTAGACATTTCATTAGTCAGCTAGGTAATATCATCTGTGTTGATGATGTTTATCTAGTTTGCTAATGAAACGCCAGCAAGAAAACAATCAAGTTCAGAAAGCACCAACAACTCTGAAGCACAATATTAGAAGGCACAGCTCTAATATTAAAGAACTGGCTGTTTTCTCAGGCCCTGGGCTAAGGTGGATGAAGCTCTTTGTGGTGTGCTTGTGTATGTTTTTGAGTTGTTGGCAGACTTTGGTCTTCTTTTTTATTTACCTTGTTGTTTCTTATTTGACTTTTTTTTTAATTGCTACATAGTGAGCTGCCCAAAGTGATTATAGTGTCAGGCAGCACATGAATCAAGTAAATATTAAGATGTTAAAATAACCAGAAAATAATGGAGAGAAAAACAGAAATGGGAAGGGCGTAGATAGAAAATATGCAATTTTAAATTTATAACAGATTTTACAAATATGAAGCTGTCCTATCATAAAGCCTATTCTACATAAACAAGTTAGCTTGCTTATAAAAGTATGCTTTGTTATGCAGTTAAAAAGTATAGTTTACACAAACAAAAATGAACCTAAAGTAATATCCTCACTGTTGGTGGTCATTATAGTGATTTACTTCTTTTGATCTTTGATTCTGATTATTTTATAAGCTTCATGATCTTCTGCAAGAAAGTTAGCCTACATTGAGACAAACTTTCTCACTGTTTCGCATGTTTGTTTACTCTCTTGAGTTGGCACATTTCCAAGCATATCTTAACTTTCTTCACCTCTTAATGAGTTAACATATCATTTAAAACAAAAAATAATTGGAAATTTTCATCAGCCCTTTTTCTCATGTATCCCAAATTTGGGGGGGGCAGGAGGGAGAAGGTTTGCAAAAAGAATAAAAAGCAATTTTTTTTCTCTTGATAATTTCCTGGTCTGCATATTTATATCCAAAAGGAACATGCACTGGTGGTAGATAGCATCGTGGGTTGTCCTCCATTTTTGTTGGCATCCATCAAATTCAGAAGCACTGGTGGTTAGCAGCTTAGTCCTCCATTTTTGTTGGCATCCATCAAATTCAGTAGAAGGCACTCCTCCACTTTTTTCCTTTTCCTTTAGCTTAGTTGTTGTTTTGTGTGTATCCAGATGGTATAAGCCAGGAGCGGAGAACCCACATGTAGTTTTTAAGAGTTCAACACTGGCTAACCTATCCCATTACTTTGTTTACAGTCCTTGCTGTAGGAAAGCTGCCAGATTGGGGCAAGGCGGAGAGAATTAAGAAGATGCTGGTTCCCCTTTCCCTAGAGCTGCTCTGTATTCTTACCTGAATTTGATGTCCCAAGGAACACGGAGAATGCAATTCTCTGCCTGGCATACTGCGCACACGGAAAGCTCCTTGCCTATCCAGCGAATGTGGACGCGCATTGCGCAGCCGGGTTCGTTCGTGCCAGGATTTTAACTCTTCTGTCACTGCCGCCTTGGAGAGAACTCGAGGCCCCACTGGGACAAAGTCCTTCAGGGATGGCGTACGAACTACCCTGCTGTGGGGTACAACAGACCTATGGAATCTAACTGGCACCGCTTCTTCCTTGTAGGCAAAGTGAGCTGTGCTGCCAGAGAGAAATGATGGCCGACCATGGCAGAGGTGGCTATTCGGCACACGTTCTGTGGCAGGAAAAAAACCTGGCCCTGAACGCAGGTTCTGAGGACACAGATGATGGTATTCTACTTCTTGTCCCTTGCAGACCTGGTTATGAAACAGCTGCATGGGCTCCTCCTTGGACACTACAGGTGCCGGCTTCATAAAGGAAATGTCTGGGCTGCTGCTACCAGCAGATGTTGTGTAAGAGATGCTGGAGACATCTGAACTGCTATCTTCTGAAGCAGAGTGAAAATTGGCTTTCGGAGCAGGATTGGGATTGGATGCAGAGAAACAGAACTCAGGGACAGTCACTGTATAGTAGGTGGGACGTCGCCTGGGCAGTGCACTTCTTCCTCGGGATTCCAAACTTTCCCGAGTGGAACATACCCTGTGGGGCCAGAACAAACTAGTTAAGACTGCAAATGTCAGGAGCAATTGTTCGATCCTGGGGGAAAAAAAACATGACACTATCTTCTCAAAACCTTAAGCAGCTTAACACAAACACTCATGACACGTGGACTTCAGAACTTCCATAGATTTCATTCTGTCTACTATGCATTCTACTTACGACTGGCCTTTCCTATCTCATCTCATACCTATGCCATAAATGTTCATTTAAACCAGGGGTGCCCAAACATGGCAACCTTAGGATGTATAGACTTCATCTCCCAGAATTCCCCTGCCAGGAGTTGTGGGAGTTGAAATCCACGGAGATTTTTAAGTTTTAGCTTACATGTGGAACTTAGATACATTCCAATCATTTTGCAATATCAAATTGTCCATATATTTGTTATTTTATTATTTATTTTGCTTATGATATTTATTCCTCCTTCTTCTCCTTCTAGCTGATGGTATTCACTAAACACTATTTTCTCATGCAAAGGCTACCTTCAGACGCATTAAACACTAGAAACTTTTTAAAAAGTGAAAGCTAAGATTCTCAAGGCTCTGTATTTTGGGACACACATCAAGGTCTGCATGAACTTAATTTATTCTTGCTACAATGTACTTTTAAAGTGTCTGCTTGTTGTCAAAATCCACTGTTGGATTAGGCAAGGTAACCATGGAAACATTAGAAAACTGATGGCAGAAAAAGCCCTAGTGGCCCTTTGAGTTTATTTATTTATTTATAATTATTATTTTTATATTTTAATTTTTGTCAGGTGATGGATACGTGTTTATCACAAGCAAGTTTAAGCTGCATGTTTAAAGCAGGTTAAACCATAGGAGTACTTTCAATGTACTGTACCTAAGGCTTTGTAATACAGTACCTTATCAGCTGAGACTGTCCTCTCCTTCCCGGGAATTCTGGGGTTGGAGGGGCACTGAAACCAGCCTGTCTTCTTACTTCCAGCTTCCTTGGAGGGTCTAGGGGACACAGGTGTGTCTCAACTGCCCTCTGAATGGAAGGGCTGGGTGCCGGTGGGGGCTTTATGCTTGCTGTGCTGTAACAGAACACAATGAGATAAAAAGTGAGAAACAGTTTTTCTGTCTATTTTCCAGTTATCATTGTTTTTCTACATGCAAACCAAGGGCCCACTGGTTAAGGGCTATAAAAGTCATTTTTTCCTCTTATTTCTGAAACAGAATAGAAGCAAAAGAAAAAAAAAACTGAAGATTCCAGAATGTCAATAAAACAACTGTTCAACTTTTAGCTACCTCTGATATTCTGGGTCAATGCTCCTCAAAGAACATTTCGATCCCAAATAAGTCAAGGACTACTTATATATGGGGTTGCCTTTGAATAGGGACCAGGTGTTTCCATCAGTACCAGGTCCAGACAGAATACACACTGGAGTTCCATACCATATTAAACCAGTGCTGCCATCCAGCTAGATTCAAGGTGTTAGTGTGAGTATAGATAGCTCCAGGTTCCTTGGGACCAGATTATCCAAAACAAGGTTTCAAGTACATGACCTTTACAGGCATCTACAATTTTGGGGGAAGACAGGGATTTGCTGTTTGAAATTTACATTAAAGAGGCCATTATCCATGATATGTCTTGTGGAGCAATATCTTTCCTGCAATGTGCCAAATCATGCTGGCATTTTTTAATTGTCTTTTTCAAAATTATACTTTTAAATTGGCATTATCCGGCCATTAAGTTCGCTAATATTTGTCTTGAAATGGATTTGTCTTGTAATGAAAGATGGACACTAAAGAGACAGGATACAACCAGTAAATACTGTAGATGTTGTCTCCAATTTTTCATCTACCTGAACTGCAGGAGCAGGAAAAAAAATGTTTCATGAAATGCTCCTAACATGGTATGTCCACAAAATATGATTTTTTAAAAATTGTTACGCTATTGCCATGATAAAATCAGAGTGTTAAAATGAACCACAACTTTCCCTAAATCCATTTCCTATTGCAAATCAAAATAATCTAACTACAATTTACTATGCTTTACTATTGCTGAGCACACTTGGGTTGTATCCCAAAAATTGTAAGCCGCCCTGAGTCTCCAGAGAAGGGCGGCATATAAATGTAATTAAAAATAAAAAATAAAAAAATAAAAATGCTAATTCATAATTTCATCTGTAGGCGCACAAGTAAGCGATACTTGCAAAAAATAGTCATTGAAACATTTGATGTCTATCACTGTTATCAGTGATTATTAATCAAGGTAAAGTTATTATTAATAATACACCCAGGATGCAAGATATAATCTAACTACAATTTACTATGCTTTACTATTGCTGAGCATTATCCCAAAAATTATGAATGAGTCTCCAGGATCATATAAATATATATGATTAAAAAATAAAAAAAAATAAAAATGCTAATTCATAATTTCATCTGATAATACTTTCAAAACATTTGATGTCTATCAAGTGATTATTAATCAAGGTAAAGTTATTATTAATAATACACCCAGGATGCAAGATATTCTGATGGCTTTTCTTATCTGTTCAATAAAGGATGCAATAAGGTAGATTAGTGCCATTTTAATATAGTGAGGAAAGGAGGATAATGTTAAGAATCAATGAATAAATTAAGATTTGAACCTGAAAGTTTAATTCAACCTGCCTGTCTTCAACAGTTGCAAGTACACTTTGCAACAGTTATGAGTTATGATTTACATGAATTCACCTCAATACTTTGAAATCCAATGGAGACATCCTAACAAAGAGAAAACCACAGTAGAAAGATCTAGTGAACAAATTTAACCTCAGTGTGCTGTTGGACCCCATCGACTTCTTGGGCTTCTCATAGGGCTTGTCCAAACTAGTTTCTTTCCAAGGGCTATTCTGGATGGGAGAAGACTCCACTTCAGCAGCTGGATAATGAGTTGAATCTTCTAGAAAGCCAAGGGAGGAAAGTTGCGATGAAGGACTGTGGTGAGACTGGATTTGTGTCCAAGGTGTAACTTTCGTTGGAAGGTGATGATTCACCACAGGGACTTCTTTAGAAAGAAAGGAGGATGATAGCTTATCACTACAAACTTGAATGTCCTTTAAGCATCCACTAAACTACCTTGTACACCTGCACTCCTTTACCAGCCCTTAATTAAAACAAAGGAGGACATTAAATTTGGCACCCTTGGACCGTTTCAATGAGATCCGTAATAAACATCCTTCCTTGCCTCCAAGCTTGGTAAAATATTGCAGGTAAATTTTTTGGTCACAATGTCTGGATATCATGCTGAGAGTTGTCATCAAATAGCTAATCTCTTTAGCTGAATAGGATGGCATTAAATAAAAACAACAGCAGCAGATTATTTAAATAAATATTTTTAAAATGACTAAAATAGCTGTCTAAATGTTTACTTACTAAGCCTCTGTCAGGCAAAACTTCTATTCTTAGAACCCCTGGGCATCATAACTCTAGCATGAAAAATTATTATTTAAAAAAAGACAATTTCAACTTCCCCAGAGTGAAAAATATTGCTCTCTCTCTCTCTCTCTGTGAGAGAGAGAGAGAGGAGGAGGAGGAGAGAGAGAGATGAGCTACAGCCTTCCCCTGAACCACTATTTGACTGGGCAAAAAAGTGTATTTATGAAAAATACAGTAATGAAGCATAGGTATGAATGTTATTACATTACCATGCAAAAATGACGTAACAAAATGTGTTCAAAGATACCAAAGTTAGTACAGGAAATCAGTAAAGAAAGAGGCCATTCTATTATAAAAAAAAATGCCCTAAGATCCTTTTGAGGTTGGCATGCAAAGGGAAGAGCCTCCCAAGTAAAGGCATTAGGGTCACACTTAATTAACTTACCTTCTTCCCTCACAGTCGTGTCCAACAAGCAATGTTCATCAGAGGCACTGAACCCTTAAGAAGAAATGGGGAAGGGCACTGTAAATGGGATCTGCAAAGCCTTTTGCTATTTAGGATTCTAGATATTGGATTTCATTCACTCTTCCCACTTATTTGCCATGTCCCCATCTCCTCCTGCCCTCCCCCCGTTCTGAGATCACTGAGCATAAACACCCCCACTGCATAATTAAAAGTGAGAAGTTGAGAAGTTCTGTGGGGGGCTTTCTTCCTAAAGATTCTATCAATTGCAGCAGTGTTTTTTGAGTTACTCATGCCATCAGAGAAAATATCAACAATTTGGCCTCCTTTGAGCTATAGATTTTCAAGCAGCTATTAGAATCTCTGACACTCACTAGAAATATGCAGTCATAAATCCCTCAAAGACCCACAGAAGGGACAACAAAAGCTTTTATCTTATTAGTACTGGGCTAACTCCAACAACCCAAACCACATCATTCAAGGCAAAGCATTCATGTACACAAACCTACCCTCCTCAAAGAAACAGTCCATGATAAAGCGAATTAATACTAATCTAAAGGATTGGGATGTGCATTTCAGGCAGCATTTTTCCACACAGTCAAAATATCAAATTGTTAATTAATAGCTCAAAATTCCTTTTACTCTTTAGATGTAGTGTGGATGAGACACGAGGGCAATTCATAGAGAAATGCCCGTAAGCTGATTCATTTCGAAGAGCTTACATAGGGTTCACTCTGAAACAACAGGTAGATGCTAATAACCACTAGTTTCCTTTTATGGTCCAGCCAAGGTGGACTCTGAGGTGGGGGGAGGAGGAAAGATGATCTCATTCAGTCAGTAAGATCTCCTGCACAATCTATGCAAACTATTGTCCTTCCACTCAACAAAGAGTGTCTTTGTGTGTAGGTTCAAACCCGATTAACTCTAGATACGGCTGGGAAAGACCCCTGTTAGAAACTCTGAGAAGCAGTTGACAGTTGCCTCAATGATCTTGTTTAAAATAAGCTGCCTTTTTGTGTTCCAGATACCCCAAACAAATAGTACAAGGTATCAAAGAAAACACTAAGTTCTTATCTGCAAATATTTACCATATGGAATTATTGGGCAAAAAGCAATGTAGTGGGTGCATAAGAAGCTACCCAGTTACCCCAGTGAATGCAAATATAGTTTCAAAACGGTCTGATCTAAGTATAGTATATAAAATCATACATTGCAATGTCCTACCTGTCAATGAATATTTCAGCTTCAACCATAACAATACAAGAGCACACAATAGATACAAACTCAAGGTTAACCGCACCAAACTTGATTGCAGGAAATATGACTTCAGCAACAGAGTGGTCAATGTCTGGAATACTCTACCTGACTCTGTGGTTTCTTCACCAAACCCCAAAAACTTTAACCTTAGACTGTCTACTATTGACCTCACCCCTTTCCTAAGAGGTCTGTAGGGGGCGTGCATAAGCACACCAACGTGCCTACCGTCCCTGCCCTATTGTTTCTTTTTATTTTTCTTATATGCATCCATTTCATGTATTCATAACTATATACTTATAGCTGTTATCTTATAATCGCTTGACAAATAAATAAATAAAATAAAATAAATAAAATTTTCATAGGAGAATATCTGAACTAGTAGATAATAAAGCCCACTACTGAAAGGAAGAAACGAATGAGCAAGGATTGATTATAATCCTGAAGTTCAAAATACGTTTATTCTATGTGCAAGTAAGTCTGAGTTCAGTACAGCTTACTTCTCTTTTCAATGTTCACGGGATTGCACTTTTGTCTGTAAAAATTACAGAATAAGAGACTTGGAAGGGACCTTGGAGGTCTTCTAGTCCAGCCCCCTGCTCTGGCAGGACACCTTGTACCATTTCAGACAAATGGCTTGTCCAATCTCTTCTTGAAAACCTCCAGTGATGGACTGTTCCACTGATTAATTGTCAAGCAAGTGACAGAGACTAAAGAAGAATCTAAAGGAACCTTCTACCACACAGGGTCTTGCAGGCATGTTTGTCAGAATTCCTAGGGAGTATGTCTATTAGCCCTGTTTCTGAGAATTCTGTAGTCCCAGCACAGCTGGAGGGCGGCAACTTGGGAAGCTAAGTTAGGTGACTGACTTTTTAAGGGTTAAATCTGATGCCACTGAGCTTTGCGTCAATCATTCACAGCAGGCTTCTACATGTTTCCTCCTCCAGCTGCCTCTCCCTGCCTTTTTCTTCCCTTGAGTTCTCTTTGGTAACCACTTACAGAAAATTTCCCTTGGTAGCTTATCACAGCAGGAAGAAGCCATAAAAGGTCAGCTTCCTGCTTTGAACTGGGATGAATTCCACCCAAGCCGTGCCTGTCAAAAGTTCATTTAACCTGTTTCTTATGATTTACAGGGACATGTACTTAATCCTAACCTCTGTCTCATTTCCTGACAATCTTTTTTAATTTCAAAGTCCACTTCCTCATAACAACAAAGAGCCTTGTGGCAGCCTAAAGAGAAACAAATCTATTTTAACAAAAACTATTAGACCTTAAGGTTTTGTGAGACTTCTTGTGTCCGCCTCTACTTTCCTTGTTTGTAGGTTTTCAGTCAAAGCAGGTTTTAATTTTATTCTCTCTAGTGGCTATACATAAGAAACCAATTAGCCTGCCCTTGGTAGAATTTATTCTTATTACCCTCACCTTATTAAGTTTTAAGGCCTTTTTTTTCATATCAAGCTTGCTTTCCAAAATATATACTTACAGCTTTGCTTTCCAAGCCATGTAAGAGGTATTTTAAAGTCATTCAGTGCAGCATTTGTATAAATTACAGAAGGGTAGCCCACCTGTAGGCTGCCCCTAATGCAGAGCTGTGAAACTCGTGGCCCGCAGGCCGGCTGTGTCATGTTCTGGCCAAGCCCACACCCGGTTTAGCGAAGGGGGGAAAGGTCACGATACATCACGTGACAACACGAGTTTGACACACACACCCCTGCTCTAATGGTCCCTAGGAAAAATGATGCAAAATGAGCACGCCTCTAACACATCATGGCCAGGGCTGGATTTGATTGTGGGGTTACTGTTGTTTTACTTCCTTGAGGACTGTGCAAAGCTTATGCTTGGCTTTTACATACTTCATGCTTCAAGATAGCAGGAAATAAAAGTTCAGTGGTGTGGCTGGATGAGGCAGCAGGAATTACAAAAATGAATTTCAGATATAGAACTGAATTAGATAACCATGCTCCGGATTGATTCCACTTACCTTCTAAGGCTGGAGCAATGGTCTTTATCTGGGACTGCTGTTTGGATGCCAGGCGATAGTCACAGAGCGCTTGCTCCAACTCCTTCAGTTTCTTTTCCTCTTTCAAAACGGCGCTTTTCCGCCGTTTTCGAACCTGCTTGGCAAGATTTTCTTCTTTGGAAAGACACCGAGCAGCTTCAGCAATCTGCAGCTGCAGAGCCAGATCTCTCTCTAATGTGCTCAGCGGATCCTGTAGAAAAAAGAGGGAGAGTATATTCTAAAAATCTTGCCTTTTCTGAGTGGTTCTTAGCAAGGGGTGGTGTGACGGGCCTTTTAAAGAGAATAGAAGGGGGATCTAAAGTGTCAGAACTTAGAGTCACTCCTTGAAGAAGTCAGCACAGGTCTGACATCATCACCCCATTCTCTGCTCCAAAGACTCCTTTTGTGAACATCTTGGTAATTAAACATGATGCATCCTTTTTACCTAGTTATGTTTTGAAAGCTTTCTAGTAATACACTTAGTCATTGTAAGGTGCTCTGGGGGTTTCCATAGAAGCCAGAAGCCAGCCATGTTTTGTAAGGCTTTGTGCAACAGAAATCTGTGTGAATTAGGGTTGTCACTGGTCATGCAAGTAAATCTTTGCTGTGTAAGAGAAATAGCTTTTTTTTGTTTCAATGATTATTTTGGGCTAGATGCTTTTGTATGGGATGGGGAAAACAGATAAAAAGAAGAAAAGTGAGAGGAGGGGGAAATCAATGTTTTTAACAACTTTCAGAAGAGCATGTTCAGCATGCTACCTTTGAAATCATAGGAGTAGAAGTCCACACATCTGAAAAATACCAGTTGTTAAAAAACACTGTTTTAAAGCATAGTGTATTGTTCCACATAGGAAAAAAAGGTCTCTGGCACAAAAGGATTGTATGTTTGTTTGATTTGCTCAATGAATGACTGATGTTCCAGGCAACGTGTCATAAAAATCTGTGGAACATAAGTAGCAACAATCCAAATGGCTCACAAACTAATAAAAGAACTACCACGTAGATCCCTGTTGGATCTGCTAGGCAAATATGGCCTACTGAAAAACAGCATTTCGCTATCCTCAGTTGCAGAAAAGATTCCAGAGTTCCCTTGCACATACCGTATGCATGTGCACATAAGAGCATAGGCATACATGTGTATATATATATATGCAGTGAGCATTCTAGTATGAGAAATTCTACAGGGTGATGGAGACAACAAAATGAAGCTCCTTCAGGCATAGGAGTGCGTAAAGATAGGTAATTAATTGGATTTAGACTGAAGATAAGTTAACTCTTCTGGAAATAACATCTCCCTTCTGGTTTAACTATGACCTCAGGACTTATTGCCCTTGAAAGATTTTCATGATTCATATAATTATGCTGAGACTTAGTGGGCAAAGTACACTATGTCTCAAATCATTTTTCCTAATAGTTATTTTTATATATATTGAACATTCAATAAACAAGGAAAAACTAACAGGGCAAGGCCATGCTTAGCATACAATACAAGCAAAGGTGCATATTATCATGTTTCTAAAGTTATGGGGAAAGATGGGCCAAGATAATATTGCACAAGGTACCAGACACTTCCCTCACTCAATTTAATTCTCCTGTCACATTTGCAGCTAGAATAATTAAAGAGCAATCACAAAGAATGATTTTCAGCTCTTTCAAGGCATGCTTACAAGCAGTGTAGGGATGCTAATCCAATTTAAAGATTTAGGTGGTGATTATTTTGGATTTAAGCAATCTGCAGTTAAAAGGGCGTGCTCTTTTGTATATTCTCCTGAACTGATGTCTAAGGCAAAATTCCCAGCTGCCTGCTGAATCTAGCAAACCGGATGAGAAAAAACTATCTACAGACTAAGCAGATATCTTCTGTTTCCAGTACAACAGGTTCCTAATAGTTGAGGAGGAAACACAAAGTAGTAAGCAATATTTCAGTGAGCTTGGAGCTTAAGGAGAAAAACAAAACCTTCCCAAGATTAGAGCAGCGTGTGAATGTACATGCTCATGCCTATGAGTCTGTGTGTGTGAGACCAAGAGAAGCAATGGGCTTCCAAAAGAGCAATTTTATTTAGCACCACACTCTTTGCCTCCCATTCAGGCAAATGAGAGAACAAACAGCACATCACATGCCACCTGTACTCTGAGATTAGTAAAACTGAACAGGACACAGGCAGGAGAGGGACTCTTTGCAAAAAAAAGACACTGCATCCCACATCTTTGATTGGAAGAAAACCCGAGACTTCCATGTCCCTTTGGGATGATTTAACTACTGTCACTTTTGACTGAAAAATCACTTTCAGACACTTTTTCTTTAACTGGGAATCCCTAACTTGTAAAGATCCCATGCAATCTTTTTCTACAGAGAAAAAGTTTACTGGATTAGCTGTACCAGATTTCAAAGGGAGACCGAACTTTATGTATAAAACAAACCATGCTTCTATAAAAGTCGACTCTGTGTGTGTGTGTGTGTGTGTGTGTGTACACACACACTACTAGATAGGGCTTTAATTATGAAATTGTCCAGCCTCACTTACAAAATGCTGCTGGGTATCTTTCATTTGGAATCTGAAGTTATTCCTGTCTTTTTTTATTTACCTGCTCCTTTTACTGGAGCAGGAAAGTTGGAAATGCTATATATTGGCTTTTGACTGGCAGTGTTAGGATCCTTCCACCCTGAAGCACCTAATTCTATGAAAAGAACAACAGGTACACAATGATCAAGGTGTATAAACCAGCTAACTAGGAGGAAGAAATATCTTTTCTCAGCCTCAGTGCTTCTTGAAGAATGTTCTGTTGCTTTATGGCTGAACCTGTAGAAATGTTTAAGTTTCAGAACACTGGCCCAATCTTTACTGAGATGGCCTTATAAAGATTAAGAAGTAACAAGGAGCCCTTACCAAGCAGGTTAAGAAAATAGAGATGCCAGACTTGTACTGAGCTAAGATCACCAGCACTGCTCTTCTTCCACCCTGTCCCAAAAAGCCTTAGCAGCAGAAGTTCCCATGACTACTGCCATTAACAACTGGAGCAAGCAAAATTAGGTGCTGATCTGGTAATCCTGCTCAGGCACCTTTGGAGGCCAGAATATCAAACAGGGATTCCCAGAATCTCTTTCCCAATCAAACTAATTGTGTCCATGTCTGAATTGCAATCCAATTGTTTTTTTTTTCTCCTGGAATCTATTTATATTTACATGCTGATTCAGGAAGCAAAACCTCCTGGATAACTCAAATGTCTGTGCTCATCCACATTCTCTAAACCCCCCCCAAAAGCTGTGAGCAAGATGTCTTACTGCTGCTGAAAAAATAGCCTTTTGGTCCAGTTTGAAAGCAGCACCAATTCGACGGCGGACCTTTGGGGGTTTCTCTCCTGGTTTCAGAGGATACTCTGGAGACAGCATTCCTGTCAACTCCTGCCAAAATAAAAATAAAAATGTAGAAGCAGCGTAAGTCAAGGAGATATTAACATTAGGCAATGTAAAGCAGCTGAACTGAATCTCATGAAACAGCAGCATATTTATTATTAGCTAATTTATTAATATATTTCTCCTGCCAGATAGGAGGAGAGATATTTATATGATTTTTCTGCTTTTGCTGCCATAATGATTTAATAGGCCTTGGGCACTGCATTACCTTGACCTGGAAATAGGATACTATTTGCTCTGCTGCCTGAAGTAGCAATTTAACCGAGATTGCTGCTGGAGCTGATTGCCAAAGGGGCATAGGCAATATCTAATCTATTTATTTAGCACAGCACCATAGTGTATTTTATTTAACTTTTTTGAATTTGCATTTAGGCAGCAGGCCTGAAAATGGGCTTCAGTACAAATGCATGTGTGCACATGCACACACACACACACATCAATAAAAGGAGACAAATAAGTTCATATTAATTTTAATGGGTTTGGTATGCAGTTAGCTTTTGGCTTTTTCTTATTTCCTAAATAGCCTTCAGTTAATTTCAGGCAGAGAGAATGACCAGAAATTGATGTTGGGGGAAATATCCAAGATTGAATTCATTGCAAGCTAATTTCTAAACTCATTATTTTTAAGAGACTTTTTGTAAGTTGGTGATCAGTCAAACAAAGAAACAGGAAGACAGTCAATGAATTGATCCAAGGGAAGAACTAGATCCTAGACACAATTCAGGAGGAGACACAAAAGACACAATTCAGGAGGAGACTCCCAATAGGGAAACAATGGGAGACAAGTTTAATATTAACTTAGCAACTTTTTTGGACCCAGTTCTGCTTATACATTGTCACAGAAGATAACAATGGCTTGATGGGACGGGTTTTATTTGGTAGAAATTTCCCCATATTCACATATCAACTAACTGCTGCACTGTACGGCAAAGGGGGAACTTCATAGGTTTATTAAGGAACTTGAAGGGAGACACTTAATTGTAGTTTTAATTAAAAGACTTGAGTTGCTTTACCAAGCTATTTCTTAAATGATGCATGAACTTCTTCTATCACAGACCAAGTGTTGGTGAGATCCATTTTACTCTTTCACTATCCTCACACTTAGCCTAGGTATCACTTGATCTCTATAGAAAGCCCTTCTCATTTCCTTGGACAGCCTATAAGCCTATATGGCTTAGGTCCGGGGTATTTACGGGACCATCTACTGCCTTTAACATCTTCCCAGCGTCCCGTGCGCTCCCACAGACAGGGCCTCCTCAGGGTGCCGTCAGCCAGACAGTGTCACCTGGCGACCCCCAGGGGGAGGGCCTTCTCTGTGGGTGCACCCACCTTGTGGAATCAGTTGCCCGTGGAGCTGCAGATGGCCCCTGACCGGCGATCCTTCCGTGCGGCCTAAAGACACAGCTTTTCCAATAGGCCGACCTGGACTGAAGGGGGGGGGTTATTGTTTTATTATAATATTGGCTGTTTGCCGCTTTTAATTAGAATTTTGGGATTTGATTTAATAGTTTTTTAAAATTCTAAATTTTGTATTGTTTTTTTATGATTGTGAGCCGCCCTGAGTCCTTCGGGAGAGAGGGCGGCATATAAATCCCAAAAATAAATAAAAATAAATAAAGACAATGGAATCCCAACCCTTCCACACATGCATTTTTTCCTGTAGGAATGCAGCTTACATATCCCTAATAAGGTTAACAATTCTACAATTCTCTCGGCTCCTTACTGCTTCACGCAAACACAGTCTTCGTAGCTCCTGTAAACAGGCTTCCAGACGTTCCTCAAGGGCTTTTTGCTGCTTCCTCATGGCTTGTGTCAAGTCCTTCATTGCAGCCATGGGGCTATCAGGACCTGAAAGAATAATTAAAAAAAATCCAGATTGATTTGTCAACCTGTATTGAAAAGAAAGCTTGACGGGGTGGATTTTGATAATATTTGATCAGTCAGGCAGAGATGGCCTTTTGCAGCTTCTTTGAGCACAGGGCGGGATTGTAAAGGTATCTTCAAGACCAATAACACTGTTATCACAAAACTGTGTCTAACTTCAAAAGAGCTCTTCTGAAGCTCATCGGATGAGGCATGGAATGTGTCCAACTGCAAGGACAGAGTAGTTCCATTTCACAGACACTAGGCAGGTCAAATTTGTTACAGACAATATGAAGACAAGGCCTAATGGCCAATATCCCTAAATGCAATCTTATTAGCAAAGAAACAATAAACTTAGTTATTGCTCTGCCCATGGACTGAGGAAGAAGTGCCAGGCATTGATTTTTTTAAAGCCTTAAAATATATATATATATATATATATATATATATATATATATATATATATATATATACACTAGTTCTATACCCATGCTTCGCTATGAAACTATGTGGTTGAGCTTAGTTTTTGGGGAGGAAAATAAGGGGAAAAATTGTGCCTCTGCCTACCAGCATCCATCGGTATTCATTTGCCTAGCATCCTGTCGGTGTGTGAGAGAATTGAGGGCTGTTTGCAAAGTGTTACAATATTGCTGTGTGAGCAAGAAGGAGACAGCAAGGAGCCTGGACGTGGCTTAGCTCAACTGTTCTGTACTAAAGCTGGTTGCTGCTGTGAAACTGAAACTGAAACTCCTCTCCTCTGCTTGTGTTCTGCATTTAGAACATATTTCTTTTCAGGTGGGGAGGGGGAGTAGAACTCCTTAACATCAGAGTGTGTTAATAATAATATACAAAATACTAATGCTCTGATGGTCATTTCAAAAAATCCTTTCTAATGAACACCTCGAAGCCAAGAGGACCATACGTGCCAAATTTCAAGTTTGTAGGCTTTACGGTTCTGGAGATTTTGTGATGATGCGTGAGTGGTATTTCGCATAGATAGATAGATAGATAGATAGATAGATAGATAGATAGATAGAAAATAGATAGCAGATAGATAGAAGGTATCAGGGCTCTCACTTAAGAGAATTCTACACAGAATTTTTTCCCATGGGATCAGAGGTGTTTGGTCAGCTTTATGACTCCTTTCAAGCACATGATATCAGCCCATACAGGTTTGAATCCAACAGGGCATTGACAATCAGTTCCATATACATGATTCATAATGTAAGGCAGGGCAAGATTCTGTCAGCAGGTTCTAAATTTGGTGGCACTGAAGAAAGAGCAGTCCTTATTCAGATGTGAGAACTATATATGATGATAAAACTCCTGGGACCCAAAGGAATTTGCTGAGGAAGCAGAGGTTGTATGATGAATCCCCAAATTTATTTACTTCAAAATCCATTTTCCAAGTGCCCATGGAACTAGCTTTTCTTTCTTTCCAAACTAAGAAATCCAGCTAGGTGTGCCACAACTGAGCTTTTTTTGTAGTCCCAAGAGTTTCCAGAGTAAAGAAAATACTTTTTCATTATGCTTGTACTTCTTAATGCTGCTTTTATCCAAGAGGCTAAAAGGAATATCTAGGTTTGCACCCAGCCCAGACCACAACAGAACATGTCTTGTTGGCAATTAGACTACATCATCATTGGGATAATCCACATCAGCTCTTCCTTAGGATTTCCCTTGTGTTATTAAGGATGCTATGGTAATTTGTGAGAGACACCAAACCATCCTGAGAAAAAGAAGAATCAGTGGGCCTGACGAACACACACTCTCTCTCTAAGCTCTTATACTTCTTGCCTGTATGAAGAAAGGCTCTAAACCAGAGTCACATCAAAGGCGGGGCTTATGAATCTTGCCAGGTTGTAAAATAGCCTGCTTTGTTTTGACTTAGTGGGATATGTACACTCAGCTCCTGTAATTTATTCAATAAACTGTGATTAAAATAAATTATGAATCAGCACACAGCATGGGCATGTACCACTTTCCTATACCAGGAAGCATTTAACTGTATATGCATTACCCTTGCTGATTTGTGGCTAGATTATTATTTTTTGCTACAAAAGGACAGTATGTGGCTCAGAGTTTTTTTAGCGATTCAACAATTTTTAAAGATTAAGAAATAACTAAAGACATACAAGGCATCAGACAAGAGTCATGCAAAAAGAATGCCATGTATTTCATGCTTAGATTTCTAATAAAGTAGCTTCTCAAGAGTTTGCTTCCTCAGAAAAAGAAGAGATTAATTCTTCAATATAATAGCTGGCAATTGAAAAGCTCTGCAGTGGGTAATAAGTTATATTGCTAGGTTTGTGGCAAGCATCAGGCCAAAGACAAGACTCCACCCTGCCCTTTCATTCCTCAAATCTGATACAATTATTGTTGTCACCAGCTCTGGTTCCTGTCCAAGTTCAATTCCTATTTTGCAAGACTGCCCTTCATCACTTCAATGTAAAGACTATATCTTGCGCAACATCATAACCCATCTGAGACATAGCCACACTGATAAACTCTGACTGTTGAGCCAGCCATGACTAACAAGGTGTGGGATTCTGCGCACAGCTCTATTTTGTGTCAATTGCAGCCAATGACTGTTAGCAACAGCAATAGAGTCTAGCCTAAGCAAACCTCGGTCTACAGCAAGCCATGGAAGAAAGACCCCAGCAGAGTATATATTGTTGCTTAAACTTGTTGACACATGAAAGCATCCAGGAGATGTCTGCATTTTTCCAAGAAGAAACTTCCCCATTAGTCACTTACCGGACTGGATTATGATGCCACTGTCCGTATCACTGGTCTCATCTTTATTCTTACTCTTCATGGTCAAACCCAGGATGTGGAGAGAGACAGTATGATCACACCTGGAAAATGCTGTAATGTCTTCTGCCAATACAAAAAGGGCATGACTGAGGTGTGCTTTATACAAACACAAAGTAAGCAAGAACAATGCTAAAAGAAAGGGCTGGATGGGGGGGGGCTTTCCACTGACTGAGGAACTTGCTGTCAGAACTTGGTTATCTAAAGGCCTCTATCTTGCAAAGGTTCTACTTAGGGCTCCAATGTGGACCAGACCAACATACCCAAGACCAATAGTGTGCTGACAAATATTTAACATCTGGTTCCATTGCTGCTGCCTGTCAGGCCCCTGGTGGGGACTGACTCTGAGGAAGAGGAGGAACAGCCAACAGGGAGTGGAAGTGTGACTCCAGAGGTGGTGGAGGAGGCTGGGGAAGGGCAGAGGCCGACTGAGCAGTCAGAGGAGGACCCAGGCCCATCCCCTATCCATCCTAGGGCACGCAGGGAGGAGAGGATCAGGGTAAAATGTAGTCTACTCGGGAGGAGACGGCCATGATCCTCTTCGTGGGTTGCAGGTGTGAGATTTGCATAAGAGTTTGGACCTGTGTGCTAACAGACGCTGGAGACAAATTAGTGTTTTATTCCTAAAGGTTTATTTTGGTTGGCGTTCTTCCAACGGACTGTACCTGGTTATCTTCCTGAACCTGGTCTGTCTTGGAACTTTATTCAGTGAGGTTTGGTTTTGGTTTTTGCTTCATTATCGGCTCTTTGAATTTGAACTGTGTTTCTTTCCTTTGAAATGTTATTTTGAAAATAGTTTACTCCTACACTGTGAACAATTAAACAGTGAAGCCAAGTTGAAGGCATTAAAGGACTTTTAGTTATGTTTTGGGTTTTGTTATATTTCTGATACACTCTGGGTCCTTACACTGCCATACTTTATCACTAGACGCTAACAGCTTATTGCACACTAGGCATCAGGGCTAAACTTTGCTTTCAACTGGCTCACAAAGTTCCGCCCCACCCCCAAAAAATCAACAAGTGATTCTCATAAGCCAATATGAGCAAGCTTCATCATACTACTGCCCCAAGACTCACATTTCATTCCTGCTTCCTGACAGTTAGAACAATTAATCAGTGGAATGACTTGCCTACAGAAATTGTGAATGCTCCAACATTGGAGGCTTTTAAGAGGAGACTGGACAATAATTTGTCTGACATAGTATAGGGTTTCCTGCCTGTTATTCTATTCGAGAACCAACCGCCCTGTGTGGGCCCACAGGCAGGGGCTCCTTGGGGTGCCGTCTGCGACCCAATGTCACTTGGCGGTGCCCCGGGGAACAGCCCCCGCCCTATGGAACCAACTACCTCTGGGACTCAGTTTGGCCCCTGACCTCCGCACCTTCCGCCATGATTTAAAAACTTGGCTCTTTGAACAGGCTGGGCTGTGCTGACCTCCAGGGGGGGCTTAAATTTTTAGTTAATCAGTGGATTTTAGCTCTATTTGACTTGTATTGTTTAATGTCATTTTTAGGTAATTATTTATTGTTGGTTTTTTAGCTGTTAGCCGCCCCAAGTCCCTTTGGAGAGGGGGTGGCATACAAGTCAAAATAAATAAATAAATATTCTATTCTATTCTATTCTATTCTATTCTATTCTATTCTATTCTCACCTTCCAAAAATTTTTATTCAGTAAGGAGAAATCATTTGACTGTGACAATGTCTATGGAGATTTTCAATCTTCCAGGTTATGGATGTCCCAAAGGTGCATCTCCAAAAGGCAAATGGACTTCTTGGTTTTCATTAGAAACCTAAACATGAACTATGTGGATTCTTTTTGCATGAATGTTGTATGATGCCTTGTGAACTGTGTCTCAGTGCCTGATCTGGCACACAACCTCACAATCAAACAAAATAAAAAGGGTTTTGGACTTCTAATTATTGCTGAGCTACAACTCCCACAAGCCATTAGAACTTATTACAATGAATGAGGCTGCTAGCAGTTTATATTTAAAAACATCTGGAGGGCTACAGTCTTAACATAAAGAGGAGTTGCTTTCTGTAAACCTGTTGAACATACAGTATCTAATGAAGGATATGAAAAGGGGTAATCTCAGATGTAAATTTAAATAATCCAATTCACATGGAATACAAATTTAAATTACCTTGTCACTAAGATTGCATAGAACCCTAACTAGAATTAATAATAAGAAGTTAATATTTTATAGTGAAACTGAACATATAATAATTCAGTATTATTACCTAAAAACTGTAGGAAGGGGAAGTGCCTCTAAGTTAGTTCAGACAGAGTGAGAATCAAACCAGGACATGCTGATATATAACCCAAGTCTCCCAGCCATTAGGTTCCACTCATTGTTAATAACTAAACCAAACCAGAAAACACACTTCCAGTCTGGAGAAAATTGTGGGGAGACAATTGGGGGAGATAGAGATAAAGAGATGGAGGGAGGGAGGGAGAGAGAGAGAAAACTTGCTGAAGAGAGAGAATTCTTATCTCCCTTATATGTTATCGTTAATTTTGTGATGATGCCATGTGGCCAATCGTTTCACTGCTGCTTTCCCTCCCCCCAGCCCCATAGCAAAAAGTAGAAGCTATAGAAGCTACACCATAAGGTTGGCAGGAAGGGCTAAGCAAACAACTCCAGCATTGGAAGAAGTGAACCATGAGACCTCATCGCAGAATGGGCCATTCAAAACTGGAGCGTTATATGGTAGGGATCACTTTTTATTGCTTTCCCAGCAGCCAGGGTGACTCCAAGCCTTCCTCTTTGCAACCATACTTGTTTGCACAGCACTTCCCCACCCCTACTGGGTGAGTCAATCTGAAAGTCACTCTGAGTTTCTGTCTGGAGCTTATCACAGGACTGCCAGTCTCCCGGGGGAGAAAAAAAAAATAACAGAAGGAGGTGGACAGACAAGGTTCACAGCTGTTACTGAGCTGTATGACCTAAGGTGATGTTGCTTAGACCTGTACAGATTATTGCTCACTCCAAACTGGCATAAGAGGCTGTGTGGGTAAGGAGCCTGTTCCTCTGCCTCCCATAACAAACAATCCCATTCATAAATTGAAATAGGCAACCACACACCTATAGTCCTGCACACTTTCCTCAGAACAATATAATTCCCACAATTATAACATATATCAGGCTTTCTGTTTTGGATCAGACATTAATAACTTCTTTATGAGTAAGAGTTAACTCTCCAGCCAGGAAATTAAAGTACAAGCTCATAATGCTCCTGCTTTTATGGCCAGTAAATAAAAGAATCAGCTCAATGGTTCAATGAATGGTACTTTCAAGAGTGCTGGCTTCCTGGATCTGATTCTTGTCACACAAAAGAATGTCTGTTGTTTCCAAATGTCCAAGCCCACAATCCATCTACTAGTAGTTCAATTTTGTCCTATCTGCTGTAGGCTGTACAACTCCAGTTTGCCCATCTCTCCTTTCACCTGATATCTATCTTACAAATTAGCAAGTCCATGGCAAAAGCCATTATAGCTTTGGAATCTCTTCCCAATGAGAAAATACACAAGCTTTAAGTATTATGGAGAGTTGAATGCTCTCTCATATAGACAAACTATGTGCAGAAGCCTTTCTCAAATTGGCAGGCAGCATGGCAATTTTGTTAATTGCACTTCCAGCATTTCAGGTTGGAGATTATTACTATGTAGACCCATAGATACAGATCATGCAAATAATTGTTTTGTTTAGTGTACATCTTTTATGATCTTGCAGGTTACTACATCCAGAAAAACATTCTTTTTGGCCTTCATACAACCCTTTCCCCCCTACAAACCAAAGTAAAAACATTATATATGAAAAATTCATCATGGAGAAATAGCAAATATGTATCAAAACTACACAACATGCTTTACAATGTACAATCAAACTTCTCAGAATTCATATAACACCTTTTTAAGGGCTTTACATATTGCTGTGAATTTTGCCAGGGGCTTTCAGATTAGAGAGCAGCCTGTTCTTATTGACATTCAATTACACAACCACAAAGATGTGACAAGGGTACAGACCAACTGATCTCAGCTAAGTTTTAAGTAGTGAGTTATGACCATGCTGGCTTGACCATTGGCCAAGCCAGTATTTAACAGGACACATATTGACTATAATCCTGGTTCATGCAAACAGAAATACAATGCAGAGAAATTAAAAACTATACAGCAGGAATGTGGTTTCTGGAGAACTTATCTTCATATTTATCAAGTCAATTTGGAACTAGTAGCCACTTAGTTAAATCTAGAATCAGAAACAGATTAGGGAGAAAGATTTAGCCTAACTATTTTTATGATAGTTTTCCCCTCCAGTGTCTCCCTCAAAACTATAGGATATCCCATGTCTGTCTTTCCAGTTTTCAAATATGAACACTCAGACCCTCAGTTCTATTTAATAAAAAGTGTCTTTTGGTTTTTCAGAAAATTCCATAATAAAGCACATATTGCAAGAATAGATATGTAAGAAAATCCCTTAGATCAGACCTTTATCCCAGTTGGTTGATACTATTGATAATGCAAACTTCTCTCCTCCAGTCTGGGCACCCTCTAAAAGTTGTATCTGTACATTTCTCAGTAATAAATATGATATCTGGGAATTCTGGACATGGAGATACACAGTTTTGGAGGAAGCCCAAGTTGAAGAGAGATTTTAATGCGCTAGCAACAACTCTCCAGATTTTTGTGCCTTTCTGTAGATGCCAAAAACTAAACCAGGACTTTTTTAAAAAGCAAAAGAGGCATTCTACCAAATAGATGAAAGGCAAACTTGAACGATGGACAAAATGTGGATCAGATATTAAGAGGCAACATAAATTGCAAGGTCATCAGGAGGGGAACAATCTCACTATATTTTCTGGGATTGGATTAACAAGCCATGTCATTCACAAGGCACATACAGGATACATTTTGAAGTGTAACAAAACTAAGAAGCATTTTAGAAAAGACTGAATCTAGAGCCAAGTTTAGCTTTTTAGGGATAAAGATATTAAACAAGATAAAGGCACATTTTCTATTTGATTATGAAGCTAAGAAATAGGTGCATGTGTGCTTTTTATTTCTAAGATACTTGTGCCAGTCAGCTACAAGCTTTCAATAATTTAAAATAAAATAAAAAGTAGAATCCATACATGTCCAAGCATAACAATTTAAATAATTCCATTCAAACTGCAGTTTTAAAATGGCCTTTTTCAAAATAGTGCAAGGCAGAGCTAGGCCACTTCACCATATCAGAGGAGGAAGAATGGTTTCTATATATCACTTGTTACTCCCCTTTTCTAAACCTGCTGCTTAGTGCAATAGATATAAAAGACACACTTTGCCCTGTGTGGTAGGAAAGAAAAGAAGAAGAAACTAAACCTTGGTAACTTAACTTAATTAATCCCAAATTTTAATTATTAGCTGGGCTTACTAATCAAAATCACAAATTGCAACAGACCCTCAAAGGCTGCTATTGGATGATGAATTTTACTTTCTGGTTGAGCCATGTTGAGAAAGCTGTGTTTTTCCCCCTTCAAGCTATCGCAACCTGAAGCCACAGGTAGAGAAACAAAACTTGTCTCCACATTAAGATATAGATGCAGATCGATGAAAATAACCTAACAACAGAAGATGACTTCTACTAAATGGCCATAGCATCCATCCTGGCCAAAAAAGTCAACCAGCCCACTCTAATCTTCTAAATATGTAATCAAACAAAGACTTCAAATAAATACAATCCTAGGAACCGTATTAAACCGAAATCTACTTCTTTTATCTTTGCGCCTATATTCCAAAGCAAACTTTGTCTTCCATTTAGTTACAAAAGTTGTACCCATGCTTGATTATTTCTCCCTGATAATGTTCATGTTTATTTATTTTTATTTATTTATTTTGTCAATCGCTTACAAGATAATAAGTATAAGGATAAACATGGTTATGAATACATGAAATGAATACATATAAGAAAAATAAAAGAAACAATAGGACAGGGACGGTAGGCACTTTAGTGCACTTATGCACACCCCCTACAGACCTCTTAGGAAAGGGGTGAGGTCAATAGTAGACAGTCTAAGGTTAAAGTTTTTGGGATTTGGGGAAGAAACCACAGAGTCAGGTAGAGTATTCCAGATATTGACCACTCTGTTGCTGAAGTCATATTTCCTGCAATCAAGTTTGGTGCGGTTAACCTTGAGTTTGTATCTATTGTGTGCTCTTGTATTGTTATGGTTGAAGCTGAGGTATTCATTGACCGGAAGGACATTGCAATGTATGATTTTATATACTATGCTTAGATCAGACCAATCTAAATATATATATATGTATATAAAACATATATACAGACACTATATACAAAACAGCAAAATCTGACTGATTTAAAACATTAAACAACTAGGGTTTCACAAAGTCCTTAGGGAAGTTATTCTGTTTGAAGCTACATTTCCTCCACCACCCTTCCTTGCCCTCCTGTGTTTCATTGCCCCACTCTTGCCCAAATATTCCTCACCTTCACTCTATTTTTAGTTCTCCTCCTGTAGTTCATGCAATCTATTCCCTGCTGATTGGCTTTGGTCTAATTGTACAATCATCTCTCATGATTACAGAAGAGGTGGGGAATATGTGCTGTGTACTTGAGTCAATTTAACAATCTTGTTGGAATTCTGAGAAAGATTCAACCTTCATTTTTATCCCTGTTTCTACATTGCTGTAAGCAAAGAGCAACCCCCTCCCAGTTTATCTATGTGATGCTAAAAAAAGTGATGTGATACAGGAAACAAATACAGTGTTTCTGGGTTACTTCAAATCACACTGTCCATTTGGTAGTGAAAAGGAAATTTGCTACAGGTAGCCAATTAGAATAAGATAAAGGCTTTCTACACAGAATTATTACCGGTAGTTTCCCTGGGCAAAGAGCCCAGTTTTTATTTAACTTCTGAGCATAGAGAGTTTTAATCCATTGATTAGCCTTAACTATATTCTCAAACTTCCATAAATAGCTAGGTTTCAGTGCTCATTGAGTTTATGATAAATTTAAAAAATATGTTTCATAGGTAAATATCAAAACATTACCAACACTGCAACTACAACAGCTGGAGTAGCATAGCACACTCAAGTTAGTGAAAGCCTTTGTGGCTGCACTCACACAGCAATTTTAGTACCTCAATGTATTGCACAAATTTACAAATGGGTTAATCCAGTAAACAGTTATGGATGTTGTATGAAACCAGCCCATACATATCAATGCATCTATTAGAGGTCTAAAAGATGGTGATGATTCTATTCTTTTATTTAAATTTATTAGCTGCCCAATTCCAATGCACTCTGATTTTTTTTTAAAAAAAGCTAGTTGAGATACAGATTGTGAAAACAAAATAGTGGGAAGTAGTGTTTAAACCTTTCCCTGTCCCCTATTTTCTGAAATGGGTTTCCTCCAAGGATTTCCACCTTATATTTATAGGGGCCAGCCTTGATAAAGAGCTATTTTGGAAGGTTGATCTGGAGTAGAGAAATGATGGGGAGGAAAAGAAAATATCTCCTTTCATACTACTTTTCTACTTATTTTAAACTGATGCCCCTTTGAAATACTTTTTTAAAAAAATAGGGTGAAGGCTATTAAAATTCTAATCTAATGTATCCATTTGTACCTATTTGTGCCAGCTTTCATATGCAACCGTAAATAGTGTAGTAGGAGTTACCCCCTTCACTTATTCTTAGGCAAAGAGAATGTGGATATGGATATCAGAATTATGTAGATAATCCCATGAGACATTCCCTTCCACCCATATATACTTTCACCCAACTGGTTTAGTACATGCCAAAATTTCAGCCACTTAATTAGTGGTTGTCTGAATCAGCCTTTAAATCCCTGCAATGTATTTCTGCACTTTCATGGGCTATGACTGCACAGAAACACCTATTAATAACCAAAGAATGGAGCCAAATTTCCTGTACATATAGTTAAGTGGAAACAAAACTCTACCTTCACTTTGTATTTCTAGCCCACAAGGCTGACAAAGCAAAATCTTGCTTCAGGTTGTGTCTGAAGCCATACAGTTCTCTGACTGACTGATTCACAAACACTTGGGGCTTTTCGGGTTCAACACTGCAGAAAATACGTAAACAAACAGTCAAACAAATCAGCATTAAACTAAAATTTAGATTGTGGATTTTTAATGCCACAAGTCACGGTATGAGAGTTGGGCAGCCATATAAATTTAATAAATGCATAAAATTCCAGGCTGAGAGCACAAACCTTATCTGAAAAGCCATTCAGATCAGTTATCTATTGAAAGGTTATAGAAGTGTTCTGTTCAACTACTAAGGAGAAGAACTAGTTCACCTGAGAAGGGGAGCTAAAATACTCTTATTTCCTTCCAAAGTTTAAGCACAGTCTTGTGATGAAAAATTTGGAAAAAAAGTATAACCTAAAACTAAGCAAAATAACTTGTGATGGCAAATTTAACAGAAAATTAACAGTGCAAGATTTCTAGACTGGACAGTAGAGAGAAATTCTAAGTAAAAATTTTAGAGAAGTAATTTTTTTTAGAAAAAAAACAAAATACATGTAAAATAAAATAGTCTGTAACTATAACGTGGAAGTGACTTTGAGATCATCACAAAACTAGCCAATAGAAAACATAAATAGAAATAGATGAAAAAATATATCCCTAAATACAAGTTCAAACAGATGGCCCACCTGTACTATACTCAGAAAACAATATTTTGAGGGGAGAGTCCTGTTTCAAAAAATGTGCCCGTCTCTTCCTCAACTCTTCCCTTCCCTACACCCCACCAGATTAGCAACTGCCTATTTATTGCACAGTAATTAAATCATCATCTGGAAGTGTCCTCTGGGCACCAGATCCCAGACTGTGATTCAGTGCCCCGCTCTTACCCCACCAAAGTCAATGGGTATTTGAACACCCCCTCCAAGCAGTTCTAAAGAAAAGAGTGTGCTGAGTGAGCTCTTTTCTTTTGTCAGCTAACCACCAAAGTCAAAACAGGGCTGCCTACTGGTGGAATCGTTTTTTTAATTAACTGTCCTACTTTAATTGACTAATTGAACAATTAAGAGATTTAAATCTTGCAATTATTATCCCAGATTTCCCCCAGCATCCTCGCAGCTCTCTCACACCCTGTGAAGCTTGGTCATCTGTTTCTGCTTCGCAAAACAAAGGGTGCACACCCTGGAAGCTCCTTCAATATTATGCTCTCCCAACAAATATCTTCCCTATGGTATGCTATGTTTCACAAAGAGTAGTAGCATTAATAGGATGCATACGTAGGATGAAAAAGTGTATTTAGCTGGCAGAATATGAAGTTCCTTAACTATGATATAACTAGGGCAATGCACAATTCTTTCCAAAATTACCTGTGGAAATTCATGCCCTAACAAATATAGTTTGCACTGCTTTTCAACTAGGATCGGGTGGTCCCATTTTTTTGCCCCTCTGTAGCTGGATGACCCCTCCTGTTATCTCAATGATGTCTTGCTGATTCCCCTTTCTTCCTTTGAAGGCAGAGCGCCCATCCTTCAAGTTCCACAATTACAAGTCCCACAATTAAAATAAAGCCCTATTTTCAACTTGCCCTGTTTTATAATGCAGGATGATCATCAGATCGCACTGCATGATATGGCACTGACATGGTGCAGGCGATCCCTAAGATAAGAACATCTGACTTATAGGCAACTTGTATTTTTGAACAGATTGTCACAAAGCCTGCCATATTAAACATTTGAGTTAAATATGATGGTTTGTAACAACACACAGTACTTTGTGACGCTCATGAAACACCGCACAACGTCAGTTGTTCATCAGCTGGAGGAAGGATTTTTGCCAGATTAAATCAGATCACATTGTCGTTAATACTGCATTGAGTATGCAACTTCATATTTGGCTTACATTTTTCTCTTATTTACCCTAGTAACCATGCCTTCAAAGGGTAAATTCAATGCAAGCACCAGTGATGCATCAAAGAAAAGGAAAACTAATCATGATTGAAAATAAAGTAAAAATAATAAAGTAATCAGAAAGATGTGAAACAACATCGATCATTGGAAAAGTATTAGGCTATGGTGGGTCAACACTTGGAACAAATTTAAAGGATAAAGTGAGAATAATGGAGCATGTGAAACTCTAATTTATAATATATACTTACGAAAACTATAATATATAATATCTACTAAGATAAACATTTGATTAATGCTAAATAACAATTCTGACCTACTTACAAATTTGATTTAAAGACAGACTTAGGAACCAGTCTGTCACAACCTGGAGACTGGATGCAGCCACAGCTAGTAAGCCAGTATAGAGGAATCAGAAAGCACCATTAAAACATGACCAAGGAACAGGGAGATTTGATGTCTTCACTGGCAGAAATCACAAATTAGCTTAAAAAAATATGGAGGTTGCTGAGTTAGCCATATGCAGGTGCAAAACATCATGCTTTATAAAACTTTGATAACACAGCCCAAGTCTATGATGAGGAAAGCTAACTAGTCAGAAGCCGCATGATGAAACAGTACAGACTTATCAATTCCTATACCTGTGCTATGATGTCCTATTGATAAGACCATCAGAGGTCCCTGAACTTTACCTGCCACTCAGCAATGCAGACTCAATATATTTCTTAATCACTCTTGCTGGCTCTATAAAGGCAAAGAATCTTGTTCATCTTGCTACATCCAAGCAATCCTGCCTGTGACCTTAGTATGTTCCCTCTGATCCAAAAATCCAAATTATTTGCATTAAATGTAAAAAGCAATTTTGATTTTTCCTTTTTTCAGTCTTGGCTCCATTGAAATGTATATCCATCTCATAGCCTTCTCTTTTTGCCCTGTCCTCCAGACACTGAAAATAAATTGAAGGAACTACAGAATACTTTTCTGGATCTAGAGACCACATTACATGTTACAGATTTGCCAAGAAAAAGTAATCTGTGTAAAAAAATTACAAGTAACAATTAAATACAATCACTTGGCTGTTGAAGCTGTCACTGACCAGAGCAAGAAGACTTGTAAGGCTTACATAGCAATCTGTACGTAGACTTTTCCATAATTGCTGCTAATTTCCATGTAGAATCTCAATAATATATGAAAATATCCATATACAGAAGACTCCTGTAATTGATTTAAGCAAAGTTCCTGTTCTTTTCAATTTAAAACCCAATATTGACTCATCATCGCAATTAACAGGTTTCAATGGATTTCCACTTATCATTTCAAGTTTTAAAAAAACCTGGAAAGTCCTATATTAAACAAAATCAAAATGCTGTTTTCTAACACATGCCAAAATGAGCTCTCAGTTACCAGCTGCCCTGCCACCCTTCTGGAATGAGAAAGCAGTCTTACCTTTAGGGGACTCTGCTACTGTGAGAGGAAGATTCGAGGAGGTTTGTTCCTAATATCCAAGTCACTGCAACTGCATGCAGTTTTTGTTCACGTTTCCAGTCCCTTCCTTCTCTCTTCCCAGCACTGCCTCACTCTGGTTGTGCCAAAGAAACCGTGTTACTTGTTTTGACTTGAGTCAGAGAAGCAGGGCAGGTGAGCAATACCTTTTCAGCGCAAGAGAATCAGTGGAGCCAAATCCTTCCAGGCACAAAAGGACAAGCTGACACATAACACCAGAAGGGAGGGACTTCATTAAAACATCTCTTGCAAAAGTTAGCAAGGAATCCATCCCCTAGTCCTGGATAAGCAGGGAAAGCTGAAATAACCCACTGTAGTCAGCTCTAAGTCCACACACATGAAAATGTATTTTCTGCCTTTGTAACCTACTGCCAGAGAATCACGCTTTGAGCACTTTCTCTGATGATCAGCAAGAGACTTAATTAGCATGAAAATACTACCAGACTATTCCTATAGTTCTGTAATCCAGTCAATGTGAAGGCTGTTTTTCCTAATGCTGTTTTCAATAGAATACATGTTATGCTCAAAAACATAATGGAGAGAGACAATTAATTTATTTAAAAAAAAAGTTTTAAGAGGAGGTCTGCAGTACTGTACTAGAAAAACAGAGCTGTGGGAGTATTTAACCCTTTGCTCACAAGTAATTTTTAGCCACACGGAGTTCCAGATGAGTTTCTCTAAAAAGAACTGAAAACTTAAAAGCACTGAGTAGCAGAAGAATCAAGGAGCATTGCATTTTAAAGCTGCTTTTTCTATAAAAATAGCAGTCAGCAAATGAATTGAAGGGGCGCTTTATTTATTAAGTACTGTAGTGTTTTAACTTGTATAAACCACTCATGAAATCAGAAGTTTATCCAGAGTGGTTTGTAAACAAAAATGTGCATTTCAAGTATTTTTAAAACTATGACATTAAACTGCAAAGTGTATCTGTTATTAACGTTTAAATCACCATTTTTCTCAAAGAGAAAACTAACAGAGATGGGCACCTTATCCTCTTTCAACTACCAATTCTCTATATACTGCAGTGGAAGAAAAGCAGCACTTAAAATGTTTACTGATGAGGTATGATATAGAAACCTAAAGTAGTGTACACAGGTCCAGTTGGGAATGAAAGAAAAACATTAATTCAAAAACAGGTTAGCTATTTCCTGCATTCAAAATATTTGCCATTACCGAGATAAAGGTGTGGAACTAAAGCCAGGCATATAATCACCTTTAATCCAGGCCCTGCAATAAACATACACGGTGAACTAGTTTTCATGTGGGTGGCTACTGTTATCTAAGCTCTATGGCCTTGCAGATTGTGATGACTCAAAGCAATGCAGCCTTTGCTTCAACTTTTTGAAGATAAAACTTACAGAATGTCCAACTCACCTAGAAGGCACCAGGCTGAGGGGAAAAGAGGGACAAATCCTGTCAAGCAAAGGTAAGGCCCATCCATTTGGCATCCCTTAAGTCTGCCACTATCAGCACTTGTGTCACAGGATAGAAAAACTGCCTCCAAGCATGATCATTAAACAACACAGTAGCTTCATCCAGGCTGAGGGCCACACAGAGCATCTGTCTACATTTTAGAAAGTAGCTGTTAGGGATAAACAAACCCAACATTTGTTTCCCTTTAATTAAAAGTAAATATATATGATTGCATTCCAGTCAATCATATAATTAATATATATATATATATATATATATGTATGTATGTACGTACGTACGTACGTATATATACACACACCAGTGTATTTACTATATATATATTCGCAGATAAGCCAGGAATTTTAGGTACCAAAATGCATTTTAAAAATCAGGTTTGGCTTAGCCATAGATCGGCTTAATTGTGAGTGTACAGATAGTCCTCACTTAGTGACCATCTGCTTAATGACTGTTCAAAATTATGATGGCCTCAGAAAGGGTGCTTTACAGCCTCTCAAGCACTTTCAACCATCATAAATCATCATACCACCCTGTCACATGACCGCATTTCAGGCACTTGGGGCAACTGGCTTGCATTTATAACCAGTTGTCATGTGACCACAATTTATGACGGTTTTTGCCTTTTTCCACAGAAAACAACAAGACACCCATTAGATATACTGGATTCAATTGATGACTATGTGGCTCACTTAATAACCATTGTAAAATTGACCACAAAGTCACATAGGATCACATGGCGACCCACTTAAAAGCCATCCCAATTTATATCCAAAATTCCAGGCCCAAATGTGGTCGTAAATCAAGGACTACCTGCATATGGTGATACTTTTTTAAAATACTCACATTTTCAATAGGCCCATAAGGGCCCATATAGATTTTTAACCAAAGATTATGGGTACACAACAGAAATACTACGTTGATAGTTTTACTTGTTCCAGTAAGTAGTCATTATAGAAACTTAGAAAATTGGGATTTTTTTTGCCCTCTTTATGGTACAGATAAGATCAATTTCCCTTTTTACTGTTTCCTTATTCTATTTCCACTGTACTCTACAAAACAGTACAGGCAAGAATAGTAACAATATAAATAAAGAGCCAGCTTGATGCAGTGGTTCAGGTGTGGTCAGGAGACCATATGTTCTAGTCCTGCCATGGGCATGAAAGCCAGCTGGGTGACTTTGAACTGTGGTGGGATTTAATTTTTTTTTACTACCAGTTCAGTGGCGTGGCTTGGTGGGCGTGCCTTAGTGAGCATGGCAGGGGAAGAATACTGTAAAATCCCCATTCCCTCCCCACCCCACTAACCTGCTTTCCAGCTCCCTTCTCCTGTGCAGGACAACAAAAGAAGACCCAGCCAATTAGCTGGAACTTGGGAGGCAAAGAATAGATGGGGGCGGGGCCAGTCAGAGGTGGTATTTGCCGGTTCTCTGTACTACTCAAAATTCCTGCTACCAGTTCTCCAAAACTGGTCAGAACCTGCTGAATACCACCTCTGCAACCCACCTCACAGGGTTGCTATTGTGGGGAAAATAGGGGAAGGAAGGAGTGTTATGTATGTGTGCCACTTTGAGTCACTCACAAAGTAATAAAGGAGGGATAGAAATCAAGTCAAATAATAAATATTAGAAACAATTACATCAGCATGTGTTTGCTATTTTATCCTTTCAAAAAACAGCAACTTAGAAATACCACAGTTCAAGTTCTTTAGTATCCTACATTTCAGTCACGGATGCAAACCAATTAGGAGGTGATGGGATTGCCAGCAGCTATCCTGTATGGGAAATCACTAAACTGATAACTGAGATTTCTTAATGAAATATCCTCAGGTAAAGTTCTGCCCACCCAAGCTGGTCCCTGGAAGGAATATAAAAGGAAAAAAATATAAAAGCTGAACCTGCCTCAACTAAGAAAACCTGCAGTGTTTCAGCATTTTTGTTGTTTTTCAGTTCTAACATTTGACTTGCTCATTAGCCCTATTTCTTCGCTTGTGCTTCAATCCCGATTTGGTTTTTGGTTTAATTTCTGGTTTGCCTCATTTGTCTATTCATTTTCACTGTTCAATTATTCTTACTCATAAAGTGAGTCCCAGCTCACCTGAGACTGTTGCCTATAACTGAGCTCTAATAGGATTTCCAGTAAATTCTGGAATGTGCTGCATCTAAAGGCCAGAATGCAATCATTGCCCAAATCCATGGACCCTCTGGATGTTATTGGGGAAATTGTGACTCTCAGCCTTGTTTCACAGAGTAGAAAAGGCTACCTAATGATGTTATCCAAGGGATAAATAAAACAGGGATTGCAAACTTAATACATTATATAAATTTTAGCATGAGTATCAATTATAAAGGCTCCTGTCCTGATTGGTCTACTTTGATCAAATAATTTGTACATCAAGCAAGTACAGTGCCACGTATGCACACTAGTGCAAATCACAAGCCTGGGAACTTTACTCCTCTGGTTTCGTTCTATATTTCGTGTAGCCAAAGAACATTTAAATGTGATGGTTATTGAAATAAACAAGCCCTAGGGGGCCTGTTTACCATAGATCAAGATAAAGTGCCAAGCATATCTGTTGCAAATTTTCCTTCAACTTTGACCTCCAAAGAATTTGACCATTGATCAAGCTTATCAGCAAACTATTCTACAGCTGTAGGAGCAGTGATATCATTGAGGTAACTGGCTTTCTCAGGGTAACATCACTGATGTTACCCATTATAGACACAAAGAACCTACCCCATGAGAAATGTGATATGGATACAGCAACAAACAAATTTAACCCAAGGAAGGCAGAAGTACTATTTCTTGGTGGAATGGCTTATTCAATATTCCCAAAAGTGCTTTTTCAACAGGCAGCTGGACTTTCTGGTTTTTCTTTGAAGGTGTTTTGCTTCTCATCCAAGAAGTGTCTTCAGCTCTTGAGAAAGCACCTTTGGGACACCATGACCTGGGTGACTGGGAACCTTCAGAGACACTTATTTAGTATTCTGTGTCTCTTCAATGGAACTTTATAGTAATCCTAGTTTAGTGATCAAAACAGAGACTAGCAACTTGGTTGTTAAATGAAGTGGTTGCTAAGTGAAACCACAACCGTGCTTATGATCTTCAGCTTTCCTTTCCTTTATGGACCTGTGGTAGTAAATGCAGGGATTGGTTGTAAAAGTTTTGTTTTATTTATTCATCACATTTCTATACTGACCAGCTCACTGATGTCACTTGGGCAGTTTACAATAAAAACATGTCACAAAATATAAAAGCATAAAATAAAAATAAAGTTAAAAAACAAAATTAAAATATAGGGTTACAGTATTCAAAGTTAAAAAGCTAAAAAAAATGGGGAGGAACCCTCACAATACTATCCACCCCCAGAGTTGCCTAAAACCTTTTGATTGTCTTGACACTCTTCCTGAAGGCCGGAAGAATGGGGACTCACCTCACCTCTGGGGTAAGGTGTTTCAAAAGGTGAGGGCAATGGCAGAGAAGGCTCTCTTCCTGGATCTTGCTAGACAAAATTACTTTTTCATCACCATTGGAACTGTGAGTAGTCATTTGATGAAGCAGTCGCTAAACAGGGACTACCTGTATTATCTTCTAAATGAGGTGGTGTTTTTCTTGGAAGACTTTCTGTATCTGGATCAAATTGAAAATGTAGCTAAGTGAAGCTTTGCATTTCAGTGATACAGCATGCCAGCTGCATTCTTTCTAGGAAAAGACAGGTCCAGATATAAGTAGCAGAATGTATTTGGCATGGATTTGTCTTTGAAAACTGTGCAAAATTTCTACAGTTTAAAATACAAAAGCTATACCAGTTAATACAGCATGAGTCTCTAATTACATTATTATACATCTCTACAAACTTTCTATTTCCTTCCAGTCATAATTCAAAACCCCACCTGGTTTGGAACATTGTTATCTAAAATTCTGCTGCTGAAGACCAAGAAGAAAAATCTAATATATGTGATATAATATCCTGGTTTCCTCATTCCAAAGCAACTTTCCTGTTCTATTTCATGCAAACAAGTTTTGTCTTGATGTTTCTGTCTACCAAAAGTAGTTTTGAATTCTTTCCTTTTTTTCATCCAAGATTACCAAAGGATATCAAAATCCATTAAAGGTGCATTGCCATTATCTATTTGAGGGTCCCTGTACCCTGTTCTTTAAATTGTTAGTACAGTACTTGCTTAAGTATAGGCAGAATATTACATTAAGTATCTGAAATAGATCCACTTTGAATATAGAAATTAGACTAGGAACTCTGTGTTTCGCATTAGATGCCAGTCAAAAAGATTGTTCAAAATATTAAGCCTAATAGCAAAAGGCCCAGAAACTGTAAGCTAAGGCAATTGATATCCACATCATGTAAGCAATAAATATTTTCTATAGTGTCACCTGTGCTCTTTTATTACTATGAATCCTCATCTTTGAGTGTCATTTCCTCTGATTTCTGTAGATACACCCATAGGTTGAAGGATTGAAGGACAGCAAATTATTAACTATTACCTTCTTAAATTTCTTTCTCTTTAATGTCACAATTTGACTCAACATATAAAGAGTTTTATTTTCCATTGAAGATTTCCAAATGGATAGCCACACCTAATTTTGAAAATGTAGGTCAAAAACTAAGTATCCTTTCAAAGAACAGCCAACAACTAATTACCTGTTGCCTTTCTCTTTAGAAATAGTGACAACTAATGAATGTTTTTTTTTCCTGGCAAGGATATGAAGGTTTTCTGGGTCAAGAAGTAAAGAGACAGGAGGAAAAAAGATCTCACTTTTATCGATAACATCATCTCTTGATCACAGCATCAAAATCCGGCAGAATTCACTTATTTTAGATTAGTGTGACATGTATGTTTAAATGTTGACCTAATCAGAATTGGGGAGTCATTTAAAGCCCTGCTGCAAGGATCATGGAAATAGCTTTGCTAAAAGTAGGGAGAGGGGAAGAGAGGGAGAGATTCAATGCTTATCACCATATAGTCTAAAGTTCTAAAAACTATGGAAAAGGTGAAGGATTGGGAACTTTTTTTTCATCAAAGGTCACATTCTCTCAAGATAATTTGTCAGGAGTACTGAATGCTACTTACACTTAATAGTACAAAAGAGTACAAAGATGGTGCAGAACTTTGGCATTGTTCATTTTGGAGTTCATAATATAATTCTAAGCAAAGCCTAACATGGTAGTAAGCCAAATTACCCTTTTGTCATTCTCTTTTTCAGCCATTCTTTCCCCCTTTAAAAAATTATTATACACCAAATATTCCATCCCAAATTAAGGGTCTGGACATCATGTCACTCTTCCTTTCTTCCAAATCTTTATGAAGCCAGAGGCTCTTATAATGATAATCATTTAGTCCTCTCTTCAGAATGTTTTTAAAGCGTTTACTTTTCTTTAGTCCTTTGTAGTATTTTCCCACCTGGCGATGAAATTGATACACCCAGTTCTCTAAGCTATATTTATCTCTCTATAATATATGAAATTATTGTAATCAAAGATACAAGTTAAAGTGTTAAAATACATGGGGGGAGGGAGAGGCCTTTACACTCAGCTGCTTTTAACCAAACATGGTATTTTCAGTGCCTGGCTGAGTGCAAGTTGTACACTTTAAAGAATCCTGAAGGGAGAATCTTGTGGCAATGGATTGTGGACCGATGTGCACCTCCAGACTTCCCCAGTGGCAACACAAGCTGCGGTTTCTCAAGGAATGCATGATACTGTCTTCTACCCACACCCAGCCCACCAAGAAGGCACAACCCCACCCCCAATGTTTCTTTCCTTGCTACACATCAAAAGTTGCATTTTCCTGTGCCAGCACAAACAATGCTGTCTGATTCACCTGTCATAATTCATTGTAAGCAACCCGTCTACCCTCCAGCTGGGTACCTTGTGATGGGACAGGTGGGCCCCCACCAATCACTTCCCACCATGGCCATTTTGTCCAGGCTTGTCACCTTCTGACATAATCTTGTCAGAACTTCTGTGGGCTTGTGAAATGCTGAAAGCTTTTTTTTTTTAAACATAAATAATGGTGGAATGCCACAAGGCTGATCTGTGTCTTCCATTGTTTTACAAGTTCGCTGATGGGGAGGGGGATTGAAACAATGGCAAGATTGACAAAAATTAAAGGCAACACTGCCAGTTTTCCTTCTGGATCGAGTAACAGGAAGAATGGTCACTATGGAGCTTTCTTTCCTCCACTACCCCCTCCATTAAAGAAAAAGTGAAACAACTAGGCCCTTATTTAAAAAAAAACACCAAGTGACTAGAGTTCTCCATTTTCCCCTCAAGCCCCAATAATAGAAATAATGGTAAAATGGAGGTTGGTCTGGACTGGTCTTCTGCTTTACCACTGAAGACACCAGATGGGTCATGTCAAATATGAGTCAGGAAGGGGACTCTCATACAAAAGATTTATCAACCACATGTCCTCAAAAATCCATCCATGGGAAAGAAAATGATTAGTGCTTGCTTTCCCCGAAAAAGTAAAAGGATTACAGTAGCATAGGAATCCACCATGGTAATTGTGGTATAACATAATTTCAGAATCAGAATAGAGCTGAAAGGGACCTTGGAGGGCTTCCCCAAGCAGGAGATCCTATACCATTTCAGACAAGTGATTGTCCAGCATTTTCTTTAAAATTTCCAGTGATGAAGCACCCACAATGTCTGAATGCAAGCTGTTCCACAGGTTAATTGTCCTCACTGTTAGGAAGTTTCTCCTTAATTCCAGGTTTCCACCGTTCTTCATATGTTTTAGTCTCCAGGCCTTTAATCATCTTAGTTGCTCTTCTTTGCACTTTTTGCTATCTCCATGGCAAAAGCAGAGGAAGGATCAGAAATCCAGAAAGGGATTTCTTAAATTGTCTTCAATTCCAACACAGGAGTGAAGCAGCTTGAGGCTGCTATGCAGAAATGTCCTGTGTGTAATGGATCCAGCACATATACAGGCTGTTTAAATAATTGCTGCAGCTGCACACTGGGCTATTTTATAAACACTGTCAGCACAGTAAACTGTTTAGAAGGAACAAAGTTAACTCATATGAGTTTAGATTTAAGAGTATCGCCTTTGTAACGGAATAGTAAACATAGAATAATTTATTTCTTTCTATTTGATTTTCAAGGCCAGTACAATATCAATAGGATGGGGAAAAGCAAGAAACATTTTTTGTTGATGCCAAATTGATCTACTGTAGGTACGAGGGCAGAATCCTCAGAATTGGAAGTCCACCCAACTGAAAGTTGCTAAGGTTGAGAAACCCTGTACTAGAGGAAAAAAGTCTACCAAGCAGGCAAGCTGTTTCAGGATAAAATGATAACAAAAGCTTTGTTAAAACATCTGCTAATAATGAGCTTTTAAAGACAAAGAGGCCTTACCAGGAAAACAGAGCCCCAGAAGTAAATGTTTGTGCAATACCTACTGATAAGGATATCCACCTCTACAGTATAATTGCCACTTCCCAGGTACCTTAAGAAGTATTACAGAACAATCCCTGGGATTGGGCCAATTGACACGAAATGACGTCAAGGACTTTTGAAAATAGCTTACATCAATCTTCCATACCCTGATGCCCTGGAGGTATATAGGGTTCTTAATTTGGATCATGTATTCATTTCCTAAGGGACATGGTGGCTCAATGGCTAAGACACTGAACTTGTCAATCAGAAAGGTCGGCAGTTTGGCGGTTTGAATCCCTAGCACCGTGTAATGGAACAAGCTCCCATTACTTGTCCCAGCTTCTGCCAACTTAGCAGTTCGAAAGCATGTAAAAATGCAAGTAGAAAAATAAGGACCCCTTTGGTGGGAAGGTAACAGCATTCCATGCACTTTTGGCTTTTAGTCATGCCGGGCACATGACCACGGAGATGTCTTCGGACAGCACTGGCTCTTCGGCTTTGCAACGGAGATGAGCACCGCCCCCTAGAACCGGAAACAAGTAGCACATATGCATTTTCTAAGGGAGGGAAAATTGTTTCATTCCACACCAAGATCTGCATGGTGGCTTTCCTTCTTTAATAGAGACTGGCGTTCATTTTGCATGGGAGGGGAAGAAAGTAATAAACTCCCTTTTTTTGGTCCCAGACAACCTTTCCACCATTGCTGTCTTAAGACAACATAAATGAAATGAAAAATTAATGTAACTATGTAGAATTTGCAAGTATCAACTTCATTTAGTGCGGAAATACTACTTACCAGCATATTCTGTGCTCATCAACTTCCTGTAACTGAGATTTATCATCCACTCTTGATATTCTCCTAGTTGACACTAGCACCTGATAACTGCTGGCATCTAATAAAATAGAGCTATTTTACACAGCTTTTCCTAAAATTCCTTCTATCAATGCAAAACTATTCTCTGAAAACTATCTTTGTCCATTCATTAAAAAAAAACTATCACTGTCACACTTAGAGTATAGGGGTTCTGTAGAAATAATGTATGATATAATAAACTGATCTTTTGGCCTCTTGTTGCAGTGAGGCACTGCAAAGACCAATGAGAATTGGAATTGGAAGATGCCTGTGGATTATTCCTGTTTGAATGCAGCATGGAGCTGCTATGAAATAAAGAATCTGTTGATCTGCAAACAGCAGTCTTTTCTTCTGAGCTTTGTATCCTCATCCCTGAGAATCAGACTGATTTTTAAACCAACTATTCCTCTTCTTTCAACTATTCCCTTGCCAAAGGAAGCAGGGCACAAAATAACCTGTGTTATACATCGGGTGTTCCGGGGAGCTTCCTCAGCTACAGTGCAAGAAAGAATTTCAACATAAATGGTCCAATCATTCCATTTGGCTTTACTCCTACAAAGCTATGCCCTATCTCCCTTCTCCCAGGCTCTGTCTACTTAGACAGCCATACAGGAGCTAACTTCATAACACTGAAGGGATTCATCTCAGTCTCTCAATTAGCTGCCAGATGTGCTCTTCAAGAATAAAGAACAGTGAAGGACAAGTGCCCTTTTGGTGCCCCCTGCATGCAGGCCATCCATCATCCCATCAAGACCAAGAGGAGAGGCCAATTCCTTTGCTCCAGAATGATAAAGCATGTCACAGATGTGTTTCAGTGCCTCTTCATTCTGGCATGGAACCTGAAGCATTTCACCCATCATCCAAGCAGCGTCTTTGATGAGCTACTGTTCCCTGTCCGTGGGAAACTGAAAGATCTATGCCAGGGTCTTCTAGCAATGCTGGGAGTATGAACAGAGGAATTTAGGATTCAATTCAATAAATGAATGGAATGCTGTACTAGGGTTATGACAGGTTACCACAAAGCTCTCCCTTAAAGTAATAGTGCATATTTACCCAAGCAAAAACTTTCATGTGCCTGAAATTAGATGGCAAAGCCAGGATGGGATATGAAAAAGATGAATAAATGGGCTAGAGAGTTGAAGACACCAAACTGGCTTAAATTCTATTTCTGGCATAGGATTCTTTTTCATCTAGGCTAGTCATTAATCCTCGGCATCAATTTCTCTATTCAAGATCTATGGAGTTTAGGTCGCAAAATGCAATTCATATCAATATGACATCAATACTCTGAATCCTACATGTGTTATTTATAGTTGCCTCAAACAAAATATTAGATTAATTTCACTGTGTAAACAGATAAGCAAGAATTCACAGGGAGGTCAAACTCTAATTCTTGCAGAATAATCAAAGACGAAAGAGTACTTTTACATGAGATTTGTAGTGGAAGATACAAAAGGCTCGATCCATTTTAAACAAAACATATTTGAATCATTACTGTTGGCAAGTACCTTCACTGAATGGGACATAACCATTTGATACATTGGGGAGATATAAAAATGTGATATATCATCATTGCAAGGTTATGTGTTAATAATAATAATAATTTATTAGACTTGTATGTCGCCCTCTCTCCCTAAGGACTCAGGGCGGCTCACAATATAAAACACAATACAATAATTTACTTAAAAAATAATTAACAACTATGTTGTTGACATAGAAAGGCTGACAATAAGCTAATATACTAGAACACCAAGGGATCATCTTATGATAAATTGCTGCAAAATATTAAATTACCATGAAGCAACTCATTCCTGTGTAGCACTAACTAGTACTGGAGAATATCAGAAATCAGAAACCAAATGCTACAACTCTAATACAACATTAAATTGTATGAGTTTGGTGAAATGATAGAAAAAGGGTGCTCATTGAGTATCTACATGCCATAATCAGATATAACACTCTGTGCAATTCAATCAATCAATAGGTGGACATAATAGTGGCTTAATAAAAACAATTTTAACAATATGTGGATCTGTAAGTCTGATAACTCAAATCAACCTAGAAATCCTTTCTTATCTCCTACTAAATTTATTAAGACTTTTCAAGTGACTCTGTTGTAAGAAAGTAACACTATATACCATCACTTAATCCACACACTCCTCGGCTGAGCACCAACCTGTTGTGACACTCAGGGATAGATTAGTTTCAGCTTTGTAAATGTTTCCTGTAACTGGTTCTTAAGCCCTGCATTTGTTTCCAGGTGCTAAAGTTTTCATGGTAATCAGCTAAAAATCTGATCCTCAGAGACTTACTTCATCTAGAAAAGGGAAACCTACAGCTAATTAAAAAAAAGATGTGATGCTTCTATGGTTCTTCTATCCAAAAACATTTCTTCCTTATGCATTCTTAACAAAGGACTCAAGAAAGCAATCGCTAGTCCATGTCCTGTTCATCCATTCAGAAGCATTTCTCTTCAGTAACTGCCTAAGGCAGAGCAGCTGATCAAAAAAGAAAGGCAGTTTCTAAAAAAAAAAAAGAGCTGGTAATGCTCACCAATCCTGTACTTGCATGCTTTAATTCAGAGAATTTGGCTTGTGTGTGTGTCTACGGGTGCGTAAGTGGGGAATCTCCGGCTAGTGATATTCAGGTCTAAAACCTCTGGAAATGGCATTAACTTGCTTTTTCAGTAACAGAACTGCTATAAAATCAGCTTTCCCACATTCTTTCCTTTAATTCTTGGTGGCTATTACAAGATTTCAGAGGGGAAAAACAAAAGTTATGAATTACTTCCAGGAATCAGCTAACAGAGAAGAATTCTTTGCTCTTAGCTTCAAGGGAAAAAAAACCATTTCCTCCATGCAGAGGTGTTGACCACATTTTACACCCAGAGAGAGTTCTACTTTGTTTTCACTTACCTTTTAAGGAGGAAGTGATTCTGTTTGAGCTTCTCCATTAGCTTCCTGGAAGGCAGGAGAGTTGTGCTGCTACAGCAGGAACAGCAGCAGCTTCCATGTTCTTGATGCTTTTGCTAAATTTCCCTCCACCCCCCACTAGGTATTTCATTTAACTTGGGCAATAACGACATCCCAAATGTTAAAAGATCTGAAGACATCTGTCCCTGGGGCATACCAATCCCTCAGAGAAAGGAGGGGTGGAATATTTCAGCCAAATTCTTTCAAACATGTGCATGAAATCACTTAGGAGAACACATAAAAAGAGGCCATTAAAATGCTCACACCCAAAGCTTCTTTTCCTCTCCTTATGCTGTTGTTTTAAACTAATTCCTAGCTATGTAGGAATAGCATTTTCTAGGGGTCCCTGTTTGGAAGGTTAGATTGCCTCAGCCCTAGTGGTAGAGGAGTCATTTGCTGAATAAAAGAACTTCCAAGACACACAATGTCTCCTCTTGCTTTTTGGCTGCGAGACCCAAGGCTATCAGGCAAAAGAATGGATTTTGCCCCCCTCAGATCAGCCCTCAGAAAAGTGAGCCTGGTAGCTGGCTATTACTGTCGTATTAGTGATAGATTAAGCTGAATTCTTTGTCAATCAAGTCACATGCACAATGCCAAGCTAATAATCCAGTGAAAAGTAACAATGCTTTCATTTTATCAGGTGTCTCTGGGTGTATGTGCGTGCACATACACACACCCCTATGAGGGTATAGCAGTAGGATATAGAGTTTGGACAGATTATAAACAGATTATCATTTCACATAAAACTTCTCTGGCAGCAAGGTTGGGTTTTTTGTTTTGTTTTTGTTTTTGTTTTAAATGCTCCAAGCAACTTGTTAAACTTGACCAGGCTGCTCATCACTTCTTTCAGGTCTTTCATTGACAAGAATCCTTTAAGGGGGAGGGGGGGCAGAAACAAACCAGGATTGTTGCACAATGCCTTGTATGGTAGAACTAGGATCTGTGGATAATATCTTTGTCAAGAGAATGATATGCTTCAACCAATCAGAATAGACCTGGAAGGAAGCTTAGAGATCTTCTAGTCCAAACCCCTGCTCAAGCAGGAGACTATACCAGTGGCCTCTGACCTTTGGAGCCTCTCTCTGTGGAGAGAGGTTTTTCAGTGGACCAGAGGGAGCGTGGTTTCAGTATGCTGCTTGCATCCCATGGATGGGGCTTCACTTGTTTGCAGAGCCCAGTTTCTGGCATGCCTTGGTCCGGAACCAGTCCAAGAATTGGGGGCTGGGGACCCCTGCCCTATACCATTCAGACAGGTGGCTGCCCAGTCTTTTCTTTAAAACCTGTGTGCTATTGGGATTAGCAATGTAAGGCTTGTATTGTACAAAGCTTCAGGTAGAAACTATGTTTTAGGGTTCACGGTATAGTTCTACCCAATGTCTATGCTGACATTAAGTAAAGTTTTTCCCCATGTCGTTCTTTTTATCCCCTTTCCTAGTCAGATAAGCACAAATGCACTACAACAGTCCAGGACACCAGAAAAAGGAAACAGATCACCTCTACAAGCTCCTCCAACAAAATTTATTTAGTTATTTATTTATTTATTTTATTTAGACTTGTATGCCACCCTCTCTCCCTGAGGACTCAGGGTGGCTAACAATATAAAACTCATACAAATTTAAAATAAAAAGAAATTAAACCAAATACAAGCCTAAATGTTAAAATTCAATTAAAATTTAAAACCTTCTAAAACAAACCCACCCCTCTCCCCCTTGGCTAGTCCAGACCGGCCTGTTCAAAGAGCCAGGTCTTAAGGTCACGGCAGAAGGAGCGGAGATCAGGCCAGACAAAGGCTCAAGGATACCCACTCGATTGTGTCAAAAAGTATCTACCATTCAATGCGCTAGAGTACAACCAACAGAAGCTATGAAAAGGATAACACTACCAAACATCAAGAACATCTCTGAAAAAGCCAACACACTATGACAAACATGGTATCACATAACACACAAACCAACCCAAACTGGCTAGAACCGTGATGGCACGCATGCCGGAAGTGGCATGCAGAGCCACTTCTGCCGGCACGCGAGAGCTCACCCGGAAAAGCCCCACTGTGCATGTGCATGCACGCCCCACCAGCCAGCTGATTGTCAGGTATCTGCCATGCATGCACGGGGGGAGACGTGCACACATGTGCAGAGGCATGTGGCATGGGGTGTTGCATGTGCATGCGCAGAGGCATGCCATGTAGGAGGGTTGTGCATGCATGCACAGAGATGCGTGGTGCATGTGTAGGGGTCACGCATGCATGCGCAGGGGGCGGGGAGATTCATGCATGCATTGCATCATGGGTGCAGGCATGCACGTGCACTTTTGGCACGCAATGTGGAAAAGGTTAGCCACCACTGGTCTAGAACATCTAAAATAAACCAAAAGACCCAGTTCCCAAGAAGAAAAAAGAGACACCTACAACATACAGTGTAAGAATTGTAACATCTACCTGTAACAGACAGAAGATTAGGAGAACACAGCCATGAACACCAATTAGCAGTTTGAAGACACAACAAAACCTCCTCAATCTCACAACACATGGACAGGCTCAACCACAGTTTCAACTGGGAAACTTAGCACTACAAACCAAGCTAAATCCAAAAACTTTAGGAAACTCCTGGAAGTTTGGCACTCAGACAAATCAGCCGTCAATAGGCATATAAATAAACCACATTTATAGACCACCCAAAAGAGATAATAAAAAAAGCCAAGAAGCAGACAAAAAGATCTTTCCACATCCTTTCCAGCAGCCTATATACCCAGATAAGGAGGGATTACCCCCAGACAAATGATCAGGTATAAAACAATACCCTAATCAAGGAATTACCAAGGAGAAAAACCATAACACGACCAACATTGACAGGGCAGGCCACTATATATAAATAGGGAGCAAACTTCAGACTCACTAGAACAGATGATATTCCCACTCAGGTAATGAAATGTCTGCAAGCAACCAAGATCAGAGAACACCAAGAATTCAACCCTGTACATATATGTTCTTCTATTGAAATAGAGGTGCATTGGACTAACTTCTCAGACCTCTTCTTCCCATTCCCCTCTTCCCCTCCCCTGCAGCAGTCCAGAGGCTCACCCAGCTAATTCTTCCCACTGTCTGCAAGGCATCCCCTCCCCTCCTCAGTTACCCAAAGTGTCCCCTGTCCCAACCAGTAAATTCTACCATCTAGGGACAAGTGACTCAAGGCAGCAGCTGTGTCAGCTCTTCCTTTTTACACACTCTCTCTCTCCTTCCTTTCTTGTTGCTCTTCATATTGGGGCCCTGTGCTTCGCCTACTATGCAAAGCTGCAAACTGAGGATGAAGTTTCAGATTATCCGCGAAGAGCTACACAAAAGGCTTAATTCCTTGATGGCATTCTGATCTTTATAGCTCAGCTCTGTTAGCCCTTTTGCACACATTCATGACCATGGTAGGCATGGGGTAAGAAGTAGGCGCAAAAGAGGAAGCCCAACAGTGGCCTCTGTACCTCTGGGCCCCAAGGCAGCTGCCTCCTGTTTTTACAAGGCACTGGTTTGTTTCTAAATCTCCCTGACAAACTATTCAAAACAATCTTCTTCTTCCTGTAATCCTAATGTGAAATGAGACAGTGCAGAATAGTTTTAGGCAATTGTAGAAAAGAACCCACAGACACTTCTGGAAAGTTGTTGCTCAGTTCAAGGATGGAGCTCCCATTTGGTGCACTTTGTGAAGTCTTATTTACAGACCTAGACTTCCCAATGTGAATTTTTGCACTTGGAATGAATGGATTAAGGAATTGCATAAGACAGAATTCCAAATGCACCCATTGTTTCATGAATTGGCTTTTAAAAAAACTCCAATTCTTTTAATACTAAATATTGTGCCTGTGTTAAAAGTCAAAGCAATTGGACAGTTCTACTTAGAGACAGATTCCACCTGATTATCAAATAATGCTTTCCTTTTCCACAAAAATTCAGCAAGCCCTTTGTACAAAGCCAGTTGGCTAAAGGTCACATTTTCCGCTGTTTTGTTCAAATAATTTATTTGTTAGGGTGAGCTATTAAGATGTGTATGTTCTCTTCTGAATAAATTAAAGTTTGGAATGGCAATAGGAAGAGCAAAACAGCTAGAGCGTAAGCAGAAAAGGCAGTTTTATCACTACTGTTTTAAAGATGTGTTTTTAGGAGCCACAAACATCATTTCTGTTGTGGCGGGGGGGGGGGGAGCTGGGAGATGCTGATTGCTATATATGAGATTAACTGTAAACAAGTCCAATGTATCCATTTTATTCCCCTTCCTTTTTAAAAACAGACTATTCTCATTGCAAATTTGCAAGCAATGCAGTGTTATTTGCAATAAGCTCCATGAGTTGAGAGATGTTTACTATAAAAAAAGCCCAGAGACAATTAGATCCCATTCTAACAAATTCATTACAATAGTGGAGATTCTGCAGAACTGCATTTTTTTTTTGCCTACTGACCTACTTAATCTCTAGTTCTATGTTTGGTAGATGAGGAACAACAACACTTATATGTTTAATTCAGAAGATTGGGTGGCTTGGAATAATAGAAGTTATAATCCAGTATGTCTGTGAAGCAGATGTAAAACACCTGGTTACTTAACAGGAGATCAAATACTGTAATAGACCGATGGATGTTGGCAATCCTAGCAAAAATACAGACAGCAACCATATGGCCGCAAAGAAACTACAGAAAACCTTAACTCTTTTCTGCCATCTAGTAGTTGCTTGAATTTTTACAACATTTTTATGGTAGCTCCATTTTAGCAAATCTAAAATGTTTTTCCTTTTTTTTTACAATTTTTTAAATTATTTTATTTATTTATTTATTTATTAATGGGACTTATATGCCGCCCCATCTCCGAAGACTCGGGGCGGCTTACAAATAAAACAACAGCAACAATAAATAATTTAAAAGCAGATTAAACTAAATAAGCCCCATTACAATTACAGGAACACCCATAAAAAATATCCCTTAAAACTATCCCATAAAAACCATCCCGTCCCAGAAAATCACAACCCGGATTGGTTAAACAACCAGGTCTTCAAGTCATGGCGGAAGGTGCGGAGGTCAGGGGCCAGACGGAGCTCCAGGGGAAGTTGGTTCCAGAGGTCTGGAACAAACATACAAACAAAACATACAGTATGCCGGTAGGTTGTAGCTATTTTTGTACATCTTCTCCATCCTCATCAACTGTAATTATTTTTATATTCTCTCATATACAAAGTATTCCATATTTTTAAATTAATTTATCTTACAACAGTTCATATCATCTTCCCAGAACCATTCCCAGCACACAAATACACACAAATACAAGAAAAAAAACAAAACATAAAAATTCTTCTTTTGAGAACAGTGTGCTTCCGGACCCTCACTTCTCCATACAGATATAATTTCAATTACTCACTCATTTTACGTATTCTATTCCATTTATCATAACAATTTTCAAGACGTGTTGGTTGTCACGGAACCAGGGGTCTGCTCCCAGCTCAGTTTTGAGTTTCACAGTTAAATCATTTGCAGATTGGCCTTGCCAGTTGCGGCATTGCCGATGGGTGGTCACTTGGGCAGTGGCTTGAGTAGGGAGGTGTCTACTACCTCCTCCTGCCCATATTTGTATTGGGGGAGAGTGCGCCTGCTAGGAAATTCCTCCCCCCGGGGTATGTTTTAGCTTGAAGTCGAATCAATTGAAATATTGAGCCCAGTGGACCTGCTTGAGTGACAGTTTCTGCGGGGTCCTAAGGGGGTTTTAAGGGCCTCCAGGTTCATGATAGACGTTGGCTGCTGATGGAGTGAAATGGAGGTAGGTTTTGCCTACACTCAGGCCAATTGGTCAACCTGAGTTCTGTCACTCTGCATATCCTACTATAATCTGCTTTATTGAACTCTTCAGCCTTATCTTCAAAGCACATGCATACTCTAAAACCAGAGGTGGTATTCAGCAGGTTCTGACCAGTTCTGAAGAACCGATAGCAAAATTTTGAGTAATTCGGAGAACCGGCAAATACCACCTCTGACTGGAGACTTTACAGTATCCTTCCCCTGCCATGCCCACCAAGCCACGCCCACAGAACTGGTAGTAAACAAATTTGAATCCCACCACTGTCTAAAACACATGGAATGGCTAGAGAAATTGAAAAGGACTGAAAAGACAGTTGAGAGTGTGCTTTCAGAAGACGGTTGAGAGTGTGCCTACAGATTCCTTTGTGTTCTGGATAATGAGTCAAAGAGTGTCCCCAAAACAGCCAGGGGATATCACAATTCTGCATAATAGAGACTCTGTAGAGTTCCTTGATAATACTATGCTAGCTATGCAGTGTATGGTTGGGGTGGTCTTGCATGTCCATAACACCACAAGTTATTGGAAGGGTATCAACACAGAGATAGCTCTCATGGTAAGGGAAGCAAAAGATACACATCACAAAATATTAAATCAGAAAAGGACATATAGCCTTCATTACACAGTATATGAAAATCCCCTATCTCAAATATATAGAATCCATAACCACAAAGACTTCAAATGCCATCACTGGCAAATTGATTGTTAACCCCCACAATTGAGCCCAAGATAAATCTATAGTGGTCATAACTGCAGAACCACATCCCCTTTGGAAGAGTAACCAGAGGACACCAACCAGGGGTGGGATTCAAAATTTTTAACAACCAGTTCTGTGGGCGTGGCTTAGGTGGTGGGCATGGCTTGGTGGTCATGTGACTGGGTGGACATGGCTTGGTGGTCATGTTATTGGCTGAGTGTGGCCAACTCAATATCACTCACATCGAGGCACGCATCTCCTCACATGGCCTCTCATGACTGTGGGGATGCTGCAACAGTCATAAGTGTGAAAAAGGGTCATAAGTCACTTTTTTCAGTGCCATTGTAAGTTTAAAAGGTCACTCCACACAAGCAAAGTACCAGCAAAGGAAGGGAAAAGAACTCCAGAGAGGTTCCTGAGACAAGAAGTCTAGTCCTGCCAAGAATGTAATAAGGGTCAACAGAGAGGCAGTTTCTGTAAGCAACACCAGAATGTTTCCTTCCTGCCTTCCTTACAGGATTAGGCCAGTAATTTCTTCTAACAACTGGTTCTCCGAACTGCTTAGAATGTTAACAACCGGTTCTAGAAAATAGGTGCGAACTGGTAGAATCCCACCCCTGACACCAACATGTGTGCATCAATATGCAGTGCAACGTGCTGTACCATGTCCAGAAGTTCTGAAATTTCTCTGCGCTGCCCTTCCCCCATCTTTCCATTTGAGAACAGACTCCTAGTTCACAGTGGATCCACATCCACATCTTTGCACTTTGTATCACTTCTATGTGGGCAGGGTGTGCTTCCTTTCTTCAGTGAAACCAGATAGTGGTTTCACATAATGGTTTCACAAAATTTATCCTGTTCTGCAATGACTCTTTTTGATTAAGCTCACGTGAAGCAATTTTAAACAATAGTTTATAATATAAACCACATTTGCCTGGGTTCACAAGCAGTACTTATCCCATAATCATCACATTACATCTGAGATCCAGAGAGCTGTCTACTCTATTTGTTAATTAGAAAGTTTTGGGATCTCCATCTCTGGAGATTTTAATGCTGAGTAGCCATTTTGGGGGGATGATTTAAATGGTCTTCCTGCATATTGCATAGGGTTGGATTAAATTATCTTATGTTTTCATCTAACTCCATGATTCTATGATTTTAAGAAGAAGAAACTATCCCAAAGCCAATCCTGTGCACAACTACCCTTATTTCTCTTGAAGTTTTCTGGGTTATCCAAAGCAAAATTTTACAACTGCTTTATCCAATATGCTTCCAGACTTGGGTAGCTTACCTATCAACTCTTATTTTCTACATAAGACATTTCATATATATGCTACCACTTTTCCAACTCACATAAAGAAGCTAAAAACCTAAGTTGATAGGGGAATTCTCTATCTTCCTTCTCATTGCAGCTCTTGCATTTCGTGCAATACTTAATCAGAGGATCAAGAGATCTTTTTAAAAGGCCTTTAATCTAGAGCACAAGATTGACATGAGGGGAATGGCAGGTGATGGTATCAGAAGAAAACAGCTTGCAAAGTGAATCTACGGTAAGGTCAATTTGGAGCCATAATAGTTTCAAACCATAGTCTGAATCAAGAATGCCCATCTGTGTGCCAAAGAGAGAAGTGAGCAGAGGGACAGAAGGAAGCTGAAAGATTAAAACTGAACATAGAGATAAAAACCAGAGAAGGAAGGAGAGATACTGGAAATATTTGTAGCTAGATTAAGTCAACAGAACCACTGTCTTCATGCAGGGAATATTTCCAGAGACACAAGTGGAAACTTCCATTTTTCAAAATTTCCCCTATCCTGCAGACTCAAGAACACAAGCCAAAATTGAATCCAACTGATTTCAACATCCATGGACAGTTGTTTTTTTTTCCTGATATTACCCGCTGTTTGATGATGATGATGATCATTAAAATTGAGCACAACGATGAGTAGAACTTATCTAATTGTAAAAAAGACCTAGCAGAACTTCAGAACTTCCATACTATGGCTATGTCTTAGTTTTACTGCTGAAATATGTGGATATTAGCAGATATCCATTGTATGTTTCTGAACACTTTTTAGAGATTTGTACCAACCAGTTCCAGGAAGTCTAAAAGTTTGGTTCAGTTTCATCAGCAAAAATGTAAATTTGCAACTGAACTGCCCTCTCAGCATCCTTGGCCATGTTTCTTGTCATGCAGCTCTTTTTCCCCTACAGCAATAATTATAGTTAGTGATTAAGAATCAGGTATAAATCTAGTTTGCCCTGTCTGTGTACCCCATGAGAAAATGCTCTGGTAGTGCCCACATTGTGCATGATATGAATCAGAGACTGAATGTTAACTTGTGCTATGCTGACCACATCCTCTGTGAACGGCTGTCAAACAATGCAGTTGGCAGTGTGGCTCTTGGGTCATCCAAGTACTACTTGTATTAATGAATCTGCTCAAAAATTGATAGGCTGAGAAGAGTCTATATATTACATTCTGTAACTCTCCAATCTGTCTATTGATAAAGTTCTGTAACTTCTCCATGCTAATGATGGAGAACCAGAGAAAAACGGATCCCATATCCTAACTTGGAGATGGTGAGTTTCTTCTTATTACTTTTAAATGATTCTCCTGGTTATAAGTTCCAGTTAGAATTATTATACCATTAAAACTTATTCTTAAGGTTAGTTCAATCCATCATTGTTCCAAGAAGTCAATATGATTAAGGCCAATATGTTGATCAGTGAGTTCTGTATATTTGTTCACAAATAATAATTTTGGGAGAATAAAGAGAAAAAAAATACATTTAAAATCATGGATTAGACTTAAGTTCTTTAGAAGATCTAGTTGCATCCAGATGTATAATTGTTTCTTGCATCATCATAATGAAAACTCAACCTGCATATCTAAAAAAAGGTTAAATACCAAACCTGCTATCTTTGTGGCACTTCTTCCTTACCTGGTTATTTCCTGCTATGTGGGGGATTAGGTTCCCAATACTGTATGTTTGGAAGAAAGCATATTGAGAGAAGGTGTTTAAGGAAGAGGAAATGTTTTATAATTTACAAAGCCTGTCCTATTATTATTATTTTATAATGTGTGATCTGAGACACTATGGGTGTCTATGGAGGAGCAGGAGGGGGCAAGTGATGGAACTTGTGTCACAACACAAACTCCACTCTTGTGTACTCCTGTATGACATAGTGATGATGGTGGTGGTGTTATCCATTTTGTCATGTTGGATTCTTGGTGATTCTATGGGCCAGGTCTCTCCACATCTTCCCATCTTGTACTACTTCAGTTTTTCTCTGCTCTGGCTGGTGTCAGCTTTGATGGTGTCTAGCCGCCATGTTCTTTGATATCCTGGTTTTCTTTTACCACTAACTCTTCCAAACATAATTTCTTTCTCCAATGAATTCTCTCATATGACATGGCCAAAATGAGTGAGAGAGAGTTTTGTGATTTTGCCTTCTCTGTATGACATAATTCAAATACAACAAGAGTGCAGCTTGAAAAATGATACATGTGTTGTCATTTTGAAATCATGCTTAAGAATGGACACCTATATAACAGATACAAGATCATCAGAGTTGGAAGGGACTTTGTAGGTCATCTAGTCCAACCCCCTGCCCAAGCAGGAGACCTTACACCATTTCTGACAAATGGCAGTCCAATCTCTTCTTGAAAGTCTCAAGTGATGACACTCCCACAACTTCCAAGGGCAAGCTGTTCCATTGGTTGATTGTTCTCACTGTCAGAAAGTTTCTCCTTATTTCCAGGTTAAATCTCTCCTTGTTCAGTTTCCATCCATTGTTCCTTGTCTGGCCTTCAGGTGCTTTAGAAAATAGCTTGACCCCTTCCTCTCTGTGGCAGCCCCTCAAATATTGGAAGACTGCTATCATGTCTCCCCTGGTCCTTCTCTTCACTAGACTAGCCAAGCCCAGTTCCTATAACCGTTCTTCATATGTTTTAGTCTCCAGTCCCCTAATCATCCTGGTTGCTCTTCTATAAGGAACTGCTTATGGACAATTCCATCACCTGTAAGACATGCAATTCTTGAGATGTTTAATGTTCTCCAATACCCATTAGCTTGCCAAAAATTATATCTAATTTTCTTTATCTCGGCTCTGAACATATAATTTGTGCTCCTGGGAAATAGTAGCTTGAAAACTCACCTGTATTATTTAAAATATTTGATTAGTCCAGTAAAACGCTCTCTGAAAATGCTTAGACACAATGTGCAGGTCTTTAGAACTGAAGCGGAAGCAAATGTTCAAAATGGGCACCATACACTACTGCAACAAACTACAAGAATCTTCCATTTTGCATTCTATATTAGCTTCTACCTTCTATAGTAGCTTCTACCTTCCTGAAACATAAAGTCCTTAATTCAGCATTTTGGGGCCATAGAGAACATTTCTTGGTCTTCTGCATGACACTCCAGCTGTTTGGAGAGTTTTGTCCCAAAATACCACATTCCCTCCTGTTACTCACAATTTGTAAGAGGGATTAGCATTTGGTCTAATTTATACTGTCTCTAGGTGGCACTCAATGCTAATACTTTGGATGTTGTTGCATGTATTTTAATATGTATTTTAGTGTGTGTTAATTTTTAAAAATTAACACACACATATTTAGGGAACCAGCTAGAGTAATTGTCAACATTGGGTTTTCCCAGATCTAAATCTAAAGATCATTTCAGTTCTAAGAAATATATATTATACGGACCCAACAACAACAATTTATTTCATACACACGTTCAATTAAAAATAACCGTCTGGTGGCACTTTCAGGGCATCTGCAATGGGGGGAAAATCAAACAAGTCATGATGGTTATACAACTATAGCACAAAAAGCCTGCCAGAAAGAGTGAAGGTGTTTTTGTGTTGTTGCAGCTGCCATCTTACTTTTTAAATTCTCCCTTGGAAAGCTATTTATTTGTCTCTAATTTATAAATATTTGCATGTAGTTTGTGAAGCGACTCTATTAAGAAACAGGTTTAAATTATTAATACATCAATCCAGCATTAAAATCTTAGGATAATCTCCATGACTGTCCTCAATTAAAATTTCTTTTTCTGAACACCCTCTGGAGGGGCATAGACTAGTTGAGCACCTTCAAAAGAGCAAAGAGTAGGGGGTTATCATTACTCTGATCTCAGGGTGCAAGCTATTCCAGAGTGAGAGAGCTATTACATTGACCTCATTCTCAAAGAACCAAATTCTTGATCTGTTTAGCGTTAGATATCTCAGCATTCTTTCTCAATTCACAAAGATATAATTGCTTCCTGGATTGCAGCAGTTTTCAGAATATATAATGGGAACTGGAAGGAGCTCTTAGAATTAGATATTACACTACTACAATCAAGGGGATTTTTGTTTAATAAATACCGGTCCATGCTGGCATTAATTGGAGATAGCCACTCTAGGGAAACCCATGAAACAGCATGCAAAGATAATATTTCCCTAATAACTGCAAAGTTAGTTTTTTCAAGTGATCAGGGTTGATTCATTTCAGAAATTGTTGCTGCTAGTTCTCAGTTTCAGTAGTCTTTTGGTTGTTCTCAGATTTTTCAGACCAGTTCAACCTTGGCATCTCTTGGACTGCCATCCACCCTGGCAGTCATTTAAGGTAGAGATCTTTGTTCTGAAATAACATTTTTTTTCTTCCTAGCATTTTACAAGTGCAATGTCCACTTTTTCCAGATTAACCAAGTGTTGATCTGTTGGTTGGGACAAGAATTGACTGGCCAGCTTGTAGCTCAACCCTGATATCGTGGCTAAGACACAGTGGCTGGCCCAAAGTCACCCAATTAGTTTTCATGCCTATGACCTTACATTCTCCTGATTTAATTTACATTCACCTGGTTTAACCAATAGGAAAAAAAACCCTTCAGGAACATTCTGCAGAAGAATGCACAGCATAATTTTGACAATTTTTTTCTCACTGTATTTACATAATTTCTCAGTTATACTCCTTTTGTAATTTATCTGCCATTTTACTACTTGGACAATCCTAAACAAATGGCACATCTTTTGAGCCGGATTGTGCACTTTAAATTTGGAAATTATTTGCAGTAAAGCCACAAAGAATCTCCAAAATGAAGAAATTTACCTAGAAACTCAGCTGACTATAGCCTGCTTATATGAGAGGTATCTCCAAAAATATTTTTATATTTTAAAGCCCTTGGATTTGCTGCAACAGTTTAGTATTATTAGCCCAAAGTTGGAATAAATGGATAAACTTGAGTGATACATATTTATAACTATAGGATGACTGAACATGTGATTGTAGGGAATTTACTGTTTTAAGGTTAATGTTTCATTTCATAGTGGGGAGGGGGGAATAGCCATCTTACAGATACACACACCAGAATGGAGATACTAATTTTTATTTCTTATTCTTCAAGGATACCGTTTTTCATTCATTCCTCTCTCTGTGTGTGTCTGTCTCTCAGTCTCTCTGCTTTCTTCCCTCCCTTCCTCCCTCTCCGAATATATGACTTAATGTAATATTTTCATTTTGGAATATTTCCTTTCTTTGTTCTTTACTATTTTTTACCCTTTACGAAATCCAGCTTTACGTGCGGGAGAGCGAGGGGAACCCACGAGGTTGCACTTCAAGCTTGCAAGTAAAGTAAATTAAAATCAGTGCCCCTTACTTCGTAATAAACGTTGTTAGCACTCTGAGCTTTGAGAGTTTTGAGGCAGAAGCAGTTTGGGCGTCAGTGCCTCAGGCGCCTGGAGGGACGGGAGATACTGGACCCCGTATCCCCTCACTTCGGTCCAGTAGTACCTTCCTTGTTGGGTCCGCCGATATCTTCCCGCCCTGGAGCTGCATGTGCCGAATTCACGGACGCGTTAGCCCCCTTTTTTTGCGCAACTTTCGCAAAACTTTCCGGGCTGAGGTGCGGACGTGCAGGGGTCTGGGACAACCTGGCGTCAGAGAATGGAGTGAGGGATGGCGGGGAGACGCCTCTGCCGGAGCAGAATTCAACGTTTATATCAAGTCCATATGAAAATACATTGCATACGACGGAAATAATTGGCGAACGCCAATCCTTTGATAGCTCTTTTTGGTTATGCGAAGCGGCTAAGAGAGCAGTTACCGGACTGCCGTGATGAAAGGACTGCGGCTTCTTAAATTCAGAAAATTTTGTCTCACCGTGTATTAGTCTTCTGAAGAACAAATTAAAATATCGCGGATATTAAATGCATGCTGCTTTGGAGGTGGTGGGATTTTTTTTTAAAGCAGCTTTTACATTTTAAAAATAAATTAATACATCTTAAGTCAAAGTTCAGGCTCTCTTTTAAGAAACAATTCTGTCAAGCAACCCCTACTAACTACAGTTTCAGGTCGATTTAGGTACAGAGCAATTCTCTGAATTAGTAAAATTCCCAATATAAATATTGGCCAATTGGTCATGGTACAAGAATAATCTCTTTATTGTCTTTCTGACTGCTATAATTTCAGAGTATCTACAAACCACGAAGTAAATGTTTTTAGCGTCCCTGTTACCCAATTTCCTTTAACACAACACTGAAAATTGATTCCAAGTATATACTTTTCCAAAACTTTCATCAAATAACCTGCAAGTAATATTCAATAAATAGCAGAATTACTTTTAAGAAAAAAAACTCCCTGCTCCCTTGCATCATTTTTAGTTTTCTTATCTACCTGCAGCATTAATAGTTTCAAATTCCCTAATCATTTTCAGTAGTATTCTATTCTAATTAATTCTGCTAAATATCTCAGAGCACATTTTTTAAAACCTGTAGTGTATTTCTTCCCTATATAAAGTCCTAGAATACTTAATATTATTAAGTAACAATTACAACACTTACGTCTTTGCATTGGTTATTCAAATTTCACAGGCTAAGGCAAATAAAACAAATTTCCAGAATACTTGCCAAAATGTTGACTCACCCGTATAAGATGTGACAACACACTAGCATAGGTATCTAAATTTGCTAAAATATCACTAAGATATAAAAATCATTTATAATCAAAATCTACCAGAGTAATAAAAGGACTATCATCAGATTGCCTAATAAAATTGCTAAGGGTTCCAAACCTCAGGAATTTTAAAAAAACACAAAAGGCAGTGGAGAAAATGAGAGCCAGTTTGATCTAGTGGTTAAAGCATCAGACTAAAAACCAGGAGACTGTGAATTCTAGTCCTGCCTTGGCTATGAAGGCCAGCTGGGTGACTTTGGGTCATTTACTCTCAGCCCAACTCACCTCACAGGGCTGTTGTGAAGAAAATAGGAGGAAGGTGTGTGGGATACGTTCACCATGTTGAGTTACTTGTAAAAATAATAAAGGCGGAATACAAATACATTTTAAAAATGGAGGATACTATGCTTCTGAAATTAATCAGTTTGTCATAAGTCATGCAGAGGGATGTTAATAGTAAATGCCCATGCATTTAATAACACTGAATGGAAACCCATATCTCCTCATAATTTGCAAAAGAAAATTAATTTGGATCAATTATGCTTTTTTCTGCATAATTATAGGACAATAATAATGATTATCTGCACTGTGGTAATATTTTTCTGCAATCTAAGAGTGTTAAAGAGAATATGATAAAGGGTTTTTTTAGTTGTCTGTGTGTGCTGTGAAATCCAGAAAAGTTCAATTAGAAATCATAGTGTGTGTATAGCATTAAAGATGATATATATACTATCATGATCCCTATGAGGAAAAGAAAAGTTGATGATTCTCCTTTCTTGAAAAGTTGAAACTGCTATGTTTTCACTAGAATAGTAAAGGGAACAGAGCTGTTAGGCATTCCTCCATTAATCTTTCACTGCTCTTTCCTGCTCACAAAATTTCCCACATATTCCACTAATCAGCAAGCTGGCTAGGACCATAGAAAGGCAGACGTAAGGGCCACAGTGAGTCACATAGGACTTAACAAATAATCTTACTGTGGTTTCTCAAATTATGGTTTCTTTAGATCATTGCTAGTCAGTAATGAAAATGGGGTGGGGGAACTCTAGAATTTTGATTAAATGTCAATGGGTCTTCTCCTTTCCCAGAATAAAATGGGTTTACTCTTTTCCCAATAGTAAAGGCTCCTTTGTGGAAGTACATACAATTTTGGTTTGGTAATTTTATTTATTTATTTTATTTTGTCAAGCGATTATTAGATAACTTGTTAGCAAACAATTGGACAAGAATACAATACTTTATCTATAGTGTCTACAGTAGACCTCACTCCAAACTTGTTCACATCCCTCCCATGATGGCATGTGATTTTCTTTCACTTCCAAATTTACAGATATCTTTCTGTACTTTGATGTCAGGATAAAGGAGACACTGCTGAAGTTCCTGCTGCTACTGAAAATAATGTAGTAATTTCAGACAGGCTTGTGAAAGTCTTGACACTGTATAATATCAACTCGTAAAATTAGGCATTCTCAATTTCACATTTAGGTAAACTGTGTCTGGGAGTAGCACAACTTAGCCAAGACCACCCACAGTACTAATTATTTAAATGTTATGTACAGTGTAATTTATGGGGGAGGGGTTCAACTAAGATACAATCTCACCTGTTTCAATGACAAAGCTTTCTTAATGAGGGCATCGCAATTACAATATATTTCTCCTGTTTTCTCAGAGTAATATGGGTTGCACAAGTTAAGAGATGGTAACTCAGATGGGGACTCCTTGGGGTGCCATCCGCAAGACAGTGTCGACTGGCAGTGCCCCGGGGGAGGGCCTATTCTGTAGCGGCTCCCACCTTGTGGAACCAACTGCCCTTGGAGCTCCATTTGGCTCCTGATCTCCACTCCTTCCGTCACGATCTAAACATCTGGTTGTTTGAGCAGGCTGGGCTGGACTGACTTTTGGGGGGGTGTTTTAAATTGGGTTTTAGTTGTTTGGGCTTGTTTGGGTTTAATTGTTTTTTTAATTATTTATTGTTCATATTTTAGTTGTGAGCCACCCCGAGTCCTTCTGGATAGGGGGCGGCATACAAGTCCAAATAAAATAAAAATAAATAAAAATAAAAATAAATAACTCATTTCAGTTAGGATTGGATATTGATTTAAGTTTGAGGATTCAAATGTCTGGAACAAAACACCCTGTTTGTGTAGGTAGCTCAAGCTAATGCAGTGTTTCTCAACTTCAGCAACTTTTTAGATGTATGGACTTCAACTCACAGTCTACATCTGAAAGTTGCCAAGATTCAGAAAAATGTGCTACTGTCTAATAAATAATAAATTAATAAAGTCTAATAATCTGTTAATAATGCAGCATGTCTCTCAAATTCTGAGATAGACAAAGGGGGAAAAAGAGTACAAGAAAAAATCTTTCCAAAAGAATTGGGAAAGATTTCTATAACAATTTCCATTTATTTTTATTTCAGTTTATCTTGTATCTTGAAATAGATCCAGTGTTATGATGCAAGTGATTGATATTCGATTAGGATTGGGGAGATTTCCACTGAGTCATGAGCCTCATTGTGTGACTTGAGGCAATCATCCACACTCACATAATCTGTTCCATTCATATAGTTGTGAAAATATAAAGGTGTATGAGTGCTGAGTTTCTTGGAGAAATAATGTGACATAAATGTAGCAAATTAGTGTATTCCAGATGTTTTGGTTGATAAAATTCATAACTTCAAACCATGTGGTTATATTGGTAAAAACATATGAAAATCCCAGTTAGGAATATATACAGAGCAACACATTGCCTATTATTTTTTGTAAATAATCAAAGTATGACTGAAAAAAAGGATGATATAATGTTTCCTAAGGTCCAGGGCTGGATTAAAGCCAACTGATATCCTAGATACAATCCAGCAATGATGCCACTTGGCCTATCCATTACTTAACTGACAAGATATTTAGACACAATAAGTGCTGAAAACTTGAGTATGATAATGAAAAGTTAAGGGCATGAGTGGGGAAATTGCTATGGTACCTCCCTTATTTTGGTGCACTAACCACAGGTAATTTGGCTTAATGGTACTTAGTAGAGTAAGATTTCAGCTAGGTACATTTGGAACTCATGACTCACAATTCACGTTATTTCTCACTATGAGACAAACAACACAAATAAAGAGTAAGAAAATTCAGGCAGTTTCAAAAGCTGATATGAAATCTGAATATTGATAGCAATAATTAAAGTTGACACATTCATTGAAAGTTTTGCATTCAAAACTTTCCAAACAATTTCCATTGTTTTAATGAATAAAAATCAGACCAGAGTTTTGTAATTAAAAATTTAATCAAAATCAAGAAAACTTACAGTAATTTAAAAATTGGAATCACTTTTTTACAAAAATATACATCTTCAACAGCTAGAGGCAGGAAGACAAAAGTTTCAACTATATATTCATCCATAATTAAATATACAAGGCTTGGTTTCATTATGGAATGTGGTAGTTTTGTTTGCATGGCTTATTGTGTTAAAGAATACTTGTTATCAAAAGATACTCACCCATCATTTCCTTTTATAGTTATTTAAACACATTTTCAATCATCAATCAATAGTCAAATTGCAAAAGCTACCAAAAATATCTAAATAAAGAGCTAAGGCAGGCAGGTAAGCTTATGACTAAATATACAGTCATCTACTTGCTAGCAAAGTATATAAAACTATTACAAGTCACTCTATTCATATATGAAATATCTCTTGGTAATTGAAGAAGCTCTTATAAATCTGTGCAAGTGTTAAATCTGCATTTTTATCCTACAGACCAAGGAAAAATTTATATAAACAGAATTTTATTTTATAAAAATACAGAGTATATGTAATGTATCATAAAAAAATTCATTTGACATTGTATTAGAAACCACAAAGTTTGATCAGAAATTTTCAAAACAACATTTTTTCTTATCAAGAAAACCAATCCTCTAAGTCATCTCCCTCCTCTCTCTTCCATAACTAACCTGGCTCAACAATTCTACTGTATGGTCTCAACAATAGCAACTATATCTGTCTTTTAGAGGCACATAAATCAGTCCTGCTGCTAACTGGAACAGTTGTGGCTGGTATGAACCTCTTTTTGCTGCTAAACAGAAGGCTTGATTCTGTAGATGAAAGGAACAATGTTGAGTTTTGCGCTTTTTCCTTTGGGTGACAAAGACCTAGGAAATTCTTCAATACCTTCTGCCGGAATTGCTGGTCCATAAAGGCATAGATGATAGGATTAATGCAGCTGTTGGTGAAAGCCAGACAAGCACTGATAATAAGTCCCCTCCTGAGAGTTTTCATTGCCTCACAAGAGAAGTCAATGTTTTGTACCTTACCATAGGCGATGACAGCTGTGAAGGTATTAAAGGGTAACCAACAGCAGATGAATGCCCCAATAATGACAGAGATGATTTTAAGGGCATGGTTTGTTTTCCTGCCTACGTTGACATGACTCTGGAGCATGGAGAAGATAGAGCAATAGCAGAATAAGATTACACCCAAGGGTAGCAAGAAAGTCAAACAAAGTACTGTGAAAGTATAGATGATAGAAGGATCTACATCCTGGCATGCAAACCTGTCTCCCACAGAGGTCAGCTTTCTGTAGAGCAAAGATGGTATTCCTAATAGAAAGGAAAACATCCAGATGCAACTGCAGGTAATGTTGGTATTTCTCTTGGTCCCCAGAGATCTGGAATCCCAGTGCTTATTCATCACAAGGAAGCGTTCCACACTCATGCCCATCAGGAACAAGATGCTTGAGCAACGGTTCACAGAAATGGCATAGCTGCTAAATTTGCAAAGCTCTTCACCAAACCACCAGGAATCAAATGCTTCTGTCAAAGCCCAGAAAGGCAAAGTACATACAAAGACAAGGTCTGCAATGGCCAGATTAAGGACGAAGTTGTCCACAAGCCTGTGGTTGCCCTGTTTCTGCATCATCACCAGGACCACAAACAGGTTCCCAAAGAAGCCAATGAAAAAAATCATGAAGTAGATGACAGAGATAAAGACAGAGGCAGATGGCAGCTTTTCCATAAGGCATAAGTCATCATTGGTAATTTCTAAACCAAAAAGTCTACGGTGGATGATTCCAAGTCTCTGCTCCAATTTTTGGTCATGGCCAAGTCAGTTACCAACTCAGCAATCTTCATTTTCTATCAGAGATTCAGCAAAGAGTTTTCAGCCTACGGTTGCAAGAGCTAGCCAAAGTACATATGCTCTATATTTGGCTGGTGGTATTTAAATAAATCAGTGGTTTGCTTGTTGTTAAGCACCTGTGGTAACTTCCTCTTGTTTTTATGAAAAAAAAATTTGATGCCAAGCAGTAGATAGAAGTCCTGAAACTTTGTAACAATAAAGAAAACAGTAATATGGTATGGCTGAGTAGCTACATTCTTGGTATAGTCTATTGTAACAGAGCAGGTAGTTATTTGCAAGCTGCTTTTCTCATTGGATAGTTTAATCTCTTTCTCAGAAGGCTTTGATCAAATTGGAACTACAAGTTTTACAATTTCAGCCAACATAGGAATAGTCATAAAATTATTGGTCGTGACACATTATTAAGGAGTATTTTGACTTTTTTCTAAAGTCGGTTTTTTCCAATGGGCAAAATTAATTCATTGCTTTCAGGTAGTGTAGAGAGACTGGTAGCATCCTCATCTTTCATGACCAAGTTGTGAGGTCCACAATGGCCAGTTCCACATTCCTTAAACTAATTTGTTGCATTTCAACATGTCAATTTAAGTTAAAATTACAGTCCCATCTACTTTTGTAAGAATAGGAGAAATGCCATCCTGTTCTTCATCTCAGCTACTGAGTGCTTTGAGACTTCCTTGTCTTTCACATTTAATTATTCAGACTATTAAACTGCAAATATTGTTACCATTACCAAGCAATGGTTTCTTCCACATACTGATCCAAAGTAGTGTATGTTTAAAAATTCCATTTATGTATATATGAATAAATATTTTCTAGCAAATTATGCTAGAAAACAATGACAGCAAAAGCCAGATTATACGTTTTATGAATGAAAAAAAGAAATGCACATCAAGATAGTAGAGTACATTTAAATATATAATATAAAGTAATGCCTAGCATGATACAGAAAGTATGTCAGTATTCCAACCAAACTCTCCATCTCAATTCAGCTCTCAGAAACAAAGTCCATCCAAGTAAGAATTTATTAGAGAAGTCATATTGGCACATCTGGGAAAACCTGAATCTGAAATCCTACATTTTCCCCTGCTATATTAAATGCACATCTACCCGCCTTACTGATGACCCACAAGTCAAACTGTCCAATCCATCTCCATTCTGAACTCCTGCCAAGTCCAGTCACTCCCCTTCAAACTCCAGTGACTCAGCCTTGAGCTCTGACTAAAGAATGTTGTTGTTGTGGCTACCTCCCTTCTCGCTTTACTTTCATTCCACGGTTACCCATCCTCCCTTGTGGCAGCCCCAAATCTGATTCAAGATGGATCCAGGGCTGACAAAGTACTTGATTCAGAAACACTTAATGAAATAAACACACTTAATAAAAAGATGGCTATCTTCCTTCTTCTCTCAGTTCCAGCCCAAATTGAATACAAACTTCTAACCAGGCTAGCATCTTTTTATTTGCCTGAAGTTGTCTTCCACTGAGGTAATTCTCAGGACATGCAAAGAATAAGATATGGCCAAATCATCAGTTTTATAGATTGTGAACACTAGACAATCAGAAAGGCTGAACTAGGAAACACTGATCATGAATTTACAGTTGTTATTTTAGACACATTATGTCAAGGCAAGAGTCATTGGAGAATTGCTGATGCAGGAAAAAAAATAAAAGTAAACTGAAAAAGTGGCTGATAAAAGATAAGGTGGCAAGATATTTTCACTGATGACTTATCAGTTTTGTAAATACTTTACCTTACTGATGAGGAAAAAAAAGCACAAAAATACAAAAAATGACCACAAGCTAAGATAAGATGGAAAAGGGATATGCACAGGGCAAGAGTGACCCTATGTTTCATCTGGAAAAGTCTTGAGGTAACTGGCATTGACAAGTTCTAGCTTGCACATTGAGAACCAGACAAATGACAAGTACTGGGACAAAATTTTCTTGTCAAAATGTGTCAAGTGCCAAATTTGACAAGTTTCAAAGCAGTCAAGAACCAAGATATGACTATATTGCCTATTTGTAGTTATGCTAATAATTGCTTTAATCTGGTAAGAATCTGTCTATAGATGAAGAACAATAAAGGAAACTACTCTTGGGGATTTGACATTGATTAACTGAAAGTAACAACAAACTACCTTCTTAGAGATACTGAAATACAATGGTTGCAACAGAATAACATATTCATACATACATACATACATACATACATACAACATACAAACATACAAACATACAGAATGCCCTACATCACCAGGCTTGACATTTTGGCTTGGACAATCTAGAACTACACCGCCTACGATTGGACTTAAGTGTAGTTCACAAAACTATCTGCTACAATGTCCTACCAGTCAATGACTACTTCAGCTTCAACTGCAACAATACAAGAGCACACAACAGATACAAACTCAATGTAAACCGCTCCAAACTTGATTGCAGAAAGTATGACTTCAGCAACAGAGTGGTCAATGCCTGAAATGAACTACCTGACTCTGTTGTTACATCCTCTAACCCCCACTCCTTTAACCTTAAACTATCCATTATTGACCTCACTCCATTCCTAAGAGGTCTGTAAGGGGCATGCATAAGTACACAATCATGCCTACCGTCCCTGTCCTATTGTCCCCATTTATTCATACCTATTTCCTGTATTCTTACCCATGTTTATACTTACTCCTATTATCTCGTGATTGACAAATCAAATAAATAAATATAAAAAAATAAAACAATCCCAGCTGTTGCCTAATCCTTTGCCAATTCCTTAAGGTAGCTATTCTGATATAATGGTACACTCCAGAATCTTCAGTGCTCCAGAATGATGGAATAGGAGAATGTAAAGGTCACACAGCTCTGTCCTTGGTACCAATAGAAAATGGTAGATGTTGCCTGTTTTTAGAACATCTAAGGAAACTTTTGCAGTTTTCTAAAGTCTATTCACATTTGAATAAATAATTAAAACTTAAAAATCATTCATACGAACAGGAAAGCTGAATAATTATAAAATAAATTTAAAAGAAATATAAAACAAGTTTAAAAAGTAAAGGTATAATAGTTCGTAAATATTAAAAAGTTGTATGTTTCTGTAAAATATATAGGGAAATATAGAAAAATATGGAAATAAGTTAGACAGCTGTACCTCTAATCAGATGGATATAGAAATGTAGATTCTAACAGAGGCAGTTTTTTATTCACAGATTAGAAAGTCTCATGTTTAAATTTTCATCTACTATTATAGTTTGCATTAACATCTAGTCTAGACCCAGATCTGGTAAGCTGATGAAAACTAAATCCTTATTGTCTTATTCCACAAATAGGAAGAAAGGAATTGAGAGCATAAGAATCTCTTAAAATTAGGGTAATCTTCCATGCCTACCAGAATTCCCAGCCAGCATGGACATTGAAGCTGAAGTTCACACATAAGGAAGTGTTGTCATGGTTAGGAAAGGCTGCCTTAGGACAGTGTTTCTCAGTTTTCCCAGAATTCCCAGCCAGCATGGACATTGAAGGTGAAGTTCACACATAAGGAGAGTGTTGTCATGGTTAGGAAAGGCTGCCTTAGGACAGTGTTTCTCAGTTTCAACAACTAAGATGTATGTACTTCAGCTCCCAGAATTCCCCAGCCAGCCATGATAGCTAGAGATTTGGGAGTTGAAATCCATACATCTTAATGTCACTGAGATTGAGAAACACTGTCTTAGGATATGGTCCATTGGCATATAAGGATAAGTCTACCTTTCCTCTATCAAGGGACTATGTTCTCATTGCCTTTCTGAGAAATTGCAGGAACTGCAATAGCTGTAAATGTTCTCACTGGGCATTTTGTTTGTTGTTCAAATGCTATTGAGATGACAAAACATTATTGTAAATGTTTTCAAAGGGACTTTTGTAGCATTTTAATTTAACATTACTGCGCCCAAAATGAAACCATTAAGGAATGGGCAGTCTGATCCAACAGATTCATTTTGGCTGCTGAGACATACAAAGTAAGCATGTTATTAAATTAATTACATGTAATTAATGACAGCCCACAGGACCTAAACGTCCATTTGGTGGAATAGTTCTGCTCAAATTGCATGTAAGTAGTAATTGTGAGTCAAATAAAACCCATTTTGCCATCTCTCCTTTCATGAAACATGTCCAGTGTATCTTGTCCACCTCCCTGTGTATGCTGTGGTCATTCTCTTTTTGGCCATCCCTGCAAGATTGACAGGGTTCCTTGGTAGCACAGGAGACTATGAACCTCAGTGACTCCCCAGCAGTGTGTTCTTCCCCTGTTCCATTTCTTTATATTTGTGTTTTCTCCCAAGGAACTACCATCCCTCCTGGTTCCTTGGTTGTCTGTCTCCTCTGAAGACACAGGACTGCACTCACCTTGCCAGTTGTGTGTTCAGTGACTGAGGCAGGCCAATCTGAGCCCAAAGAGATGACATCCTGCAACCCCAGATGAGCTCCCAAATTGTTGCCCATAAAACTCAGGTGCCTGAGTTATATGGAGTTGGAAAGAACCTAGTTGCTGAATTTGAGAAACACCCAGTACCATTGCTAGTGGGTTTGTTTGCCCCCTTCCCATACGAACCACAATTAATTCATGCAAAGCAAAAGGCATTTTATTAAGGGGAGAAATCAGTCTTTATATAGAGTGCAGGAATAAACGATGCATAAATTTGATATAAGTAATGCATCCAGTGGCAGATTAAGGCTCACTGATGCCCTAAGCACTGACAAATTTTGGTGCCCCTCCTCCTTTGTACATACTGTACAAATGAAGCCATATTCTTAACTTTGTGGTGCTCCCTTTGGGCCTGGTGCCCTAAGCACGTGCTTAGTCTGCTTAATGGTTAATACACCACTGAATGCATCAGCAACAAATCAAACAGTAAAAGACATTGATTAGATCTGAGGAAAGAAAGGCACCCTTAAAATATCTTGCATCTCCTCCTTTTCAAACAAGCCTTGCTTCTTTACATTTGTAATACTCAAGGCCTTCAAAACACATTGTTGATTGATGGTCCCTGAAAGGGCTATTTTTTGCACAACAAAGGAAATGGTTTTGGCTCAAAGAAAAACCTAAAATTCTAGGTAACACTACTTGTTGTGTTGTTCTATTTTAGGGCTTTGAAACAGCGCACTAAGCAGAGACTAAACTCTTAGAAGAATAGTTACAAAGATGTACTTCTGATAAGTATTTAAAAAACCCACTAAAGCTGTAAACAACATACCCCAAAATATTGCAGTAAACCCAGGAAATGAGGAAACTGGTGCAAACTGGTTAGGCTTCATCATGGCAAGCAAGGAAATAACCTAGGCACTAGAAATATGGGTACCCAGTATTTGTAATTACCTTGTCCTAGGACGCGAGTCCCCAGATTTGGCAACTTTAGGACTTGTGGACTTCAATTCCCAGAATTCTGGCAGTTGAAGTCCACAAGTCTTAAAGTTGCCAAGTTTGGGGACCTCTGTCCTAGGAAGTAGAAATGACTGTGAGGGACAGGAGGAAGAGCCACTATCAAGATAATAATCAGATGAGTCCAGACAAGACTTTTCCTAGTTCTCAAAAGATAAAGGGAGGCAGGGAGAAGCATATTCAGACTTTCAAGATTCTGTTACTGTAGCCATATAATAAAAGTAATATTGGCCTGCAGGACTTTGGTTTCTTAATCTGATCTATTTCAAAGGATGGACATAGCCAGAGGGGGCAAATATAAGGGGAAAAGTTCAAGGAAATAAAATAATTGGATCACAGGCTGACATAAGTGGTTTATTTAAACGGCTTCTTGGTAGACTTTGCAAGTAAAACTGAATTGGGATTTAAATGTAATCATTAACTTTGAATATGCTAACCCTAAAGATAACATGATGGCAAGACAAGTTTTGTCCTAATCCTAACTTCAGTGCACTCAAAATACTCCATATGATAAATTGAAAGCTACAACTAAGCACAAAAACACTACAATTAGGCATCAGTTTCAAGGAAGATGAAACATGACTCTTCATACTGTCTAATAATCAGGGGTGGGATTCAATTTTTTTAACAACCGGTTCTGTGGGTGTGGCTTAGTTGGTGAACATGGCTTGGTGGTCATGTAACTGGCTGGGCGTGGCCAACTCAACATCACTCACATCGAGGCACACATCTCCTCGCATGGCCTCTCATGACTGTGGGGATGCTGCAACAGTCGTAAGTGTGAAAAAGGGTCATAAGTCACTTTTTTCAGTGCCATTGTAACTTTGAATGGTCAGTCCACACAAGCAAAGTACCAGCAAAGGAGGAAAAAAAACTCCAGAGAAGTTCCAGAGACAGGAAGTCTAGTCCTGCCAAGAATGTAATAAGGGTTAATGGAAAGGCAGTTTCTGTAAGCAACACCAGAATGTTTTCTTCCTGCCTTCCTTACAGGATTAGGCCAGTAATTTCTTCTAACAACCAGTTCTCCGAACTGCTTAGAATGTTAACAACCGGTTCTAGAGAATAGGTGCGAACTGGTAGAATCCCACCCCTGCTAATAATGGTTATGGAAATGCTTATTTAACCTGAAACTCAGTTCTCCATCTCCATATGATAAATCAAACACCACTTATTATGTGATTACACAACTATAACTATCAATATCAAGGAATTCCAACCCAAAACATACTTTGTCCAAAACCAAGAATCAATACAGTATATCTAACTCTAACTTTCATCCTAGCACTCACAGCTGTGGGGGCTAGAACCATGAGTTTTTTTTCATTAGTTTATCATATGGTGTAGAGAGAGTGCTGGATTAGAATTTGAATAAATATTTTATTGCTCTTAAGGAAAAGGTAACTACAATGAGATAATTTATTCTTTCACAATAACGCTTCCAAATGTTAAAGATATTATTAAACAATCCCACAGAATAATACAATGCTCAATGGTTCTTTTAAACAAATACCTGGCTAATTAATATGTGAGTTAGAGGATCTCAAAATTGGTTCCACCTCGTGCATATATAATAAAGACATATCAAAAATATATCAAAAATTATTCCATCTCCCAAACACAGTTTGAATCTCCCATACACTTTATGAATTGTCTTGCAGCAACTAACAAAAATTATCTTTACATAGCACTTTTTTAATTTGTTTCCTCGAATGCCAATAATAAAGCTAAATAAACATCTAGCACAATATCTTGATGGGTATTTCATTGTTTGAATTAAAACTCTCAATTCTTTTAAGAAAATCAGCATATACCTAAATATGTTCCAATCCGATTACATCCTCAGTAGCACTTGAGGCTAGTTCCTAGTATTATTAAGCTCAGTTTTCTAAGTATTATTAAATACCCTTAGGTATTTAATACCTTTGTGAACTTTCTCTAATTTGGGAGAGAAGTTTATTTCTTTATTTTTGAATAATATTTATTCTTAGTCTTTTGATAGCTATATTTAGATAAAGTTTTTAAAAACTTTGCTTAAATATTGCTAAAAGCCTAACAATATATTGTATTAAATATATACTTCGATTACACCCATCCTGTGTAGCTAAATTAGCTCCAGTTAACCTCAAGGGCATAGACCACTCCCTAAACCATAATGCCATTTATTGCCAGTTGAGCAGAGAGAATGCATGAGCAGCCTGCTCTAACAAGGAAGTCCCAAATTACTCAAACGTGATGTATTGATTCATAATTTAATACATTATTTGAACTCACATTAATCATAACCTTCTGAACTCTTATCTAAATCTTGGTCTTTTCCTCGGAGAAGATTTTTTAAAAATCAAACTTTTTCTTCTCCAGTGTAGAATTCCAAGAACCTCTGTGTGAATCAATATTTAAATCAGTTTGTCTTTCTAAGATTCAATCATATTCAACTCTCAGAGTCTGCCTGAACAAGTCCCTGCAGTTTTCTTGGCAAGTTTTTCAGAAGTGGTTTGCCATTGCACTTCCTTGGGCGTAGAGAAAAATGGCTAACCCAAGATCAGAGCTCCTACCAAAGCAATTGTCAGATAAGGAGGGCTTCAGCCTGGACCAAGAAAATAATATAATAAAACATCCCAAACAAGCCCCTCCTTAGTTCACACTAAGATAAAGTGAGGTAGGAGGATGCACGCCCAGACTTTCAAGATTCTCTAGCTATAGATGTTACAATCCTGACCTATTTGGTGTTGGTTCCTTTAGTCTGGTCTACCTTACTGGGCTGATGCTAATTCTATAGAAAGGGATTTACTCAGGAAGCAAAGCTCTAATGGTGTACAGAGTAAGGAAGATAACCTTGATGGAGATATGCAGGAATTGTTTCCTAGGCAAAAGGGGCTAAAGTGTTTTTTAAAGTCCAAAACCACAGATAACATTTGGATGTAACACAGGTAGATGCCTTATTTCATTGGAGTACAATGAGAAGGAGGTACAGCACAGAGTTGCAAGATTTTGTTATAATAGCCAATTTCAGTAAAAGTAGTTTTATCCTTTCTGCAGTGTTGATTTTCTGACAAATGCTGAATGCTAAAGGCTGGAGAGAAACATCTGGGTGGAAAATGCCCAGTGATCAAAGAAGGAGTATGCCTATACCTGCTGCAACATATAGCTGACTTGGTTTTTAAAATAATAACACATTCGTTGGAAGAAATATCCTGCTGGGTTCAGTTCCAAGTGGGGGGAAAAGACACTGGATTCTTGGAAGTTGCTTGGAAAGAAGGTTTAATGGTGAACAGGACCACATGCCTTGGAGCTCCTGAGCGAAAAGGGAAGAGATGCTGAGAGTCTCTTGGTTTTATGCCCTCTCTAAGCTTTGAACTTCCTGGGGCAGAGGAAGAGTATCCTGATTGGATGCTGTCAGGGGTCATAGCTAGCTCTGTAGGTTGTACGTGTGCTAAGTTTGGTTGAATCCTGCTGGGTGATGTAATCTTCCCAGGTGCCATGTAGTGAGATGGGTAATCCTATCATGTCCTGAGGGCCATGTCTTAATCCCATCACCCTGGTGCTGAAGGGGGGGGCAGGGAGCTGCAGGGAGCTGTTTTGTCTTTAAAAACATGTTTCTCCTTTTCTCATCCAGGGAAATATAATATTCTGCCTTTTTAATATTTCCTAGAATATTTAATTCTTCTAGGAGAGGGGAGGGTGCTAACTTTCTACACATTCTTGGGTAGTGGTGAGCTATGGGTATGTGTGTGTCACATTTATATGACCAGTACTATTAATGACCAGAGCCTGACTCTCTCATAAACGGGAGGATGAGTAAAGATAAGATTGTAGGAACGAAGTAGGGAATTGGTGTAATCGGGTTATTACTGTGCCATGTTAAGAGGTTTTGGAAGAAATGTCCATCTGGGTTCAGTTCCAAGTGGGAAGAAAGACACTGGAAACATGGAGACTGATTGGAAGGATGGTTTAATGGTGGACAGGACCACATGGGATTTGAAGTCCTGGGCAAAATGGAGCAAATGGGTGAGAGAGGGAGAGAGATTTATACCCTCTGTTGGGCTTTGAACTTGCTTCCTGTTCCTGTGGCAAGAAATGTATCCTGCTTGTTGTCAAACTCCCATGGGGCCATGCAGGGGTAACTTTGTAGGTTGTCTTGAGTCCCAGGTTTGGTTGAATCTTGCTAGGTGATGTAATGTCCCCAGGTGATTTAGCAATGTAGCGAGCCCTGCTGTTAGATGGGTAGAGGGCTAATCCTATCATGTCCTGGGGGCCATGTCTTAATCCCATCACCCTGGAGCTGAAAGGGGGCATGGGTGGGGCAGGGAGCTGCTTTGCCTTTAAAAACATGTTTCTCCTTTTCTCATCCAAGAAATGTAATATTCTTCCTTTTTAATATTTCCTAGAATATTTCATTCTTCTAGGAGAGGGGTGGGTGCTAACTTTCTACAGAGGCAAATGGGAACAAGTCCTAGGTCAGGACATAAAGCAGCAGATAGTGCATGATATCTCATTTATATAATGAAAATTCCAAGAAATAATCTAGTTTGCTCTTTCTGTTATTAAAACACCACATTCCTTCATTCTTTTACCTAATTTTCCTCAACAGGGCATCCTCTAGATGTGTTGCAACTACAACTTTCTTCTTTCCCTACAAATAATTGCCTTGTATTTTAATGTTATTCTGGAAGTCAGAAATGGAGGCTCAAGACTGCCATCTGATGGTATAACTGCTTTTACTATATATATTATATTCAACCAAATGAAATATTTTTTATTATTGATTTGTCATTATCTTGCTGTGGGGCTACTCTAGGCAGCTTACAGTAATAAAAAGGAAGAAAATGAAAGGAGCATAAACAGAAGTAAAATAATAGAGCCTATAAAATAAACAATGGAAAAGGAACTTTAAACTTGTGGACTTCAACAAGCATGGCTGGCTGAGGAATTCTGGGAGCTGAATTCCACAAGTCTAGAAACTGGTGCCCAGTTTGGAGACCCCTGCCATAGAACATTTCATTTGTAAGAATTTGGAGACTTGTAGAGTTCAGTTAATGGTTTTAAATTTTTGTTTTATGTACTTTTTTGTGACATGTATATAAACCAGCAGGAGTCATTTTGAAATCTATATATGTATGTGTCTATGCGTGCGTGTGTTTGTATGTGCATACATACATGCACATTCCCATATAAATAACAATAAATACATATTTTATTACCTAGGAACACATTTGTAGATGCATTAACATTCTAAACTTCATCAAAATACTTAGAAGAGGATAGATAAGGATAATTTAGGTTAGTTAGGGAAGTTAATGATGGCCTGGATCAATTTTATTTACAGCACTGTAAAAATGTACTCTTCAATTTAGCATTAGAACATGATGCTTCACTGTTTTTAAAAATCAAAAGCCAAAAAGAACAGCAAAGTTGTTCTGCAAATGTTTTGCTGTTGCTTTTCTTTGATTATTGGAATTTTTGCATACTCTTCTATTCTTCTCATTCTTTTTCCTTGGTAACCTTCAGCCATATTCTTTGAAAATGATAGACATCACCACTCTACAATAAGGGGTATGTTCTCATCCATCTCAGAGGCACAAGATAGTGCTGGAATAGAACATCACAGTATCAAAAGCTAAATACAATGCAATTTGTATATACCTATTTAGTTCACACAAACATGTTCAAAGGCTTTTTGAAATGAATGCAAAATAGCTACATGCCCCTCTAAGCAGCCATTCTGTGTACAAATAGCCATCCTTTTCTGAAGAATACATGACATTTACTGCCAATGACAGTAGGCAAATTCTTAAGAAAACAGGAGTCAGAAAATTAGTCAAAAGACTCTATTTTTACCACTGTGCCCATCAAATTAGCTACTGGTTGCCAGAGATATGGAAGAAACTCATGTAACACCCAGGGTCTGCCTCACAAAGCAGAGGGCAGGCTTGACATGATCATGTTCCTCTCCTTGGTGGCAGATTTCCTGAAATTAGCCATGAATGATCTAGAGGGAAAGAGGTATGCTGGCAGTTTCATACAGCAACCAATTTGCCACAGCAGAGAACCCCACAAGATAGGCTCTTGGCAGCATAAGTAAATAATAATAATAAGCCACTGTTAAAGTACAACAGGAACGCACGATTGCAACCATGATAAAAGTCAGTCAGAGATGATGTTGTCAGTTCAAGCCTTCTCAATGTGACTGTGTAGACTGCCTGTGATTACCGTAATAGTTCGTCCAGAAACTATTGGTTTCTGGTATAAGGCTTGGTTCTCAGACTGATTAGGATTCAGATTGACTTATTATATGCCATCAAGTTGTTTTCAGCTCCTACCAACTACATATATTTTCTCCATAGCAATCTAGCCCTGACCTGTTCTTTCAGGTGCCTTAAGTGATTGTGAGTTACTATCTATTCTCTTTCACTTTTTAAAACATTTGCTATTTTTGGCTCAGGTATCCTCAGTTTTGGTTCCTTCTTCTCTAGAAATCTGCCACACTCCCAGGGCTCAAAACACAGCTTGGCTTTGTTAGTAAATCTATTTTTGTAGCATTTTCAACTTCTGCTGTTTCTCACCTTTAGTGTGAATTGTCTCACAGTTGCTTGAGCACATCATTTTATCTAAACCTAGCGCTTCCCTTGTCTTAAGGAAGAGTATCGACTTCATTTTGTCTGATTGCTGCAATGTCTTAGATTAGAAGACACAGGGAGCCACCAATTTGCTCAAGAGTGCTGAGCAACCTTATATTCACAGGTTTTTAGCATTATGGCTGTTTCCAAGGTGGACTCGTTGTTCAATCTGGCCACTATAGATGTCTCTTCAATCGAGGACCTGTATACTGCACAAGTCAAAAAGAGGGCTGTGAAAATATTTACAGACCCCTCACATCCCGGACATAAACTGTTTCAACTCCTTCCTTCAAAATGACACTATGGAGCACTGCACACCAGAACAACTAGACACAAGGACCGTTTTTCCCCAAATGCCATCACTCTGCTAAGCAAATAATTCCCTCAACACTGTTCAACTATTACAAAGTCTGCACTACTATTACTGTTAATCTTCTCATCACTCATCACCCATCCCCTCCCACTTATTATTATTATTATTATTATTATTATTATTATTATTATTAATTGGTCTTATATGCCGGCCTATCTCCTGAAGGACTCAGGGCGGCTCACATAAAAACACCCAATACAAAAGTTAAAAGAATTAAAAAAGATTAAACTGATTAGACCAAATAAATATTTAAAACCCAACCACATTTAAAACAAAAGCCCCCCCCCCTCAGTCCAGGCCGGTTTGTTCAAATAACCAAGTCTTTAGGCCATGGCAAAAGGAGTGGAGGTCAGGGGCCAATTGTAGCTCCAGGGGAAGCTGGTTCCACAAAGTGGGCACCCCGACAGAGAAGGCCCTCCCCCTAGGGACCACCAGCTGACATTGTTTGGCCAACGGTACCCCAAGGAGGCCCTGTTTGTGGGCGTGCACCAGGCGATGGGCATTCAATGCTGGCAAGAGACATTCCCACAAGTACCCTGGCCCTAAGCCATGTAGGGCTTTATAGGTAAGTACCAGCACCTTGAATCTCACACAGAGGGCAGCCGGCAACCAATGCAACTCGCGCAGGAGGGATGTAACATAGAAGTATCGGGATACCCCCATCACAACCCACGCAGCCGCATTCTGCACCAGCTGAAGCCTCTGCGTGGTCCGCAAGGGCAGCCCCATGTAGAGAGTATTACAGTAGTCGATCCGGGATGTAATGAGTGCATGAGTGACCGTGCGTAGTGCATCTCAGTCCAGGTAGGGGCGCAACTGGCACACCAGGTGCACCTGGGCGAATGACCCCCTGGCCACAGCTCCCTACTCCTCCAAACTGAGCCATGAATCCAGGAGGACACCCAAGTTGAGGACCCTTTCCACGGGGGGCAACACCTCTCCCCCCATGACCAGAGATGGAACATCCTGGATCACCCGAGATGCCAGTACGCATAGCCACTCGGTCTTGGCTGGGTTGAGCTGGAGCCTGTTCCTCCCCATCCAGATCCACACTGCTTCCAGGCAACGAGACATCACAGGAGGGCATCACTGAGTTGGTTTGGGGTGGAGATGAAAAGCTGGGTATCATCAGCATACTGATGATACCTCACCCCAAAACCACGGATGATCTTGCCCAGTGGCTTCATGTAGATGTTGAACAGGAGGGGAGAGAGGACTGACCCCTGAGGCACGGGGCTGCAGAGCTGACCTCTGCCCTCCTGCCAACACCGATTGCGAATGCCCCGAAAGGTAGGAGAACCACCAAAGAATGGTGCCTCCCACCCCAACCCCCCGAGGCACTGCAACAGGATACCATGATTGATGGTATCAAAAGCCGCTGAGAGATCTAATAGGACTAAGACAGAGGAATATCCCCTGTCCCTCCAGAGATCATCCATCAGTGCGACCAATGCCATCTCCATGCTGTACTCGGGCCTGAAACCCGATTGGTACGGATCTAGGTAATCAGCTTCCTCCAGGAACCTCGGAAGCTGGCATGCCACCAGGCTCTCAACAACCTTCGCCACAAAGCGAAGGTTGGAGACTGGATGAAAGTTGTTCAAAACAGCTGGGCCCAAGGCAGGCTTCTTGAGGAGGGGCCTCACCACCTCCTTCAAGGTGGCCGGGAAGAACCACTCGCGCAATGAAGCATTGACAACTGCCTGGAGCCAGCCTCGTGTAACCTCCCTGGCAGCATACACCAGCCAGGAAGGACACTGGTCCAATAAACACGTGGTGGAACTCAGCCTCCGCATGGTCCTGCCCACTTCGTCACAGGGTCAAACTCATCCCAGGTCGTAACAACCAGACCCGACGTTACTCCCTCGTCAGACTCTAGCCAGTTGGAGTCCAAGCCAGTCCGAATCTGATCGATCTTGTGACTGTATGACTGTAACTTTGTCGCTTGAATCCTTACGATTTATATAGACTGTTTCTTAGTATAATTTGATTGCTTATTGTACCCTATGACTATCATTAAGTGTTGTACTGTTGAAAGAAATATCTTTTGGGTTCAGTTCCAAGTGGGGAAAAGACACTGGAAACATGGAGGCTGCTTGGAAAGTTTAATGGTGAACAGGACCACATGGCCTGGAGCTCCAGAGAAGGATGATCACATGCTTCAGGTTGAGAAGAGATCAAGAAGAAAAAAAGGGCTGAGGTGCTGAGAGTGCCTGGGTTTTATACCCTCTGTTGGGCCCCACCTTAGTGTTTCCTGTTCCTGTGTAAGAAATGTATCCCATTGGCTGTCAGATTGCCAGGGGTGTGGTCTTAGCTATCTTTGTAGACTTTGCCTGGACCACATGGCTTCACCTGAGTGCTGGCTAATGCAATCTTCCCAGATGCCATGTAGTGAGATGGGTAATCCTATCATGTCCTGAGGGCCATGTCTTAATCCCATCACCCTGGAGCTGAAGGGGGGGCAGGGAGCTGCAGGAAGCTGTTTTGTCTTTAAAACATGTTTCTCCTTTTCTCATCCAGGGAAATATAATATTCTGCCTTTTTAATATTTACTAGAATATTTCATTTTTCTAGGAGAGGGGTGGGTGCTAACTTCCTACAGTACCTTATGATTCTTAACTCTTGATAAATGTATCTTTTCTTTTATGTACACTGAGTGCATTTGCACCAAGACAAATTCCTTGTGTGTCCAACCACACTTGGCCAATAAAGAATTCTATTGGCTGCCATTCACAGCAGCTATTACAAGGCATATCAAATCACTTCTAACACAGGACAATCACAATAATTCCTAATCCAATATAGAAATGATTGCATAGAGAAGTGATGGGCTCCTCTTCATTGGATGTGTTCCAAGAAAGGATGGTCAGATGGTTGTTATGGAAGCTTGAATTTGGATTTATGCATGGAGGAAGACATTGAAATCTATAGTACACAATAGCACCTCCGAATTCCGATTCTTTTTAAAGTCTCCACAGCCTCAATTATTTGAAAAGAATGATTAATCTTTTGTTCATCTTGTTTTTAGGATCAGGTAGTGCAAGTCCATATCTAGGGAGCTCGCTATGCAACTTTAGGCTAGTCAGTAGACTGCAAGCATGCAGAAGAGAAAAATCTGAATATTAATACAATAAACAGATAAATAAACAAACTTTAATTCCTATTGTTTCAACTTTCAATTTTGATTTGGCAGTGGATGCGTCGCTCCCAAATGATCATAACCATTGGCCGATAATGGTCATTAACAATCTTTAATATGTATCCCGTCTAACGAGCCGACATTACCAATTTTATTTTAATAAAAGACAAACATTACTTCCAAAACGAACGGGAAATCCGATCCACAGATTTAAAAACAAAAACAAAACAACATAAACTGTGGACGTCTCGCTCGACCCATCAGTTCTATCGGTCTTTGATTGTTGCTGCCTGAAACGACGAGGCGCGCCGTTCTAGGACTCTTCGGCGATCAAGAACGCTTGGCCTATCTGAGCTCGATTGGCCTCACTTGGCGGTTCCGGTGCCGCGCTGGCCGTTTGTTCCTCCTGGAGATGCGGTGACGAGTTTGGGTTTGGCTCGTGGGGCGGCCGTCATGGCTAATGGTGAGCAGCTGGTTCTTAGTCCGGTTCTCTCTCTCTCCGAAACGCTCTCCTGACCGGGTCAGTGTTGGGCATTTCCCGCTCGCCGGCCCACCGGAGTACTTATGCTCCCGCAGGTGGGGCGGTTCCCCGTGTCAGGGTCCCCAGACCTCTGTGGGTCAGTCCCTCTTTCATGCTTCCCCACCCCCTCCCCGAACAGCCCCCGAAAGCAAGAACGGTTCACGCCACCGGGGCTGACTTTCTTTTCCCTGTTCTTCGCAGTGTATTCCCTGGACGGGCTCTTGGTCTTCGGCTTGCTCTTCGTTTGCACCTGCGCCTACTTCCGGAAGGTGCCTCGCCTGAAAACCTGGCTTCTCTCGGAGAAGAGGGGCGTCTGGGGCGTATTTTACAAAGGTAATGATCTCGCATGCAGCGCTAAGCACCGACACGGTAAAGCAGAGGGAAAACTTTAGACCAGCGATGGAGTCGGAGAAGCGTTGGGTAGTAGCAGAAGTCAAGCCGATTGCATCTTCGGCAGGAAGGACAATTTAATGTAGACCAAGGGCTTCTAAACTTTTTTTTTGCCATCGCACTTCCCTTTAGTATATAATCTTAGCTTACTTACCTCCCTTAAAAAAGAAATCTGAACACAAATGAGCAATGAAAATGGTACAATAAAACTTTGGAATAGGTGGATTTTATTGTGACAATGAACAACTAAAAGATTCTTTTCCTCCCCACCTCACACTTTCCCTGGAATTCTTTCTGCACTTCCAAGGGAGATGCCCCTTCACAATTTGGGTAAGCCTGGGTTAGATGGAAGCTAGCTTGGTGTGTAAATCGGACCTGGGTGGATAGAAGTTAATTAAGCATCTGCTATATTCTCCCCTTGTGATTTAGCTTTAAATCTCTACATTTGTTTATTTGATAAAGTAAGAGAGTGTTGACACTTCGATATAATTGGAAGTGGTTGATGTTGCTTATATAAAGCAAATGTTTCATTCAGCTGTAGCCTTAGTTTAGGATACATATTGAGACTGGAGGGTTTAATCATGGTTAATCTTATGTTACTCACAAAGATGGTATGACAATGTGCTAGTGACTATCACTTTTCACTGGTTGGAGATCAACAAGTTGGGTAGAGGTAGACTTGCATTTTAGTGGTCTCAAAAGTACTGGCAGAGTTGTAGAAGGATTCTATGCCAGTGATAACACGTTGAAAAACCTTAAAGAGATTCTGTGAGCAGTATGCAAAAAACTGGCTTGAAATGTTAGATCAAAAGATTTGAAGTTAGAGAGGTTAGCAGTGCACTCTTATTGTGCATTGCAAGAAAGCATTTTTATTTTTCTTCATTCTGGAAGAATTATATGAAATAACATGTGCTTATTATTGTTTGAATAATAAATGATCTTTGATATTTTTCAGCGGCAGTCATTGGTACCAGACTTCATTCAGTAGTGGCAATATCCTGTATTGTCATGGCTTTTTATGTCCTCTTTATAAAATGAATCCCACTGCTTCAGATGGACAACTGTTTAAATGAAGACACTATGCTCTTTTGCTTCAGAGGACTGTACCTCCTAGCAGAATTCACAAGAACCTATACAGATGGCAAGAAGAAATTCTTCTGTGGCCATGTCTTGCTTGAGACGAAGGGAATGTTGTTTAGAGAGAGTTTCAACAAAAATCAAAAGATTGTTTTCTGTGCAGATTATTAAAATTAATATTAGTCTATACGAGAGATACCACAGGTTTGTGACAAGTAGAAATGAGTGATGCTTTTTCCAGAGTTTGATATAACATGGAAGTGGAAAGGTTACTCTGGTGTTTCTTTTGTCCCCAAAATGTAGTAGCATTGAAAGGCTATAGATGTTTTTTCTTTGATTACTGCACTTTGAACCCAAACTCATTATAACAAGAATAACTGAAGATGAGAAACTAGCCAATGATAGAACAAAACGTGTGCGTTGTGGAATTCTTAAAGAATTGAAACATAAAGGAAACAAAATACAATTTGGTGATGTACACTTATCTTTTGCTATAATTAATCTTGCCACCTCATATAAATTCTGAGTATGGTTAAAATGCCATGTTGTTTTGTAGACCCAGTTTGCAAGTAAGAATTTAAAATGTGGTATGGTATAGGAGAAAACAGTGGGAACATATGCTGTTACATAAGATGTGAGATGCTAACATGTTTAAATTACATTTAAAGATAATAACATGTATATTTTGAGAAGTGTACATACTTAAAGATTTGTTCTAGTCTTTATTTTTATTATACTTTTAAATTTTCCTCATTCCACCCTTCCTCTTGATAGTAACCTCCTATCACCATGTGCTTGAAGTGTAGGAGATTCTCTTCTAAAATAGGAGTATTACTGTAAAAGAGCATGTTTGACTTGTCTGTTTAAAGTTTATAATGTTGTAAGCATCAGACTGATTCAGAAATATTCAAAGTTGGCCCTAAACAATTTTAATACATTGTTTTGTATATCAGTTCAACCTGAGAAAGCCAAGTTTCTTTTTCAACATTGTACATTTTGTCAAAGTACTAATTACATATTTATAAGTCAGCAAGAACACTGAAGCCATAATTTGGCCTTTGGTATTCCAGCAATATGTGTTTGAATAAATCTGCCTTTTTTGATCTTCCCTGTACTTCCTATCTTATATATATTTGAATCCTCTTTTTTTCTCTGTGATTTCTTGCTGTTAAAAATTACAGAAATAAATTTTTTGTCAGTTTGATGTAGAAATGGGAAGACAAAAATAGAGATGCTACTTTGAGTAGTGGATTATTACTTTCAGCATTTAGAGGATTTTACTTCAAAGCCAATGGAAATGTTAGATTTCTTTTAACAAATTGCATAAATAGGTGAACATATTCATGATATAACTTAGCAATCAGTAAGTTTAAAAAGCTTGTCTATTTGAAGACATATTTTCATATTTGCTATGAAAGCTAATTATCTAGACAGTGACTGGAAGAAATATTAGAATCTTAATGTTTTTCTGAAAAAAAATTATTAGAGATGTTCTGTTTTTGATTATTTGTAATTTATATTTAAATTTCTCTTAACCATTGGAAGTGAATGTGCTTTATCCGCTAAATCTTCTCTTCATTTCCTTTCTCCACCTAAGCTGATGACCAAGTTTCGTAGTGTTTATATTAAACATTTTAAAAGAATATGAACAATAAAATACATATAAAAAGAATAAAAAGATAAGTAAACTATCAGAAATGTTATGAAAATTATTTTAAATATACTATTAGTTGCCCATAAAGCTATGAAATATATCATTTTTAAAGGAAAAACTACAATTGCTATTACTGGTTAACAAAATAAAACACTACTTGGAAAAATGGGATATAATTAGATCAACATTAGAGATCAAAGTTCTCATAAAATTGAAATGCAGACTCCAGTGTAGAAAAATTTGAGGTGTAGTAAGATCTATGGAAAATGATTTCCAGTTAGAAATTGAATTCCTCATCAAGATTTACTCTTTAAAAATGAAATTACTTTGGACATCAAGGCATATTCCTATAATTTGACAGCCATTCTTCCAAGGAAGGAATCAAACATCCTTTTCAATATAAAGTATATAATACTTTTTCTGCAGATAACATGTACAACTAGTTCTGTATCTTTAGAAGGAACATACAACTTGGTAAAATTCAATAAAAATATTGCAGGTTACAAAGGGGATTATAATTAAACTTTAAACACACATTTCATTCTAATATGAATTATTTTCCAAAGAGGTTGATCATACAAGAAAAATGATCAAACTGGTTCATTACATTTCAAAAACTTCAGAAAATATATGCCAGTTGCAAAGCATCTGGATTTTGATCACGTGACTGGGGTGCTGCAATGGCCGCATGAAAAGCAGTCATAAGCCACTTGTTTTCAGTGCTGTTGTAGCTTCAAACTGCCACCAAGCAATGGTTGTAGGCTGAATGTATGTATATTCTCTCTTGCTCCTGAAGTTATTTTTGTGTTATTTATCTGAAAGGACTAATCAGGTAAACTAGACCCTTGTAAGAATCCGAAGATTTTAAGTCTTGCAACCTGAGCAAATTGTTACCTTTCCACTAGACAAATAGTTTGGCTTTCTTTGTATTTAAAAAGTGAAGCTTAAGAGGGAAAAACCTGGACTTATTCTTTTTCTGTATTTATCCCAAATATTAAATGCCTGTCACTTTTGAGGAAATTTTAGCTGTGATTGTCCTCGTTAGTCTAACATAGATGGCATTTATTATGAAATACTGTGCACATATAATTAATGCATTTTTATATCAGTTCCCATTGTTGATGACTTTTTGATGAACACCATAATTAAAACGTTTAGGCACACTATGAAATTCCAATAAGAAAACCATACGTTTACTGTACATCCAGAAAGGAAACGAACAGAACGTACTGTTACCCTGTTTATGGCTTACTGTACCGACTAACGATCTGCTTAGTTTCGGTGAGCCTTTGGAGCTGAACGGGGAAATGCAGCACATAAATAATCACGGATGCGTGGCAGAAGGTGAAGAGTAAATTCAAATGAAAAGGCAGTACAATTTAAGCGGAAAGGCAACTACTTCAAGTACTGAAACACACACTCCCCCATACTTTCTTCTGAAACTACTTCTTACTCGGCAGCCTTAAACTCTTCGAAATCTCGACCATTCGAACACTGACGGACTAGTTTAGTACGACCAATCAGGCGCCGGCTCTCTTCGCGGCTCTGGTGCGCAGCGCTCCCTCCTCCCTCGTAGGATCTCATGGAAAGCCGCGAGCCCCGGCCAGAGATCTGTGCGATGCCCAGAATGCAATGCGGGGTAGATAAACGGTGGAGGCCTGCCGGCCATCCGGCCATCTTTGTGTTGGCAGTCAGGGAGCGCGATCGTGGCGTGCCTGTGGGTGGGAGCGAGTGTAGTTTGGAGTCTATGCTTGAACCGCGTCTGTAGCGTGTGTGTGTGTTATGTGAGGCTTCGGGAGGTGTGTGTGTGTATGGCCCTGCTCTGCAACAATGACTTTCCTTTTACACGTTGATCTTATTTGATCGGGCCGAGATGTCGCCGCTTTCCCGGCCTGAAATGAAAAGAGCCGCTTCTGTGAAGCCCTTGGCGCTGTACAGAGAAGCTTAGGTTTAATGGGCGTGCGGCAGTATTGTCGGAGATGATGAATTGATCAGATAGATGAGGCTGGAGGTTTGGAAAATTCCTCTTCCTAGCCAATGTGTATCGAAGCGATTCTGATCCGGCTTCAGCAGAGGAACTTCTTTGTTCTGGTGGGCCTTTTATTCTTCGGGCTCGAAGCACCGCCGTCCACTAAAGTCGGGATTCGATTTTCCTTAACCAACAGCCCTATGCTGGCAGTTGAGTGTGCTTTCTTTAAAATTTAACAAAAGTTAATGCGCTCAAGAGGCTGGCTATGCTCTAAAGATAGATCTGAGTACGGTTTGCGCTTTTGGGAAAAAAAACATGGCTTTTATCCGAAGCACAGGGGTGGCATGGTGGGTAAGGTGCTGCCTCTTACAGCTCCAAACTAAGAGCTTCCTCTTCAGGAACTAGTGTGCATATACAAGTTTGAGAAGTTGCTTTTTAAAAAAATGCTATTTCTAATATCACAATTAAAATTCCAATATAAAACAGAATGAGAAACTTCCAGCTGTCATGGTCAATAATGAGGGATCAAGGGAGTTTAAAAAGTTCCAGCAACCCCTCTGAAATATCAAAATGCGACCTCACTTAAACCTTCATTAAGTTACTGAAATGGGACAAACCCTATCACTAATAACCCTAGCGATATTTCTTATTTTTATTTGTTGGTACAAGAACCCAATTGTAAATGAGATTAGACCAAGATGAAGCCTTTGGGTTGTACTTCATCATCAACTGACACTAGTTTAATTTCTGCTTTTTCATGTCTTGGTATGCATTCCTGGCAAATAAGTATTATGCATGTATAGAATACATTTTGGGGGCATGATAGCTCAGCAGTTAAAACTGAGCTTGTTTAGCCGGCAGCGTTGTGTGACAAGGTGAGGTCTTGTTACTTGCCTCAGCTCCTGCTTGCCTAGCAGTTCAAAAGCATGCAATTGCAAGTAGATTAATAGGTACCACTTCAGTGGGAAGGTAACAGCGTTCTGTGCACTTCAGTGTATAGTCATGTTGGCCATGGAAGCATTTTCGAACAATTCTGGCTTGCTCAGTTAAGAAATAGAGATGAGCACCACCCACTAGAGTTGATCATGACTGGACAGACAAACTTAAGTGGAAAACCTATATTCTTGTTAAAAATGCAGCTTTAAAGTGTGGGATCTGGCAATATACTTTTCAAATGCAGCACAATGTATTGTCTGGCTTGTTGAACTTATAAATATTTAATTTTTAATGTTATTTAAGGTGCATGAGATACTCATATTTTGCTAAAATTATGCTAGAAAGAAATATTTGAGTTCAATATTTTGGAGATGTAATCTTTCCATGACAGTAAATGCAGAGAATATACAGCACAGGTGTCAAACTCGCCACATCATGTTGCTGTCATGTGACGTATCACATTTTCCCCCTTCACAGAGCTGGAGTGGGCGTGGCCTGCACATGGCCATCTGGCCCACGGTCCGCCAGTTTGATAGCCCTGATATACAGCAAAATTTTGCTTGCTGCAAAATCCAAAGCTCGCTGGAAAGTCTGTTTTCTATGTTGGAAGGCTTCTTAAACTAGCATGAGAAATAATATAAGCAGAATTAGAATTTCTATGAAACTTGGCTTTGCAAAGAGTTTCTACTCTTGAGAATACAAGGAGATAATGTTCAGGGAGTAACCAGTTTGAATCCAATCTTTACATGAATGTAGTAAGATACTTTAAAAAAATCTTATTGTAAACATCATTCTAGCAGGACAAGGAAGCTAATTTAAGATAGTGCTTAATGTAGATTTTTGCAGTTGGTTGGAAAAATGCCTAAAATATGTTTAGCAATATACATTCTGTGTGTCTTGACTGAAATTCTCCCCAAGCAATTTAAAGTGGAAATTTTGCATTTATCTGAAGTTTAATTTTTAAAAAATTAAAAACATATTAGGGGGTTTTAATCTGCTAATCGTAGTCAACTTTAGGCCAGTGCCTTTCTCCATTTCTGTAAGCCATTAAGCCAGCATGGTGATATATTAAACCAGGAGAAAATGACATCAGATAGATGAATTTTCAATTCAAATCAGCAAGAACTGACTTGGGAAGAGATTATGTTTCAAATGTCCTGAAGATACAACTACATAGTGAAACCTTTAATGCTAGTTAACTGAGATGATATAATGGTTAGAATTTTTATTCATGAAATTGCATAATATTCATACTATATAAGAAGGAATATAGTTGGTTTCGAACTAAATGTGATACAATTATCTGGAATCTACAAAAAAAATTAGAAAAACAGAAAAATTGCAGCACAGAAACCAGAAGACAATAATATGAAAAAAGATAGAGGAAAAGATTAACTAAAATGCATATTAGAGTGGCAAAATGTCAGCAGAGAAGAATGGGTTGATTCTAAGGGAATATTACTGCAGTATGGATTACAGTAGTTAAAACTGCAGTAGGAGGGAGATAATACTAAATAATGAAAAAAATGGACAAGAGAGAAAATCTTTAAAAGTATAGCTTTATATGCTAAGATAAAGGGTCAAAAATTAATTCTGTGCAGGAGACAGGAAGTGGATAAACCTGGGTGGTATAAAAACTTGTCTTTCTTGGGTCTTTTGTCCTCTATTTTAGAGCAAAATTCTTACCACCCACACTTATAACTAATAATCTAAAATGTTTCAAAAGTACCAGGCTTAAAGCTCCAAGGGAAAATATCAGTTCAGTAATGTATTGGCAAACTTTGGCTTCAGCTTGCTTTTGTTAAATTTGTCTGCACACAACCATGGCATTTATGAATGACATCAGATACTTTGTCCCCTTGATCTATGGCAATTTTTTTTCTTGCATAACTTTTTAAAAAGGTTATAGAATTGTGTATTTTGGCATTCGGCCTTTATTCCTTTGTTGGCATTCTTTTTGATCTTGATATACCAGTAATAGTTTTAGCCTTCAGAAGTTGGATCACTCAGTTCTTGTGGTGACTTGTGTTCTCAAGTACTCCATAACTGTATTAGGAACAATTTAGGAATGAAGTTCTATTTGCATTTTGTTTTTGAAAAACACTTTTTTTGAAGATTTAATCAATGTTCATATTTTGCTTTGGAGATGTTAACTAAGATACTTTTAGCTAAGATTGTGTAAATTAATACTGTTTATGGTTCAGAATAAATAGTACCTTTTTTGGAGTTGGCCCAAAGTGGATTAGATTCTATTACCTGAATTCTCTTAATCAAATATATGAATTTATTAGATCTGATACATTTGGGGTTTGGTCCATTGGCAAAAACAAGCTGCTTTTTCAAATACAGCACAGCTGAGCTTTTACTAAAATTCAGTGAAGTTGGCTGGTTTAATGGATGATCTGAAAACTAAGCATACAGTGAGTCAAGAGTTAGTATATGGGCAGCAATTACAGGTAGGAGGGAATAAAACTGTGACATGACCCTGCAAATAACATTAATGATAGAAGATCCCACCATTCTCTTTACGGGAATATCCACTGTTTGTGGCAGCAGTATGTGGAGATTCTGTAAACAAAGACAAAACATTTTGTCAGCTGTCATTCACTGTTCTGAGAATTGACACCCCCAACACACACACACACACATATGTAAATAACTGATATCTTGCAATGGAACAAAGCTACAGAACTCTCTTGATTTTTTAATGATTCTATCTTTAAAATACTGTAAGTTATATAGCTGGGAACATTTTTTAAAAGAACTACCAAACTAATGAAGAAATCGATCTATTGAAAAGGTTTCTGTTCTTATCCTAGCTCCTCTTCAATCAGAAAATGCATTTAATGGTCATACTTACCAATGGCTCCCTCAATGTGGTGGATAGATTCTTTTACAGGATTAACCCAGTGTCTCACAGTAACACCTTTGGAGGTAGGATGCTGAACTGAAGTGTATTTCTTCACAGGCTCTAAACCCTTCAGTGTTCTGCCGTGCTCAAAAACAAAGGACATGCATTAGCAAGAAAGTGTTGCATTTTGGGCAGATATAATTGTTGAATGGTAAACATTAAAGTGAATTAATGAATTGCGTAAATCTTTCATTAAGTAAAAGAAGTAGGATAGGGCTATTCAGTTAAGGAAACAGTAGCACACTGTTCAGATGTTTGAGAACACTTAGAATTAACAGGAATTATTGACTCAGAGTTAAAAAGGGCCATTTAGGTTATGGAGTCCAATCACCTGCTCAGTACAGAAAATGAATTAAACTATCCTGATAAATGACTTTAAAGTATTCTCAAGTATATGTCTACAGTAGTCAAGAAACTGCATTCTTGAGCTTGGAAATATCTAAGTTATGTTTTCACCCATGCATTTGTCTTTGTTTCAAATCAAAAATATTAATATCTCATTGTACACATGTTGTACTCTGACAATAAAGATAATATTAAATATGTATTTTACATGCCTGATATCAGTTGAGATTTACCCTGAAGAAAATAAAATGACACTTGTTTAATGTAAAAATATAATCTAATAAATAGGATTGATAGGATTATGACTATGGGCTTATTGATCACACAGTGTACATCCTATTGTTAGTTTCATAGCTACAAGAATTGCAGCACTATTAGAGTATGCATCCACTGGAGTCTGATGTTCGTTTTTTAAATTTAGAAGAATAAAAACTTATGTTTACCCATGGTCATCCAGGAGGGTCTCTTTATGGAGGACTACTTGACTTTTGTCTTTAAGCAGGTCTTCATGATGATTGTATAGAGAACTGAGGTTAAAATCCAAACTGTCTTTAGAAATCTGCAAATGAGATTGATAATTGGGAAGCATGTTGATTTACAAGCATAAATTAGGGGTAGTGTAGTAGAGATGTTTTAAAAGTAAAATAGTATATGCAAACTTTTCAGGAATTGCCTATTCTAACAGCAAAACTGAGAAGACAGAAATGAAGCTATGTATCAGGGTAAAAACCTTGCAATGTTCTCAGAATTAAGGTTGTGCAAAATGGCACTACTTTATACATTACCCAGATTAGTAGAATGCGTCTATACAACAACACAGAAAAGCAAGGTGCCCTATCCAAACATCTGTAATTCATATATCAATATAAGTTGCCTCATTCTGTGTTTTCTTTTATAGTGAAATTAGTAGAAATAATAGAATTAAAAATATATCAAATAATAAAAATGGATTTTAAAAAATCTACCTTGGTCATATAGATCTAGACCATATAGAATTATAGTAATTATCTTATTCTATAGTATAAATAAATTTCAAAAATCAAAACACATCTCTAGAATTTACTCTTCATACATGGAGTGTTCTTTTTCCCTGTATCGGCTGATTCTCTTAACTGATCCCAATGTTTGTGCCAATTAGAGTAAAATGCAAGCAAAACCCACTCCCTACTAGCACTGATGATGGTATCTAGTTTGGTAATGAAACATATGCAAGAAAACAACCAATCTCAGACTAAAGTACTCTTCAGGAGAGTTCTTAATACAATGTAAAATTCTGTAATTTTGGAATGCAATTTAAAATTCCATTTATATATCTAACTATATTCTCTCAAATTATATTAATGATTTGAAATCAAATGAAACTATGACAATATAACCAAATTATATAAAGAAATATTTTACAATGCCTTTATTTATTTATTTATTTATTATTATGAGATTTATATGCCGCCCTATCTCCCTGAGGACTCAGGGCGGCTTACAATACTAAAAACCACAGAATACAAATATTAAAAGATGAATTAAACCCAAATCTCATAAATCAATAAAATTTAAAACTTAACAAATTTAAAAACCACTAAAAAAACCCCCCCCCCCTCCCCATCAGTCCGGGTAGGCTAGTTGGAACAGCCAAGTTTTTAGGCCACGGTGGAAAGATCGGAGGTCAGGGGCCACTGGAGCTCCAGAGGCAGTTGGTTCCAAAGGGTGGGCACCCCCACAGAGAAGGCCCTATCCCTGCGGGCCACCAGCCGACATTGCCTAGCTGACGGCACCCTGAGGAGGCCCTGCTGGTGGGAGCACACAGGGTGTCGGGAAACCGTTATTGGCAGCAGGGTCTCCTGCAAATGCCACGGTCCAATGCCAGGAAGGCATTATGAGAAATGCCATGACAAAAATGGTTAAGAATAAAATTTTATTTGGAAAGTTCAGTAAACATGAAGCAAGAATTTCTAATCAAGTAATTTCATCTACATGTCACAAGTATATTTAGCATTTCTTAAAACTTGGGCCCATTGATTTTCCAAGAATTCCTTATTCCACAAATAAAATATTACCATCTTATTTGTATAGAATTGAATTGTTAGGTTGTATTTCAAATACAGCTATTGAACATTCAAGAATTTCTTCTCTGAAGCTGGTAAACACATCTAGGTGATCTAATCATACATATTTAAACTGAATATACTGACATGTAATTATATTCAAAATATAACTGCAAATCTTTAAAGTACTATTAATAATTAACCTATTCAAGGCATTGATCCCTTACACAGTATTTCCCTCCTTTTCAAATTAAGATTACTCCATGGTCTGTTTCTCATGTGAATCAAGTTCAAAAGTTAACAGCTTCCCTATTAATGCATCTAGAAGCCTTCAAAGCTAGAAAGGTGTACCGCTGCTTGATAAAAATTGACTCAAGGACTTGTCAAATTTCCAAAGACTCACTGACTATTCCAAACAAACATTTTATCAAATTGAAGTGTCCTTTGGTCTATTTAATACACATACATTTCTAAGGCATTTTAAAGGAGGGATAAACAAAGATGGCAATATCATTTCTTTTTTACCTCAGGTTCTGAGTACCAGACTTCTCTTCTAATGCTTGCTAAAGTTGCATTTCCATGTAGCCGATTCCAGGTGTCTTGTTGCTGAGAAAGATGGGAGGGCATGCAATAGGAGCTTTTCTGGATTAATAAGAATATTAAACTTATTATACTGACTTCATAAAAACACAAAACCTAACTTACATTATCTCTTCCAATATTGTCTAATTATTGAAGTTGGGATCCAAGAAATGCACATATGCAGTAAAAATATTGGCCATTTCCTGACTGCTTCAGTCCTATTAACTCATGTATGTTTAAAATATAGGATTAATCCAGATAGCCACATGCAGTAAGACAAAGAAATACAGCTAGTCTTTGACTTATGACTATAATTGATCCTAAAATTTCCATTGCTAAGTAAGACAGTTGCTAAAGGAGTTTTGCTTTTATGACCTTTCCGGCCGCAGTTGTTAAATGCATCACCAGTTGTTAATAACATGGTTTATATGTGCTGATATATTAAGTGAATCTGGGTTCCTCATTGACTTTGCCTGTCAGAAGGTTGCAAAAGGTGATCACAGGACCCCAAGTCATTGCAAGTTGCCAAGTGTCCAAATTTAATTATATGACCACGGGGACCTGACAGCTGTCATAAATCAGTTTTTTCAGTACTGTTGTAACTTTGGTCACTTAAGTTGAGACTACCTATACACAGGTTTTTCTAATCACAGAAAAAGTCAACACAGCAACAGATTTCAGTAGATGGATAATATCAAACTATTCTTGCTTTAAAGGAAATCTAAAATGTTATATAGAACTGTTCTTGTGTTTTTAAGATTGTAGTTACAAAGAATTCTCAACATATTTTAGGCAATCTTCCTCAACCTGTTACCCTTGAGAGAAGTTGGAATAAAATGCATAAACATCTTGCCAGATGTTTAGCATAAAGCAGTCTAATACCTCTGAAGGGCATCACATTGGGGAAGACTGATGTTAACTTACCTACTTGGTAACAAATCCCCAAATGGATGCTTGACCTGGACAAAACTGGTTGCTTGGCTTAACTCAGATTTGAGTATCTGACCAATCAGATCTTTGGTATACATTTTGACAGAGGTTCTATTGTTATGTTTTACAGTAGTTCAGTGTTTCCTTGTCTTCATTTTTTCCTAATCCCCTTGTTTAAGTTCTCATTATCTCAGTGAAATATAAACATACCTATAATTGTGCATTGTGCTCTCTTTATGTTTTGCATTTTTATAAAGAGCAAGAGAAGCTCACTTAATTTTGACAATTTATCTGTTGCCTCCAAGTCTCTCTTGCTTGTGCATCTTGATTTATTAATCTGGGTGGAATGCCTATTTCTCTATATTAATATGAGTCATTAAGGGACAGTAATTATCTGAAAAGCAAGAAAAATAGGATAAATTTCCCAGATCTGCATTTTGCACATACTAGGTATATCTAGGGTTACTTTTGAAGCCAGATCTCCACATTTTATCCTGTATTAATAAACATAAAATGTGTAAAGTTCACTAGTTTCCAGCATCATCTGTAAAACATTAAGACGCTAAAAGTAGGCTGTCCTGTCGAGTTAATAGCATCTGGCTTCTAAATTTCATTAGAATAAACAAAATGCATCACAATGCAAATGCCTCTCTCTCTCTCTCTCTCTGTATGCATGCATGCATGTATGTATGTATGTATGAAAATAAAGGGATCTCTCTTACCTGTGCATTCCTATTACCACTGTATGTATTTTCATTTTCGTAATTAGGGAATGGAAAAGAGTTCCTAGCTGGTGACATACTCCAGACTTTCGCAGTATTAGTGTTGCCAGCTGCCAAAACTGTCAATTGCGGGTGCTGATTTCTCTACCCGCGTGTCAGTTTTGTTTAGGATATGATGGCGGTTGCTAGGCGACAGGGTCTTTTAGAGTCTTCCGGTCACTACGTGTCAAAGCACCCTCTAATGGCTGGAAATAAAAGCGAAGTTCTTGGGAGGCAGAAAGAGACCACAAAAACGGCACGAGGTTGGAAAGGACAGAAACCAGCACGCGCTTTATGCGCCTTCACATGAAATAAAGAAAAATCCCCTTTTATAAGGATGCTTATAAAGTCGAACCTTCATTTTTACGGCCCATGGTTTAAGCGCACTGACTAGCTCTGAAAGACCAATTTTCTCCTCTCCTCTCCTAAACTCTCCGAAGAGTTAGTCCCAGGTGAACGGAAACATTAAGGCAGTGCCGGTCAAACACCAAAATGAGAAGCGAGGCACCCCATTTAATAGTTTCAGAGCCCGAGAACAACTTGGGTTAAGGGGAAGCGAGCTCCCAAGAGCCGGCAGGCGAGGGGCGAAGAGGGTCGGGTTGCTGCGCTCGGACCCCCCTGGCCGCTCCTGAGCCGAGAACGGCTGCCCCAAAGCGCCACCCGTTACCCGGCTCAGGATTGGATCGTTAGTGCAGCGCGCGTGGCTTGAGCGACTCCGGCGAGGCCTTGCTGGCGGCCGCTGAAGGAGCGCTTCGAAAGCAAACGGCTTTTCCTTCGCCGCGCGCCACAAGCGACTCGCGCGCCTCCCGAGCCTCAGGTGCTCATCGGCCTCGGGAGGGCCGCGCGGCAGAGGCAGCTGCGGTTGCTAGGCAGCGAGGTGTGGGCGGTGCGAGGGGGCGGGGCGGGCTCCTTGCATCCCTTTCTGCCCGAGAACGCGGCTACCGTCGCACCTGAGTCGGTGCCTGCCTGCCCGAGGCGCAGCGCGACTACCGGCTCCTCGCTGTTTCTCCTGCGCCACCATGGCTGGGGCTGGCAGGCTCCATCCCGCTGAGGGGATAACCAGATGCTGCTGCTGCTGCCACCCTGTTGGGATCGGCTGGAGGCGCCTGCCGTTCCTTCTGCTCTGTCTGTTGTTGCAGCTTTGGGCGGGCGCCGCTACCCAGAGGGAGAATCTCCACGCCTGCAAAGAGGTACCCGTGGAGGGACAGGGTGACATCTTACTCTTTCTGCGCTGGCGTAGGGGGGCAGCGCGTGGGGGCGCATCTGTGATCAGGTCGCAAGAGTGGAATCGGGAGGTCCTACCTTAAAATCATTGGCGAAATATTGTGTAGGTCCCCCACTCCCAAAAAAGCACTCTCCCATCAAAGTAAAGGAAAAGCCACTCTAGCTGTGTCCCATTTCTTTCACTTAGGTCTGAATGAGCAAAAGCAACACCTTTGGCAGATTTTGATTGAGATGGCCATTGGCAAACATTATAAACATCTGCCTCCACTTCCCCCCCCCAAGTGTTTTGGACAACTAAGAAATAACACCATTTGTTATTTCTATTTAATGGGCTAACTCTGTGTGTGTGTGTGTGTGTGTGTGTGTGTGTGTGTGCTAAAGGTGGAAGTAAACTAACTTCATACCACTAACTTCATGCCTCCCTTAATGGAGAAGACTTCAGAATGAGCAAAATTTTGGACGGCAATGAATCAGCAGTGGGGCCGAGTTTCGTTAAATCATTGCCCTCTGAACTTTGCACATGCTGCCTATGAGACCTCTTTGTTATCCCCATAGAAATGGACAGGTGTTGATGCTCTCTAAAGACCCACTCATTCTACCCCCAGTGTAGCTGTTTATAGCATATTTATGGTGACACGGGCTTTTGGTTAAAGATGTGTTAGCCTTTAAGATGCAGCTGTGTTCCTTGTCATTTTAATAGTCTCTTTGGCCTAAGCAAATGTTCTAAAAGATACCTGCCTTGGCTTAAAGCAAAGCAAATTGCTGGAATACAACTTGCAAAGCAGAAGAGAGAGTGTGTCTTTCAACTGCTGCTTAATTTTCTGGCGCATGAATATTTGTTTGGCTGGATCCCACACCCACTAGGTGCTGTCTGCAATTTACCTTGGGAAATTGACCAAATGTTTGCCTATTTTATTCCTTCAGGTTACGTGGCAGGTTTTGACTGAGTCAGACTACAGCCCTAACTTCCTAGTAGTTAATATAGCATTACCTTAATGTCTTCAGAGCTTGTTTTTGTTTCTTTTTGAAAGATATAAAGTATGAAAATGAAGCTAAATATAATGAAATAAAATGGGGTAAAAGAATTATAGTAAAAGAGCAGCCAGGTGCATGAGAGTTAATACTCTTGTATTTGCTTTTGTTATACAGACGATTGTTGCATTCCAGAGGCTGAAATGGGTGAGGCAAGTGACACATCTTGCCATATGGTTCGCTTTTTAAAATTGCTTTGGAAATAGCACTTTTCTGAATTGATTGAAACAAGTATTTTTCCTTTTGCAGTTTTATGAGTAGAATTTTTTTCAACTCATTACACTGAAAACTGTACCACTTCAAAAGTTATTGCAATTGCCAGAAAAGACTTTCTGCCCATATGAAGCTGAATTCAGTAACTTTGTCAATCTAGTGCCCTGCTGTTTTGGAACTTCAATTTCCATAATTCCCAGCCAACATGCTAACAGCTATGCCAGTTGAGAAATGAAGTCTTATCATAGCTAAAGGATAGCTAGTTGAGGAAAGTTTACAGTGAAATCTTGTATATATAGATATATATTATGCATATATGTATCTATAAAATATACAGATTGCTTTTTATTTTATTACTGCTTATGCAGTAATCATTTCTTTGTTTTCTATATTTATTGACAATATAGTAGCTCAAAATAAACGAACTATAAAATTGTGAAAATATGACTTCTTAAATCATGAACATTTAAAAAATCAATACAAGAATGGGATATAACCACAGAGCATCAATTAAATTTTGAGCAGGCTATATTATTAGTATGATTGTGAATGTTGCAGTTCCAACTCTAATGGAAACATGAGTGTAGTGGATTAAATCAGGAGTCCAGCAAGTACTGCTAAGCTTTCATAGAGACCATCCAGATTTTCCTGAAGACTAGGAGGCCATGAAAAAGTTACAATACTAGTTTTCCCCCCAAAGACATATTGTTTCTGAATCAAGGATATGAATGCATGCATTTTGTTATGGGGCCAACACATGGATTAATTTGTTGTGCCTTTTATAAATATGTTTTTGTAAATATGTATGAAAATGAGACCTGCATGTAGATGAGACCTGTGTGTAGATGTGGGTTTATTACTGGAGCTATACATTCAATCTTTAACAATACTGTAAGCTGAAGGTAAAGGAGTATCCATGGGCAGAAGGGCAAGGATAAAAAAATCAAGATGGTAGCTGGGACCACTTGACTGAAGACCTGTCCCTCGTTTATGTGTGTTACATGGTGACATATATAAAAGGGATAGGACTTTTGTGTTATGGTCGCCATTTTGACTTTCTGACCTCCAGAGACTCTTCTGGAGTCTTTGAAAATGTTCATTTGATAGTTTGTAGTGGTGAGCAGAGCAAAAAGATTATTTTGATGTGGGTCTGTACAAAATAATTCCCAATGGTCTATCATATAGGCTAAGAGATTAATGTAAATCCCAGGATAATGTGGAATAATTTCAGAATGATCAGCACTATGTCTTTTTGATGGAAAATTATTCAGAAGACTCTTTTCTCCGTACTCTCACGATTATATAAAAATAAATATTTGGTTTAACTACAGCATCAAAAATTCTTACCATTTCAATTGCCCAAAAGTTTATTTCATTAAAAGTGCTGCTTACTGAAGAAATTTAATTTCCTCAGAAACAAGTTATAATTAAATGTTAGAGATTTATTCCAAATCATTTCAGGTTCACATACAAAAATATAATGTGATTCCTGTTGAAGGTGAGTCCCTTGGAAAATTAGTAGAACTTTTTTTTTCAAAGAGAATGTACTTTGACTCGTGGCCAGATGGCTATGATCAACTTGGCAATTGCATTATGTACTTAGGTTTTCATTTGATAAAAAGAGTTTTATTAATTATTTCCTTTTTAACTGGTCAAATAAGATGATTAAAATTAAATATCAAGCAGTGCACTCCTTTTTAAAAAAACTTGCAAGACCTGCACAGCTTTTGACCCACCCAGGTAATGCTACCATTACAGTAAGTCCTAGGAGTTGCCAGGTTTTAAGAACTTTCACAGTTTTGGAGTTTAGAATAGAAAAAAAGGTTTCTTAAAACCTAGATGGGAGCGCTACAGTGCTTAGTAGTCTGTAACTCTGCCTTCTCCAGCATACCTAGATGAAGAGAATTGGTTCTCAATGCTTACCTGTGCTTAGCTTTTATTATTAATGATATCATATGAATGGTATATAAATATCTCATCAACTTCAAGCTTGAAATGGAAACGATATAGTTGCTTTTAGTGTGCTGGGATACTGAGAAAAGGAAAGTAATAATAAATGCATTTAAGGACAACACATGTCATTTAAAGATTTCAAATTATAGGCAAGGTTAGTTCTGCCTGCAGATGTCCTGAAGCCATGGGAGCCATGGGAGCAGCCAGTGGAGGATTGCCACCAAGTTTCAGCAGATGGGCTTATGTGGGCCAAGAGTAAAAGATGTTTTGTTTGGCAAGTTCAGTTCTGAATAGCAGGACCTGAAGGCATCACTTAAGGTGATACAAAGAAGGTGGTGAGGAAAATGAAGGGCAACACGGATTTTTTTTAGCTCCTTTCCTATTTAGGGTTATGGCCATGGGAGAGCTAAGCATTGTTCCAAATCCTATCATAACTGCTCAGTTATCTTTAGATAAGAGAGAAAAATAAGAGGTGGGGAAAGAGAAAGTAAGCTTCTAATCCTGTAGTTGCTATTTCAAAAAAAGTATCAAAGGATTTGGGCAATATTCACTGGGAATGTTGACAGTGACATTTGGAATACATCAGATTAGAATGTTTTAAAAACAAAACAGACAAAACAATGGTCTGTTCTTGTCCCTCCAATATCTGGTATATATGGAATTTCATGCTGGCCTAGAAACCAGGAAACTATGAATTCCAGTCTTCCCTTAGGCATGAAACCCAGCTGGAGGACTTAGAACCAGTCATTCTCTCTCAGCCTAAATTGTTTCTCAGAGTTATTGTTGTGGGGAAAATAGAAAGCAGGAGTACTAAGTATTACCATCTTTTGTTGACCACAATATATAAAAGGCAGGATAAAAATATAAGAAAAATCAAGAAAAAGAGCCCAAATCATAAGAACAAGTTGTTCAACTTAATGCAATCAAGCCAGAATAGAAAAATCATTAAATGATCCAAAGTGCAGAATGTGCAAAGACAAAAGAAACAGCAAATCATATATGGAGCTCATGCAGGAAGATAGCACAAACTGATAATAAACAACAACATAACACAGTCACCAGAATGATTCACTGAAACATCTATAAAAGTTATCTTGATGGGAACATAGAGTTGAAAAACTGTCAAAGATGAACAGGTTAAAATATTGTGGAATTTCCAAATACAAATTGATAAAAGATCTTGATTCATAACATACCAGATTTACCGTAACTGTGGTTGAAAGGAAGACCCAAGATTGTTGGGGGCAAAAAGCTGACTTTGTAAAAATGCCGCTTAGTAATAAGCAGGCATATACAATGGAATGAAGGCTATTGCTGAGCGCATTGGGTTGCACTCCAAAAATTGTAAGCCGCCCTGAGTCTCCGGAGAAGGGCGGCATATAAATATGAATTAAAAAAAAAAGAAAGTGTGGATAATTGATGTGACAATACCAGGGGATATACAGTAGAAGAGAAGACAAAGCATTGGAGAAGATCATAAAGTACAGATTATCCTCAATTTATGACAAAATTCCATTGATCGATTACAAAAGGCAACACTGCTTGTATCTGCACATATACTACACCAATAGATTATGACGTCCTAGATTTGTGGGAAGAACCTGATGTGGATGAAGGCCAACACTAGTTAAAGAAGTGATAGCTGTGATTTCACATTTTGTGAAAATAACAAAAAAACCAAAGAAACTTGCAAATAGAAATAGAACAACTGTGGCGACAAAAACAAAAAAACAAAAACAGTACCACTAGTAAATAGGCATCTTAGATTCAATCCCAAAACATCTGGAGCACCACTTGAAGACCATCCTCATTGACAAAATCACCACCAATCAATTGCAAAAGGCAGCTTCACTTGGAATAGCTTACATCCTATGATGGTATCTTTAACATCATCAAACATCAATATCTGCATATTCAAGGTCCTTGGGAAGAACCCGATAGGATAAAATGCCAAATCCAGTCTAAATATCTGGCTGATTGTGCAACCAATCTATCATAACATATTATTTGGATTTGTGAGTTATACTACAATCAGTAGATGGCATGGGGGCTGGAAGGTATGTGATATGCCACTACTCAAAATATAAGAAAAAATTAGAAGGGATTAACTAATTAATTAATTAGGTCACTTATATTAACACCTTTGTAATTATAGCTTAGACAAGTGAAAGCTAAAGCAGTTTATTGAACATTTAGAGAATCTTGGTTGCATTAATTTCAATCCTGCTCTTTACTGTTAAAGGTTTCCAGAGTAAGGCAATTCCTTTAGTCAGATTTACAACTACAAAGATAAGACACAGAAGGAAAAGTTGGTGGGTGGATCAAGGAAAACAAGGATCTCAGTCAACAGTTATTAATGTTTAATGGCTCTTCTAATAATTGTGAAGGAATTGAGGCCCACAGGCAATGTTCAGAATAGATGATGTTGTTCTTGCTGACAAGTCAGATAGAGGGGAGGCTACAGTGGAACTGGTAGCAATCTCAGCAAATGGAGATGTCACTTCTTTGCTGTCTTCTGCCCCTTCAGCTTTTCTATCATTTAGGAAAAAATAGTAGAAGTGATGAGAAATAATAGTAAATTAACAAATAGAAATGGACATGTCTTGGTTCTTCAAAATGTCCATAAATAAAGCAGAGCAACTACAAAGCTTAGCTTTCAAAACATTCAAGGACCAATTTCCCTTTTTCTGAATTAAAAATATTTGAAAAAATATTCATTGGGTTGGTTGGTTTGTTTCAGTAGGTTGTGGCAGTCTACCAGGCTAGCTGGACCAACAGGTAAGGAGGGAGAGATTTGCTGCAATTGATCAAGTATGTGTCTTGCCTGCTGCTGCTTCTTTCCCAGCTCTGCTGTGACAAGAATAGAAACATCAAGTGTATTCCACCTAAGCCAGAATTATTTGTAATCATGGTTTGAAGAAATTATAATGGGTTGGTTTCTACATATGCCTAACTCACTGTGGCTAGTTTCATATTCTGTACTCTGCTACAAGAAGGCCTGATTCACACATTTTAAAAATGTGGTTATTTATTATTGTTTTATTATATTATGTGAATTTAATCAGTATATAGACCATGCTTGTTATATTTTAGAACTCCAGAAAGAAACGTGTCACACTGTACTTAACAATGTGACAACATTTGCTTAGCATTTAGCATGGTTAAAGGCAACACTGAGTGAGAGCACCAATCAGACATGACCTATCAAACCCCTCCTTTTCCATCAGTATGCTAACAACTTTTATTTATTTTCATATTGGATTTAGTTTTTACAGAATTTGGCAAAAACATTTGGGCAACGACTCAGCACCACCATACCACTGCATCTTCATAGGAAATGTCAGAAATAAATGCCGGAAAGAAAGTAATAATATTAAAGACTTAGAGGCACTAATGGATCTACTTTTAGTTCCTTTTGCACTATAGTACCCTCAATTGTTGGAAAACCAATAATCACTTAAACCTAACTAAGCCATTTGTCAAGGCTTGCATGACATGTACAGTGTACATTAAACCACAAGTACCAAAACATTTCTCTTAATTATAGTTTAATTCAAGGGCTGGATTTGAACAAGACCAAAATAAAGTATAACAAAACAAATTTGTGTATCAGTCATTTTAAATTAACAGTGGCTATGCAAAATTCAGATCAAGTTATGGTTAGTTTAGCTATGATTTATTTCATAACAGTAATATTTTTTGAAAATATTAACCCTCAGCTACCACTGTCAACGTGCAACTATTTTTAAAAGCCTATGTTGGATCAACTGCTATGCTATAAGAACTTTTCTCTCTTGCTGGCATGTAGAAGAAGCTAGTTTTCCCATGATAATTTATAAAAGATTGTGGTTAATTTGTTCTGTTTTGTTTCACAATCAGGACTATTATCTTTCCCAAACCCAAAATAAGAAATTGCACTTGTTAAGGGGAAAAGATGCTTCTGATCACTTCTTTATGAAAATGTCAGAGAAGCAAAAGCATAGCTTTTAGCATTCTGCAAATTACATTACTCAGTTCCATTTGTTGAAAGTGCTAGGTTAAGGAAGTTTGACTTCCCTGATTTTAAATTTATGTATATCTTGGTAGAGGCAAATCAGTTGTGCTGGGAAACTGCATAGTCAAAACTGTGACACAGAAAGATAATGTATTTATCAACATTAAGTAGTTCAGATTAGCCTCCATTATCACAAAAAATGACAGTAGTGAAATTATATAAAGGCAAAAAATATACTCACTTTCAAACTTAGACTAGACTAGACTTGAAGAGGAAACAAATGACCTTGAAGATAAATTGCCTTCATTTATCTTCCAATGCTTCTAATTCAATAACAAATTATATAAGGGAAGTAAAATGACAATTTATTCAGAAAACACCTTATAGAAGGCAGAAGGCTGCTGAAAGAGAAAGAGCCAAGAAGTCATAGGATAATCAGCCAATAAAAAACAGTCAGAGAAAATATGTTTCTAAAAAAGAAACATTTGGCACCATTAATGAAACAAGAGGAAATAGATGGATACAGATAGACTAACTTCTACTTTCTGAAAATATGAAGGTTCCTGTGGAAGGTGAATTGATGAAAGCACCATGTGAATTCCCTCTAAAAATTAGTGAACAGCATGCCATATCCATAAGGATACCCATGAAAAAGCAATATGACAAGAAGTGACAAAAGAGATATAGCTAATGACAGAGAAGGTTCCATTTTTTTTATTCTTTAAATGTTTGACTGGTTGAAAAAAAGCTGAATGCAATTTCTGAGCAAAACTGGAAAAACCAGAAGCATCAGCCTGTGACTTACAAAGAGACCTAGTTGTTTCCAAACTATCACTAAGCTTAGCAAAGACACAAAAATCCTTTTTAATCCATAAATATTCCCTAGGAGATTTAAAAATTGGGTACTGGAATCTGAAGTTACTTTTACATAAATAAGTTTACCAGATATTCTTGATTCATTCATCCATTTGTTTATTGGACTTATATGCCACCCTTCTCCCTGAGGACTCAGGGCGGCTCACAACATTAAAATACAAATACAGAATAAATTAATTAAAACAGTATTAAATTTTAAGCCCAATAAACTCTAAAACCCACAAACTAATCAAAATACAATTAAAATACAGTTAAAATACAATTAAAAACCCATCCCACTCTGCTTCAGTCCAGGCCGGATTGCTGAAAGAACCAGGTCTTCAGGTCACAGTGGAAGGAACGGAGGTCCGGGGCCAATTGGAGCCCCAATGGGAGCTGGTTCCATAGGGTGGGTGCTACCACAGAGAAGGCCCTGATAAATGTTACTTCAATAGGACTTGTCATTTCATCAGGATATTGTCCAATTATAAAGTTCAGAAGGGAGAAGTGAAGCTTTAACAGCTATTTAGCTCAACAATAAAATATAAAGTTTTGGGCCCACTTAGTTTCATACTCTGCCTTTGGCATTTGCACCATTAAAAATGAAAGGCATATAGACTGAGCAAGAGTTTAGTACCTCAAGTTGTTTATGGGAGTTGGAATACCAATTCTGAGAACCTGGGCAAGTGGAGCCAGTTCAGACTATAAAGTTGTTATGCTAGTTGAGATTGAAGCTTGTTGTAGAAATCTGATTTTCAGCGGGAATGAAAGTTGCCAGGACTATGGCATGTGGTGAACCAGAATCTTGCCAAGTTGAATGAATGAATGGAGGGATAGTATCAATGTTTTTAACAAAATGTTCCAATTTGGTTTCAAAAGTGCCTGTTCTACTGTATAAGAGAAGTGTTTCCAGTCTTTTCTTATGCAGAGCTTGTCTATCTTATTAGGTTGAATAATTAAGGCATGATAGACTAAGTACTAGTTTGAAATAATTTGGGAAACTGAAACCATATGCGTTGTCATTAGTGACAAACTCGCTTTTGAATTAGTAAAAAGTAAAGGTTTCCCTGTCCAGTTGCATCCAACTTTAGGGTGTGGTGCTGCTCTCTGTTTCTTAGCCAAGGGAGAATATTGTCCTAAGACATCTTTTGTGGTCATATGGCCAGCATGGCTATATACCAAAGGCATACAGGATGCTGTTAACTTCCCACTGAAGTGGTGCCTATTAATCTACTTGTATTTGCATGCTTTCGAACTGCTAGGTGGACGGGAGCTGGGGCAGGAATTGGCGCTCACCCCATTGCGCATCCCCAAGTCTTGAACCTGGACTGTCAGCTTTCCAGCTGCCAACTTCAGCTTCTTTAACTGCTAAGCAATTGCACCTCCTTTGGTATTACTGGTAGTATTGGATATGAAATCTGCTAAAAATAGCAGAGACAGAAGTAAGACTCTGGGCTGACCCCAGTACTTGATTCCAAACCCTGGCTGGGAAGCAGATTCAAGGTGCCTACATACATATATGGTTGGTACAGATAAGAACTACTTGTCCCTACTCTGATTTTTTTTACAATCTGTTCTTCACAGATAAATATCATGGAGTATGAGATGAGTGAGTTATTAACTATCAGTTTGGACAAGTTAGTAGTACCATTAACAAAGCTTAGTCCAGCTTAGAGGAGAATGAATGATTTCGGAAGAGTATTCTAGGTTTTCCCTTGAAATGTTTGCAGTAGGTTAATCATTTGCAGTATACAGAATAGTATATACTACAAATGCATCTATTCAGAAGTTAGCCTCATAGATTTTAAGGGATTTTACTTCCAAGATGCATAGGTTAAGTATAATGTGCTGATATGAAAATATATTGTGCTACCTTGACAAATGATTGCTTAAGGTAGATAGAAGCCAAGTTCAAATGTTACCAGACTCAAGATTAACTCAGCCTTTCATTCTTCCAAGGTGGGTAAAATGAGGACCCAAATTGTTGGGGGCAATATGCTGTCTCTATAAAACTGCTTAGAGAGGGCTGTAAAATACTGTAAAGTGGTATATAAGTATAAGTGTTATTGCTATTAGGGATCTAAGAAGCAGTATTTATATTATGAACAGTGGCTCATCTCACTTAGAATTTTTTTTCACACCAGCCTTCTCCAAACTACTACTGTTCTGTCCTTTATAATTACTAGCTGAATTTAAGGCAGACAGACTTACTCCACAAAGGCATCCATACAAAGTCTCTTTATTGGTTCATCAGGCATCCTCATATATAACTCACAATTACATCGATTCATCTCAATGTCCAACTCTTTGCATAGCTGACTTTCTGGTGTAAAAGGATAGTGCTCTTTCATCCCATAGTAGTGGAGCAAAGGGGAGAGACGCCAGCATGATGCTGAGGTCCGAACAAGAGTGAAGGAACTTCCCCCAACCCACCAAGGGTCAATTCAGTGACCAATCAGGATTACAGATGTGACCACATGACATGGACTACATTTCCCAGGATACCTTAACTACATTTACCATAATGCATTCCCTTAAGAGGACAGCTCCCAATTCCTAACTAACTATCCCAATTCCCTATTAACTATAACTGGCTGGACAGCACAACTACCCTATAGTTGTGTTAGGAGCACAACCTGCAAAATGCCTAACTAGCTTCATCATCAGCTCAAGGAAGTAAATTTATTTATTTACTTACATACTTAACTCAGATTTCTAGGCTACTTCAATGAATATAGACTGTGAGCATTATATAAATGACTTTCAGTAACAGGGTTAAAAAATATAAAACCACAGAGAAACACAGCATACTGTACCATACAAAATGTACCCATAGTAGAGGGTAGTTCTATACTCCATTCTATCCCCAAAGGTCCTCTGGAAGAGGCAGGTCCTTCAAAATTTAGCAGGGAAGAGGCAAATGGAATTGTACATTTTAAATATTCTCTGCAACCTAATTTTAAGAGATGTAAATAAAACTGGGACATTGTCCTGATTTAGAGTGTTAGATTGTGTGATGCTAATCCCATTTTTTTTACCATCAACAAATTGCAGCTCAACATATCATATACAAAGTATCTTGCATTTGATAGAAAATGTTGAATTTTGCTCCAAGATTAAACAAAAGGATTAAACAAAATTAGCATCTTGTTAGGAATGCTGTTTCCCAAACTATCAGCAATAGTAATAATTAGGTACATAGTGAAACAAGAAAAGCTCTATATCCATTAAACAAGTACAATTTATGAAGGTGCAATGGGGTATTTCATTCCTCATTATTAAGCATCTGAGAATTAGACTTCTTAAAATCTTGGTACTGCTGGCTCCTCCAAGTAGATTAGTTCTGCTGCATGATTGTGAATGTCATGTTGATCTTTCACTCAACTTCTAGCTAGATGGGTAATTTGAGATATATTGCTTGATTTTCTGATTGGAAAAAAGCCTGTAACCCTTTGGGCTTCAACTGGAATAGTTTGGAATATCATTTGTAAGAGGATTGAGAAACTCCTTATTCTAAACTTTAACAGGTGTAAGAACTTTGTTCCTTTGTTCCCATGACAGTAGTAAAGATTGATTTAATTTTTTTTAGTATATTCAAAAATGTGTGCCAAGAAAATTACTTGGAATTGTGCTAGTCTGTGATGGTAATAAAAATTGAACTGACTTGACTTGATTGCAATATTTGAATATTGATTGGCCTGCATGACTTTTTTCAGGCAAAGATTAGCTTGCCAGGAACAGACATGAAATTGTTGGAGCCAGGGTAGATTTGATTTAATTGAATTGAATTAATAATAAACACATTAAATACAATTGACCTTGTTATTCTTCATGTATTAAATTATTTCCCTTAATATCTGACTAAAATGACAGCTTTAGAAGCCTTTGAGCACTAAAATCACAGATTAAAATTTTGCATAAACTATATCTGAGAATTTGATTTGAGAATCCTAGTTTCCTTGGAAATGTTCTTTACATAGGACATAAATATTTTATTTTGGCCTCACCTTTGCATTTGTTACCATAATTTCAAACACCAAATTGCCTTCTGGACAGCAGCATCTTAGCTGGAGAAAGTGAACCATGGAGATTTAGGGTAGTTAAGCCCATGGAGTTGTCTAGGTACTGGGAACAATTTTCCCATCTTTGAAAGTGTTTATCTGAAGGAATATTTGTATTCTCTGGAGAAATATAGAGGATGATTGCATATTTTTCTAAAGCATGACATCTAGAGTGTTCTGTCACTTGAAAATGAATTTTCTTTTGAAGACTGAAAGTTGCTCAACTGAAATAAAAGGTACCAAAAGAAATTGCATATAGCTGCATCTTTCAGTAGTATGGAGATCTAAATATGCTGAGAAAGATCAAGGATTTCAAAACTCATCCTCATCAAATAGTATAAAATAACTGCTGACATCCCTTTCCTTTTTGGCCTATTTAAATGCTATAACAGTAAAACTTCTAAGGGTTTTATTTTCAACTGCTATTTTGAAGAGCTAGTGTTTTACATATAATTTTTCATCAGCCTAAAAGCAAAAGTATTTCTACACATTAGTTTGATAACTAGTTTTGGAGAATGACTTAAAAAGGTCAAAAAAATGTGAATGCAGTTCCAGAAATTTGGATCTGTAAGAAAGCTAAATGTAGGGGTTTGCAGAGTGTGGTCAGAAATATATATTTCACCTCCTAAGATATTTCTGCATGTATTCCTTCATTGATGGCTCAACTTTAAATGGCCACTGTGCAGTGAAGATTATTTTTTTAAAGACCTGACATTTAAAGAATGTTAACATTCTTTCTCGAGTGTTATTGTTTTGCTACTGACACATGATAAATCCACAATACAGTCCACTACTGTGCTTGTTAGGCAAATAATAAAATTTAGTGCTGAAAAAGTACAGTACCTCCAAAGAAAAGCTGCTTTTGATGGCTGACATACTTGCCACATACAAAATTATGACAATAATTTCACAGGTGCTAACAGCTGTCATGGAATAGCAGTGCTGTATACATTTGCCTACACCTCATTTGTACAGGTAGTCCTCAACTTATGACTATAATTGAGTCCAACATTTCTGTTGCTAAGCAAACACTTGTTAAGTGAATTTGTCCCATTTTATGACCTTTCTTGCAACAGTTGGTAAGTGAATCACTGCAGTCATTAAGTTAATAATGCAATTGTTAAACTGGTTTCCCCACTGACTTTGCTTATAAGAAGGTTGCAAAAAGTGATTTATTTATTTATTTATTTATTTATTTATTTATTTATTTATTTGGACTTGTATGCCGCCCTATCTCCTGAAGGACTCAGGGTGGCTCACAACAATAAAAACACAGAATACAAAATTTAAATTATTAAAAGATATTAAATAAAGAACCCAAACAAATATCTAAAACCCCAACGAAACTACAAATAAAACCCATAAAAAACCCACTCCTCAATCCAGGCTGGCCTGTTGGAAAAACCAAGTCTTCAGGTCATGGTGGAAGGAACGAAGGTCAGGGGCCAACCGAAGCTCCAGAGGTAACTGATTCCACAGGGTGGGAGCTCCCACCGAGAAGGACCTAACCCCGAGGTCGCCAGTTGACACTGTCTAGCCGATGGCACCCCAAGGAGGCCCTGTCTGTGGGAGCACACAGGGTGATGGGCAGGTGTTGCTGGCAGGAGATGCTCCCGCAAATACCCCAGACCTAAGCCATGTAGGGCTTTATAGGTAAGTAGCAGCACCTTGAATCTCACCCAGAGGGCAACTGGCAACCAATGCAGCTCACTCAGGAGGGGTGTAACATGGGAGTATCGGGACACTCCCATCACAACCCGTGCGGCCGCATTCTGCACCAGTTGAAGCCTCCGAGTGGTCCGCAAGGACAGCCCCATGTAGAGAGCATTGCAGTAGTCAACACAGGAGGTAACGAGTGCATGAGTGACCATTCATAAGGCATCTTGGTCCAGAAAGGGGCACAGCTGGCGCACCAGGCAAACTGGGCAAATGTCCCTCTGGTCACGGCTCCCACCTGATTCTCCAAACTGAGCTGTGCATCCAGGAGGACACCCAAGTTGCGCACCCTATCTACAGGGGGCAACACCTCTCCCCCCATTAACTAATGATGGAACATCCTGGCAAACCCGAGATGCCAGTACGTACAGCCACTCTGTCTTGGCCAGGTTGAGTCAAAGCCTGTTCCTTCCCATCCAGATCCGCACCGCTTCCAGGCACTGGGACATCACGTCAAGGGCATCACTGATTTGGTTTGGGGTAGAGATAAAAAGCTAGGTATCATCAGCATACTGGTGATACCTCACCGCAAAACCACGGATGATCTCGCCCAGCGGCTTCATATAGATGTTGAACAGGAGGGGAGAGAGGACCGACCCCTGAGGCACCCCACATGAGAGGGGCCTCGAGGTCGACCTCTGTCCTCCTGCCAACACCTAGGGACATATGACCCTAGAACACTTCAACTGTCATAAATATGTGTCCATTGCCAAGTGTCTGAATTTGGATCACATGACCACAGGGATGCTGCAACAGTCATAAGGGTGAAAAATGGTCCTAAGTCACTTTTTTCAGTGTCGTTGTATCTTTGAATGGTCTCTAAGCAAACTGTTGTAAGTTAAGGACTACCTGTACTTTGCAGAACTCTAAATAGGGGCTGGGCTATTGAGTCTCTGCCACTTCATGATGTGAAGAGATAGCCGGCTGTATAAGAAAGTAATGTTGGTGTGTCTCTCTTCTGTTGGATAGCTTTAAATAGGTTTAGGTATGGCTGTGAATCATACAAATTGGGAGGAGGGGAAACTGAGAATAGATAGAGTGTAATTGTTAATTGCCTAGTTCAAAATTTGTGCTTGTGGTTTGCCAATCTGAAAATGGGAAAATGCACTGTCAATTTTCAGTGGTCATTATCATTATCACAAACTTTGGGCAGATTTTGCCACCTTAGCCCTGGAGCTGTAGCCTGACCTCCCCACACAGGAAACCTAAAAACAGTGTACAAATATTGATTTGATGCTTAGGTGTAGATTCTATACAATCATATAAATGACTCTTCTCCAGGATGATCTGTCCCTAGCTGGACCCTTTGAGTCCTCCAATTGTTCCCCCATTATTCCTTCCATCTTTCCCAACTTTAGATACCTCTCAAGAGAACAAAAATCGGAAACTATTGCTTCCTGAGAAAACACTACAATAATGATTCTTTAAGGTTACAATATTGTTTTTTCATAAAGGGAAATGTCAGATGAGGAAGAAAGCTGAAACATCTCAAAAAGCTATTTAAAAAAAAGTATTGAAAGGGTTGAAAAAGCATTGAAACAAAATATAAAAACATCCAGTGAAATGTGATGCTGATAAAATGACATGTGAAGAAAAATGTCATAAAATGTAACCAAGAATTAATTGTAATGTCATTCTCTTTTAAAAACAAGATCCAAGACTGAAACATTAACCAAAAGCAGAATCAAAGCACCAAATAGAACATACTACATTTTTTCTCCTTATTTGACATTTCTTTTTATTAAAAAATAGAGTTCTATGACACTTTAAAGAAATGATACTATGGAATAAGTATTCATGGAAGGCAATAGTTTTTTTTTCTTTATACCAAAATATTTTTCATGATCATAGACTTTTGAAGGCTGCTTAAAAATACAAAAAGAATACATATAGAAATATAACACAGTATCACTTTTTTCCCAATATAGTGCTAGGTATACTTGGAGCCCAAAAAGTATTTAACATCTTGTGGAAGCACTGGTGGGTTCATATCTGCCTTGGGGTTGCTTTACAAAATGAGTGCTTTTTTGACATTCTGTGCCCACGTGAGTGCCATTTTGTGAAGATATTCACGATAGTTTCAAAATTCATACTTCTCCAAAACAACTGAGGATTTCTGCTTTAGTGTTTGCCTGCTCTCTGATGTTTGTGGTAGGCCAAGGAGTCTCCTTCACATTTGATGAGCTTGTTGAGATCTTTCTGATGCTTCAAATAACCGGGACCCAAATGATCAAAACCAGTATTCTGAGAAATACCCTGGCAATTAGTGTATCTGATAAAGGACTGATGTAATATGATAATGGTAAAGGAAGGATGACCCAGTTATTCAGCACCCATGGCAAGTTTGACAGCACAGTTGTCTTCAAAGACAGTTCTACAGTATTTAAAGTACATTTTTGTAATTCAATAAGAATAAAACTAGGGCATGCTGTGAAGCAGTATGGAGTGTTATGTAAATCTAAGTGCTATTAGAACTGAACTCCTATCTTTCTGGAAGTCTAAGTAGGCTTTGGTTTTTAGTTTTTGTTTTTTGCAGGGGAGGCTGCCTTTATATACATATATATATATATATATATATATATATATATATATATATATATATTGATATTTCTCATCTCAGCTTCAGCTTCTCCTGGGAGAAGAAGCTGAAGACACTGACGGATTTATCTATTCTCAACCTTACATACCTTTACTGAAAATCTATATATATATATATATATATATATATATATATATATATATACTCCTCAGGAACTAGATTTTCATTACTCTTTAAGGAAACTAGCCTGACATTTCGGAAGTTATAAAGTGGTCCTACTTTCTTGATTATGCTTAGAATAGTTTATATTACAGTGATTTGCAGCAACTAACATTCTGTTCTCCCCTTTCTGCATCGATCTTTTCTTAATGTTTTGAAACTTTTGGGTTTGCAAAAACAGAGAACTTTCCATAATCAGTTCTGGGATGCCCAGCATGATTTCTTATTAATGATTCTTTTTTTTAAAAAAAAACTATCTGCATAAAGTATTCTTTCTATCCAAAATGATACATTTGGTTTCTCTAAGAATCTAAGGCTACTATTATTAACTATATGAATAGTTAGTTAGAAGGGAAATTATTGGGTTACTCCAGACCCCCTGTTTGGTTGGTGTGTTCCAGGCCACATCAGTAAAGAAATGTTATATTTTAGGACCTCAGCAACTTTCCTTCTCTACCCTCTCAGACCTATGGACTAACATCCCCTGAATTCTGCAAAGCTTCAATTCTGTTGTCCTTAAAAAACAAAAGTCATTAAGATCTGAGTTTTTTCAAACTTGGGACAGGGCATTTTGTGATTATGCATGGTGTATCTTATTTTGTATTACAATATTGGTTTCCCAAGGAGATGAGTGATATTTTCTTACTGAATGTTTTAAACTTGTTTTTTTTAAACTGTAAACTGCCTAGAGTTGCCTTGGTGATTGAGAGGGTAATAAATTGAACAAATAAATTAATTAGAGCCTTACACTGAAAAACTGCCCTTTTGGTCCACATGTAGGTAAACTGAAGACCTCACCAAATCCCATTTTTATAACTGTCCCAGCTCCCATAATTACTGAAAATTGTAGTGTGCTTTCCTTTCATTTTGAGACAAAATACTCAAATCTAAAGCAACAGGTTTAACTTAAATAAACAACAATTAAAAACACTCCATTTATTAGTGTTAAATTAAACTTTAGTGTTAAACTTTAAAGTGTTAAACTCCAACACTTTAAATTTCCCCTCAAAAACCAAGATAAATTTTTTTAGCTCACCTCATTTTGCATAATTTACTACTGTGGCCCATGCATTCCTAAAAGAAAAGTTAAGTATTGCTTCCAGTTCTCAGACGGTCCCTAATTCTGTTGTAGAACTACAGTAGGTTGCTTCTGGTAATTTGGTGTAACATGTTATCTCATGATCTAATGGGGAAGAGTCGAAGAGAGCTTACAGAAATATACAGAAGATCATTGTGCTCTGCCTATTGGGACAATATTGACCTCTCTCCCAACTTCAGTTGCTTTTACTACCTTCCTGGGATATTTAAAAGTCCTGATCTCTTATCCTCTTTTCATTTTCTTAAGAGCTTGCAAGTCAAGATTTCTTAGATTCCAAAAGTACAGTGGTTGTGTATTTACAGAGTGCACAGATAAGGTCTTTGTACATTTGATTCTGCACAGGTAGGCTCCTTATGCACATATTAAGTTACAAGTGTGAATGACAAATGGGAGCAGAACCTATACCAAGTCTGTAGCTCAATACAATACAGGCTATAATCTCACAAGGTTGCTGTAGGAAAAATAGGAGGCAGAGCAATATTGGGTGTGTTTGTCACCTTCAGTTATATATAAACAATAATAAAGGGGAGATAAAAATTAAACACAAACAAAAAACAAACAAAAAGTGGTCCCTCTTCACTGTTACTGTTGTGTTTACAAAGCTCTGGCATGTCCTATGCAGATAAAATAAGTCTTGAATATACTGAATATGTATGTATGAATATGTTATTAATAAAAGGATTCCAAAATAACATATTTAGGTTCCTGCACTTTAAGATCCAAGCCATTTTCTTCCTTTTAAGATAAGGGTGGTGGTGATATAGAATACTTAACTATAGCATTAAATTCCCTTTGTGTTTTGTCATACAGTTATGATAAATTTTCCAGCCAACTGCATTCACCTTCAGTGTTAGCTTTAACTCCTGCATAAACATCCCTTCCTGGCCTCTGTTGGGAAGGTATTGGCTTTCAAGGTGATTAGCTGCAGAGAACACTTCGCCCATGTAACAGCTGTTCTTCCATATGGATGTACACAGCAAGGTCCAAGAAATAAGATTAAACCAGGTTAGAAAATATATTTCGAGAGCAAGGGTGCTGGCTTGATCGATCCTCATGAAATTCACATCTTGGGGAAAATAATATTTATTTAGAGCTATCTTTTATTGTTGTTGCTCTTTCATTTAAAGCTGCTTTGTATGTTCCAAACAGACCTAGATTAATATTTAAATTGGGAGGCCAGAGCTCTGCACCCTGCTATCTTGGAACCAAGTGTTCTCTAGACAATATAGTTCTGTAGTGCTTTTATTTAACAAGAAACTTAAAGCTTGGTTTTTATCTTCTAAGAACTGTGTGTACTATTGGAAAGAGAGAGGCATCCTGGGATGGCTTTTATTAGGGTTGTGGGGGAAAAAATCTTATTCTGGCTAGCTATCTCAAACTCTCTCAAAGAGCTTAAAGGAGGCTGGAGATGGATCAGTACTAAGGGATGCTACATACTGTACGTCAGTTCACATAGATTGGCTTTTCCTGCCTTACAATGTCTTGCCTATAGATTTTTTTTTATAGAACTAGGATCAGTCTGAAGTAAGGGCAGTTGCACAGGTGACAGATGCAGTCTTAGCATGCTTCCCTGTGAAAGTAATCGTGTATTGAGATGGTGATGGTTGTTATGCCTGAAGTCATTTGTTGGCACAACTATATGTTTGCTTTCTACTGAATCAGAACTTAGACAACTTGAACTTATAACCATTACTGTATTTGAGCAAGGTAATTATTAAAACTTCCTGGATTGTGAAAGGTTTCAGTCCAATATTAGGATTATATTAAAACATAGAATATAAAAATAGCTGTGTAGCTTAACTACATCTAGTCTGCAGTTACAGTAATTAAACCCCAAAGTGCTCACTATCAAACCCATTTGTACATTTCCTCTGATTCCACCCATGGATGTAATAAAGCTTTCAGGCTATTTGTAGCTTGGTTAGCCAAGCTTAGCATAACATGCCCACATTTTATAGTCAGAAGAAATATCATAATACATAGGCAGAACAATCTGTAAAATCTCTATTGCAGAAATTCAGTGATAGATTTATTTAGCCAGTGAAAACATAGAAATATCATACTTAAAAGGACACGGCTTATTTCCTAGTACTTCTTCTCTGCCCCCAGTTAACAATTTACAGTATGTTGGCAAGGAAGTGGAAGACATTTTTATATAGCAGTAGCAGACTTATATACCACCCCATAGTGCTTTATAGTGCTCTCTGGGTGGTTTATGGAGTCAGTATATTGCCCCCAACAATCTGGGTCCTCATTTTACCAACCTTGAAAGGATGGAAGACTGAGTCAACCTTGAACACTGTCAGGATCAAACTTCAGACTGGGTAGCATTAGTCTGCAATACGGCATTCTAACCTCTGTGCTACCAGGACTCTGCATTTATAGTATATAGTGCATCTATGCACTTGCATTGCCTTTTATGCTCAATTGAAGTTATTTAGATTAGAATACTGCACTGTATGACACAGATATACTCTGAGTGTTCATCTACTTAGAATACTAAAGAAATATAGTTATATTTCTTTCTCAGGAAAATTCCACACCTGGGTTCTCAGGGAAGTGTTTCATGAACAACTTGCATTGTTATGTTAATCTCTATTGTGCCAGAATAAACATAATTTTGTTTGGTGAAATATTTAGGTCTTAAAGAGACCAATGCAAATTAAAATGGTAGTAAAGAGAGGCACTTACTTACAAGCACACATGATATCAAAACAAATATTTTGGTCCTAGATCATCGGTGTTCTCTTTTTCAAATTGGGCTTTCATAGATTAGAAAGTTTTCCTCTATCATCTTGAATCAAAAACTACATAACTCCTGAATATCCGTACCAATCGGGCTTCCGGCCTGGTTTCAGCATGGAGATGGCATTGGTCGCACTGATGGATGATCTCTGGGAGGGCTCGGGACAGGGGTTTTAAGATTCTGTCCTGGTCCTATTATTATGACCTCTCAGCGGCTTTCGATACCATCGACCATGGTATCCTTCTGCGGCGCTGGTCGAGGGGTTGGGTATATCTTCTCCAACCCACCCCCCAAAAATCCAGGTTTTGTAGCTATGGCTTGCAAGTAAATGCCTGATGCATTCTCTGAAAGTGATTGTGGTTTAGTCTTTAAAATGCTACAAAACTGCAGTTTTCCTGCTTTTGGCTAAATGGCTACCTCCATAGAAACCATTACACATTTAGAAGTAAGTGTTTTAGATCATGAAATGATAAGTCTGTAGGAACTGAAACTTGAAGACTGGCCCATGATATGTTTTGTATACTATTTTCACATCAAAAATATGATTTGAAATCTCTTGGAGAATTGGATTCTTTTCTTTTTTTTTTTACCCCTGCTGTAGTTCATAGATTTTAAAATAATAAAGTTCTCTTATGTCCTGCAGAGAAACAATTTTCTGAAATAAGAAAAAAATTGACTTTCATCTGGACTAAATGCACACCCTGTTATTTGGTCTCTCTCTCTCTCTCTCTTCTCTCTCCTTCAGTCTGAATACTACTATGAATACACAGAATGTAACAGCCTGGGTTCCAGATGGAGAGTTGCTGTGCCCCACACCCCAGGACTCTGCACTGGACTGCCAGATCCCATCAAAGGGACAGAATGTGGTAAGTCATGATTACTGCCACCCATCTTTCTTGTTCGCCACTGATTTCTTTCTTTTGACATTTCAAACATTATCAGAAGCAGAGACAAAGGTTACTCTACGCCACAAGATACTTTGTTTAAGAGCAGGGGCAACACTGTCATTTCAGTAGAATTATGTAACAATTTCTTCCCTTGAATGTAGTCTTATTCCTCAATTCCAACAATATTTGACGATTTAAAAGGGAGAAATTTAAATTTCTGCAACTGACCTAGATTATCTCTCTGTCATATTTTTCTTCTGACCAGAGATATATCTGAAGTAAAAGCATTTCAGAGATTTAAAATGTTATGTTGTATACAAGGCAGCTCATCAGTAAAGAATCCTTAAATTGTGACTAAACTATAATTAGGATTACCACGTTAGATATTAATTTGTCCATAATCAAGTGGACTACAAATATGTTTAAAGAATTGTAAGCTTGTTATGCATGTGTTTCTAAAAATCAATAAAGGCAAATACTATATTAGAAGAGACATTCTATATCCACCTACACAAGAACATACAACTTTTACTTAGAAGCATGATTTTGATTTAAATTTAATCATTAAATTGTTCATTTTTATTCCAATAATACAGAATTACTTATAGCACAGTGTTAGCAAATGGAACCTAAAAATTGAAACCAGTATTTTTGTACACAGCTCTTTTTGTTCTTTCTATTATATTCCATACATACTGTTATTTCCAGTGCTCCTATCAATTGTTAGAAGTAATAGTATCTTCAGAAACATACATCCCACTTCTAACAGATAATTATTTCATAAGGTATCATCAAGTTGCTTCAACTGGTTTCCATCTTGAACTACAGGTGAAACTCGAAAAATTAGAATATCATGCAAAAGTTCATTTATTTCCATAATGCAACTTAAAAGGTGAAACTAATATATGTGATAGACTCATTATATGCAAAACAAGACAGGTCAAGCCATGATTTGTCATAATTGTGATGATTATGGCTTACAGCTCATGAAAAGCCCAAATCCACAATCTCAGAAAATTAGAATATTGTGAAAAGGTACAATATTCTAGGCTCAAAGTGTCCCACTCTAATCAGCTAATTAAGCCATAACACTTGCAAAGGGTTCCTGAGCCTTTAAATGGTCTCTCAGTCTGGTTCAGTAGGAATCACAATCATGGGAAAGACTGCTGACCTGACAGTTGTGCAGAAAACCATCATTGACACCCTCCATAAGGAGGGAAGCCTCAAAAGGTAATTGCAAAAGAAGTTGGATGTTCCCAAAGTGCTGTATCAAAGCACATTAATAGAAAGTTATGTGGAAGGGAAAAGGTGGAAGAAAAGGTGCACAAGCAGCAGGGATGACCGCAGCCTGGAGAGGATTGTCAGGAAAAGGCCATTCAAAAGTGTTGGGGACTTTCACAAGGAGTGGACTGAGGCTGGAGTCAGTGCATCAAGAGCCACCACACACAGACGGATCCTGGACATGGGCTTCAAATGTCGTCAGAAGTGTCTTACCTGGGCTAAAGAAAAACAGACCTGGTCTGTTGCTCAGTGGTCCAAAGTCCTCTTTTCTGATGAGAGCAACTTTTGCATCTCATTTGGAAACCAAGGACCCAGAGTCTGGAGGAAGAATGGAGAGGCACACACTGCAAGATGCTTGAAGTCCAGTGTGAAGTTTCCACAGTCTGTGTTGATTTGGGGAGCCATGTCATCTGCTGGTGTTGGTCCACTGTGCTTCATTAAGTCCAGGGTCAACACAGCCGTCTACCAGGAGATTTTGGAGCACTTCATGCTTCCTTCCGCAGATGAGCTTTATGGGGATGCTGACTTCATTTTCCAGCTGGACTTGGCACCTGCCCACACTGCCAAAAGCACCAAAACCTGGTTCAGTGACCATGGGATTACTGTGCGTGATTGGCCAGCAAACTCACCTGACCTGAACCCCATAGACAATCTATGGGGCATTGCCAAGAGAAAGATGAGAGACATGAGACCGAACAATGCAGAAGAGCTGAAGGCCGCTATTGAAGCATCCTGGTCTTCCATAACACCTCAGCAGTCCCACAGGTTGATAGCTTCCATGCCATGCCGCATTTTTTTTAATTACATTTATATGCCGCCCTTCTCCGAAGACTCAGGGCGGCTTACAATTTTTGGGATACAACCCAGTGTGCTCAGCATTGAGGCAGTAATTGCTGCAAAAGGGGCCCAAACAAAGTACTGAGTACATATGCATGCTTATACTTTTCAGAGGTCCAATATTGTTCTATGTACAATCCTTGTTTTATTGATTGCATGTAATATTCTAATTTTCTGAGATTGTGGATTTGGGGTTTTCATGAGCTGTAAGCCATAATCATCACAATTATGACAAATCACAGCTTGAACTATCTTGCTTTGCATGTAATGAGTCTATCTCATATATTAGTTTCACCTTTTAAGTTGCATTACGGAAATAAATGAACTTTTGCACGATATTCTAATTTTTTGAGTTTCACCTGTATCTACTGTATGTAGTAGCAATATAGATCTGCCAAGAATATTCCTGTCAACTGTTTGTTCCTTTTCATCTATTTTATCTTTCCCTGTCTTCCCCTTCTCCTTCCCTCAATCTTGTCATGCATCATTATTTTTTATAATCTATCATTCTATCAATCACAAGCCTAAAGGGTTTTTCTGGAGCTAGCATATTAATGAGCAATAGCCTACTCTGGCATTGTTAACTCTGAATTTTATAAAGAAGAGTAGGACATAAATATTTAAATAACACAAAATATCAGATGGATCTTTTTGCTCATTTTTAGATCATTCAATTGCTCTCTTTTTAAAGTTCATAGGGAAATCATATAAAAGGAATTAGGATGCCCAAATTTCCATCTCTATTTAGACAAAGGAATCATCACCATACTGGTTTTTTATTTATTTATTCATATTTATATCCCGCCCTTCTCTGGAGACTCAGGGCAGCTTACAATTTTTGGAGCACAACCCAATGCACTCAGCAATAGCCTTCATTCCATTATATATGCCTGCTTATTACTAAGCAGCATTTTTACAAAGTCAGCTTATTGCCCCCAACAATCTTGGGTCCTCAATTTACCTACCCCAAGAGGATGGAAGGCTGAGTCAACCTTGAGCCTGGTGGGATTCGAGCCTGCACTAATTGCAGGCAGCTGGAGTTAAGTGCTAGGCATTTAACAGCCTGCACCACCAAGGCTCTTGTGTTTTGTGTTGTTTTCCCCACAATTTCAATAAGTTACAGGTAGTCCTCAACTTACAACAGTTCATTTAGTGACCGTTCAAAGTTACTATGGCATTGAAAAAAGTGACATGATCATTTTTCACAGTTATGACTTCTGTAGCATCCCCACGATCACGTGATCAAAATTCAGATGCTTGACAATTGGCTCAGATTTATGACCGTTGCTGTGTCCCAAGGTCATGTGATCACCTTTTCTGATCTTCTGACAAGCAAGTCAAAGGGGAAGCCAGATTCACCTAACAACCAGGTTACTAACTTATCAATTGCAGGAATTCATTTAACAACTGTGGCAAGAAAGTTGATAAAATGGGGCAAAACTCACTTAAGAAATGCCTCACTTAACAGAAATTTTGGACTCAATTGTATCCAAAAGTTGCGGACTACCTGTACTATGTATTTAAATTTGTTGATGGCCTGGACATCTGAAATAATATGGATGTATTTTAATCATAGCCTTTACTTGTATTGAACCTGATTCGAAGTCTTAATATCTATAACTTTCCGTACAAAAGTCAAAGGTTATGGCATGGCGCAGAATTGTTTTGTTTTCACTTACCCATTCCTGCTAAGCGTGTGTGGAGTGTGTGTGTGTGGGGGGCAACATGTATGGAGCTCATGGTGGGCATTAAAAAAAAATCCCCTACCTTCTTTCCATACTGTACTTTCATTGACATGGTTTACCCTCTTTCCTTCTTAGAAGAATACCATAAATAATACTTGGAACAAAAGGTCATTTTAATTTACAAATTAAGGTTCAATAGAATGTGTTAAAAAGCTCTTAAAATGTTCTTATCTCTCTTAATTATACTAAATATAGCACACATACATGTATCCTTGGCCATCTCCTTATTTATTTGAGAGACAAAAACAAGCCACCTGCATGTTTTTGATGACAGCCATTAAGATCTTGTTTAGAAGTTCATACAACCAGTTTGATTGGCAAGATTCTATTGTGCATTGAAATGTGAAATTCAATTGCTGGGAGTTGCATCTTTACTCATGAATTCCTACAAAGCTAAAATCTTTATAATTAGATATCTAAAAATGTACATCCAATAAGAAAAAATATCCAGATCTGAACATGCTTCCTTCCTCCCATATTGGAATATCCTTTGCCATCAAAACCTCAGTTTGGAGAGTGGCTTATTTTCAGAAATGTTTAATTCCTAACAGAGCCACTTGATGCCCTCTTGATGGCTTTTCATTACTATCCAGAAACCAACTTGCTTCAGCTCAGTTAACTTCTGTGGATATAAGCCCCTAGCTATTCTTTTAGACCTGATCCAAATGTCAAAACAATGACTTCTTGCTACGTAACTAAAACATTGGAAACCACAAACTTGTGAACTCTTCTTTTTATAAGCTTTGAGATAAATTATCAAGTTTTTGCTTTAAAAAAAAAATCATGCCAACATTTCTAATTAATGTATTCACTACTACTCACAATTGTTTGATGGGATTTTAATATGTATTGTTTTTCAAAGTAAGCTGGAAAATAATTTTGATTTTGTGGACCCCAACTGGGTTTTGGGGGTCCCAGATATCCGAGGACCACACTGTAATTAACAGTAGTGCTCTAAGTTGTTAAAAATTAGAAATTAAAATTTCTGCTCTCTCGACTCTGCTAAGCTCTTTCACTGTATGATTTGGTACAGGCTAATAAGTGTGAATTCAGATAATATGAGCTTTAACCTATAGCAGTAGTGGCTAACCTTTTTGGGCTCCAGTGCCGAAAATTGTGTGCGTGTTTGCGCACGCGCGTTCACATGCCAGCACCCTGAGGGCAATGCATGTGGGGGCCCCCATGCCCCCTGCACATATGACCCCCCCACATGCACCACGCATCTCTGCGCATGCGTGCGCATCTCCCACGCCCCCGCACATGCACAGCAGATACCTGACAATCAGCTGTTGGGTGGGCGACGTGCACGCATGCACAGTGGGGCTCTTCTGGGTGACCTCTCGCATGCCGGTAGAAGTGGCTCTGCATGCCACTTCTGGCATGCATGCTATAGGTTCGCCATCACGGACCTATAGTATATAGCTTACAGTTACATGTGAATTTAGCTCTTTTAGCTTATCTAGCAAATCATGGTTAAAACATGCCTTGGTTTGATGCTTAAACCTATAATAGGGAAAAAAGACAAAAAGAAGGGTTGAACTGTGTGAACATGAAATTCATTATAGTTTACTCGTGTACGTGGGAAAACATGTCTTTATATAAAACAAAGTCTTACAGTACAGTTTGATATTCACTTTTTAAAAAGGCCCATTGACTGAATGGAACTTATTCCCAAGTATGGAAACTTTTGGGTGGGCTGGTTGGTCATATGGAACAACCCTTAATGTCTTTAATTCTGTGTGTGAGAGAGAGGGGGAGGGAGGGTGAGAGCTTTATTTCAGTTACATTTTGGTGCTAAGTATCTAATGAAAACATGTATGCAATGAAAATATAAAATGTAGCTAACAAACATTTCTGTCTTTCATTTTATCTAACAAAAAATTAGCCTTGTCAGATGTTAAACATAACTCAGAGGTATTATAAGAAAGTGTCGTTCTATAAAGTCACCTGTAACAGATTCACTGAAGCTACCTGTGTTGGTCTGGATTCATCTTTCACCCTGGTTTTGTTTTGGTGGTTTTCTGTATTTCAGCATTTTCTTGCAAAGCAGGTGAATTCTTGGATATGAAAGATCAGTCTTGCAAGCCATGTGCAGAGGGCACTTATTCTCTTGGGACTGGTGTCAGGTTCGATGAATGGGATGAGTTGCCCCATGGATTTGCCAACACAGCAACCAATTTTGAAATTGATTACACCCGCTTGGAGTCCTTGGGAAACTGCACCAAGTGAGTGAACATGTTGTTATTAATGCTGGGATATGTCTGTTTTAAAAATCAACCTATATTCCAGGCAGTGACCGTAGGGCTGCAGATTCTAAAGTGTGACAGCATTTTGAGTAGGAGTGTTTATGAAACATTGCAGCTAATTTATCTCTAAGCATGGGAGCTCAGAATAATATTATCTCCTTTGTACATTACCACTAGTACTTTGATTCTTCTGCTTTAGACTGAATTTCTAGATTTTGTTCAAACATTAATGTCTTCTTGACTTGGAAGTAATAGGGGAAGAAACTGGAAACTGAAGCAAGGTGAGCACACCTGCCAGTTCAAAGAGAGACAAGAGACTGGCCCAAGGTCACCCAGCTAGCTTCATCCCTAGAGTGGGGCTGAAACTCATGGCCTCTTAGTTTCTCGCCTGGCAATTAGTACACCAAATTATCTCTCAGTATTTACCTTTATGCTGTTTATATGAAAAACTGGTCTAGTAAAATTTTTGTTTTTCTTGCTACTTTTTCTTTCTTTTTGATATATTTCTGAATTAGGTTGTTATATATGTTTAATGTAATTAATAAAATTATCAGGGTTGGAGGGAGAGAGAAACTAGTCCAAGAAATACTTTAAAGCAGTTATTTTCAACTTTGTGCCTTCTAAGCACACAGACATCTGCATCTGCCATACTTCAGACTGGACAAAAGCTTTCCAATATAAACAGTTAAGCAAAAAGAAAGGTACCTATATCCCTTTCTCATGATTGCATTACATTGTACACACACAATCTTGAATCGGTATGCTTTGGTCTTCAGGTGGCTTTATCCATATACGCATATAGTAGAAATGAGTGTATAGATTATATGCTGTTCATTATGAAATTAGTATAATTTTTGTTACATAACCTTGTTTTCAAGACCAAATTAAACCTGATACAAACAAATTACAATTAATCATTCATAAATATTATTCCATTTTCTGTGGAAATACAAGATCCGGCGTTTGAATGTATAACTTCTTCAAATGTAACTCTCAAATGTCTCTCAAATGTAACTCTCTTCTAATGTCTTGGGAATACCTGTTTGCTGGTGATGTGCTGTAGTACTCTGACAACTCCTGGGCTCCTTCTTCTGTTCCAGCTCAACATGGGTTCCTAAGGGAGATTATATTGCCTCCAACACCGATGAGTGCATAGCTACTCTGATGTACGCTGTTAACCTCAAGCAATCTGGGACCGTCTCCTTTGAATACATCTACCCAGACAGCAACGTCGTGTTTGAATTCTTTGTATGTTTCTTGCAATTCAATTAAAAGATTCTGTCTAGGTTTTGATTATTTTATTTTATATAAGAGAAATTTTCAGTTTGTGCTGCCTTTCAAAAACTAATCACTGTTTTCCAGAATTTGCATTCCATGTGATCTGGTATCTTCTCCCAGGTTGAATAAAACTGTTCTTATTTTGTTTAAATCAGACAGTACTAAAATTAATGTCCAGTAATCTGTTTGCAATAATCTGTTTACACCTTCCAGATATTCTTTCTTTCTTGAATTGTATTTGCTCATGAATTTTGGTAATCATGATGTTCTAGTGAGCTTTCAAAACAAAGTGATAGCTTTGTGTGCTCCTTGAAGAAACAACTTTGTTATTTTCTTCAAGGAGCACTTGTTATTTTGGCACTTCTTTCCATAACTAGAATAATGTTATAACCAAGAAAACTTTTCCAATATTTATTTCTAGTCCAGAACTTGTTGCTGGCATGTTTTTCAAAATGCACTTTTGATGACTTTGCAAGACTAAAATATATTGAAATGCATTTAAGTTTGTTTTAATTAATATTGGTGGCTCTATTCTTTTATATTGAAAGTAGTAATAATAGAAGATTTCCATAGATCAATAAAACGGACATTAAAAGATTCCAACTCATATGTTACAATCTAAATAAAGTAGTCTAGGTGTGGTAGAATCAGTCTGAACATGTTAAGCAGCCTGTATTTTTTTTAGTAATAAAAAACATACTGTATTTCAATGTGAAGCTTTAAATATATACATTTTTAGAGACTGAGCTATAAGTGCCAAAATGGTAACCAATATTAATTTAATATTAATATTAAAGAATGTAAAATATTACATTATTTCTTAATGTTCTTACACAAGATCTTGGGGAATTGTATATATTCCACAGGATTTTTAGAATTCTTTGAAAAGTACCGCAGTTCTAAAAAGTTAGTCAACTTCTGAAATATCATTAGTTGGACAAACTTGTAAAAAGAAGTTTCCATCTAGCATCAAAAGTAGAACATATGTTCAAATTGCATTTAATTGTGTCACCTTAAATAGGTGCTATGGACAATCCAATAAATCTCTATTCCTATGAACAGAAATGACACCCTTATCTGCATCTTCATTTATTGTAGGTTCAGAATGATCAGTGTCAACCAACTGTGGAGGATTCTCGATGGATGAGTACTACAGAGAGAGGTTGGAAGAAACACAGTGTAAGTATACAATGTTTTTAAACTTGAAACTGCAGCTAGCAGTAACTTGAGGAAGGAAAAATGTACAAAATACTAGGAATTAGCACTGCATTTCAATATTCATATTATCTGAGCATTTTAACTAGATTTTTAATATCTATAGGTGGAGCTGAGTCGTGGCAACAATGTCTTGTACTGGAAAACAACAGCTTTCTCTCTTTGGTCCAAAACCCCCAAGCCTGTGTTGGTGAAAAACATTGGGATTACAGGTAGGTGTTTTGTCAGTGCCTGCACTGAATCTAATGAAATGGTGAGAACCAGGATTATGACAGGCTCAGATAACTTCTCTGCTCCCCTTGAACAGAGCAAAACTCACCATCTTCTGTTCTAGAAGAAGGTGATTCAGAGAGACACGAGTACTTTGAAGACTTCTCCAATCAACCATTTCTATATTCCATATTTTCTCTCTCAGAGAGTTTTGATGTGGTCAGAGCAGAACTGCAATTGCAGGTGTACGGTTTTGCTGCAGATTGTGACAGATGGGTGAGGGGACATGGAAATAGGAGGTGAAACTTTATGAGAGGGACCTCGTTTGACTGATTGATTGGTTATCTGTGTGAAATTAGTCCCATTTGTCAGAAAGGTATTGCCTATCTCTAATTTAGTTCATAGTGCAAGCTGCTGCTGGTGGCATTCAAAGGATTATTTTGCTTGCTGCATACATGTTTCCCTTCTTTTTTCCCCATGTTCCCTAGGTGTGGCTTATACTTCTGAATGCTTTCCTTGTAAAGCAGGCACCTACACTGCCAAATCTGGTTCTTCCTTCTGTCAGCAGTGCCCAGCAAATTCTTTTTCTTCCAAAGCAGCTACTTCCTGCCAGCAGTGTGAGCCAGTAAATTACTCAGGTAATACATTCCATGCCCAGCCATTTCTTTGATGTATAGTTGTTTTTTTTATACTTGTTAGGCAAGTTATCCCACATTTCCAGCCATGATAGATTTAGATGTATAAATTGTCATCTTACATCACCCCCTCTTTGCTTTTTAACTTCACTGCACATGCTCTGTACAAACTGAAGATCAGGTATCATTCTCTTTTATATTTCTAATCCATTTTTGTCTGTGTTTGCCATATCCTTGCCCCAAATTCTACAATATTACATCCTAGATTCCCCACCCCACCCCGCTTCACTTTGTTGGCACTGTCTCATTCAGCAGCAGCCACAAAGGTAGGCAGGAGACTGCCTTTTTTTCTAATAAGTTTTCTAACAGTCAAGAGTCACAGAGACCTTGGCAGAGATGTTAATGGAAGGAATATGCCTAGGATTTGAGGCCCCTTTAAAGAATTTGAGTGGCGTTCTTGGGTTTAACAACAGGAGCAAAAAAGAAATTATAGCCTTAACAAGCCTATAATTACTTCTTGTGTTTGAAATTTGTAGAAAATCTTGCTGCTGAATTTTAATAATGTGATCTTGGGGGACTACAAAAAGGAACAAAGAGGCTGCAGGCAATAATTTAGCATACCTGATTTACTAGTTCCTTTCAGCTTCCTCTGGCACTTTTCAAAATTCCAAAGTTCAGACGAAAAAGAAAAGCTACAAAAGTTGAAATATTTACTCTGTGCTTTTGCTAACACAAACACTAGGATATACAATACTGTACTGTTTGAATTCTTCCTGCCATATTAATTAAAAGACAGTAGAAACTTTGTTCAAATCAGAGTCTCCTTTACAATGAATTGGTTCAGGCCTCTTTCAAACCTTGATAACAGAGAATTAGAAATTTAAGAAGAGTCCAAAAATTTTACAACATTGTTTATTTGTACTTATTCTTTTCACTGGCAATTTTGAAAGTTGGATAAAGAGACAAGAGGAGAAGGAAAAGAGAAGGTGGACCTTCTAAATTTGGGAGAACTTTTTAAAAAGACTTGTATTGTATGTTCACTCCACACAATTCCCATAATTCAATGAGATTATAATTCCATACAACATTCTACTGTTTTCTATAACTGGTTCTGAAATATGACATGGTAGCCCTAGGGGACTTCTATATGAAAGCATGCTGAGTCTTTTTTAGATGTAATGGATTCTTTGAAAAGGATAGCAGATTCAGTGTGAGCTGATTTGTAGCTGTATGGAATATTTTAACTCACTGAGCAAATAATTTGAACTCTAAATTCAAGGATTTATAGCCTCAACTTCATCCCTTTAATTATTCTTGAGCAGTAGCTAGGCTGACTGGATATAGTTGTAATCAAAGAACATGTGAAGACTGAGAAATCTGCCTTACTCTCAAACATATTGTTGTTGATGATGATGCCACATTAATCCACCAGTGACTTGAGATAACTATCAATGTTATCCTTGGAGATATGTGTGTGTGTACACAATATATATAGTTTTATAGTTTTTATAGCTTATTGCTGAAAATGTTCCTGAGTCTCTCATGTCTGCATGGATTTAATTGCTGTTTCTTTTGCAATAAAGAACCAGGTTCTTCCTCCTGCAAATCTCGCCCAGCCTGTACAGATAAGGATTATTTTTATACCCACACTACCTGTGATGCAAATGGGGAGGTATGCAACCTCTAGAATTCCATACAGTTTTTTTTGGGGGCTTTTGAAGCACAGCTTTGATGATCAGCATTATTCAAAATGTTTCTGTTGCAAAGTATCATATGCATATAAATAAGGTAGGGAATAGCAAGCATTTCCTTGTGGATACAACAATCAGAATGATTACCAAGATCTAAAATAGATAAGGATTAGTTCACACATCCCACATAGCCAGTATTTATTTAGCTTTAAGGAGAGTCAAAATATTCGTTACCTGTTCCACAAGTATTGAATCTGGGACTTCAAAGGGCTGTGTGGGCCACCTAAAATTCTTGGAGGTAGAAACAAAATCCCTTCTCTCTGTGTAGCTAGGTTTAATTATGTTATCTGAGAGAAAGGGGAAATTATTAAATATATGTGGTAGGAAGAAAGGATTATTAATTGTGTGAACAGTAATCATGATGAATGAGATATTTTTTAAATTTTAATTTATTAAATCAAATTGAACCAAATGCCATTTTGATCATGGCTCTGCCCCCTTTTTTGGTTTTGCTTCTAGGTTTTGGTAGAAAATTTCACTTAAAGCTAAGGGCAGTCTATGGTCCTTTTTTTCTTCATATGTATTTGTATTTTTGTGTATATTTGGGGAAATAAAGTATTCCATAGTATACCTGTGAAAATTGTTCTCATCTTAGCAACACTGGAAGTTTTAGTTCAACAACTTCTAGAGTACTGTAGCTGTATGAATTGCATACAGTAGATGTATAACACCTTGCTTTTTGGATAATTTGGACTTCAACTCCCATTAGCCACAGTTAATATGACCAGCAACAAGGGAGTCCTGGAACTGTGAACCAAAATATCTAGATAGCATGGAATTGTTTATACTACTGTATGAGAAGTGACAATGATAAATCCTTTTGCATATAAAGATGCTGTAAAATGTTTTATCTATGAATGAATGACTGATTGATTGACTGAATGGATAAATGAGTGATACTTTTATCTTCACAGACACAGCTAATGTATAAATGGGCTGAGCCAAAAATCTGCAATGAGGATCTCCCTAAGGCGGTGAAATTACCTCCATCGGGTGTAAAGATGATGTGCCCCCCTTGTAATCCTGGGTTTTTTAAAACAAATGCCAGCACTTGCGAGCCTTGTCCATATGGAAAATACTCAAATGGGTCTGGTAATGCTATTCTGTTTTTTTTCTTTCTGAACTAGGTAAAACCCACATGAATGAAATTCTCTAAATGGTTTAAACTGGCACCGGGCTCTGATCACTGGGAACCGCCTCTAAAAAGCATGAACTGGGCACTTCCTGGATTCAGTAGTGGCATAAAAGAAAATTTGGTCTTTTATTGTGGGAGTTTTTCTTCTCTTTTCCCCCTTATTCATTGCTGTTTCTAAAGGCAACAGGGCTATGGGACTATAAATAATACTGGTGGAGAGGTTATTCCTAGTTTTACTTAGATTAATCTTTCCCAGTATGATGCTCCAAACTGTGTGCCTTCCAGTACACTGTAATATAGTTTTTTCTTCGATGAACCACCCACAAAGCAGGAAAAGAAGAAAGAGCCACATGAACAAAGCTAATCTTTCTGTCAAGAATTTTAGTGATGATTTACACATGGTATTACTGATTTATTCTTGACCTTGATATAGCTGACTAATTTGGAACACAAAGAATTACTCCCTGTACAACAATTTGCTCCATTAAAACAAATGAAAAAAAAAACCACTAAAAGGTCATTGTAACTGCTGTACAAGTTATATGTCTGAAAAAATGCTGCCTGCTTTCACGAACAATTTCAAGACATCACAAAAGAAAACTAACCCAGAGTAAAATGCTTAATGCAGTGATTTTCAACCTTGACAACTTTAGGACATGTGGCCTTCAGCTACCACAAGTCCAAAGCTAGCATGTCTCAAATTCTGGGACTTGAAAGTCTGTTATGTCTTAAAGTTGCCAAGTTTGACAAATATCAGTTTAGTAGATGTTCTTAAAAGGACTCTTTTAAAGGCTGCTACTATCATAGCTGTACTATATTTTACCACTCTTTCAAAAAGTGCCTTTAACCGCAGCACCAATTAAAAACTGTCAGTAGCAGTATGATTCTTTTCCTGACTGTATATGTGTTTGGTGTTTATTTGTTTGTTTTAAATTTGGTTCTCAGGTTGTACCAATTGCCCAGTTGGCACCGAGCCCGCATTAGGCTTTGAATACAAATGGTGGAACACGCTGCCAGCTAATATGGAGACTACAGTTCTCAGTGGAATCAGTTTTGAATATAAGAGAATGGCAGGTATCCTCCCAATGTGTATTTTTACCTAATGCATTTGAATAATGCAAGGGGCCCTAATTGTGCTATGTGTCTTTATTAGGTTGCACCATCAGACACTCCACAAACCAATCCTGGACTTGTTATTTATTCTTATGGGAATGAATAGGTTTTTTTAATAGTAATTTTTATTAAAGATTACAAAAGCAAAAACTAATACAAACTAAAAAAAAGAACAAAAAAAGTGAACTAGAAGGGGAAAAAGTAAAAATATAGTTAAGGAAAAGAAAAGAAATAACGAAGTGACTTCCACTTCATCACAACAGCTATAGATAATTTTAGTAATTTATCACCTTCTCTTAAAATACAAAAAAATAATCTATTCTTCCCCTATCCCAGGGGTGTCAAACTCATGGCATCACAGTGGCGTCATATGACATATCGGGATTTTTCTCCCTTTGCTAAACTGGACATGGGCATGGCCAGCACATCATGCATCTGGCCCACGGGCCGGGAGTTTGACAGCCTTGCCCTATCCATTTCTTTTCTATAAACAAATCCATACATTCTCATCATTTAAGTCCTGATGTCATCAAAGTCCATTAAGGATTATCAGAGATAACTACATTTCTGTTTTAACCTTGATCAAAGAAATCAACTTCATATTCTTTCCTGAGTGACTTATGATATTTCCTATCGGTGTCCCCATTAACCTGGCTTGCAGGAAGCTGGCAGAAAAGGTTTGGCAAACAACCTGGTTGCCAAATGCCCATATTTTGTTCATGTGACTATCGAGGTACTGCAGCAACTGGAACTTCAAGAACTGGTCTTAAGCCCCTTCATACAGTGCCCTTGTAACTTTGAATAGTCATTGAACAAATTGGTCATAACTCAAGGACTACATGTACAAAAGAAACTCAAAAATACAACTTTCTAGAACTCTATTTGCATTGAGTTCTAAGCACCAGAAAAGCAACCATAATTAGGAGCCATATATGTTCTAGGCTTGTTTGAAGGTTATAAAGAACTTGTCTTGAGATTCTTATTAAGAGAGGTTTTATTTCAAACCAAATTGTATTATATAGTGTCTGCAATGGTCTGAGGATTCTGCCCTGTCCTAGGTTTAGAGAAGAAATTTTCCAAAGTCCCTTCTAACCATGTGATTCTATGATGAAAACCAAATGTTACAGGAGTTGAATGACTACCTCAGAAATCAACATCTCTAAATCTCCTGATTTTTCTGGTTTTAGTTTTATTGCAAGGAAAAAGCAAAAAGAAAGAAAAAAAGAATGCAATAAGAAAAATGAAATATATAAATGACTTTCAATCTTAATCACTATAAGTATAAACAAATTTAGTGACTCTTCATCCACTTTCAGGTTACAAACCATTGTCTCTTCATCTTAGATCCCATCTCTTATCTAGAAAACCTCTTCCAGTTTGAAAACTTCCTTTTCTAAGTCATTGTCTTGGTCTGTCAGTTGTAAATCCACTTTTGATACCATCTCTATCTTGTCAGATAGAGATAACAATTTTTGGACATAGTGTGTCCATAGACGAAGACATCATTATCAATATTGTTGATATTGTGGCTACTCTTTTCTGATTGCATTATTCAAAAATCTCCTGTCTTTTTATTGTGTTTTGCATCATTTTACATTTTACAGGTTAGTAAATCTTTACTTAAAAACTTTAGTCCCTCTAGTGTCCACTTTTTGAAATTATGAAATTGCTTAACTTTGTTGTGTTTGTGAAAACAAAAACAATCTATTTATCATGAGAAGCTGTGTGTTCTTTATAATTAATTTCAAATTTTTATTGTAAAAGTTACAATATTCCAATTTTATCTGGTTTCTTAGTCCATTTATAGCTTGGTGGCTCAGGCTGTTAAATGCCTGCTCTTAAGATCCAGCTGTCTACAATTACTGTAGGCTCAAATCCCACCAGGCTCAAGGTTGACTCAGCCTTCCATCCTCTCGGGGTAGGTAAACTGAGGACCCAAGATTGTTGGGGGCAATAAGCTGACTTTGTAAAAATGCTGCTTAGTAATAAGCAGGCATATACAATGGAATGAAGGCTATTGCTGAGCACACTGGGTTGTATCCTAAAAAATTGTAAGCCGCCCTGAGTCTCCAGAGAAGGGCGGCATATAAATGCAATTAAAAAAAAATGAAGACAGCTGTTATTCAGTCTCCTGAAGAGCAGCCATCTGGAGCACATGTGGGCAACCTTGTGTGTTCTGAAGAACCTCTATTCACAGTTTGTCCACGGTCTATTACACAGGCTGTTTGTTTTTCACTGCAGTTGTCAGCTCTATTTTTATGGATACATCTTCAGTTCTCCATTCCTCTCCTGGAAGCCCCTTTAATATGCACTTCTCAACTGACCTCTACTGCATTGCTATATGTTATCACAACTTTCTATGATCTGAGTTCTTCCTTCCAGATTTGTTGAGATTCCAACCTCCAGAATTCCCCAGCTAGTAGCGGATCCCTGATCCCTGGAAAACTTCTCAAATTGTGATACAAGTTCTTCTAGAGAAACTAGTTTGAAAATGTTAGGGAGTAGATGGGAATAAGTTCAAAGCAATAGATCCCTTGAGTTTCTGTGAAAAGAATGCACAAAATTTCACACAAAATAATATTACATAATGGAAATAATAACCTTTTTTCAAATTGTGGTTAAGTGGTTAACTCTTGGTTTTTATTTTCAGGGTGGGAAGTGGCAGGTGACTACATCTACACAGCTGCAGGAGCTTTTGACAATGATTTCATGATTTTAACATTGGTGATTCCTGGCTTCAGGTGATGTCACTAGTCCAAATTATGCTATGTGTTGGTAAAGCAATGTGAGCAGGTGCAATAAGTACTGTAAATGGAAAGTATAAATGAAGCATTAATCTAAGCTCTGTGTTTAATTTCTAGGTAAGCTTCAGTCAACAGTAGCTTCTGGCTAACCTTGCCTGGGCTTGGAAACTAAGCAGGGCTGAATTTGGTTAGAACATGGATGGGAAATTATTATGAAATACAAAGGCTGTATGCTACACTGAAAAATCAGTAGAAAGGGTCCAAAAGAATGCAGTGGCAAACCCCTGTTGTACTGATAGTAAGAAAGCTGCATAAACAAATTTAATTTCTCCCAGTCAGTGTTCTGCTTGCATTACTTCACAATGATTAATAACAAATGTCAGAAGAAGACAATGAAGGAAAGATTGAGCTGATTCTTAACAGAATTTTAAAATGTGATCTTTAAAACTGGGCACAGATTTCATTGTTTTGTCACAACCAAATAAATGTGCATAGAGTGACTGACATGCTGTACACTGAATCATACAATGCATCTATATGATTGAAGTATGATTCTATTGGAATATCTTGTTCTGAATATATTTGAAATAGAAGGTAGATATTCTGATTACCTGGTTACTAAAATAGATATTCTGATTACCTAGTTACTGAAGTAAGCAGCAATAATTGAGATGTTTCATCTATAGCTATTTCTACAATTTATGAGTTCTGCTTATTCTTTTGCAGTCCACCACAATCAGTTATGGAAGACTCTGAAAATAAGAAGGTAGCAGAAATCACTTTTGTCTTTGAAACCATCTGCAGTGTGAATTGTGAACTTTATTTTATGGTGGTAAGTTATTATCCAACATCTAAAACTGAGAATTATTGAGGTGTATTGTTTATTCATAGATTTATACCATTTCATCTTTGGTAGGGTATGAATTCTAGAACCAATTCACCTGTAGAAACCTGGTTTGGCTCCAAGGGAAAACAATCCTATACGTATGTTGTTGAGAAGAATGCTACTATGAGTTTCACGTGGGCCTTCCAGAGGACAGCATACAACGAAGCGGTAAAGACTGAGAAATCTGTTTTTTACTAGTTCTTCAAATATTCTTTTAGGGAATGATCAGGGGTGGGATCCAACAGGGTTAACTACCGGTTTGGTGATTTATGATGTGCTTCCCTGCATGCTGCAGTGTGTGTGTAAATCTTTGTCAGCTTCCTCCCTGGACAGGAAGTGCAGGGAAACAGCATTTGAAAAAGCACTTTTTTCCTACTGTTTCAACCGTAGCTGTCCCTCGCACAGCAGCTGAGGTTGAAAAAGCAGGAAATAAAGGTCAAGTAAGAGCCCAGGCAGGTGGGAGGGCCAAAACAGCAGCAGACATAGAACCGGTTCTATGTCTGCTGCTCTTCAGAGCTACCGGTTCTACAGAGCCAGACAGAATCGGTAGAATCCCACCCCTGGGAATGATCCTCATCAAGAAGTAGGTTTATTCTTAGAAATAGGGGCCATTAAAGTTAGGACTATGCCCACCATTTCCTGCAATTGCCCTGCCTTCTCTGTAACTGAATACTTTTCCTACACCAAGGCATTTGTGACACTCTATGTTTTCTTCCAGGGAAGAAAATACACCAATGATGTTGCCAGATTGTACTCCATCAATGTGACCAATGTCATAGACGGTGTAGCTTCTTACTGCCGGCAGTGCGCTTTGGAAACCTCTGGCTCATCCTGTACTTCCTGCCCTCATGGCCACTACATTGACAAAACATCTGGTGGTTGTTCTCCATGTCCATCAAACACTTACCTGAAAGCTCACCAACCTTATGGCAATCAGGCTTGCATCCCTTGTGGCCCTGGCACAAAAAATAACAAGGTAAGTATATTGTCCTCTTTACTGTTCATAATTTCTGTATTGTGACAACTAGAGCTACATCATTATTTGAATAAAAGTGCAACATGAGGGGTGCAAATATTGGAGGTGACAAAGGATTGTCATTTAAAATAATGAAAGCAATGTCAGGGCAATAAATTCCAATAAAATATTAGGTTCAGATACATTGCCAGAAATGGCAATTAGTCAGATTCTTGACCTCTGCTCAAAACCAAGCATGATCCTTCTCCTAACACAACTCTCAGAAAGTCTCTTTAGCAGAATTCACTGAGAAGAGCTGTTTTAAGAATGTTAGCAACTGTATTTTGTCTCCAATCACTATATCCCAAAGCACATTCAAGTGGAAACTTCTTTCTTATTTCCACCTATTGAATCAGGAAATTATGACTCTTTTCAGTTATAATGAAGGAGTTTGCAACAGGCAGCTTACATAACATTAGAAAAAATACCATTCTGTGCTTCTGACAATTTTCCAGATGGCCATATGAATTTTTATGAAATACTGTACATGTAGTCCTTGACTTATGACCATAAATGAGCCCAAAATATCTGTTTCTTAAGTGAGTTTTGCCCGATTTTATGTCTTTTCTTGCCACATCTGTTAAGTGAATCACTATAGTTCAGTTACTAATACAGTTGGTAAGTGAATCTGGCTTCCCCATTGATTTTACTTGTCAGAAGGTCACAAAGGATGATCCCATGAATTGAAGTTTGATCACATGACCATGGGGATGCTGCAACGGTAACTATGAAAAATGGCCACAAGTCACTTAAGTGCCACTGTAATTTCAAACAGTCACTAAATGAATTGTTCTAAGTGGAGGACTATGTTTATGTGTTGCTTGTCAGCCAGCATTAATAACCCAAAGAGCCAAGCCAGGGATAGCATTATTTGTGCATCGGCCAAATTCACCTCTGTGAGAAGGATAGCTATATATATATTTGATTAAATAAATAACTACTGTACCTGTGTCATTGCATGATTTTGCAACAGTGCACAGAAGCGCAATATTTAATCAAAATTAACTTTAAAAGTCCAAACTCATTGGAGATTTTAACTTTCTCGCTCCAGGTCGTGTGAAATTTTGGGGCTCAAACAAGATTTTCGCCATTTATTTTTTGTATCCTCCTCATGACATAAGATGGTATTCGTGAGAGAGAAGCCCTGTGGGTGCTAGAGTGCCAAATCCAAAGTTCAGTGCATAAAATAGCAAACAAAACTTGCCTTCAGCTAAAATAACTATTCTGTTTGCTCAACAGTAGTAGGAGCTTCAGAACTATACTCCTGATTTATTTTGGAGCTACATTTTCAGATGTACACTGTGCATACACAAAGAGCAGAATATTCTTCAAAAATGTAGTCTTTCCTTTCTTCCAGCATACAGCGCTGAGCATGGGACAATCTCTTGGTTGGCAATAAATTTACAGAATATTCTGAATCTGAAATGTTCATCCTGTTATTAAATCATTGTGATCTTTTTAAAAGCCCTCATATAGCTTTTGTGGCCATAGATAGGCAGTGTGTGTAGCTGTATAAATATCAATAATCAATATGCTAAATTAGTTCATCAATCAATGAACACAGTCTTTCAGAAAGAAGAGTAAAATGCTATATGTAAGAATTGCATGATAGGTATTTGGAATAAAATTAGATTTAACTTCATCCTCCATCAAATAATTTGTATGGATTTTTGTTTTATTGAATCAATGTAGATTTTTCTTAACACAAATAAAATTATATTCTTTTAGAAACTGAAATAACACAAGACCTGCTAAGTTCTTCCTCTCCAATATTCTGTTTTCTATAATGATCCAGGTTGTTTAGCCAAGCAAGGCTTGTCTGAGCAGAACCTTAAGGGATTCAGGAGCTGACGATAGACATCTCAGTAACACTTGAGTGTCCTTCTACAGTTGCTGACAAAGTCAACAGTTTCTAAAATTCTTCTGCTGGGGTGTGTTTTCTTTCCGTCTTTAGATCCATTCTCTGTGTTACAATGACTGTCACTTCTCAATCAGCAAGAAGGATAGGACTCTGGAGTATAACTTCTCCAGACTGGCTAACAGCACCTCCTTTTTAAGAGGCCCAAGCTTTACTTCAAAAGGCCTGAAGTATTTTCATCATTTCAACATCAGCCTGTGTGGAAATGATGTAAGTATATGTGTATTTTCATGAGGCAAGCATCAATGGAAGCACTGGAGATAGTGTAGTTTGTCCATTTAAAGCGGGGTTTCTCAATCTTGGCAACTTCTGCTAACAGTGCCGGCTGGGGAATTCTGGCAGTTGAAGTCCAGACATCTTAAAGGTGCCAAGGTTGAGGTGAAACAGTGGGTGCAAGAGTTTGTTATTTTATTATATGATCATATCTGCATCAGGGGTGGGATTCAAAATGTTTAACAACCGGTTCTGTGGGCATGGCTTAGGTGGTGGGCATGGCTTGTTGGTCATGTGACTGGGTGGACATGGCTTGTTGGTCATGTTATTGGCTGGGTGTGGCCAACTCAATATCACTCACATCGAGGCACGCATCTCCTTGCTAGGCCTCTCATGACTGTGGGGATGCTGCAACAGTTGTAAGTGTGAAAAATGGTCATAAGTCACTTTTTCAGTGCCATTGTAACTTTGAATGGTCACTCCACACAAGCAAAGTACCAGCAAAGGAGGGAAAAACTTCAGAGAAGAATGTAATAAGGGTTAATGGAGAGGCAGTTTCTATTAGCAACACCAGAATGTTTCCTTCCTGCCTTCCTTACAGGATTAGGCCAGTAATTTCTTCTAACAACAGGTTCTCTGAACTGCTTAGAATGTTAACAACCGGTTTTAGTGAATAGGTGCAAACTGGAAGAATCCCACCCTTGATCTGCATCCTCATTGACTTCCCATTCTTCAACTTAATCTACAACGGAATGCCTAACATGGATGTGGCCTAATTTGTGGATGTGGCTTGGTGGTCATGTGACTGAGTGGGCATGGCTTGTACAACTTTATCCAAAAGCAGGCAAAGCAGGCAGGCAGATTGAGTTGCTCACAGAATCACAGATTCACTTAGAGATCTATCTGTCTGCAATCGGCTATCTGAGTCTGTCACATAAAATTTGCTTGCAAGCAAACCCATAAAATTTGCTAGCAAGCAAACTCACAAAATTAACTCACAACACACCATATGTGTAAATATTGATTTTTTTATAAAAAAAGAGCAACTTTTACCCAAAATCAGGCAAAGCAGGCAGGCAGATTGAGTTGCTCACAGAATCACAGATTAACTTAGAAATCTATCTATCTGCAATCATCTACCTGAGTCTGCACTGAAAAGCTTCAGTCCTAAGGAAGGTTCGGCTCTGCTTTTAGATTAGCTGAAAACAAGAAATCCAAGGATTTCCTTTCTAGCTAATCTAAATGTCCTAGCAAAGTAGACCAGCTGATGGTTGGGGGAAAAAAGGAAAAAAAGCAACTTACCAAACCAGGCAAGTTGGATGGCTCGCATGCCAGGTAAGGAGTGAGTGGGTGGGGAGGGGAGGGGCCAGCCAGTGGAGCGATTTGCTAGTTCTCCGAACTGGGGATAATTGTGTGTGCAGTGTTTGCAAGAACTGATCAGCTGTGCTGCTTGGACAGCTGACAAGTGCTGCACTTGGGTGCGCAGCATTTGAAAATCCTCTTGTTTCCTGGTTTATCAATGTCAGCTGTGCCGCGCAAAGCAGCCGAGGATGGAAAAGCAGGGAATAAAGGACAGCATAGAGCCTGGGCACGCAGATGGGCCAAACACTGAACCGGTTCAGTGTCAGCTGCTCTTCGCAACTACAGTTTCTATAGAACCGGGCCAAACCGGTAGCATCCCAACCCTGCTCCCAGGGCAAGAGTGGTGGGTGAGGGTGTCAGATAAGGAAGCATAGGCAAAAAGTTTGGCCACAGAGAAGGTCAGAAAGTTGATATTAGCAGAAAAAAATAATACCAGCATTTTTGACTGTTTCATAATAATAAATTGAAAATAACTTCTAAAACACTAATGACAAAAAAAATCTCTTTTGCAAAGAAAACAAAACTTTGAAAAGTTGGAAGACAGGTCATTTTTTAAAAAAAAACTATTAATTTTTATTACATTTAAGCAAATGCAAACCTGACACTCCTTTTGACAGCTCTAATTAATGCAGGGAGATGCACACATTCTCGGACAGAGAAATGTGTTTGTCCCTGTACATCTTTTGAACCCCACTTCTGCAGCACAGTGCCCATATATTTTTATGATTACAGGTAGTTCTCAATTTGCAACCACAATTGAGTCCAAAATTTGCATCATTAAGCGAGGCAGTTAAGTGAGTTTTGCCCCGATTTTACAATCTTTCTTCCCACAGTTATTAAATGAATCACTGCAATTGTTAAGAATATTGTGGTTGTTGAGTGAATCTAGTTTCCCCGATGACTTTGCTCATCAGAAGATTGCAAAAGTTGATCACATGATCCAAGGACATTGAAATACATGCCACTTGCCACACATCTGAATTTTTATCACGTGACTATATGGGAATGCTGGAATGGTCGAAAGCTATAAAAACAGTCATAAGCCACTTTTGTCAGTGCCAGTGTAACCTCAAACACTCACTAAACAAATGGTTGTAACTTGAGGACTACCTGTACAATATTTAAAAAAGAGCACCTCACTTTTTTAATAGCAGTGAGAGACAGGGTTGCTATCAAGTCTCTCATTTTGTTTTTCTTGAAGGGAAAGAAGACTGCTCTCTGCATAAATAACATCACAGATATTCATATTTTGGACAAAGGCACTGAATTCTCCAAGTCAACTTCATCCTATGTATGCCAGTCTGTCATGATTCCTTCCGAAGTGATGGGTTACAAAACCATGGTCTCTTCTCAGCCTGTGAGCCTGGCGGATAGCTTTGTGGGTGAGAGCCATTGAAAAAAAATTAGCCTCTTTACTGAACAGAAGTCAAAAGCAGTTGCCAGATGAAAGTGCCATACAGGTGATCTTTAAACGTACTGAACCAAATCTGGACCCAGAATTGGCAGAATCACTTTAATCACTGGCACAAAAGAACAAAACTATAATAGCAAGAGGATCCTTTTTCTCTTTAAAACAAAAAAGCCCCAGGTGTCCATGCTCTGTTCTGTTTTTCATCACCTCTCCACCATTCTTTGCAGAATTCTTCCTCCACCGTTTCTTGAGGCTCACTGATTCCCTTTTTACCACTACCCAGACTTCTCTCCAAACACTGTAACTTAAAATAGTGATACAGTCTCTGACTATTAATGGTTTGATTCAGAGACCTGGAGGGAGAGGGAGCCAGAATATTTTGACCACACATACACATTCATAGTAGACTCATTCCCACACTTAACCCCACCATCCTGGTCATTGTGGGTGTCAGGTCCTTCCTCCAAGTTACCATAAAATTACCTGTGCCTGTATCTCTTGGCACTTTTTCACTTTAGTTCTTCTCATTCATAGAAAAGCAAGGTTATAGTTCATACTACTCATCATGCTTTACACACACACTCAATACTACTTCTTCATTTTTTAGATTACTGTAATAAGGTGAAATATAGATTGGAACTGGCAAATAAATAGCTAAAAACAAGTCACATAGTATTAGCTGTGTGATATATTGTGCAAAATAAATCAAGACTTGCTAGATGCTCTGGTTCCAGTTTCAATTCCTGAGAACAACTATGGACAAAACAAATGTATTAATCAAACACAGTAATTAATACAACATGGGATTTACCTTCTGATGCAAACAAACTTTAACTTAATATATTTTGGGGAATGAAGTGTATTTATCCTTAAAATGTATTATCTATCTTTCCTATGCGGTGCTATTCATATTGATTGGGATTTAATCTCTAGGAGTGACAACAAAACCTACTCTGGACAACATAACTTCTCATGCTGATTATTTCCCCGGTGAAATTCAGGACTTACCTGATGTCATATTCTTTTATAGGTAAGCTAAAGAACTACCAAACAAATAAAAAATTGTATATCTCCGACCAAAAATTTCCTGCCAATATTTCAGGATTTTGGAGAAGTTTGGAAAATTTATAGCTGGTGAAATCTTACTTTCCAAACCAGAACATAGTTAGAAATAATATAGCAGAAAATGCTGTTATTGCTCTAGTGTTGAATTATCTGCATTTGAGAAAGTGAGGTAGCCAAGGCTGGTAGCTGATTTGTGATTCACAAACTGGCAATGTTATTTTGTATGCATTCCTTGCATTTTTGTTGACAATGAGAGGGCATTGACTGCCCCAAACTATGCACATGGACCTAAAGTTTGTAGAGTTGTATAAGACATGCCCATTCTGTTTGGGTCAGAGGGGGGCAGGGGGTCGAGGTGGGGGAAGAGTTGATCATTGACCCCTTGGATATTGGAGAGGATTGACCATTTGGGGGATATTGACCATTTGGGGGGAAACCTGGTTTAGATTTTTTAAGATAATGACTTTTCTGAACTTCAGATCCAAGGATGTGACCCAGACATGCCGTGATGGAAGAGTAACTACCATTAGGCTGAGATGTGACCCCCTAAAATTTGAATTTGGATCTCTCTCTTTACCAAGGTAATGGCAAGATACCTTTTTCCTCCTCCCTCTGCTTCAGGAGGAACCTCCCTGTTCTTAAAGGATTGCTTGGCAATGTGGGATTTCTTAATATTACAGTGCTTATATAGCTTCTGAATGTATTCCTTGAGAATGAGCCTCAAAAAGGATTGTACTACTGAGAGAATTTCTACAGTTATCAGCAGACTAAAGTCATCCTCAATTTATGACCACAATTGAGCCCAAAATTTTATGTTGCTAAATCAGAAATTCGTTAAGTAAATTTTGCCCCATTTTACGACTTTCCTTGCCACATTTGTTTGCTTGTCAGAAGGTCGCAAAAGGTGATCATATGATCCAGGGATGCCGCAACTATCATAAATGTGACTCATTTGCCTAGCATCCAAATGTAAATCACGTGACCATGCGGATGCTGCATGGTCATAAGTGTGAAAAATGGTCATAAGTCACTTTTTAAAGTGCCGCTGTAACTTCAAATGGTCACTAAGTGAACTGTTGTAAGTCGAGGAGGACCTGCATAGCCTTGTGAAAGATACAGACCATTGTTCATTTAGTGTAACTTCATACTGTCAATAGTGAGTGCTAGTAGCTCTCCAGGATCTCAGAAGTTTTTCCTGTTCCTGGAGCTGAAGTTGCCTATCTGGTCTGGCAATATACATTCTTGGATCAAGCTTGTTTGTTCACATTTACCAACTTGATCTCTCAAACTATTTCCAACACTATCTCTAGAAGGTATGCTATATTCTTCACAGTAGCTATATTTTTAGAAAGAGCTTTTACAAATGCTTTGACAATAAAATATATCAGAATGGTCAGATTAAACGACTTCATAATTCAGCAACTCCTACATGAGGTATGATGTTGATCATTGGTTAAGGGAAACTTCCTTAATCTGACTGAGAGAAGATGCAATTTCCAACATTTCCGGGCAGCATTAGGTTGAAGGGAACTAGTTTATGGGATACCTGATGGTAGGACTGGAAAATTATCTTTGCTGAAACCTTCAACAGCTAGCTCTTGATCTGTTGATCTCTCTGCACAAGTGTGTCTTTATATGGTTCTGTTTAAGATGTTTCTTAAAATTTCAAAATAGCAAGTGTCCTGATGGAACCTGTGATGGATGCACTTTCCATTTCCTGTGGGAGTCAGTTGAAGCCTGTCCTCTCTGTTCTGCAGAAGATTACCATGCCATTATCAGTGCCTGCATTGGAGGGATACAGGTAGGTTAGAACTACAAGGGTTATAGAAATGAGATATATCGACACCAGCATCAAAGAAAGTTGAAAATCTTTTTTTTTCTATTTTATTTTTTCTTTTCTTTTTGCACCTCTTTTTCCTTTCTTGATTTTTTAAAATGTTCTCAAACCTTTTCTTTCTTGTCTGTGTATCTTCTAATTTCCTAGTTTTGAAAATTGGTGAAGTTTTTAAAAAACTCAATTCAGGAATTGGAATATTCAGATTTTTGCACTTGTGCTATTATTGCTACATTTGGGGATGAAACTCATAGGACTGCCAATATGACTTTAGAGCAAATGTTGCATATTAATTATTAAACTAATATTCAAAATTTATCAGGACAACAAGAATTGTAGATCCTTTCCATATAAGGGATAGCCCAAAAAATGTCAATATATAACTTTGGAAGATACAGCTTTATCTGACTTGGTAATAGAGTTAACAAAGTGTTACCTGAGGTAAGATGGGTGGCCAATAAATTTTATAGATAGATAGATAGATAGATAGATAGATAGATAGATAGATAGATAAATGTTATCGGACATGAACACCATGTCCTAGAGTTGGACATGACTAGATAGGAAAACTTTTACTTTTACTACATTTGAATTAACACTCCTTCCAAGCTAATACCATGCAATTTTCTGCATTGTTTGGGTCCAGATGTTCTAAACTGTGTTTGGTACCAAATAGTTATTACATTCATACTTTTATTTTTGTTTCATAAATAACTTCTTATCAGACTGAAACTATGACAGATCTGCTTTCCTCACTACACATTTAAATTTGCATTTAATTGATTACTGTGCACTACTAATCATTCAATAAACATGTATGTAAAAACAAGTAGAGATCCCACATTGAAAAAGGAAAGGGAAAAAAATCTGCTGGAAATCCAAACTATGTTTACTTAGAGGGCAAGTGAATTTCACAGAAATGCATAGTAGTTCAAATTATAAACCACCCACGGTAGTCAGCACTGGACTGAAATATGCCTGAGGACAGTGGGGAAAATGGAGGCTGCCAGGTAAAGAAGGCTTGTGACACTCAGCAACATATTTTAGTAATATTTGCTCCTAAATGTGTCTGTATCCTTCAAGATCCCTGTAGTGTGTCACAATGGTACACTGTCACAGTTGACCTTGACTGTGTTGTTGTTTATCAGACTGAAGCTATGACAGATCCTCTTTCCTCACTATAGCGAACCACCTATGTATGGCGGAAGCCAAAGTTATGCGCTGGAGGTGTCCTGCTTCCAGAAGAAAAAGTCAGCATCTGCAAGACCATGGACTTCTGGCTTAAGGTGGGCATCTCAGCTGGGACTTGTGCTGCTATCCTGCTAACCGTCATGACTTGCTACTTCTGGAAGAAAAATCAAAAGTGAGTTCTTTCATTCCACTTGTCATCAGTTCTGACTGTGACCAGAAATATTCAGTTAAATAGACTCAGCAAACTAAAACTTCATTAAAACAGTAAATGATATATTTTATACATTTCAATTATTTATGTAATGGCATATTTATGCAAGGATAACTTTATATTATTTGCATAGAGCAGGGGTCTCCAAACTTGGCAACTTTAAGACTTGTAGACTTTTAACTCCCAGAATTCTCCAGCCAGCAGCTGGCTGGAGAATTCTGGGAGTTGAGGTACACAAGTCTTAAAGTTGCCAAGTTTGGAGACCTTGGCATAGAGTATGCAAATGATATAAACCAATGGAAAAAGATATGTGAACATTATTTACAGATGTAATTAACATTCAGATTTAATAATGAATTGTCTGAGTGATAACCTGTCTGTTATTTTGCCTTGGAAAAAAAAAGCTCATTGTATGAGAAATCCATTGAACCTGGTCTCTCCAATGTAGGATTTTCTAATTATGGTAGTTTATACAAAGCTCCCATCCTGGTTAACTTTTTAAAACAATTTTGAACAACAGAAGATAACAAAAGCTGCAAGTCAGTTTCTAAATGTTAATATTTGGTAATGGCCATGTAAAAGTAGGTAAAGTTACATACATGTTAGCAATTTGTTTTTATTTTCTATTTGCTTTTTTAAAAAATCCAGCCATTACACACTTGTATTTAATATACTGTATTATATAGATTATTTTTATTTTTTTATTTATTTGATTTGTCAATCGCTTACAAGATAATAGATATAAGTATAAACATGAGTAAGAATACAGGAAATAAGTACAAATAAATGGGGACAATAGGACAGGGACGGTAGGCATGATGGTGCACTTATGCATGCCCTTTACAGACCTCTTAGGAATGGGCTGAGGTCAATAGTGGTTAGTTTGAGGTTAAAGGAGTGGGGGTTAGAGGATGTAACAACAGATTATGTTAGGCTATCAATTGCTCAGTTATTTATTTGAAGCAACCTAGAAAATTTGTAACAAATAAATATTCCTTGGTTTCTCAAAAAAAAGATGGGGATGGGGGAAGAGAGAGAGAGAGAAACAAGAATGAGAACTATAGTAAAGTCCATGTTTAGCATCTGTAACATCATTTGATGCTTGTGTTGCTTTGAAATAGAGAAGCCAGCATTGTCTTCTCCAGTCTTAGTGCTTTGCAAATGTGTGGCCTTAATGTTCCACCTAATGTAGCCATTGCTGAGAATTCTGGGAGTTAAAGTCCAGACGTTAGGAGAATCACTTGGTTTGAGGAAGGCTAGATTAGTCTAGTTTAAAAAGAAAACATGTTTAAAAAAGAAGGGGTAAGGACATTGATAGAGTAACTGAAGGATGCAGAAGAACCCAAAGTCTGCTTTACAAGTATAATCCTTCCATCTGATTGTCACTGATTGTCTATGTCTTTTTAGGTTGGAGTATAAATACTCTAAGCTGGTTATGAATTCTAGTGCCAAGGACAGTGAACTGCCCGCAGCTGACAGTTGTGCCATCATGGAGGGGGAAGATGTAGAGGACGACCTGTTATTCACAAGCAAGAATTCTTTCTTTGGGAAAATAAAGGCATTCACTTCTAAAGTAAGCTGGAAGGGAAAGGGGGAGGGGTTGGGGAAGTAGTTTTTATAAGTATTCAGAGTGAAAGTTCAGACCTTTGATTTAGTTCCCGTGTTTATCTAACAAATGTTTCTTCTGTCATGTTTAACTTTTGAGTCCACTCTGAGTTACCATTTTCTAAATTCAGCTAATGTATGAAGTATTCCCAGGATGTACATATGTCTTTTTGTAAAAGCCATTTTTTTAAAAAAATTGTGGCTGTTTGTAATTGATTATCTTGGCTACCATAGGCTGCATAGTGTACAAGCCTCATGAATCAAGCCAATAGAATTGTTTTGAGTGTTTGTTTTGAGTGGGAGCACATCACTTGAGACTTTCAAGAAGAGATTGGACTGCCATTTGTCAGAAATGGTGTAGGGTCTCCCACTTGGGCGGGGGGTTGGACTAGATGACCTACAAGGTCCCTTCCAACTCTGATTATCTGTTTCTTTTCTCCCCTGCTAGTATTTCTGGCAGAGATGAGTAGCAAAAGTTAAAAGGACATTTCCCCATCCATCCCAATAATAAATACATTAAATTTTCTAAGATGCAGGAGATCATCACCAATAATAGCTCATATAGATCTGGTAAAATATTGCAGTAACATCCCTATTATTCTGGGATAAATCTGTGAGTACCATCAAACCTCAAAGCCTCTCCATATGTACTGCTATGTTTCCTATTGTTCTAACTTACATTCTAATTAATGGTGCATTGTCATTGAATGCTTATTTTCTAATGTGGCTATTTGTTTTCCTATAGGCTTCTCTTAGGTACAGTCAGGCATGGCAGGACTCTGTGTGTAGGGCTGTTCTCAATAAACTAAGAGGAAGAATCTTCCAGGTAGATGGAGATCAAATGTAGATACATGTAAAAACAGGACAGCTGATGGAGGGTGTACCACAATCAAATGTTACTAGATAGCTTGACAGCAGGGTCTGAGATCTCTGGCTGGGACACAGAAGGCCTATATTTGGGGAAGGCTAGTCTTGTGCCTTTTAAAATCACAGACTCTCTGTTCTTAGAGATGAATATCACCATCTCTATTTCCATTTGGGGAAATAGTATACTTGAAGACAACTAGTAGTTTAACCTTTTCAAACTTACGCTCCAGAAGTGTTGAACTACAACCTTCAAGAACTCCCTAGAAGCATGGCTGTTAACTTAGAATTATTGGACTTTTAATGCAGTGTACTATAGATGGAAGGGGCAGGATAAGGAAGGCTGCACAGGACACTTCCAACTCTACTGCAAGTACAGGATTGTATATCTAACCCAAAAAAGATGTGGAGTCCTGACCTATCTCTGGAAGAAGTGACTTTTTGTTAACACTCTTCAGAATAAGACTAATGAGTATTTTATGTTGCCTGTTGGCTTTTTGTTTAGATACCTCATTTGGGAATTAGCTCCACACTTAACTTTCTGCAAAGCTGGAGAACCAAAGCAGAGCACGGTATCTGGCTCTAGATGCTTAAATTCCATGAATGCAATAAGACAGGGGTCTTCAAACTTGACAGCTTTAAGACTTGTGGACTTCAACTCCAAGAATTCCTTCTCCAGAGTTCTGGGAGTTGAAGTCCACAAGTCTTAAACTTGCCAAGTTTGAAGACCCTTGCAATAAGAGATGAGAATTTATTTAATATTTAATTCTGCAGATGAAAAATCCTCCCTCCCCAATTCTTGAGACTAGAGGGAAACTTGAGTATTTTGGGTTTGCCCCCAATGATGATTCAGCAAAAATATGCACTTAAGTATTAGCAAGCCATTTATGCACACAGGCAAATGTTGACTGCTCCTCACCTCAAATTTTCTTCTCATCCATTCTAAAGTAATGACCCTACTCATGGTTATTTCATGGCACAGATAACTGTGGGTGTAAGGCCCCTAGTGAGATGAATACTGAAGAGGGGCTTGGCAAAGAGTGGGATTGGTCCTATGTTATTGCCTAGCTCCTTTAACCACTGTGTGCAAAGATGTTTAGAAGCTCTTACATTCTTCCCATCGCAGGTGCTTCATTTGAATGCACTGAGATCCATCAGAGGTTGCTTCCACACAAGGGACCTTTAGCACTGCTGAGGATTGTTCCTCTGCAATCCAAGTGTAGGATTCTCCATTCATATTCATGGGACATATCTAAATCTTGGTTATTCAAAAATATTATTCTGCATTCCCAACAACACCTAGAATTGAAGCCTTCAGTCTACAAATACCTTCTTTTTTCTTTCAAAAGCAACTTCTGTTAAGCAGTCCTTTACTTACGTGTTTCCCATTCATTTCTCTCCTCAGCAGTTCTAAACTGATTCTGAATTAGCTCTATTGCTTTTTATATTTAAAGCAGTTGCTTGCTCCTTTATTTTTTATTAAAAATTGCAATTGGGATCATTTAAAACCTCATAAATAGGAACTAAAAACCGAGTAAACAAAACATTCCAAAATCTGGTACTGACAACAGCTTCATTTTCAATATTTGTAAAAATTTAAAAAATGATGTCATTCTAAAGAAAAGGGATTGTGGGAAGTATCCAGTGCTATTCACAGGCAGCTAAACTGTATCTTTAACTGCAAGCATCCTCAAATGGACCCTTCTTTGGCCCCCAGTGCACTGATACCTCCCAGTAGAAGCAAAATCATGTGTGGACATCTGGGGAAGAAACATCAAAAGCAAGTTTCTGGTAAGAATCAGAGAGTCTTCAGTTGCTATTGAATGCTCCTCCCATGTTGGAATATGTTCAGAAGAACATGGAGGCAACTGGTAGAAAAATAATAGACTCACGTATTGGTACCACACTTATTGAATTCCCAGCTTGCTTGAGCTTTGGTAAGCTGCCTGGGTACTCTGGAAGATATAGGCCCTGTACATCTGAAACTGATGTACAGTTCCTATACACTGGAAACACTTGTTTCACCATAAATTCTTATGGGAGCCATTCTCATGTTCTGTGAATATAAGGAGCAGGATTGCATTGTTTGCCCTTTCCATGTCACTAAAGGATTATCGCAACATTTGACCTGATTCCTATAAAAATAGGACTCTGAGTGACAAAGTATACAAAATCTTAATGTATTCCAGTTTTATTCACATCTCCTTTCTGTATTACCTTTAGAGAACATCTGATGGTTTTGATTCTGTGCCCTTGAAGACCTCGTCTGGCACCACCGACATGGATCTTTAGAAGTGGTTTACCTTTCCTATACCTTTTCTGGAGGATGCTTTGGGAGTTCTCCTTGATTAATACTGGCACTTTGATGAACTTGCCATGTGGCCTTACTGGAATATCTTTTAACTTCAGCTTCTTACTGTACTTTTTAAAGTCAAACATTTTAACATTCCTCCAAAAACAAACTGTGCCAAATATAATTGTGCTTTTAAAATTACGTGTAGACGTATATTTATATGTTTATTGCATACATTGTGCCCTCTTTTGTGATAATCTCCTCATCCACAAAAAGTTGTTTTCCACAGTAAAGCTAGTGACATTATACACATTTTCTCTTTAATAGCTAATACACTGTAAAATTGATTTAAAGTCATGTCACTCTGCTAAGATAAACTGCTTCTCTGAGTAAGACCTATTGCACCAAAAGGTCTTAGTGATAAGAAGAATGTGTAGAATTGTGCTGTAAAACTTTCCATTTGCTTTTTGTAGCTTGCTACAAACATCCCTCCTAAAGAAGCTAGTATAACAACAGTTACATCAAATAATTTGCCTCTCTAAAGATTTTTCTGTACTACTGAGGACTCCTCAACAAAACAGGCCTATTTTTCCCTGTCAGGATTCCTGGCTATTCTGCAGTTGTCTCTATTTTCAGTTCTTTTATTTTAAAACAACAGGGAAAAAATATCTGCATTAACCTTTTCCAAGACTTGAAAATGTTATTATTTGTTTTGTTAATGACCCTTCAGGAAAATGCATTGTGGTCAAGGACTTGTGCTGCTGGTGCACCTATCATTGACAGTAGCATATGTGAAGCTCCATAGCTTAATAAGGTTTCTGCCACACCATGGAACTCAGTCAGATTAGGATTCCAGATCGCATTCCTAAACTCTGTGAGTTGTAAATGTTATAACAATGACTGCAATGATAAAGAAAAACCTCTAGCAATGCAAACCAAAATCAGGGTATTACATATTTGAAAAGTTCTGTATCACATCCAAGGATAGTGGAATAGCTTTTAGAAACATGTTTCCAACTCTGAATTCAGATGTCCATTTTAAACCCATTCTCATTCTTTGTAGGAAACTATTGAGTTTGTTTAATATTTCAGGCCATTTTCTTGCCCTGATTCCACCCAGAAAAGCTTATCCTATAGAACAGGTTCCTGTCACATAAGACTCTTCTGATTTTCTTGCTGTTTTCAGTGCCTTCTAAATTTTAAAGAGCTTCTCCAATCTGGCATGCTTCAAAGATATTGGCTAGTTGGGGATAATGGGGTTGTAGTTTGACATAGCTAGAAGTCATCAGATCATAGAAGTTGCCTTAAGCTATGTACTACATGAATTATTTTGAATGAATACTTAAGGGCCACAAGGGACAATGTGGGAGACCTGAAAAATGAGGCCTTCTGACATGAGCTTCAACTGTATGTTAAATGACTTATGAGTGTTAACACATGAAAATGGCCCAAAATAACATGACTATTTTGAGTTCAGGTATTCTGTTGTAAGTTTATCTTGATATTATTCTCTTTCAGAATTTTTCAGAGCAACTAGCTAGAGATTATATCTTCTATTACACTTTGGAAAGGACTAACAATTTGGACTTTGGGATTCAGGCACCATCTAATAACTGGCAATTGCCAAGTTAAAATTGACTGATTTTGTTGCTTTGTTTGTTTTGGCAGGTTAGAATAACCTTCAGGTTCCTGTTTGCAGTTAAACAGAGGAATATACAAAAACCAGGTTCATTTTTTGACAGTATACTTCTCTACCTCAGAAATAATTCCCATTGAATCAGTGGGGCTTTCCTCCAAGTAAAAGATCTCCCTTAGATTCCTCTGAATGTCCAAATACTCTGTAAAAGTAAAAAGAAATGCACTACTTTTTCAAATAGGTACTTAAAGTACCCCCAAATATAGATTTCTGCCCACATTCTACTTTAAACATATCTTGAAAGTAGTGAATCCATTCTTATATAATGGAGTGCTTGAAAAAAATGGTAACTAGCCACTACATGATTTTAATGGTCAATTTTTTTTGTTTTGTTTTAAAAAAATGTTTAACCAAGCCTTCCCAATCAAATGTTTTTTAGATATATTAGAACCACAGCCACTATCACTCCCAGACTATATACCAGGATGCTGCTGCTGACAGCAATGGGAGTTGCATTCCATCGCATTTGAAGGATACAATTTTGGGGAAACTTGGTTTAAGCCATTTTTGCTAAAGCAGTTAGCAGGACTATTATATTGTTTGAAATGGATTACATTTATTGGGATACAGCTATACTAGTTCTAGAGAGACAACCAATATTGCTTTAAAATGAGACAAGCTAAATGCTTTTACTCTATAAATAGTTCTTAAGTACTAATGCATGATAAAATTGAAAAATACTATAATCCTAAAGATCAGTATACTTTGCAGTTAAAAGGCCTAATAGCTGTTGCTGTGACAGTAATTGAAAAAAATTGAGACTGTGACAGCCTCTTAAAAATGATATAGAGATGAGAAGGCAGAAATTGCTCTGAGAGTATAGTTATCAGTTGTGCTTTCTTACCCAGTAGGAAACTGTAAAACTAGATCTAAATGAATCAGTTGTTGCTAGTTGCAATAATTTGAGACACTTCTATACAATTTACAATATGTAAAGTTAAATGTAGCTTCTATTATGGCTTGCCAGTTGTTTGATAATGTCTATAATAAAAGCCATATTTTGGAACACCCATTGTAAATATGGTGGGACAAATTCATTTTATGGGGTAGTTACAAACCTGCAAGCCAGAGTAATTGTTGGCATAGTAACATTAACTAGAACGTATCTTGTAATAGGCTACCATTGTTACCTGGACTGGTTTTCCCCAACTTGACTTTAAACAATAGATAAACAATAGATAAACAATAGATAAAAGCAAGTCTTGTCTAGGATTACCAAATCAATTTGGCATCAAGTTCCTGGTTCTTTTCTAGCTGCCTATGTCAGAGGATGTTCCGACTTATTTATTTTGCTGAAAAATGTACACAGGAAGGAAGCCAGAGGTAACCTAATATTGGAAGGATGAGAAATTGGGACTTTAAGGGATACTAAGGAAAAATTACCCTTTGGCATTGCCATTTGCAGAAATTGAACTGCTATTCTAGCAATGTATGACATTAAAGTATTCTGGAACTGACAAGTATGTATACATAATATATACATACATACATACACACATACACACAGTTTGATCAAACTAGTGCTGACAAAAGCAGCAGTCTTTTCTTTTGAAAACCTCTGATCTTTTCCATATAAAAGTGCTTGCCTGAGGATAGGAAGATTACGCTCACGTAATACAGTAAAATGTTATGGAACAAATTTATCAGTGGTTATGTGGGTAGCTTAGGAGAGTTTCTTATTGTTCAGGACAGGAAGATTTCTTTTTTAGTTTCAAATAAAGCTCACAGGAATAAAGAAGGGCAGGGCTGGTATTAGGCTAGATAGAATACAGTATAGTTTGTAATAAAAAAAGATATTTAAGTGGGCCTATATGCCCCAATGAAGCTTCTCCTATCCAACTTGAAAAGGCCTATAGTTTCAACCACTGTTTCTTTTTCTTTTTTAAAAAGGAGACCACTTAAATTCAAACCATATTCAAAACAACAAAACCATCCCTTGTATTAAACCATACATTAACAGAATTGTGCAGTGTTCCTAATCAATTCAAAAGAGAGGCTCTGGAGCATAAGGGAATGTAGACACAGTACTAGTGTTGGACTCCTTAAAGCAGGATTTCTTACATTGTGTGGCTGCAGGAGCTTTTGGGTAACTATTTTAATGGATCATAGAGAGATGGTGGATATGTATACCTGCACATTTCAGATCATCACTTCTAAATAATTTCAGAATCTTAAATTTAACGTTCATATTATCAGCATCATCAAAACATGATGTTTCAGTAACTTAAGTTAGAGGATCAAGAAGGGAAAGAGGCTGCAATAATGGGGACATGGCTGCAAAGCTATTCTTAAACATTATGTATTTATTACATTTCTAAATGATGTGTCATTTTCTTCTCAGTTTGGAAAATTAGATGTGTTGTGAAAGTAATCTTTTAAAAAAAGAAGCCAAATACTAATCTTGTAGGAACCTTAGTGATAGCAGCAGTCCAAACAAAATAGCATACTTGAAGCGTTCCTTTGTGTATGCAACTTAACATAATTGATCACATTCAGTGACAGTATGTTGTTGAATATGTGTTTTAACACAAGGAGGGAAAAAAGACTTGGTCCATTTATTGGTATCAGTAGTCATTAAATATATGAATGGCTCATATATAATAAAAATAATACCAAATTAGAATTTGTAAACATTAATTGTGGTTTGTTGAACAAGTCATAATTGTCTGATTATATTAAATGCTAAGCCATACTGGATGCAACCACACATCATATAAGCAAAATAAATAAATAAATAAATAAATCAGATTATGGCTTTTCTACTATGTGTAAAACAAGCCATTGAATTATTCCATAGTAGAGCAGTGAGCAATAGGAATATTCTTTTTCAGAAGTATGGAAATAGACCTTGAACAGCAGCCATACTTCTTAAGATTTCCTTATATTTTTCTAATATTTTCTCAAAAGATATTAATGCTAGAGTGTTGTCCACTCGTTAAGTCTATTTATTATTACTTAATGTTACCTACTGTAGAGGCTGGGGAACACACTACTGTATAGCATCTAGATTTTCTGATGTGTCATCTATGAGAATGTGGGCCAACTGTAATTCACATGTTTGTAAATTTCATTTATGTAAGACAGGAAAAATACTTTGTCTATTTAATAGCATAACATCATTACTGTTTTGTATTGTTGTGATTTATTATGCTGAGGATTTTTGCTTCCACAACATTTTTGTACATGTTTTGGGGTTTTGAAAGAAAGTGTAATCTTTTTAATATATGATTAATAATATGTCAGATATTTTATTATTCCAGTAGTAATCTTTAAGGACTTTTCAGAGCATGGATGAATCATAAAAATGCTATTCAGGGACTACAATATGATACATTTCTTAAAAATATGACAATGAATTTTTGCAATGCTGTATAAAATTGATTTAATTATACTTATAAATTTGTGGGGGAGCTTTTCCGCCTTGTGATGATAAACTGCAGCTTATTTTGTTCTATGTGCATAATGGGCTGGGTTCTATTTATAAGGTCAATACAATTTTATAATTAATGGAGACAACATTGCATGTGGGTTTTTGATTAAGGACTAATGTACTGTTATGACATTTGATGTGAGCTGTCACCTTTTTTGGTTCATTTTAGATAAGCTGAAAAAAAGAGATCAAGAAAAGCTTCTGATCTCTATTTAATCAACTTTTATAATTTGTTTATTATTCAAGCTATAAGAAATAAAACAGGAGCTGTCCTATTATTTTACCTAACAATGGGTCTGTAAGGTCTCAGGTTTCTCTGGGCCTATGTAATGAAGATGCCATGGCTAGGGCCTTTTATTTGCAAAGTGCATCTGTTATCACCCAGTTCTGATCAACCTAACTTAAAGATCACTTGAGAACAACTAGGAGCAAAAAGACAAAACCAAAACATAGAAGATACAGGTGAAACTCGAAAAATTAGAATATTGTGCAAAAGTTCTTTTATTTCCATAATGCAACTTAAAAGGTGAAACTAATATATGAGATAGACTCATTACATGCAAAACAAGATAGGTCAAGCTGTGATTTGTCATAATTATGATGATTATGGCTTACAGCTCATGAAAACCCCAAATCCACAATCTCAGAAAATTAGAATATTGTGAAAAGGTGCAATATTCTAGGCTCAAAGTGTCCCACTCTAATCAGCTAATTAAGCCACAACACCTACAAAGGGTTCCTGAGCCTTTAAAAACCAGCCTCAGTCTGGTTCAGTAGGAATCACAATCATGGGAAAGACTGCTGACCTGACAGTTGTGCAGAAAACCATCATTGACACCCTCCATAAGGAGGGAAAGCCTTAAAGGTAATTTGTTTATTTATTTATTTATTTTTTAAATTCATATTTATATGCCACCCTTCTCTGGAGACTCAGGTTGGCTTACAATTTTTGGAGTGCAACCCAATGCGCTCAGCAATATTTATTTATTAGACTTGTATGCCGCCCACTCTCCCTAAGGACTCAGGGCAGCTCACAGAATAAAAATACAATACAATAAATTAATTAAAAAAGGATTAAACAATACAAGCCTAATTAAAACAAGAACAATTAAAACTATTTAAAAAAATTAAAAGACAGAACCCCCCCCCACCCCCCGCCGTTCTTGGTTCAGTCCAGGCCAGCCTGCTGAAATAGCCAAGTCTTTAAGTCACGGCGGAAGGAACGGAGATCCGGAGCCAAACAAAGGTCCATGGGGAGTTGATTCCACAGGGTGGGTGCCCCCACAGAGAAGGCCCTACCCCTGGGCACCACCAGCTGACAGTGTCTAGCCGATGGTATCCCAAGGAGGCTGTCTGTGGGAGCGTACAGGGCGATCGGAGTGTGATGCCAGCAGGAAACGTTCCCGCAAGTACCCCGGACCCAAGCCATGTAGGACTTTATATGTTGTTACTAAGACCTTGAATCTCACCTGGAAGGCAACCGGCAACCAATGCAGGTCGCGCAGGAGGGGTGTACATGGGAGTATCGGGGCACTCCCATCCCGCGCAGCCACATTCTGCACCAGCTGCAACCTCCGGGTGGTCCGCAAGGGTAGTCCCATGTAGAGAGCATTGCAGTAGTCGATTCGGGAAGTGACGAGTGCATGAGTGACTGTCCGTAGGGCATCTTGGCTCAGGTAAGGGTGCAACTGGCGAACCAGACACACCTGGGCAAATGCCCCCCTGGACACAGCCCCCACCTGCTCCTCCAGTCTGAGCTGTGTATCCAGGAGGACGCACAGGTTATGCACCCTATTCATGGGGGGCAACACTTCTCCCCCCATGACCAACGGTGGTATCTCCTGAATAATCCGAGATGCCGGTATGTACAGCCACTCAGTCTTGGCCGGGTTGAGTCGAAGCCTGTTCCTCCCCATCCAGATCCGCACTGCATCCAGGCAATGGGACACCACGGAGAGGGCATCACTGATATGGGTCGGGGTGGAGATGAAAAGTTGAGTATCATCAGCATACTGATGATACCTCATCCCGAAGCCCCAGATGATCTCACCCAGCAGCTTCATATAGATGAACAGGGGGGGCGAGAGGACCGAGTCCTGGGGCACCCCACAAGTGAGGGGCCTCGGGCCTGACCTCTGCCCCCTGCCAACACCCATTGCAAGTGGCCCGAGGCAGGAGAACCACCGTAGAACAGTGCCCCCCACTCCCAGCCCCCCGAGCCGCTGCAATAGGATACCATGGTCGATGGTATCAAAAGCCACCGAGAGGTCTAATAGGACTAGGACAGAGGAAAAACCCCTGTCCTGAGCCCTCCAGAGATCAAAAGAAGTTGGATGTTCCCAAAGTGCTGTATCAAAGCACATTAATAGAAAGTTATGTGGAAGGGAAAAAGGTGGAAGAAAAAGGTGCACAAGCAGCAGGGATGACCGCAGCCTGGAGAGGATTGTCAGGAAAAGGCCATTCAAAAGTGTTGGGGACTTTCACAAGGAGTGGACTGAGGCTGGAATCAGTGCATCAAGAGCCACCACACACAGATGGATCCTGGATATGGGCTTCAAATGTCGCCAGAAGCGTCTTACCTGGGCTAAAGAAAAACAGACCTGGTCTGTGGTCCAAAGTCCTCTTTTCTGATGAGAGCAACTTTTGCATCTCATTTGGAAACCAAGGACCCAGAGTCTGGAGGAAGAATGGAGAGGCACACACTGCAAGATGCTTGAAGTCCAGTGTGAAGTTTCCACAGTCTGTGTTGATTTGGGGAGCCATGTCATCTGCTGGTGTTGGTCCACTGTGCTTCATTAAGTCCAGGGTCAACGCAGCCATCTACCAGGAGATTTTGGAGCACTTCATGCTTCCTTCCACAGACGAGCTTTATGGGGATGCTGACTTCATTTTCCAGCAGGACTTGGCACCTGCCCACACTGCCAAAAGCACCAAAACCTGGTTCAATGACCATGGGATTACTGTGCTTGATTGGCCAGCAAACTCGCCTGACCTAAACCCCATAGAGAATCTATGGGGCATTGCCAAGAGAAAGATGAGAGACATGAGACCGAACAATGCAGAAGAGCTGCTGCTATTGGTCTTCCATAACACCTCAGCAGTGCCACAGGCTGATAGCTTCCATGCCACGCCGCATTGAGGCATTAATTGCTGCAAAAGGGGCCCAAACCAAGTACTGAGTACATATGCATGCTTACACTTTTCAGAGGTCCGATATTGTTCTATGTACAATCCTTGTTTTATTGATTGCATGTAATATTCTAATTTTCTGAGATTGTGCATTTGGGGTTTTCATGAGCTGTAAGCCATAATCATCACAATTATGACAAATCACGGCTTGAACTACCTTGTTTTGCATGTAATGAGTCTATCTCATATATTAGTTTCACCTTTTAAGTTGCATTATGGAAATAAAAGAACTTTTGCACAATATTCTAATTTTTGAGTTTCACCTGTATATTGACTCCCCATTCTCCAATTTGTTGGCCCAGAGGTGACTTTTGCAAAAAAAAAAAACCCAAAGAAACATGACCAGGATGATTGAGAATCTCCATACACATTTTTCCAATGATGCGTTGCACTGTCATCTCTATCTGGCAGGGAGAATGCTAGCCTGTAGAAAGCTGAGAAATAATCAAAAAAATCTGAGAAATAATCAGAACATCAGAAATAATCCTCTCTGTAAAACATTTAACATGATACATATGCTAGAAACCTATTTTCTAATACATTTTTGGATTAATTGCATGATAAATGATACTGAAATGGGTATATCATTATTTTCATGGTGGCAGTATCTGGGATGAAACATTGATAAATCACCTTCACAACATTTCCCATCCAAACCTACAACGATGCTCTATTTGGTTTTCAAGTACAATGAAACCAACCAAAGGCAGGTTAGATCAAACTGATGTCTGGCTGGGGTCATCATCCTGCAGCTGCTCAACCGTATAACTACTTGTAGCAGTCCTGGCCAGCATACAAAGAGCTAGGAGTTACAAGCTCAGCAACATCAGACCAAAGGACTGCAGGTTGCTCTTCCTAGTCCTTTCTGTGAATTTCAGAAGATGACGTGCAATTAAAAAGTCTGGTAACCCAGATTCAGTTTATACATTTATTGCATAGTATAGTAGTACTAGTATAATATTGTTCAATTTTATATGTACAATGTATAATATTATACATTTTTTGTATAGTGACAGAGGCTTTGTAAGATACTTGCAGTTACAGTCTTAAAAGTATCAAAATCCAAGGTTTCTCAATTACGTTGTTTTATAGTCAATAAAACATCCTCCAAGAAAAAGGAAAAAGAAGTGCTTTAAACATGCGAAGGCTTTTACCAGCGCGCCATCCCCACTCAGCATGCCTGGCCATAATCGCCACCAGAGGCCATTTCCGCAGATGGTGTGAGCTCTAAGTGTTTGAAGTCGGGGAGAATTCATAAGCTTTCATGAAACCACCCCTAAGTTTGTCCATTCCCATGCTTTACCCTCCAAACCTTCGCTACAGAAGGCGCGAAGCCGCCTGTAAAAGCGGCTCCCCGTTACATTTATGCAAGCAGATGCTCCCTTGGCAAGTAGCGACTTGTACTTGGGAAAGCGCCAGGGAGCGCCCCAACTCCCTCATCCACGCCCAGGCAGGAATTGCTTTCAGGCACGCGCGCGCGCAGTACCCTTCCTCTGCGTCTCTACTGCGCAGGCGCCCTTCGGCTCTCCGTCCTTTCCTCCTCGCCTTTCAGTGCCGAGGCGAGTGGCGCGTTGGTCTCCTGCTTTCGTTCCTCTCCGCTTCGGCGGCTCTGCTTCGCCGCAATGGTGCTCGACTTGGACCTCTTCCGCGCTGACAAAGGCGGCGACCCGGAGCTCGTGCGAGAGATGCAGCTGAAGCGCTTCAAGGACCCGGCTCTCGTGGACGCGCTGGTGGCCGCCGACGGGGCCTGGAGGAGATGTGAGTGAGCAGTTGCGGGTGTGTGTGTGTAGGTGTGGGGGAAGTCGAGACCCATTTCTGCTGCGGGAAAGCGAGGAAAAGAGCCACTGCCCGTCCCGGGTCCGTCAGCTTTGTTCTGGGTCTCCCGTGCTTTCTTCCTGCGCGCCGGCCGGTCTGCTTGAACGTCCCATTCATACACGTGTCTGCTCCTCCCTTCCGCCTTTAGCGTCTTGACACTCATCTGGCATATGCCGGCGTGGAAAGGCGGAATCTGCTAGCAAAATCAGAGCCGCCAACTTTCCGGAGGACGGAAACCCGCATATTATTTGTTAATGGTCATGACCGTGACAGGAGCGCTTTGAAGTGGAAGAGGCTCACGTGTTCCTACCCTGCTTGTGATTCCCCCAGCTCCCCGACATCTGGTTAGGAGCCTTTGATCTTTGTGGGATGCCCTTAGCCCTTTTACTTGCATGTGAACGCGACCCAATAAGAGAGTATCTCCTTCCTTCCTAGCCTTATTGGGACTGGCGTCCCTTAGCTTGTATCCTGTCATAGAGTGTGCCCCCATATTGCTGTAAATGTCGAAGGTCTAATCGGAAAACAGATTTAAAGTGAAACTTTGTGAACAAAAGAGTGCAGTAATCCAGAAAGTTTGGGAAGGGGAGTTCAGTTTCCCCTTGGAATTCCCTATTTTCTATGCCATCCTAAGGAAAAGCATCCCACAAGTACAGCTGTTTTTTCCCCCTTTTGTATCTTAAGAAGTGTATAGTGCAGTGAGCCCCCTCCCCTGCAGGGTAGATTTTGCCTTATTTTTCAGCATTGCAATGATCTTTAAATTGGCAAATCTACCCTATTTGTCAGTAGTGTACACAGTTCAAGAACTGGTGCATCTGAATCTGATGCAATCCCTGCTGTGTTTGTCATCACCCTGGAAAATGACTTCCGGATGCTGCAACTACACATGTTACAGTTTCATTTTCTTTTTGGCAGTACTGATTTATTTTTTTAGAGAGAAAGAAAAGACCTATATTTTGGGGTGTGATGTCCTTTGAAAATTCATCATTTTATATCCATCTCTAAGCTTTCTTAGGATTCTATGAATGAATAATGTAGAAATATTTTGATAAATATTTTTAAAGACAAGTAAAATGCTCTAATGTGAGATATTCTAATGAGCAGGACAGAATTAGGTTTGGATCTATTGAATCAGCCTAGAATTGATTTAGGATGAGAGGCCTGGAAAAGGAACTTTGTTTTTTTTCTTGCCCTTGGCAGCATGAGCCAATAGGCTTTGAAAGAGATAGAAGGCCTATCACTTCAAATCAGTTGAAATTACATTGTAATGCAGAATGAGATCTTCAGGTTATTTTTATGGTTCATTTTTCCAAGCCATGCAAAATACCATCCAACTGACAATGAATTCCATTCAAAAATGGAAGTCTTATTTCAGTAAGAGTAGTCCTCTGTATTTGTAGGTTGGTCCTACTTTTTGGCATAAGGAAACAGCTGCTTTTGGTGGCAGGTAGACTTGGTTAGGCAGCAAAACAACAATAGATTTATACGCTGCCTGACTCTTACAACACTGTGTGCAGTGTTTGTAGTATCTTCCTGCAAAGCCAATGCCACGGCCATCTTGCAGTGTATCCCTTTAGCCATTTCAGATTGATTGAAGCCAGCAAGGCAATTGGCCAACTGGCCAGTAGAAATATCAGGAAAGTGCAGGAGTGTGAAGCAGATTCCTTGGAGATGTTGGAGGGGAGAGTTATATGTGCCACATAGCACATCTTGGGCCCTTCAATCTAGATACCACCCTCACATAATGGAAGATTGTCGTGCATTTGCTTTATCAAAATAAGTTTTAGCTACCAGCTTTTAGTGGCTTTTGTAAGTCTTATATCTAAGAATGTGCAAAAGAGAGATGCAAGTGAGGCAAAAGCCCAATATAGTTTTTTTGGTTATTAGTACAACTTTTCTTGCCATGTTTGTTAAGTGAATCATTGCAGTTGTTGAATTAATAACATGGTTGTTAAATGAATCTGGCTTCTCCACTGACTTTGCTTGTCAGAAGGTTGCAAAAGATGATCACATGACCCTGGGACACTGCAACCATCATAAATATGAAACAGTTGTCAAATATCCAAATGTTGAATGAACTGTTGTAAGTCAAGGACTATCTGTATTGTTTACTATGTGCAGAAGGAGCTTTTCACTTCTACCAAAAATACAATTTTTCTAATATTTCTGCAGTACTTTTGTCCATCTGTTTGATGAATGTACTTAATTGCCAGGAATAATAATACAAAAGATAGACTTAACATTGTATTGGAAAGTTTGTCCTTTAAACATCAGGTTTTGTAAAAAAAAGTTTGGTGCATTTCTTCTAGGCAGATTCCGGGCAGACAACCTGAATAAACTGAAGAACTTGTGCAGCAAAACCATAGGAGAAAAAATGAAGGTGCAGTACATTCTATTAAAAACAAAAAATATATTACTTCATTGAACAGAATCATCGTAAATTGAAGTTACATGCTCTGGTTTTGTTTACTTTATCCAGCCTTTTATACATTATTTATTATGTGATTAAGTTGCTAAGCAGTTGTAAAGGACGGATTGGAAACCCCCATCAGATGAATGCAGTCTGTGAAGCTTTCCATTTTACCTGCTGGTGACTAGAGGTCTTCTCATGTCCCAAGAGGGAGGAGTGATCTGGAACAGTTGATGCATAGGGACAGGGCCTTGAAAAGAACAGTGTTTGTGTGGTGAGAAAACTCTGACTCTTTGCAGTGATATAATATGCCCTCAGGGTAGAACCTTGCGTAATCCAATAAAGGTTCCCTACTATTCGATTAACAGTGTTAAAAACAACATCAGAGACACTTAAGCTTAGAGCAGGTGGTATATGAACTAACAGTGGAGAAAAGTGGCACACTTGAATTGTGATCATGACATACACTAAATATTTGAACATGAACATCCCAAAGCAGCTGGGTGGAATTCAGTGTGATTTTCAGAATAGTAAAGACAGTGATCCCCCCCTCTCTCCAAACTAAAAAGAAACCTCCAGATGAGCTGCTTCATTTTGTCTTGTATGAATGATTTAGTACCATTTGAAGCCAGTTTTACAAAAAAAGATGAGTAGGAACAATGCTTAGCGCTGAACAAATTCTTAATTAAATTCTTGGAAATGGCCTTTTTAAAAATAATTGGTCATCTTCCCTTCTTCCTTTATTGATAAATACAGAGATGAGAGCCATCGTGTTTACAACAAATAATGCTAGATATACTTTCGTTACAGTATTAGGCTTTAAAGTTGTCACATCTGCTGAATTTGCAAAAGTAAAATAAGTAAGAATGGAGATACGATGGTCTGAAAAATTTGAAATAAACCCATCTATACTTTCCTGAGAAATATGAAAACAATGTGGAAAAATGGGAGAAGGGGTAGACTTTCTTTTAAAGTCTCAGGATTTTTCTCCCCTTGAGGTTTTATATACGGTATTTAGACAAAAGACATACTGCTTTTTCCTCATCAAAGATGCCTAGTTTATAATTGTTCAGCTCACTAATACTTTGTCTTGGTAACTATTTTTTTCTGGAAGTCTAGAAATGGAATTCAGAGTGTCCTGAAAGCTGTGTAATTTTTCCTATTTTTTTCTTTGCTGACCTGTTTTCCTTTTTATTAACATTTCTATTTACAGAAGAAAGAACCTGTGGGTAACAGTGACGATATACCAGATCATGCACAAAATCTTGACGAACTCACAGTAGACATTTTAACAGTAAGTTCATTTCTTTCTTTGTTATTCACTGACTTTCAGTGCATGTGTTGTATTTGAGTAAGTGATACATTATATGATTTAGATTTGGGAGAAGGATGTTTGCACAACTTGATGGATTTCTATTCTTCATGTGTTCTTGAATTTATTTCCATTATTGTGCTACTCGCTTGGCTTTAAGGTACAGTTCAGTGGTTTTTTTTAGATGCATTCTTCCAATTCTCTTGCACTGTGAGCTGAACTATTATTTTAGTTCACATAGTATGCTTTGGCTTACTTTTGATAATAAATAATTTACTGTATTTGAATGATATGCTAAGCCATCTATGAATGGCTTACACATGAAAATGGTTCTATTTATAAGACATACTAAGTCAGGGAAGGTGGAAAATAAAATGAGGAACTTTTGGACGAAGCCTATAATCCTGAACACATCCATGCTACTGCATGTTACTACTGATCTTTTTCATTCTTGGGTTAGAAAATTTACCAATTAACCCTTGTATGGTCCTGTTATTACTATTCAGTCAAAGTATGTCAAAATTAGCCTTTAGTGGCATGTTCATGTAAGTTAAACACCGTTCTTGACCTCGTGTTTGGTATGATAAACTTTCAGCTAAAATACAGTGAGTATACAGTTACAGTCCTGCCCCTTAAAATCCTCTTTTTACAAGTCTTTTAAATCTTCTCTCATTATGATGTGCTGACACACCCAGTTATTCTCTTGTGCTTCAGAGTCTTCAAGTTAGCCAGATCAAGAAAATCCGTATTCTGATTGATGAAGCAATCCTGAAATGTGATGAAGAACGTTTGAAACTGGAAGCAGAGCGCTTTGAAAATCTCCGAGAAATTGGAAATCTTCTTCATCCCTCTGTGCCAATCAGCAATGATGAGGTAGGAGCAATTTTCATGCCCTGCATGTAAATGTACATTGTTTTTGGTTATGGTCAGTTTGAAACAATATTGAGAATCTAATTTGAGGTGTTCTTTTGCACAGCTGTAGTATGGGCATGCTGAATCCCTGGTGAGGAGAATGAGAATTTAATATGGTTTGCATTATAATGCAATTGTCCTTCAAAGAAAGAAGCCACAAATATAAAATAACCAACTACGTGCTAAATCATATTCTTGTTTGGAATATAAATGGGAAACAAACTCCATTTTGTTTATTTAGAGCATTTTACTCTGCTCTTCAGGCAAAAACAAGCACCCGAGGTAGCTCACAAGTCAAGTAAATGTAAGGCAGTGCTGTCCATTGACCTCTTATTAGCAGCCAAAAGAGCTGATAGACTGGTCCCTCTTTCTCTTCCTGTGCTCTGCAGACCAACAGCAGCTGATAAGTAAATTTAAGGGTGAGGAGAAGGTAGTTCAATGACCAGCAGAACCAATGTCTAGAGCAAGACCAGTTTTAATATAGTAACACTGTTGGATCAGTCATTAGAATTTTTAGTAGTTATTGTCAGATTGTAAGTAATGACTTGGATTGCAAAATTGTACTTTTACAAGGCAATATTTGCAGTAAGGAATTCCTTTATAAGGAATTCTCCAGTACAGGGAAATCACTGACTGTAATCTTTACTTCCCAGAGCACCCGTCATCTTTTCATATTAGACCAAATTCTAATATCTCTCATCTCTTGATAGTCCTTGAAGCTATCAAGGGCTATCATGATACACATCAGCAGAGAACAGTGTAACACAGAAAGGCTTCTGTGTTAACACTGTTCTGGCCAGTTTATTAAATGTGTAAAAAAGAAGTTGTGTTGTGACTAAACAAAATGTCCAATAGATTCTTGTTTGGAAAGATATTCTTTTGTCTTGGTTAGTTCGAAAACACAAAGTATCCTTTTTTTTGAAATTGGTAGGATGTAGATAATAAAGAAGAGAGAGTATGGGGAGACTGCACTGAGAGGAAGAAGTACTCTCACGTGGATCTGGTTGTCATGGTGGATGGCTATGAGGGAGAGAAAGGAGCTGTTGTAGCTGGAAGCAGAGGATACTTTCTTAAGGTAATGATTATCATCTTCATGAAAAGGTGGGAGACCTAATTTCTTCCAGCTTTTGCTAAATATAACTTGTAGAAGCTCTCACCTGGCTGTGACTTTGAGGAGTTATACTTCAGCTACAGTATCTGCGGGGGTGTGTGTGTGTGTGAATATGATCCCCACATGCATTTAAAGTAAACTTGGATGAATGAAGCTCCTGTCCTGTAAATAGGTTTTCTACTTAATTGTAGAAGACAATCTTGAGTATAGGGTCCCCAGGCCCTTTTAAAGCATGGTTTTAATCTATTTCTATTTTGTTGTAGGGACCCTTGGTTTTTCTAGAGCAAGCCCTCATTCAGTATGCCCTGCAGACACTGTTTAGCCAGGGATACACCCCAGTTTATACACCCTTCTTCATGAGAAAAGAAGTGATGCAGGAAGTGGCCCAGCTAAGTCAGTTTGATGAAGAGCTGTACAAGGTAAGATGTGAGAAGAATGGTACTATTTCAATAGCACTGGCTGTGAGTTTCTAGACTGTTTTTGTTGCTACCTCAGTGGGTAATTAGACTATTCATGGAGTCATGGGAATTTTTCACATATTCTGGTAAAACTTTGAATAGGGTAATTACCTGTACATTTTATTTCAAATGTTGGAAAAGAAATATTCCCACTGTTCTGCTTTACCCTCCAGATGGATATAAAGCAGACAGAGCAACTCCACAAAGCATCCATACAGAGTCTTTTTTATTGGTTCATCAGGCATCCTGTCAACTCACATTTATGACGAGGTTCTTCTTAATGTCAAATCCTTTGCATTTCTGAATCGTGGTGTAGAAAGATATTAAACTCTCATACCTATATTTCATCCCATAATCATAGAGGTAGGGAATATAGCTGCTACATGAGGCTGTGTATTCAGGCAAGAGAGGAGAAGCCTCCCCCAACTCACCAAGGGTCAATTCAGTGACCAATCAGGGTTACAGATGTGACCACATGACATGGACTACATTTCCCAGGATACCTTAACTACATTTACCATGATGCATTCCCTTAAGGGGACAGCTCTCAATTCCTAACTACCTATCCCAAATCCCATTAACTCTAAACTGGCTGGACAGCACACCCATCATAAATAGAAGTATGTTTAACCAAAAAGAGATGGCCCATGTCTAGATATTAGTAGTCTTATAATATTTTAAATGTGTACATGTATTTGTAATGCTTATACTTGAGTTAATTTAAACTTGCATTCATCTGAAGTAGAAAGTTTGTGGATATAAAATAGCGTGCTATTGCAATTGTCTGATTTCCAAACTTCTTCCCAGGTCCTGGGGAAGGGCAGTGAGAAGAGTGATGATAATACCATTGATGAAAAGTATCTAATTGCTACATCTGAGCAGCCAATTGCAGCATTGCACAGGGATGAATGGCTAAAGCCAGAAGATTTACCCATCAAATATGCTGGGCTGTCTACTTGCTTCCGCCAGGAAGTAGGTTCTCACGGTCGTGATACCAGAGGCATTTTCCGAGTACATCAGTTTGAAAAGGTAATGCTATCTAGTTTCTTGGGGAAGTCTGTGAAAAAAAATCATGCACTTTTTCCTTGCAGCTACCTTCACTATATAAAAGATAGTAAAATTTGAAAGCACAGAATGCAGAGATTGCTCTTATGCATTCAGTGCTGTTTCCAAGTCCAACAAGGGAAAATTAAAATTGTGTTTTTAAGAATTTATTTTGAAAAGAAAGGTTTGGTGAAAGAGTCATTCCTAATCATTGGATATAAGTAACACAGCTGAATATTTCTGTACATATAGAATTCAGTCAGCCTTAAATGTCAAGATGGATTATGTTGTTGATCTTCAATCAACCTAAAAACAGTTATTTAACCACCCCAATTCTGTGTCTTCCTAAGCTCTGCTCATTATCATCTGAGCTTATTTGGATTATTATGGAACAGACCAGAAATTTGTTTCTGTTCTCCTTTATTTAAGACTAATAGTGGAAAATGATTGCATGTTGAATTCTGAGGGACCACTTAACAAGTATAGCCTTGCATATTTCCTTTGACTTCGATATGTTTACTTAACAAGATGTCCTATTTCCTCAGCTCAGAATACTTAATTTCCTATTATGCCATCCTATTGTCCAAGTATATCAATGTGCTTACAACAATGATCTTGGTTCAGTTATGTTTTTTAACCTATTTGCATGCAAATTATTTTCTATATGTTCATGTGGTTGTTTGGACTACCCAGATCTGGGGATTTGACCTTGGTGGGGTTGCTCTTCCCCATTCAAGGATGGTGCACAATTTAGGAGTCTTCCTGGATTCACAGTTGCTCAATCGGCAGGCGGCAACTGTGGCCACAAAGGCTTTTGGCCAACTTAATCTGGTGCTCCAGTTGCACTCTTTCTTAGATTGAGATGCCTTCAGACTGTCCGTCATGCTCTGTTTACCTCACAGTTTGACTACTGCAATGTGATCTGCACAGAGCTACCCTTAAAATACCAGTCAGAATTTTCAAATGGTGCAGAATGCAGCAGAGTGGGCAGTAATGGGTGTGCCTCAGTATGCCCATGTAACACCTTTGCTTCACAAGCTGCACTGGCAGCTAATTCCCCAGAACAATAACTACTGCCTTTAATCCAGATTGATTGATTGCATTCTGTTTTTATGGCATACATTTTTGGATTTTGTTTTCCGTATTTTTAAAACATTTCACAGTTAATTTGACAAACTTGCCTAGAGACCTATACTTACAGAGTGGAGCAGAAGTATAATTTAAAAATTCCATCAGTTCCTCTTAATTGTAGCTATGTTCAGAGATTTCTTTGTACAACTTTCTTATTCAGTCTGCACAGGATTCAATGTCTTAATAAGAAATGAAAATCTTTCTTTAAATCAGTGGCAGGTAGGAGCCTGTCTTTGGAAAATGTGTGAGGGATGAACATGTAACTCAAAGCTTTTTAATAGAATAAAACAATTTTTAAAAGAATGAAACAATGTATTTTGTGAGTATGAGTTTGAGTATGAGTTTGTTAAACATAATTTGCAAGGTAGTTTATTTCAGCTAAATAGTGTGCTTAATGGTAACAAATTTAGAGTGGCTTATTAAGGTATATTTTCAATATTGGGCAGCATATTTCTTGTTACAGAAATTGCTGGTTTAGATTTGCTTATATATAATGCCATTAAATCTCAGTTCATTAACACTAAGGACAGTTTCAGATTCCATAACATTGAAATGAGTTAACTTTAAGTTCTCATATTCCTAATACAATACTAGTTTCACAGCTGTTCTCTCAGATCAAAATAAGGTCTCTTTCTGTATTTTATAGTTTAAATTCTAATTCTCCCCTTTTTTTAGATCGAACAGTTTGTCTATGCATCACCACATGATAATAAATCTTGGGAAATGTTTGATGAAATGATTGCCATTGCTGAAAAGTTCTACCAGTCACTGGGCATCCCTTATCACATTGTGAATATAGTCTCAGGTACTTGTCTCTCAGAATAATTTCTGATTGTGGGGGGTGATTCCCTAGTATACATGCACAGCATTTCACATTAACTTCTAATAAAAGTAGAAGCTATATGACTTCTCAAATATGTAGTTGTGCACCAATATTAATTTCTCAAAGTGGTTAAGAAAATTCTAGGCCATCCTAACGTTTTCGTTTTTAGAGGATCGAGAGATTCTTTCCTAATGTTAGTTCTCCTAATACTACACTAACTGCTGCTTCCTGCTATTACAGGTTCCTTAAATCATGCTGCCAGTAAGAAACTGGATCTGGAAGCATGGTTCCCAGGTTCTGGTGCTTTTCGTGAGCTTGTTTCTTGTTCAAACTGTACTGATTACCAAGCACGGCGGTTACGGATACGCTATGGCCAAACCAAAAAGATGATGGATAAAGTATGTTGTGTTATCATTCAAGTACTCTGGAAGCATTGTACAGTTGCCAGTAACTTTTTTAGTATTGTAGTCAGTAAGGTTCTCTTGGAGCAGCGTACATATTTGATTCTTTATGGAAAATCTGCATTCTCCATGAAGGTTTTCTCATTCAGCATTTGAGGGCAGCTGCTCCAAATATAATTTGAAATTGTTGTGGTAGAAATCATCTAGAAAGGCTGAAATAAATGTATAGATGCATGTCCAGTTTGAATATTGGCTACTTGCCAGTTATGTCATCTAGTTTACTAAAATAATATACAAACCATAGAATTACTAAGTTGGAAAAATAAAAATATTCAATTCTAAAGATTATAGAAACTGAGATTTGTAGATTAAAAAAACTTTGAATTGTCATTGATTTTTATAAAGTTTAGAATGAATGAATGAATGAATGAGCACAAACGTGTACACAGAGCTTTGGCATTTGTAAATAAAATTATTTGCAGAATGGTCTGCTAGCCAGATATTCTTAGCGGCAATGTTTTCTCTCTACTACTATATTTTGTATTTTAAAATACTATTATCTTTTATCTTTCAAATTTGGATTTAATATGTAAAAATATATGTTAAATTTTATTTTAAAAATAGTGGGCAGTTATATAAATCACAGCAACTACTTTTAAGCTAAATCCTGGGTATTTAATAAGGTCTCTGGAAAAATATGTTTGCTTTTTGGGAAAGGTATGAAACATAGCATGTTTTATTTTCATAGGTGGAATTTGTACATATGCTTAATGCCACCATGTGTGCTACAACACGGACTATATGTGCTATTCTGGAGAATTACCAGACAGAGGAAGGAATCCTCATACCAGATAAATTAAAGAATTTCATGCCACCGGGTAATAATTCTCATTCATCCCTCCATCCATCCTGAACCAGAATATTTTAGAAGTTGTGCTGTAGTTGTTAGTATTAATTTCTCAGTCAAGGAAATCAGTGAGAAAATAAAAGGTGCCTAAGGAAGTCTGAGAAGGAAGGCTTCACTTAAAGCAGGGGGGTCAAACTCGCAAGCCGGGGCGGATGCGTCATGTGCTGGCCCTGCGCCCGCCCAGTTCAGCGAAGGGGGGAAAAGTCCCAATACGTCATGTGACGACGCGAGTTTGACACCCCTGACTTAAGGGTTTTCTCCCTTTCAGCTACTTGTGATACTTGCTTGGAGAGAAGGGTGAGCTTGAATGCTGCACCTGACCTTACAACATTCAGCAACTAGTGTTATGTAATAAAGAACTACTTGAAATAGTTTTACATGTAGTGGTTTGGATTGTGTGAAAGGGAAAACGAGCTCATAGGCAAGGACTCCTCGGGGTCCCGTCGGTGGGTCAATGCCGACTAGCGATTCCCCGGCGACGAGCCTACTCTGTCGCGGCCCCTGACCTCTGGAATCAACTCCCCATGGAGCTCCGTCTGGCCCCTGACCTCCGCACCTTCCACCGTGAGTTAAAGACCTGGTTATTTGACCAACCTGAGCTGTGACCCCTCTTTGGGGGGTGGGATGGACCTTTTAATTTGTTTTATCCTATTGTTTTAATATTGGGCTTGTAATTTAGTTTAATGGTTTTTTTAAGTATTTATTGTTCTGTATTTTAGTTGTGAGCCGCCCCGAGTCTTCGGAGATGGGGCGGCATACAAGTTCAAATAAATAAATAAACAAACAAACAAATAAACAAACACTAATCTGAAAGAAAGATGCTTGGTGATACCCATTCTGGCATCCATCGGTATTTAATGTACTCTTTATTCTCTCTAGGTCTAAAGGAAATGATAAAATTTGTGAAACCTGCACCTATAGATCTAGAACTTTCTAAGAAGCAAAAGAAACAGCACGAAGGAGGCAAAAAGAAATCAGCTGGTGGAGACTGTGCTCTAGAAGGGAAGATGCAAAGCATGGATGTGAACAGCCCCTGACAAAAACTCAGCTAGTCTTACTGAGTGGCACTGTGGAGTTCTTAAAGCCGAGGCGGGGGGAGAATGTGGGTGTGGAGGTCCCTGGGATTAGTTGCTGCTTTTTGTCTCCTCTTTCCTATGTCAGGAACATGTTACTTTTTCTTTCTCAGTTTTCACCCTCCAGTACAGGAAGATGAAGCTTCTCATAGTGGTTATATGTGCGTTTCCTTACACTGTGAAAGTGAAAAGCAGTACAAAAGCTGTTAATTTCCCAGCCCCCAGCCCATTTTAAATTATGTTAATTATATGTGAGAAAAAAAAATCTGGCCAAGCCCAGAATTGCAAATTCAAGCAGAGGAAACAAAACACTGTATAATGTTCATTTGCTTAAAAAAAAATATGCATATTGAAATAGGCAAATATCAAAAGGGGAAATGAATATAGGCATTTGTGTAGTTTTATCATCATGATTTTTTTGAAATGTCATAGGATTTTCCCTGGCTTAGAGGGACTTGGTCAATAAAGCAAAGATTTAAGAATTGGGTTTTTTTTAGTTAATTCTTCCATATTTCTTGGAGCCCTTTTTAATTCCCAAAGTTGCAGAAATTTATGTGGCCTTACAGCAGCTTACAAGATTAAGGATTTTTAGTATTTTCCTCATGGCAGTGTATTATGCATTGTATTTCTGTTTATTTAATAAATTTATAGGCCACTCATCTTATATACCTAGCTCTTGGTGGCTAACAAAACAATTTTAAAAAATCAAAAGCCAGAATTAAAACAACAAAAATAGCTATAACATCTCTCAAGTATTTGATTGTATCTTAACATGCATCTTTAATTGATTTATCATTTTTCATAAGCATTAAGGTCATCTAACATTCAAATCAACTACTTCATAAGTGCAAAAATTGCCAAGCTTAAGGAGTTCTTAGTTACATAGTGTGATTTGATAGAAAATTTGTTCTCCTTCTTCCTGTCATTATTTATATTTATACTTCATAAAAAAGAATTATGCACAACAGTAGATTTTGTTAAGTTCAGTTATGCTAAGTATAGAACAAATTAATTTCTAAATGGATTATATTGCAATACTGTAAATTTACTTCAGACAGAAAGTCTGACCCGTGGTTTTGTTTTGTTTTTTTACAAAGCACTTCAACAGCTTTTTTAAAATCCCAACTTGTGGCTTCATTCATGCTATTACTGAGGTTGACTTATATTTGGTAGCCTGAGGGAGAGCTTACTCTTGAAATCTTAAGAGCGCTACAAGAGGAAAGATGTCCAGCTCTTGATCTTAATTTTTTAGGTAGTGCTATCTCTGAAATGAAAGGAACGGGAACTTCATAGAAAACTCATTGTTTATAAAATCACATCACAGGGTAAAAAAAATGGGCATGCGTGATTTTATAAACAATGAATTTTTTTGTAAAGTTCCCATTCCTTTAATTTCAGAGATAGCACTACCTAAAAAATTAAGGTGTAAAATTCATTTAAATATACTTTGGCTTTTGAGAAAGTTTATTTTTCAATAACATTTGGCAGAAGGTAATGGTAGAAATGATATTGTAAGTTTAATTGGTGACTAAATGCAGAATTTGCCATCAATTTCTCCTGAAAGGGGAAATTTGTAAATATATAAAACAATTTAGTATCAAAAACATTATAATCAATTTAAATGTATTTAAGTCCATATGACATTGCATGGCATTCTAGGAACTTCTTGGTGTACAGACCTCTCAGAATTTCTTTCATCATTTTTGTAAGTGGGATAACGGGTGAGATTCTCAAGAAGTGAAATGATCATCTTTAAGTCAAAAAGAAAAAAAAATGAAAGAAAGCAAAATAAAAATGCAAAAATAAAAAAAATGACTTCCAACTTTCTTTAGTATAGACATAGATAAAAAATACATCAAATTCTAAACTTAATAGCCTACCTTATTTTTATAATTCCATATAACTTTAATCATCAAATCCCGAAGTCACAATTTCATTTCTCTCAGTTCTCGATTCCAAGCAGAGATAAAATTAGTCAAAAAATTTTCTTTAATCAGAGTGTCAATTTCACCATCTGCACTGAAGCCCTTAGCTTACCCATTCATTCCTCCAGTGTAGGCATTTGTAAGTTCTTCCATCTTTATCTATACAGGAGTTTTGCTGCTATTATATATAAAAACAAAATTCCACAGGACATTTCAATTGGGTTGTCCATTACTCCAAAAGAAAAACCTGATTTCAATTGTACATTTGCCTTTAAAATCTAAGTCAAGATACAAATTTGATTCCAATATTTTTTAGCTTTTTTAAATGACCACCAAAGATGGGAGAATGGAAGAAGTTTGATTAATTTTCAACAAATATTTGAAATTACATTATACATTTTTAACAACTTATCTGGTGTCAAATACCAACAGTACATCATATTATAGGTGCTTTCTCTAAAATCGTAATTCAGCATGAATTACTATCTTTTCTTTCACATATTCATTCCTCCATTGATCCAACTATATCCAAATTTTGTTGCTCATCACAGTCTGACATGTTCATCTTCCATTTCTATCTTCAGTAAATTAGGCCATCTGCAATAATGTGATCATTTGTACCCATTTCTACATTAGATTCAGTTTTGCTATTTTGAAAAATAATGATATCCACAATATAACCTAATCCCAAATCTCTTGTTTTTAACTAAGATCTTGAGAGAAAGACTACACTAGCATAAGTTAATCATTTTTGTTTTAATTATCATTTCTCTTTTTTAAAAAAATCATCAAGTCATCAGCAAATGCTATGTTTCTTAATATTTATTTCCACAGTTCTTTCATCTTATATCTCTGTTCAACATTTCAAGAACTAAGATAAACAGGAGAGGAGACATCCCTGTATTCAGTGGTGGGATTCAGCCAGTTTGTACCACTACGGGAGAACCGGTTGTTAACTTTCTGAGAAGTTTGGTGAACTGGTTTTTGGAAGAAATCATTAGGGTAGAGAACCGGTTGTTAAATTATTTTAATCCCACCACTGCCTGTATTATCCATTTTTGTATCTTAACAGGTTTTTGTTAGATCTTTATTGACAATTTGTCAGTATATGCACTTTTTATGAAGTGTAAATCAGTCTTACTCAATCTGTATTTACAAAGTATAAATACTATCCAAAATTCATACAGGTAGTCTCTGACTTAAAACTAATAGAGAGCCTGGAATTATGGTCATAAATTGTGGTCGTAAGTTGAGGCATCATGTGACTGGTCTCGATTTGACTACATTTTTACAATGGTCATAAGGTGAATCACTACAGTGGTTAAGCAAGTCCAGCATATCCTATAGATATTTTTTGGCAGAAAATAGCAAAACTTGAAAATTACAATCGTGACCACGAACCAGTCATAAATGTAAGCTGGTTGCCAAGTGCCTAAAATGCAGTCATGTGACTTTATGTGTTTCTGTGTGGCAATTATAACTTCAAGGACAGGTTGTAAGTAGATTTTTTGGGGAAGCTTGTCTTTTTGAGTTCACTATTATGTTGTATAAAAGAATACATGAAAACTCCTTGCAGCCCAAACCATGCTTACATCTGTATCTTTGATACTACTATTTGTCTAATTCCCTAAACTTTTTCTGAAAAAATTCTGGTGTAAGTCTTTTTGCAGGTTCTAATGTTCCTCTCATCCCTTGTCCTGTTTTGGCCAGTTTTCTGGTAATTGTTCAGGCCTGTTTGCCTGTTTAATTCTATTCTGATATATTCAAAAGCATGTCACAAAAATTTAACTTTTCAAATTTACTGTCCCCTTTATCCCTTAAACTTTCTAATAGCTAATTCTTATTAAGCTGTTTGTTGAACATTTAAACCTCTTAAAAGCCTTTCCCCACTCCTTTAATCCAGAAAGATAGTTGATTCACCAAGTATATTTCTTTTATCCTCCTGCTCAGAAACTCTCTCTTTAGCTGTAAATTGATTGCATCCTATAGTGATTTAAGAAAGTGAGGGTTTTGTCAACCTTGTGTACATATGGGCTGAATATTGGCTGTGAGTTTGATTGAAATCCCTCCAGCCACACAACTTATGATTTGACTGCAAAACTTCATGAGTTGACTGCAAAACTTCAGTTCCTGCAGATTCCACACAGGGAACAGCTATTCAGAGTGCAAATGGATGATCTCATATTTCTACTTGTCTGGAGATAGTGGAACGGTTGGAATTCACCATAATCTCCACCATAATGCTGTCCCTGCACCTTCAGAAACATGTAGTCCACCATGGAACCTCACTTGGGAGCCAGAAAAAGTTATCTCATGCAGGATTCTCAGCAGGTGGCAGCATCTGACCAATCTTGACTGATCTCAGAAACGTTAAGCAGGATCAAATCAAAGTTACATATTTTTATATATCACATTTGGACACTACCCATCTCACTCAGAGTGATTTTGATGGACAACAATTTGGAAATACCAGTACTGTGAGCTGGATCAGCAAGTAAATAAGGCTGTGTGATTCTCTTCATTGGAAGAAGGCCATACCACACTTCAAAATTACTTTGACATCTCCATGTAGTCATCAGGAGTCGAACTTCTGCAAGCAATAGAATTATATTACTGGCAAATGTCCTTGATGGTCTCAATGGCTGTTAAACACAGTCAAGCCATTAGCAGATTATTCTTTAAGCATCACACTTGTATTATCTATTCTAGAGGTAGAAAAGTTTATTCTTATTTTTCCAGTTAGATCAGTAACTGGCAGCATCTTTTAGTCATTTAATTGTCTTTTGTGCCCAATAGTTAGCAGCAGTGCTAGGTTCTGAATATTGAGAACAAGTGGGGGGGTAATCTTGTATATGAACAATTATTCTTTTTGACAGTTGTGATGAGTTGATGAGTAGCCTCAGTACAATTTACAAATAATTGGTTGAAACATCAGAAAATTGCACCTGTCCAGTTAGCAGCTGCTAAGCTGTATCTGTTCTGCATCTGGTAATGCCTCACCTTTATTGCTAACCATAAATGCTCCCTCTGTTACCATTTATGGTGATGGCCAAGTATTGTTCTCTCCATCACAGCATCTCCTCTATTTTTTAATGGGGTAAAATTTTTCTTCAGTTGGCTGGTTTCTTTTTTTTTCTGCTTAGTTAAGAGAGAAAAGTTGCATGGGATAACATTAGTGTAATATAGCAAGAAAAACTGGGTTGTTTTTTCCTACTCTGAGAAACTAGAATTTACAGTATGTGAGTTCTAAATATTAGGAAAAATATCAATATTTTGCTATTATTTTTCAATGCCTGCTTTAGGGCAACCTGCTTTGTCTCATGCTTTTTATTATTAAAAAGAATGGATGAGAGTCTCTGGCATCGGTTCTTCATTAGCTACATAGCAGCTGTATTTGAACATCATACAAAGCTGAGTGTGTAAAACGGAGACTGTTGCCTAAAAAGGGGAAATGAAATAGCGTGTGACAAAGAATGGTTACAGCCTTGTTTAATTTAACTTAAACCTAAGAACATAATGACTGTGGCACACAAGCTAAAAAGATACAATAATGCCATCATCATCATCATCATCATCATCATCATCATCATTATCAGAGTAAAATGATGGAGTGTCTGGCCATCATTATAATCATTCCTTCCAATTTTCCTTCCTGCCTTTTAATCTTTTGCTATTATGTTTCTTGGTATAGTTGCTTTTAAACTATTTCAAGGATTATGTTTGTTGTTGATTGCCACTTCTGAACACATTAATCTCTGCATATGTTTTTTACTATTTAAAAGCAACTTTAGCTTCTATCTGGAAAGGAAGCATGTAATAAAATCCACACATCACACAAGTGCACCCACACACCCACATGCCACTAAAAATGCTAGAAGGATTTTTGTTGCACCTGTTTGGACTAACCAATTGTATTAAATGGCCTAAGCATTTGTGAGCTACAGCACTTCATTAGATGTATGGTGGTTTTGGCTAGTACTGTGTTTGTCAACCTTAGCAACTTTTAAGAAGTGTGGACTTCAATCTGTAGCCAGCATGCTGCGGGAAGTTGAAATCCACACATCTGGGAGTTGGTCCATACATGTTAAAGTTGCCAGTGTTGAGAAACATTGCTGTAGCCTGACATGATTCTCCTACAATGTCTAAAAAAACATAGAAGCCTGTTGAAAAAGAGCTAAGATGAGTCGAAGGTCTGACTTCTGCCCTGTTCTATTTCCAGTGGTTATCAACTTGAATTATGGAGGACTTGAACTATACATTCTATCTGGGCCAGCTCTGTAGATCTAAAGTAAAAAATTTTTTTTAACTCAGTCTCTGAAAACTGCAGAGTGAGGAATTGAATGCATATGCAACTCCAGTGATAGTAATAAGCATTGTATGTACCTGATACAGATATGGATATAATAGGGATACATACAATGGATGTAAAAGATGCATGAACCAAAACACCCCAAGTGCATTAATAACCACTTCCATACAAACATTTCCCTGCTCACAGAAGAAAAGTCAGGTCTTAGGTTTTTTTTTTTTAAAGCCTAGTACTGATCTCATCTCCATTGTGCTGGCTGAGGAGGCTGTGAGAGTTGAAATCCACACGTTTTAAAGTTGCCGAAACATTACGTTTTAAAGTTGAGAAACATTAAGCTACAGTATTATGCTTGCTTGTCTGTCAGGATCCTGTGCTGAGCTTCTAGAGACAACTTGATTACTGCGATCATAAGTCTCCTTGATCTTCCTCCTCGGTGAAATCCACTGACCGTTTTCTTAGAGAGGTCCTGTTCCACTGAAATTTTAGCATGGAATTCTTCAGAATCAGGCCTTGGTGATGATTTCCTGAATGATAACCAACACAGGATTTCTGATGCCAACCTATTTTCCAATTATGTGGTGACTAACTGAAAATGTGAAACAAGAAAAACAGCAACGAAACCAGTTTTCTCAGTGTGGAGGCCTCCCACACTTGGATAGACAATCTTTGCACAAGCAACAACTGGTCATATGGAGAGTTCCTTTCAGACTTCAGTAGAGTTTTTTCATCACAGGCAGGTATTTTCGAGCAGGTTGCCTCGTGTGATTCATCCTGTGGTGAGGTGAGCAGGGTTTTCCTTTAATGCCAGTTATTATGGTAATATAGGTCCCGCTTTTCCACAATTACAAGTTTTGCCACAGGTTCCAGCCTATGAGTTATTACAGTCCTGCTTTTGCCCTTGTGCCACAAGCAAAAAAGTAGGAGAAAATGGTAATCAGTATCAATTGCTTCTCATTTTCCTTTTGATGAAAATATTTCTGGCTCGTCTTCATAAACGGTATCTAGCTGGGAAAGTAGACAAGGCTGTGATACATTTAATGGAGAAGGAGAATATGCAGGCTGGCTTGAGGGGGGCGGGCTTTCTTTCAGACTGCATTGTAAGGCCCCTTAAATGCTTGTGCACTTTGAGAGATTGATCTTATTAATTGTGAAGCTGGGTTTTGAAAAAAAAAAGTTTTGGCCAGTTATTTTGCACATGAAAGAGCAGCTGGTACCCAGAGAGCTAGGAGTAGCCATTCATTGGCCACTGGCTTTCCATCCCTCTGACTGAGACCACTTGTCCCTGGCTTTCTTTGATCAGTTACGCTGAGGAATAATGCTAAAAAGAAAGGAGAACAAAAGGGGCAGCTTGGAGAGGCTCCCACTTGTAATTCAAAAACAGGGCTTGGAAATTCTCATTCCTGGTTCTTCCAACCCTGTTGGAGGGGGGAGGGGGTCAGAAAAGGACGTGAACAGGATTTTACCATCTCTAATGATGGATGAATCCACAAACTTAAGGAGAGCAGCTAGAAAGAAATTATCGCACACATTCACTTCCCAACTACTAGATGGACAGATTGTTCCTGTTTTGGGAGCTGATTTCTGAAACTGTCTAAATGGACAGAACTAAGCATGGTAGTTAGTGGAAGAAGGAAGTAGGTATCCTCCACTGGTGGGGGTCCCACTGAATTCGAGTTTAGCAATCATCTTGCTTCCAAAAAGAAAGAAAGAGCATAGAGTCTCGCACTGAATCTGTTCAGTGGTAGGTGACTTTCAAGGCATAGACAGAGGCAGTCCTCTTGCCCCCAACCGAGCTGCTTTTCTGCCAATTTTAAAAGAACAACCCTGAAGGCAATTTCATCGTTCTTATCCCAGTGACATGAACCTGCTTGTAAAGCACCACCTAAGCTAGGACTTGCAAAGGGGATGAAAACTGATCCGTGCTCTAAAAGCATTCTCTCTCTCTCTCTCTCTCTCTCTCTCTCTCTCTCTCTCTCTCTCTCTCTCACACACACACACACACACACACACACAGAGAGGAGGGGGAGAAAGAGAGTTCATATTTGTCACATGGTGGGTTGATGTTTGTCCATGGATGGTTTGGATGGACAGGGTTATCCAAGCCATGGCATAATAGACAGTATTTTTATGTTGAGAGCTTTTAGCAGTTGAACAGGTTTCTGCTAAACTTATTCCTATGTGTCTAAAAGCTGTCATGAAGTGTGAGAAATCCATGATGCCTTCACTCCCCCTGGATTGGCATAACATTGGGATGGGTTCTGAAACAGTAAGTTTCTATCTCATTGTGTTTCAGAATCCATTCTCCCACCTCACTGCTACATCTTTTCTAAACAAGGCAGCATATTTATTTTATTATTATTTTAGCACACCCAGACATACACACATATTTGGATGACTTTTCATATGTAGGTTTCACAATGTATCATTGTATGTGTAAGATCCCATATGGATAAGTTGTTCTTGGGTAATCTAGCTGGCAGGCTTCCTGTGGCACTAACTCTATTAGGATTTATAAATGAGCTCTTCTTACATCAAAATTAGAATTGAAAGAATCATTTTTAGGTGGCAACTTTTATTTTCTTGCCATGGAAACTCTTAGGGCATTAACTGACTACATTCAGTCCATACATACGTTACTATGCATTCATTCCAGCTCCAACATACCTGTTCAGCTTCATTCATCAGTAATATAAAACTATTCATTAGGTTTAAAGAACAAAGTACTGCCTTAATATCTCTGTTGGCTTCTAGCTAAGGAGGTGGCCACCTAAATCCTATAGACCTAGGGGGTCGACTCAGCTAATTGCTTCTACTCCCATACTAGCGGATCCAATCCTTCCCAAGTAGGCACTTTGCCAAATGCATGCAAAGATTTTCTTTCCAAATTACTGCAATCACTAGAATCGTTGCTTGCCCATGACTGTAATTGCTCATTCCATGTTACAGGTTTTGTTTAGGCACCTAGGAATAACTAGAACAAACCTGTGTGGGTACAAATTGGCTGTGGTTCCTTTGCTTTTGGATCAACATCATACATTTTGGGTGATTCAGTCCTTCCTTGGGAAGGAGGGATTGAGAGAGCCCTTGTGGGGCCTCTATGGGGATTGTGAAACACACCTGTTGATTAAAGTCACTTGGATGCATTTAGATTGTCGGTGCTGGTCTTGTGGAAATGAATGGAACTGAGTCTTGTCCAATTATCTGGGCTGAGTTTGACTTGGCTAGTCCTAATGAAGTGGACAGCATTGTTGAGTTCTGCTCTCAGAGCCTCCTAGGAGGTAACATGTAGCTGGGTCCAAGTAGTGGTAAATGCTTCTTTGCAACAGGGAGCAGTTATGTGTGCTCTGATGGAGGTGGTAGTCTGTTCCTTCCTCAGGAGATCTCCTCAACCTGGAAATATTGAACATTTTTCATCCAGTCTGCAACTTTCCTTTTTGGCCCTAATTGATCTCAGTGACTTTTGATACCATTGATCATGGCATCCTTCTGGCCCAGATAGGCAGTAATTCTCCCTCCTCCAAGACCAGTTCAAGTTTGGGTTGGCAGGGGACTTTGGGTGGGGCAGATAATGTTTAGCTCTAGGCTCTGCTTTGTGGGAAAACAGAGTTCCCCTCTCTCTCTCCACTCCTATTTAATATCTACATAAAACCACTGGATGAGGTGATATGTTGGCACAGGGTCAGGAATCAGTATGTTGATAATACTCAGTTGTACATCTCTGCCCTGGGCCATCCAAGTGATGCTATGGAGGTACTTTCCCAGTACCTGGAAGTGATACAAGTCTGGATAGGAAGAACCAGCTTCAACTCAACCCTGACAAGACCAAGTAGCTGTGAGGTTTGGGTCACATGTATCTCATAGTTTGCCATATTTAACTCTGGCTGACATTACACACCCCCACAGAGTTGAAGCACAATCTGGGTGTTCTCCTGGAGTCTGACTGAGCTCCTGTCTAAAGAGCGAGTGGCAGCCATGGCTTTGCAAATGTATTTTGTAGTTGTACCTTTTGTTAGATTGAAAGGCACTGCTCACATTTCTTCATGCCTCAGTCACTTCCCAATCAAATTATTGCAACCTGCTGTACATGGAGCTGCTCTTGAAGATCTTTTGGAGGCTTCAGCTGGTCCACAATGCAGTGGCATGGGCAGTAGTGAGTGCACTACAATACACCTACATAAATACTACTGCTACATGAGCTGCATGGGCTCCCAGTGAGCTTTCAGATCATCACCCTTTCATAGCATGGGGCCAGGTTACTTGTGGAAAATCTATCACTATCTGCCTACCACACTAGTTCTGACAGGGAGTGTATGCTGTGAATCCCCTCAGTGAAATAGTCTTGTCTGATGGGACCTCAGAAATGTGCCTTCTCTGTTGTAGCACCTGCCTTATGGAACAGATTGGATAGACTTGACCTTGTTGGCCTTCATGAAACAGTGAAGACCTGGCTGTTCCCCCAGGCACTGGGGCCAGGAATGTTGATGGAGTCAGCATGGTATGGTTCATGAATGGAAGTTTTATTGGGACTTCAATATTGTTTTTTTATGGTGTTTTGTTCTTCTTTGCTCAGTTGATTTAGCTATTTTGTGATTTTGATTCTTGTTTGCTATTCAGAGTTGCTTCTGGTAGATGAGCAACTGTATAAATTTGTTGACTATTAAATCTCAGCCTAACCCATGAGGTTTATAAATCATGGATTATGGTGTAGTGTGATATAAGAACCAAGCTGCTGCGTTGTTGTTGTTGTATTAGCAAATTATGGTCAACAGAAATACAAGTAGTCCTTGTTAAGCAACCACAATTGGGACTGGCAACTGGGTCATTAAGTAAAGTGCTTGCAAAGTGAAACTGCAATTGTGCTTATCATCTTACTTCAGCTTTCCTTTGCTTTACAGGCCTGCAAAGTTCATGAATGTTAGAACTACTTGTAAAGTTACTTTTTCACTACCATCGAAACTGTGAACAGTCACTAAAGGAGGACTGCTTGCATGATGGCTTACACGATGTAACAGCCCCACAGAGGTTGCCTATCATTCTTGGGAAGCTTATGCTGCTATGGGGGCAGCTACCCCTGGTGCCTTGCTCTGTCCTCTGCCACCTTCCTCTCATCGCCAATCCAGAATGGAAATAAGATTGGGGAAGAGAAAACCATGCCAGTTGGCCTCTCTGAAAGAAGTACAGTAAGTTTGAAAGCATCCTGTTCTTCCGTCACAAAAGATGCTACAGTAATACTCTTTTGGCTGGTCCTCTCACTAAGGGTGACATTTCCTGTTCTATGTTTTCACTGCAAGGCCAACAGTATAGAAAGGGGACTGGAATTGACCATGTGATGATTTAGCAGCTTCACAGGGCCATGGTCAGTCGCCTTGAGATTGCCTCATTTCCACAATTTGTCTGTCTTGCTCTTGGTCTATTTGTACCAATCATTCCTGTCTTTGCATTGGTGTACAAACCTGCAAGCCTTCCTGCCAAGAAACCTTCCCTCCAGAGATGGGGTCTGTTACAGAGACATCTTCATTAAAGCAGAGAAAGGACTTGGCTTAACCAAGCACTTTTGCTTTGAAGCCACCTTTTGCCTGCTTATTAAAACTCTATTGGTCGCTTCTTGTCTTATGTTTCCAAACCAGGCAAATGATTTGGAAGTCTGGAATCCTCTCCTGCATTGTGTCCCCCCCACCCCCAGTGCCATCACCACCAACTGATTGCCAATGCTAGGTGATTGCATTAGCAGTTATTTGATTCTTCCAGGAGAGTATTTAGCTTTCCTATGGGATAGATTTCTGAGCACAACAGTATAACCTGCCCCACTTATAAAAGCAGTAATTGAACAGTTTCCTCTCCCTAATGCTGGGGGATCCAGCATCATTATCATGCTCCAGGACCACAATTGCCAGCTTTTAAAGTATCAGAATGCTAAATGCAAAACTTCTTGAGAAAAGACTAGTTTCTGATTGACTGATCTATTGACATAAGCCTTTGGAGTCAGTGGTAAGGACTAGGTCACCTCCACAGATTCTGGGTGATTTGAAACAGATTAGCAAAGACTCTTGGATTCCAATTGTTTAATAACAGCAGCAATCAGAGAGAGAGAGAAATCCTCCATCCCTTTTCACAAGTGGAATTAACAGGATGGATTTTTGTAGGGAAGGGTTGTAAGCACCATTTAATTTTGATGCTGAAGACAACTTTCTGAGTGCAACATTTATTTATTATAATTTGTGTTTTGTACCAGACTCCACTGGGCGGATTTCTAGTTTCCATTTTAAAGAGTCCAGTCTTGATTTAGTGACAAAGTTGAAAAAGATTATTACACAATTCTTTGGGATTCATGAACAATGGACATTTTTATTGTAACATTAAAATATTGTGTTTGATAATTTCAAGGAGAAAAAAAATCCTACATCTTCTAACACAGGGAATCTTCAAGCTTTAAGACTTCTGGACTTCAACTCCCAGAATTCCTCCTCCAATCATGCTAGCTTAGGAATTCTGGGAGTTGCAGTCCACAAGTCTTAAACTTGCCAAGTTTGAAGACTCTTGTTCTAACAGATTCTGGAGCTTGGATATTTTCCTGACTAATAATTTTACTGGATCATGTAATCTATAGATTATTAGCACTAAAACCATGAAACAGGTTTTTGAATAGCAGCACAGTTTGCCTTTCCTGTATGAATATTCTTGAAGTAGTACAAGAAGCTTAAATAACTTTTTAATGGTTTAAATTAATCATGTCTAAATGTTTTAGAGTGGGTTTACCATAATGGGAAAGCTGTTTGACAATAGTGAGAGTATACCAAGGAGGTTTTCATCTGGAATGCAAATTATTTAAAGTACATTTTGAACAGATTAAATCTCCTAATTCTGGCTCCTTTTTTTGTGGAGTTCTGTAACCCATTTGGTTTTGTTATTTACTGCGAGAAATGTCACCAAATGTTGATTCCAAGTGTAATGGATTTATAGCTCACCCCAGTCTCATTTTATAAGGTAATGAGTATGACATTAATATGTGGTAGAACAGACCTGCTGCGTTTGCAGGAGTTGGGGAATCATTCTGATCTGTGAAGCTGTAGGGTTTTTTCCCACAGTTCTGTCCTGATGGCAACCTCGTCCAAATTCTATTATAAGCTGGATATGAAGAAATTACATCACACACTTGTTTAAAGGAAGAAGTAACACAAACAAATAAGTGTGTGTAGAGTTCCACATGAAAGAGGGAGTAGCATACGGGAGGGGGCATATACATTTTAGCTACAATCACAGTTTTCCAATACATCTTGCCAGATGTAGTTGGAGACTCAAAACTTCCAGAATTTCCCATCATGAGTTATCTGGAGTAGTGAACAATCTGAGACCACTAGGCTACACCTTAGAAGCAGTTTCATTAAAAGTAAATGAAATGAAATCACATTGTTTTTTCCCCCTGACCACATGTCTCTATTTTGGGGGTTGCAACCCCTGACATGCCATTCAAAATCCACATGAGGCCTTTGGCTTCCTGACCTAAAGGGACTTGGAGTCTCCTTAGAGAAGGTGGATTAATTTATTTCTACCTAGAAATATTCCTCTGGAATTTTTTCCACTTGTGATACAACCTGATGGCAGGAGCTGCTTTATATCCCTGTCTCCCTTATAGTTCCATTTTCCTGTATTCTTTTCTAATCTTAACCCCCTTACATCTTTAGCTCAGATCCCAAGATGCCTTTAGAAATTTAACACAGTTGTCTGAGGGCAATTCCCCCTTTCTTGGTCTCCCTGATGGTATTAGATTCTTTCAACACCCTTCCAGGATGGGTCCTAAATCCAGGGTATAATTAATTGATGGCCAGTTTTCTTCTGAATGGTGGTATCTAACTTGTTTGTTTTCACTCCTTAGACTAGGAGGAGTGGGTAAATTCCTCACTGTATCCTTGGGATCCATTGATAGTTCCTGCTTGCCGGCTAGTTTGCCTGCCTGTTTCCTTGGGATTTGGCAAGAAAATGATTTGGCCTGGCCATTAATGGTTGAGACAGGAGTTTTAAAGTATTTAAGGAGACCTTCCATAATTTGCCTTCAGCTTTGCTCTGTGAAAGTGCAGAGAGCCATGTGGCTAAGATACTCAAATCAGTGCCAGGGTTTTGTTCTGCTTTATTTTTGCAGTTGTTGTGTTCTATAATAGTTGAATGTCAATGTTCCACTGCAAACTAAGGTATTTATAGCAAGGTAGTTCTCCTTAGCACAATGTTTTCATACTTGGCAATTTTAAGATGTGTCGACTTCAACTCCCAAAATTCCTTAGCCAGTATATAGAACTTGGCAGAACTCCATTTTTTCCCCATATTGTGAAACTGGTTCACTTTAAATTGTTTGATTTTGTTGCAAAGGAGCTACCTCATTGGACTTCTTCATTTTCTTTTTGTTTGCTAGGTTGCTGGTACAATAATTGTTGATCTTTAAGCATGGCAGAAATTCAATAGAATGAGGTTATGTGAAAGTAAGCCCTGTTAAAGTGACATGTAACAAAGGGTGGGTAGGCATGGGTTCATACTTTTAAAAAGCCTCCATATAGATATACAAACATGTACAAACACAAAACAAACCACAGATCTACAATTCTAGCAACCTACATCTAAAGGGGTTGCACCATAAGTAACACAGATGAAAAGACAATCTGTTACATTTTATTTATCCAAACATTTTTCAGACACTTTTTGCAAGCTTGCCAGCATGCCTAGATCCATCATGTACCCAACAAAATATTTTAAATGTTTGCTCTGCTCTGTGGATAAAAGGAGTAGAGGGAGGTACAGTATACTCTCTCTCCTTTGCTGTCATGGAAAAATGCCAAGGAATTCACATTTTCAACATATTGTTACTGTTGTGAAGAAACACCTGTGGAGTATGCTTGTACAATGCCCAAACAAGTGGCAAATGGTATGTATATTGCGGCTGTGGCCTCATTATTATTGTTTATTTCTTTAAAATATTAAAACCTAAATATGTAATAATGCATTTTATTCCTTGTTGTTCCTAAAATTATTAGGACTGACACCTAAGTGATCTCAGTATTTTTACTGGAATATAGTATAAGATCAAAATCAAACATTAGCATCTTACCAATTTATTGTTCAGAAAGGCAATTTTAAAAGTTTTTTCTGCTGATAAAGAAAATCAGTTGGCATTTTCACTCAGGCTTCACAGGATTAGAACATATGGCTGCAATACCTGATGAAATGTTTCTTTTTTTCTTTTATTCATATTTATATGCCGCCTTTCTCCAGAGACTCAGGGCGGCTTACAGTTTTTGGAGTGCAACCCAATGCGCTCAGCAATAGCCTTCATTCCATTGTATATGCCTGCTTATTACTAAGCGGCATTTTTACAAAGTCAGCTTATTGCCCCCAACAATCTTGGGCCCTCAATTTACCTACCCTGAGAGGATGGAAGGCTGAGTCAACCTTGAGCCTGGTGGGATTCGAGCCTGCAGTAATTTCAGGCAGCTGGAATTAAGTGCTAGGCATTTAACAGCCTGCACCACCAAGGCTCTTTAATATGGTCTTTGACAGTGCCGGATGGAATTTATCAGAATTGAGGTGCAATCACATATCACCATATGGCTAAACTGCCAAGCTTGGAAAAAGTAAGTAGGATGTAGCTTGGTTAGCAGTTGGATGGCAACTCCACAACTATAGGCTAGACTTAGAAGTAAAAAGAATCATTCCATAAGAAGACAGTGGTAAACCACTTACATTCTATTGTGAAGATGATTGCACAGGCATATCTATTTGGGGGGACTTTATGTCAATAACTGGAAAACATCAGACTGGAGAACGCTAAACCCTTATATACCGTCAGCTAGACAATGTCGGCTGATGGTCCCTAGGGGGAGGGCCTTCTCTGTGCAGGCACCCACTTTGTGGAACCAGCTTCCCCTGGAGCTACGACTGGCCCCCGACCTTCGCTCCTTTCGCCGCGGCCTAAAGACTTGGTTATTCAAACAGGCCGGCCTGGACTGAGGGGGCGAGTTGTTTTAATATTTTAAATGTTTGTTAGTGGGTTTTAATGATTATTTGGTCGAATTTGGTTTAATTCCATTTTAACTTTTGTAATTTGTATGGTTGTTTTTATGTGAGCCGCCCTGAGTCCCTCGGGAGAGAGGGCAGCATATAAGACTGAATAATAAATAAATAAATACATTATCTGATACATTGTTTTTAATGTTTTTCTCAAGTATCATGTGAATAGATGGGTGTTTCAAATTCCTCTTCCTTCTCCCCCCATCATAATGTATTGCATTAATCCTAAGCCAATGGCATGTAATAGTTTAAAGCCTTGGATTAGGGCCAGGAAATCCAGCTTCAAGTCCAGCTTCATATATGGAGGAAGCCCCCAAGTGATTTTGGTACAGTTACTTATTTTATACGATTGTGTAAAAAAATGGAAGATAATTAATGTGGCAAATAACCATTGCACAAATATATAAATGAAAATGTTTAAAAGCAAGAGAAGAGAAAAATATTTGCTGCAACTTTTAAAGCTACAGTGTCTGACATATGGAGAATTTAACTACTGTATGTCTTCATATTATACTGTAGAGAGAATTTGCTTTCAGCATTCATTTTCTAAAAATTCTCTCTCTCTCTCTCTCTCATCTATATCTCTCATCTATCTATCTAAAGAGGTTATTGAAATGTAAATTTAAAAAATGTTTTACAGTTGTGAGTAATAGGAACATTGATTACACATTGCAACTATTGTAAACGACAAACATAGTGCTGGTATTATGGCATTTGTCCAGCTCACTAGCTGAAAGTTTTCATAGATACATGCACCTGCAACGAGTGTTGCTGTAGGAAAGCTAGAGGCATTGCCCTTTTAAGAAAGACTATTCTAAGAGCAGCCCTTGTGGTTTCTTATGGATACAAAAATGTACACAAGCAAGATGTGCTGCAAAAGTTGGTGTGAAAAGGAAGAGATGAATGAGATAGAAGGAAAACACAGAATCCAGCTCTTAGCTCTGACTTTGGATCCAGAGGATCAGCCACTGGGGCTGGATCAGCTGTTGAAGACTGGAGAAATAAGGGGCCATGTGGGTTGTAGGTAAGGCTGCTGTCCAGCATAGTTTTAATATTTCTGCTTATCTGTATTTATCACTCGAACAGATTTTTGAGCTCAAGCTTCTTTAGATGATGCCAACCTGTGACATAGCAGTGGGTTGAATGAGTCCTTTCCTGGAACAATGATTCCGAGAACAGATTGAGAGTTGACCTAATCAATAGCCTTACAGATTAGAAAGAGGAATCTTAGATTTTAGAATGATCAGATACTGATTTGGATCAGGCCAGGCACATGGTCCATCAAATGCAGAGGTATATAGTTTGAGACCCAAGGCCATGAACAGCCCCTGAAAGCCTCAGGTGTGGTCCTCAGTGTGTGACCCTTCCAAAACATGCCATGTTTTATGTTTTATATGATTGAAAAGCAAAATCATTAAGTAATTATATGTAAGTGATTTAATGTAATATTTAATTAAAACGTTTCTTCAGGCCTCACTCACATTTTTGTCCAGACTTTCTTTTCACCCTCATGCCTCCAATTTGTGCAGTAGTCCAGTGTTATTTGCTGCATATTCTTTGGCTCCTTCTGAATATGTTCCAGTGCTTCATCAAACACATATTTTCTGCTGTTTTCTCCCCACCCAGGAGTCATCTCTCTCCCCAAGGCCTCCCCAGTGATCTATAGTCCCATGATCAAGCCAGTCTGATATAAAACATGTGGGACTGGCTCTACATTCATGACTATGCCAAGCAACTCAGTTTGCCTAAACAACAGGCGCGCAAAGGTAGCTATATATTAACCAATGCTATCTATCTAAGAAGGAGATATGACAAATCATTACATGCAAGAAACTTTGTGGCATGTGGATTCCTTGCCACATCTTGAATGGCTTGAGGTAAATTTCTCACACACAGCATGCTACATTTGCTAAACATATATTGTGTGCTGAATGCAGATAGAAGATTTCAAAGTAGCAGCTGACAAAATTGTTTTGAGAAGTATAAGAAGCATTAAGCAAGCAAGATGGATTCCTGGGCCCTCCTTCAGACGCCAAAGTGTTCTGCTTAAAGCTGTTAGTAGTATGCAGACTTATACCAGCTACCTCCCACTCTGGGAATCATAGCAATCAATTCATATCGCTGTGAATTACAGAAACTCACTCAAATCCAATATTTTTATAGGGCAGCAGATGAAGAAAGGCTTCAGGCTTTACAATATAGACTAGCTGAGCATCTGCCTCTCCAAGATTTCTTGGGAAGAGGTCTGTTTGTAACTCATCACAACATCTGTAAGAATCATACTGAGATCATATGGACAGGAAGGGCAGTTTTTATGTACCTTAATAGCTGAAATCTCACATAATCTATTTGCTTTATTTTTATGTCTTCAGTGGAAATTAATTCTGCATGTCTGCAGAACAGACTGTTCATGTTTGTGCTATATTAGATTAGGGGTTCCTATATTTTTAAAATATGCACCTCCCTTTAGTGTAATCTTTAATACAATAATCAATAAGCTATAATGAAATCCTTACAAATTTTACACAAAGATGCACATGAAAATAATAAACAAAATGCCAATACTGTGGTTCCCACACAGACAGTTATGTTGTAGCCTTGACATACTGTGTAGAAGAGTCTGATAGCACCTTTCCCAACTAGCAAATTGTATTAAATGGTGTAAGTTTTAATGAGAGGCTATCAAGCTCTTCCTGATTTCTGCCACCAACTAACATGTCCCTCCTCCTATAATGTGCACAGTTTCATTACTGTACTCCAAAAATATTGTTTTGGGATGGGAAAAATGCAGAAAACAACAAAATGATTAAGAGACTTTCATTGTATTAAGTCTGGGGAATACAGCTTAGGGGGAAAAGGTGAATGGGAACATTGATAGTGATGTATTATATTATATCGTGATGTGAATGCAGATTTTTTTTCTCTTTCAGAATAGTAAACCATCCAAGTAAGCTGACAATAGGAGAAGAAAGACAAAACAAAGTAACTTACATAATGTAAACTATTGGATTTGCTAATGAAAGATGCTATGAGCTTAGAAGCTTTAAGTTTAACAAAATATAATGGAGAATTACACTGAAACAGCACTTTCAGTATTTTTAAATGTTTGAATTTTTCTGATACACTTAATTCAAGAATTTGAGAGCAGGGAATATGTGTGTGTGTGTTTGTGTGTATTAAAAATCAGTGGGGACTCATTGAACAAATTATGGCTTAATTTGCATGTTTATAAAAGTTATTTATTTATTTATATTTATATCCCGCCCTTCTCCGGAGACTCAGGGCAGCTTACAATTTTTAGAGCGCAACCCAATGCGCTCAGCAATAGCCTTCATTCCATTGTATATGCCTGCTTATTACTAAGCGGCATTTTTACAAAGTCAGCTTATTGCCCCCAACAATCTTGGGTCCTCAATTTACCTACCCCGAGAGGATGGAAGGCTGAGTCAACCTTGAGCCTGGTGGGATTCGAGCCTGCACTAATTGCAGGCAGCTGGAATTAAGTGCTAGGCATTTAACAGCCTGCACCACCAAGGCTCTTAAGTTATTTATACTTTTGCATTGTATATGAATCTGTTCATTGTGGCTTCTTCATGGTTCCAAGAATCTGTGGCTTAATGGAATATGAACATTCCACATGTTAACTCCATCTGCCTTTGCTCAACAATTAAAAAAAAAGATAAATTAATTCTCATATCATGGTGATCCTTCCATTGGACCATTCAAGTCCCAATGTTGGGCCAGAGCTTTGGAATTGATCCAGCTGAATTCTTCCTGCCTTGTGTTGTGTGAACCTATCTGAGCACTTTTTTTCTGGGGCCTTCTGCCAAGTTTTCCCCATTACTACAGGACACAGTCTTTCTTGTTACAACCACAAGAGACCCACAACATGGCACCCTTTTGTGAAGACGTTCTTCGTGGACAACCAGGAGCATCCTATCTCAGCAGGGCTCTGGGGATGTTTTCTGCTGATCCAAACACGAACCCATTTTTTGTCTGCTGATCTTTATGCATATCTGTACAGATAAAGAACAACTGCTGGTTTGGAGTGAGGTTGCCTTCTTGTCCTTCTCCTTTTCCTTATCCTCCACCTTCTTATAAATCTTGCTGACCAAAATGAGCTCATCTCCTCCTGAGAAGACTATATTTGCTAACTAATTATTAATTATGACAATAAACAAAACGATCAAATATTATAGGTTTTAGAAATTGTCAACATGTAAACACCATCTTCTGAAATGGCGTCCTCTCCCCTTGTGTTTTATTTTTTTAAAGACGGCTTTTCTTGTGAAATTACCCCATCTTCACAAGGTAGAACATTGGGGAGGGCCAGTTGTCCTCCATTTCTCACCCCCACCATGTATTTCCTTCCCCCTCACATCCTTTCAGAGATCATTTTTGGGCAACCTCTTTGAGCTTACGGCACTCAAGAGCTGCCTACCTGCCTGCCTGCCTGCAACTGCTCTTGTTTTAATTCTCCAACAGGTGAAGGAAAAGCATATTCACAGGAAGACTGTTTCTGACTGCTTTGGGATTCCAGGGCCGAGCCCTCAAGGCTGCCTTTCAACCTTGGTCTCGAGTGAGGAACTTGCAAATGCGACGCGTCGGGAGGCCTCCCCGCCGCGATTCTCCAGTCCTTGATTGGTCGAAGGTGCTGAGGGAAGCACCGGAATCCTCCGTGCACGCGCTGCGTTTTGGCGGGGGACGGATCCTAGCCATTCGAGCAGAGGTGCGAGGCGGTTGAGCAAGTCCTCTTGCCCTAAGGTTGTTGCTGCCCACAAGAGGACAACCTGGCCGTGCAGAAGGGAGGCCCCATCGCGCACCAGCTTTTTTTTTCAGCAGCGAGGCTGACGCGGCTCCTTTAAGAGCCGCAGGTCTATGGAAATGAGCCTCGCAGAGCTGCTGCCGCAGCGGAGGCGAGCCGGGTTTGCTTGGCAGGCGGCGAGACCTTAGCTGGCTGCGGCGGGAGAGCAGGCGGCGGCGGCGGCGGCGGACCTGCTCGGGCTCATCGGGAGAACCCGGCGGCGGGGTGGGGGCGACCCGTCGGCCCGGATCTCCCATTTGGCATGAAGCGCAGTTGCTGATCGCTGGACGGACAAAACGAAAACCGGACTGCGGACGGTGGGAGATGGGCGGCGGCGGCGCCCCCGGCCGGGCTGTGCTGCTACTGCTGGCGCTGGGGATCCCCCGTTCCCGCGCCGACGGCCCCGAACCGCCCCTTCTCTGCGCCCCCTTCAGGGACCCTCGGCTGCCTGAGCGGCCGCTGTCACCACCGAGCGAACCGGCCGCTTGCGCCGAGCCGCCGCCGCTGTGGCTTTGCCGGGTTTCGCGTCCGGCCCGCGGCCTCTGGGCGCACCTGCTGGGGCCGCGGTGCGATGGTGTTGCGGCGGCGGCGGCAGGCGAGGATGGAGAGCTGTTGCTGTTAAGCCGCCTTCTCTTGGCCCCGGTTCCGGGCGGCCGATTCCGCAGAGGGCGAAGCCGGACTCTGTGCTTGAAACCGGGCACGCACATTCCTTTGCCGCCTGCTAGCTGGCGAGGCGGCTGCCAGCTAAGGTGCACGGTGCAAGGCGGTGAAGGCAACGTTAGAGACAAGCGTGGGCCGTTGCATCCCCAGGGAGAACTGATACTGCCCTCCTCAGGATCCCTGTGCCTCCGGCCCGGACGCCCATTACAGTTGGGGCTCTCTTGCCAAGTCTGCGATGAGAAGAAGACGGAGACCTTGGGCCGCTGGCTCCTGGCTGTGGGCTCTTCGCAGCAGGAGCTGGAGAAGCTGTGGCCCTCGGAGAGGTGTGGCTGCCAAGGTGAGGGGGGCAGCAGAAGGAAACGGGATGTGAATACCGGCCCCCAGTTCCAGATGCCCACCTACCAAGTATCCGTGCCGGAGAACAGACCAGCAGGCACACCTGTGATCTTGCTGAGGGCCATGGACCCTGACGAGGGGGATGCGGGCCGATTGGACTACTCCATGGATGCCCTCTTCGACAGCCGCTCCAACAGCTTCTTTGCCATTGATCCCCAGACAGGAGCCGTGACCACAGCTGAAGAGCTGGATCGAGAAACCAAAAGCACCCATGTGTTCCGGGTGACAGCGACAGACCACGGCATACCGCGTCGCACAGCTCTGGCCACACTCACAATCACTGTCAGTGACACCAATGATCACGATCCTGTGTTTGAGCAGCAGGAGTATAAGGAGAGCATGCGGGAGAACCTTGAGGTTGGCTATGAAGTGTTGACGGTGAGAGCAACCGACGGCGATGCCAGCCCCAATGCCAACATTCTGTACCGCATCTTGAATGGGAATGGGGCCAACAGGATCTTTGAGATTGACCCCAAGTCTGGAGTCATCCGCACCAATGGCCTTGTGGACAGAGAAGCTGTGGAATCCTATCAGCTGATAGTGGAGGCTAATGACCAGGGCCGAGACCCAGGAGCACGCAGCAGCACGGCCACAATTCATATTACAGTGGAAGATGACAATGACAACTCACCGCAGTTCAGTGAGAAACGTTATGTTGTGCAGGTACCTGAGAATGTGGCCTCCAACACCCACATCCTGCAGGTAAATGCCACAGACAGGGACAAAGGCAGCAATGCTATGGTGCATTATAGCATCATGAGTGGCAACACTCGGGGACAATTTTACATAGATGCCCAAATAGGTAATATTGACGTAGTCAGCCAGCTTGATTATGAGATGAATAAGGAATACACTCTTCGCATTAGAGCTCAAGATGGAGGAAGGCCTCCCCTTTCCAACATTAGTGGGCTGGTGACCATCCAAGTACTGGACGTGAATGACAATGCCCCTATCTTTGTTAGCACCCCTTTCCAGTCCACAGTGTTGGAAAATGTACCTGTGGGCTATTCTGTTATTCATATCCAAGCCATTGACGCAGATTCTGGGGAGAATGCCCGACTTGAATATGCTCTGGTTGACATGAGTCCCGATTTCCCTTTTACGATCAATAACAACACAGGCTGGATTGTAGTGGCTTCTGGTTTGGACCGTGAAGCTGTGGACTTCTATAAATTTGGGGTTGAGGCCAGAGATCATGGTAGCCCTTCAATGACTTCTTCAGCAAGTGTTAGTATTACCGTTCTGGATGTCAACGATAACAATCCTGAATTCACGCAACGAGAATATACCATGCGTCTCAATGAAGATGCAGCAGTGGGCACCAGTGTTCTTATTGTCTCGGCCATTGATCGGGATGTCAACAGTGTCATCACCTACCAGATCACAAATGGGAATACTCGCAATCGCTTCTCCATCACCAGCCAGAGTGGTGGTGGTCTCATCACTCTGGCCCTACCCTTGGATTATAAATTAGAGCGGCAGTACCTTCTTACAATCACAGCTTCCGATGGCACTCGGTTTGACACAGCTCAGGTCTTTGTTAATGTAACTGATGCTAATACACATCGGCCAGTGTTCCAGAGCTCCCACTACACTGTTAACATCAATGAGGACAGTCCAGTGGGTACCACTGTAGTTATTATCAGTGCTACGGATGAAGATACAGGGGAGAATGCTCGTATTACTTACTTCATGGAAGACAGTATTCCTCAGTTCAAAATTGATATAGATACTGGTGCTGTGACAACTCAGATGGAATTGGATTATGAAGACCAAGTATCCTATACTTTGGCAATTACAGCTCGTGACAATGGCATCCCACAGAAATCAGATACCACCTATCTAGAAATACTAGTTAATGATGTAAATGACAATGCACCTCAGTTTTTAAGAGATAATTACCAAGGATCTGTCTATGAGGATGTACCTGGTTTCACAAGTGTCCTGCAGGTTTCTGCTACAGACAGAGACTCTGGGATGAATGGGAGGGTATTCTATACTTTTCAGGGAGGAGATGATGGTGATGGGGACTTCATAATTGAAACCACCTCTGGTATTGTTAGGACGTTGCGTAGACTGGACAGGGAAAATGTTCCACTTTATGAGCTTAGAGCATATGCAGTTGATAAAGGAGTACCGGCCATGAGGACTCCAATTGATGTCCATATCACTATTCTTGATGTCAATGACAACCCCCCTGTCTTTGAGCACGATGAGTTTGACATCTTTGTGGAAGAAAATAGTCCAATAGGCTTAGTGGTGTCCCGAATCACTGCCAGTGATCCAGATGAGGGTACCAATGCTCAAATTATGTATCAGATAGTGGAAGGTAATATTCCAGAGGTCTTCCAACTTGATATCTTCTCAGGAGAGCTGACAGCACTGATGGATTTGGATTATGAGACCAAGTCTGAGTATGTCATAGTAGTCCAAGCTACTTCAGCTCCTCTGGTAAGCCGGGCTACTGTCCATGTTCGTTTACTGGATAAGAATGACAACGTTCCAGTCTTGAAGAACTTTGAAATCATATTCAATAACTACATCACCAACAAGTCCAGCAGTTTCCCCACTGGAGTGATTGGCAGGATCCCAGCCTATGATCCTGATGTTTCTGATAGTCTTACATACAGTTTTGAGCAAGGCAATGAATTGAAACTTGTTCTTTTGAACCACAGTACTGGAGAACTACGTTTGAGCAGGGCCCTGGATAACAATAGACCTTTGGAGGCAACCATGAGAATTTCTGTAACAGGTAAGGTGTGTTTTGGTGTCATGGTTATATCCATTCTGGTATATCAGCTGTAATTATAGTTTATAGCTTACGTGATGTGTAAATCCAGCCAATTGTGGCTTGGCTAACAAAATACAGATTTTTTAAAAAAATTGTGGTTTAGCAATGTAGAGACCAGAACGAAGTTAGGAAGCTATTTTATCCCATTTCTATTTCTTCAAGTTTTCCTCATTACCCAATTGAGAAGCTATAGCTAAGATTATTATAGCAATTAAGAAAGAAAATAAGATCACTTATGAAAAATACATCACTGAGGCTGACCCCTAATTTTTGATTAAGTTTATAGGTGTTGTACAAATGGATGGAGGACATCTTTTAGAAATTCAGCTGCCAGTCTCTCATTTTTGTTTCTTTTGATAGAGACATTGTAGAATTGGTGGAGATTGAAGAATATGCAAACAATTAATCTTGTTGCATAATCCCAGTTGACTGTTATAGTCTTCCTTCTAAAATAGTTCCTTCTCTCTAGGTTGCCAATTTTGCAGAAAAATATCTCCTCCTCCTCTCTTTCCTGTTGAAATCAATCAACCACTCAAAATTAATTCCCGATAAGATTGACTTGTCTCATATATGACCAGACTGAATGATGATGTAAAGGCATCAAAATGGCTTTTTAGTGGCCAGGACAGATTACAGGAGATGCCAGGAGAGTGAATTTTGTGCATATTTCTAAGTAGGAATTGATGTTCTTCTGTCAGTGCTAGAAAGCAGGGGGAGAAATGCATTGGGTGTAGTTGTCATGAAGTAACTTGGCTATCATATAAAGCAGTTTGGTTAGTTCGTCTGTATTTGCCACTTGGGGTTCCCATAAAAAACTTGACGATGTAAATTTATGCCATTGAAAGTTTGTTAGTCTTTACGCTTGAACTATTTTTACTTGAGCAGACAAATAAGCTGCTCTTCTGCTAAATTTGTGCCACAGGTTGGCATACTGTGGAAGAAATGTGTCAGGGGAGCTGAAGATACAACCCCTTTAATTAGCCACATGCTCTTCTTTTCCTACATTGCCTCTTTATTAGGGTGCCTAATGCCTAGCAATTAACTTAAATTAAATGTCACTATCCCAATTCAGAGCTTTCCAAGGGCTGCAGGGCTGCAAGTATCAACAGATAGATACTTATAAGTTACATAGAACTAAAAGTCAAGGAAGCTACCGATGGTGTAAACAGCATGCAAAAAGGGCCAGTGATGAAATCTTAAGATTGTAAATGTTCAAATGACAATGTTCTTCAATGACAGGAATATTTATACTTTTGATTATGCAGGACAAAAATGTAACTCCGCGTAGCTTGCCAAAAAGAAAAAAAGGTCATGCTCAGAGTCAGTTTGGCCAACTAGGTCACCTTATTGAGGGCTACCAGATCTGGGCTATGAAAATCCAGATAACCATTAGAGGTCAGGAAAGTTTTAGAGCTTTCTAGATGTCTTTCCTGCCAAAGACCTGGAGTTCCTAATCCTATAACATTGTCTATAAAATAATTTAGCTGAAATAAGGCTTTCCTAGTGTTATGTCCTCTATGTATAATTGGACCTAGTGGGAGTAAATATGGCTGGATTACTTTTTTTAATTTAAGAATAGTTTTGGCTAGGGCTTAGATGATTAGAGATATCACATTTCCTGATTATTTCCTGTGTGCTGATTATTTTCTGTGCACTACAGTTCACTAAGACTTTACTTTGCTAAGGCTTTTTGCTCAAAAACCTCATCATTGGCAAGCTCTTTCGTACACCAATGAACCCTGTGTGTTTCAGGTGACTCTGGCAATTGGGGCCTCTTCCCATTTAATTTTCTACATTGTCCCTGACTTAGTATTTTGTTCAGGAACTGTAGGAAATAGCTAGTTTCTTGCAAATCCTTGAGCTGTAAAATCAGATCTGGAAGTAGACAGAACATATACTAGAATAGCCCTTGGCTAAAATGGTACCTATTGTGCCCATTCCAAATGATTGGAATATGAGTGAAGAACTAGCATTGATGGTGCAAGTACAAGGAGGCAGCACATTTGGTTAGACTGGATAAGGCCTACAATGGTGTCTTTGTAGAAGATCACTGGTTGCCCTCTCCCCTCTTTGGAAGAGCTTTATAGTTCCTGCTGTCTTAAGAAAGTTCAAAACATTCTCAAAGATCCATCTTATCCTGGGAACCCTTTTTTTGAACTATTACCATCTGGCAGATGGTACAGAATAATACAAACAAGGACAAATAGGCTGAAAAACAGCTTCTATCCCAGGGCAGTAGCTCTTTTGAATTCTGCTGTATAGTGCAGTATTGGTGCGGTGTCGGGGGTTTTCGGTTCAATGTATGGAGTGTGAAGGATGTGTGTTTATGTTTATTTTCATGGTCATGGTCATGATGTGCACTGAAGGTGGTGTTTGATTTCATTGTATGAGGTGCAATTGACAAAGTGAACTAAAACTAAACTAAACTAAACTGTTGCTTATTCCACCTCCACTGCTGAAAAGATTATTATCCTCAGTCTCACAACTCACTTATATAGCATCTCCCACTTGGTGCAAGACATAATTCATCTTTCCCTAGGACAAACTTGGTGGCCTACATTATTAGACTTATGTTATGTCCCAGGTTTTTCAGAAGAGAATAGGTTACAACTACAAAACGTTTAAGTTTCTACTTCTATAGCATCTCTAAGTGGCAATTTCCTCTGTGCAAAGTCAAATGAGTTATTGCATGATGTTTTAACTGTAAATGATCCATCCTGAGTTAGTTCTGCTTAGGACTGTGAATTTGGCAATGTTCGTTTTCTCTATAGTCCTAGAGAAGGTCTACCCTGACCAGCATTCAAAATTGTTTTCCTTCAGCAATAACTCTTACTAGTTATTACTTGTCTATTTCTTTCTTGGGTCGTTGTAATTATACCTGTTCCACCAGGTTTCTGGTAGGAATTATGGAGCCGCATTTATGGTCCAAATTTTGCATATGATGCTGTTGGTATCTACCTTCAGGGAGCAATAACGATGGATGGTTGGAGCAAACTCCATTTGAAGTGAACCTGCCAAAGGCCAATAGCAAATCTGACAGGCTTTGCCAACTGAAGTGTATGTAGCATATGTGTGGATGGATTGCAGATGTGTCAAAAATTGTAGTTTCAATTGACTTGCTCTACCTTACCATCTGAAGGCTATTATTGAGCCATCGTATACTTTTTGTAATTAAAAAAACCTTACTACTTAATTATTATTAACACCAACATCCTCCTACATTGGAGACTATGCTTTCCTGCAAGTTCTATATATTGACATTTGCTCTCCTTTTGTTTGATAAAAGAAATGCTTTCAATTTAATTTATGTGTCTGTCAAATTTTTCTTACATAACTACATTTTCTGCAAGCTTCATCATCGAAGTGTTATTAATCTTGCATTGTATTTTCTTGCTCCTAGTCTATAACATAATTTGCAGTATGTATCTCCTTCTTTAGCTCCAACATACAGGGTATTTTTCTGTATAAAATCCCAAACAGTATTTTTTTTAAATCCTATTTCAAGCAAGCATAGTACTACATCTCCAGATATAGATCAAAATTTGTCAACTGGATATCCTTGAGATCTGTTGGATTATCAACCTCTTTTAAGGAATGTTGATGTTGTTATATTATTGTTGTGAAGCTATTGAGATTGAAATATTATCTGTGGCTCTTAAAGGAGTGTTCACACCAAATAAGTACAACCAAGACTAGAATAGGCAGGGTACAGTGATTTCAGCCTATACCTTCCTAAAAGGAAAGGTGTATTTTTTTTCCTTCCTTCCTGTCTGTAAGAATAACAGTCATGCTTTCTAGATGATCCCAAATGTTGCAGAAGAACAAAGGAGAGAGATTCAAATATATGTTGGGGGGGGATGAAATTCTTTGTCCCAGGAGAATCATTGCATAGCCACCCCTCAACCCCCATTAATATCATCCTCAATAGCATAGATGATGATAGGCTGGCTTGCTGGAAACAAATTGGGAGATGCGTAAGAGCAGCTGGTCCCTGGGTTTCAGCAATTAAACTCTCAGCATGGCAGCTAAAGATCGCACCTGCTTGGTAGGGATAGGTGAACAGGGACTGGGGAATACTGCACAGTGGCTAGATTAGAGGACTGATAATATCCATGGCTCCTGGCTGCCTTCGGAGCCTTGCTCAATGATATTGCTGCCTCTGATGGAAGCCCCTGGCAGGATTGGAAATGGATGCAGCTGGCACTCTGGTCACTTGCAGCAAAGAATGGCTTTTCTTTGATTCTTCTGCCATAGCAATAAATTCAAGAACACCCAGCTATATTGCCAGATGATAGATCGGTCATTCCTAAAGAAGGATCCAAATACAGGTAGTCCTCTACTTATAACAGTTCATTTAGTGACCGTTTGAAGCAGGGGTCTTCAAACTTGACAGCTTTAAGACTTGTGGACTTCAGCTCCCAGAATTCCTCCTCTAGTCATGTTAGCTTGGGACTTCTGGGAGTTGAAGTCCACCAGTCTTAAAACTTGCCAAGTTTGAAGACCCTTGGTTTGAAGTTACAGTGGCATGGAAGCAAGTGACTCAGGACACGTGACAACTGTGAATAGCATCCCCGTGGTCATATGGCTTACATTCAGATGCTTGGTCACTGATTCGTATTTATGACTGTCACTGAGGTAACAGAGGAAGAAGAAGAAATAGGAATAGGTATAAATTAGATGGGTATGGCTTGATATACTTGGATCTTGTTGCAATAGAGGGATGTGGGCATCTCAGTGGTTTCCAGAGAGTTTGGCTTCCATGTCTCAAAACTTCCTGCACTGACTGCACTTGACTGGCTGATAGGAAGGCATCTAATGGAAAAATAAGCTCTAGGGAAAAATATATCAAGGTCATAACCACAATTCAGAAAAGAATGAAATAAATTAGTTGAAAATTTTTGAGTATACAGTATTAAGTTGGTGACCATTTGAAAATACGTTGCAATAAGATCAGAATTATAATTTTTAAGATCTAACTAAACCTAATGGATCTAGAATGTTCAAATTTCATAAAAGTATTTTTAAAGTTGTATTTTAACTGAACATTATGACATAAAAGTTAATTTTCATAAAACCAGCATGAACAATCCTATTTTTTTCCCTCAAAAGGAGCATAGAGCCAATATTAATGATTTTTGCTCAGAAAACGATGGGCAAGTTAGTATAATGCACTAAATTGGATACTATAGTGCAAAATGACTCACCTGTATAACAGGGACATTTCAGAATAATTCTTTTAAAATCTTACTTATTAATGTAACATTGAGAATACAAGAGGGTCTTTTCTCTGTTCTATTAGAACAGTTTTATCATATAGATTACAATTGTTGTGTTTGTTTGAACCATGGATTCACAGAAAACCCATTCACTCTGTACTTGAAAAATCGCAATATATATTAGCTGCAATATAGCATGTGATCGGAAACAAGCTGTCAGGATTCCAGCAGTTACCCCAATTAAATCATGAGTCTCGAGCCAAACTTCCAAAACTTCAAAGGATTTATTGGGAGTTAACATGTCCAGCACTGCCTGGGTGTAGCTGACTCTGAAACACATAATTCATTGTCACCCTTGACCCTGGTTTCCCCCCACCCCCTGGGTGTATCATAATTCCTATTCTCCAATGAGACACATCCATAGCCAAGAGTCATCAATCATGTTCCCCAGTTAGATTTTTGCGCAGCAGAAACTTCAGTCACCAAGTTACTATCTCTGAAAAACTATGTATGGAATGCACTTTCGATTTCCAAGCTGCTGCACTGCTCTTTCAAACCCCTTTCCCCCTCCCTTTCTATTGGCAACTCTAAAAAGACCATAGAAATATTTTATGAGTTGACACAGGCATTATGGTCAATCTGAATTCCGATAGTGACAAAATAACAGCTAGACTCATAAACTGTATTCTAAAATCGAATTCAGCATATTATAGATAAAATCTGTCATGTTTTGTGTGTGTAGTAGAGACTTCAGTTAGTATAAAAGAGAATGAAGACAGAACGTGTATTAGAGGTTTGTTGCTGTTTTGACTTGCAGTATTAACCTATGAATTATTCGTTATATCCCAATACAGCCAGTAGCTGGTTTTACCATTCTACCATGTCAGGTTTTTTTCATTTTAGCACCCTCTACATTATGAGGATTGCTGCCTGCTCCTCAGGCTGCATGTGTTGCAGTCCTACCTTACCTTAAAGGTGTTTGTTTAGGATCAAGATGCGGAGCTTCAGCCCCTACTCTCAGAATATCAGCACTAGAGTTGGTCTACTCCACAGCTGAATACTGCACCTCTGTTTGGCTTAATAGCTGCCCCACTAGCAAGATCCATGCTAGATTAAATGATACAATGAAGACCATAAGCAGCTGCATAAAATCTACTCCGACTTGCTGGCTCCCCGTCTTGAGCCACATTGTACCACCAGCTCTATGTAGGTAGGAAGCCTTAGTGAAGGAGTACAACAAAATTATGAGAAACCCACTTCTTCCTATGCACGCTGATCTTCATCTATCAATTGCCAGGTTTAAATCCAGGAAGCCCTCTCTGACACTCGCTCGACAGCTGTCTAACAACTTTGACACCCACACACAGAGGAAAGCCAAGTGGGCTGCTGAACACCCAGATACAGGCAGTTATGTAGATGACCCTACACAGAAGGTGCCAGGTTTTGACCTTCCACGCCAGCATTGGTCAACTCTAAACAGGATCAGTACCTAACATGGTGTCTGCCAGGACTCATTGCTTAAGTGGGGTCTTGTCTCTGGAGCTCCTCGACAAAATATCCATCACATTGTGTCCGAATGTCCATCAAGAGCTTACACCAGTCCAATGTCTGATTTTTTAAAATATAGACCATCCTGCCCTTGAATGGCTGGGTGGACTGGACATTAACATTGAGTCCATATATTTGCCATATGCTAAATAAATATGTTGTTCCCGCAAGGATGTAAATAATGAACTCTGGATAATTCCATCATGTTTTATTTCTATTTACTTCTTTTCGCTTGTCCTGAGAGGAAGAAACTAGGTAGCTAGGTTTGATAACAAGCAAAATAAACCACAGGCTGTAATATGTTAGACGCAGCTGTTTCTAGTTGTAGTAGTTGGTGCAGTTCTGTTTGTAATAAGGAAATAGGCCACTTGTTCAAGTTGCAGGGGAACTGCTATTTCCAAAAATTCTTGTAGGGTCAGACAATACAGACTAGCCAGTCAATGAGATGGAACTCACTGCTTTCTCAATTGGCTGAAAGCAGGTCTAGTCTTAGCAATGAACTACTCAGAGCACAGAAAGCAAAAGTACAAGTCTGCGTGCACATACACAGATACAGTCAACACAAGAAGGACAGAAATAAGGCATGTCAGATTAAAATGTATAGGGATAGAGACTGATTATGTATTGCCTTGGTATGATAAAAATCTGCTGAAAAAGAATGCTTTCACAAGCCAATGGAAATAAATAAATAGATAATGGTTACATTCTATCTAGCTGTTTCTTTTAACAATGTTACTTTTCTAGATGTTCAGTGCTGATAGGTGTTGCATTTTGAGCAGGCGAAGATAATTTTTCTCTGAAAAACATTGATTTTCTTTGTAAAAACCCTACTTAGCAATATCTGTTAGCAGTAGATCCACTCACGGTTATCAAGTTTGCCAAACTCATAATATCATGTCAACGATTCTAAAATGTATAAGTGGATTTCCTATAGACAATTTTTATGGATAACCTATGAGCAGATTGCCTATAGATGTCGATACTGAATAAGTACAATGAAACATGGAACTCACTTATACAAAATACTGTAGGTTAAAAAGAATTATAATTATATATGTGTATTAGGAATAAACATATGTAATTTAATAATATTTAGAATTATGATTGGTGTTACAATAATATACTTTGTTTCTTTCCCCCTTTTTCTGAAATATTTTCCAGATTTTAAAAGGTTTTTTTTTAATGTGTTGGGGAATGTATGTATTTGCATTATAATTTTGTTCCTTTCTCTCCCTCCCCCATTATTTAAATATAATAGCAATAAAAATAATTAAAATATATTCTGTAGAGGAAGAAAGGCTAAGTGAAAACTTTTCATGATTTATTGTTGATATAACTAGGGAAAGAAAAACATGGTTCAGATTGCTAGAATTTATCCAGCCTAAATACAATGTAGACCATTCAGTAGAGGTTTCTTTTGGATATCAATAATAGGGTTTTTTCTCCCACATTTTGCTTCTTACTAGTCCTGGAAGTCACTTTCTTTATATGCTACCCTATTCGATTTTTTTTTCATGTCATTTTTTTGCCAGTCCCTATAATCTTGACCCAATGACTTTCTACTTTCTTAAGTTGAATTGGTGTCTGTTCAGGTATTAAGAACCATGAAATAGGATTTTCTATAAATTAAAGGGTGTCAGGATTGAGATTAGCATGTGAAAATATTAGAGCAGGCTTGGCAACTACTAGAATCCTCCAGTCCAAGGCAATAGTGATTGGGAGTTGGCCTAGATAATTTACTTAAATCATCTGTTCCACCTTTATAACTATAATACCACCTCTAAATTGGAGGAATGACTATGGAGGAATGGCTAATCAGTTATCCTTTCAAGGATCCCCTGGCTATGATGTAATTTTAATATTGGGAATGAACTGATTTATGATGTGGAAGATTATAGGATGCAAAGCAAAGCAATTACCCAGTTCCTATTTCATGTACTTTAGTAGTGAGATAGCAGAAAAGAAAAATTAAAAGGAGCAGATCTCTGCCAGCAGTATCTGCTGAAGAAATATAAACCATCAAAAACTGGAGTATGAAAAATGGAGTTCCTTTTATAACCGAACAATATTTTCTATGCACGTGTATTGGAATGTCTTGTGAAAATAACTTCAATACAGGTAGTCCTTGAATTACAACCATTCGTTTAGTGACCATTTGAAGTTACAATGGCACTGAAAAAAGTTACTTATGAACGTTTTTCATCCCTACAGCTGTTGCAGCATTCCTATGGTCATATGATTAAAATTTGACTGCTTGGCAACTGGTTCACACTTAGAACTGTTGCTGTGCCCCAAGATCATATGATCACCTTTTGTGACCTCCTGACAAGCAAAGTCAATGGGGAAGCCAGATTTACTTAAGAACCATGTTACTAGCTTAACAACTGCCTTGGTTCACTTAACAATTGTGGAAAGAAAAGTCATAAAATGGACCAAAACTCACTTAGCAACTATATCTCTTAGCAACAGAAATTTTGGGCTCAGCTGTAGTTGTAAGTCAAGGACCACATGTATTTTTTTATCTACACATTCAGATACCAGTGTTCAAAATGTTTCTAAGTGGTGCTGGTTGTACATAAGATCGTGCCCTAAACTGATCTGTAATTTCCTTGAATATGAGTACGGTGGTGAAATGTGACAAGAATGAAAAGAAATGACCATTAGCCAATATCTGAGCAATATTTTGCATCTCTGAAGCTGAGATTTTTGAATCAAAGTCCAAGAGGTGGTGCAGTGTAGTGTTTTGTATTGTGCTTACCGGATTGGCATTCTCATGCATCTCATTCCAACATAATACATATGGAGAAGAACATTTCAGTTATCACCTACTGTGGAGAAGTTTTACTCTTTAAAAGTGGAACATAAAGGAGCTTTTTTCAGCAGTCTTGTTCCCATTGAAATCTGTGTCCCACAGGATATGTCCCCCCTTTCCTCTGAATGAGAGTAAGATCTGATTGGGTGATTGCTTGATTATGGAGCACCAGGTTTTTGACTCCTAGTGACTACATATCATAGATTTTCTCCCCCATAACACTCTATCTCTAACCTGTTATTTCAGGTCTCCCAATGGTGCAGTCATTGCCACTACAACTGAATCTATTCCACCTTGCTGCTAACTAGCTTCTTTTTCTCTTTCCTTTCACCTTTCCCACATTAGAGACTTTTTCCAGAGAGCTGGGTGTTCACATAACGTATCCAAAGTAGGATAATTTGAACCTGGTCATTTTTGCATTGCGTAAGAACTCTGAGTTGATCTGTTTGATGATCCATTGGTTTGCTTTCTTGGCGGCCCACAATAATCTTGTCGGTCTTCTCTAACACTAAAATTTAAGGGGATCAATACTCTTCCAATCCTGCTTCTTTAAAGTCCAACTTTAAAGGATATGCTTGCATGATTCTGATATAAGTATAGACATAAAACAGCACTAATAATTTCAGCATATGCAGAGTCTGGTTTCCTTCATCACATGGAGATACGTGTTTAATCCGTTACTTTGGGCCAATTGATCAAACAAACAATATTGAATCTTTAGAAGGGTTATGTCAATTACATATATTCTGAGTTCAGCATCTGCTTAAACATTCCTGCAGTTCTTTTGCATTAAGTTCTTTCCTTTCTGTTCCACTTGTCAGTCTGTTTCTGACACCTTTATAGTGGCAGGATCATTGTGGTAAGGTTGTGAATCGGTATGCTGATTGGTACCATGTCAACATTTCCATTTTTAGCAAGGCAGTTCTGACTTTGGTTGGCCCAGATTGTCTGGCTTTACTTCTTTGGCATTGGCCTCCATTATAGTACGGATACACATAATAGCTTTTGCTGTATGTGCAGAGCATACATTTGGAAGAGCTTTGTTGAGCAGTATTCCCAACTTGCTCCCTTTATTCCTCAGTCTCCAAATGACAATTTTTCCCTTAAAACTTTCTGCTGTTAGGCTTTGAAGGGATGGTTGTGATATGTTAATGCTACTTGTTTATAAATTTTATGCCCATGTCATGACACAAGAAGAAAGGTTCAAGACCCTGCTTCAGATCAAGTGGCTTTTTACACTCAATCCCATTTTATGCTTCCTTTGGAATAAATAGACTTTTGGCCATTCTTTTCCTTGCCTTGAGAATTGGAGATGTCTGTTCCATTGGTCTCCAGCCTCACAGGTTCAGTCCTTCAAATAGGAACTGCTTTTCCTTTATTCTGCAACTTTATGCTTTACGCAAACCAAGTGATTTCAGAGTGGATTAGAGTACTTTAGTCTGAGACAGGGATAGCTCATGTATAGACAGGCTATCCCAGCTGAAGTTTCATGGAGTTCAGAAAAGTAGGTTTCCATCTGTCTCATCTTGGTTGGAGGGTCACTGCCACTAAACAGAATTGGTTCTATAACTTTGAGGCTTGGTTTCTTCTGTTGTAAATGTATAGTTGAGTAAATAAAACATCCTAGACTTCATAAAATTTGATAATTGGGAGAAAGTACACCCATCAACATTGTCTTTCCTACAAAGTAAAAGGGAATCTAAACTCCTATACGCCTCTTGGATGGGAAGCTAAACGTCTTCAAAGAAAAACCAGAAAGTCCAGTTGCCTCTTGAAAAAGCACCTTTGAGACAACCATGATCTGGATGACTGAGAATCTCCATAGACATTTATGTCAACAATATTTAACCAACCATATTTAATATTTAACTTACTCTGTTTGGTTTCCAGTCCTACCTGACTGAACTTGGAATCATAACTATTATTGTAGTCCAGAAGGATAAACTTAGAGAATTTGTTTCTTGCATATGAGTGCTGCTGTTGCCATTCATGCTTGCACAGTCCCAAATTAAACATTTATGAATCAATCTTAATTGATTCTGCTGGCTCCTTTTAAACTGGATTCTTAATTCCTGGTTGTCTGGGCAAAATTCTGCAACCCTCTCTCTTGCTGAACTTCATGTTTTACTTTTCTAGTGGTTTTTTTCTCCCATGGTTATCACCCCTATTCCTATACTGTAGTGTCTTTAGACAATTATAAGACCGTACTGCAATTTGATTTATCAGCACAATGCTAATGATATATAATTTTCTTAGTAGTATGGCATTGTAGAAGACCAGCACTCAAAACGCGCACAATGGAAAAAATGAAGACTTCAAAATTCAGTTATCCCCCAGTTGTAGAGCAAATCTGCCAAACTCTTTATATGGACCTATTATTTCTGAATAACATCAACCTTCATAATTTAAGGAGAAGGAAAAGGGGTTATTTAGATGATATAATGCATTTCATCAGTAAACTCAATTACGGTTTAGGCAATTAAATCCTAACTGCAAAATAGAATTTGATTGAAAGATCTAAGTTTACCATGAAGTTACTAAAACTTTGGTATTAAAGATGATGTATGCTGCCTGCAGCATATTCATTCAAAGGTGATAGAGTACAGGCAGAGAGCCAGTTTGTTCTAGTGGTTAAGGCACCAGGAAATCGTGAGTTCTAGTCCTGATAAAGCTAGTTGGGTGACTTTGGGGCAGTTATTTTTCTCTCAGCCAGGAATTCGGGCTTGAGTGACATGTTAGTTGGTCAATTTTTGTCACAACCGAATGGATCAAAACTTGTTTGATCAAAAACAAACAAAAACAAACAAACAACCTGCACTTGCAGGAAAAATGCTAGGAAAAAAATAGAGAATAGGTATTTATAAATGTTAGGATGCCTTAATTTTGCTGATAACTCCCTATTCAGGTCTGCCCATTGTGATCACTTTGCAGGATCCCTCTGTCCATAAATTTGAGGGAGATAAAGTTTTCTGTAGGTTGTCAGTGGAAATTCAGCCAGCAAAAAGAGATAATGGAAGCCCAAAGAGGCAACCAAGAAGAACTAGGTTCTTTCTGAGGTGTGAGATGGTTTATAGGTTGTGGTGGGAACTCGATCTTCCTCCAGATCAAAGCTTTAATCTGGACCTCAGTCTAAAAGCTTGGTTTTTCCTTTACTGCCTGATAAGGGAATCTGGGCTCCAGCCGTTGCCATAGCAGCTATTGCTCTTCACCAAACAATGAATAACGGTTAGAAAACCACATGCAGATTTTTCTGTTGGAGGTTTGGCTTCAGGCATGCAAATGATTGTGTCCCTTTATAATCCTGTGCTGATGCCACCCAAATTCATGTTGCAGCTGTTCCGTTCCTCAGCTTTGAATTTCCCACATATCCTCACCTCTACAAGATGTCTCATGTGTTAAATCATCTATCACCTGCCACTCAAAATCCTTCTTTCCCCAGTAATTTATTCACCTGGCACAAACAAATAAGCCAAGAGTGTACTGTGCATCAAAGTGCCCACCTGGAGAGAAGAGATTATCAGCTCCTCCTACCTGGAATATCTGAGGCATGCAATCTTCAGATTGGAGAGCCCTTTAGCTGTTTGAATAGCACTCCTGAGGACAGTGTTTGCTGATCTTAATGGAGAACAAGGAAAGGATTCATAAAGTCTAAAGGCATTCCCTCCCTCCCTCTCTCCCTCCCTTCCTCTCCCCCCCTACAGATACAAGGGAATCTGTATCTATCTGTATCTGTATCCATAAGAGGGATCCATACTGCATCACGACTAAATATTGGCAGCTGTTACACTTCAATCAGAAACAGAGTGAGAGCCAAAGACTCGGAGCTGGAAAATGTTCAGAAATACTATGCAGCCCGGACAGTGGTGGGGTTCAAATTTTTTTACTACTGGTTCTGTGGGCGTGTCTTGGTGGGCATGGTGTGTTTTGGTGGGTGTGGCTTGGTGGGTGTGGCAGGGGAAGGATACTGTAAAATCTGCATTCCCATCCCACTCCAGGGGAAGGTTACTGCAAAATCCCATTCCTTCCCCATCCCATTAACCTGCTTTCCGGCTCCATTCCCTTGTGCAGGGCAACAAAAGACCCAGTTGATCAGCTGGGACTCGGGAGACAGAGAATAGATGGGGATGTGGCCAACCAGAGGTGGTGTTTGCCAGTTCTCCGAACAACTCAAAATTTCTGCCACTGGTTCTCCAGAACTGGTCAGAACCTGCTCAATACCACCTCTGAGCCCGGAAGAGATTTGCGCTCATGATGATCCCAGTCCAAATAAGAAGCTTTTCATCTCCCTTCAGAAGAACCCAGTCATCAGCTTGTCTAGAGTCTGAGAATACTTCACTGCCTAAAGAGAGGTTCCTGGTGTCAGTTCCTTTCGCTTTTCTATACAAAAAGAACCCAGTGGTCCTGGTTTAATTAAAGAGAGGGAGTTATCTGTTCTAGACACATATTTACATACTGCATGAAAAAGTTTGGCTGATATCTGCAGTTTTTTCTGTTAGCAAAAAATAATGGTTAGTGTAGACGTCCGAAAAACATATTTCAAAAGTATCATATTTATCTGAAGAACTTCAATGTCCATAAACACTACTGGTGCTTTTAAAGTACAGGTAGTCCTTGACTTAAAACAGTTCATTTAGTGACTGTTCAAAGTTACAATGGCACTGAGAAAAGTGACTTGTGACCATTTTTCACACTTACGACCATTGCAGTATCCCCACGGTCATGCAATAAAAATTCAGACACTTGGCGACTGGTTCAAATTTATGATGCATCCTTAAGGTGATTCTGTGATCTCCTTTTGTGACCTTCTGACAAGCAAAGTCAATGGGGAAGCCAGATTGACTTAACAATCATGTTACTAACTTAACGACTGCAGTCATTAAGTGTCATTAAGTGACTGCAGTGATTCACCTAACAACTCAGGGACTACCTGTAATTTGAAATGAAATACTTAGACGTGGAAAATAATCAGGGGTGGGATTCCACCGGTATAGTAACCAGTTCAGTGATTGTGTGCTTTGCGCGTTTGTTCCGCATTTTTAAAAGCTCTAATACTTACCTTCTACTGCAGTCCCTGTGAATAAAACAGCTGAGGCACGGCAAACCGCTCTGCCATGTGAATCAGCTGTGCTCTAAAACAGGGGTCTCCAACCTTTTGGACCTCAGCAACCACCAAACTCATAATTTTAAATCCCATGGACCTGGGAAAATCCCAAAAAAAGTCTGCAGGAAAATTCTCCACCCCGTTTTCCTCCTGATTGATCATTCTTTATTTGGGATTGCAGAATACCGTTTCCAGCTCCATTCTCAGGGGGAGAGAGAGAGAGACTTTTGGCTTCATGCAAGGAAAACAACAGAAGCAGCAGAAGTTTTTCTTTCTCTCCCCCAACCTCTGCCAGAAATGAGTCTTTGCCGGTGCAGCCTCTTGGAGCAGGAGGCCTTGCAGGGTCCCAAAGACTCATTTCTGGCAGAGTTTGGGGGAGAGAAAGAAAGACTTTTGCTGCTTTCCTTGCGTGCAGCCAAAAGCAGAAGAAGAAAGAAGCGGAAAGAAACAGCCTGGTGGCCAGGCCAGGCGCGTGGGGCGAGTGGGACAAGTTCCCCGCTCTGCCTTTCCCCCCTCCCCTCACTACCTCATGTTGTTCGCAATGCAAGTGACGCAAGCCTTGGGTTTCCGCAGGCCATGTGGGCGACGCAGCCTCATATTTCCACACAGCCTGGATTAATTGCTTTGGGGGTGACATTTCCCTGCGGACCACCAAATTTTTCTCACAGACCACCAGTGGTCCCCAGCCCACCGGTTGGCAACCTCTGCTCTAAAAAAGGGAAATAAAGCACAGGAAACAGCAGAGGCAGGCAGGTGGGCCCATATGCTCGTTGCAGTGAACCGCAGCGAAGATCAGCAGCCAGCCAGAACCAGTCCGAACTGGCAGAATCCCACCCCTGAAAATAATTCTCATTCATTTTCCATCCTTACGTAGCGTAGAATTGGGCTAGGTTGCTTTGACCCACATTTGCCCAACGTTTGGATACTTGCTGAAAAATAACCTTTGATAAATGACCTTCACATATCCTTTTTGCTGCTTGTCATAGAGAAAGGAGCACAACCATTGCAACTTGAGTGCTCAGCCCAAATCACAAAAGGCACAAAACAGAAGACAGTAAAGAATAAGATTAGCAGATGTCTTAGTATCAGGGAATCTTGCAGTCAACTGATAAAATGAGAGGATGCCATAGGGAGGTTTCTGCAACATTTCTATGGGTGCAGTTGAAGTAACAAACATCAGTGACCTCATAGATTGAAATCGTTTGAAGAATCCCTGTGAGGATGGGGGGATCTAAATAAATGTGGATAGTTTCTGTTTGAGTCTTAATGTTAAGAGAGTCTAAAAGACAGAAGGATAATTCATCTATCCATGTGGGAAATCTGGTTCTACAGTATTTTTTCTGGTATTTTTTTAAAACATTTTAACTCAGGAAAGCCCTTTAACTTTTGAATGGCTCTTCAGCATGGTAGCCACTAACTCCTATGTAAAAACTGTCTAGATACAAAAGAGGCTTAAATCAATGTTACTGGATTTCATCCCCTTCCTTCACAGTAGCCACAGTGATGGCTTGGTGTTCTCTTTGTCTACAATGGGGCTGTCCAGTTTGTGCAGGAGACAAACTGGACAGCCCCACTTGGGCCAGGACTGCTTGCAAAGTGCTATATTTGATGCATAGCAGGAAAATGATGAGTTGCTTTCCCAGAGGGCAGGAAGTAAGTAGAGATGGCATTGTGCATTCCTACTCCTGAAATTTTTTCAATGGCTCTTACTTGTGTGGAGCAAACTAGTTGTATGGATCATCTGCATGCTATCCCTTTTTGAAGGTTTTCTCCTTCCATTAAATCGTGCCTGATTCTTGGAGACTTCCTGGACAAATCTCTGCAGCTTTTTTGGCAAAGTTTTTCAGAAATGGTTTTTTATTGCCTTCCTTCCTAAGTCAGAAAGAAAGAAAATCTAGCTGGTTTTCTGCCTAAGGCAGGACTGGAAGAAGTCATGGCCTCCTAGTTTCTAGTTTGATGCCTTAACCACTACGCCAAACCTGTTTTGTTTTGAAATTAAAGACAATCATATTATCAGGAAAAGCATTGCAGCACATCGTGTTTGTATTCTGAATTTATTCTGAGTGGGATTTTTCTCCTTAAGATAGCTAAAACATTTGCTACTGTACTTTATTCTTCAGGTAGCTAAGGACTTGCAGTTTATCTAACCTGCTTGACAGCAAAATTCAGCTGCCATAGCATGCATTTTTTTCAGTACAAATAGAAGTGAGTCTAGCTTTTGTTTGTTTCTTCCTTGTTCTTCCAAAGGCAATATAGTTCATGCAGAGGTGTACCAATTCGTAGCCATTATGCAATAGGAGCAGTGGTGGGATTCAAAAATTGTTACTACCTGTTCTGTGGGCATGACTTGGTGGGCATGGCAGGGGAAGGATACTGTAAAATCTCCATTTCCACCCCACTCCTGGGGGAAGGTTACTGCAAAATCCAATTCCCTCTCCACCCCACTAACCTGCTTTCCAGCTCCATTCGACTGTGCAGGGCAACAAAAGAAGACTGGGATCAGCTGGGACTCGGAAGGCAGAGAATAGATGGGGGTGGGGCCAGTTAGAGGTGGTGTTTGCCAGTTCTCTGAACTACTCAAAATTTCTACTACCGGTTCTCCAGAACTGGTCAGAACCTGCTGAATACCACCTCTGAATAGGAGGGTCTGAGCAGATAGGAGATTAAGCCCTTTTTATTTCTCCTCACCCCTTGTTAACAGATCTGGCAGTCTAGGCAGCACTAGCAATCCCACCATTTCCTCATCTAGACAGGCTGCCTTGTGTCTGCAGCGGGATTTGTTGAGGCATGGTCTGGTATCAGAAACTTAAACCCAAGTTCCCGCAATCTTGGAGTGGGCATGTTGGGCTAATAAAAGCCATGGTGGCACAGTGGTTAGAATGCAGTATTGCAGGCTACTTCTGCTGACTGCCGCAGTTCGATTCTCACCAGTTCAAGGTTGACTCAATCTTCCATCCTTACGAGGATCGGTAAAATGAGGACCCAGATTGTTGGGGGCAATATGCTGACCCTGTGAACCGCTTAGAGAGGGCTGTAAAGCACTACGAAGCAATATATAAGTCTAAATGCTACTGCTGTTGCTAATTCCAGCAAGCACAGTCATGGATCTCCTGAGCTGTTTCATATGCCATAGATCCCCATGTTACTTCTTTTATGGGCAAAGGGTGCAGATGGGACATAGCTGTTAAATCGTTCACTCTTCTATCTAGGGCTGAGGTATGTGATTGACCAGTCTCCCCATGGCTCTCCAAAGATATCCAATTTGAGAACGAGAGAGCTCTGAGAGTGCTATGTTTTTCTTAAATACGCAGGCCCATATGGAGCTCCCGTGTCAATTGACAAATGACCTCCCATTCTCCTGCTGTTTCTGAGCTGAGCGCCTTCTCTTTGTCAGGGACATGGGATGTGTTGGAGTACAACATTGCCATCATGCCTTTTTTTTTTTTGCTTTCTGTGGCTCTGGGAAAAAAGTGCAGCTCTGCTAGATGCTTTGTTAGTAGTTGTTGCCATGGAGATGCTGAGGCGATAGTGAAGCAGCAATCTTTCCCTGAAAGGAGGAGTAACATAGTGGGGAAGAATTCAGATTCACCTTTGTTCCCCAGCAGCGGGGTCTCCCATCTGCAGAGAGTTCAGCAGAGACCAATCATGTGTGTGTGTGTGTGTGTGTTTTAAGCAGAACACCAGACCCATAGGCAGGCAACCAAGTAATTTTTGCAGACCAGCTATGATAACTGTAGCACCATGAGGGCCTTGGATGAGATAAATGCTTAGGGTGTGTTGCTGGATGAGAAGTCTGTGCTCACATATTTCAGGGATTGAGTATCAGAGCAGATATTAAAGTCTCAGAACAAGCATAATAGAACAAAGCTTCTGTGAGGAAGTTATTTGAGTTCAATGAATGGCATCTCTGCAGAATGAGCATGCAGACCCAAAGAATCAGGTAGGGTCATGTTAGCTGTTTTTTGCTCAACAACTTTTAAAGTCTGATGCATATGAAACAAGAATTGATATTTGGCAATGGTTACTACTATAAAATGCATTACTAAACTCTGGTCGTGGATCTGTCTGTAATGTTTCTCACACACAGTCAGTCAGGAAGGTGAAAAATGATTGCCTTATTCAAAGGCTTTAGGCCGTAATACTTCTGTGTATATAGCAGTCACCAGCAACAACATTAATTATTCTTCGTTTTTCCCTTGTGGCTATCCCCCTCTTGTGTGGCCTGTGTGGCCAAGGACATTATACATTCACTTTCCAGGACATACTAGAAAACTGTAAAGCAAACAGCGAGCCAGGTTCTATATTAGGAGAGATGTTTCAATTTCTTCTACCTCGTAAAACAAAAGTTCATTAAACCATACAGAAATATTTATCAAATAATTCAGGAAGACCAATTTTAGGCTGCAATAGAGCTTAATTACAATTGGTGGAGGTGTGATCATTATAATTAATTCTCCTTTGCTGAGAATAGTTATTACATTGTTGAAGTGTTTACACACCACAGAATTCACTGGTGGCATTTACTTATTAAAAGGCAGCGTTGGTCATGTATATACAATTGTAAAACAAGGGGTATGCTTCCACAAACAAAGGAATCCTTTAGATACAGAGCAAGTGGAATTGGCATATGGAACAGTGAAGGCTTATGTTGTTTGATTTTCTGTTCCAAATATGATGGATTTCAATTTCAATAATTTTCAACAAGAATCCTGAAGGCCACTTGAAACACCAGATCTTTGAAATGACTTTTACATTGCTGTAGTTAGTCCTTGACTTAGGACCATGATTGAGCCAAAAATTTCGGATGCTAAGTGAAACATTTGTTAAGTGAATTTTGCCCCATTTTATGACCTTTCTTGACACTGTTGTTAAATGAATCATTACAGTTGTTAAGCTAGTAACATGGTTGTTAAGTGAATCTGGCTTCCCCATTGACTTTGCTTTTTTGCCCAGTGCATGTACCACTTCCTCTGATTTTTCTCAAAGTGATCTTTACAATGAGGTACCCTGTCAAAATATTTAATTCATCCTTCCATCATATATTGGGAGTTGCAGGTTCCATATTGTATTTCTGTCATTTTTTCTGCTTCCAGTTTATAGTTTTCTGATGAGAGGACTTTGCCCCCTAACTTGGAACATCTCGCTGACCTTCAAATAGACTTTTGTGGTCCAAATAAGTTTTTTTGTAATTGAGTGACAGCACTTGACAGCACTAGTTGAGTGGTGTCTCCATAAAGCACAGGCGTCACGTTGCCATCATGTGATGTTTTGCAATGTTTTTCCCATTCACGCAGCTGGGGTGGGTGTAGCCTGTGTATTACGCATCCGGCCCGTGGACTGTCCATTTGACATCCCTGCTTGAAGTTATAAAGCATAGCATCAGGCATGTCTCAGGTATGTTTTACCACACAGCTGAATCTCAACAAGATTCTTGTATTCCAGGCATTGCTTAATCTTTGGCTAGTTAATCCCAGTCTTCCAAAATCCCAGCATTTCCTTTAACCATCTGTCTTCTGAATATCAACAGTAACAAAGGGAGAGTGTTTTGTTTTGATTGTTTTACTTTTGTAATAATTGGAAATGATGCAAAGAAAGGAAAAATGTTTGGATATGGTATAGCTAATTCAGAAGTAATATTGGTCTAGACCAGAGTTTCTCAACGTCAGAAAGTTCAAAAATTAAAATTTAAGTTTAACTTGCTGGGGACCACTTCCCCTCCATTTCCTGCTCCCCCTCTGCTCATCTTTTTAATTTCATATTATTGCACTTCTACTGTTTATTTTTTATTATTTCATTCCTTTACTATTGTTATTTTTAGATTTTTTAAATCATTTTATCCCCATTTGATTGTTGTAGTCTGTCCAGAGTAGTCCCATGGTGAGATGGGTAGAACATAAATTTAACACATAAATGAATGAATGAATGAACAGATTATATTATAGTCCTATATATATAGTGGCATTTTTAAACCATTTAACTTACTAAATGTTTTAGATAGGTTTTAGACTAGGTTTATTTTATTATTATTATTATTATTATTATTATTATTATTATTATTATTATTTTTAAATACTCTAGTGTGATCGTGATGTGGTGTTTGGGGCACTGTGCTGGACTAGCTTTCAAATTTCATTGTATTCATGGAATGCAATGACAATAAAGGTATTCTATTCTATTCTATTCAAATCCTAGAATTCTGGAAGTTGAAGTCGCAACATCTTACAATTGCTGAATTGCTAAGAAACACAGTTCTAGAGACTTTATCCTATGTTTCGAAGGAATGCCCATGTTAGGGTTCTTCAGCATATGACATTTATGTCTGTTTGGGATCATTGTGAGAAGGCAGCAATATAATATAGTAAAGTTGTGAGGATTCTGCATTTGTTCTACAGTTGAGCTGTTTAACTTCTAGTCATCCATGTCAGAAGAGGAAACAGTGGTTAGGAGCGGACAGCTATACAGCAACCATCTGGAATGTAATTATTAGAGTGGAAATTGAATCAGGTTTGAACTATGCAGAAACAAAAATACTGTATTAAAGCTAAAAATACTATGTAAAATATAGCGCCACCTTCAAAATGAACAAACACATTACGGAAGACTGCTTAATTTGGATGTGCCTCAACTTTTTAGTCAAGATGGCATGCTTACAGTTTTTGAGCATGGTGGTTGATGTATCTAAACTTAAATTTCTGTATTATTAGAAGGCAACATGATGAGGATATTCCCTGCCATATCTTTTAGCCTCAGGATAGCTGCTACCACATTCCATTTATTTGCCTTCTTTCTGCATAGATGGGAACAATTCCAAAGAAAGCACTGGGTTGCCTGTTACATTGCATTTTTATTTTCTAAGGTTCCAGGTAAATTTCAGAAGTATTCTATGAAATGAAGACAATTCTGGAGGCTATTATTTTGCTTTGCAGCATTCCATATTGTCTAAATAAACAAAAAAAATGTAATTTTTTTCTATATGATTGTAGCAAATCCGGGCTTATACATAACAATCTGCCTTTGTCATATATCTTCTGCCCTTTAATTTCATTCCTTGAATTTTTGCTAGCAGTTTTTAGCTAAGTGGTTATACCTGCATTCATATTCTACTTGGAGTGTTTCTGTCATGCCAGTAGAATGTGCTTTGACCCCCTTATCAGAACCCAAACATTGATTTCATGTAATTAACAGGTGGGAGTTGTGATAAATTTTTATATTCCTTTTTTTGATTGAATAGTGGGATTCTTTAATTTTGGGGGGGATTCTGACACTCTAGTTGTAAAATTGGGGCTGTGGCCAATTTTTTCCTGAAGTTCTGCAATCTCAAAGGCCTCTGGATTCGTATTCTCCCTGAAATGAATGCAGCATTACCTTTCATTTTTTGATGAAATGTTTAGTACTGTAAATGCAAACCTGAGTCATTATTTAATCCTGAACTATGGTTGCAATTCTATGTCCATTTATCGTGCAGATATAATGATAAAGAGGTAAACAGATTTATACGTACACTATAATTTAAATAGAAATATTATTAATCTTGACATGATTGGGAAGATTGCAGTTAGTGGTCTGTTTGCTCTTCAGATACTGACTGGGATGGGCTCTAATATATAGGTCCTGTCTAATATATAGACAGCCTCTAATATATAGCTCCTGTCATTGAATTAAGAGGACTATTTTGTATTTAATAGGAAACACAGTTAATTCACTCACTAGGAGGTGTCTTTGAACTCAGTGGATACTAGACCAATAGTTTTATTAAAGCAAACTAAAGTTTACCACAATGAATTCAAACAAATTTTGTGACATTTTAATGGGAACTAATGAAGATATTGCCTGCATTACACATCATACTGAACCTTTCATTTGTTTGTTCCTTAGAATGTTATGTGTCAGTTGTGGTTCACTGAATAATAAAATATAGTTAGGTAATCCATTTCAAGCTTGATCTGTGAACCTACCCATTGCCTTAATGTAGATTCTGGATTGTTTTTTTTTAAATAGATGGTTGTACCTGTCATTTGGCTTTTATAAATTTAACAGCATTTACTTCTGCGTAGACATTATAGAATTACAATGCAAGGGTACTTCAGTAAATATAGTATAGGGTATTTTGCATATAGATCTGGAAACTCATAAAGAGATAACTGGGGAGTCTATGCAAGGAACTTCCATTTCATGCATTGTGATTACCATCCACCTTTGCCATACTGCTTCTAATTTTAGCACTGAGGACTTCTGCTTTGTATGCTGGGCTTAGGACATATGCACTAGATCTGAAATAGGCCTTAAGTATCTCTGACTGAAAGTGAAGGAGGGGCTAAGGCACTTTCCTAAGGGAATTTCCAAGTGCAGGTGCCAGAGAGTGTTACCACTCCTGACTTGGTAGCTACTCAACCGGTAGATTCCTACCATTGCTCAGATTAAGGAAGTTAATTATTGATAGCATTTGCCTGAACTGGAAGACTGAACGGACCAGCTGTAGCCTCTTTCATGACTGGCGGCTGGGTGGAAGTAATATAAGGTTTAGGGCACTATGTCCATTTAAAAAAATCAGTCATAGGATAGACAAGGCAATAGCTGTTTTGGATAGCCTCCTCTCCTTGTTTTGTGTAGGTACGAAGCTGGCACTTTGTTCAGCTCTTTGTTCTTATGGCTCCATATAATAAAAAACAAAATGAATCAAACAAAACCAGACTAGAAACATCCCCCACCCAGCAGTGAGTTGGAGTTGAAAGAGCCTGTGCATGTGAGAGGGAGAGCAAATGACTTTGCATTCATTATGGTTTAATAGGATATGGGAATGATTTCTTAAAAATGCAGGTAGTGGATGGTTTAGAAATGTGGAATCTTTGGTGTGCTTCTAAGCTTGGTTGTTTGCTTGAAGACAGAATTAACGCGGTTCCATCAGAGCTTGGACTCAATTTTTGTCCCTGTTTTTATTCTAATTATATTGCACTGACTTTATTATGTGGGAGATTGTATGATCATGGAGGCAAATAAAAAAGACCCAACCATGAAGAAGTTAGATGCTGAAGAAGGAGAAAGACACAGATTACGTGAATTGGGAGTAAAAAACAACAACATGTGACTGCCAGGAACTCAGTCTATTCTTCTTTAAAAATTATAGAGGTTGTATTTGCAGGGAAGAGCCTGGTGAATAATAGAATAACACAGATGCAAAGGGACCTTGGAGGTCTTCTAGTGAAGTCCAACCCCCACTCAAGCAGGAAACCCTATACCATTTCAGAAAAATAATTGTCCAATCTCTTCTTAAAAACTTCCAGTGTTGGAGCACCCATAACTTCTGGAGGCAAATCATTTCACTGATTAATTTCTAATTAATTTCTAATTAATTTCACTAATTAATTTCTCCTTTCTTCTAGGTTGCTTCTCTCCTTGATTATTTTCCATCCGTTGCTTCTTTTCCTGCCTTTTAGGTGCTTTGGAGACTAGCTTGACTCCTCTTTTTTGTGGCAGCCCCTGAGATATTGGAACACGGTTACCATGTCACCCTGTTCCTTCTTTTCATTAAACTAGACACACACAATTTCTGCACCCTTTCTTCCTATGTTTTAGCCTTCAGTCCCTAAGCCTTTTTGTTGCTCTTCTCTGCACCCTTTCTAGAGTCTCAACATCTTTTTTTATATTGCGATGACATTTCGTAGACATTTATTATTTTAAAAGTGAATGCCACAAATCATGTTGTAGATTACACAGAACACACCTATATTGCAGAAACGTTTTGGACCTGGCTGAACAGTCTCTCTCTCTCTCTCTTTGTGTCTGTGTGTGTGTGTCTGTCTATGGAACTATTATTCCTGTATATTTGTTGATGTCTTATCTATGTGCCCATCTGCTCTTGTGACTAACAACAGGATGATACAAGTTTTTCTTCTGCTGCTTCCTGACCATGCAGCTTATTTGTTTCCTTTCTCCTCTTTCCCTTTGCTTGAGCCAAACCACTGGCAGAAACCAGGGCCAGCTTCCTGCCTGCTTTTCTCTGAGCAGCCTGATCTAATTTTTTCACTGTAGCATCATTTTCAGTGTTTCTCTTTTCATTTGAATTGGTCATAATTTCTGGATACTTTTGTAAGCATATAAACTCCACACACACACCCCCGGGTGCTTTTCTTTTTTGAGCTTCTGTTTGGACATACTTAATGAACCTAAATATCATCCAGAATAACTAAGATACCAAATCACAGCGGTTGAAACAGGAGGGACAAAAGGATAGTTGGAAAGTGATATATCATCATGTCCAAAATAGGCAACAATAAGATAATTTTTACCATTAATTGTTTTTTCCTTTGGAAGGAGAGGTTGTAGTGATTATCCTTTATTATCTCTTTAGATCTTAGTGCATTCCTTTGTATGTATGTATTTGGTTCATATCCTGCTGGATTAGCTTAATCCTAAAATCTTAAAACAAATAGAAGGTATAAATTAAGAAGTAATCACATTTAAACTTCTAACAGACTTTTATCTATCTCAGAGGTCTCCAAACTTGTCCAACTTTAAGTCCAAGTCTTAAAGTTGCCAAGTTCGAGGACCCCTGATCTATCTGGTGCCAGATCATATCTCAGTTTCATCCTGAAACCATTTTCAAGCAGTGTCCATCACTCAGAGGAGTGATGAGTGTTATCAAATGAAACCACTAGGATAAATGAACAATCTAAAAAGGTTGTACTAACTATAGCATGATCAAGACTGTGTTGGAATTATATCAAACTAGAGTGCAAGACTAGTGTAAAAATTAATTTTTCAGGACAGGTTAAGACAAGTTTGGCTATGAATGTGGAAACTAGATCTTAAACCTCAGAAAAGTCTATTCTCTGGGATTATGTTAGTAATTCTGATCATGATCATTGGGTGGACTCTTTCAGTTCCTTCAGCAACAGGAATCCTATTAATGACATGACACTAGGATTATAGGAATGGATTGCTAAAGCCCAAAGTAGCAGTAGGGAGAGTATTTACTATACAGCAAATAGTACTATGCAAATGTGTGAGACTAGGACATCAGCCTAACAGCACCTCTTTAGAAGACACTGAAATGGCAGCAAAGCATATTAGATGTCACTTCTATTTCATGGTGATAGCAGATGGTAAAAACTGACCCAAAATAGTATTCTTTTTGTTGTTGTTGAAAGAAATGGATACAGTGGGCTTGAGAGCCATTTTTGTGTAGTGGCTAAGGCACCAGGATAGGAACTGTGAGACCATGAATTCTAGTTCTGCCTCAAATCTGAAGTCAGTTGGGTGGCTTTGGGCCTGTCTTTCTTGGTCAGCCTCGTAAAGTAGTCCAAATAAGAAGCACACCAAGAAATACTAGCTGTATTTTATTGTAAGGTTATTTTAATCTTGCAAGCCTGGAAATCTTTTTCTCCTCCATTATCTTTATAGCCAAAGAAGCTAGGAAGGGTCCTTCCTGTGATTTGCTATGTCCACATTCCTTCTGTGTCTAAGGTACTTGCTGTCCAACCATTTCCCTGGTTGCGGGTCTTTTCCCTGTCCCTCAAGATTACTTCCACATACAATAACATTACACTCTCATAATACTATTACACTCTCTTTAAGTCCTGCAAAGAAAGACTGGCAAGCTACTTCTGAACTCTTTCCAATAAAATTGCAGGGACTTGTCTAGGCAATTGCCAGGAGTCAACAACATTTAAAAGGCACGAACATACATGCTGGGTTTTGGAACTTTATGAAGACCTTCAATTTGAGACATTTGGGGTATACCAATAGCAATAGCATTAGACTTATATACCACTTCACAGTGCTTTATAGTGTTTTACAGAGTCAGCATATTGCCCTCAACAAACTGGTCCCTCATTTTATCAACCTTGGAGTGATGGAAGGCTGAGTCAACCTTGAGCCTGGTGAGGATCAAACTGTCGAACTGCTGGCAGCCAGCAGTCAGCAGAAGTAGCCTGCAGTACTGCATTCTAACCACTGTGCCACCACAGCTCTTCACTGTGGTAAATTGGAAAATCATTTGTACATACTATATGAAAATATAAGGTGAAGTTAGTCCTGGGATGCGTTAGTGGCCAATATTTCTTGGAACATTTTAAAAGATTTTTAGATGTTCAGTCAAAAGTTACAAAACAAAAATTGCATTCCATAAGGTGACACCACAAGGAATATACGTCTCTATCTTGATATCAAATCAACATAATGTGTGACATCCTGCCATTGCTTTCTCTGTTTTCTTATCTTTCATTTCTAGCAGCTAATCAAGAAACATGAAGAGTGTTGCTATCTCATTGCACATCATGCCATGCCTTGTCTGTACACAGGCAGTAGAATGAGGTGATAATTGAACTGGAAATAATTGAATTACAGCCCTTGAAAGGATTGTATCGTTTCAGCTTTGGTAGCTGGGGCTGTAGCAGTCAAATAAACACCTGACAGGGACCTGGTTAGGATGGAACAGATGTCTTGATGTTTTTTAAAAAAATATGCAAATAATGTGCAAATGCAAATAAGGAAACAGTGTACCCCACACCTCAGAGCAAAGTGGTATAATTGGTTCTTCTTGCTTTAAGAATCTGCCATCTTGATTTTGTTCATGTTTTAAATGTATTACAAGTTTTAAATGTATTACAAGAAAGACAGCAGGAGGGGATATCAGTTGCGTCAGCTCCGTATATTGTAGAAAATCTGCTTCTGCCATAAGAATGAAAAATTATTGTGCCTCAAATCTTCCTTAATGTGAAGGAAGTTCAATTTGACCAATAAGCTTGTCTTTTGTCTCTGGTTTTCACAAAACTATGGATTCTCACCACTGTAATTTCTAAGTAGGCATCCTCACTTGGAACTACTCCAGCTTCAGGTGATAAGATTGAAAGCTACTTGGTCATTACCTGATAAAATGAATTACCTAATAAAAATTTAAAAATGTTCAACGTGTTTGTGTTTCTGAATCAGTAATTTAATTGGAAAATTGAATGGTTAAAATTCAATAAAACGATGAACTGAATAGCAAGTAGAGAACAAGAATCCTGTAGATTAAAAGTGTTTCCAATGATACTGTGTTGTGACTGCATATATTGGTATGCAGCAACACATAGGTATATCTCTCATGCCATGTATTTATGTGAAGGTATGAATGTTTATATATGAAAGGTGGATTGTATAAGAGATCCACTCAGTGTAAGCTTTAGAGGCTGTTAAGGTAAAATGCCAAACTGCTTTATTCATATAAGAAAAAATGTTCATTGTTGTTCCTAATATTAAGCATACAAGTTCCATGATGCATCACTGCATATTCCCCTCCCACTAAGTATAAAAGGTACTGATTTCTGGTTTTTCCCTCTCTCTCCTCCCTCTCCTAAAAGAATGATGTACCTAAGAGAAAACATAGACATGATGTAAGTTTATATTTCATCAATAAAAGGATTATTCTGATCATAAATATTTTTGAAGATTAATTTTGGCTAGATCCATTAAAAGTTATCAACAGAGGCAGGACATTCATTCTGGAAAAAATCTACTTCTGCATTGGACAAATTTCAGGATTCAGATCTTTAAGAAGACTTAGGGAGGAATTGCTTGTTTTGAAACAAAATATGGTTCCCCACATGTAATGAATAGGATGAAGCAATGCCTGATAAATAAGCAGGCATGGTAAGAGTTCCAAACTCAGACAGGCCAAATCTTGTAAAAAATTATAAAAGAGAATTGGAAATGTGGAACATTAGACCATCACATACATAAAGTATTGCATATGATAGGTATCCCATCTTGATTCTACTGGAACTCTGAGCTGGTTAGAGTTTGAGTTGGCTAGGTATGTATGCGTAAGTCTATATGTGCACACTTGTATGAATGAATGAATGAATGAATGAATGAGTGAATAAAGTTCTTCATTCACAAAGAGAACAATAAAACTTTTAATTAGCAGTTCTTTCTACATGCATTGAATCTCTGCATAACAGATAAACAGCATAAGATGGATTATAAAAACTGCCTACTAAGATGTGTGAGAGCTTGACACAGAGTATATTATATTAATCCAAACTGGATGTGAGCAAAGCCTACTTGATAGTACCTCATCTAGTTTCACTAAAATGGATGAAAATGGCAATCGGTACAATGACAGCTAGACAATAATATGTGGGGATAAGGATGGGAATGATACAGTCCTAGTCAATTATTAATAGGTCATCTAGAAGTCAGGGATGCCCCACCTATAGCATGTGCCTATAAATTAAGCATGTGCAACATATGGGATTGCAGAAGTTGTTGAACGTCCATCTGTTCCAGTCACCATGGTCAGTGATAAAGGGTGACACATTGTTAATCTGTGATCCATATAATTAGAATAAAATATTTGATGAATTTAGAGAGCTTAATCTATACTATAGTACTATAGCTATAGTACAGATTATTTATTAATTAGATTTATATCCCACCTTTTGTCCTGGTGCTCAAGGAGGTAGCATTCCCTTATCCTAACAACAACCCTGTGAAGTAAGTTGGACTGAGAGAGAGTGAGTTCCCCAATGAGCTTCTGTGGTTGAGAATGGAATTCATCCAGATTGTCCTGTGTCATATTAACTATACTGTCTTGGTTTAGACACTATACATTGAAAAGTATATAGTGAAATACTTTCCATTGTGCCTCACTGTATTGTACAATACTGTACAGTTATGCAGCCTGCCTTGTTAAAACTAAAGTAGATGCCAGTCCCATTCACCCATGCACCTATTGTATAAAAAGAAGCATTGTTGTCCAAAAAATAATATGAATGTTACAAGGTGATCTCTACATTCTTTTCTTCATTCATTAATGTACATTGAAACTCATTATTCTCTCCTGTTTTCTATAGATGGGATCCACAGTGTTGCTGCCCAATGCATGCTTCAGGTGACTATTATCACAGATGAGATGCTGACCAACAGTATCACTTTGCGGCTGGAGAACATGTCCCAAGAACGCTTCCTTTCACCACTGCTGGCTCTCTTTCTTGAAGGAGTAGCAACTGTGCTATCTGCTCCCCGTGATCATGTTGTCCTTTTCAACATCCAGAATGACACAGATGTTCAGGCTGCCCAAATCCTGAATGTTAGTCTGTCAGTACAATTGCCTGATAGAGTCCAGGGAAGCCATTACATTCCTTCAGAAGACCTCCAAGAACGACTGTACCTCAACCGGACCCTCTTGGCTGCTATTTCAGAGCAGAGGGTCTTGCCTTTCGATGATAACATTTGTTTGCGGGAGCCCTGTGAGAATTATATGCGCTGTGTCTCAGTGTTGAAGTTTGACAGCTCAGCACCCTTCATTTCCTCCAACACTATACTTTTCCGTCCTATCCACCCTGTCAATGGTCTGCGTTGCCGTTGCCCATTGGGTTTTACTGGTGATTATTGCGAAACTGAGATTGATCTTTGCTACTCTAATCCATGTGGAAATAATGGACATTGCCAAAGCCGGGAAGGAGGATATACTTGTGAGTGCCAAGAGGGCTACACTGGTAAGTATTGATTTGGGAGGGGGGGAATCAGCCAAGGCAGGATCCCTCAAAAGGGAGCCGCTTAGTAATCATTGGAAGCTGTTATCTTTGTTCTTTGATAAATCCCAGTGCCAACATTCTACCTGGAATCATTGTAATCCTTTTCTCCAAGAGTGTTTTATTGTTCAAAATGACTTTTATAATTAATTTATGCTTGTTAGGTAAGAGGGATTAGAATGCTGAAAGAGAAGAGATTTCAGACTTGGAAAGAGAAAATAGAAGAGTTACTTCTATTGCCCTAACAGCTTATCCTAGCCTTTCCCAGTAACACAATTTAGGTAACCACAATTCCCATCATCTTTAGATAGTATCCAACGCTAAGAAAAGGCAGCTGGGTGCTGCTCAGATGTAAGACTAACTGCTATAAGTTTTATGCAGGATGGCTAGTGCCAAAGACTTGTTGAAGTTGTCACCCAAAACTTCTAGAAGGCCTCAAATAACCTGTTATTGCTATAAATCAGGAGTGTCAAACTCAAGGCCTGGGGCCAGATATGGTCTGTGGGGTACTTAGATCTGGCCCATGGGGCTGCCCTGGAAATAGGAGAAGACTGGCCCACGGTGCCTCTGCTAGCAAAAATGAAGCTCATGAGAGCCGTGCACAGCCCTCCCGAGCTCCGTTTTAGCTGGCAGAAGGTTGTAGGAGGCCATTGCAGCCAAAAACAGAGCTTGGGAGCCTGTATTTGCTGGCAGAGTGCTCGGGCCACCACAGCCTCCCCCAACACAAGTGATGTCATGTTGGCCATGCCCACCCCGGCCCCCTGAGGTCAAATACAACCCTGATGCAGCCCTCAGTGAAATAGAGTTTGATACCTCTGCTATAAATGATTTCTTATAGCTGAAGGTTTGAGGGGCTAAGAACATCTTCTGCTAGGAAGTCAGTTATAATCCACAAAAGCCTGAAAGATGGCCTTGTTTGGACTTTTATCCTATCCTGCTTTTATCCTATCCTACTTTTATCCTATCCTGCTAATCCTATATTTAGGATTCAATATAGATTAGAATCTGAGAAATATGGAAAAATGTTCCTGCAAGACATTTCCTGGGTATAGGTTCCATGTGTAGTACTTCTGTTTTACAAGTCTAGTGGGACATATATACAGGTAGTCCTTCACTTACAATTTAGTGACCACTCAAAATTAATATGGCACTGAAAAAAAGGACTTATGTCCATTTTTCACACTTATGTCTGTTGCAGCGTCCCCATGGTCACGTGATGAAAATTAGGATGCTAGGCAACTGGTTCATATTTACAAGCCTAGTCTTGCAACTGGTTCATATTTATGACGGTTGCAGTGTCCTGAAGCCACGTGATTCCCTTTTGTAACTTTCTGAAAAGCAAAGTCAATGGGGAAGCCAGATTCATTTAACAACCAGGTTACTAATTTAACAACTGCAATAATTCACCTAACCACTGTGGCAAGAAAAGTTGTAAAATGGGGCAAAACTCACTTAATAAATCTCTCATTTAGCAGCATAAATTTTGGATTCAATCGAGGACTGCCTGTCATTTATAAATTTCAGAAGTATCTTTTCCAGAATGAATATAAGGACATCTGTTGTTGAGTTAACTCACCCATCCCCCAGCATGTATATCAGTTTATCACCCTGGCATTAATTCTCTCCATCAAAAATGTTTTTAAAAATCTCTTCCATGCTAATCATCTGGATTGCAATCTTCACCACCCTCATGGCTTCACTCATTAAGTAATGACTTTCCCCAAGTGCTTTTCAAGCCTCTTAACCAAATCTCCATCAAACCATCTGATGACCAATGGAATTTTCCTAGCATTGTCTGCTCTGAATAACTGTAGGACAACAGACCCCTAAATCCCACACTGTAGTTTGTCCTGAATTAGGTTGGATTCTGCTTTCTATTTAGCAGCCTCAAGATATTAGTGGAACTAATCAGCCAACTGTTAATGTCAAAATATCACCTCATATAATCCACCGCAGTATGATTGACTGTAGTGAAAACAGTCCAGAAAGTTATATATAAAATAAAAGTTAGAGCTAAGGTACTTTTAGTATAGAAAATGTGCTTATTATGTTAGGTCGCTTAGACAAATATTTATTAGGGGTAATATAAAACAAAATCTCTGCATGGGTAACTTGTATAGAAAGACAAAAGAATTGAAATAGACACATACCAAAACTGTATGATATACAGGTATTTTTCATATATTTTTAAAATGATTTGCTGAGAATTTAGTATGAAAAAAGATTTTTTATGAATTCTTATGAATTCATGTGGCATGATCTAGAACCAATTTTCATCAGTCTGTGCCAGTGATTCATTTCTGCTAAAAACTTTCCATAAGTTCATTCTTACTGAAGAATATATGGCAATGTGGAAATGCAAATTAGAAAAGTGTAGCAGGTTCTGTGTATAATCCATTTTTAATACCATCAATAAAATAAATCAATTGATTGTTTTGGAATAGGAGAATGAGGCAAAGGAAGACCCAGAAGATACTCTATCTATTTGAATCAAGGAGAATTACAAAAAAACATCAGAGGATTGTGTTTGTTTCATTCCTGGTTATAGAGTAGAATAGAGCAGAGTAGGATAGAGAAGTAGTACCCCTTCTTTTTAGGGAAAAAATAATGCCTGGCATCTCCTATCCAACACACCTTGGTATTCTTTATTCTTGGCTGACAATTTTCCAATTGTTCCTTTAATCAACTACTATGGCTTTGACACAATTTTGTTAAGTTTCTCTGGAAACATGAACAGGATATTGTAAATCGTAATGTATAGTTTTACTCCAGGTTAAAAACTAAAACTAAACTAAAATTAGATTGTGGACATTGGAGAATTCAGCAGCAAAGGTGTAATTTTGATGGACTAGTTAATTCATTTATCTATGGTCATTTCCCTACTCATACCCTTCCTCCCTGTCCCTTAGTTATTTTTCTAATAATAAAACATGCTTGCTATTTGTTAAATAATAGCAAACTAAAATCCAGAACTACTAAAAACTATATATGATATCAGTGTGGCCATTAGTGAGTTTTAGGTAGTATTCATTTCACTAATGAAATTTCCTAAAGCTATTACAATGGATACCATTGCATCCATATCACTACAGCTAATGTTAATCGAAACTCACAGGGGGCTTCAAAATTTTTAATCCTTTTTAAAAATAAATTTTGTTAAGCTTTCAAATTTTAAAAACATAAAATAAAACTTTATATATGTTGATAACAATGTACAAAATTTTTAATCCTAACCAGGTACCATCACTCTACTTAATACTGAAAATTATATTACAAGAATGTTAATGTTAGCAGCATATTGACTGATAATTCACGTTGCGTAGAGTGACACTGGTGAAACAATCCATACCTTCTGTAGTCTACATATGGTCTTAAAATTTCTTAAGTTTTAGAGGAATTGGTTTTGTAGCAGTCTGTATAGATGACACAGCCTTGTGTCAGCAGGAGCATCCCTGAAAGTTGTGTGTTTTTCATAGACAGACTCCCTAGAAAAAGGAATTCTTGTTGAGGTATGTTCTAGGAAATGCAGGTCCCTATAGCCAAATGCCTGGGAGGAAGGCTATTTCTGTGTTTAGTGCTTATGGTGAATGCTGAGGATAGAGGCTGGGAAAGAGGAGCAATGAGAGTTGGTTGCCCTGTGTACATCTATTTCTACTCTTTTCTCCTTTTTGGGCTGCAATATTGGCTCTCCCGTGCAGGTAGAGGAGGAAGGGGGAGGCAGACGGCATGGTGGGGAGATGGAATAGGGGCTTTGTCTGCTCAAGATTGGGGAGGGGCACTCTGGGAGAATATTTGTTTCCTTGGCAACCAAAGCTGGTCACTAGGGTAAAGAATCAAAAAGAGACTGGGAATAAATCTTCTATTCAAAAAAAGATCTTGATGAAAATGTGTGTGTATGTGTGCGCACACACAGATGTGTATGCATGGCAGGGGTATGTGATACATATAAAGGAATGAGGAATAAACTGGGGTAATGGAGAAGGGAAACCCTTTGATTAGGTAAGGGGAAAGAGCAGAAAGAATGAGAATATGAGAAGAGAAGAAGACACAGACATATTTTTAAATCATGAGTTTAGTGGACATATAGCTCAGTGGTGGGATTCAAACATTTTTACCACTGGTTCGGTGGGCCTGGCTTGGTGGGCACGCGTGTGCACTCACTTTGCGTGCGCGCATGCGCCAAACCCACACTTGGCGCAGGTGCAAAGGCGTTCCAACTCACTTCCTGCAAGCCTGCACTCTCCCGGTTGCTTCAGTAGCTGCCGCACAGCACTCTGCTGTGCTGCGCAAAGCAGCTGTGCTTCAAAAGCAGGGATACAGGTGAGTATGGGAGCCCGAGTGGGCGGATGGGCCCAACAGCAGAGTGGCAGAGAGAACTGGTTCGGTCTCCGCTGCTCATCGGCGCTACCAGCTCGGCAGAACCAGGCCGAACCAGTAGAATACCACCACTGATACAGCTACTAAAATGCCACGGGCACCTGAATCCTTACAAATCTGCACACTTTCTGTAGCCATATTTCTCGCTCCACATTCTGAAGAGTTTGATTTCAGAACGTACAGCAATCAAAATTGTGTCACATTGCCATGACTGCCACGCACCATCTTACAAACTTCTTGGGAGCATCTCTTAGATCAGGGGCTCTCAAACATTTCCAGGTTACAAAATCTAGAGTAAAACCAATGAGTAAATAATAAATAAATCCTGGAGCCCCCAATCAAGATGCAAACTCTAATGATAGAAAATTGGCTGTCTTCAAACAATATTTCCCCCCTCTTAGACATGGAATGGTGTTTCATGAAACATGCTGGGCTTCCATGAAACATAGTGTGAAGAAACATCTTTTATGTGATTCATAATCTTCCATATCTCAGTGTGTTAATACACTGAATATACTTCCAAGTTGGTTTGGATTTGGGCAACAGTATGTTGGCTTGCAAGATACTCTCTAGGTTAGAGACTCTAACTTGCATGAACATACTTGGAGTAAAACTGCATGTGGCATACTGGCCAGAATGTACAAAATTGACCTATACTGTTCATGCTATAACAGGAAATGTTGCATGTGTTATAGGTATAGTTAGGTCTGATAACTTAGTCTGCACTTTCTCCATCTTACTAAAACATTATGTGAAAGTCTTGCTTTACCAGAGCGATGACCAGTGGCACAGGTCAATATCTATGGGCCCATATGGAAGTGGTCACAATGTGTAGAATATTGAGATTTGGATTATAAAGGGCATTAATTATAAAAAGTATTAAAAGTTTATAAATGAAATGAAAGAAAAATAAATATGTGTCCAAATGTATCTAAAAGGAGGGGAAACAGGAAGAGTAGAACAGACTTGAATGAAGATTGTCTGATTTAATGGAATGGGGTTGATTAATATTTGTAGGAAATATTAATGCTAGTGAAGTTTTGACTGCGAATGAAATGTACAATGAAATCTATTTTGATGATAATTTGAAATTTTTTTGTTTATTCCCCCCAATTCTGTTTGGTTTTATGTTCTTATAATATTTTAAATTTTGCATGCCATCTTGAGTCCTTTTTAGTTGGGCTCTTATTAATATAATGAATTATTAATAATTATTAAGTATTAATATGTTTAATCCATGCATATGGCAAGGGAATTAGTATACATCTAAATGCAAAGTTCAATGTATGTTTGTAGTTACATTAGTGAATTATTGGTTGGGAACTGCATATATATTTTTAAAATAAAAATAATGCTTTTCTGTTGACTGAGAACCGGAATGATTTGTGGTGAATATTAGATCGGAAAATTAATGTAACAAAGAGCAACGTAGTTGTATTTGGCAAGGAAAGGGAGTAAACAATTACTTTACATGTTAAACATAAATGGTAAAAATTAGAGCAATTAGACAAATTGAATCTTGGTGTTGTGATTACTAAAGAAATGGAAGAAATGGATGGGGAAAAAATCAATATGGGTAAATGCTGTTGCAACAGTACAGAGGTCTTGTGTAGTCTCTTGTACTAAATGAATGTTTGTCAAAGGGGTGTAAAGGGCTGTAAAAGAGTTCCTTTGCCCAATTTGTTACATGTAAATGAGTTTTGGGTGTGTCAGGGAAAACACGAAAGAGTGCTTTTATATTAGAACTGAAGGGAAGAGGAACTCAAGAAGTGTGCATGGTAAACAAAAAGCGATAGGGTCAAGACTTGTGGACTGAATACAAAAAGAATGACCGGTAGGGGAAAGTACATTGAGGTGTTTTGTTTGTATACAGTGAATGAAAGAAAACTGAATATGAAAACAAATATAGGAATGCACAGTGAATGGGTTGAAAAGAAGGGAACGACTGAGAATGAAGTTAAATGGGTTAAATCCTGAAAAATTGAGAGGTGAGTAGTTTAAAGGTTTAAGGAATAAAAGGTGATATACGGTGTGGCAAACGAACATGATAGGAAGAGGAATAGTTTGCAGAAAGGCATAGAGAAGTATAGTGAACAATGTTGGTATAAACTTGTTTAGAAAAGTTTCCTTTTCTCAACTCATGGCTTTAATTTCTTTGGTTTACTATTTCTTAGTATAGTACTTTTTAGTATTTTTATTTGGTATGAGATTATATCATCTCTTTACCACCACCACAACTCTGTGAGGTAGTTTCTGCTGAGGGCCTGATTGGCCTACAGTCACACACTAGGCATCCATGGCTGAGGATGGACCAAAATGGCCCAGCCTCTGAAATTTCCATGCCACACTAGTTCTCTCCTTACTCCTTTGCTGTGTTCTGCATAATGTTGCTTACTCTGAAAAAGAAGAGAGGATAGGAATGTATGTTCTATGGTAAATTGGAATTCCATGGAAACCAAAGTTCCAACTTTGACTTGGAGAAGGATTTTTTAAAAAATTGGACAGATTTTGATCTTGATCTTGCCTTTCCTTCAAGAGCTGGAGATAGCATACATATCCCTTCTTCTCCATTTCTCCCTCCACAACTATCCTGTTTGAGCTTAAAAATAATCACTGTCTCAATATCAGTGAGCTTCTGTGGCTGTGTCTAAATTTGAATCTGGCTCTCTCGATCCTACGGTAGTCTAGTACAGTAGTTTTACTACCGTAATATATTACTCACTGGAATTTTGCTCTAGACTGGAACCCTCTGCCACTTCTTTTGTCTCTGTCTCCTTCTCCCTATCTTCTATTTGGTAATATAGTTTTCACATATATCAAATTATTTGCATTATTATATACGAGACATGCAAAAATGCATTTCATGTGTCTCATCTACTTTAGCTCTTATTACAGAGTAACAAGCATGCTTTTGGCATAAGCCTGCTAGCTAACATTATGTTATTAAAGCAAACACCTGCTTCTCACTTAAGAGCATAATTATGGCATGTGTACGGATAATGAGGTATCATTTAACCCTATGTCCAAGGCCTCATAAATGCTTTGGTTTGCTGAATGCAACTGAAGAAAATAGCTCAGAAATTTCTCAGAGTTAGGTAACTTACATTTGTTAAATGTAATACATTTATTTATAATTTATTTTAGTTGGTGCTTCAGAAACTAATCCTAAATCATAGTTGGGCCATATGTGAAGGTGAACTTTTCAATATTAATTTGTGATGTTGTTTCACCTTGCATTACTAACATCTCTAACTTGGGTGTGTAAAATGGGATCAACATTGCAGGAAAAATTCTATATATTTTTATAAATTACTTTTCATAATTATTATGGTCAAGAGACTTATATGAAGATTGTATTGAGGAGAAAGGCCAAGAATGTAGGCCAGGTTTAGCTACAAATTCATTTTATAACAACTATCCAATCCTTCCCTTTCCTGTCCTATTTCTGCATATGTCAGAGACAGAATATGGCCAGAGGAATTATTGTACTTTGTAATATGGTCTCAACATGAATTCCTGTTATTATGTACATTTATAGCAGCCCCATTTTTCCCTAGGGAGAAATTCAAACCTGTCCTGCAGTTTCCTAAGTGACTTCAGGATAACATAGAAATAAGTTTCTATTAAATTACCTCACAAGCCAGACGGGGATGCGTACAGTCCAGCAGCAAAATGGTGTGTCTGCAGCCTATCAAATTATTTCTTCCCATATCCAAAAATCTTTAGAACAGCTTCTTGAAACTCCCTTTAAGGCTTCTTTCCAGTTCAAATTACACTTCAAGGAAGTTTCATAATTTTGTCTGGAGGCCCAAGGACATTTCTATATGATTAGATTCTACTAATTTTCATAGAACAAGTGATGGTAAATATCTTCTAGATCAAAACATCACTCTGCTAAACATCTAATTCTCGCAGTTCTGTCTAATGTGCATTTATATCAATCTATAAAGTGTAGCTTAGTATCTATCTATCTATCTATCTATCTATCTATCTATCTATCTATCTATTTTACTTCCTCCATTTATTGGTATTATTATTATGGTCCATTGCACAGTCAGCCAGATGTTCAGTCTGGATTTGGCATTTTTATCCACCAATCAAGTCCTTCCCAGAGATCTGGGATAGACAGATGTTGATGTTGATGTTGATTAGAGCTATTGTTGCAGGATGTAAATTATTCTGACTAAAGCTGCCTTTCGCAATTGACTGATGTGAATTTGACAATGTTGATGGTGTTCAAGTGATGCTCCAGTTGTTTTGGGATTGCTCCCAAGACACTTGTAACTGTTGGGACTACCTTTGTTTATTTTGCCAAAGTTGTTCTACCTCTATTTGTCTTTTGTTCTCTTCTGAGTTCCTTCTCTTTTATTCTGCTGTCTCCAGGTACTGCCACGTCCATTTTTGGTCTTTCTTATTGGCAGTTGTTAAATCTGGTGTGTTATGTGGCAGATGCCTTTCTGTTTGAATTCTAAAGTCCCAGACCACTTTAGCTTCTTCAATTTCTATTACTTTCTCTATTTTATGGTACCACCAGTTCTTGCTTGAAGGCAAATGATATTTATTACTATTTATATTTATAAATGATATTTATTACTATTATTATTATTTTCTCTGTTGCCTTGCAACACTGAGTGCTTCTGTACCACAGACAAATTCCGTATGTATTTAATCACACATGGCCAAATAAAGCATTCAATTCAATTCAATAACAAAAAGATATTCAAATTTCAGGTTTCTGAATTTCAAATTTCTGATTCTTAGAGTTATGCAGTTATTTGAGAATGATTCAGAAAAACTGTTTCAGAATGTACAGGAGTGTAAACAAACTGTCTGTGAATGATTAAAGCACTCACAACTCAGGGGGATTCAAATATTGTTGCCACTGGTTTGGTGGGTGTGGCTTGGTGGGCGCACTTTGCACGCATGCACACACTTTGTGCAGGTGCAGAGGTGTTCTAACTTGCCTCCTGCAAGCCTGCACAATCCCGTTTGCTTCAGCAGCTGCCGCGCGGCACTGTTCTGTGTCGCGCAAAGCAGCTGCGCTTCAAATTCAGCAGATAAAGGTGAGTATGGGAGCCCAGGCGGGTGGGTGGGCCCAACAGCAGAGTGGTGGAGAGAACCGGTTCGACCTCTGCTACTCATCTCTCCTACCGGCTCGCCAGAACTGGGCTGGACCGGTCGAATACCACCACTGCCACAACTTTTTCTAAGGTCAAATGACCAAGAGGGCTGTAGAAGACTGCCTCCAATGGCTCTAATAAATTGGGCAGTTATTCTACATTAGTACTTTCATACATCCCAAAGGACTTTTTCCAGATCACATCTGAAGCATTACACAGCCCTATTGGTCTTACTACACCTATAGTCATGTTATGAGATCTAACTGGTCAATTTTTAAAAGCGTAACATACCTTTTTAAACACTCAAATGCAGTCAAACATTTGGTTTTTGTTTCATCCACTTTGAACTATACAGCTTCTTCAAAAAGTAGAATTTGTCTCTCAACATTCAGAGCTTTGATATGTAATAATGCTGGGCCCTTTTCTATCTGCTACCAAATCGTGCTATTCATAATGATTAATACTGCATTCACACCATTTTAGTTGTCCATATTGATTTTTTTTAAGAAACCTTTGGGTAGTTGGAGATTTACATCCATGTGAATCTGCTGTAAGGTTTTTAACATGTTTTGCCACAACCATGGAGCAGGACTTTTAATAAGAGAAAGAAGAGAAAGAAAGATCAGTTACAAAGAAGGAAACTCATTTACTTAGAATTTGTTCTAATCCAAAAAATTGCAACTTGCAAAATTATATTTTTATTTTTAAAAATGATACACTTATTAAAAACCGAAATCAAAATTAGATTGTTGGGATAGAACCCATAATGTTGCTCAGATGATTAGGACCAAGTCTCCCCTAATACATTATATTATTATTCTGGCTAGATTTATAGAAAAGCAGTGACTTGAAATCTGAACTGTTGAAAACTTACAATCTTCGTTTTTGAGGTATTGGCAGAGAATTGGATACATGCATTTAGTTTGCCTTGCAGTTACTTAGGACAAAGCATCTTGAAAATCTGACTCTTTGCAACCCCAGGGACCATAGCATGCCAGGCTCCCTTGATTGGGAATAATTATAATTAAAAGTCTGGATTCTGGAACATTCAAATAGAGGGATGTTTGTATAAAATAGGTCAGGTGGCTAAGCTAGTTAGCTTCCAATCTATCTTAATGAAACTGTTGTTGTCCGAAACCAGTAATTAAAACAAAAATGAGAGAGGAGGGAAACTAATGTTGGCAATCTGGTTTAGGATTCAGAAGCAATCTTTGAAGGTAATGAAAAATAAACAAGGAAATCTGAAAACAAGACTGAAAGGAAGGGTATAAGACAAAAAGCTGGTGGGGAGAAAAACATGTTTGGGTTTCAACTATTTAATTTCAACGAATCTCAGTTTTAGTTACTTGAAATTTACAACAAATGAATACAAAAGTTTTAAAATCAGAACTCGGGTCTTCTTTGTTTCCAATACAAGAACATTCGGTATACAAACTTTTGAGAAAAAGTGGTATAAAATTATCAGCTTAGTTTATTTGTATCCATTAAAGGCTATTCCTGGTAAATGCAGCTTTGCTTTTTCAACTTGCAGTCTTCTCCAAATGCTACCCATTTACTCTGGAAATTGAGAAATGAACAACAGAGAGAGTTAAAGTAATAAAAATATTCACATAAATCTGCCTGAAATCACTCCTTCAGATTGCTAATAATACAGGGAACAGATTTGCTTGCTTATAACACTTTGGAAGTGAATATCATTTTGTTGAAGACATCCCATTGTTAAGCAGCTTCCATTATTAAGAAAAGCAACTGCATGCATATTGATAGAATATATCAAAGACATTTGCCACATTAAACCTTTTGATTAGTCACATTTTTCACTGAAGCAAATTGAACAGTAAACTCTGGAGAATCAGACTTGTTAGGGCTAGGCTTTCTAATCAAGTTTTAATTGAGCTTGCACAAACATCCAAATGGTTTATACGACGTGACCAGAGATTTTCTGAGATTGCTTTTGGGTTTCAGTGCTAAAATGATAACTTGGATTATTTGACTATTTATCTGTGTCAAATATTTTTGCTTTAATTGGTGGGAAATCCTAAAACTGGTATCTGAGAACAAAGTAGCCACTGATATTGCACTGCTAATTTTCAGCGTTATGTTATAGAAGATCTTAAGAACTTGAACATCATTTTAAAAGGGGCCAGTGCTTAATATCATGGGAGTGTATGAGTGTTCATATATTTTTAGTCTTTCTGCTTATGCAGAGCAATCAGAAAGAATAGTCAGGCATCTTAAATTAAATTAATTTCTGATGAGTCTCACAAATAAGAAAAATCAAAACTATAACAGCATCAAAACAGATAATAGAAAAGAACAGCTGAATAGCATAAAACTAGGCTTTAAGGGTCTTGGGAAAACAAAATATTTTCTCTTGGCTTTGAAAAGAGGGGAGAAGATAGTTATTGAGTCAATATGGTGACATCTGCTTCTTTGAGGAAAAAGTTGTGCCCTCAGTCTTAAAGGAGACTGTGGGATGCCCTCAATATGCTACTTATGATTCCAAAGATTCTAGACAATTTCCATCCAGCCTCCAACCATTCCCTTTTAGGAAAGGTTGTGGAGAAGGTGATGCTCCAGAAGATCTTTGAGGAGGTGGATTATCTGAACCCATTTCAATTGGTTTTCAGGCTGGATCACAGTATGGAGACAAACCTGGGTGTTCTTTTTGATGACTTGTGGTGGAGCCAGGATGAGGGTACTGCATTTTTCTTTGTGCTCCTTGATGTCTTTAATAATGTTAATTATGATATCCTTCTGCACTGGCTGCAAGTTGTTTTGGAGGGGCACCATTTTGCAGTGTTTCTTCTTTTTTTGTGTCTGGTTCCAGATGTTAACATGGAGGAGAGATGAAGCCTACAGCCTTCTACTGACAGGGTACCACAAGGGTCAAAATTCTTACCCCTTCTGTTTAACATGTACACGGATGACCTTTGGGTCACGTATTATCATAACAATGACGACATCCAATAATACATCTCAATCCCAGATTGACTAAATGATGCCATTGAAGTCACGTCTCAGTGTCTAGAGCAGCCGTGGGCAAACTACAGCCTGGGGGCCAGATCCGGCCCGTTCGGCTGTTCTATCCGGCCCGCGGAGCCGAAAGAGCGGAGGGTTCTCTTGCTCTCCCAGAAGGCTACATGAAGTAATCTAACTTTGAATTTATATTAGTTCACACAAACACTCCATCCATGCTTTTGTTCCAGCCCTCCGGTCCAGTTTAAGAACCCATTGTGGCCCTCGAGTCAAAAAGTTTGCCCACCCCTGGTCTAGAGCCTCTGCATGTCTGGATGAGGAGGAACAGATTCAGGTTCAATCTTGACAAGACTGAGTAGTTGCAAATATTTGGATCATCTAGGTCTGAGGATGTTCATTATTGATCTTGTATGGGATTGCATTTCACCACTCAAGATTGGTATGCAACTTGGTTATACTACAATGGACAGCTTCTGTTCAAAGAGCAGGTGGTAGCTGTGGCCAAGTGGAACTTTGCACAGGTGTACCCAATACGCCACTGGCAACTTTTCCTAAACCTGAAGGCTTTTAGGCAGTCACTCACGCCTAAACTAATCCTCACAAATAGATTACTGTAATGTGCTCTACTTGGAATTGTCCTTGAAGATCACTTGGAAGTCCAGAATGCAACAACCTGGATAGTATGGGGCATGCTTCATTATTTCTGTGTGATCACACTGTTCTGTGAGCTGCACTGGTTATCAGATGGCTTCTGGGAGCAATTCAAGGTGCTGGTTATCATCTATAAAATTCTTCATGGCATAGAGCCTTTTTTTCTTTGCACTTCTCTGTGGTTGTTTTTGCCTACCCAGTGTGATCAGGGAGAGTGGGTGGGCTGCTCCATGCCTTATTAATTAAGCAATATCATAATGTAGGGCTCAGAAAGTGTGGCTGCCTTCTGGAATGATACTCATTCAGATATCCAAATGGGTCTCACTCTGATGATGTTCAGGAAGATGGGCTATTCTTCCAGGGTGTGGATAGAGTTAAGCCCCTGCTGCATGATATGCCTGTGGTTTTACTATATGTTGTTTTGACAGCGTCTCATGATTTCCTTTTATGTTTTGCATTTTTTTTAGTTTTAATTTGTAATCCCCTCAGAGTCTTATAGCCTATAAATGATATAAATACTGCTAGTAGTATATATAATTCTAACACCAAATCCAAATGCTATGCTTCAGATATATTTGTGGGAAGAAATTCAGCTGGGTTTGGAGTGGCTTTGAAAGTTAACAAATGTTGAGAATTATGAAGAAGACAGCTGGAGAATATGTATGTTCGTTGATAGATACTCTTTGCTTCTGCTACAGGAGAGAACTGTGAAGTGAATTCCCGGTTGGGCCGCTGTACCCCTGGTGTCTGCAAGAATGGTGGCACCTGTGTCAACCTGCTGGTGGGTGGTTTCAAATGTGACTGCCTTTCTGGAGACTATGAGAAGCCGTACTGTCAGATGAACACCCGGAGTTTCCCGGGCCATTCCTTCCTTACTTTTAAGGGGCTGCGCCAACGCTTCCATTTTACCATTGTTCTCACGTAAGTACTTGGCTTAGGGGGGAAGAAGAAGTCCAAGATACAGTAGTTTTGCACTTATATGTACTTTTATATGTGTATATGTACTTATATGTATTTTACACTTATATGTAAAATAATAATAGGTATATTATTTTGTCCTTCCTTAAATTTTTCTGACATTCTGTACTATGAGCCAGCAGGGTAACCCTCGTAACTATCCCTGTTTTTTAAAAAATCTATTTCATTTTCAAAAATTTTCAAAAATGGATACAATATGAAGTCCTGAGAAAAATATATTAAACATGAAATATAATTAGATGAGTATAAATGTTTAATGAATTTTCAAAATATAATGTTACAGAATTAAACATTTGCAAATGGTAAAAATTTTGGGGAAAATCCCCCCCTTTTTTGAAGCCAAATTAGATGGACTATAATTCCTTGGATAAGAGCCTTGGTGGTGCAGGCTGTTAAACGCCTAGCACTTAATTCCAGCTGCCTGCAATTAGTGCAGGCTCGAATCCCACCAGGCTCAAGGTTGACTCAGCCTTCCATCCTCTCGGGTAGGTAAATTGAGGACCCAAGATTGTTGGGGGCAATATGCTGACTTTGTAAAAATGCCACTTGGGGGGCCAAAAAAGCCCTAGTAATAAGTAGGCATATACAATGGAATGAAGGCTATTGCTGAGCGCATTGGGTTGTGCTCCAAAAAAATTGTAAGCCGCCCTGAGTATCCGGAGAAGGGCGGCATATAAATATGAATAAAATAAAATAAATAAATAAAATAAATAATATAATCACTTTCATTGAGAATAAGTTCTAAGTTTAAAAAAAAGTCCCATTGTGTCCAAATGGACCATCTTCTATTAAATGTGCTTAAAATTGTGGTCTTAAAAGTTTTGATAAAATATCTGTTTCATTTTCTGTGTGTTTTCTTCATGCTGTTGTTTTGGACAATTTAAAAAGACTTGAATATATGACCTTGATCTAGGCCAGGGGGTTAAACTGGCAACCGGATGCGTCACGCAGGCCACTCCCATCCCAGCTGCGCAAAGGTAAAAAAATGTGAAATGTCATGTGATAGCAACATGACGCCGCAAGTTTGACACCGAGTTCTAGACTCTTACCCACAACAGGAAGTAAACACTGATGGTGTTGCACTTGTATAGGTCCATCTCTGAATAAATGAGAACTATATATCTCCTCACTCCCAACAATTGCTGTCAATATTTGATTTGTGTGTGTTGAGAGCTACCAGAGTCATCTGGACCATATAAACCGCTTTGTTTCTTGGATCTGTTTTCTTCAATTTTTCAAACTCATTGTGCTACCTGTCGAATAGTCAAATGTCTTTTTCTTGCTATTTTAGCAATACTGTCAAGCTAGAAAGGAACTTTTACTAGAGGGACACCTAGCAAAATTTTTGGGGTTTGTGTATCTCATGTCTCATTCTGTCCTTTCAGTGTAAATGGGCATATAAGTACTGTATTTGTCCTAAGGATGTTATTTGCTTGAACTCCTCTGATGAGATTATGGAGCCTTCCCCACTTCCTGGCCTTTCCATCCATAATTATTCCTATCCCATCCTTTTTGTTAGCCTAGCACAAAGAAGCCAGCCAGCCAGCCAAAGCCTTTTTGTCCCCGGCGAAGGGTCAGTGATCTCCAGTTCTGCTCTGTATACTTGTCACACACTTTTTCCTCTGGGACTGTGTATGTGTGTATGTGGAGAGTGGGGATGGGGGGAAACTACCAAGTGCTGACAGTCTAAAACGAATCTACCCAGGAGAGCAATTCTGTGTGTGGTCACAAGGGAAAGGGAGATCTGCTTTGCTCAGATGGGAACTATATTTTTCAGCTCTGACAGGTTCACCATTCACTGTTTCTATGGGGGGTATCATTCCCCACCTCCTGCAGAAGGGGTTGCTCCTCCAATAACTCAGCCCCTTGGTAATCTGGGAGCACATTTTGGTTTGGGGAGGAAGAGCCTCCTGCATGGGGCTCTGTGCTGATTTCAGATACCATTGAAAAATAGATCTTGGTAAGAGACAAAACCAAGAATGGTTGATGCCTGATTTGAGAAACATTCTATTCTTGAATACAGGTAGGCCTCAACTTACAACAATTCATTTATTTGACCGTTCAAAGTTACAATGGCACTGAAAAAAGTGACTTATGACCATTTTTCACACTTATGACTGTGGCAGCAACCACATGGTTCCATGATCAAAATTCAGACACTTGGCAACTGATTCATATTTATGACGGTTGCACTGATTGGCCTTTTGCAACCTTCTGATGAGTAAAGTCAAAGGGGAAGACAGATTCATTTAACAACCATGTTACTAACTTAACAATTGCAGCAATTCACTTAACAACTGTGGCAAGAAAGGTCATAAAATGGGGCAAAACTCTCTTAACAAACATCTCACTTAATAACATAAATTTGAGGCTCAACTGTGGTCATAAATCGAGGATTGCCACTATAGTAATTCACATAGGGAGAGAATACATGCACGCACACACAAACAGTTTTACTATTGGATAATCAGTTATGAAGCGCATATTTTTCTCTCTCTCTTTTTTTTACCAACCTTATATGTGTTACAAATGTCTCTCTGTTCTTCACGTGGTAGATCAGAACAAAATACCCTTTAGCAACCTTAATAAAATAGAACATGCTGAGCAGGTGTAATTTCACATATTCCATTGAGATACTTAAGAGCCCAAGTATATATGCAGGCATAAGAACAGAATGTGCTTCTTCTCCTTTGATTCTAAGCATGTATGTTGGGAAATAAGCATGTTGTTGTTAAAAATAGATGAGTGTGTATTTGAAATAGCAATAATAAAAGGAAAACTTGCAGCCATGCAGAAGTTGGTAGTTGGCAGTTGGCTGCGTTTAATTATAATATGTTTTTTAAATACTAAGTTGTTTTAACTAATCGGCCGCAGCTCTAGATTCCCTATACCAGTCCAAATATTAACTGACCACCTTCAATTTTCTGAATGGCAATTTAGGAGAGGGATTCTAAATTTCATTAGTAGGTGCACCTTTCCTATTTCACAAGGTTGATTTGTGCAGGGCAAATGAAACATTCAGAACTAGTAGTAAAGAGCTCATGTCTTAAATGAACCTGTGGATGTGTAGTTTTATAAAGAGAGCATAGTATATCTTTCTCAATGTATGAGTACTGATCATGAAATGTATAAAATAGGTACAGTAGAATTCAAAGGTGGTAGAAATTAATGAAGATATATAATTTGTACAGTTTGTGCTTTCTGACTTTTCTGAGCTGGTGCTTATCTTAAAAATTAATTATTACTTAACAAGCATTTTTTAAAAATCATTGGGAGCCTTTAAAGGCTTCCATGCTCAGGAATAGTGTATTTCTATAAATTATATAAAATAATCAACTAAATTTATAAATTATCCATTTTTCGTGGGTTTAGTTCAGTTCAACTACAGTTAATAGGTGGGCATATTGATGACCCTGAAATGTAAGAGAAGATAAGATATAATTCTTGTTATATTTATCAGAAGAGAGAAGATGGAATAATTTGACACCTCTAAGCTTATTTGTTGGGATCCTTTTAATTCCTTTTTCTATCGGATTTCATTTTTGATCTGGTGCCAGGAAGTTATAAGGATTGAAACCAGTAAATGGATGTTCTTTGTTCTACCAGAAGATTGTAGAAAGCAAAAGCAAAAACAAAAACCACCACTTGGTGCTCTGACTATATAGACAATTAGTATCTCAGTGTGCACAGTTAATTAAAGAAAAGATCATCCTAATTATAGTGGTTTTTCTGAAGATTTATTTCCATTTCTTTAGACTAAATCATAGTGAGCAACCTTTGAGTGCCTGATGATCAGCTGAATTTGCTCTGGAGACCCAGCAGTTATGTTAAAGTGGACATGCATGAACGTGGAAGGGAAAATTATTATTATTTTATTTATAATTGGACTTGTATGCCGCCCCCTCTCCGCAAGGACTCGGGGCGGCTCACAACTAAAACACAATAATACAAACAATAAATATTTTAAAAAGAATTAAATTGACAAGCCCAATCTTTAAAACCCAATTAAAATTAGAATAATTTAAAATAATTTAAAAAACCCCGGAGTTCAGTCCAGCCCGGCCTGTTCAAACAATCAAGTCTTCAGATCACGGCGGAAGGAGCGAAGGTCAGGAGCCAAACGGAGCTCGAGAGGGAGCTGGTTCCACAAGGCGGGGGCCACAACAGAATAGGCCCTTGCCCGGGGCACTGCCAGTCGGCATTGTCTAGCTGACGGCACCCCGAGGAGTCCCCATCTGTGCGCCCGCAAACAAATAATAATAATAAAATCTTCCACCACCAGTAACGCAATAGAGACGGCACCTAAAAATGGCATCATAGCAATCTTAAAGTTAAAATAGATTGGTAGGGGCTGATTTCATAAGTACATGGAAGTTACTGAGTATCTGAATCTAAATGTACATTTTGGAATTTTGTGTTTGCTGATGGCAAAAAAACTGACTGCTACATTAAGAAAGTAGAAGTTTCACTATAGATCACCTACAAGCAGTAGTGTACTGTAAATCAACTGAACATCCCACTGTATGTCCCAAAGTAAGCCATCAGTGCATTTTCTCCTCCTAGCTCATCTAATGAAATTTATTTTTATTTATTTATTTTATTGGACTTATATGCCGCCCCATCTCCGAAGACTCGGGGCGGCTCACAGTTAAAACATACAAATACAATAAATAATTTAAAAAGAATTAAACCACTATAAAGTCCAATAAACCGAATTAGAGTTAAAAATTATCCCATTACCCCCGGTTAGGTAATCACAGCCCGACTTGGTCAAATAGCCAGGTCTTCAAATCGCGGCGGAAGGTGCAGAGGTCAGGGGCCAGACGGAGGTCCAGAGGCAGTTGATTCCATAAGTCAGGGGCCGCCACAGAGTAGGCTCGCCGTTGGGGGACCGCCAGCCGACATTGGCTTGCCAACGGGACCCCGAGGAGCCCCTGCCTGTGTGCCCATACAGGACAGTTGGTCTCCGATATTGGCAGGAGGCGCTCCCTCAAATCTTGTGGACCCATGTTGTATAGGACTTTGAATGTTAAAGCCAGAACCTTGAACCTCACCCGGAGCGCAACCGGCAACCAATGCAGGCCGCGCAGGAGGGGGGTAATATGGGAGAATCGGGTAACTCCCATCACAACTGTGCGCATTCTGCACCAGCTGCAACCTCCGGATGGTGTGCAAGGGCAGTCCTAAATAGAGGGCATTGCAGTAGTCAAGTCGCGAGGTAACAAGGGCATGAGTGACTGTACGCAGGGCATCTCGGTCCAGAAATGAAGCTAGCGAACCAGCGGACCTGGGCAAAGGCCCCTGGCGACAGCCCCCACCTGCTCCTCCAACTGGAGCCACGCGTCCAGGAGGACCCCCCGGTTCTGCGCCCTATCCACAGGGGCAACACCACTCCCCCTATGGTCAACGATGGACAATCTTGACTGGTCCAAGATGCCGGTATGTACAGCCACTCAGTCTTGGCCGGGTTGAGTCGAAGCATGTTTCTGTCCATCCAGATCCATACCGCATCCAGACAGCGAGTCATCACGGAGAGGGCATCACTGATCTGGTTTGGGGTGGAGATGTACAACTGGGTATCATCAGCGTACTGGTGATACCTCACCCCAAAACCACGAATGAATAAGGAGTAGAAGAATGTGTGAGGCTACAAATTAAGATGTGGTGTATGAAGCAGAATCTAGTTTCTAGATTGTTTGGCTAGAGCTTTAATCAGTAGCTAGCAAAACCTTTTAATTTAAAACACTGAACACTTTCCCCCAAGCTGTGAAGGTGTGCTTTTCTGCCAAAACATTTTCTAAATATGATTGGATCAATTTGCCCACTAATCTCTATTTCTGTTATCTTGGTTTCTTGCTGGACAAGAGAAATCTTGCTCTTCTTGTCCCATTTCTTGAACTTGACCTGGATGCTGAGCTTTCTTGCCTCTTCCTCAAGACTATAAATATTTCCTGGACTATCTTGGAATTTCATTTAAGGACTATGACTGAGACTTGATCCTTCTTGTCATTATGTGCCCAGTAACAAGATACGATTCTATAGTCTTGATTTTGGGAGTAGTAACAAAGTTCTCATAATTTTCCCAGCATATCACTAACCATTTGAAATGACCACTTTTGGCTTCTCACTGATCGCTTCCACAACTTGAAGACCTTTCCAACGACATTGGAGACGTTATTTCATGCTTATCATTGTCCCTTTCCTTACTCTTACTTGTTATTTAAATACAGTCACAATGCAACCAATATGAATGAATGGAGGGTATGGGGGGAACGGAGAGGGGGAGTTCCAGGATGAGTCACAGCTGAGCCAGCCTTTTGGGCACTCCTTTGTATGAAGAAGCTACATGTCTAATCACAAAGGAATGCCTTTGTTAGATCTAGCTTGCTTCCTTAGGTAAACCATGGCACTTAGCAACCACCAGTTCCTCTGAGGCAGGATATCTCCAAAATGTCTACGTAATAAATTGTGTGAATTCCACGTGCAATCTGTCTGTATTTGTGAATGTTATATATGTTCTCTCTCTCTCTCCTTGTGTGAATGTTTTCAGAAGAAAATTGTTTGTAAACATATGGGGTCCAGTGATAACAGTTCAGGATACAATTTGTGTTGCTTTGTGTGGGAATCCATTCTCGGGGGGGGGCAGTTCTAAACTCTTTTTTCGTCTTTTCATTTCATAAGGCATTAGAAGCTATTGCAAGATTTCTGACCAGACAAAAATTCTAATAATTCACATCCTACAAATCACTTTACAGTAGTTCTTATGAACATCTTGCAATGGGAATTGGAATGCTTGGAATGAGATTTGTCTTTCACTTCTTTTGGGGCAGGTTTGCTACTAAGGAACGGGATGGCCTTCTCCTCTACAATGGGCGTTTCAATGAACGGCATGACTTTGTTGCATTGGAAATCGTTCAAGAGCAAGTTCAGCTTACTTTCTCAGCAGGTATGATTGTTCTCCAGTATATCTGTCAATTTATTTTGGTTTATAAACATTCCACCTTAGGTTGTACTTTCTGTGCCTTATTTTTCTAAATCTTTAGCAATATTCTTTAGCAGGTGGGGGCCGTTGCCAGGGGGGCCTTTGCCCAGCTCCGTCTTGTTCGTCAACAGCCCTTTTCTGGATCGGGCGCCTGCGCGCGATCACTCATGCCCTTGTTACCTCTAGGCTTGACTACTGCAACGCTCTCTATTTGGGACTGCCCTTGCATACCATCCGGAGATTGCAGCTGGTGCAAAATCGGCGGCGCGGTGGTGATGGGAGTTACCGGTTCTCCCATGTGACCCCCTCGCGCCCTGCATTGGTTGCCGTTGCGCTCGGTGAGATTCAAGGTTTTAGTGTTAACATACAAAGTCCTTCACGACATGGGTCCTCAATATTTAAGGAGCGCCTTCTTCCGATGTCCAACACCGATCGCCCTGTTCGAGCTCATAGGCAGGGACTCCTCAGGGTTCCGTCGGTGGGCCAATGCCGGCTGGCGGTTCCCGGCGACGCCTTTTCTGTAGCTGCCCCTGACCTCTGGAATCAACTGCCTTTGGAGCTCCGCCCCCTGACCTCCGCACCTTCCGGGTTGAAGACCTGGTTATTTGACCAACCCGGCTGTGACCCTTTGGGGAGGTTATTTTTAAATTTTAATTCATTTTATAAATATTTGGGCTTATAACTCTGATTTAATCGTTTTTTAATGTATTTATTGTTCTTTGCTTTTAGTTGTAAGCGAGTCTTGAGATGAAGCGCATATAAGTTCAAATAATAAATAAATAAATAAATAAATAAATAAATAAATAAATAAATATTCTTTAGTTCCTTCACTCAGCATGCTATAACTTTGGTGTCCCCACCGCTGCTCAGAATCTTTGTAAAACGATGGAGAAATTATTCTTTTATTTCCTCAGATTTTATTTTTAAATCTTTCCTTCAGGAGAAACCACAAGCACTGTTGCCCCATTCATTCCAGGAGGTGTGAGTGATGGACAGTGGCACACCGTCCACCTGCACTATTATAACAAGGTAAGATTATTTTGTGCTGAACTGCAACAGGCCTAGTGTTGAAGTAACCAGCATAGCAATCATCTTGGGGTCTCTGAAGTATTCTGCTCATTTTATGCCAATTTTCCCACTAGTATCCCCCTGGGTACCATGCCATTATCTGTAATTGGAGATGTTGCTGTGAGGAGCAGAGGAGGGTATTTTCCATGACCATGAAACATTCAAGAACTAAAAGAAGCTTTTGACTGTGGAGTCATTGTCAGGATGGCTGCCTCAAAATGTTTAGCTCCTGTAAACTGCCGGATATCCCCAGCTATTAGCATTCATAGTGCTCTAAACACAGAAGCATGGCGGAGAGGGGGGAGTGGAGAGAGAACTGTGGTGGTCCCAGCATGATTGAGTCCAAGAAGCCAATTGCTAAATAGGAGGATGCTGACAGGGGGCAAGAAGAGGTGAACAGCTGGTGCAATTGTCACAGCCTGCTTCAGTTAATAAGCACAGGCCTGAAAAGGCTGCCCAGGGGAATGGAATGGCATTGATGGCTGGTGGGTGGGAGTGGAATGGAGGGAATGATACTAATCTGGGGGAGGGGAAAGAGCAATAGGGAAGTCCTCCTGTGCTCTATAGTTCATTCAGAATCAATCAGAATAGAGCTGGAAGGGATCTTGGAGGTCGTCTAGTCCAACCACTTCCTCATGCTGGAGATGCTACCATTTCAGATAGGTGTCTCTACAGCCTTTACTTAAAAACCTCCAGTGATGAAGCACCCACAACTTCTAAAGGCAAGCTGTTCAGTAGTTAATTGTCCTCACTGTTAGGAAGTGTCTCCTTAATTCCAGGTTCCTTCTCTTCTTCATTAGTTTCCAGCCATTGTTTCTTGTCCTGCCCTCTGGTGTTTTGGAAAATCAATTTGATTTATTTGATTTGTCAATCGCTTACAAGATAATAGGTATAAGTATAAAAATAGTCATGAGTATATGAAATGGATACATATAAGAAAAATAAAAGAAACAATAGGACAGGGACGGTAGGCATGTTGGTGTTATGCACGCCCCTACAGACCTCTTAGGAAAGGGGTGAGGTCAATAGTAGACAGTCTAAGGTTAAAGTTTTTGGGGTTTGGGGAAGAAACCACAGAGTCAGGTAGAGTATTCCAGACATTGACCACTCTGTTGCTGAAGTCGTATTTCCTCAATCAAGTTTGGTGCGGTTAACCTTGAGTTTGTATCTATTGTGTGCTCTTGTATTGTTATGGTTGAAGCTGACCCCCTCTTCTTGTTGGCAGCCTCTCAAATACTGGAATACTGCTATCATGTCACCCCTTGTCTTTCTTTTCTCTAGACTAGCCATACCCAAAACCTGTAACCGTTCTCCAGGCCTTTGTTTTCGTCTCCAGGCCTTTAATCATCATCTTAGTTGCTCTTTGCATTTTTTCCAAAGTCTCAACACCTTTTTTGTAATCCAGTATCCAAAACTCGATGCAGCATTCCAGGTGTGGTCTTGCTAAGGATTTATAAAGCGGTACTAATACTTCACCTGGTTTTGATTCTATGCCTCTGTTTATACATCCAAGGATTGTATTAACTTTTTTGGCTGCTGCCGCAAACAACTGGCTTATGTGTAAGTCATTGTCCACTAGGACTCCAAGGTCCCTCTCACAGTTACTGTTTTTGAGTCAGATTCCTGTGTGCTGTCTCCTAGTTGACCTAGGGAATTACCATTGCTTCTGTACGTTGTCATTCACTTTTCCAAAAGTCATCAGGTTGATCCAATTCATCCAGGACCTTCTGTTTGAATGTGGTGAGCTGAATCTAAAGATCAGTTGAAGGATACAAAAACCTTGATCACAGACCAGCCCACTTGATGTGAGAAAGCATCTAGAGAGATCAGTTTAGAGAAGTTCTGAGCAAATTATTTGAAGTAGAACTACATATTGAAGCCACAAAGGAGCCATAGATACTCAAAGGCTCATCATGGTTGCTTCAAGGCTCTCCTAAAGCATTACAAATATGCATTTACATGTCCAGAAGACATTTCTCCTGAGTTCACTAGTTGAGGGAAACAGCAGGCATTTTACCTCATCGGTTATCCTAGCAACTATCCAAGAACTTCGGGAAAAGCTTTAAAGCAGCCTTGTGTATTTGCTTGTTGTCATTATTTATATACTCCCATATTCCAAAATTCTGAGGAGTTATGCAGTATCAAATCCCATAAAATATCATAAAATCCACAAACCTTTCACAGTAAAACCAAATCAAAATAAGGTTGTACTAAACCTGGCAGCCCATTTCATCATTAAAATTCAGAATGAAAAGTCCCTTAAGAGAATGGTTTTCATTTCTTTCATTGTCTAAGCTGAGAGCTAGAGGGCAAGGTAACTAAGGGCAAGTTGTTCCATTGTGTTGGGACAAAAACAGATAAGGTTGTTCTCTAGGTCCATGTCTCTTGCATCTCTCAAGGAATTGGGATTTCAAACATCCACTTCCTAGATGATCAAGTCAGACAGGCAAAATCCATTTAGAGAAGATAATGTTAAGCAGTTGCATCTTGAAAAAGCAGATCTGGAGCATCCTATTGAATGATTTTCATGACACTGACTTACTTCATAAACATTCAGCTTTAATAATTATGCTTTTGTGGGGTTTGGACAGAGAAACTAATTCAGCTATACATGTTATGTTGAATTGAGACTCCTAAATGGTTTCATGACGATGCTATAATAGGACCTCAGTCTTTCAGAGCTTGAATGAAAATTCTGATGCCAAGATCCAGCCTAGTTAACAAGCATTCCTCTCACTTGCTTAATGTTTATGCTATTGCATCAATACAGTACCTGTTAGGCAAGAACTTCTGCTACACACGCAAAAAAGGGATCAGACAATCACTACAACTGTTTGACACTTATTTAGCATTGACATCGTGCTAGATAAATGCCATGTTAGACAGCACAATTAGCCATCTGTTGTTGTGAGCTGCATTTGTTCTTGTTTGACCTGTGCTTATTTCATTTCCCCACCAAATGCAAAGTCGAAGGTGGCAGTAAAACAGAACCACATTTTTTGTGACGAATTAGTGTTTTAGAGGAGTCTGGCTTGGCTCCATGCTCTAATTTGAGAGCACTTTATTTGGGATGGGTGTTGTTCCTCCCATTCCTGGGAATATTTCTGAATATTGTACAGGTGTCAGCACCGATGAGCTGGATTGCCTGTGGGTACTTCACCCAAGCACAGTGCTTGTGCGCCAGCAGACAGCTCTTGCTAACTATTGTGGGAGGGTACTTGTTACCAGTGCCTCCAGCTAGTGTCATAGAGCAGTTTATTCCTCCCCACCTCCCAAATTTTCACCCTTGTTTTAAAAGGATAGGTGCCTGACAAGTTACAATGTAAAAAGCAAAACTGGAATCAAAGGTGCTTTCATAGGTTGTTGTCGGTAGCTTGTCAGTGAAAAGTCCTTAAGAAACATGTTGGTGTTGACCTAGAGTTCCATAACTTGGGCTGAAGCATTACAATATTTCATTACACCAAGTCAAACCAGCATCAGCTCCAGATTTTTTGTAGAAAAAATAATTCTGTGCCTCTCCCTTCTACCTTACATTGTAAGAATGAAAGGCATCCTGTGAGTTATGACTGTAAGGATTGTCAGAATATTACTTCCTTTAAAAAAAACGCTTTCGTGCAAATTACATGAGAGATAGAGGGATACTCTCTCCCTGGCCTCCTTCCCACAAACTAAAAATACGTTACCTTTGGCTTATCCTGGCTAGAAACCAAGATGTGTTAGCTTTTACTGTTGGTTCTGTGGATGGTTACTGTTTTGTTTTGTTTTTCCTGCACACTGTGGCAGGCAGAGGTGAAGCTGGGGAGAGGTTTGACAAAAGTGCTCTTTTAAGTATCTATAAGAGTGGCTAAGCTTCTAGTATTTGGAGTGCTTGATAAAGTGAGCAAGCTCTGGGTTTCAGTGCCATGCCTGTCAAGTGGTAATAAGGTAGCCCCGCTGTTTCTTTCAGAGCAATAAATACAGCTTATTAAAAACCACTGTGAATCTCTGTCCAAACATGTGAGAGCTTGCTTAATTGTTGAAGGTGCCTTGTCTCTTTATCCTAGCGTTGGAAGCTAGGACACACAGGAAGTGAGGCTCTTTTTCCCCCCTTTCTTTGTAATGAGCAGAAGGCTTTCCAATTAAGGCAAAATGTGCTATTTCTACCAACTATTCCTATAACGAAAGAGTGTGATAGCTCATTGTGTATACCTGTGGCTAACCTTGGCTTTCTTGGCTCTCAGTTTCTCCGTTGTCTTGTGTCAGTAAGTGGATCCAAAGAACATCCCTCAGTATATTTACTCCATATTCTCCTAGGCATTGCCTTGAGGCTTATTGGTACTTCTAACTTAGTTTAATGACAGATTGTATGTGTTTCTATGCGCATATACACACTTAAAGGAACAAAAACTAGCAGAGCTGTATAAAAATTCACTCCTGTTTTCCTCTAGCCAGTGAAAAGAAAGCACCCCATTCTAAACCTAAAATGCAGAATGTCCATGAACTGACAGAGAGATAAGACTTACTAAGACTACATTATGGAAGGATGAAAAACAGTAAAGCATGATCCTACTAGGATACAGTAAAGGAGATTAAGGGTTCTTCCCTATAGTTCAGTTAAAGTGCTCCCCTCCCATTTGCAAATCTGCAGAAAACCATATTGCTGTCCATATGCCAGTCCCTATTGTTTTGTTGTGGCTTGTAGGTGAAAGATACAGTATATCCAAGTGTTGGTTGTGGTTTTAGTTATCTCTGGAATATGTTTAGAAAAATTGGAGTCTTTGAATACATAGTTGCATTCATGTAAAATCTACACACAGGTCAGAAACCCACAGTATGGACAGAAGGTAGCAAAACACACTGGCTCCAGTTAGTAAAGGACTGAGACAAGGTAGTATCCTCTCCCCTTATTCAAATTATGTGGAGAATATATATGGGGGCGGGGAGGTGGACGGGGAGGTGGACTGAAAGAAGATGAGCAGGATTTTAAAATTAGAGGAAGAAATATTAAGGACCTATACTATGCTGGTGATGCTACTCTGGTAAGTGAAGAGGCAAAGAATTAGCAAGCTCTAATAATGAAAGTGAAGGTGCAGGATGGGAAAAAATGGAACTAAGATTAAAAATAAAGAAGACCAAACTCATGACAGCAAGTTCAGACAATGAAGATACTGGTTAGTTTTTGCCCTTGTAGTTCAGCTATCAACAGTAAAGGAACCAATACTCAAGAAATATGCTACAGACTAACATTTGACAGAGTAGCCCATGAAGGCCTTGAAAAATATTTTCAAATGCCATGGTGTTTGTATACTTACTAGAATTCTAGAATACTAGAATTGCCCAGGCAATGGTCTCCCTGTAGTGCTCTAGGGAAGCAAAAGTTGGACTTTGAAGAAGCAAAACATAAAGTATAGCTTTTTAACTTCAGTATTGGAGAAGACTCCTGAGAATGCCCTGGCTAGCCAAGAAAATGAACAATAATAATTAAACAAAATAATTAAACAAAACCTAGAATTCTAACTCAAGGCATAATTGACCAGGCTGAAATGATCGTACTTTGGACAATTATGTGAAGACTTTGGATTCACAGAGACTGGATCTCTCCTGAAAAAGAAACAACTATAGCAACTTTCAGTTCACTGTTTTTTTGGCAGGTTAAAAAGGAACTCCCAATGTGTCATTTCCCCTTACAGTTCTAACAATGATTACTTTCATGTGTGTGTGGTCTTAGTGCTGCTATGTATATAAACAGGAAAGATTCTTTTGATGAGAGCTTTCTTCCTATAGATCAGGGGTGTCAAACTCAATTTCATTGAGGGTCGCATTAGGGTTGTGTTTGACCTCGGGGGGGGGTATGGCCAGGGTGGGCATGGTGATGATGTCACTTGTGTCAGGGGGGCACCTGTAGTGGCTCAAGCACTCTACCAGCGAAAACAAGCTCTTGAGCTTGGTTATTGGCTGTGACAGCCTCATGCAACCCTCTGCCGGTAAAAACGGAGCTCGGAGGGATGTGCTCCATTTTTGCTGGCAGAGGCACCATGAGCCAGTCCTTTGCTATTTCCAGGGAGGCCTCGCAGGCCAGTTCTAAGCACCTGCTGGGCCAGATTTGGCCCCCAAGCCTTGAGTTTGACACCCCTGCTATAGATCCATCAGGAATCCTATATTGAGAAATTTTTCCTTCTCTGCCTACAGGGGTAGGCAACTATGGCACTTTTATGACCTATGGACTTCAACTCCTGGAATTCCTGGAAGTCCACATATCATAAAGATGCAATAGTTGCCCATCCCTGGTTTAGATACTCATTTGTGGCAGTAACTGTATTTTTTCTAAAATGCCCACTTTTGCATTTATCATTTGTTAAACTGCATTCTTAGTCCCTCAACAATAGGAGCAACTAAGGGTTTTCTTCCCTCTAAAAGGCCATGATGCAGCCATTGCTTGTTTTCATGGTTTACCATGGTTATTTCTACAACCCAATAAAAGTTTGTATGAAACTGAAGTTCATACTACATAACTCCTGTTTTCTTTTGTATTGGATTTCCTGGAGTCCTCTGTAATCAAAGCAATCCTCTGGTTGCTTTTACTTTCCATGAGTTCTTTTTCTCTGTGGTCAGATATCAAGCACTTTCACCAGTCTGATGTCCTCCAGATATGGAGGAGGTTGGGAATAATGACTCATGGAAAAAAGAGAGAGCTCCTTTGTCACTTGTCAAAGTGGGTTAGCTGAGGACCCCTCACTATGCAATTAAAATGTTTGAATGACAGAATGGAGAAGTTCGGTTTACCAGGCTCACAAATCTTTCAAGCTACAGTAATTCCAAAATACTGTAATCTTATCCCAGAGAAGTAAAAGCCTCATGTTTAATAACCTGTGGCAAACAAGAACTGCCTCTGGGCAAAACAGAGGGGAAAACATATGCTGCCTTTTGTATTGTGGAACTTGTCTCTGAGTGTCAGCTATCCAAAAGTAGGCATGTGTACCTGGAGTTCAAAAGCACAGGCGCCTGTTGCTTCAGTTGCTTGCATGAAAGGGGGATCAGCAGCTGCAGTCTTCTACTAATCCCACTCCTGTAGAGTTTTCAGACCGAAGTCTCTGTTTTGCCACATGCCCGCCATTTGCAAAAGCCACCACATAGATTGTACTTGATCTGAGGCAAATTTAAATTTAGCTCCAACTCTGAGGAGTTTGCGTGGATCTGCCTGGGGCTGAAGTGTGGGGGCTGTGCTCTGAACCTTAAGCTGAGTTCCTCCCTCTCCACTCTCCCATTTTGCTTTGCATGTTTGGAGAGAAGGAGTGACTCAAAGGCAGAGGGAAGATCTGGGCTGCCTGCCAGTCCCTTGGTGCTGTGCTGTGACCTGCTGCTATGGGCACCCCCACCCCCGTAGCTGTCTTCGCTCCTTTTGTCTGGAACTGGCCTGTTTCCTAAGCCAGGCCTTTGAATCGTTCTTCAGCTACTGTAGCCCAGGCCTTCACGCAACCACGCTGCCACTGGTGACCCATGGGTTTTCCCTGCAAGGGACAAGGAATGTGTGGGATAGGCCAGCCCCATGATGGATGAACACAAAAGGGAGAGAGAGAGAGAGTCCAGAAGAAAAGCTCATGCTGTGTTAGTTTAAAGGCAAAGGAAATGCCTTGTGGAGGTTTTTTTTAAAAAAATGTATTTATGAAAAGAAATTGTACCATATTTTAAAGAGATATATAATTAAATTTCAGATGGTATCCTCATAAGCAGGCTCAACATTTTATACCTGAAGGAAGAAAATAAAAGATCAAAAGCAGCAGTAAGAAAAATCAACAGCAAGAACAAAGAGTCATCTCCAAGCTAGAAATAACCACCCCAAATGGAGTTCATTTGAATTTTTCTGTATGCTTTAGTAACTGTCTCCAGAAAGGAAAAAGAAAAAAAAAAGAATAGATTTTTAATCTGACACATTCATCTGTTCACCGATTTTCCAAAATAGATACCTCTGGTTAAGTCATGATTACTCTTTTCCTGATTTTGTAGATGCTTATCTGTTCACATTTTCCTAAACAGGCACCTTGTCAAGAGTCACTTTGTGAGATATTCTGCCCCTCCAGCAGTATATAAAATGAAAAGCGTAAGTGGGGAGAATGCTAGATAACAAGATTTTATTTTTATTTAATAAGACAAAATGCACACCTTTAAGTTGTTCTGACAGTTCAATAGGCATTTTGCAAAACAATGGTGCGAATTGCTTCAAGAGCTCTTAATGTAACTGGAGATGTTTCTAAGGTGAAACCTAACATAACCTATCTTAACATTAGACAGCAGTTGGATATGTTCCTTGTTTCTGAATTTGGTTTTGATAATGGAAAAAATAGTGCAAACATACAGTGACAAGGTTACTTAAAGGAAGTTATTATCTGGTTCCCCTCCTCCCTTTCCTGTAATTTTCATGAACAAAAAAGACAATTGCATAACAAGACCTAAAATAAATTAGAAATAGAAATAAAGAATAATTTCATAAAAGCATATGAAATTGAAAGAGCATATGAAATAAATACATTCTGCTGTGGCTCATCTCAACTCTGGTTCTTTTCATTATGGAACACATAATTATTAAAGGCTTGACTTTAAGCAGGTATATGTGCCATTTTGAGAGTTTTATTTGAAATTTGGCTTGCATTTGTAAATAACATGGTGCTTATGGTCTTCATTAGTAGTATATTCCATTGCAGCCAGACATGTATCTATCCATGGCTTTGATTACTGATTACCGGCAAACAGTATAGATTTTACAGAATCAGCATCTGCCCACTGCAGCTGGGGAAAAAATCTAATTTCACAAAGGATGCTGCTTGTGAATTGATTATGTGCCATCAAATTGGTGTTGTTTCTTAGTGACCACATAGCTAGATTGTCTCCAAGATGATCTGTCTCTAACCTGGTCTTTCAGGTCCAATTTACAAAGTCTGCACTACTATTACTATTAATCTTCTCATCACTCCTTATTGCCCATCCCCTCCCACTACTTGTGATTGTGTGACTGTAACTTTGTCACTTGTATCCTTACGATTTATAGTGACTGTTTCCTAGTATGATTTGATTGCTTATTGTACCCTATGACTATTATTAAATGTTGTACCTTATGACTCTTGATGAATGTATCTTTCTTTTATGTACACTGAGAGCATTTGCACCAAGACAAATTCCTTGTGTGTCTAATCACACTTGGCCAATAAAGAATTCTATTCTATTCTATTCAATGATGCAGCCATTGCTGCTGTAATTGAGACCATCCAGCTTGCTGCTGGTCATCCTCTTCCCTTTTACCTTCTCCAGCATTAGATCCTTCCTTCAGAGAGCTATATCTTAACATCATGTATCTGAGCATAGCCATTTGTACCTCAAGTGAGAACTTTGGACTAACATCGCAGCATCTAAATATATTTTCTAAGCTCGCCATTGCTGTTCTACCAATTGCTAATTTGTAGCATATTTCTTGCCTTGTTCCTTTACTGTAGCTACATTAGAATAGCGTAGAGTAATTAGCACAATGCAGGTTATTGATGTTTCTCTCTCCAATTTTAGAACTGAGCTAATTTTCTTCCAATCCAGCCTCCCTTAAGATATATATGCAACACATGGATTAAATTAATAGAGGAGAGTATACAGTTTTGTCATAGTCATTTGACAGCCTGAACCCAGTGTGTTTTGCCATCTTCAGTCCATATTGTGATTTCCTGACCTATATGCAGGTTTCTCATGAGGAAATGAGAAGTTCTGGAATTTCCATTTTTGTAAGTGTGTTCCACAATTTGATGTGATCAACACAATGAAAGGCCTATAGTCAATGAAGCACATATAGGTAGTCCTCAGTTAATGTTAACAGTTAGGACTGGAATTTCCATTATTATGTGTTGCAGTCATAAAACACAATATCACATAACCGTGCTGCTTAGCGACAGCAATTATAGTACTTCTGGTTGATGTTGTTCAGTGTATCCTGACTTCTTGTTAGACAGGATGTGATGTGTCACCATTTGCAACTTCCTGCCAGCATCCCTAAACTATTGGCTTTACTTTCATCCTGCCAGCATCCCTAACTCATTGGCTTTGCTTTCAGAATCCAACAGTGAAGGTCACAAATGGTGACAGTAAAGGTGGCACATGACTCTGGGATACTGAAATGTCATAATTGTAAGGCAGTCATTGAATGCCTAGATTGCATTCATGGTTCCTCAGGGACATTGTGATGGCTGGAACTTTGAGGATTGGGTATAACTACCACTAATTCATCATCATCATAAGTTCAAACAGTTGCTAAATGAGTGGTCATTAAGTGAGGACCACTTGCATAACTTCTTTTTTGGTATTCTTTGGCTTTCTCAATTATCCAACATACATTAGCAATAAACTGTGAATAGCAAGGGACAATATATGTTGGGATAAAACTGTTCTAGAAAAATACTAAGATTATTACTGCTACTATTAATTATTATAATAATAATTATATAATAATTATTAGTAATAACCTTAGTATTTTTCTAGATCAGTTTTGTCTAAACATATTGTTTAAAAAATCCATCATAGCCATATAATCTGCAAAAAACCCACCTTTTTTTGTGATGCCTGCTTGATGCTTTAGTTACATAAGTCATACATTTGAGTTCCATGCATCTCCAGATGTTTGGGACAGTATTTGTCATCATGAAAATTGTTGTTTTCATTTTTGAGAGAAGAAAGAGGGAGCAAAGACTTGGGTTTTACCAATTCTGATAGATGGATGGAACTAAGTGAAGCAGTACCTGCTGATAGCCAAGGATAAGACATTGTATTAGTCAGCTGGATCTATTTCTAAAGATTAGATCATTAAATTCTCTTCAGGCAAACATATAGAATGCATTCATCTTGGGTCATAAACTCATTTATCAGAACAAGTTTCAGCTCCTGGTTCTGCCTTTATCATTGCTAGTGTATATTAGAACCACTGCTTCATAAATAAATACCTGTGGTGAAGCAACAGGGGAAAAATTCCACCCATTTACCACTTTGTTGAGTTTGAACTATCAGAACTCTGGCAAGTGTTCTGAAAGTGCCTGGCCATTGACATTAAGCTGCCAACATAGCTGTTGTTCCATGATTTCTAGCATCACAGCCAGCAGATGCATGCTGCATATTTTTTCCTCTGAGAAGTACAACTGTGCCATCTAACTGAACCTGCAAGTATTTCTGAGGTATACGAAGGATTCTTTTCACATGGCATAAATTTCAATCTGTTTCAAATCTCTGACAGTCCAGTTTGAAGCCAGCCACAACCATGTTCACTTCTGCTGGCCTTGAAATGCAGAGAACAGCCAGAGAAAACACCATGAGGCATTCAGTTCTGCCTCCATTATGAAAACTGGGATTAAATAGCATCCTGTCCCTTGGCAGAGTAAAAATCTCATCCTTATGCAACACAAAAGAAAATGGAAAGAAAATGCTTGCACCCCACTTTTCTTTTTTTTCAGGTACATGTTTTAGGTGCATTTGACAATTTGCAATAAACTTAACTGCTTTGGAGGGAATGAAATTAGCCTGCAGTCAGGACACTGTTACTTCTAGCTATGCTGCTAGAAAGTTGATATATACAAAACAGAGTGGTCTGTTATGGTACATTGTGTTTTTCTCCTAAATTTTCAATTTCTTCCTCTTCTTTCTCTTGAATGGGTCTGTGAAATCCACTCAGTGGTAATTCGCCTATTTCTGTAATTGCATTTTGTGGGAGACTATCTTCCAGCTATTTTTGGGAAACAGACTCTTCGTTATACCCATAGCTACTGGTAACATGATGGCATCTTTGCAACTTGATGTTTGTCATAATAGACCCAACCCTAGTTGTGATTTGCAGTTTGCACCTTCTACAGATATGTTTGGGGGGGGGTTCATGTATTTGATGGGAGAGAGACTAAGGACTCACTTCAGTTCCATTCTTGTTGTTTATTTAAACAGAAAACCTAGCCAGGAATTATTTTTGCAGTGATTGTGAAAGTGGCTACAAGTGTTAAGAACTCTTTAGAAATTATAGGAGATAGGAAAGCAGCTTTCTTTTTCTCATATTGTGACATTGACTAGGAAGTGAACAGAAGGATTTAGATTGAGTTGCCTGATAGAGTTGTTTAAATTCCTTTCTTAGCATAGTTAAGGAAATGGGTGCTGAGAAATACTTAATTATGGCCAGGAGCTGACAGGTGTTGTGAAAGAAGAGCAAAGTCAGTAGAAAACCAAATTGTTCACAGGCCCTAACATTTATCAGAAAAAAGGCTAACTTTGCTCCAGGTTCAGACAAACAAGTGTGGAATTAAAAAAAACAACCCTTGAAAGAAGCCAGTTTATCATGGAGATGGTGCATCTTGAGTCAGCCATAGAGGGGTGCAAAGAGAGTATGCAAAGTGAAAATTAGAAATGGGCCTTTTTACTAGATTCATCTTAATTTGGGAGCAGCTGTATGAGAGCATTTCCATTGTTCAGCAGGTTTGGTCAGTATTCTGCACTTCCCTATCAAAATCTTTCTGTCGTGACCATTAATTGGCTGCCCTGAAGTTTTATAACATAATTCTGCTTTCTTTTCACAGCCTATCGTGGGGACGTCTGGAATTACACAGGGGCCTTCAGATGAGAAAGTAGCTGTGGTGACAGTAGATGACTGTGACACTTCAGTGGCCTTGAAATTTGGCTCTATTCTAGGAAACTATTCCTGTTCAGCTCAAGGGACACAGTCAGGCACAAAGAAGTGAGAATTTTACAAGCACTATTAAATTCACCTGATGAGCTTGTAATCATAAATATGGAATAGAGATGGGTGAAAGCAGATTGACTTTACAGGAGTTATTCAGTGGGGAAATGGCTGTCAGTAAGAAAAGCCGTGGGGCTATAATTAATTTCAGTAATTTCGCTGGCTCAACTTCACCCTATGTGAGAATGTGAAGTACTATAGATTTTATTGGTTATCTGCTTTAATGTGCTGGTTGGTATTCATGGAGATAGGAAGCTAGTAGTTTGACACATTGCATGGATGTCTACGCAGTACATAAACCTATAGCAACCATGAGAATTAATACTACTGTATGTTCCAAAAATACATTTTTTCACTATTCAGCTATTATATTAGTCTCCCTTAACCCGAGTGCCTTCTGGATGAATGAACAGACCTCAGCTCCCAAATACCCCAGTCAATTTGGCTATTGCTGAAAATTCTGAGAAGTGAAGACTACATTCAGGGCAGGACATTTGAGATGGTGATGATATATTCCAGGGATGTCAAACTCATGGCCCGTAGACTGGATGCATCACGTGCTGGCCATGCCCATGCCCGGTTTAGTAAAGGGGGAAAAAGTTGCGATGCGTCACATGACACGCCATGATGACGCAAGTTTGACACCCCTGTTATATTCCTTAGTCTTCCACACTATCTTCTGCTGCTACATTTTTACATCCAGTGATATAGTGATTTACTACAATCTCAAACTTCTACTATAAACCTCTACTATAAATTGGATTCATAGTGATTCTGAGATCACACATCTACTCTTTTAATATAATGTGTGATTGATGATCACTTTATATGTGTTTAGGTCAGAACAACTTTCTCAAGCAGATATATTTTTTCCTGGACCATGTTTTTCCCTTGAGTAACTCTAATTTGACTTTACAGATCCTTGGATTTGACAGGCCCCTTATTACTGGGTGGCATTCCTGACCTTCCTGAGAGTTTCCCAGTGCGGAATCGGCATTTTATAGGTTGCATGAGAGACTTCCTGATTGATAATCAAGATGTAGACCTGGCTGACTTCATTGCAAATAATGGAACTTTGCCTGGTATGATGAATTCAGGAGGAAATTGAAAGTTGATGCAAATGGTGGGGTTTCTGTGGGTGGAAATTGGCAAACAGACAACCACCTATTGAGAACACCTCAGCAGACCCTAGCCATTGTCTGCAGTATAACATATTCATAGGAATGAATTTCATTCATGACTTATCTCCTCATTACTCAGTAGCAAATTCAGCTAATCCCTGGAGAATCTTCTATTACTATCCTTCCCAGTGCATTCTTTCATTCTCCTTTCAGGCTGCTCTGCCAAGAGGAATTTTTGTGATACCAACACATGCCATAATGGTGGAACTTGTGTCAACCAGTGGAATACTTTCACCTGTGAATGCCCCCTGGGTTTTGGAGGCAAGGACTGCAAACAAGGTAAAAGATGGAAGCTGCTACAGAAGGTGCTTTTTAGGAATGACATATGTGCTAATTGCCAGGAACTATATCAGAAAATCACACCTTTCCTAACTCCAAGGAAACAGAAAATATGCTATTCTAATTATTAGAAGAAATAGAAGAAAAGGTGGGAATGCTAATGTCCTGGAGATTCTTGGATGGAGATAGACAGACAGAGGCAGACAGACAGACAGACAGACAGTCCATACATGTGTGTGTGTGTGTCTGTGTCTATCTATCTATGGCAGGAGTAGAGAAGCAGTGGTTCAATCTCTTCTTTAGGGTAGTAGCTCCCATGTGTCTGGTTGGTTATAACAGGAGTGAAAAAATGTTTGCCCAGATTCAGTTAAAATAGCACCACAATGGAATGGTCTTAAGTGCCTTGTGGAATGAAAAAAATGGAAAATGCCAAGTATACCTACACATAGAACATGATCCAAACCATGGAGGCAACCACAAAGGAAGCTGTTGTCTCACTTATATTCCTGCACTTTACAAGGGTAATTAAGAGTACTCTTAATAAAAGCCTTCCTTGATATTTGGACAGGATGGACAGAATCCATTCTGACAAGGCAGTGCCCGATGTGTCTTGATGCTACACCATGTAATTAATTAACACCTGTAAATTGGACCTTTAAAAGCCTAATAACAGTCAATACAGCATTATTCTGCAACATTGGGTAGTCTTGACACCCAACTTCTGAGACATCTCTAAAGGCTGTTCTGCATAGAATGCAAGTGGTGATCAGGAGGTGTGGCTCCAAGATATCCTGATCCAGGTAGGATCATCATAACTAGGATACCAGATAGAGCTAAGCAAAGCCATCTTTGACCATGGTTTCTGCCTCTTATTTGAACAGGAACCACAAGTCCCTAATCATCTCTTTGGGAGGGAGCAAAACCCCATTAAAAGTAAACCTTGGAACCAATGTTTGTAGACTGTCTAGGTAGTGATTAACATAAAACAACTCTATTAGTTAATGCTTAATTTGGGTGTGTCTTGCTCCATCCAGGGCTTAGTTGCCCAGGTTCAAGACTTCCATGGAATATGTAGGGTGACATATAATTGATTGTCGAACACATGTGGGTGACACCCCATTTAAGCCAATGGATGACCCCTCCCAAGTTTTCATATAAATGTTAAATAATACAGGGAGAGCACAAAGCTCAGTGGTACCACACATTAGAGCAAGAGTGTCAAATTTCTGGCCCATGAGCTGGATGCATCACACACTGGCCACCCCACAACAGGTTTATCTAAGGGGGGGGGAAATCCCAATACGTCACGTGATGCTGCCATGACAACGTGTTTGACACCCCTGCATTAGAGCAACCAAGGGTTTGAATACTATGCCTTTATAACAGTCCACTAAAACAATTTGCTTAGATTGGAGTGAAACCATAACCTTTGCAAGCAGTCCAAAAGAGTACTATGCTTTATATCAGGGGTCTTCAAACTTTGCAAGTTTAAAACTTGTGGACTTCAACTCCCAGAATTCCTCCTCCAATCATGTTACCTCAGGAATTCTTGGAGTTGAAGTCCACAAGTCTTAAACTTGCAAAGTTTGAAGACCCTTGCTTTATATTGTTGAATGCCACTGAAAGATCTAATAGAGCCAAGAAGAGTACTCTCTATCCATTCAGATGTCTACAGTAGCTCATCTGTTAAAGAAGAAGTGTCATTCCTTTTCCATGCCTCAGCCTGAATCCTGACTAGAAAAGATCTGCATAATCCATTTCCCCTAGGATTTTTTGTAATTGGGTCCTCACTTCCTTGTCAACATCCTTCCACATGTTAATAACTAGAAATGTTGATAATTATAAAGTGAGCTTATTGGTTCTCACATTTTCAGCAATCAAGAAACCAATATAGTAGGCTGTAGCAATCCAGCAGAAATGGAGTAAACCATCTTACCTCTTCTTGAATCTTGTATAACAAGTATATACAAAAAGGATGCAAAAATGTTTTCTCTCTTTTTGTGATGTGTGTACACTGTTACACTGTAGAAGGCAATGGCAAGCCAGTTCTATATAGTTGCCAAAAAAATTAATATGAACATGAACTTGTAGTTATCAGAAGGCCCTTCTATTGGAATGGGTTCAAACACATTCATTTTATATCGCCAACCTATGCAAGGGTGGGTATGGTCCCTCTTATATCCATTTGTACAGCAAGAAAACGGGAGAGAAAAAATGGATCCCCACAAACTTCCCTATCTAATGCAGGACTACAATACAGAATTCTCTCCTGCTTCTCCGTATGGGTACTTACTTTTTAAGGAATTTTTTTTTTAAATCATCACATCATTGATTAGAACTTAGGTGGAATTGTTGAATACTTCAAGTCTAAAATGCTGAAGGAACACTATTTTAAAAAATATTATGAATATATAAGAATAGTCCACTGAACACACACATACACACACACACGCTCTGGTATGCAATATTTTATACACTTGTTGAACTTTTTTTTTCTCTGTGAAGAAATGACAAGTCCTCAGCGTTTCTTGGGCAGCAGTATGGTGATTTGGAGTAATTTGGCATTGACCATCACTCTTCCATGGCACATTGGACTTATGTTTCGTACCAGGCAGAGCAACGGTATCCTCCTCCGTGCTGCAGCGGGGCAGCATTCTACCATCACACTTTGGGTGAGTGGGCAACACTTTACTGTTCTCTTGCAGATTAGTGGCCTAGAGAAAGGCACTTTGTGTTACAACAGAACAGGGCATCTTGCAGCTCATGGGCTAGGAGCACCTCCTAGCCAGAGATGGTATTCAGCAGGTTCTGTCCAGTTCTGGAGAACCGGTAGCAGAAATTTTGAGTAGTTTGGAGAACCGGCAAATACCGCCTCTGACTGGAGATTTTATTTTATTTATTTTTATTTTATTTTATTCATATTTATATCCCGCCCTTCTCCGGAGACTCAGGGCAGCTTACAGTTTTTGGGATACAACCCAATGCGCTCAGCAATAGCCTTCATTCCATTGTATATGCCTGCTTATTACTAAGCGGCATTTTTACAAAGTCAGCTTACTGCCCCCAACAATCTTGGGTCCTCAATTTACCTACCCCGAGAGGATGGAAGGCTGAGTCAACCTTGAGCCTGGTGGGATTCAAGCCTGCAATAATTACAGGCAGCTGGAGCTAAGTGCTAGGCTATTAACAGCCTGCACCACCAAGGCCCTTACAGTATCCTTCCCCTGCCACGCCCACCAAGCCACGCCCACAGAAATAGTAGTAAAAATTTTGAATCCCACCACTGCTCCTAGCATTCTGAAAAATATCCCACCAACATTTATTGGTAAAGTATGTATATTCTACAGCACCATTTCAAAGGATTGGTAGGGGGATTTTAAAATGTGGAGAACGGTCTAGTTTTGCCCCAGAGGCCTCCCATTCCAGTTGCGGTGGCTCAAAGGGAGTTATCGTCTCCATACCTCTTAAGGGCAAGAACGGAACTGTATACTTTCTAGACTCTAGGTGGTGGGATTTTAAAATGTGGAGAAGGGTCTAAAACAAGGGTGTCAAACTTGCAGCCTGCAGGCCGGATGCATCACGCACTGGCCACGCCTACACCCATTTTAGCAAAGGAAAAACTCATGATACGTCACATGATGACAATGTGATGCCGCGAGTTTGACACCCCTGGTCTAAATCTAGAGTCTCCTGCTCTATAAAAGTAGTACAAAGGTTGGTGAGATATGGTTTATAGATCCTTTGCATCATCAGAAGCCTCGTGACTTTCTTTGATGCTATGTACTTGTTTCATTATTTTCAAGTCCCCTTTGATGGACAGAGATGGGTAATGCCTTCTGCAGTGAAAACATGTCTCAAAACTAAACTTGTTCTGTTCTTCTCTGTCTGTTCAGTTAAATGAAGGCACAGTGCTGATGACCGTGTACCGAGCCAACAGCCAAATTTCAGCACTGAGGCTACACCAGGTGAAAGTGAATGATGGTGACTGGCATCACCTACAATTGGAGCTGCATAGCAGCTGGGACAATCCAGATGCCCAGTGGTTAGCCATCATGGCTTTTGATTACGGTTTGCACCAGGTACAGTGAGCACTAGAACTCAATAATTCAATCAACTAATGGCTGAATCATTTGGCATTTATGGAGCATCATTCTGTATATTTCCTAAAGCTTGAATGTAACACTTGTAGCATAATTTAGTCCAGGGGAACTAAAGCTATCTATGGGATAGTTCTAAATTGATTCCTAGTAGTCTAATATACTTTATCTCTAATCTCTTAGCTCTTTTTCTGTAGATTTTGATTTATAGTTAGTTAATTCTATGAAATTCTTCAGTATTAGTTTACAGCTATCTTAATAATTTATTCCAGCCCACCTCTTCTTGGCTTTCACCGCTCTCCTGATGGTTTATAACATCTTATCTGTGTTATGCAAATAAGTTTTTTTTTAAAATTCATATTTATATGCCGCCCTTCTCTGGAGACTCAGGGGGGCTTACAATTTTGGAGCAACCCAATGCGCTCAGCAATAGCCTTCATTCCATTGTACATGCCTGCTTATTACTAAGTGGCATTTTTACAAAGTCAGCTTATTGCCCCCAACAGTCTTGGGTCCTCAATTTACCTACCCCAAGAGGATGGAAGGCTGAGTCAACCTTGAGCCTGGTGGGATTCGAGCCTGCACTAATTGCAGGTAGCTGGAACTAAGTGCTAGGCATTTAACAGCCTGCACCACCAAGGCTCTTAAGTACTGTGGTCTCATCAAGAAATTAAGGGAAAATGATGTTTGCTTTGCCTGGCTATCTTCCAGGTGATGGCCAATATTAGTAGTGAACTTCGTGGACTAAAAATGCGGAATTTGAGTATCGGTGCTGTACTGGGAGAGAAGGGAAACTTGCAGCATGGATTCCGGGGTTGCATGCAGGTGAGTGGGTGAAGAACAAGCCTTGATGGCCCTTTCTGGATGTTATTGGGCCAATGGGCCATACCATGATTGACCCATCAGGTGCAGGCTCCACCACTTCTTTCAACTCTCCTTTCTTCGGTGCTTTTTATATAAATGACCATATGTTTCGGGAAAGGTAGGCCCAGTTAATTAGACCACATCACTCTTAAGCAAATAACTTAACTGACATACTTAAGAAATTGTGTAACTGGGAGGGGTTGTTGTGGAGTATGTGCCTGTGTCAGTATAACTCAGAAGTCTTCAAACTTGGCAACTTTAAGACTTGTGGACTTCAACTCCCAGAATTCTCCAGCTAGCTATGCTGGCTGGAGAATTCTGGGAATTGAAGTCCACAAGTCTTAAAGTTGCCAAGTTTGGGGACCCCTGGTATAACTATACATATAAATAAATTAGAAACTGTTATGTCTGGAAATCTCCAGCAACCAGAGCTGTGTACTGATAAGTCATCCCCCAGCCTGATTTTGCTGAAAATTGAATGAAGCAGGCATGCTTCTAGGTCCTAAGCCATGTCTATGTTATGCAGATCTTAAATGAGCAACAATACATACAGGTAAGTCCTCGACGTACGACCACAGTTGTGGAGCCCAATATTTCTGTTGCTAAGAAAGACATTTGCTAAATGAGTTTTGCTTCATTTTATGACTTTTTCTTGTCATGGTTGTTAAGTGAATCACTGCAGCAGTAACATGGTGTTAAGTGAATATGGTTTCCCCATGGCTTTTGCTTGTCAGAAGGTCCCAAACGGTGATCACATGACCCCAAGAGACTGCAACTGTCAAAAAAATGAGTCAGTTGTCAAGTATCTGAATTTTGACCATGTGACCATGAGGATGCTACAACGGTTGTAAGTGTGAAGGTTGGAAATCACTTTTTTTCAGTTCCATTGTAACTTTGAATGATGACTAAACGAACTGTTGCAGGACAAGGACCATCTGTAGCATACAATTCACAATTCTATAACAGAATAGAATAGAATTCGTTATTGGACACACAAGGAAATTGTCTTGGTGCAAATGCTCTCAGCATACATAAAATAAAAGATACATTCGTCAAGAATCATCAGGTACAACACTTAATAATAGACATAGGGTACAAATAAGCAATCAAATCATACTAGGAAACAGTCAATATAAATCGTAAAGATACAAGCAATAAAGTTACAGTCATACAGTCACAAATGGGAGGGGATGGGTGATAAGGAGTGATGAGAAGATTAATAGTAATAATAGTGAAGACTTAGTAAATAGTTGGACAATGTTGAGGGAATTATTTGTTTAGCAGAGTGATGGCATTTGGGAAAAAACTGTCCTTGTGTCTAGTTGTTCTGGTGTGCAGTGCTCTATAGCGGGAAGGAGTTGAAACAGTTTATGTCCAGGATGTAAGGAGTCTGTAAATATTTTCACAGCCCTCTTTTTGACTCATGCAGTATACAGGTCGTCGATTGAAGCATTTTTTTTTCACTTTTCCCACTTAATCATGCTGGCTCCGTATAACCCCTTTTATGAATGTGGACTGAGCATATAGTAGCATCTTAAATTCAATGAATATTGGAACAAACTGTATTTATGCAGAGCTGTCAAAAAATAAGCTTTGTTTTAAGCAATACAGCACCATCTAGAGGCTGCAGATCTCATAGCTGGCTTATTTATTGAAAGATTTGGGGTTTGGGGTTCCTAAAAGGCGGTTGATATAAATAGGCTGTAAATTGTGTTCACTAAGAACCAGAAGCAAGAAATGAATGTGCAAAAGAATAATCTATGTATCTAATAGCTGATCTTCTTCCTTCCTTTCTTCCTTTTTTCCCCCTGCTTGGATCCTCCAGGGTGTAAGGATGGGAGAGTTGTCAGGCAGTGCTATCGCCTTGAATGTAAACCAGGCTGAGAAAGTGAATGTGCAGCATGGCTGCAGTATCCCAGACCCTTGTGACTCCAATCCTTGTCCTCTCAACAGCTACTGCAATGATGATTGGGATAGTTATTCATGCAGTTGTGATCCAGGTCAGTGGAAAGGACAGTGTGATATAATTGTGTAGAAGACACCATGTTATGGTTCTTAGGTGGCCTAGAATTACATACCACAAGATGGGCTGCCATATAAATTATATATATATATATATATATATATATATATATATATATATATATATATATGTAGGTCTTGGTGTATTCGGGTCTTGTCCCGTGTAAGATTGAGAATATATATATATATATTTGTTTTCGTAGATTTTCACGGTAGGTATTCTTGTCTTGTCATCCTTTTTAATCTCATCCGTTCTTCAGGCTGGTGTCTTCAGCTTCGTTCTCCTGGGAGAAGTGAAGACACCAGCCTGAAGATGACGGATGAGATTTCGTCGAAACATTGCCAAGGTATTCTCAATCTTACACGGACAAGACCGAATACACCAAGACCTACATATATATATATATATATATATATATATATATATATATATATATATATATAATCTAGTACAGCTCTGATGCTGCCTAAGATTTAGGTGGAGGGCATCAAGTATTTGCCATGTATGGTATGTAGTGGGCTTAACTGTTGCAAATAATATCTGCATTGTACTCAAAGCATTATTTTTAGTTGTGTGATAAGTGACTCAGAGCTTGAAATGGTGCTATTAAAGCTTCAATGATTTATTCTGATTCATTCTGATTCATCTTAATTTGATGGACAGATATGTTATAATTTACTGTGTTTTTGCCTGTTCTTTCTTAGTGCAGTTCATTTGTATTATATGGACTTTCTCTGCTGTTTGCTTTAATCCTATGTAGTTTGTTTTTGACAGTTTCCTTAATTAAATAACTAATATACACCAAAGTGAAGATTCTTATCTTAGCATAATTATTGAAGTAACATGAACTATATTTACATAATTTACAGTAGTAATACTTAGGCATTGCACCTGTAAATTATGTAAATATAGTTCATGTTAGGATACTATACAAAACTTTTTTTTTTAAAATTCATATTTATATCCCGCCCTTCTCCGGCAGCTTACAATTTTTGGGATACAACCCAATGTGCTCAGCAATAGCCTTCCTTATTACTGAGCAGCATTTTTACAAAGTCAGCTTATTGCCCCCAACAATCTTGGGTCCTCAGTTTACCTACCCCGAGAGGATGGAAGGCTGAGTCAACCTTGAGCCTGGTGGGATTCGAGCCTGCAATAATTACAGGCAGCTGGAACTAAGTGCTAGGCTATTAACAGCCTGTACCACCAAGGCCCTTAACAACTACCAGAAATAAACAATTTTTATTTCATTATTTAATACTTAAGACTGAAGCCAATATAATACTTAAGACTGAAGCTAATATTTTTGCTAGGGATTGTGTGTGTGTGTGTGTATTTTATATATATATCACACTTTGCTCGCACAAACATGAAGCCGAAAGCATCAGCCTGAAGCTGGCGAGTGGGACCTCGTCAATACCTCTCCCACACGCAGCCTTTAGCTTGGTGGTGATTGGAGAATGATTATCCCAGAATCTCCTGCTTGGCTGGGCTATCATTTAGTCTCAGGTTGGAGATTATTGCCAGAGTTATACCCAGAATTCTTCCTCCAGGTTACTATGGAGACAGCTGTGCCAACGTCTGTTCCTTTAACCCCTGTGAGCATCAAGCCATATGTGTCCGCAAACCCAGCTCATCCCATGGCTACACCTGTGAGTGTCCCGACAGCTACTTTGGGCCATACTGCGAGAACAAGTGAGTCTGTGAAAGTTCACTCACATTTGTTGTGATGTGCCTATAAGTGTGTGTTGGTACTTTTCAGAATTTATAGAACTGAAATGTGGAAATACTGGGCGCATATTGCAGATATTAATAGAGATCTTAGGCATTTGCAATTGGGTATAAATGTGCAAATAAAAGATCAACTTAAAAGTGTGTAACATGAATACACTGTTCATGTATGGGAGAGGCCTGAATGCAGTGACATTAGCTTGCATATACAGTGTATGTGCTCTACATAATTAACATACCATGATTGATGTATGTGTGCATGCCAACCAAGGAGATTACTTCAAATAATATGATTTACAATACACATCAGTATAGCAAACTTGTGGAGACCGAAAAACACATCCCAACATTTCTTATTAGTTATTGTCTCTTTACTGAAAGCTTGTAAACTATGAAAGCCTTCATGTGCAAAGGGATGCAAGATCTTAGAAAAGGCAGTACCATAACTTGTAATGAAGAAGTTACTATAGCCTTCTACTATATTTGAAAGGTGCTTACAACAGGCCTTGTGTTTTCATTGTTAGGTTAGCTCAGCCCTGTCCGCGGGGATGGTGGGGGCATCCTATATGTGGCCCCTGCAACTGTGATGTTGATAAAGGATTTGATCCTGACTGCAACAAAACTAATGGAGAGTGCCACTGCAAGGTGAGCTTTGGATTTATCTAGTTAAGGGTAGAAATTTACAATCTGGAGTTAAAGGATCATCAAAGAGGATGCAGAATGATTGATCAAACAGTTTCTGTATCCGTATTGATCTTTTATTGCTACTCATTGTTTTAAACAACTTGGCTATTAAACATTTTGCCTTCAGTGGCTTTAACAAATGAATTTGCCTACTAAGTAAAGTTATGGCACACCAGACAAAAATTTGGGTATTTTGCTTTTTCCCCCAACTATTAATTTGCTGTTTCCAATTAAGGTTTTTATTATACCAGTTAGTTTGTTTGTTTGCTTTTATGAATTTTTGTGATTTTATGTGAGTCATCCTCAACTTGAGGAGTTTGATGAGGTAAAAATTAAATAAATAATGGTTCAACATCCTTCATTAAAATTGGTTTTAACAATGCTAAAAAAAGTCTGAATATTATTTGAATCTAGCCATAATATTAGCCACAGATTTTTCCCTCCAGATGATGCTCTTAGTAGAAATCAAATGCTTCTGACTTGCTTCCAATAATTCAGAGTGGGGGTAAAGGCAGAGGGTATGTTGGTGCTTGTTGCTTCTCATAAGCATCACATGTAGCCATCACTAGGTATGATATGTGCATATGAATAGAATAGAATAGAATTCTTTATTGGCCAAGTGTGATTGGACACACAAGGAATTTGTCTTGGTGCAAATGCTCTCAGTGTATATAAAAGAAAAGATACATTCGTCAAGAATCATAAGGTACAACAATAATAGTCATAGGGTACAATGAGCAATCAGATCATACTAGGAAACAGTCAATATAAATCATAAGGATACAAACGACAAAGTTACAGTCATACAGTCAAAAGTGGGAGGGGATGGGTGATAAGGAGTGATGAGAAGATTAATAGTAATAGTAGTGCAGACTTTGCAAATAGTTGGACAGTGTTGAGGGAATTATTTGTTTAGCAGAGTGATGGCAATTGGGAAAAAACTTGTGTCTAGTTGTTCTGGTGTGCATTGCCCTGTAGTGTCATTTTGAGGGTAGGAGTTGAAACAGTTTATATCCAGGAAGTGAGGGGTCCGTAAATATTTTCACAACCCTATTTTTGACTCGTGCAGTTTGACTGATATGATCATTCAAAGTAATATGAAATTGGATTTTACATATTTGATAGAAATCATGATTTGTGGGAAATCCTGGGAATTCCTGTCTTTTCTGAGTGTGTAAGGAAACTGTTGAAAATTTAATAGGAAACAACATATCTGGTAAAGGTCTTGGATTGGCCAAGAGGTATATATTCGATTCTTATGACAAGTAAAAAATGGACAGAAATCTCTCTCTCTCTCTCTGCAATGTCTACAGGACAATCACTACCGTCCAGCAGATAGTGCCACATGTTTCCTCTGTGATTGCTACCATACCGGCTCATTATCTCGCACCTGTGAACCTGAGACTGGGCAGTGCTCCTGCAAGCCAGGTGTCATTGGACGCCGCTGTGACCGCTGTGACAATCCTTTTGCAGAAGTTACCATCAGTGGCTGTGAAGGTTAGAAATACTCCATGGGCAGGAAGCCTAGCTAAATCACATTGGATTAGGTCAAATTTGTCCACTGCAGATAGCAACCTTAGTTGATCCCAAAGAATGGAGCAGGGTTAAAGGTGATTGGGATTTAAATGGTAGGCCACCAGGAAACCCTAACAATAGCCAAGATCAAAGAGGGGAGGGTAAAGAAATCTTGGAAGAAAGCAATTGCAGATCACCTTTGTGCTACTTCTGCAACAGTCTACATGGACATGTCTATGAAGTCAACAGAAGACAAAGTCAAGCTTGATTCAAAGGAAAGTCTCCTTCATCATGCCCGTCTTACTTTTGCTCACCAATTTCTGAACTAAAAAGCTTCTAGCAATTAAAGGGGAAAATACAATGCAACTATCGCATTAATTCATGTGATTCCTACAAATCGGATTACTTGGGGGTGGATTGTTGTTTTCTGTATGACCAGAGTGCATTCTTGCCCTTTATTTTCTGTATGCAATTTATTTCCAAAGCAAGTATATGTAAAAAGGTTAAACCTTAATTATCTTCCCTTTTAAATATGCTTGCTGAAAAGAGCACACTGAGTTTGCATAGAGCAAATTAATACACGCGGATTTTTTCTTGCAGTGAATTATGATAGTTGCCCACGTGCCATTGAAGCTGATATTTGGTGGCCACGCACCCGCTTTGGTTTACCTGCAGCTGCACCTTGTCCTCGGGGATCTGTAGGTAATGAAATATCTTTAAGAATGCAGTCGAGTACATATAGTAATCAATTGAATTATTAAATGGTCTTTGGATGCTTCCAGATAAAGGTTTCTTTAGTTATCTTACTTTGTTTATGACTTTTATAGGTGATCAAAGAAAGTAGTCTTCCTCAAATAGGCATCCTATGGTTTTCTAGCCTTCATCATTTAAAAAAAACCCTCTGATATGGAGTAAACATTACAATGTATGTTGCAGAGTTTTTCTCTCTGCTTGGACCATAATTTGTGTCAGACATACTCTCCTCTTAGCATCGTGGCAATCTTATTTGTGTCTGGAAAAGAAAATTCCACATTAAAAAGGGAAATACAAACACAATCCCATTCTTCTCTCTGTGAGGTGTATTTAAAAGGCAAATGTTTCCATCCAAAAGAAGGAAAGAGAGAGAAGAGAGAAAGAGAAAGAAAAAGGAGAGAGAGAGAGAGAAAAGGAGAAAAAGGAGAAAGACTGAGCAAGCTAATATTTTGTGGCATTTGGTTTTGTGAGCTAAGTTTCACATTGTCGCACAAATGATTCCCTCTCCTTTTATTGCTCTACAGGGACTGCTGTACGGCACTGTGATGAACACAAGGGCTGGCTGGCACCCAATCTTTTCAACTGCACCTCACTGACTTTTGCTGTTCTCAAAGATTTTGTAAGTACTTGTCTTTCATTTTTCCTGGTCCAGAGCAAAGCCAGGAATCTATGGATTTACTTATTTCTATATGCATGAATGAATGCAAATAGTGTTTTTATTTCACCAACATTCTCAAAAGCAATGGCTGTTTGATACAGCTATTTATCCTCCCTCAAGTTGGTTTCATTCATAGAATCCCCAGTCCTGCCAATTACCATCCCTTGACTATAAGCCAGGGAGGAGATGTTGACTCTCTTTGTAAGATATTTCACAACAAATGGAGACTGTATTGTAAAAATAGAAAGACCGCAGCTTTCTCAGGACCACTTCCCCTTATTATCTGGATTGATGAGTGGGATGGCAATATGAATTGTCTTTTTTACAAAGAAGGACAAGGAGACATATAGTTTACCATAGTTTGCCTCATGGACTAACCATTTTTTTATTCACTAGATTTGTATGCCACTCATCTCTCTACCAAGAGACTCTTAGAAGGTTTAAAGTTATATTTAAAGTTACATTGGTGCTAAAAAACAACTTTGTGGCCAGGCACATTTTTACAACTTTCACAGTGTTTCTTTCTCTTTCTCTGTCAATCACATGTTTACCATTATAATCGGTTAGTATATGTTGTCCTGTGCCTGGCCCATTCCACCCCCATTTTTTCCCCATCCTCACAGAGAGGAGAGATTGCTTAAACAACCTATCTCTTCATGGGTTGCTTTTCTTTAAGTGCTGGCAGTTGCTTCCTGTAACTGATAAGACTTCCATCATTTTTTAAAAATTACATTTATATGCCACCCTTCTCCGGAGACTCAGGGCGTCTTACAATTTTTGGAGCACAACCCAGTGTGCTCAGCAATAGCCTTCATTCCATTGTATATGCCTGCTTATTACTAAGCGGCATTTTACAAAGTCAGCTTATTGCCCCCAACAATCTTGGGTCCTCAATTTACCTACCCCGAGAGGATGGAAGGCTGAGTCAACCTTGAGCCTGGTGGGATTCGAGCCTGCAATAATTACAAGCAGCTGGAACTAAGTGCAGGCAATTAACAGCCTGAGCCACCAAGGCCCTTTTCACATCTTTCAGCTGATATAATCCTCACATTTTCAGGTTATTTTTAGCCCTGGGACTATAACTTGAAGAAAGAGATTTTCAGAGTATTAAATTATGTGATGAGTATTGTCAGTGCTAGACAATTTTCATTGGAGTAGCTTAGGGTAAGCTTTGATTCCATTTCTGACTATATTTTAGCAATGCTGTGATAAGATAAAAGCTGCAATTGAGCTACCAAGACATTGGACAACAAAGATTTTACTTCCTAAACACTTTGGCATATAAATTTCTGGCTGCTGATCATGAAAACAACCTGAAATTTAACTTATCATGTACCATTTTATAGAAATCTTTTTTAAAACAATGGCAGTACCTGTGGCTATGCTGCAACATGAAAAAAAACATACAAAAACATGGAACTGTTGTTGAAGCACATTCAGTACACCTGGAATATCTGTGGAGATTTAAAAGTATTGGCTCTGCTGCTTGGAGTGCAGCTCAGATATACCAATCACTGTTGTTACATATGTGAATGGAATAGCTGTGGAAGAGAGTCACATTAAATTAAAAAGAAATGGCTTTCCAAAAGAATTTGGTTCCAGGATAGCAAAGCATAGCACATGAACTACATGTTGACCTGACAAATATATTTTTGCCTCTGCTTCACATAAAACTTGGACTGATGAAAGATTATGTGAAAGCAATGAACAAGGAAAATGAGGATTTCTGTGATTTGAAAAGTTGTTTCCAAGAATAACTGATGCCAAAATTAAGGAAGGCATTTTTGTTGATCTACTGATCAGATACATCATCAATGACAAGCAGTTCAGAGATCTGTTAATAGAGCCAGAGAAAATCATCTGGAAAGCATTCAAGGATGTAGTTGAGAATTTTCTTGGCAACTATAGAGCATCAAACTACATTCAGTTGGTTGACAAATTTCTTACAGCATACAAGATTATGAAATGCAACATGTCACTGAAGATTCATTTTCTGCATTCGCACTTGGGCTTCTATCCTGAAAATCTGTCAATGATGAAAATAGCAAAAGGTTTCACTAAGACATTGCCACAATGGAAAAATGGTCTCAGGGCAACTGGAATCCATCAATGCTGACTGACAACGGTTGGACATTGCAACAAGTTGCATCAAGCACTGACTACAAATGAAAATCAGCAGCAAAATTTTTAAATTGAACTCATGCAGCATATCCGAAATATTATGCAATTAAAGACATAATAATTAAAAGTTAATTCCATATTTCTCAAGATTCCTATGTGATACAGTCATTCTGAAATTATATTCATGTTCAGTTTTAAGAGGTCTATCGTTATCGCCAAAAAAATTTCAGAAAGCAAGACTTCGGAAAAAAATTGCCCAGTAGAATTTATGTTTGGTTAATTTACCTTGTTTTGTTGAAGCCGTCTTTGCAAAATATCTTAATCTTTCCTGTGGAACAGGCAGAAAGATTGCTGCGGAATGAATCATTTTTGGATACCGAGCAGTCTCAGCGGGTAGCTCTACAGCTTCGCAATGCTACACAAAACACTGAGACCTTCTTTGGCAGTGATGTCAAAGTGGCTTTTCAGCTCTTAGCTCAACTTCTGAAGCATGAAACCAACCAAGAAGGCTTTGGCTTGGCTGCTACCCAGGATGTTCACTTCACTGAGGTAAGCCCATCGGCTCAGGTTTATATGAAGTAAACACTCTTGTGAGCAGCACACATTTTTTTAAAACAGGCAAACCAGTTTGAAAACGTCTGGTATCAGATGTCAATTTGATCTGATGATACTAGATTGGTCTACTCTTTAGAGCATGTGAATATGTTAGATCACTATGTGGCTTAGCGGAAGAGAACTGGCAGATATTCTGTTGCATCTCTTAAAAGAAGCAAGTTATTTGGTGCTTTCAGTGATAGTTAAGAAAGGAACAGATCTGTTTAGCTCAGCTGAACATTGTGGAAGGAATGACAACTGGCAAATTAGGCTTCATCCTAAATGATTAAAATTTTATCTGCAGGTGTTTTAAATAAAAATAATAAAAATAAGTGCTACAGCATAATCTATATAAATCCAAAACCCAAGTTAGTTCTCCAGTGAAGATTCTTTTCTTAATAAATGTGGTTTGTTAAAAGGCACACACATATTGTAAGCAAATGTTCCCTGCAAGAAATACCAGCAGTGAATATTCTTTTGCCATCAATTCCTGTAACTTTTTTGGCCTTCTTCTAAGTACAACAAGATTCCAGTCTTGCCCCTTGTTACTTTAGATTTGTTATCAGAAGCTCCTCTGAGCTGTCTCGTATTCTTTCTCGTGTCCTACAGAATTTGCTTAAGGTAGGCAGTGCTTTACTGGACAACAGCAACAAGCATCACTGGGAACTGATCCAACAGACAGAAGGTGGCACAGCGCAGCTGCTCAGACACTTTGAGGACTATGCAAGTATTCTGGCCCAGAACATGCGCAAGACGTACTTGAACCCATTTACCATCATCACACCCAACATTGGTGAGAGAATAATAATAATAATGTCTCCTAATTAGCAAAATAGTAGTTGCTCGGTTCTATGCATTTTAAATAATCATACAGGTGAGTACCTTGGTTCTCAAAATTCATGTCAAAATGCGTTGAGTACCAAATTTGATGAGTTTCAAAGGTACTCAACTGCTTTGAAACTCATCACATTTGGTACTCAACACATTTTGACATGATTCCCCCCCCCCAGTACTCAAACAAATGGTACTCATCGTTTGTTTGGTAGTCAACGCACAAGCTAGAACTTGTTGGTCTCTGCTACCTTGTGACTCATTATGTTATTTGTTATGGGAAAAATTTATTTGGTACTCATTGTTTTTGGTAGTCATCACTCCTCCCAGAACCAATTAAAGATGAGTACCAAGGTAGCACTGTACTTACAGTAGATTAATCTGCATGTGAATAACAACAATGATAAATGAGATTATTATTATGCCCACTCAAGAACATCCAAGTCTGAGGGAAAGAATTATAAGTAAAAGAGTCCAACTGGACACTGTCATTCAGTTGGCTTGATGCCTCTTGCCTTGTGTGTGTATATCTGGGTCTCTATCGATCTGTGTCTTACTTTGGCAGTTATTTCGGTGGTGAGGCTAGAGAAAATGAACTTTGCTGGTGCCAAACTGCCCCACTATGAAACACTCCGTGGTGAGAAACCGGCTGACATTGAAACTACTGTCATCCTGCCTGAAAGTGTATTCAAGGCTCCAGAAGGCAAACGTGAGTTTTGGGCTTGGGGGTGAAAATTCCTGGTATTGTAAAAGAGACGAAGAAGAGAAATCAATTGATACAATCCCTCTTTGGCAATACAAGTAGTTTTTTTTTACTGCCCAGGCTCTTTTATCTGGGGCATGAGCAGTAGAAGAAGCAATATCACATATACGTATCATTTATGTTAGAATGCACAATGTTGAGCTGATTAGATCTTTTCTTTAACCAATTGGCCTTTTCCTGAAATCTTATTATATGACACTTCCTAAGCTTTTAGGTGACTGTGTTTTATTCAATAAGCTAAGCTGTAGAGTACTTTCCAAATTTCACTTAATACAGCAGAACTGGTAATACACTAAAATAAATTACATTATAGCTTAGTGCAACATCGAAACCCATCCATTCAATCCTTACCACCTTGTTTTCTGATGAATTAGCTGTGTGTGTTACATAACAGACATGGATTTATTTTGAGGCATTGTGGTTTCCTGAAATGTACTGGATGATCAGTGCAAATCAGTAGCGATGCCATGATTAAGACTAAAATGCACATGAAGAGGAGTTCCTATTATTTATTATCTTCATAAAAAGCTACCAATAGGAAGCTGAAATGGAAAACAGAGATCAAAATAAGGAAGTCTTGTTAATATTTCCTTTCCTCTTATACAGCATATCAGTTCCAAAGAATTTTATTTTCTATGTATGAGGGAATGGGAAGAGGATATCTTTGCCATGAATGGCAACTTCAGGCCCTGACAAATAGGAATATGGATGTTATCAAAATAATCAGTCTAAAAAGAAAAATAGTAGGACTAGCCTGGTAGATGAGAATCATGTAAGAAGTAATTTAATACTGTTTTTGTTGGGCCAGGCAAGAAAGGGGCAAGACAAGAGCAATTTGAGTTGTAGTTTCAAGTAACAGGAGAATTGGGATGGCTCTAGTATGCAGAAAGGTTCTAATCACTTGTTAGAAGGGAAGTGATGGTTTACAGAAATAGGGACTATGTCATGGTGATCTAATTATCTACTAAGTAAGTTCATAGGCATAGACCTAGACACAGAGTCAAGGAGCGGGAAGGGACCTTGGAGATCTTCCAGTCCAACCCCAGGGCAGGAGATCTTATACCATCTTGAACAAATTGTTGTCCAGTGTTTTTGTGAAAAATCTCCACATCTCCTGAAAAATGTTAGCTTCTTTTTTGTTTCCCCAAACAAGCAGACTACAAATATTGGAAATAAATATTAGTGAAACCTTGTTTATCATGTTGCTCTAGCAAAATAAACATGGCTCCATGTTTCATGTTCACTTTTCAGAATCTTCTATGGCCAGTGCCAAACATTTGCCAGGCACCAATGAAGAAGAAGAACATGCCCTTATGACAAGACAGAAAAGACATCCAGATCTAAGTGAGGGCCAGGCCATTGCCAGTGTGATCATCTACCGCAACCTGGCAAGTCTGCTTCCAGAGCAGTATGACACAGATAAAAGGAGTCTAAGGTAATGTCTGCATTGCACCTCAATGCATGGATGTATTAGTAGAGGGTGTAGAAATGTTTAGATACACAATGTTTGTGTCTTATTCCAATTCTCATTTGGGGTTCTCCATGTTGCTTGTTGAAAGGGTGTTGAAACTCCAATAGTTTCATGATTGTCTGGTCCACAAAATGGTGGTGTTATTTGCCTGGCTGACTGTCTTGATTTAGAAACTAAGCAGGGCATATTCTGGCTAGTACTTACTTGGATGGGAGACCACTAGAGAACCCTAAGGTTAGGAAGTTGCAATAATATCCCCTGAAGCAATTGCAAACCACCATCTGTAGTGTTGCTTAAAAAAAGAAGGATATCGATGTAATCATTAAATGATTACAAGAGCCAGCTTGATTTGAAAGAGATGTTATTTTATTTTTGAAGATCTAGCAAATGTCTGAAAGCACTACATGGGGAGGGTATGCGTAATGGTGAGCAGAATTCAACTTTACAGAAGGGAAACAGTGATTTAACTAATATACTTTATTGATTTATGTGTTTAGGGTCCTGCCATTTGGCTTTATTATAAGTTGATTAATCATCATGGCTGCTGTTTGTAGTTACTTGGTGATGTTTTTATTGTTTTAATACTTTTTAATTGTTTTATAATTTTACAATTGTAAGCTGCTTAGAGTACCCTGGCTGAGTTGAGCAGTAATAGAAATTGAATGGATGGATGATTAAATAAATGCCCTGTTATCACCACAGAGTCCCTAAGCGTCCTATCATCAACACCCCAGTGGTGAGCATCAACATCCATGACAATGATGCATTGATGCAACGCGCCCTTGAGAAACCCATCACTGTGCAATTTCGGATGTTGGAAACTGAGGAGCGGACCAAACCTATTTGTGTCTTCTGGAACCACTCCATCCTGTGAGATCTATTTCCCAGGCAAAATGGCTGAGGCTGCCATATAATGAACAGGGAGGGAGCAATAGATATTGGGAGGGTGGGGAGACAGGGTTCCTCAGGGTGGCAGCCCAATCTTAACTCTGCTGTTTTTCAGGGTCAGTGGGACTGGTGGCTGGTCAGCTAAAGGCTGTGAGGTTGTCTTCAGGAATGAAACCCATGTCAGCTGCCAGTGTAATCATATGACAAGCTTTGCGGTGCTGATGGACATTTCCCGCAGAGAGGTGAGAAAAATAAGGACCCTTCTTTGAGAATTGGAGAATAGGGTAAGGGAGAATTCTGCAGGGAGCATAACATAGTAGCAGAAATTAGGTTTTGGCTCCTTAAGGATGGTAGACTCATAGGGCTGAGAACAGGGGTGGGATTCTACCAGTTCTGCCCGGCTCTATAGAACCGGTAGCTCTGAAGAGCAGCAGACACAGAACCGGTTCTGTGTCTGCTGCTGCTTTGGCCCTCCTGCCCACCCGGGTTCTTACCTGTCCTTTATTTCCTGCTTTTTCAACCGCCACTGCTTTGCGCGGCACAGCTGCGGTTGAAAAAGCAAGAAAAAAGGGCTTTTCCAACCACTGCGCACTTGCACTCAGCACTGCTCAGCTGTCTGGGCAGCTCAGCAGGTTGTAAATTTCACTCGCGTGACTCGTGCGACTCGTGCATACACGTGACGCAGAGCAACAGAACCGGTGGTTATACCGGTCGGATCCCATCCCTGGCTGAGAACAGCTATTTGGGCCATCAAGTATGCCTCCTGCTCACTGCTGGAACTCAAGACAAATAGCTATGTTTGAACACATTTAGTAAAGGAAAATAACTGATTCCACTGTCAAATTGTTCTTGCTTTTAGGGAGACCAAATAATAAGATGCATGGGTATCCATTAATAAATTCTCTGTTCCTCCCAGAATGGTGAGATCTTACCCCTGAAGACGATCACATACATCTCCATTGCTGTGACACTGGGCAGCCTCCTGCTTACTTTCTTCTTCCTGGCTGGATTGCGAACTCTGCGATCCAATCAACAAAGCATCCGCAAGAACCTAGTGATTGCGCTATTTTTTTCTGAACTCGTCTTCCTACTGGGCATCAACCAGGCTGATCTGCCAGTAAGCATCTGTATGGGTGGGAGAGAGAAAAAAAACTCTGCTAAAAAGATTAAGTTCATAGTCATGGTCACATCTACTAAGTATCAATACAATAATTATTATCTATTGCTAATTAATAGTCAGAAAGCCCATTCCTCCCCAACAAACAACAGAGGGTTATCTGGCATCTGTGTATCCTTCTTTGTTTGGGTGCTTTTGAGAGACCAAGGAAACTGCCTTAAATTAATAGCAGGAGTTCCTGGAAATGTGAATCACAGATAGGAAAACATTCTATCTGAATGCTGAATATACAGTGAAATGCTTCATTACATTTCAGTTTTTGTATACATTTGGAACAGGTTTCTAATCCTGCTCTTTCGTTTCTTTCTATGATAGTTTGCCTGTACTGTCATTGCCATCCTGTTGCACTTTCTGTACATGTGTGCCTTTGCCTGGGCATTGCTAGAAGCATTGCATATTTACCGCATGTTGAGTGAAGTGCGAGACATCAACTATGGCCCAATGCGCTTCTATTATATGGTTGGATGGGGTGTGCCAGCGTTCATCACAGGTGAGGCCTGCACTAAATTTCATATAATCTGGCATACAGCCATGGCCATTGTGAGGCCATTATATTCTTTGTGACTCTTATTTTATTAAAAAGAAAATAGCTTATTTTATTAAAATAAAATGGTTCCTTCTCCTGCTAATCTTAAAACAGGTAACTGAATCAATTTAAGCAGGGTATAACTGGCCAAGCCTAAGATAGGGCTGGAGTGTATTGAACTGGTTTGATTGTTTGTTTGTTTGTTTAGAAATTTATTTGCCACCTTTCTCATGCTCAATGACTCTGGGCAGCTTACAACATAAAAACATTAAAACCATCAATTATAAAATAACAAAGCAGATAAAATCATGAACACAAGATGGCAAAGGAGGGAGCCAGATACACGGGGGAGGGGGAGGTAGGATTAGGTTTTAATTAGTCAACACTTCCAGTGTGAAGCTCTCCCATTGGTTCCCCAAGCCATCTGGCAGAGCCATGTCTTCAGGCTCTTATAAAAAGTCAGGAGGGTAGGAGCCAATCTCGCCTCAGGGAAGACAATGTCCCAGAAGGTAGGAACTACAGCAGAGAAGGCTCTTCTGGATCTCACCAGCCAAAATTCCTTGGCATGGAGTATGCAGTATGCCCCCTCTGCTGGCATGGGTGGGATGGGCCAGTCCCATCTGGATGAGACTGTTACTCAAGTAAACTGGACCTATGCCATGCAGGGCTTTAAAGATGATAATCAAAACCTTAATAGTGTTCTGTCAACTTATTGTCCAACTTACTGTCTAAGTGATAATCTTCTAGCTATAGAGTAGATGAGGGGTGTCAAACTCACGTCATCACAGCGGTGTCACGTGACGTATAGGGGCTTTTTCCCCCCTTCACTAAACCGGGCATGGGCATGGCCAGTGCATGATGCATCTGGCCTGCGGTCCGCGAGTTTGACAGCCCTTGAGTAGATGATTAAGAACTTACATTTCCTCTTTATTGACTGTTTTGTGTGGTATTCTCTTTAGGACTTGCTGTGGGTCTGGATCCTGAAGGGTATGGGAACCCAGACTTTTGTTGGCTCTCCATCTATGATACCCTGATTTGGAGCTTTGCTGGTCCCATTGCTTTTGCTGTTGCAGTGAGTAGAGAAGCAAGGGAATATGGGGAGGCAAGGCAAAAGATCCACATTTCACAATATGGGGACAGCTGTTTGATTTACATGAGGTATAAATTATAAATGCATGAGAAAAAAAGAGAGGGTATTTTTTTAGGATGGACATGGCAACTATTACCTTCACATAAGGTTTAGTTTTATTTACCCAGGGTGTCAAGCACTGCCTAGTTCTGCCATTTTATTTTTCCATCTGAAACACTCTGAAGAACTTGGAAAACAATCTTCTTGGTCAACTGACTGAAGATGCAATGGAAGGCTGAGAAGCATTGCCCAGAATTGCAGATCTCCCCTTGTTCCAATAGGAACCTCAGATGATGGGTTACATGAGTTTCCCAATCAGTCATCCAATAGTTATAAAAGTGAGGGGTCCTTGGTGCTCTCTGAGATTGCTTGTTTCCTCGCAGATGTTTCATTACCCTAACTGTATGTAACATCATCAGTGCTAGGGCTAGTTATAAGACTCTGATAAAAGAGAAATGATCTTTTCAAGACCCAGGAAAAGGCACTGCTAAGGAAGATACAGTATTTAAAATATTCCAGGTTTGGGAGGATGCACTATTAGCCAGAGAGAAATCTAGTATTAAAGTTTTCCCTCTTTCATTCTATAGATGAGTGTCTTCCTCTATGTCCTGGCCACCAAGGCCACTTGTGCAGCTCAACAGCAAGGTTTTGAGAAGAAGGGGACAGTGTAAGTCTGGCATTGTTCACGCACAACTATTCTTTTCACCGATTATGAGCATTTAACTATTCTTCCATGTCCCTGCATTGTGATTTCTACTTTATTGGTCCTATGTGCCGTTTCTCTGAATTATCACCCTTGTTATTGACGCCACTTTATCTCACCCTACTAAGTTGTTCTGTCTCCTCCTTTCCATTTTCTGACTTTGATGTATCCCAATAGTTAATGCTTCCAATATTTTTGTTGGAATTGTGGGATCAGTCCTGCATAAGTACAAAACTAGGTAGTATTGCAAAGTCAGTGGAGGCCATGCCCCAGAGTCAGCCAAGAGAATCAAAAGCTTATTCATAGGTAATATTCTACTCATGAGACTTGAGGGTTCTTGTGTGGGAGAGCCCACACTGACTGTGCTCTTTCTCTACTGTAGCTCCGGTCTACGGTCAGGCTTCATCTCTCTGCTGATCATGAGTGTCACCTGGTTGCTGGCTCTGCTGTCCATTAACAGTGATGCCATCCTTTTCCACTATCTCTTTGTGGGCTTCAACTGCTTCCAGGTAATTTGGGTGTCAGGACAATAGCACACATTGGTCTGGAATCTCCCCAGGTCCGTTAACATATTGGGCTGTTATCAAGTCCCCCGATTCAATTTTGTTTTCACCATTTTCCCTTTTCTCCAAGAACTTGTTTATCTCAATTTTCTACAGTAATGGAAACTGAAGAATTGGCCAAAATTGATTTTTATAGAATTTCATGTGGCTTTTTGAGTACAATTGACCTCTGTTTGGCAATTGGAGCAAAGAGCATGCAGATTTTATTGATCATGACGCTGTATCAGGCACATCAAGCACTTTCCAATTAGCAAGGGAAGAAGAGCTACTTTTTTTAATGGGCTGGGATCTTTTAAAAGATGAAAGAGTTCTGGAGGTGTACTGGGAAACATAAACAGAATTTACACAGCATTTGGACCACATGTTTTAGACCTTTGAAATAAATCAGTTCTTATATTCTTGAGCTCTTTGGCTCTCAGAATGATTTAGTCCTATGGAACAATGGGATTTTAATTTCCATTACTATATATAGAAAAGTATTCTTTTTTAACTTCTTCTGTTGCTCCAAATGCTTGAATGTGTATAAATTTCATAAATGTTCATACTTTACTGCTGTGTCAGAGATCAAAATAATTAGGAAGTGATGATTTAAAGTAGGATTTTTACCAAAGCTACTAATCTAAGTCATAATAGAAACATGCAAAATGAAAAAAGCAGCAATTATTCTCAGTGTAAAAATTGGTAATGCCTGGTCAAACCTTAAAGAGTTTAATACAACCTTTTGCAATTTTTAGGAAGAAAAAAAATTACTGCTTATGAATGGGAAGAAATATATGAAACAAAAATAATAAAGACCCCATGTAAGGTTGAAAATAGAAAACAAATTCTGCAAACTAGGCTTTCCCTTACTTTAATGCTTTGGAAACCCAGCATGATACAATGGTTAAATTGCTGGACCAGTACTAGGGACCCAGGTCTAAGAACCCCTTTAGCATGGAAATACCATGATGACTTTGGACTAGCCATTCTCTCTTTCAGCACAATCTGTCCCACAGCATTGCTATTGTAAAGATAAAGTGAAGAGATCTCCATAGAATAATGCTGACAAATAAGCATTATTGAAGCTTGGAAGCCATGAGGCTGTCATTCATTGCTTATTCTCTCATTGTTCCATAGGGACCCTTAATCTTTCTCCTCTGTGTCATCTTATCTAAAGAAGTGAGGAGGGCTCTCAGATCTATTTGTGGAAAGAAGCACAGCACTGATCCTACACTCACGACCAAATCTACCTTGACAGCAGTGAGTATTTCAAGGCGCTTTCTTTCCTAGTCTCACTGAGGGCCAATAATACCTTGGAGTAGAAAACTATGGGTATTTTGTTGCAGAATTTGACACTGATCTTAAAAGGCAAAATAAACAAAACTTTGACCTGGAGTTGGTATTTTGCTCCAATTCAGAATGTTAAGTCATATTCTGCATCAAGAGATGACAATGAAGCCACTGCATCCATATTCATATTTTAACTGATTCTCCTACTAGTAGTATTATGGAATGCACAAAAATGACGTAGGATACTGAATCGAATTGAATTCTTTATTGGCCAAGTGAGATTGGACACACAAGGAATTTGTCTTGGTGCATATGCTCTCAGTGTATATAAAAGAAAAGATACATTCATCAAGAGTCAAGAATCATCAGGTACAACACTTAATAATAGTCATAGGGTACAATAAGCAACCAAATCATACTAGGAAACAGCCAATAAAAATCATTAGGATTCAAGCAACAAGGTTACAGTCATATGTGGGAAGAGATGGGTGAAAGGAAGGATGGGAGGATTAATAGTAAGACAAATTATATACAATCTCCAGGCTTGACCGCCTCAGTACTCACATCTTTTCACTACCAACTGTGTCACTTAAAACTGAGTAATTTCATGAAAGCTGAGATTCACCTCTGAATTTTGTGTTTCCTGGACCAGATGGTATGCACAATATTCTATATCCTGCTTTTAGATCATCTTCTGAGCTCTTATATCCAGAATATAACAGGAAAAGATGATCTGGATAGCAAAGATGAGTTTTGGCAACAGATTCCAAGAAACAACTAATGAACGAATGCCTGTGAGAAGAAACACACTGCTAGCATTGAGAAATATGAGAAATATTTTCTAATATAAAAGAGAGGAATGGTCAAGTAGATAAGACAAAGTTGGCATAGTGGAGGATATGAGGTCCAGAACTGAGAGCTGTGCTAACAAAAAATACTCAGATCCTTAATCCAATTGGTGAACACCAAAAAAAAAAATTGAAGAACTCATCAAGTTACCCCTTGCCTCTCTGCTGCTATTAATTGCTCTCTCTGTCCCATATTATTCTGATCTCAACAGGCTTATATTTGCAACAATACCTATGTGGATGGGCAATTGTACCATACGCCATTTGGGGACTCCACTGGTTCCTTGCATAGCACTGTCCGTTCAGGCAAGAGTCAGCACAGTTACATCCCTTTTGTGCTCAGGTAATTCTAATGTAAAGAATATATAACTCTTTCCTTGCCCCCACGGTCTTGCCGTTTTTATTGTGGAACCTCGGCAACTATCAATTTCTCTATTTTCTGTTCACAGGGAGGAGTCTGGCTTGAACAATAGCCAGGTACACATTGGGCCTGCAGATCCCAGTTCTTTGTTCTTGGAAGACAAGGATCAGAACAATGGTGAGAGGCTTATGAATTGCTTTCAATTGATAGCATGCCCTATAATTTGCTCATTAAAACTACAGTATAGTGTTTCTTATTTCCATAATGTCCTTTTCTTGTTTTTTCCTTCTACTTCCTAATCACCTTCTTTAAATGCTGTATGATTTTGGACAGCTATGGTGATTATATGTGAACAAAAAATTCACAATTCTTCCTCCTCATGTTTCTCAGAATCTAATCAAAGTTAAATATGTGCTAGGACTGTGGATGTAGTAGATCCATAAAGCTGCAGCTTAGTATATTTTATGTTATATACATGTTATATCTGTAAATCCCATGAAACTCAATGATATCTTCATAGAATTGCACAGCAGATTTCTTTATTTGCTTTGCTGTGCTAAAACTCTTTTATTCTGAAAGAGAAAGGCAGATTAAAATGAGCATTGTCTTTGTTTGCATACAGAAATGATGAGCCAGGCCATTATGGTATGTGTCTGTGGGACTTTTTATAGACAGATACTTGCCTTTTTCATAGATGCTGTCCCATTCCTTATGAAATTGCTATTTTAGCTCTTCATATTTAAAGAATCTGTATTTTATCTACATGGTCATCTTGTGGAATAGATAAGGCAGGCAGATAGCCCATTGCCATTCAGTGAACTTAGTCAGTTACAATATAAAGAGGGGTTTGGGGTGGATACTATAGATTAGAAAGGAGACAAATTTATTGTGTGAGAAGATGCATTCCTAATACCAATAATTCTGATTTATTCGTTAAATTGTTGGGAGACTAAAAGAAATTAGCATGGACTTTAGAAACTAGTAGGACAAAAAGCTGCAACAGCCAATAAGATCAACTTTGCATAACCAGTTTGGTCCAGTGGTTAAGGCACCAGACTAGAAAGCAAGAGATTGTGAGTTCTAGTCCTGTTTTATCCATGAAAGCCAGCTTGGGCCAGTCACACTCTCTCAGCCCAGCTGACTTCACAGAGTTATTATTGAACAGAAAATAAGAAGAGGAAGTTACATGTTCACCACCTTGAGTTATTTGTAAAAAAATAATAAAGGCAGGATACAAATAAATAAAGGGGTAAGTAAACCTACCTTCAATCAGTCTGAATCCTAGTGAACTGCTGGGATACAGGAACATCTTCATGTATTAGATACTTGAACACAGGAAACTGAAGGAGATAGTGTACTGTCTCTTCCACCAAAGAATAAAACACAGGACAGAAGGATTTTCCCTACTGCAGAATTGAATTGTTGAAATACTGCATTTATACTGGTACAGCTAAAAATAACATGTCTGTTTCATTCAGGGTTGGAAACATGGTGATGGTAACATCATGTAGACATGGCAATCTTCACCCTGTTTCTCCCCAGGCATAACATTTGTTATGGTTAGGTACAAGTGGTGAAAGCAATAGCAATACACTTAGACTTATATACCTCTTCATAGTGCTTTATAGGCCTCTCTTAAGTGGTTTACAGAGTCAGCATATTGCCCACAACAATCTGGGTCCTCATTTTACTGACTTTGGAAAGATGGAAGGCTGAGTTAACCTTGAACTGGTCAGGATCGAACTCCTGGCAGTGAGCATAGTCAGCCTACACCACCACAACTCAAAAGTTAGGATCCAGGTTTTTTTAAATAGTGATGGTGTCTATTATATCCTTAATTGAATTGAGGAAGTTCTAATAGTAGACATGGGAATAAGCTTCAGGTAGCATTCATATTCAAACATACATTTCATCACTGTGAACCAAGGGACATTTTTGTCCCAGCTTGAAACCATATCAGATTGGATGATAATGCTACAGACCTTATATCTTAAAATGTGTTTGCAAGAGTTGAAAAAGAAACAAAAACTCAGCATTATTAGATTTGATGCTGCTTGAATGTTTTATTATCTTCACTCTGGTTTACTCCAAATTGAGATATTCTGATGACTTTCTGGGTTAGATTTGAACCTGGCTTTTCCCAGCTCTAACTGGACACTGCAGCCACTACACAGATGGAACATTATAGATTGAGCTTGCACAAAAATGCAAGGTGAGTGAAGAATGGATGTGCTATTAATGCAGTCTGGTTTCTACTTGTCTCTTTCCCTGCACTTTTTGGCCACAGAACGTGATACTGATTCAGACAGTGACCTTTCCCTGGAGGATGACCAGAGTGGTTCCTTTGCTTCCACCCATTCCTCTGACAGTGAGGAGGAGGATGAAGAATTTCCCAAGGAACCCTGCTGGGAGAACTTACTGTGTCCTAACAATGAGAAGCTGCCAGCACTCAGCACTCCAAAGGGTAATGCTAGACATGGGCAATTCCAGGAATATTTCACTAAAACTAGAGGAAGGGATGGAGCCAACACTAGATCAGACTTTATCCAGATTACAAAGAAGCTTCAACTAAACTTCATCATTCTAGAATTTATGTGATTGGATGGTAGATAGACCATTGCTCTAGTGCAGAGGTCTCCAAACTTGGCAACTTTAAGACTTGTGGACTTCAACTCCCAGAATTCTCCAGCCAGCATAGTCTCCAGCCAACAAGTCTTAAAGTTGCCAAGTTTGGAGACCTCTGCACTAGTGACTCCAGGGAACTGTAACTCTTGAGTAAGGTATGGAATCAAGTTCAGCTTCTGTAAGTTACAGATGCTTTAACTTCTGTATGCAAAATTATCAATTGAGATAAAACAGATAAAATCTCAGTTACATACAGGGCAAGTTTATTTCTTCATGTAAACTACTTCATTGTTTGTTCTTCTCTCTCAATGAAAACTGTGATTTACCATAATCCTCAAGAGTGGCATTGATGGCTCTTTCCTTGCATGTTTTCAAGAGCTGCTAAAGAGAGCTGATATAAATATGTAATGATGATGTGACAAAGGGAGAGAAAAAAACCCTGCAGAGCTTGCTCACTAAGATTGCCTTTCAGAATAGTGACGAAACTCCTTCAGTATAGTTTTCTCTGGGTCTGGTCATGCATTTTTATGTTGGTTACATCTCCCTACATCTCCATTTCGTTAAGCTCTTCGGTGTGGCTGTTAAAAAATAGTGGAGAGCAGATACAGCAGATGTCTATGGAGATTCTCAGTCGTCCATGTTTGTCCCAAAGTTGCTTTTTCCAAGAGTATAAATCCTTCCATTCCCCACCATCCAGTCAGAACTGAAGAAGCTTCTTTGATGAGAAGTGAAACATCTTCAAAGAAAAACCAGAAAGTCCAGTTGCCTCTTAGAAAAAAGCACCCTTGGAAGATATAGGGACAAACATTGAAACCCACGATCTTCTTCTGCTTTCTCAGTAGATAACATCTCTGGACCTGGAAAACCTTATTGGCCGGGTGACTTTGTAACCACTGCCAGTGAGAGTGATGGCCACCCTGGCTCAGAGTCGCTGCGTGTAGAACCAATGGGTAAGAATGACCGGCTGGGACTGACAGAGGAGTTGGCCAGAGAGAATGGAGAGGGCATCTTGGGCTCACTGCCTCATCCCACTGCTCATCCCCAGAAAGGTAAAAAGTGAGATTCTGGGAACTGTAACCCCGACTGGTCTGTTTTACCCTAGCAATTTTCTCTTGAATTGCACTAAATACCAAGTTGCATTTTGCAATTGCTCTTATTATTCATGAGTGAATCCAATGTCTTAAGTCTCTCAGACCAGATGAATATGGATTAGGTGTATATGAATTGTGGGAATTAATAGAAACAATTTCTTGCCTCTCTGTATGACTGGAATCAAACAAAAAAATGTAATAATGTTTCACAAATAATCATTTTTTCTGGTGTGATACAGTAGTACAGAATTTAGCTTTATGGGACATGACCTTTTAATAACCTTGTAATCAACAAATCTAACTGTGTGTCCTTCTTTGGTATTCATCCTGGATGAACTACAAATAAGATTGGGCCTATAGAAAAGACTGGGAACAGGCTGATCTTCCATCATTTAAATGCCTCTTGGAATCCTGTACAGACAGGCATAAGCAGTTAATAATGAAAGAAAAGAGCTCAATTACCAATATGTTTTAATATAAATATATTAAATTTAAGCATCACAGTAATTCATTTATAGAGCATAAACTGCAGTGCCTATTGATACATATTAAGGGATACAATATTGGTTACGATTAATTTTTTCTGTTAATAATAACTCTCTTTGGGAAGAAATAATGTGTCATTGCAGACTTTAGTGAGAAAGCTCCACAAAACTAATTTATAGGAGTTTATATACATTATATAAATAAGCTGGCAATGGCAATTCTTGTAAAGTGAAAGACTGCACTGGAATGAACATTCTCCAAGTTACCAACTTAGAAATGAGACCAAAAAAAATCTGATTTATTTTAAGATCTTGCTACCAGATGGGCCTAAGATCATGGGATGTGTTAATATGATGAAGAAAATAGAGTCCTTGGTGGCTCAGGCTGTTAAATGCCTGCTCTTAAGATCCAGCTGTCTACAATTACTGTAGGCTCGAATCCCACCAGGCTCAAGGTTGACTCAGCCTTCCATCCTCTCGGGGTAGGTAAATTGAGGACCCAAGATTGTTGGGGGCAATAAGCTGACTTTGTAAAAATGCCGCTTAGTAATAAGCAGGCATATATAATGGAATGAAGGCTATTGCTGAGCGCATTGGGTTGTGCTCCAAAAATTGTAAGCCACCCTGAGTCTTCGGAGAAGGGTGGCATATAAATGTAATAAAAAAAATACATAAAACCAGATAGCCTTTAGTCATTAATTTGAAGACTATTTAAATTTACCGAGAGGATTGGATCCTGGGTGCCTTTAAAGTTTGAAGATGAAAATGGGACATAGCTCTGCTTTTTTTTTTGTACAAGCAGAACAGGGGTGTCAAACTCAAGGCCCACAGGCTGGATCTGTGAAGGACTGGCCTGCGGTGCCTCTGCCAGTGGAAATGGTCTTCTGAGCTCCGTTTCCAGCTGCAACAGCCTCCTGCAACCCTCTGCCAGTGAAAATGGTCTCCCAAGCTCCGTTTCTAGCTGCAACAGCCTCCTGCAACCCTCTGCCAGTGAAAACATCCTCTGGCAGAGGGTTGCAGGAGGCTGTCGCAGCCAGAAACAAAGCTTGGGAGCTCATTTTCATTGGCAGAGTGCTTGGGCTGCCACAGGCACCTTCAATATGAGTGACATCAAGCAGGCCACGCCCCCTCTGACCATACCCACCCTGGCCCCCTGAGGTCAAACACAACCCGGATGCAGTCCTCAGTGAAATTGAGTTTTACACCCCTGAAGTAGAACATCATGGAGCCCACACCTCTATCCATAAAGACAAGTAGACATATCCTTTGGCCTTGGTTTCCTGACTGTAGCAAGGAATGGTATTTTTTTCCTCTTTACTCTGAATCTTCTGCCCTCAGGCATTTTAAAGAAAAAATACCTGCCGCCCATCAATGAGAAGAGCAGCATCCAGCGCATCCATAACAAGCTGTCCAGCTGCCGCTCAGGGATGGTATCATTGCATGGTTCTTCGGGGAGCGATGGCAGCCGTGGGGGCGGGGTACCACGACCACGACAGACCCTACAGGAGCAGCTCAATGGCCTTACACCTATCACCATGAGCATAAAGACTGGCACAGTGGATGAGGACTCTTCAGGCTCCGAGTGAGTATGACTGAGCCTTCTCCTTGCTCGCCTGTCCTTGGTGGTTTGCGTGTGACAACCTGCTGCCTCTGTGAAGCCTCTTGTCCATGCCAGATCTGGTGCTTCCGATCTTTCAGGCTGATATTCTGTTATATTTCGTAGTTGCCTCAACTTTTATTCCCAGGCTGTGCCTTTAAGAACAATGCCTATCTGCTTACAATTCTGTAGATGCCTCCTGACATTGGTGTTCTAAAAATCCCTTAATATTTCACTGACCTTGGGTGGAGGGTTCCCATTCTTGGAGAATATATTCCTCTGGCTTTGGGCCCAGACTATAACCCCTTAGCTCCATCTGGATGTAGCTCAGAATTCGAAAGGCAGGATGCAGCCATCTCCTTAGGAGGTAAAGGGAGTTTTTTAAGCCCAGGGTTACCCTGTACTATAGCTTGCCCAAGGGGCAGAGGAGCATGTCAGAATTAAAGTCCCCAAGAAGTACTGAGCTGCTCCTGTGAGATGCTGTGGGACTCAGCCCACCTGTCATCTTCAGCAATGTGACGGGGGGAATTGGGGGAATGCTATCCTGTTCTAACTTCTTCCTGAGCTCTCTTGCACTAACCCCCTTCTCCTCCTCCTCTCCTCCCTTCTCTGTTTCTTGTTCTCTCACCTCTCGCTTCAATCGCCCAGATTTCTGTTTTTTAATTTCCTCCATTAACACATGAGCCCCAGGGGGGGTGCTTTGCTCAAACCTGCTCATGACCACACTCATGTGTTTGTGTTCCCCCTGTCCTGTCTCGCTTTGTGTTTGATCACTGAGCAGGAGCGATGAAACCTCAATCTGATGTCGCATGCACCAGACTCTCTCTGTCTCTCTCTCACACGTTTGGCCAGTCTGGGAGCCAGGATTGCTCTTAAACCACAGCGAGGAATGTTGTCTCCGTCTGCCCAGCCTGGCCCAGGGAGCTGGACCCACTGTATGTAGTGCCAAATGAAAAGTGACCTGCGCCCCCCAACCCCCGGGGGGGACAGCAGGTTCCAGGAGGCGGACCTTGTCGAACAGATGCACTTTGGATGATTCTAAAATGGACTGAAAGAACATAAACGTAACCACCTCCACGTCTTCAGGGATTTTCATGCTTTGTTGCCCAGTCTGGAAGTGCTGCGTGTCTGGAATATATATATTTTTTTCTTTATCAAAATTGGTCTGGGGGAGCCTCAGCAGCCACCGTGTGGACATGTATTACTGTGCAGATGTTTTCATTGCATATTTGACAATGGGGTGGAGCTAGGGACCAGTGTGCTTGAAGATGGCTGCGACTAGGAGCCACCAAGAACTGTACGTTTTGACTTGAGTAACAAACCAGGGCCAGCCCAGTTTTGGAGGACACCATGCTGGGCTTCTCCTAGGATGGAGGGAAATAGCACCTTTTAAATGGAAGCTGGAGGGTGTAGCAGACCTGGCTGTGCAGAGGACGCAAGTGAGACCTACTGTATGCTCGACATTCCTTAAGAACCACAGCTGGCTTTGCGTTGAATCTGGAGGGCACATTCCAGAGCCTCCCTCTGCAGTATATATGTGTCCACTAGCCATGGTCATGCTTTTTTTCTTATCCAGCAGCGTGCATCTAAACACACCTTCCAAGGTGCAATTGAAGCATATTTAATCCAGGGTGCACTTCAATCTCGGGCTCTCTGGCACACACAGAAAATGGGAATTTGACATCTTGGTTTTGCCATACTAAGCAATTATAGAATAGGAAAGAAATTCATCGTCCAAATAGCTTTTCCAGGATGCTGTATAAGTATATTGCTGTTCTGCCTAGTTCCACCTGCACTTTTCTGGCCTAAGGAAAGTTTTTAAAAAAATGTTGAAAGAGGAGGCTTGTTCCAGACCTACTAGCCATTTCCCCAGGATGTTAATCACCATCATGCTGCTTACATTCATGGACTGTACAGTACAGAGCGTCAGCTGTGGATCTTGTTCTTCTCTGGCAAGTTGCTTACTCCAGCCTTGGTGCTTCAGATTGCAGTGAGATCAGGGACACAGGACCAGCGTATCCACTGGCATCAATGGAAACATTCCTCCTTGGATCACAAGTTACTTTCAAACTGCTTTGTTTGACAGCCACTTCTCCAAGCTCAGCTCACCATTCCAGTAACTTGGCCCCATCAGAATGCTCCAAGAGGCAGCCCATAAGGTGTTGAGCGCCACGGGTGTGGCCTGCTGAGCCATCAGTCCATGCTGCAATTATTTTCGTAGAAAATGACAAAAAGAAAAAAGTCCCGCCTCCCGCTCCTCCCAGCCAATCAGCACGTGTCCCCCTGTTGCTACTGTGGCTGGAGCAGGAACGCTGCCTTGATGTCTCCCAAAAGCGCCTGGCTCTCATGCCAACAGGTTGCTGCCTTTCTGCCTCAGAAGCCTTCATTTTTTTCTACACTCAGCCAAGCCTGATGCCTGCTCATAACGGGGATTTTCATGTTGGTCCTTTTGGAAAGTACTTTTTTTATAACGACGTTCACCGGGAAAGAGACTTTTCTGCTAAGGGAGAGTGGGACGAGGGGGGCAGCTTGGGGAGGGTGAAGGCACAGTTACTTTGACATGATTTTTGTTTTGTTTTTCATTTGACCATTGCTGAAGGATGTTCTAAGTTAAATAGCTGAAAAGCCCTTGGGGGTCATGCTTTATAGCAACGTTAACTCTTGTTAGCTGGGTGCAGAATCTGATGCGCTTTATTGACTTAGCCAAGGTTTGCACAATAAGGGGTTAATTGGGACTTGACTATTGTCACGGCCTGGCTTGTCAAAGAAAGGAGTTCTGAAGATGAGGCTTTTCTTTTCAACACCTCCAGTAATATCGTCCATTACTGTTTAGCCTTTTGTGGCCTCTGTACTTGCCAATTCCAAAACCTTTCTTGGAATGTTTTGACACATAGAATGTGATACTCTGAAATCTGTATAAGGTCAACTTGGGGTGGCAGTGGCATCTAAAACGTTAAGTAGATCTGCGACAACTCATCACAGCCAACTTGCCTTGGCCAAATCGCCATGGGATAATTCACTGCGGGACAAGAGTTACACGGATATTGAAGAAATGGTGGAACAGAATAATGAAAGAAAGGATGCCAAAGGAGGGGCAAAATGACAAAAATTAAATTATTTTTAAAATTATTTTAAATAATTAAATTGAATTGTTGAATTGTCCTGCAGCGCATTGTCCCTTGGTGAAATGGCCATGGTGAGATGGCCATGGCAAGTTGGCTGTGGTGAATTGTCCCATTCCAGTAGGTCGCAGGGGATGAAGACCAGCCTCTTCAGCGTATGATCTACTACTGTGTTATTTCCATTGAGTGTTCCTTCTGAACCATTTGTTAAGTGAAAGAAGACACAACCTCGCCACCATCCAAAAAAAAAAAATCTGCACAAAAGAAGAGCCATTTGCCCAAGCTCCACCTGGAGCCTGTATTGCTGTTGTGTTCCACACCATTTTGGTCAATTCCTGCTGCTCATACTGAAGCAAACTGGAAATACACATGGAAATAAAGTTCAGTTAGGCAGGAGCCACTTTGGCTTCCTTATATATGGCTTGTTGCAGTTATTGCAGCAAGAAGGAGTATTTAAAAGCCAGAAGACTTCCCGTGTTGCCCTGGAAGCATTTTCCATCATGACTCGTAGGTGAATGCAAAATGGTAAGTGATGCTTCCAAATGCAGGCAGTGGGACACACTTTTGGCTATCCTGTATCTATAATAGCTTTCCTCAGTCCTGTTTCAGATGTGTCTCAGCTACAAGTCCCATTGTCCAGAACCAGCATGATCCATTAGTCATGCAAATTAAGGTTTGTTGAATGTAGTCCAATATATCTGAAAGGCATTGACTGGGGAAGGCCAACTTGAAATGCAAAGGTGTTAGAGTTAAGCAGATCAGAAGAAAAAGTCACCAGGACAGGGGGCCTTTCAGATGTAACTAAGTTACAGTTCTAGGTATCCCCGACCCAGTTGATAAAAGCTGGAATTATTAGCTGTATTTGGGGAACTACACATGTTTTACTCCTGGACAAGGAGAAGCAAACCAAAAAGGCTCCCTTTCAAATTACCACTTGTTAAGGTAGAAGCTAGTTTATTCCTGAGTATCTTTATTTTGTTTTGGTATGCTAAACGAAGGTTGGAAGGAAAGATCAATGGCTACTCTACGGTGTCTTCCATAAAGCCCCGTTCCTTCACAAAACCATGGAAATTATATTCTTCTCCAAGCAACATTGCATTATATTTTATGTCAGGGCTCCATTAAGGCAGCTATCAAACAAATGAAGCCTTGGGAATTTTTCCTTATTGGAAACATCTTCACTTACCTACATTTTGGCTTCTCTGAAAGCATTCAAAGTATTAGATTTCTACCAGACAAAAGCACTGGTTACCTGCTCCATCATCCCAGTCCCAAGTACCTCTAAATGGTGAGTTTTTAGACTGTAAGTCAAATGCACAAACTAGCCTACAATAACTTCCTATGCAAAATCTTTCTTATATGGCAAATCCATTAATTGAAACAAACTTGAAAGCAGTGGCAGTAAAGGATTCAAATGAAGCTCTCTACAGCAGCAGTGACTTCCAGGGAAAAGTTTTTCCACCTATTCCTGTGCCAGGTGGGACAGAATTGGAGGGAAAAGGTGTGCCACTCCATTCATGACCAAGGAAGTGTTAAACCTTAACTGAGAAACTGTCTTGTATGGGAAGCTTGATGTGAAGAGTTCAGCTTCTGCTTCATCACTGCAGCCAATTAATTTTTAGTGTCCCTCTGCTGTCTATAAAGAGCTAAGTAGCTGTTTTAACTGTGGAAAGGATGTATTTGACATGTCTGCTTTTTAATTTATTATTTTTTAAAGATGTATATGCATATATTTACAACTGAGCCCACCTTTCATTTCCTAGGCAATAAATCGCCACTGCCATTGTCCCGATCTAACATATGCCATTGTAGGTTCAAGGTTCTTGTCTTCTAGTATGAATTCCCATTGATCCTATCCATTCTTTTCCTCTTCACTAGCTAGTAGTCATTTTCGGCAGAACTCAGCTAAAGCCATGTACAGTTGTTTCCATAGTCTTGAGTAGCTGTGATGCATGCAGAAATTCAAGAAATAAATGCTTTCGTGTCACAGCCTCATCTAATGAATTGGAAATTGTAGTCTTTGAATTTCTGCTTGACAAGCAGCTGTTGAAATTGGTGGAATTTTGCCAAGGAAGCAAACCTTATTTTTCCTTAAGAAGCCCAGTTTGGTGATAGGGAAAAGCACAGGAAGAGTTCTGATGATTTAATTGTTTTGAAGGAATGAACTGTTTTCTTAATTCTTGATGGGTTACAAGCTTTTCCCTTGGTTTAGATATCCCAAGTGTTTAGGGAGGGTTCTTAATGTAAATATAACAGAGTTCACCCCTTTTCCTAAATAATAAAACCATAGTTCCGTGTAGGTGGCTCCATTTCAGAGCTTTGTCTATCTTTACCAGAAAATTGAGTAGGGAAAGGAAAGACCAAGAACCTGAATTTAACCGAAAGAGTTGAAACTATTAAGTTTCCTTGCTACTGGGCAGAGGCATTATGAAGGAGAGAATCTAGATTTCCTCTCTTCCAGATATATAAACTACCCCCAATTCTTCTGATAATGATTTACCAATTATGAGAAACCCTTAATCTTCGCAGAAACATGATGGTTCACTGCAGGTTTTGTAATTCATTCAGTTTTTGTCTGCTGTGCTGAACAAGTGTACCTGGTCTATCAGGAGATAGATGATACATTAACAGTATCAAAATGGGACAAAAGTCAAGCTTGTTACTGAAAAGAAATTGCAGTATTGGTTCCTTATCCCCGAATGAGCACTGATCACCAAGAGGTAATAATAGAATTACTCAAGGAGTTGCTGCACAAGTCATTATGCAGATGCATGTTTTTATTAGAAAGGCATGTATTTTTTCAGAAATTAGAAAATTATCAATACAACATACATGAATATAATGGCAGAATTGATACTGCATTTTGTCACAGCATTTGCTCCTTCAATCTTGTGCATAAGGATTAACATCACTGTTGCAACTCATTAAGCTGCAAAGAATTCATCTTCCATACCTTCGGATCTGCTGGAGGAAGAATTTCCATATATTCAGGAATCATTCCACAGTCTTTATTTATTATTTATTATTTATTAATTTGACTTGAATGCCACCCTCTCTCCAAAAGGACTCGGGGCGGCTCACAACTAAAAACATAACAATAAATAACTACCTAAAAAAAATTAAACGAAGTACAAGTCAAATAGAATTTTAAAACCCCAAAGTTAAACACAATCAACTCCCCCTCAGGAGGTCAGCACAGCCTGGACTGCGCAAATAACCAGGTCTTCAAATCGTGGTGGAAGGTGCGGAGATCGGGGGCCAGCCGGAGCTCCGGCAGAAGCTGATTCCATAGAGTGGGAGCTGCCACAGATTAGGCCCTCCCCCGGGTTGCCGCCAGACGACATTGTGTCGCGGATGGCACCCCAAGGAGCCCCCATCTGTGCGCTCGTACAGGGCAGTTGGTATTGGATGCTGGCAGGAGTCGTTCTCGTAAATACCCCGGACCCATGCCATGTAGGACTTTGAATGTTAACATAAGAACCTTGAATAGTCCTGTCGCTATATATTGTCTTGAAATCAAGAGTATTGTGATGCTTAACACATTATTACCCCACTTCTGCAGAGACTGCATAAACAGCCTCAACTTCCTTCACTGAAAGCTTTATCGTACAACAGGGAAGCACCCTTTAATTTAGAATAGGAAGGAGCTGAAGATTTTTTTTGATCAAGGCATTTTTCTCTGGGTTAGATTGTTGCAAATTTGATTAAGTAGATGGATGATGAAAGCAGGCAGGTAGATCTGTTCCAAATTGATATTCTAAGAATTCCACTGCATCAGCTTAGAAGTACTGTTTCGTCTTTATATAGGTCTAAAACTTAAATAGTATGAAACTGGCTCACAAGCACAGATGTTTTCAGTACTGTGTACTGCTTTTTCATCATCTAAGCCACAAATGCCCTAAGAATAATCAACAATAGTATTAAAATGCTGTTTTATGAGTGTGATTTGTGTTTTGGGGTAAATGTTTAGCAACTCTATAATACAGTTAATTTTTTTTAAACCTCTATTTAGGTTTCTGTCTCTTAGGCAACTATTAATAGCACAGGAAATCTATGGATTAACAGCATTACCATTGACTATCCTCAGTTTAATATAAAGAGGAATAAGAATGAAAATATAAAGGGTTTCAAATGAGAGTTGTGTAGTCTTTCACATAATAAGAATCAAAAGCTTTCTTACTTTTGAATAAGTTTAACCAATAGAAACAAGTCCTTCACATATAACAACTGAAAGTGTACGTTAGTGTTTACTTTTGAAGTAATATCAAAATGATCAACAATGCATATATTATTCAGTACTACATAATTGTTCTTTACAGCGCAATGCTGTATAGTGGTTGGCGTAACTTATAAGAGACTAAATATTCCACTGGGCTCCAGTAAGACTGTTTTTATCTAATAAAGTTTTAATCTAAACTAACCATCAGAAAATCAGGAGAATCTCTGCTGCTGAGCTGAAGTTCTCCCTTTCAGCAATGGCTCAGCAAATCTTCATGGGCTGCAACACAGACTTCTAGCCCACACAAGTTTCATTTATAAATCTAAGGAATGTAATGATAGGACAAGGACTGGTAGTACTTCCTTAACTCCAGGATCCTCAAACCACAAACCCAGAGTGTGATAACATTAGAGGAGACGCACAGCACAAGCTTTGAAAGTTCTCTTGACAGAAGAGATTCCAGGAGTTTCTATGAGACCAAAGCAGCTTTATCTTCAAAAGGAAGGCATCCTCCGAGATTATCAGTTCTTTCTGGCTTGTTCCCAAGATTATAGTAATAGCTGGTAGTGTTATCTTAAAGGACAGATGGAGTAGATAGGACAGGTCTACTTGAAATCACTATGCACTTGATTTGTGCAAGGTAGTCCTTGACTTGTGACCACAATTGGAGCCCAACATTTCTGTTGCCCAGACATTTGTTTAGTGAATTTCCCGTTTTACAACTTTTCCTGCTACAGTTGTTAAGTGAATCACCGAAGTTGTTAAGGAAGTGACATGGTTGTTAAGTGAACCTACCTTCCCCATTGACTTTGCTTGTCAGAAGATCGCAAAAGGGGACCACGTGGCCCCAAGGACACTGCAACTGTCATAAATATGAGCCAGTTGACAAGCAGCTGAATTTTGATCATTGTGGCTATGGGGATGCTGCAATGACCATAAATGTGAAAAATCATCATAATTCACTTTTTTCCAGGCCGTTGTAACTTTGAATGGTCACTAAATGAACTATTGTAAATCGAAGACTACCTATGTTATACTTTTTACGTACACCTTAAAATCTATTCCATTGTTTAGAGCAGAGGTCTCCAAACTTGGCAACTTTAAGACTTGTGGACTTCCAACTCCCAGAATTTTGGGAGTTGAAGTCCACAAGTCTTAAAGTTGCCAAGTTTGGGGACCTCTGGTTTAGAGCAATCAATAATCTACTTTTTTAAAATCTGAGGACTGGGATTTTGTTTTTGTAAACAATGTGGATAGATTTTCAGCTGCTAATCATCGGATCCACACACATTCAGTATCCAGATTATTCAATAGATGAGCACTGCAGATAATCTCCCACTAATACGTGGGTTGACTTTCTCCCCAAAGACTGTCTTAGAGGCCCACTGTTTTTCCATTGACACTGGTGAGGTAGGACACTTACATGGCTTCAAAACTCAGCGATCCATCCCCACATTTTGAATATGTCTTTGGCAGTCTCAGCCTGCTGTTCTGAAAAGTGCCCAGCGAGGCTGGCTTCTGACATGCAGCTGTAGAGGGAGGTGGAGAGAGGGAAAAGAGAAGTAAATGTGTTTAATTCATTTATTTTATAATTCTATCATGAAGGAAACTTATGCTCCTCAAAAGGTCAGGCAATTGTTGACTGGAAACTGAGCAAAGAAAACCAGGTCAACCAGAACTCTAATCCTCTGATGATATTATATGGGAAATCCATTGTTTGAAATAGACTTAACCTCCCTCTCTACATATTGAGCAGTTTTGTCAACAAAAATCTGACAGCCCACAGATTCAGTATGGCAAGCTGAGTGCCACCAGGTGGGTGCATTGCTGAGAATTCTGGGAGCTAAACTCCACACATGAGACAACATGCAGATTAGGGAAGGAATATACAGTACAAAATGTAACTGTAAAAGCATCCAAGAAAGAAGTCAATCCTGTTTCGCCAGAAGATTTCTCTGACACAGACAGTGCTCTACTTATGAACAGGTTACGTTCAAGATTTATGATCAAGTCCATTTCGTCCACAAGTCAAAACAAAAGCAGGTATGCGGCATGCTGTAAATTATCTTCTTCCAAATTCAAGGACCTTCTAGGTTGAAACTGCAAAGTTTTTTTTTTGTGTGGTATTTCAAGATGATGAGGAACTGTGGCAGTGAGGAATGACATAATGATTACACCTCATTACTCCTATTACAGTATTTTGGTTTTACAGGTAGTCCTCGACTTAACGACCCTAACCAAACCCAAAATTGTCATTGCTAAGCAAGACAGTTAAGTGAGTTTTGCCCCATTTTATGACCCTTTTGTCACAGTTAAGTGAATCGCTGTAGTTATTAGATGAATCTGGCTTCCCCCAATGTCTTTGTGTCAGGATTCCAGCAATCGCTTTAATTAAATCATGATTCTCGAGCCAAACTTCAAAAAACTTCAAAGGATTTATTAGAGGCGACATACTGACACTGCCCTGTATGAAGCCAACTGGCATACGTAATTTACAGTCAACTGTTTCCCCCCTCCGCCCGCAGGTGTCCCATAAACCAGATTCTCCAATTGAGCACATTCATGGGCTGAGTGTCATCATTCACGTTCTCCAATTAAATATGTTCGTGGGCAAAACCTCTGGTATTTTAGTTACAATCTTTTAAAGGTAAGAGTTGGAATGTACTTCCACTTTTAAACTGCTGCACTGCTCTTCCAGATTTCCTTCCTCGCCCTCCTTTTTTTATGGCAAGTACTAAAACAGGCATAGGAATGTTTTATGAGTTGACACTTTGTTTGTCGGAAGCTATCTGGGAAGGTTATGAACGGTGATCATATAATCCCAGGACAGTGCAATTATAATAAATGCATTTGTTTGTCAAATGTCCAAATTTTGATCACATGACCTTGAAGATGCTGTAATGGTCAAGTGTGAAAACTAGCCATAAGTCACTGTTTTCAGTGCTAACTTCTATCATTAAGTGAATGGTTGTAAATTGAGGACCACCTGTACTATCTAAACAAGAGCTAGGTGGGCTTATTTCATGTTATGTGTAGATTAAGAACTTGTTTCTCACCTAAGAAGGCAATCTGAGATCACACATGCCTACCATTTTAATAGATAAAATGGCACTGAGGACAACCTTATCCCAGTGTATAGTTTTTCTAACAATACATTTCAACAGAATTGCAAAACTCTTTAGCATATCCCTGTGTATTCACTCACCTTTCTTCCTAACTCCAGCAGTTGGTTTAGTGGATTTCTGCCCACCAGATGTTTCTGAATTCACTGGTTTAAGCTGGCTGTATTTCCCAGGAACCGTGTATCTGCCTGAAACAGCAGCAGTATGATTGGTTTGCTTTGGAATTAGGAGTTGGCTTGCCAGGGCAGGAGTGACAGTGTGTCTTGCTTGAGTCTGACCAGCACCACCACGAGGCTTGGAAGAGGCTTGGTTTTTCGGGCCATTGCCTCCCATAGTTTTCACCTGGCCTGGGATGAAGGAAAAAAAATGATTTAATGGCAAATCAACAAAATGTTTCTAGACATAGTGACTGGATTCTACCTAATTCTTTAAATGTAAAAAGATGTGTAGGTTATAGGGCCAAGATACATTGTGTAAATGAATTTTCAAGAGCACTTTTATCTAAGTCCCTGTCTTACAGCCATTCAGCATTCACACAATAAGGAATGGAGCAAGAAACAAAGGGAACTCATAGTGAAAGGGGAAAATGTGTGGGCTCTAAAGATTTGAATTAAGACTGATACCAATTTGCTTACACCAGTTCGCTTATCAGCTAGAGAGAATCAGACATTAATGATGAGTCAATAATACTCAAAACTTAAGATAACACTTAAGTTTTCAATCTAGCAAAGACCCAGACTAAACAGCTAAAAAAAACTGTTTATAAACTAGTTTACCTCTTGTTGACATGTAGCAGACTGTGGGTTCTAGTCCACTTTAGGCATAAAGGCAGCTGAGTGACCTTGGGCAGTCACTCAATCCTAGGAAGCAGACAATGGCAAACCACTTGTGTAATCTTGCCAAGATTTTTGTGAAACCTGATCAGGGGGAAAAGGCAAAATGCAAGTAATGTATTCTAACTTACTTGCATTTGTCTTCTGGAGAGGTGCCCTCTTTTCTGGAGCAGTTGGGATTTTTTTCACAGGGCCGGTCTGCCAGAAACGCACCTGAGGATTTGGCTTTCTTTTCACTTGTGCAGCAAGCACTGTCCCTTGGTTAGAGGAAACCTGCAAATATACCCACAAGATTCCAGAGGAAATTACATTTTATAGGATTGTGTTACGTTATCACAAAGATGGCTGGTGCTCCGTAAGATTCTGAAACTTCTCTGTTGTGCATGAAAAACAAACATAAGGTCCTATATGCACACATGCACACACACCCTTCCATGGATATATGAAAGTTAATTGTGCAACTTACACACATGCTTTTTGAGATGTTTATAGCCTTAGCTTGCATTGATACAAACAAAGATAGGCTAGGCACCCTTTCAGCCCGGAGAACCATGCCAAAGTTAGTCACTATACCTACAGCTTTTATGCAGTGGTGTACATTCTTAACTATTTGCCCAGTTCTCCCCTCCCTCCCTCTCTCTCCCTCTGGCTCTGCTATTGGAAGTACCTGTGGGCCTTGATCAGAACTGTCTTTAGCAGAAGCTTCTGTCTTCCTCTGCATTTTCCTGGTGCTGGTTTGAGGGAGAGGTTTCAAATGCAGCAATGACTGCTGGCCTTTTGTGGTAGTGGGGAGGACAAGTGGGTTGACTGTCCTGTTCTTCCTGATGGTTGCCTGGAAGTGTAAGGCAGAAATAAAGCAGCTGCAGCTTTTGGACAGTGCTACTATTCTGTAGAAAATTAGCTAAAAGTTTTTACACAGACTTTCTATGGGGAAAACAAAACAAAACATGGAGATACACATCCCATTCAAAGAAGTATGGTTCTCAAAGCAGATAAGAGTTTTTAAAAGGCAAAAAAAGCAAACATATGACTAAGTTAAAACCAAATGGGCAGATTCCACAGAACCGAAAAGTACATAAACTGAAGTGAACGAAGTTTTAATTGGTTGTCTAAACATGCTTATCAAAGCATATTTTTTCCCAAACAAGAACTTCCTTCTATGACTGTGTTGTAATGTACAAGGCTGATATAAAAAGACTGAGGAACAGCCAAGAGCTGTATTTCCCATTTAGAAGAGGAAAGCTGAGATGTACATGGGTGAAGCAATGATATGCTGTGAGCAAGGCCATATACTAGTAGAGGCAGGTTTTGGATTCCCAAGGTGGCAGGCAGATACGGTAGTTGTTTTTTGTTTGTTTGTTTAACATGTAGTACACCTATTTTAGGACATACATTGTACTTTCTGTTGGTGTTCTGCCTTGAGATGCAAGTTATTTGCTAAAATAAAAGCAACTACAAGAGCCACAAAATTAACTACTTGGGGAATGCGATTTAGCTACTCCTACCATTAGCAATCTTCAATTCTTAACAACTTTTTTAACAAAATTCTTAACAAAAAATTTAAAGTTGACTGGCATAGATTCTGGGCAAAAACCTAAGGTTTTGAAAGAGTACAGTGGGCATCTCTGTCCCTCTCCCCTTTTACGATACATTTAGTGCAAAATGAAACAAGTATCTTTTCTTAAATGTATATCTCTCAAAAAAAACTAAGGATTTTGACTGTAATGTAAAATTCTGCATTTCCAGAATCTATGATCATGACTGTATATACACTAGATTTTATACACAGGCATACATTCTTGTTTAAGAGTACTAACTACTACTCTGTGCATTTTGATCTGCTCCAGATGATGCTTCTAAAATAGTAGGGCTTCCTGAAGCATAAGGCAACTATGGGAAGCAAACAACTCAAAGCAGAGAACATAATGTATAATTTGGTGAGGCCACACTTGGAATGTTGCATTTGGTCACCACAATATTAAAATACATAGAGACTCTGGGAAGAGTGCAGAGAAGAGCAACAAATATGATTAGAGGACTGGAAGCTAAACACATGAAGAATGGTTATAGGAATTGGTTATGTCTAGTTTAATGAAAAGGAGGACTAGGGATGACCTAATAGCAGTGTTCCAATATCTAAGGGTCTGTCACAAAGAAGAGGGGGTCAACCTATTCTTTAAAGCACCTGAAGGCAAAACAAGAAGCTTGTTCTGGATGCTCCATCCATGTTTTTTGGATGGAAACTAGTCAAGGAGAAATAAGCAGCCTAAAAATAAGGAGAAATTTCCTGACAGGACAATTAATCAGTGGAATGTCTTGCCTTTAGAAATTGTGGATGCTCCATCACTGGAGTTTTTTAAAGAAGAAATTGGACAACCATAGTGTCCTGCTTGAGCAGGTGGGTGGATTAGATTAGAAGAACTCCAAGGTCCATTCCAACTCTGTTATTCTGTTATTCAAATATGAGAGGGTGCTGAGTAGAGAAAGAAGATATCAGGATGGGGATTTTCTTTCATAATACTGAATTTGCAGATTCAATTTCGCAAAATGGAAATGATTAAAGCTAAGCTATCTTTTACAGGGCTAGTGAATAGATTACCACAAAAAGTACTTGGAGAAATTGGTAAAGAAATGCTACATATTGTCATAATCCTTGTAATGAACTATTGCATCAGCTTTGTTATATGGCAATAGGAAGATAATGCTAATAAGCACCATGCAGAGCTACTTAAAAGGATCTTTGTGTAACTACTGCAACATGGAGAAAAAAAGATTATGGAAAAAAAAAACGATTCTGCAACTGTACTATTTCCATTTAATATACTGAAAAAACAAACAAATCCCATAGTTCTTTGGGTCTAGCAATCCAGAAATTTGGGGGTGGGGATGAGGGAATTAATTATGCAGCAATTAGATTTAAAAAGCCATCATGTGTGCAATGTGTGGACGAAATGTCTACAAACATTTTCAGCTAGCGAACCCAACATTGCAATCTTTACAATTCTAAGAAGTCTAGGAGGTCAATTGCTGAGGTTTTGCAAGCTGTAATTCTTAAGAGAGTAGAAAGGCTGTTCGGAAAGGCTGACTTGAGTATAATAAGCACGAGCTTAGGAAGAAATCAGAATCAAAACCAATGGTTTTCGAAGCACAATCTTTACAATCTATATGCCTTATTGATGAGATTCTGTCCTGCCACTGTACCTTTTTATTGCCAGATGTCATTGTCATCAAGGCCTTGGGTTCAGAGAGCTTAGCTTGGGGAACATCAGTGCTGCAAACGTAAGGTGTATTTTGGAGTCTTCTGGGACTAGGCAAGTCCACCAGGCGGGAAGAAGGACTTCTACCTTTGGAAAACAGAGATTTGGGGGAACCTTGAGCCAAGCAGGTAACTGGTTCCACTGTTGGGAGCAGAGCTTTGAGAGGACTGTTCGTCACATTGAAAGTCTTTCTCCGGGACTTCTGGGGATTCTTAGTCTCTGTACACAAGAACCTGTCTGGGGTGAAAAGCTCATGTTCTACAACTGTCTCAAGCTTTGTTTCAGAACTGAGATTCTGCTTTTCCAGCAGCTGACATTTCTCAAGCTGCATAGCCAGCAGGTTAGCTTCCTTCATGACCTCCTCCAGCTTCATTGGAGTCAGGGGAATCCACTGGGGAATTGGCTCCTTGGCCCTTCTATCATTCTTCTCCAACAAGATGTTTAGATCAACTTCTTGTGCCACACTCTTGTCACCGAGTTCAAGGGGACAAGTTAAAGATTCTTCCTCTTGTCTATAGCAGCAATCAATGATAAGAGAAAAAATGAAACACATTTACACATTCAAGGAAACAGCCATGTAACTCAAAATAAAGTTTCATATTTTTATTATTGTAGACTTGTTATGAGAGCCATGTAAATATTGTAAAGAAAGAATATAAGAAGGTCACATAAGAAAGTAGCTCCCACCCGGCTGGATTTCAAAGTATTTGGCTTTTGTACAAAACAAGAATAAAGTTTATCAGCATTAGCATTTTCAACTGTTTTTATTTAAAAATACATTGGAAATATATTAGGGATTAGATATGGTACATAATCTTTTTATTTAAGGATCAGACAACAAATTAGAATCATTTTTGTATTTTTTTCATTTTTCTCCCAAGTAATTTATTTGATCCACTAAGATCTTCATTTGTGCACACTTGAGCAAAATCTTTGCACTGGGCTTTTCATTTTTACTCTCCAGTGCAGTTTAGTAGCTTCAGTGACCCTGACAGCAAGATCATAAACTTCAGGAGGATCTCCTTGCTGATAAGATCAGAAGGATGAGGCATAAAGAATGATTCAGTATGAATGAAGGGAAGTGGAGCTTGTTATTTAGGGAAGAAACTCCAAAATGAATGCCAGAAGATGGCAGTAACTTCTTTATTGTTGCCAAGGAAGCTTCATACACATGACTGTAACGTTTAGTTAAAATTGATTCTAGATTATGAAACCATCAGATTAGAAGGTATTTCTGTCACAATTGAGGGGGGGAGAAACCTGATTTGCCTTAATACAACTGGAGTAGACAACATGGCTTTATCAATGCTATAGGTAAGCCTGATCGCTGACAGTGGTACTCTCAAAAGAAGAATTTCTCATTTTATAAGGTCAGACTAAGTTGGAACATGGACTGTAAAGAACAATGATCCAAAGGAAACCTGACATTTTCAAAGTAGAAGTGAAATGTACTATACTGTATGTTTTAGGAATAACTCAACTTGGTAAATGCACTAAGTGAATCAGAATTGGTCCCTTTAATTATAATATATATTAAGGACATGAGGCCATACAAAGGAATCAAGCATCATTAATACTTTAAAAAGATATAGTGTGCTTACCTATAACACAATAAATGACAAGGTAATATATTTCAGAATTCTGAGGCATATAGCGAATATCTATGTCAACAAAAGTATACATCAATTATAGCCACATTGATGGAAGCCATTGACAAATTTTATGGCAAATTGCAAAAAGATGGTTGAAATGCAAAATTGGAAGAAATGGAGAAAACTGAATTACACAAAGATTTAGACCAAGTAAATGCAACAATTCAGGAGATGTTAATAGAGCTTTATGAAGAAACATCTGTCTTCACTGCCAACATTTCATTCAAGCAATGTAAAGGGCAGATCACATCTGAACATCATGAATGGACAGCATCCAAATCAAATCTTTCATAATAAAATACAGAAAATGGAGATAGAGTCTAATATATCTAATTCACCAGGACATTTTCAGGTACAGTTTGTAGAAGCCACTGATTTGCCCTAGGGAATACATGGTCAGAATGTAAGACAATCGAGGACCAAATTTAATATATTTAATTTAGTAAAAAAAATCTCATAAAAAAATAAAAAGTGAAAAATATTAAGATGACAAACATAATATCAACCACAATTACTGAATTCACAGGTAGGATCAAAGAAATGAAGGAAATTGATAGTTTTGCCATCTTGGACTCAAGAACTGACAGGCATGGAGGGTGTTTCACCTGAGTTAAAGGAACTACAGTAATCCTAGCAATGAAAACAATGACAAATTTAGACAAGATGTGAAAATTAAGAATATTTTCTATGACGAGTCAAGACAATCCCCTCCCCAAGTGATAACATACAAATATGGAAGCTAGATATTTTAATAGATCAAGAGAAAGAATTTAGATAGAGTAGTGCCACCTACTCTAAAAAAAACAATTGTCATTTGGTCCTGGACAAAGTAAAGACTCCTTTAAAATTCTGATCACCAAGTAGAAACTCATACATTACATAGACAAACTTTGAATATGTAATGCAAGTGAATGATGAACTAGAAAAAAATATTGTGCATGGCAAGATAGATGGAAATAGAAGAATGGAAAGGTAATGGAAAAAATGAATGAGCAGGATCAAGGAAATTATTGGAATATCCTTAGAAAACTATCAGTTGATCCTGGTCAAGATAGCAGGGAGGGACTGGGCCTGAGTTCATGGCCCCTAAAGTAACTAATTCCACTTTCAATTTTAAAAAAACCCAGTTAGTGGTGATGAAGGTACTTGCTTATCAACTTCACATACTTGCTATTTACTCATGTGATAGCTTATATGAATTGTCAGTAATGATCTGTCTTACCCATCCAAAAGAGAAAATAGTTCAAAATCAAGTGTCTCATCAGCAATAAATTTTATATCTGAAAAATAAGAAATTATAATAATTAGAAGTATTAATTTGGATATTTAACCTTTACCATCATCACAAATATTACCTAGGCATCTTAACAGTTCTAAACAAGAAGAATGAGAGAGCTATTATTTGTACTTTGTAGTGAAGTATATTCCCAGAAAAAGCTACTTAAAGCCCTTATAAACTCCATGGAAACAAAAGGTGTTGATTCTTGTGCCCCAAATCACATGGAAAATTAGTGGTGAAACAGAAAATGAAAGTCATCTGTCTATTCATTATTCTGCTACTAATAATTTTAATATGTTCTGAGAATTATGCATGTCATGGGGGAACCTGACCTAGACAATTATGAATAGGCATATTTACACCAAATGAAATCTACCTGAATAAATAAACTTATAATTCTTCATTATATCGCACAGAAAGCCTCACACCAAGTATTACACAGTGTTAAAAAGTTTGTACACCATCCTGAAATGCAATTTTTACAAAGAAGACTGATGTTATAAAGTTTTAGCAACAAGTTGTAATGTTTCCAATCCAAATGACCTTGGATATGGTGTGGAATAATTTCATGCATATATTTAAATGCATAGACACTGACTTTCTGTACTCACCCTTTGATGATTCCATGCTTTCTAACAATCATCTCAGGATACTACTAAATAACTGAAGTGGGAAGATAACAGTTAAATACATCTTGAATGTTAAGAAAGACGTGTTCTGCTATTTTTACATATTAGAAAAATAACAACTAGATCAGAACATCGAAAGCTATCATGTTATCTTCAGATTACTGGCATTGATGTTCCAGGTTTTCAGGCAAACAGATTTTATTTGAAAGTTTAATCCAGGTTTGATCATATAAAACCATCTTGTTTACTAATTTAATAGCAACTATAAATCTGACATCTACTATTTTTATTTTTAAAAATTGTAATCCGCAAAATAATGTATGTGTGTTAGTTATACAGTGGTTGTTATTAATAACATTAAATTCTGCATTCTGTAAAATTGGGATTTGGAAAAAGTCTACTTAACAAATGCTATAGAAATTACCAAAGTCTCACTAACAGGAGATTGAAAAGGCTGCTTGGTGAAATATGGTAAAAAAAACTATGGATGTGAAAAAAAAATACATAGAAAAGAGTGCTTCAAGAAATTAGAATTAAAAAATACTGTATAATCTGTATATAAAAAAAACACAATGACTAGGGATGTGATCAAAGAAAGCAGGAACCAGTTCAGATTGCCAAATGCAAAAAGATTTGAATGAAACAAACAGTTTTAGAACTGGATATGAAATGCTCTGGGATGAAACTGAAGGGAAAGAATACTGAAAGGTATGTTTTAGAGATCTGTATGGGCATGATGGAGATACATGAAACAAATGCGGTAAATGTTAATAGTCCAGAAAAAAAAAATAGACAAAAGTAAATACTATGAGAATGTTCAAAAATGTAAGAATGCAGCTGTAGAAAGGTTAAACTATGAATGTGGTTTGCTTATGAAGTGACTGTGCTACTTGTTCATTTGTATGCAAAAGACCTGCATCTGTGCCTATCTTTGAAAGAATGAAAGTGAAAGGTAGTAAGAGTGAATGCATAACTATAGGGAGTTTAGTTTATCAAGTATGCCTGGGGAAGTGTTTGGCAGAATTCTCATTGAAAGGATAAAAGTTATGTCAGGATGCAGACTCTTGAGAAGTGCAGGGCAGCTTCACACAAGGCAGAGATTGCACAGATTAGATCTTACTTTTCAGCAATTCACTGACAAATGTATGTGTGACAAAGGTGATTTATTGTAGATTTGTTAATATATGTAAGCACACAATAAAGCAAATTACCTGGAACTGCGGATCATTTTTGTGAATATGAAATTGAAAGATGGTTGCTGAATGAGATAAGAGTGACATATGGAAATAAAATGTGCATGAGAATGAACAGAATGTTTAGCAAATTGTTCCCTAATGATTAAGGAATAAGTTTCTTTTGGTTATTTAATATATTTGAATATATGTATAAGTAACACTTGTGGCAATATTAGAGGCAGATTGATTATGAATAGAAATAGCTGTGTATTTTTGTATGTAGCTCCTGTGTGTTATTGACTGAAAACACCTATGATTTTCAGCAAACATTAAATGAATTGTACAAAATATACTGGAGTGATTTTGTAATATAATGAAGACTGAATTACAGAGAAAATATATGCAGTAAAGGAAAAGCAAGTGGGTTAATTGGAAGAGAAGACCAAGAGGTTGGATGGAATAGACGAAATCCTCAGAGGGGAGAAATTTAGGAACAAAAAGCACTGCATAGGCATGGGGGAAGCAAGAAAACTTTGCAGGGATAGAAAAGTATGGAGAATAAAATGATGTTGATATAAATTAATTTAGTTACAGTATCTTTTACTTTGCCTTTTTTTTGCTTACTAGTTCTTACTCTGTGCTTTGAATGGGTATTTATGGATGAATGGATGTGGTTACATTAAATCTGTTAGAAACTTCCTGCTCTTAAAATGGTTACAAATTGCAGAGTAGTTGCATTACATTATTAACACAATATCTAACAAATGCAGGCAGAAAGTGGGACCCAAGTGCTTAAATCAAAAGACTTTGGAATGCTGTGCTTACAGTGTTGCAACTTCTCAGGCAATTCAAATGAAAATTATGCAGCTTTTCTCCTCCATTTAGGGATAAGAATCAACGTTTTTTTTTACTCTGATCATTCAAAAGGACACTGACAATAACGACGTTGAGCACAATGCCATCTCGGAGTAACTTTTGTAGTACCAGGATTGAACTCAATAGAACCAGTGAGCTTCCAAACAGCGTAGTCCTGGCCATAGTTTATTTCAGACAAGAATGAAGCCATCTATATCCACGTCCGTTTGACTTGTTACGCTTTTTCGTGTATCCCAAGATTGGGAGTGAAGTCCTTTGAGTCTGACTATCCTCTGACTATAGTAACTGAATTGCAGTCATTCTAAGGAATATGCATATGCTTCTTAGAAAAAACGAAGGTCTCCTTTACCTTACCCGTTAAAAAGAAAACGGCTTACAAGAATCAAGGACAACCCTAGCGGGGAGAAAGGTAGGCAGGACGCAGTTTTACTTTGCTTGAAGGAAACTCTCACGCTCAGGGAGGAGGGGGTTTGATTCCCTGATATGTTCAGCATTGCAAGTTTTGGCTCCTGAGTAAAGGAGCTAAAGACGGGCGTTTACTTTGAAACAAGAGCAAGGTGCAAATCGAGTTTCCATTCAATGTTTTTACACGCTCTCATTTCGTTCCTAACCTCACCTAAATCCTACGAAGTGCAGCTTCATTTTTGCCCCTTTGGTGCAAAAAAATCCCTCCCTGCAACATGCAACCCATCCCCGCTTCCAGCGTTACCATCTCCGCCGCGCTCTCATCGCATAGCTCCTCCGCTGCTACAGCCAGCCCAAACAAAAACAAAAAAGAGGTGAAAGCAAATTCGAATTTGCGTTCCTTTATAGCCATTGGCCCAAGGCACGCTGACTCCCTTCAGCAACGCCCCCTTGTGGGCTTTTCTCTTGCGAGGGGATGACTTAGTTGGTGGTACCGGAAGTGTGGCTCGGGAATTTGATTCCCCCAGCGGCAGACGAGGGAAGCATGGCTGCGGTGCCTCCGGACACTTGGCAGCCGCCGACTGTTTCAATGGAAACCACGTAGGTGTGAGAAAGAGTTGGGTAGCGCGATAGAGGGAAGGTTCCAGATTTGGTCTTAGCACCAACTAAAGAAAAGCTCGTGGAAAACTCCTGCAGGGAACCATTGCAGCCGGATAGACCGATTCCGGTTAAGTTTCCTAAAAGCTGTTTTTGGAAAGAGTTGAGAGGTGCTGATATCCCAATGTTTCTGACTGAGGAATTCTGGGAATTGAGGTCCACATATCTTAAAATATAAATTTTGCCCCCGACGATCTGTCCCCAATGTGATCTTTCAGGGCTTCCAAAGGTGCACTCATCATCACTGTAACTGAGTCCATCCTCCTTACTGCTGGTTATCCTGTTTACGTGCTGTTTTTCCCATTATTACAACCAATGAGTTAAGTCTTCGCATAATATGTCCGAGTAGGATAATGAGTGCCCTGAGTAAGAACTCTGGGTCATTGTTTTCTTGGCTATCCATGGGATTCTCAGGACTCTTCCCCAACACTAAAGTTCAAAAGCATCAGAAGCTTTTCTGTTCTGCTGCTTCAAATGCAAAATGTGAAGGTCTCTAATTATATCATGTTGTGCCTTTTAATCTTAATATTTTATTAAATAGCATGAGAATTCTATTTTGCAGCATGGGGCTCATGATTTTGGAGCTATACTGGAAGCATGCACCCAAAACTTGCAAAAATTTTGCTGAGCTCTCTAGACGGGGCTATTACAATGGCACAAAGTTTCATAGGATAATCAAAGATTTCATGATCCAGGGAGGTGATCCAACAGGAACTGGTAAGAACACATTCAAAATACATTTATTAGATACCATGTTAATAACGGCTGATAAAATCTAATGTATAATATAAATGTGATATTTCAATGGCCACAGTTTGTCCATTTCAGCTTTTCCCCAAATTCCTCCAGTCTCTTTAAATTTAGGTACCCTAGAAACACAAATTTGCAGGAAGCATTTTGCACGTTGGCTTTCCAAATTAATTTAGTCTTATTATTATGATAGGAAGAGGAGGAGCATCTATCTATGGCAAGCAGTTTGAAGATGAACTCCACCCAGAACTAAAGTTTACAGGTAGGTAATCATTTAAAAGGATTTATATGCTCTAGAACCATGATGGCGAACCTATGGCATCCATGCCAGAGGTGGCACACACAGCCTTCTTTGTGGGCATGTGAGCTGTCTCCCCAGCTCAGCTCTGCCACGCATGTGTGCACGTACCTCCTGCTGGCCAGCTGTCCTTCAGGTCTCTGCCATGCATGCATGGGGGCAGGGTGCATGTGTGGGTATGTGCATGCATATGTGGGGGCAGGGCACATGCACAGGGGATGCACACATGTGCAGGGCATGCATGCACATGCATGGGGCTGTGTGCATGCATGCACAGAGGCGGGACGCAGGGGACACATACATATTGCATTTTGGGGATGCGCGCGTTCTTTGGGCACTTGGTGCCGAAAAGGTTAGCTATCACTGCTCTAGAAGATAAATGCTGCATATCTGAAGTCAAATCAGTTGGGTAAAGGCACATCTAACATTATTATCTCCCCAATTAGTTACTGATGGCCAAATTTTTAGTGATTGTGCTAAAAATCAATAGGTTTTTGTTATAATTTCTCTTTAAAAATTTTTTTTAAAGATGCTTTTATTTTGCTTGCCTTGAACTAACTCTGAATAGCTCGCAAAATAAAAAAATACAGTAAAAATAAATATTAAAAATATTACAAATAGATACAGATGGCAATCCAGATAACGCACAAGTCCAGCAACCTACCCCAAGGACTGGGAAAATAACTAGATTTTCAAAGCCTTTCAGAATGCCTTTCTTGAGAAGATCTCATTCCAAACGATAGACACCACTAAGAGAAGTTACATTTCCTAGAATCTTGATAGATGACACTGTTTAGTCTGTCGAATTATACAGGCTGGGAAGAAGTTTATCCCTTTAAGCATCATTCAGTATTGTGAAAAACTTAATCCCAGTGTTTCATGGATCACCTGACTGATAAATTATTTTCATCTTTTAAATCTAGGTTTAGGGGATGACACCAGAACTTTTTTAGTTACAGAGATACCCTAAAAGTGGTGGGAATGACACATTGCTCGTTCCAGAAAGTGTTGCGAAAGGTATTTAGTATTACAAGGGCTTACGGATGCCAGTTATTACTCAGTAGAGATGAGTAAGAACTGGGAAATGTACTTCAAATCCAGAATAGGCATATGTGTTATACCTTTCAGCATCTTAATGAAATTGTGCCTTTTCCTGATCACATACAGTAGCTCACAGAAAGATATCCACTTAAGCACTAATGTCTCTTTAACATCTCCTGAGCTTTAATCCGTATTTTAATAGTTAGTGTAAAAGACATCTGAAATCCATGAGCAGTCGTAAAATCTCAATACAAAAATTGTATTGATTTGACAATTTTGATACCAGTGAAGAAGTAATGTGCCATAAAGATCCAGCAGGGTGCCACCATCTGTTTTGTTTGCATATATGATACAGGTAACTTAGAAATTATAAACTAGTAATATTTTTTTTCCTCCTTAAGGTGCAGGAATCCTTGCTATGGCAAACGCAGGTCCAGATACAAATGGAAGCCAGTTCTTTATTACACTAGCACCAACCCAGTGGCTTGATGGCAAGCACACTATCTTTGGTCGTGTTTGCCAGGGAATTGGGATAGTCAACAGAGTGGGTATGGTGGAAACAAATGCTCAAGATCGTCCAGTAGATGATGTGAAGCTTTTGAAAGTTTTTCCATCTGGCTAGGTTGAAATCATAAAATTGTTACATGTAGACTCTTCCAAAATAAACAAAACCCTGCTGTGTGCCAAGAGATACCTGGCAGCTTCTTGCAAAGTAATCTCTACTAAAATTACCTTCCGGATTCATCATTAACCTTTTTATTAAAGCTAAATAATCAAGAGGTTCCTGAACTATTTGTGATGGGTAAATGCCATCAAGGTGTGATAAGTGTTATTGTTAGCATAATTTTGTCTTCCATTTATGGTTCATTTGGAATGTAGCAAATCATATGCATAAATAATTTTTTTTTAAATGCCCAGAAGTAATCAGGCAACATGTAGTATTTTGCAAGTCATCATAAATTAACCTAGTGCAGGGTTCACATGACTGGAAGTAAGATTAGAATGTTCCAAGTAGAAATAGGAAGTTGATTTGTTACCATTTGTTTATTATGTAATGATATAAAATATCATTAATAAAATATAAAATTTAGGGCCAAATCATTCATACTGACGGTAATTTCACTCTTGGTCTTATTTTTATCCCTCAAAGTCAAGGACACGAAAACTTATGATACATTGTTTGAGTAAAGTGTGTTTGAGTAAATACCTTCTTGTTTTTACCATGATTAATAGTTCAGTGCTGCAAATAAATACTTACATATTTGTACATATTTATTCTGTGTTTATCTCCATAATATCGCTCATCTATATTTCTTTCAATTAATTCCTACAGGTTTTCATAGTCTTAACACCTAAAAATACATATTAGTACCTCAGTACTAATTTGTACTTTGATACAAAACAAATAATAATAGGAATATGAAAAATGCAGAGAAAACAGTGCCTATTTTTGACAATGATTGGTTTAACACACCCTAAAACTCAGTTTATTGGTGACTTGGCAAGTTACACATTTGTTTATTACTTTTTAAGTCCAGCTAAGTATAGTTTATTCATTCAATCTCTAATGGCACTTTTTGGTGTATGACGTTAATGCGTTGGTTTGCATTAACATTTGATCTTTATATAGACTTGCCTCTGCTTTCATACATTTATGACAGCAAAGACTTTTGTAGTCTCCAAGATTTCATTGGATAGATGGAATATTATGCTAATGGCAGACACGCGTATACAAATTCAACTCTGAATGGTCATGAATTAAGAAAATGTAAGTAGAGTTAGGGGAAAATAAAATGCAGGATGTATACCTTGATGATAATGATTGTTCAAAAAGTAGGTGTTCGCATGAAATAAACATTTTTGGACTGGAAGCACATCTGGAAAACAAACCCTTTGCTCTTTTCCTGTTTCGTATTGTATATATGTTGATGCTGCACCATCTTAGTTAGACTAAAGGGGGCAGTCCTGTTCCACAGGTTTTCTAAGCTGATTGTAGTGAAATGATTGAAGAGGTTACTAATGGCCATAAGGTGGAGATAGAGCCACCTTACAGAAATATGGCACTGAAAGTAAAAATTGCAAGTAATGGAATCATTCTTGAATTATTCAAGATTGAAACAGTTAAATGGTGAAATGAGGCTTGGTATTTTTAAAAGCATACGCAAGATCTCGACGTTATACTCTAATTTAAAAAAAAAACTGCTAAGCAAAGTGTCACATAATGAAATGCCTTTCAAATATATTCATAGTATATAGATTTCATCTAATGTTGACTGGCTGTTTTCTGTATTTATTTGGATTACTTACTTGCATAAACATAATATTTCTCAATTTTCTAAAATATTCAATAGTTTCTCAACAAGTTTTTGAGAGATGAAAAATAAAATCCCAGTAGGATTTAGCAGAGATGCACCCAAGTAAACACAATTCTCACTCAATTTAAGCAATTATGCTATCATGTAAAAGTCTTGCTAGTATAGTACATATACTACGATTAAACATAATGCCCTAATTTTGCCACCATCACAATCTAATTGGAAAAACTCTTGGCTTTGATAATGAGATGTAGGCATGCATAATCTGGGAATTATTTTATTTGGAAATCTGTGTTTTATTTTTCTCTTAGCCTTGCATTCTTCTGGTGGTTACATTTTTTTGCTATGATTAATAGGCAAGACATTAACTTCAATAAAAACAAAGTTCCAGCGGCTACATTAATATCTTCTAATGATTAATCTGTAGTGGTTTGTGAAAAGGAAGACAAGCACACCTGAAAATACCTTGTGTTGATTATGGAAAAAGCTGCTGCCTAGTAACCGAGGGGGCATCGGTCTCAGATTTTTAATATAAAAGATGTGATGTGATTTAAGAATGCTTAGAGAACCTCTATACTGCATCAGACTTCTAGTTCGTTTGGACAAACACTTCTCTGCAATGTCAGATATGCCCCTGGTGGAGACTGACTCCGAGGAAGAGGAGGAACAGCCAACAGGGAGTGGGAGTGTGGCTCCAGAGGTGGTGGAGGAGGCTGGGAAAGGGCACAGGCCGGCTGAGCAATCAGAAGAGGATCCAGGCCCATCCCCTATCCATCCCAGGGCATGCAGGGAGGAGAGGATCAGGGAAAAGGGTGGTCTACCCAGGAGGAGAGGACCATGATCCTCCTCAGGGCTTACAGCTGGGAGCTATGTATATAAGTTTGTAACTCTGTATGCAGAATTGCTGGAGTCAAAGTTAGTGTTTCCTTTGAAAGAGGTTTATATTTGTTGGCGTTCTTCCCAAGGACTGGTTATCTGCTTGGAACATATGATTACTTATTTTGTTTTGATTCGGAACTCTCGCCAATACGGTTTGTTATTATTTTCCTTTTGCCTCATTATTTACTTTTGGGACTTTAAACTGTGACTAATAAAACAATTAAGTTGAAGACATTGCCGGACTTTAATTCACGTTTTGGGTTTTGGGTTATTTTGAGAGACTACAGGTCATCACAGATATCATTTGTCCAACAGTTTCCGAGCACAACAAGGCAGACTCCCTTTTTTAATCCATTGCTATACAACTGGTAGGAAAATGCATTCTGTCCAGATTCTCTTGCTCATTTTTCATCTCAGCTTGCAAGAGATGAGAAGGGACCCTGCTTTAGATTAAGGGAAAATACATGAAACCATGTATATAACCTGTGCGATTCTCAAGAACTGGAATCTTCTGAATTGTTACAGGGCTGAGATTAAACCGATAGCAAGCAAGAGATCTAAACAAAGAGTCAAACTGCAGAATAGAAAATCTGGGAAGCTAGATAATGGGCTGAGCAAGGCCATCGCATTGTTGGACTGGGTTTTTTTCTTCTGGTTTAAAATCTAAAGCATATTTTCACAAAATATTGCATTGCATTTCTTGCAAATAAAACTTTTTTTACCATTGCATTGGTATGGAACATACTTGTAAATAATTATCCCTCAAATTATGCCTCCCTTGTTTTCTAAATCTCTGAGCTCTTAAATGTTTGATGTCATCCTTTGCCCTGGGGAAGAAAACATGTTTCAGAAGCAATTATGTATTTATTTTCATGAGTAAATCTTAGTCCTAAAATCGCCATGTCCTGGTTTTATTATACAGACTGCAATTAATAGAAGAAAGAAATTCTAAACTCTTGTCTCCTCCCAACATCTGCAGTGATACTGTTATTCATTTTCTACTGCTTACTTATATAATTAATGCATTCAAATATGGTTCTTGATAGAGAAACTGTTAGTGTGTATGTGTGTATCTCATACATATACATTCCACAATGGATTCCTCACAAAACAAGCAGCTTTTTGGAGCAGAATCTAATTTAAACAATAAAAATACTCTGTACCATATTCTGAGATGTTTTCCTTCTACCATCTGTGAACCACCTCTTAGGAGTCTGTATCCAAAACAAGACAAACATGGTCTAGAAATGGTGATATCCAAACTTGGCAACTTTAAGACTTGCGGATTTCCAGCTCCCAGAATTCCTGAGCCAGCCCCACTGTTGTTCTATGAGCAGGTGGCTTAACAGTTTCCCACTTTTCCAGTCTGGTGCCTAGTTCCCTCAACCATTCATGATATGGTTTAGCCTCCAGATACCTTATCATCTTTGTTGTTCTTGCACACTGTGGGGTTTCAGCATTATTATTATTTTTCTGGTATCTTGACCAGCACTGTATGCAGTATTCCAAGGGTGGCTTCACTAGTGCAGTATAAAATGGTATTATCATTTTTCATGTTCTTGATGCTGTTCCACTGTTGATACAGCCTAGGACTGCATTGGCTTTTTTTGGCAGCACATTGATGGCTCAGACTTAAGTGGCGGTCCACTTGGCTTGGTAATTGGTGCCAGCTTAAGATCCATAGAAGTGGTGGTGCAATGGTTAGAGTGCAGTATTGCAGGCTATTTCTGCTGACTGCAGGTTGCCTGCAATTTGGCAGTTCAGATCTCATCAGGCTGAAGGTTGACTCAGCCTTCCCTCCTTTCGAGGTGGGTAAAATGAGGACCCAGATTGTTGGGGGCAATATGCTGACTCTGTAAACCGCTTAGAAGGGCTGGTGCTATTGCTTTTGCTATTAATACTGAGTAAGAAATAAGGTAAAAAAAGCCATCTAGGTAGGCAAAACTAATCAATGAGAATTTTAAGTTTCCACACAGAATAAGGAATGTAGATAGGTCCTTAGTTCAAATATGTCCTTGTCCACCTTGGCATGTGTGAACTCATGCAGTTCACAGGGCACTTTAAGATGTGTGGATTTCAACGCCAAGAATTCTGGCATACTGGTTGGGGAATTCTGGGAGTTGAAGTTCACACATTATAAATTTGTTGAGAAAGTTGAAAACATTGCCACAGAGCATCCAGTAAGGAATATGAAAAGGACAGATGTTTTCCTTGTCAACACACATCTATATGTTCACCTAGGTCTGATACATTGGGAAAGTGAAGCCTCAAGTAATTACTGAAGAGCCTCCAGTAGCTGATCTAATTCTGAGATAGGATTCCTCTACCTTGGAACCCAGATTTGGTGCTATTCATTCTGAGGAGCAGATCTCTTGTAAACAAACTACTGGGAGAATTGTCTAAGCTTTCTACCTGCAGTCCTTCAACAGATGGAAAACTCTCATTAACCAAGAAAGATCAATACTTACTGGAAAAGGACACAAGTGGAAAAGCCTATTATTGCAAGCCAGATCATCCTGTCCTATTACACATTCTGTCAATTGTTCCAGATTGATACTCCTGCATCTGCACTATTTTCATGATTGCTTTCATTTCTTACCTGTCGCTTCTATACTGATTGCACCTTTGCATTTTGCTTCATTCTCATCCTGCTTTAGTTCTACAATTATGTTGTACATCCCTGCATAAACTGACATGTAAAGTGGATTGGGAAATCCCTGATGAACCAAGAAAATGTACAATTAAAAAAAACATCTGCCAAATAGGCAGTCTTGATTCAATATGTTATCATACTAATTCAAAGCTAAGGAATGTTAAGAAAGTTAAGTTCAGCCTGAACTTTAACTTGTTGATTTGATTAGAGAGATCAGGAAGACAAAGAAATGGTACAATATATAACAAAACAACAGCCAGATTTGTTGATTTGATTAGAGAGATCAGGAAGACAAAGAATGGTACAATATATAACAAAACAACAGCCAGATTAGAGGCACAATTCAGTGTTTTTAAAAAAGCCCAATTCAACTGGACTGAACCAGAAAATAATGAGATTTTTGGAAGTGGTGGTTGTGATTTGTCTGTTTTTCTTTTTTAATTATTAGCATACAAAATCCAGCAAAGGCTGTAATATTTAAGACAGATATAAAATATTCAGGCACAGGAGCCCGCCTGAAGGCAGGGAAACTGGAAAGTTTTTAATGAACTGTTTTCTGGCATTGATGATGCCTTAGTTATTTTCCCAAACCTGAAAAAGCATCATCTGAAACTGCCTGTTTGGCCAACAGTTTCTGTCTTTCTCCTCCTTTAGACTCATGCAGTTCACAAGGCACTTTATACAAAATGGGCACCTGTGCAGATTTTATGTACTAAAAACCATTTGCTATCCTTGAATATGCTCCTTCCTCCCAAAGATAGTATTTGTGTAATGGTTACAGAGGGAATGGGAATCAAACCCTCCAGATATTGATAAGGTGCAGCTTCCAATATCTCTAACTAGGCAGCTGTAGTTCAACAGCCTCTGAATAGTCACAGGTTTCTTATTCCTGGTGCACAGTATGTTTTTCCAAAGTAAACGGTATTTCTAGGAAGGAATTTGGATTAAATAATGGCATTGGAACAATGTGGTGGTGTTTTTTTTAAAAATTCCCAGTCAGTAAATGTTCCAACTTTCAAATCCGTCTTTAAGAAATACTGTTTTTGCATCTCAGATTCTGTGCTTAAGGTGCAACGTAACGGGCTGTAGTATCTTTAATTCAGTCATTGGTTCCCTCAGTGCACAAAGTACATGATTCTGGCTTAAAGAAGCAAATGATTACCAAATATTAGATACATGATTGGAAAGCAATCATTTTAAGTATATTTATTTTCAATTCCATATCAATAATGTTATATTTAGACCCTCCATGCCAAATTTTTGAAGGGCAGCTCCCATACCCATTTCAAAATCAATTGCAGCCCTCAGAACAAAAATGACCTGTTCATCCCTTAGTTTAAGTGTTATGTGAACCTAGTCATTGCAAAGCAGGTTTGTGACTCAATGTGTTTTGAGAATCCAGCCAATCATGGTTTCTTCAGATACCAGATATAAGGTAACCCTGCTGAGATGCAATATATCCATGAGCTGAAATCTCAGGATACATGGGCCCTGTATCACACTGGTATGTTGCAATCAAAATTGCATTTACCTTTAATATATTTTAGGGTGTAAAAAGCTAACACCCACCCCTCTCCTAGAAGAATGAAATATTCTAGGAAATATTAAAAAGGCAGAATATTATATTTCCCTAGGTGAAGAAAAGGAGAAACATGTTTTAAAGACAAAGCAGTTTCCTGCAGCTCCCTGTCCCTCCTTCAGCTCCAGGGTGATGGGATTAAGACATGGCCCTCAGGAAATGTTAGGATTATCCATCTCACCACATGGTCTGGGAAGATTGCAATAGCCAGCACTCAGGTGAAGCCATGTGGTCCAGACAAAGTCTACAAAGTTAGCTAAAACCCCCACCCCAGGGAGTCTGACAGCCAATGGGATAAATTTCTTAACAGGAACAGGAAACACTAAGATGGGGCCCAACAGAGGGTGTAAAACCAAGGGATTCTCAGTATCCCTTCCCTTTTTCACTCAGGAGCTCCGAGGCATGTGGCCCTGTCCACCATTAAACCTTCTTTCCAAGCAACTTCCATGAATCCAGTGTCTTTTTCCCCACTTGGAGCTGAACCCAGAAGGATATTTCTTCCAACAGAGGGATAGCAATTAAGACCTTTTTTTTTACAGTGAACAGATATTGGGTTGATTTGATTGGTAGACAGTAGATTTGTATATTTGAGATATTTGTCAAAAGAATGTGATGTAAAATAGTAATTTAGTAAGCATAGATGAAAAATATATAACTTGTATACCAGCAATGCAAGGGAGCGAACTTATTAGATTTTTGTGAGACACAGGTATTAGCATTCAACTGGGATGGAGGTCATGTTTATTGATAAGTTTATATTTGCTTTTTCTTTCTTTTTTGGTGTTTCGTCTGTAATTTTTGTTTTGTTCTTTTTAAAAAAATGTATTTGTATTTTATTTCTGGAAAAATAATGCATTTACCTGAGAATAAGTCTAGTTAAAGATTCCTTATACTGTTAATCTTTTAAAAGAAATCTATCTTATTTGTGCATTGATATTATATAATCAATTTCTTTATAATAGAGCCCTGCGGCTTACCACTAGATTTTTAACTGAGTGCAAATTACCCTATAATTATAATTGCCTCTTGTTAGCTTCATAGTGCCAATGTCTTACAGGAAATGCAGTTGTTTCATTGCCAACACTTAATTGCCAATTCACACAGAAAAGCAGATTTTTCAGCCCAGCAAACATTCCTGGTCCAGTTTTTCAAGGCATTTTCACATCTAGAACAGGGACTTTTTGATGGGAATGAATAACTGCAGTACTTATATTCTTTTTCAAGACTATTAATAGATCATACTGTGCAGTTTATTTATCTTACAGCAGTTTGCCGAAATGTTTCTGGCTACTTCAGGCACACACACACACAAAATAGAGTTCTGCTGTTGAGCAAGTATGGTCAGATATGTTACTGGATGACATCAGCGGGAAGCGATATGCCACCATTTGGAAGATATTTCCTGACAGGTATCAGCTTGTTCAGAGATAGCTAATGAAGTGGCATGCATGGTGACAGCAAATGAAGCTGCTGTTTAGATAGTCCAAAAGGAGGAGTATAAAAAAAGAGTGAGAAAAGAATATGAAATTAAGGGGAAGGATGTATCTGTGCCGACTTATTGTACAAGAAGGAAAATGGAATGCATTAGCAAGCCACATTAGGAATAAAATTTAGGAGTGTTTAAGCACTTTGCGCATTTTTTGTACCTTTGTTATGTGTATTTAAATGTTTCTATGTTTTTAACATTTTGTAAATAAAGTTGTTTTTAAAAATTTTTAATTTTTTTTTTAAAAATTTAGGAGTGTTTATTACTGAAAATAAAAAACTGAAGGAAATTGACACATGCAGCAAGAAGCAAAGAGTGGGATCCAGAACTACAGAGAGAGGTGGGGGGAGAGTCCCATTTTTGCAGAAAGTTTTCTTGTTATTCTCCTCTTTCTTTCAGCCTCCTATCTAAAAATCTTTCCAAAGGTTCATTGGATCCTCCTGAACAAATAAGGGCACATAAAAGAAGATCATTTGCCAAATTAGAAAACAGAACATCACTATGCTTAAGTTGCTAAAGAAGGAAATTGTACAGTTAGGGAGATGACCTTGATGGAGATGCGCAAGCTCCCTTCTCAGAGCAATGAGGGGGATAAAACATATTTCAAATTATAGTAGCAGGATAAGATTTGGAAGAGGCTTAGACCAAAACCTGCCTAATTCAATGTAAACAGCAGGAGACAGAGCATAATCAAATTTGTGAGATTCTGTTATCACAGCCAATATCAGTTTTAGCCTTTCTGTGTATTTCTTCCTCTGGTTTACCTAGTCTTGGTGGGGGCTGACAGAAATGAAGACGAGCTAATGGTCTTAAAATGAATGCAAAATATCCTGCCTTTTACAGCTGTGCCCTGAAGAATGGCAAAGACGCGAACACTGAGATAAGATCTTACACATGATCTTAGTCATATTACGGATATTACCTTGTTAGCCATGATTAGAGTAGGAGACAAACTCCCTCTGCAGCGTTCCGTGTCCCTCCAAATTTTCCACATGTTATTTGGTAGTAAATGTAGATTTAAAAATCAAGAGTGACATGGATATACATGCTTCAGATGTGGATTTCTAAAATTTGGCAAATCTCTGGTATTCTGAGGTAGTGAAAAACTCTAAATGAATCCAAGAGCTAAAAAACAGATTTCACCACCTCTGTACCAAAACAATCAATGCCGCCAAAGTTCCACACAGAATGGCAGGCGGACAGGCAAAGAGTGGCAAATCACCTGTTGAAAACAGGATGAAAATAAAAAGAATAATCAGAATGGTTAATTTTTGCAGAAATATTGCACTTTGGCAGGTAGTTATTGAGAAAAAAATTCTTTTTCTTAGTTTAGTATGGTGTTACAATAACATGGCCATACAAGTCTGGAAGGCTGGCACAGGTTTTTCAAGTCAGGTGCATCTTACAGGTGCTTCAAATCAACACCACAGGTAAACAGCTGACACAGATGTGCCCTATAATTTCCCTGTGCCTAAATCCTCCTATACAAATGCAATTATGTTAAATTAGAAATAAAACCAGTTCAGTTCTGCTATGCTGATTGGAGCTCTGGGATTAGATTTAAAGTACAGCTTCGTTATGGACCCTGAACCTTGGGTTACAGATGTTTGACACTGCAATCTTTCAAACAGGAAAAACTAAATCTTAACTTTATCCAAGTCAGTAGTATAGGTAATGTGACTGTAATATACATGAAATGCCCCAATTTGTATATTTTGCTGTTTCAGAAGGCTAGAATTATTCAATTTTCCATCTGCCGCACAGGGCATTCTGGCTCTTTGAGAATGTTATGTGTATTTGGCAAGACTGTCAAATTGTCATTCAGTTAATCTGCAATTGCCCAAGGCTTGACTAAGAATAATGTATCATCAGAATTATCAATGAGTCTCTGTATTTTGGCTTGGCTATGATAAGGAAATTACTACAAAGTATATACTGTGAGCAGGTCTGGATGACAGAAATGTTAGCCCTTTATTTTAAAATATTGTTGCCCCGGCATTGGCAATCATGCAAAATAAAGGGGCATCTGCAGAAAAAGTTGGTTTCTGCCTCCTCCGCATTTAATCTTCTTTCTCTGGCAGAAAATGTCAACCACAATTGGCAGAGAGAGTGACAAGGAGATACACCTCGCATAGAAACAAATCAAATTTAGGTACTCAGCAGCTCTCTTTGGCTTGCCTGGAAACACTCCTATCCTCACTATGAAGCCAATTAAAAGACAGTGAGGAGTTAAGGGTTAGAAAGAGACTGGAGGCCTCAAGGTAAAAAGAGATGCAGGGGAAAAAATCCATTTGCATTAAGGAATTACTTAGGAACATTAGAAGAATATTCTCAGTTGTAATGTGGGGCATTCAGAACCATTGGAAAGCTTTGAAATTGTCATAAGAAAGCAATGCACCACTGAACAATACTGCTGTGTTTGTTTTTCTGGGGCTGGGAAGGGTTAGAGGAAGTCTCTTCTAAAGGAAAGGGACAGGAAGAACCCCTTAATCAAAAGATAATTCTTGTAAGCTGTTTGCAAGGAAGGGGCATCTATGGTGTTAATGAAAGAGCCTGGCTTGGAGATCTGTGAGCAGAGTTGAGGGGAAAGCGATTTTTTCAGGTCTCTCCTGAGACGAGAAAGAGCTCTTAGCTTTCTGAATGCTAAGCAAGCTCCCACTTTCTACACTTCAAAAATAAAGCCCACTAATTGCATCTGTGCAGTTAATATGGCATATAGTTTAGTTCTTAGAATTGTTTGCAATAAAACAAAAGAAAGAAATTAAAAATTCCCACCATGTCTCCTTCCAGATGCTGGAAATGCCTGTCTTTTGGCTTGAAAAGCTGCAGATGCGTTGGATATCCATCAATCATTTTCAAGTTGCTTGAAATTCAGCACAGGTCGGTGGAAAACAAGAAATAATTATGATGATGATGATCATCATCATGATCATCATCTGACCTTTGCTTTTCCTGGCTTTGCAAACACACTGATTCGTCTGTATCACACTCTTTGAGATACAACCCTTGCATGTTGCTCAGGCTTTGTGAGCTTTGTTGCAGCAGCATGTTAATCTCATATGCTACAAGAAACGCAGGCTGTAGACCCACCAGCAATATTTGTCCAGCTGAAAATTGTCAGGATTTTTTTTAGACACATGAATGTCATCCTTCTATTACAAATGATTCTCATTCAGCAGCTGGCACCCAATAGGTACCTATCTCTCCATTGCCAAAGACAATCGTGAATTAATATGCATTCACAAAATAGGAGTACTGGGCCAAGTGTTTAGAAGCAGACAGTTCGTTACAGTAGAAAGAATCTGCATCTCACTAAATAAAATATGATGAGTAACCTCAATGACTCTTTACAAATATTGGAAATTACTTGACGTGTTGACAGATTTGAAATAGAAGCCATTGACAGTCTTAGTTTTATGCTAGAATAATTCATCTGCATTTCAAACTTCTTACTTGCTCTTGAATTATTGATAGAAATTATCAGGAAGAATTTTTTCTGCTCTGATCTTGACTTTTTCGAGGCTTACACTGAAATTTCTTTATTTAGTTTTGAAAATGCAGAGATACTGCAGAATTGGATACCCTCTTTTTAGCATTATTGTACTGGGAGATAATAATTAATAATCATGCCATACATCACTACCTTATGTAATATATCACGGATCCGCTGTTAGATCCCATGCAGTTTGCATACTGAGCAAATAGATCGACAGAAGATGCTGTTAATATGGCTCTGCATTACATCCTACAACATCCTTGAATCTCCAAATACCTATGCAAGGATCCTCTTTGTAGACTTCAGCTCAGCATTCAATACCATCATTCCAGATATTCTTCTAACTAAATTAAACCAACTAGCAGTTCCCGAACACACTTGTAAGTGGATCATAAGCTTCCTAACAGACAGGAAGCAGCAGGTGAATCACACCTGATACCTGTACAATTAGCACAGTGCCCCCCCAAGTCTGTGTGCTTTCTCCCCTTCTCCCTATATACCAATGACTGCATCTCAAATGATCCATCTGTTAAAATACTGAAGTTTGCTGATGACACAACAGTGATTGGTCTCATTCGAGACAACGACGAATCCGCATACAGACTGGAGGTTATACAACTTGCCTTGTGGTGTAACTGGAACAATCTGGAACTGAACACACTCAAAACCCTAGAGATGGTGGTAAACTTTAGAAGAAACCCTCCCATACCACTACCTCTTACAATACTAGACAACACAGTATCAACAATAGAGGCCTTCAAATTTCTAGGTTCTACTGTACCACATGACCTAAAATGGACACCTAACATCAAAAACATCATCAAAAAAGCACAACAAAGAATGTTCTTTCTGCACCAACCCAGAAAGCTCAAACTGTCCAAGGAGCTGCTGATCCAGTTCTACAGAGGAATCATTGAGTCTATCAACCGCACCTCTATAACTGTCTGGTTTGGTTCTGCAACCCAACAGGACAGACACAGATTTCAGAGGATAATTAGGACTGCAGAAAAAACAATTACTACCAACCTGCCTTCAGTCGAGCACCTGTATACTGCACGAGTCAAAAAGAGGGCTGTGAAAATATTTACAGACCCCTCACATCCCAGACATAAACTGTTGCACTACTATTACTGTTAATCTTCTCATCACTCCTTATCACCCATCCCCTCCCATTTGTGACTGTATGACTAACTTTGCCGCTTGTATCCTTACGATCCAAATTGACTGTTTCCTAGTATGATTTGATTGCTTATTGTACCCTATGACTATCATTAAGTGTTGTACCTTATGATTCTTGACTCTTGACGAATGTATCTTTCTTTTTATGTATAGTGAGAGTGTTTGCACCAAGACAAATTCCTTGTGTGTCCAACCACACTTGGCCAATAAAGAATTCTATTCTATTCGATATTATTTTTTTACATTAAAATAATATTTATCAATATTTTAAAATTAATGTAAAAGTCTATTACTATTTAAGCCACTGTTCAGTTATTTTCACCATGAACATGAGCCAATAAGTGTTCACGGAGGAAAAGAATAAGACACTTGTTGCAAAAATACTTTTATTCGGGAAGCAAAGAATGGCACTGATTACTTTAGCTGGTTTGAATGGGATGCCCCTGATGCTTAGGTGGCAGCAGAGAGAAAAGTCTGTATGACAGAAATTATGGTACCACTTTATACTGCACTAGTGAGGCCACCCTTGAAATACTACATCCAGTTCTGATCACAATACAACAAAGATGCTGAGACCCCTAGAAGTTGTGCAAAGAGCAACAGATAAGGGGCCTAGCTGGGTCTAGATTACATGATGAACAGTTGAGGAAATTTGGTCTGTCTTGCCTAATGAAGAGAAGGATTAGAGGTGATATGATAGCTGTCTTCCAGTAGTTGAAGAGCTGTGCCAGAGAAGAGGGGATTGGCTTATTCTCCAAAAGACCTGAGGGGTGGGACAAGAAACTTCTCAAAGAGAGATCCAACCCAAACTTAGGAGAACTTGCCGACAGTGTGATCAATCAAGGGAACATCTTGCTTCCCAGACTTCTGGGTACTCTTATCGTTGGAGATTTTCAAGAACTGACTGGAAAACTATTTGTCCGGGATGGTATAGGTTTGCCTGCCTTAAATTAGGGATTGTACCAGAAGACCTCTTTGCAAGCATCTGTTCCCTTCCAGCCCTGTGGTTCTATGATATCATTTTATGGTTGTTGGGATTGCTGCAGCCCTGATGTTATGTTGCTCTTCTTATGGGCTCTTTGCCTTTTATAGTAATCTCATATTTCTCTGCAGTAAAAATAGGTGCAAAGGATCCTCACTATAACTAATGAAGTATAAGAAGCTTATTTGTACTAGATATTCCAGGCAATTCATCGAGACTGCATTGTTTTCAGAGTCCTTAACCTTATGCAGGCATGTGTTTCTATAGTTTTTACAGCTAGAAAGATTGTACTATAGACAATTGAGTAAAGGAACAAATGGGATGAAAAAGCTGCTATGATTCCACTATTGTTGCTTTCTTGTTTACTCCTGGCCTGGGTGATTATGCTCCTGTTATTAAATCTTTTGTTTTCAAAAGGTTTCTAAGGAGTTCCCCATTCCCAACAATTTTATTCCTAAGACCTTTGTGCTGTATTCTTTTTGTTCTCTTTCAAAAGCCATCAAAATCGCTTAGGGCAACCTTTTCTCCCAGTTCTTTTTTCGAGGCATCCAGTGCAATTTTACCTTTGTGATCCAACCAAGATGGGCTTATTTGTTTCTTCTGTAACGGATGGAACCTATAATTGCTTAGAGCTGTGCTATTGAACCAATCTATTTCACACAGGTCTTCCTTACTAGTTTTTCTCAAATAGGAGAATGCATACCATAATATATGACTTGGTCTGGGCACCTTCCATTTGAAAAGCCCGTCATTCTTTTTGACGTCAGCCACAGAGATCTTCCTAGTATGGATATACCTATTGGTTTGCTTCATAAATATCCCGTATAATGGTTTCTCATCTTTTGCTTAGTACAACGTACAAATTTTAATGTTATTTGTGACCAGGCAACCTATGAATTCTTTAGCAGATTTTGATTAATAATCTAGGCTTAACAATACTATCTACAAACAGACCAACATAAACATTTAACACAGTATGAATCTGATGCTTTTTCTCACATTCCATTAAATGTAGGTAGCCCCAGATTAGTTTATCTGCTAATCTCTGACAATTATACATTCTAGCATCCTAAACAGGGTCCTAGTAACTTTTGCTGAACTAAAAGTACAATACACTAGTCTGGAGGGAGCCATGAACAGTGATCCTTTTGTGATGGAACAAGTGTAACTGGTTATAACAAAAAGGAAGACTAACAAGTAGGACATGTGGCACAATAACTATCTAAATGCTTATTTGCTTAGTCAAATTTTATAGCTACTCATCTCACAGAATGCAACTCTGGGTGGTATACAACAATGAAAGAACAAGCACAGGTAGTCCCTGACTTACAGCCACAATTGAGCCCAACATTTCTGTTGCTAAGTTTACCTAGACCCACACCAATCGGGCTTCAGGCCCGGGTACAGCACGGAGACAGCGTTGGTCACACTGGTGGATGATCTCTGGAGGGCACGGGACAGGGGTCATTCCTCTGTCCTAGCCCTGTTAGACCTCTCGGGGGCTTTTGACACCATCGACCATGGTATCCTACTGCGGCGGCTCAAGGGGCTGGGAGTGGGAGGCACCGTTCTGCGGTGGTTCTCCTCCTACCTCTCAGGCCATAAGCAGATGGTGTTGATGGGGGGCCAGGAGTCGGCCCCAAGGTCCCTCCTTTGTGGGCTGCCTCAGGGGTCGGTTCTTTTGCCTCTTTTGTTCAACATCTATATGAAGCTGTTGGGTGAGATCATCTGTGGTTTTGGGGTGAGGTATCATCAGTATGCTGATGATACCCAGCTTTTTATCTCCACCCCTAACCAACCCAGTGATGCCCTCGATGTGATGTCCAGGTGCCTGGAGGCAGTGCAGGTCTGGATGGGGAGGAACAGGCTCCGGCTCAACCTGGCCAAGACCGAATGGCTTTATATACTGGCATCTCGAGTTGTCCAGAATATTCCACCTCTAGTTATGGGAGGGGAGGTGTTACCCCCCGTAGATAGGGTGCGCAACTTGGGCATCCTCCTGGATGCATGGCTCAGTTTAGAGGAGCAGGTGGGAGCTGTGGCCAGGGGGGTATTTGCCCAGGTTCGCCTGGTGCACCAGTTGCGCCCCTACCTGGATCAAGATGCCCTATGTACGGTCACTCTTGTGCTTGTCACCTCCCGTTTGGACTACTGCAATGCTCTGTACATGGGGCTGCCCTTGAGGACCACCCAGAGGCTTCAACTTGTCCAGAATGCAGTGGCGCGGGTTGTGATGGGAGTGTCCCGATACTTCCATGTTACACCCCTCCTGCGTGAGCTGCACTGGTTACTGGTTGCCCTCCGGGTGAGATTTAAGGTGCTGGTGTTAACCTACAAAGCCCTTCATGGCTTAGGACCGGGATATTTATGGCAGACCCTGCTGCCAGCAACTGTTTCCCATCATCCTGTGCGCTCTCACAGAGTGGGCCTCCTTGGGGTTCCATCAGCCAGACAGTATCAGCTGGCAACCCCTAGGGGTAGGACCTTCTCTGTGGAAGCACCCACCCTGTGGAACCAGCTCCCCCTGGAGCTTCGGATGGCCCCTGACCTGGGGCTGAGGAGGGGAGTTTTTTAGACGATGGTTTTATTATTTTTAGCTTTTAATTGGATTTCTTATTTAATATTTTTTAAATTGTTTATCTGTATTGCTTTCGATTATGCGCTTGAGTCCTTCGGGAGATGGGGCAGGTTAGAAATCCAATTAAACTAAACTAAACTAAACTAAGTGAAGTATTGTTATGTGAATTTTGCCCCATTTTTACCACTTTTCTTGCCACAATTAAGTGAATTACTGCAGAGGTTGAGTTAGTAACATGGTGGTTAAGTGAATCTGGCTTCCCCATTGACTTTGCTTGTCAGAAGCTCACATGAACCTAGGACACTGTACACACATCATAAATTTGAATCTGTTGCCAAATTTTGATCACATGACCATGGGGACGCTACAATGGGTGTCAGGGTGAAAAACTGTCATAACTGTCATTTTTTTTCAGTGCCGTTGCAGCTTTGAATTTGTCACCAAACGAACTGCTGTAAGTTGAGGACCAACTGTGTAAAAACAAAAGATATAAATATACAGTATATATTATAAAGATATAAAAATCCAATAAAAAATAAATATTATAAAAACATACTTTAAAAAAGTACACAAACCCTTGGCAAAGAATCAGCACCTAGTGATGGAACCATCTGAGTGCATCTTTGGTTCCCTGAGAGCTCCAGGCCCTGATTAAATAACCAGGTCTGGAAGAACTTCTGGAATGTCAAAAGGGATGGAGAGAATTTCAGGGGTGAAGGATGTGTCATAAGGTGGGCACCACAGCAGAGAAGGAACTTCTGGGAATCACCCAGAAGTATCAGTCCCTAGCTGATGGTATCCACAGCATGCCTTTTCTGCCAGATTTAATCATTAGATCCAATCTAATGTGATGGGGAAGAGACAATTCCTTCAAATAGCCTGCTCGCATGCCATGCAGGCATGAATATTAAATTATTGCAGGACCACCTGACTTGTTAGCATAGTACTTGATACGATAATAAAACTCCGAGGTAATAATCCCAAAGCATCAATGTCATCGAGCATGTAGTTATGTATTCTGACTGAATATGAAAAGGAAAAAAAAAAGTAGCTCATCTGAATGTGACTCAGTAGACTATTTTAGGAAGTGATATTTAAAAAAAACCCTTTATAATCTGTATTTGAACTGAGAATTTTAATTATTATTCTTTTGTTAAACAGGTTTTGGGAAAAACACCTAATCAGAGTGAATACATTTGTTTCCAGAACAACTGGTGATGTGAAATGGAAAGGCAATGCATGTCCTTGTAATATAAAAAAGTTGGTAAAAAAATGGAAAAAAACACTTCTTTGAAAGTGTCTATATGTACTAAATTGATTCTTTAAATGTTTTTAATCAGCAGAATTTTGAAAATTTATATTTTCAATTTTAAATCTTACCATGCAAATATAGTTTGCAATTTTTTTTAAAAAAATGATTATTTCAAAATGTCGTTTGGCTGCTGATTTCCTAAATATATTTTACACAGGACTTCCACTGTCATTGGCCTCCTGTTTCTATAGCCAGGGGTAAATTAGCGATACAGACAATCCTCAAGTTATGACCACAATGGAGCCCAAAATTTCCATTGCTAAGCAAGGCAGTTGTGCCCCATCTTACGATCTTTTTGCAGTTGTTAAAGGAGTCATGTCGCTGTTAAGCCAATCTGACTTCTCCCATTGACTTTGCTTGTTGGAAGCCAGATGGGAAGGTTACAAATAATGGTCATATGACCCAGGAGACTGCAACTGACATAAATACATGCCAGTTGCCAAGCGCTCAAATTTTGATTGAATGCCCATGGAGATGCTGCAATGGTTGTTAAGTGTGAAAACCCATCATAAGTCGCTTCAAACTGTCACTAAATGAATGATTATAAGCAAATCCTACTTGTAATCCAAGAGGAATTTAGACTGATAAACATCTGTTATTCTCTTTGCAAGCAATGTTCCATCACAGTTTCTTAGCTAGATGTTAAGAAATGGGTTTTTACAAACCACAATTTCCTGAAGTCAAGATACAGTAATAGTAGGAAAAAAGATACAGCATCCATTCCCAAGGCATCAATGTATTTTAAAGAGCTTCATGTCATCATATATATGTTGTCTGTTCAAAAATGGCTTCTCGTGTTGACATATGGCCCTTTGTTTTATGTTATCACACACTGCTTGGATGAATGCTGAAGATCTACTTGTCCCAGATTCTTGGAACCCTGTAATAGTCTAAAGAAGACCAGGTGAAGAGATGCTGCCCAGGGAACAGTCAGATATGAGGATATATAAACCACAGCTGCATAGTGGGAAAAGCAAGAAGCTCAGGACTCTCCCTAAGCAAACAGGCTGTAAATAGGGTGGAAATAGCAAGGTCTTCTATGATACAATCTTCATCTATATCAAATATAGTTCAAAAAATGTCCCAGTTTTTTTTCCTTGAAGACATTTCACTTCTCATCCATGAAGCTTCTTGAGTTTAACTGAACTGAACTGAAGAAGCTTCTTCGATGAGAAGCGAAATGTCTTCAAGGACAAACAAACAAAAGTTCAGTTGCCTTTTGAAAAAAACACACCACGATCTGGATGACTGAGAATCTCCATAGACAATCCCAAAAGTTACTATAATTTAGGCTGTAAGTTCATTATTGTTCACCTGTGTCAATTTGTATTGAATGGTTCAGTGCTTTATAAAATATTGGATAACCAAATTATCCAGGATTAATCTTACATTGAAGCTGTCAATTTAACAAAGAATTTCCTGCTGACCAATTCTAAATCAAGCTGACATACTCCAATAAAATGATAATGCATGGTAATTTTTTAAATCAAAATTAAACTTTTTATGAAACACAAACAAGAAATATTTATCAGTATTCATATTTAATGAAGATCCAAGAGAAAGTAATACACTGATGAATTTATAATAGAAAAGAATAGCTTTTATTAGAAAAGTTGAAATAATTAATTTGAAAAATGTTGACAGTGTGGATTAGAAATAGATCATCATACTATACCTCTAAAATAGGGCTTCTCATTCTTTGTGATATTGCGCTGTGCCAAAATAATAAATCAACTTGTGTGATAGCTAATAAAATGGTTTCAGTGCAATTAGGATTGGCTAAGAATAATTATTGTAATAATTTTTAATTTACATAACAAATAAACAAAGAAGATTGCAACTGTATAAATAAAGCCTTTTCACTGAAAGTGAACAATAAAACACATTTAAAAGTGAGGTTGCTTACTTTTCCATCGTTTTAGAAAACTGGCGTTTATTTTTTTGTTAGTTTATAATATAAAATACAAAAGTACAAAAGAAAATCATAGGAAAAATAGCAAAGAAAAAAGGAAAAATATAAGGAAAAGGGGAAAAAGAAAGAAAATGCATTGACTTTTGACTCCCTTTGGTGCAGTAGACATCAAACCTCAACTTTTTACTGTTACATAGCTATTTCTATAACAATGGGCTTTAACTCTCATTTCTAGTTCTGTGGTTTGTTTGGGGATCAATGTTTGTTCTTTGTAAAAGACCTGAGGACAATCTTGACTTTGCTGCCAGCTTATCCAGGTAAAAGTTCTGCCTGTGATCCAGTATTCTAGATACACATGCTCTAACTCTTGAGGAGTCAAAGTTGGAACCTAGGCAGAATAAAATGTGTCCTGCCAGTGATCCAACTTTGTGCATTTAAACTTTCAGGACCCATCCTGAATTTACTCTTCTTGGTCAAGCCAATAGCAAGTTCAATCAAAAAGTATTAAAATTGCATGTACAATTTGTGGCCTTTCCTTTTGAGGAACCATAAGCTTGCTCTATGCATAAAGGGTGATGAATCACTCGCAGTTGTCCTGGTCTTCAAAAATACTTAATCAAAAAGAATGATGTAATTATGGTGGAAAAATGTTGTCCGGATCATGCTGATATGACCTCAGAATTCATGCATTGTATGGTTTTGTGTCTTCTTAAATGCTTGCAAGAGGAATTTTTTATTCCACTTACTGGAATTTTCCAAGAGACAGCTTTTCAGGTTCAATCAAGATCCGCAGGCTTCTTAATCAGCAAAGAACTTTTTGTTGTCTTGCTTTCCTTTATACACTGATATTTGCTGTTCATAATGTGAACAAAAAAATTCTTTTTGTTAACAAAAGATAACACTGGTTGGATAGAAGCATTCTCATTTTGCTATGCATAATGTCACTGCTGTCATCATTATCCTCATTTCATGTTGGAATAATGCAACAAACGTGAGAGTAAATCCCACAAAAGAATTATTTACTCATTTTACCCTAATGCAAAAAGTATACAATATGTATTCCTTTTTACTTCCTGGATTATGGGAGATCATCTGGATATAGGAGGCATATGCATTATGTTTTGTTTGCTGCTATGTTTATTGGGATTGCAACAGTGTTTTCTATTTGCTACATGGAAGGAATAAATTAGAAAAGTATGCAAAACCCTTACCTATGACTATATTCTCAGGATATATGGCAAAGAAACATTTCTAACCAGGCATATAGAGTATTTTTGGGAAATCAGTCTCCTGTATATCCAAGCTGTTTTTTAAGAGGGATAGGAGACAGTCTATTCAGAAGACAATCTCTCTTTCTTAAAATAGCACCACGAAGATCACAAACTATGCTTTGAGAGTACTTGTCTCTCTAATGTTACTCATATCCAAAACACTGAATGATTATTGTAAAATAAAAGGGGGAGATTTATATCAGGGCTAAAGGAAAAGTATTCTTTTCTTATGTTTTTTTCTCGACCTTTTCAGTATTGTAATCTTAGAGGAATGATTAGAGAATTTAATGAGAGATTTTATACATTTTTGTAATATATCATCAACCCTGCAAAGTTCTCAGTAGAGTGCCAATTTCTAATTAATTATTTTACTAATTTCTGTAAATGCTTGGAATGACAGCCACATTTTTAAGTAGAGTAGCAATTACAATTAATTAATCAGTGCATACTCTTGCATCAGTAACAATGTCATTATTCAGCTTTAAATGAAGCATTCATGTTACCTTAAGAGTAAGTTTATAAATACTTTACAAGTATAATTTTTATACAGTAGCCCTCAAATTATGACCAGCTGCTTAGTGAAATTACAAACAGCATAGCAACAAGCCTTTTGTTTTACAAAGGCCAGAAATAAAGCACTTCTAGCCTTTGTAAAATGGCATGCCTCCCCCACATCCACCCACATGGTCACATGACTGCATTTGAGGCCTTTGGCAACCAGCTCACCCTTATGGCCTGTTGCAGTCACACAGTCATGTGGTATTTTTTACCAGTTTCCAGCAAAAACTGCCCATTTGGAAGAATGCTTAATAACTGCAGATTCACTTAACCATCATGATTCATTTAATGACTGCTGCAAAAAAATCTGGGTGTGAGTGCCTCAATTTATGACCATAATGATTTACCACTGGAAATCTGTTCCCAGTTACAGTTACTAATCAAGGATTAGCTGTAAATTATTTTCTATTTCCAATACATTTAGACTCCACAGACAATTTTATAAAAGTTCCATCTTTAGTCCCCTATCCGAGAAAGCTGTATTGCCTCACCCTGCTGGGAAGGATGAGCAAAAAACTCCAGGAGTATATGCCAGGAGTTCATACTCCAAGAATAATCCAAGTGAAAAGTCCCCCCACTGGAACAGATCTGACTGGGGGCTGACTGGAACAGATCACAAGTTGCTCATATGCAGGTTCTAAGTTAGGCTAAAGAAGAAAAAAGGAAGCCAGCCAATTTCCACAATGTGATCTTGAGCATATACCTATTGTCCTCAAGGAGAACATCAAAAATTGTTTTAAAGTCTCGAACCTCACTGATAGAGAAACAGAGGAAATGTGAAATTTATTTAAAGAAGTGAATGTGAATGTGAAAGGAGACTGCCAAAAATGGAGAAACAGAAGACAGCAAACTCAATATCGGAGGAAAAAACTATTGAGATTGCCAAGAAGAGAAGCCAAGAAAGACAAAGATCTCAGGAAAGAGTTTAATAAAGATCTTCAAGAGAACTATTAGCAGACACAAGAAGCAGTATTACAATAACATCCATAAGACATCAAAGATGGAAATAGATTTGGAAAAAAAGGAAAGTCTTTCAAAAGATCTCTGAACTCAGAAAGAAGTTTCAGGTTTAAATTGTTTAAATTGTTATAGTAAAGAATATCAATTGCCAGATAGTACTATAACTGATTCAAAGAACATCAGATAAACATGGGAGGAGTATACTGAAATTCTGTACAGTAGAGATGTTAAATCCAAGATAACTAAGAAGGTGTACACTTCACTTACAAGAACACCTAGTATTAGAAAATGAAGCTAGGTTAGCACTCTGGTTGTTACCAAGTCAGAAGGCTACAGGAATTGATGGAATAGTTATAGAAGCAAGAGAAAGAATTCAAGTTCTAACCAAGCTATGTCAGCAAATTCAGAGAATGAATGGCAAAAGGATTGAAGTCTACATCCTACCACAGAGGATACAAACTTGTATGGGTAGTCCTCATTAAGCAACCCACTCATTCAGTGACTGAACAAATGATACTTACAGCTGGTCCTCATGGTCCTTACAGCTGGTCCTCATGCTCATGGGCACTTGTCAACTGGTTTGTACTTATGACCATTGCAATGTCCCATAGTCAGGTGATTGCCATTTGGGATCTTGCCTTGCCAGCTTCCCTCAAGCGAAGTCAATGGGAAAGCTGATAGGGAAGGTCACAAGTTGCTCCAGTAAGCCTCCCCCAGCCCTATCCTACTACCACACCTTGCTGGCTGCCTGTGTACCCTCCCCCTGCTGGCAGCAACCATCCCTAGATCTGAAATCATTTGTGTATATTGCTGCAGCCACCTATGCCCTCTTCTTCACCTGGAATCTGGGACTTGCAACTTCTTGCTGACTTTGGTTGTTGGAAGCTGGCAGGAAATTGCAAAGAAGTTCTTGATTAATGACCTACAATCCTCATTTAACAAAAGCAACAGGGCCTGGTGAGATTGCCATTCCTAAGAAATGCAATCATGTGATATTGCTCTTCATGACCATTTAGTAATGGAAATTCTGGCCCCAATTACCATTGCTAAGTAAGGACTACTTGTACAATATATTTAATTTCACATGCAGGCAAAATACTTAGGATCATCCGATGCAGATTAGAACCCTACATGGAGAGAAACTGTTCAAAGTAGCTTTCAAAAAGAATGAAAAACACAAGATATTGCTGAGGCACACTGAATAATTGAGAACATCAAAGAATATCAAAAAGAAGTCAGTATGGGCTTCACTGATTATAGAAATGTCTTTGATTGTGTCAATCATATCCAGCTGTGGAAGGCACTTGGAAAAATGGAAATCCTAGAACATCATATTATTCTTATGCAAAGCCTGTACACAGTTAGTAAGAAGCAGTATAGATAGAACATGGTGAAACAAATTGACTCCAGGTTGGCAAAGGAGTGAGATAAGATACTCTCCCCTTATTTATTCAACCTAAATGTAGAATATATATTGAGGAAAGCTGGACTGGAAGAAGAGTGTGGTTTTAAAATTGGAGGAAGACATCAATGTGAGAATGAGAGATTACAGAGTAACAGAGTTGGAAGGAACCTTGTAGGTCTAGTCCAATCCACTATCCAAGCAGACCCTACACCATTTTTGACAAATGGCGGTCCAATCTTTTCTTGAAAGCTTCTAGTGATGAAGCTCCCACAACTTCTGAAGGCAAGCTGATTGTTCAAGGTGTACCATCTTTGGGATGAAGCCAGTTCCTTGCTATTATGTGAGGGTTTTTATTGCAATATTATTAAGATATTGAACATATGTTGATAATATTATTTGGTATATTTGATAATCTTGATAACTTTTTAATTATGCTTTGTTTAGAGTTAAACATTGAAGAGTGTAACGAACAAATACTAAGATAGCTTAGATGGACAGAAGATAATTGCCCAATGTCTCACTACACCAGTTGATTCATATGCTGCTGAATGAGGCAAATGCTGTATTCAAAAGTTGTGAATTCATTCATTTGCTCTGGGATTATGTTTAAATAACAAGTTACCTCAGCTAAAGAAAGCTGGTCCTAAGAGACATGTTATACAATGGGAGAATGTCTATGGAGATTTTCAGTCATTCAGGTCATGGTTGTCCCAAAGGTGCTTTTTGAAAAGGTAACTGGGCTTTCTTTGTTTTTCCTTGAAGACATTTCACTTTTCATCCAAGAAGCTTCTTCAGTTCAGTTCAGTTTAACTGAACTGAACTGATCTTCAAGGAAAAACACAAAAAAAGTCCAGTTGTCTTTTGAAAAAAAAATGATACAGATGAAACCTTGTTAATTTCTTCCTCATTTGAAATTTTGGGCAAAAGGATGAAAATGTATTATTACAGTCATGATGACATGATGGTGGGTTTTATTTTTGTTGCCAGTATAATAAAAAAAATTCCTTGATAGCCAGTTCGTCTGTTAAAACTATGTTACATTTATTTTATACTGAAATTTAACAAAATATGATTGACTTATATAAACATGTGGTAGATCATTTCTAATTTCTAATCATTTCTGACTTCTGTCCTGCCATTCAGCAATATTAAAAATCTAAGTACTGGTATGTAAAGCAAAGCAAGAAAAACTAAACAGATTCTCAAATAATCTTTTAAAAATAATAAATGACAATTTAGCTGCAAAATGTTGAAAATACTCTCCTTTACTCACCATCTTTTTATAAAATATCCTGTCTTGCATGAAATTGTTTTCAACTATTTAGGTCAAATATATGCTCCAGGCATTTTCTTTGTGATTGTGGGTTGGACAGATGAATATTGCTTATATCACTCACAAACTTTTTTTTTCACAGGCCGCTGTTTGGTTACATTAGGCTAATGTGAACAGGACATAAAAAACATGACCTAATATTATAATAAAAAGAAGGCGGAGTCAGAGATTTGGAATATGCTAAATCTTTATCCTGTTGCTTTTTTCTAATATGGCTACTTGCTTATACAGAGCAAGAATAATAACAGGTTATTTTTCTCCACACTATTAATTAATTAATTTATTTGGACTTGTATGCCGTCCCCTCTCCGCAAGGACTCAGGGCGGCTCACAATTAAAACACAACAACAATAAATATTTAAAAAAGAATTAAATCTAACAAGCCCAATCAGTAAAAACAATTAAAAATAAATTAAAAAACCCCAGGAGGTCAGTCCAGCCCAGCCTGTTCAAACAACCAGGTCTTCAGATCGCGGCGGAAGGAGCGAAGATCAGGAGCCAAAAGGAGCTCCAAAGGGAGTTGATTCCAAGAGCACTTCTTGATACAAAACTCTCTTCTCTTCCTATCTTGGAAAATTCTGCTTGCATGCTTGCTGTGCTGTCCAGCCTGTTACAGTTAATGGGAATTGGTATAGTTAGTTAGTAATTGGGAGCTGTCCCGTTAAGGGAATGCATCATGGTAAATGTAGTTAAGGTATCCTGGGAAACGTAGTTCATGTCATGTGGCCACATCTGTAATCCTGATTGGTCACTGAATTGATCCTTGTTGGGTTGGGGGAGGTTTCTTCACTCTTGCTCGGACCCTAGCTTTGGGCTAGCGCTTCTCCTTTGGCTCTACTACTATGGGATGAAATAGGGGAAAAGATTACTATCATTTTACACTACGATTTCAACTATGCAAAGAATTGGACATTAGATGCATCTCAACATAACTGTGAGTTACCTGGAGGATACCTAATATAACCCAATAAAAGAAACTTTGTATGGAAGAATTTGTAGAGTTATTCTATCTGTCTTTATATTCAGCAAGTGAACCAAAAGACAGAATACTTGCCATTTATATTATTATCTTATTCCTGGGCAACAACAAGGAGTAATATTATTTATTTATGAGACTTATATAGCTGTCTATTTTATGGGCCATAACTCCTGGTGGCTTACAGCAGTGATAAGAACATAAAATATAATAAAAATCAACAATCCCCCTGACCAAGAAAAGCAAAACAACTTTTAAACAACTCTTTTCAATCCATTAAAAAAAACCATATTAGACACTTTGGGGGATGATGTCACTCTCTTTTACACATTCCTAATTTCTCCAGCTCACACTTATATATAACCTGAATTCATGCTCATCCATATTCCAGGCATACATGTTACCATTGGCCCAAGTGTTGGGAAATCTGCCCCTTGTGGCTTCTGCTAGGCACAGCTAGGATCTACCAACTCAGCCCCATAAAGACCAGAGTGTATGTACAGTAGAAGGGAAGCGGGATTGAGCTTCACACACAGATTTGAAGGCTGAGATCCCAGACTCTACCCCTGGCCTTGGACATCTCTCTCTCTCTCTCTCTCTCCCCCCCCTCCCTCCCTCCCTCCCTCCCTCTGTGTGTTTTGGCATCTTCAAAGTGGGCAAATGCTTCTAAACAATTTTCTACATGCATATTAATCATGAAATGTGCAATTGAACTGATGTATGATCTGTCTCCTGACTCACTTTCTTGATGTTTCTCTTGCATATTACATTTATTTCTTGCTTTCTGACAGTCATTTAGTCTGGATGGTGCTGGGTAGCTCTGTGATGGTTTATTACCTTTCTTGAGTAGTGTAGCCAGGCGGTTCGAAACTATAATTACTTGTTTTAAGGTGTTTAACAAGAAAAAGGAAAACAAAACATCCACATACCCTGGAGGCACATACAACCACTCTAGACTATTGTGGAGTTTAGCATATGTGCCTCCTGCTCTCCACATGGGGGGCATGAGCTTCTCCCAATGGCCTTGTATTATGATTTATCTCTGCACTGTCATACCTTGCCAAAGCCTTCACACGGGAGAAAGCTGATTATTATGCCCTGTATGAATCTCTGTGCGTTGCCCAGGACTGCTTAGGCCAGTTCATGTTTGAGGTGTGTGTTATGTGTTGTGTGTCGTGTGTGGCTGTCATAAGAATATACATACACGGAATGCATTTCTTCTCACGATCGCCATACTCATTCCTCTTTTCTTCCCTGGCCGCAGCCCAGTCTCCGATTCCAGGTCTCTTTCAAATCGCATCCCACAAGGCTACCGCACTTGTAGCCAGTTCGCATACTTTCAAATGCTAGGGGGAAAAAAAGCTTCCTTCCACCCGGCGCCCTCCCGCTGCCTAGGACTATGACTCCAGGCTCCCGGTTTGGAGAAGGTTGCAACTCCTTCAGCAGGACGCCACGCCACGCCACAAGCACCTGCATCCAGAGACAAAAGAGCCCTCGCTCTCCGCCCCCCGCCCCCCCCGGGAGAAGCGCGGATCCAAATCCCCGCGCGCTTCACCGGCTTCCTTTGCGGTTGCGAAGGTGCCTTCCAGCCCTCCGAGGCTGACACTCCCCCGGGCACCGGCGCAGAAAGGGCGTGCGGCGGGGAAACAGGTTCCCCGCGGGGGTGGGTGGGGGAGATCTGGCCGGCGCGCGCGCCGGGGAGCGCGCGCGGGTGGGGGTTTCCCCTGTTTGCCGTAGGACCAAGGCTGGGCTGAGGCGACCCGCCGGCCGTTTTGATTCTGAAGGAGGTGGAGCTTCACTGAAATCTCCCTCCGTGGACTTGAGGGGAAAGAAAGCCTCCTTTTTTGCCCCCCCCCCCGTTTCTGAAATCGCGGCGTGTGTGGCGAGAGAGAGGGGGGGGGAGAGAGAAAGCGCGCTCCACCTCCGATTAGCTCTCCAAGCTCGGCTTCTCGCCGCGACGGCCAGCGCTTCACGCCCGGCTGGTGCGTGGGTCACCGCGGCGCTTGAGCGAAGAAACACGTACCGTCCAAAGGAGCCAGGGAGAGAGCGCGCCTGCTCGCCCGCTGAGACGGGGCTACGATTAGGGCTCAGGGGCGGATTGGTCTCTCCGGCTAGCCGGCGCGCTCGGCGACTTGTTGAGGGGCGCCGCTCTCCCGTGCTCTCTCGCTCTCGCTCTCTCCCATGGAGGAGGACGTTCTGGACAAACTCGAGGACATGGCGTCGGTGCAGGACTTCGACCCCCTCACGGGCAGCATCCCAGCCACCAAAGTGGAGATCACGGTCTCCTGCAGGTAAAAAAAAAAGGGGGGGGGGAGGCCGGCACGGTCGTCGAGGAATGGGTGGGGTTCGCGGGTGACGGGGAGGCTGAGGAGGATGGGCGGCGGGGCGGATGGACGGGTTTCGGGTGGAAGTAAGACGGCGGCAAGTTTCTCGGCGCGTTAGCTGCCGTGAACGGCATGGGGCGGCTGCTGTTTGCCGCCGGTTCGAAGTTTCTGCCCGGGCAAGTCTTTGGCTCGCGAGGTTGGCTACTTGGGAAGCGGCTTGGGAACTTGTGTGAGGAAGCAACACACACACACACACACACACACACACACACCGAAACGAGGTTGGGGGAGCCCGCTTCGAGCTAGCGGAGAGGTCGGGCTCATGGTGGTCGACCCTCCCCCCCATGTTTCACAAATAACAACGAAGTAATCATACGCACGTGCACAAGTTCCAGGACGAGCCAGTGGGCGTGGTCTCGGGGAGCTGACAGGTAGGGGGCGGGGCTCGTAGGTTCAGGAAGGCCTCACCTGTACAAGTACGAATGGAAGCAGGGCCTTCGTTAGTCTCCCCCCCCCCCGTTTGATGTGCAACTTGGTGTGACCGATTTAAAGATTTCCTGGAGTGACTAAGGTGTTCCGTTGCAGATAAAAGTGAAGCTAGGCTCCCATATGTAGTCATGCAATTAGTGGGGGATAGGGACCCATCAACTTTTGGGGATCAACTTTGTCGATCAACTTTGAGGGAATAGGTTTTCAAAGTAAGAGCTAGATCCTGAAGAACTGCTTTGTGCGAGTACCCCATTATTTTCAGCCTTGCCTGTATTCTGGTGGAACAGCTGCATGTGAAAAAGAGAAAGCCTGTGTGTTCAATGAAAAATGGATTCTCAAGAAGGCTCTACTACTTTAACCCTTGTGCCTCCACCACCAAGGCCAGGAAAGATCTGGAAAGTTGCTTCCAGTGGGATGAAGGAGTTCTAAGTTACCTGAAGGGGTTTACAATCGTTAACAAAGATTGCCAGCTTGGTGTGGCTCCAACAAACTTAATTCGAGGGAATATTTTACTTAGATTGTGCTGGATAATGAACTGTGAGGGGCGACCTATTCACAGATAATGAAATAAGCATCTATTTGGGGAAGAATAAAAACTCCTGGGCTATTAAACCTGCACTAAAACATTGTTTGTTACAGTATGCTGAATGAAAGAGGCTTTTTAATACCAGAAGTCTACTGTTATACAAATTCACTTTAAAGCACTTTAAAATTCCAGTAAGTATTACAAATTCACTAAGTGACATAGATCTAGGACTTATGGGAGACCTATGCATGGAGAACTAATACTGAACTCTTTGGCTCAGTTTTGAGATGGAGGAATTGATGGGTAGATGGAAGTTGCTGCAGACTAGAAAGACTTGGGTTTTAGTCTCCCTCCAACCAGTTATGGAAGTCACTAAGTGACTTTAGACCTTTGACTCAACCTACCTCACAGGACTGCTGCTGTTAAAAAAAGGGGGGAGGAATGGGTCTCAAATGTTCTGAGTGAAGCTCTCAATCAACCTCAGCAACTTTAAGATGTGTGGCATCAACTCCCAGAATTTCCCTGGCAGAATGCTAAGCTGGTAAATTCTGGGAGTTGAGGTCCAGGCAGTTTAAAGTTTATGCTATTGAGAAGCACTGAAGAAAGATAGGATAAGAATAAAGGAGAATATTTGTACCTCAGGATTGGAATGAGGGATCCTTGGTGCTCTCTGAGTTTGCTTGTTTTCTTGCAGACATTTCATTATCCATACTAGGTAACATCATCAGTGTTGAATATCTTTGGAGATTCTCAGTCATCCAGATCATGGTTGTCCCAAAGGTGCTTTTTCAAGAGGCAACTGGACTTTCTGTTTTTTCTTTGAAGGCGTTTCGCTTCTCATCCAAGAAGCGAAATGCCTTCAAAGAAAAAACAAAGTCCAGTTGCCTCTTGAAAAAGCACCTTTTGTGATAATCAGTGCTTGGATCAGAGTCTGACAACAAAATATAAACAATAAAGTAAGATATTTTGCAACCTACATATCTCCTTGGAGCAATTAAGAACACCAGATTTTTATATTTATGCAAATGCTGAATATGATATGTGGTTTGCAGTATAACCAGGACCGATGTTCTTGCGTATATGATTCAAGATCATCTTATAAATTGTATCACAGGATAGATAACAGGTTCTCACAATTGTATTTCATAGCGATAAATCCAAAAGAATCCATGTCACAAATTCCCAAGCTTTGGACAGGTCTACACAGCAACCTTACCCTGGGGTGAAGAATGCCGCTATCAGTTTGCAGAAAACATTTCTGTGGGCTATCACCTGTAAAGCATTGTCTAGCCACATGGCTGAGGCAACCTGGGAAGGTCTTAGGTGCTCCTCTTGGGAAGTGTTTTCTTTCTCTCTGTTCTCACCCTTCAGAAGCTGTATGCTGGCATTGTAGAATGTGCTGAAGTGACATGATCTGTGTTGGCAATTGAGTCTTCTAGTTTCCTGTGAGACCATCCCTTCCATCTGATTCCTGACCTGTATTTCTATCCCTCAGCTGTGAGGGAGATCAGAACCCTGGCTACCCAGCCACTTGCCCTCTTCCCCCCTTCTTAAACCAGTTGGTTGTCTGGTTACCCAAGAGAATATGAAATTGATTAGGAAGTCCTTGGCTTAATGCATATAATTGGAAGTCTTAAAGAAATAACTCATCTCTTGTTCCTCTAAAGCAGGGCTGTCAAACTCCCAGCCTGTGGGCCAGATGCATCACATGCTGGCTATGCCCACACCCGATTTAGTGAAGGGGGGGAAAAGTTCCAATACATCACATGACGCAGCCATGATGACATGAGTTTGACACCCCTGCTCTAAAGCTTGCTTGGCTGGGAATGTCCTTCCCAATAGCTACTGTCCCCAGGATCCCCAGTTCCTCATTTCTTCTTTTCACATAATGTTCTTTGGGTAATTTACATCACTTATGTGGATGCCCAGAGCTTCCTCTTTACTGAAACTCCAGTTATTCAAAGGTACTTAATCCAAATGACTGTCCAAATCCAGACAACCACTAGAGAGCACCCAAGAGATATAAAATCCCAAGTGCTTGTTGCCATCTATTGGTCAATATAATAAATAGGCAAGCAGCTGATTTATATATTTAAAGATTGGAAAAAATACAGTTGGCATTACAGTGGGGAAAAAAACATGTATGTGCGTTAGTAATGATTGAGCATGTCAATTAGAGGAGGATTTTCACATTCTTTGACAGGGCTGGAACTTCAGCTGAGAGAACAATGAGCATCTCCCTTTGAGTGTTGTACATTCAAGCTGTGCAGAGAAGAGCACAGCACAGAACCTTCTGGTTGCATAGTAAGGACTTGCTATAAAAACAGCAAAGCCTAGGGCAGAGTGGTTTCTGCTGGCTCTGAGGCAGGAAGGGAGCTGGGTTGATATAATTTTCCAGGGTTTTACATCCATCTCAATACCTGTGCTGTATAAGGTATCTTATGGGAGGGTCAGTTTGTTACATACCTTTGTTAACCCAAAGGTGCTTTTTCAAGAGACAACTGGTGTTTCTGATTTTTCTTTGAAGATGTTTCACTTCTCATCCAAGAAGCTTCTTCAGCTCTGACCAGATGGTGGGGAAATGGAAGGATTTATACTCCTTGCAGACAGCTGGTCATTTGCATTCTTTTAATGTGTTGTTAAGGTCACCTGAAGGTTTATGTTAAGGATGTGGAGCCTTCTTGGAACTGTTGAAAAGACTGTGTTGTAGATTGTAGATTTCTACAACATCTACAAGCTCCCCCTCTCTTGAGAAAGGGCTGTTCAATTTTGACACAGGTGGCCTCTCTAACCCCTCTTTCAAACCAGTGGCCCTCTCTGTCCAAAATGTGGACTTTGCTGTCTTCAAAAGAGTGGCCTGTGTTTTTTAAATGCAGGTGATTTTAAGCCTCCAGGTGGCCTTAATGACCTGCTAAAAGAATGCAAATGACCAGCTGTTTTCAAGGAGTATAAACCCTTCCATTCCCCACCATCCAGTCAGAGCTGGAGGAACTTCTTGGATCAGAAGTGAAATGTCTTCAAAGAAAAACTGGAAAGTCCAGTTGCTTCTTGAAAAAGCACCTTTGGACCAACCATGACCTGGATGACTGAGAATCTCCATAGGCATTTAACTCTTGTTGACTTCCACAGGACACCTTCCTAGCAACATGGGTAGAAATCTATTGATTTAATAGGAAATTTACAAAGGAAAGGAACTTGTTACCAACCATAAGTGAAGTCTTCACTCTGGCACTATTCAGTTGGACAAACAAAAAAGTCATGAAGCAACGTACAAACTCAACCTGCTTGCTTTGTTATCTCAGCTGATGAGGAGCCCTAAATAAACTAAAAGCTTGCATACTGTTTTTAGGATATTTTGATTGGATTTCAGGTAACAGAATAAATTGATGCTTTATACAACCAGACTAGTCAGGCTGCATGGGAAAAGAGGATGAGAAATTGAGAGAAGACAGTGCAGTAGGGACAGAGACATTATGCATTCAAATATAAGCTTGTATATGTGATTTATTTCATGTTGAAACTGTACATCTGCATACCATAGAAGAAACATTCTTTTTTTACTACATGCTAGTTAATTTGGAAAAAGAAATCCCATTTCAATGCTAATATTCAACAATTTTTTATCTTGACCCAAATACATTCCATACATGCAGTTTTTTGTAATTCTTTTTTCTACAGACAGAAGTGGAAGAGGACTTTTGCAGACAGATTAGATTCAGAGTATTTTTAATGCAGCAGGCCAAAGAATTTCTTTAGACAACCAGAAATTGTCTGCCTAATCCACCTGACAATTTCAGTACCTCTATTTGCACTGATGCAAGCAAACATAGTGTTTGTGCTATACTTTTGTGACTAAGGCCCTTGGTCTGTTAGTTCATTAATGAAAACATTCCAAATAGTGTAGGAACTTTTATTGTGAGTAGTTCTAATTTGTCAAGAACACTATTCCCCCTTGCACTGAAATTCTTTAAAGGGTATGACATTCAGTCTGAAGTATTGCTTTTCTAGGTGTTGGCTAATTGGGTATAATTAGCAGGGTCATTATGAAGTAAGCAGTGGATTGAATCATATGCAATCATGATTTTTAACAATTTGAGCAAAATGGAATGAATGCTTTCCATCCTGAGTCACCAACATTCATTAAAACTATCCTTACCCTGCTTTCAATAGAGAGAATAGGGCAGTGAGACTATATTCAACACAATCTAAGTACTAAAGCCTACTGTAACTACAAAGCCAAAAAGGCATTAAGAGTTGTTAGCCTAATCCTACATAGCTTTTTCTCTGGTAATATCACACTACTAACTACAGCATACAAAACATTTGCTAGACCAATACCTGAATACAGCTCATCAGTCTGGAACCCACATTACGTATCTGATATTAACACAGTTGAGAAAGTCCAGAAATATTTCACAAGAAGAGTTCTCCACTCCTTTACTCATTGCAGAATACCTTATGCCACCAGACTTGAAATTCTAGACCTAGAAAACGTCTTCGGTCCGATCTAAGTATCGTATATAAAATCATACATTGCAATGTCCTACCCGTCAATGAATACTTCAGCTTCAACCATAACAATACAAGAGCACACAATAGATACAAACTCAAGGTTAACCGCACCAAACTTGATTGCAGGAAATACGGCTTCAGCAACAGAGTGGTCAATGTCTGGAATACTCTACCTGACTCTCTGGTTTCTTCCCCAAACCCCCAAAACTTTAACCTTAGACTGTCTACTATTGACCTCACCCCTTTCCTAAGGGGTCTGTAGGGGGCATGCATAAGCGCACCAACGTGCCTACCATCCCTGTCCTATTGTTTCTTTTTATTTTTCTTATATGTATCCATTTCATGTATTCATAACTATGCTTATACTTATACCTATTATCTTGTAAGCGATTGACAAATAAATAAATAAATAAATAAATAAATAAATAAATAAGTGCCATGAGTTGATTGTTTGTGCCTCATACTTCACTGCCTATCTGGGGCTGCATTTCTGGTAGTTTGTTGAATCAGCAGAGTGGACCAACTTCATCTATCACTTTAAAACATAGCACATATTTTCAAATACTTGTGTTACATTTCCATAAGTATTAGTTAGGTTTGGGTTGTTTTGATTTAGTATGCTGTGTGAATACAGTCATTTTACTTATTAAATTTTTATGGCCACTATCTTGACACATAATTCTGGGTAGCTAACAATCAAATTAAAAATATCTAAAATATCTATTAAAAAAGCAGTGTAAAGCGACATTAGTGATTGTGAGTAGATCCTTACAGTTTTTGCTATGATTTAAAATGCAACTTCTGAAACAGTTTGGGTGTTTCCTTTTTTCCCATTAACTTTAACCAGAACCAGGTCCATTCTGTACTTTTCCTACTTTAGGAAAGGAGGTTCTTCCTCTTAAGATAAAACTTTTTCAGTTTGAGTTGTGATTTTAAATATAGTTACAACATTTTCATGTTTTATTTTTACCTTTAGCCAATTTAGATGGCCTATGAATGGAACAGCAGTATGTCAATAATAAAGAATATATAATTGTCCATTTGTTCAAGTATAATGGCTATCTAAATGAATATATTGTTGTCCCTTCCTCCAGAAGACTAATGACCAATATCTGATACATTTCAGGGTAGGACCCACACAAATGTGCATCCATGTTCTCTGTACCTACAGTGATTTGCAGAAACTGAATCTTCTATGCTGCTTAAAGCTGAAATTCTCTGGACTATCATCACATATCACATAACAGCTCAGGCAGTGTAGCTTTAATGTCACTAATAAAATCCCTTTGGTTGCTTAACTATATGTTGACCTCAGCTGTAGCCCTATGGCCATAAATTCTAAATTGTTGTAAGAGCAAGTTGGCAACTTCCAAATTGCCTTCCCTAAAGAATTGCATCATAGCGTGAAGCTATTCTGTTACAAATATCCTCCAGCACTTAACTTTTTGCACACAGTGGAACTGCAAATATACAAACTGCCATTTTACTACATGAATTTGCATTCAATTTCAGTGCTTGAATTAAGGTTACAGCTGGGTTCCCCAACCCCTGGTCCGTGGACTGGCACCTGGTTGCGGCATGCCAGAAAACCAGGCCACACAAACAAGCAAAACCCTATTCACGGGATGCAGGCAGCATGTGAAACCACGCCCCCTCCGGTCTGCGGAAAAACCTCTCTCCCCAGAACCAATCCCTGGTGCCCAGAAGGTTGGGGGCCACTGGGTTACAGCAATGAGAATCCATCCATGTTTGGGTAAACTGATGGCATTTATATTGTACTACAGTTTGTGTGAGGCTATGAAGTACTCAGTAAGAATTCCAGTTAGTATCCAAGATCTTTTCAACAATTGGCTAAGTCCAGGATTTCATACATAGACAGTGAAGTTGAGCAGAAGTCTTGTATTTTGCTACTGTATCACTTTAATATTGTCTTCAGCCCAGATGTTTTAAGGAGAGTAATATACCCTTTGGAAGTGCAAAATGCATGTACAGAACTCCCAATAGAGAAACAATCTTTCCTCTGTAAACTTGAACAGATGGATTTTCTGTTGAGATGTAATTCAGATTTTCAAGAATTATTTAATTTCCCTGAATCGAAGCTATATCCTTTAAAGCATGATTCCTGAACTTTGTGCAGAAGATTTTTCTTCTTTTAGGATGCTTCCATCTAAAAATGAGGTTGACATGCCTAAGTTTTTATTGCTTAACTCTTCAATGCTATATAGTGGTCATCTGGACTCATGCAGCCCAAACATACCTTTAAGCAAGAAGGCATTGTTCTGTAACTAAGAACTAGCTCAGATATTGTTAGCTACAGACAAGCCTATTATGCTTGAAGTTCACTCTTAAACTTAGCAGGATTTCCACACCTGTTGAGATTTTTGTGCCTGTTTCTGAGAGAAAAGTGGCAGTTAATTGTGTGAATGTATTTAACTTGCACTTAAAAAAAGTAAATTGCAATTTCAAGGGAGCCTGGGAGAATTAATTAATTAATTAATTAATTTATTAATTTATTTATTTATTTATTCGACTTGTATGCTGCCCTACTCCCTAAGGACTCAGGGCGGCGAACATTAAAACAGGACAAATTTACAATAAAAAGACAATTAAATAAATAAACAAGCCGAATACAATTAAAAAGTTGAGAAAATTAAAACGCTCAAACCCCCGGGTCATTCCAGGCTGGCCTGTTGAAACAACCAAGTCTTCAGGTCTCGGCGGAAGGAGCGGAGGTCGGGCCAAACGGAGATCCACGGGGAGCTGATTCCAGAGGGCAGGTGCTCCCATGGAGAAGGCCCTAGCCCTGGGAACCGCCAGCCGACAATGCCTGACCGATGGTATCCCAAGGAGGCCCCTCCTATGACAGCGAACAGGGTGATCAGAAAGTGATGCTGGCAGGAGGTGTTCCCACAAGTACCCTGGACCCAAGCCATTTAGGGCTTTATAAGTTGTTACTAACACCTTGAAGGCGACCCGAGAGGCAACCGGCAACCAATGCAAGCCGCGCAGGAGGGGTGTAACATGGGAGTATCGGGATACCCCCATCACAGCCCACGCGGCCGCATTCTGCACCATCTGTAACCTCTGGGTCATCTGCAAGGGGAGCCCCATGTAAAGAGCGTTGCAGTAGTCGATTCTAGAGGTGACGAGCACATGAGTAACCGTTCGAAGGGCATCTTGGTCCAAATAAGGGCGGAGCTGGTGAACCAGCTGAACCTGGGCAAAAGCCCCCCTGGCCACAGCTCCCACATGCTCCTCCAAACCAAGCTGTGAATCCAGGAGGACACCCAGGTTCCTCGCCTATCCACGGGGCAACACCTCTCCCCCCATGACCAAAGATGGTACATCCAATAAAGACCGAGATGCCGGTAAGAACAGCCACTCAGTCTTCGTGGGGTTCAGCTGAAGCCTATTACTCCCCATCCAGACCCGTACCGCCTCCAGGCACCAGGACATCACGGAGAGAGCATCACTGATCGGGTCTGGGGTGGAGATATAAAGTTGGGTATCATCAGCATACTGATGATACCTCACCCCAAAACCTCGGATGATCTCGCCCAGAGATATTAAACAGGAGAGGCAAGAGAACGGACCCCTGGGGCACCCCACAAGTGAGGGGCCTCGGGGCCGACCTCTGCCTTGCTGCCAACACCAACTGCGAATGGCCCAAGAGGAAGGAGGAGAACCACCGCAAAACAGTGCCCCCCACCCCCAGTCCTCTGAGCCGCTTCAGAAGGATACCATGGTCGATGGTATCGAAAGCCGCTGAGAGATCTAACAGGACAAGGACAGAGGAACAACCCCTGTCCCGCGCCCTCCAGAGATCATCCATCAGTGCGACCAATGCTGTCTCCGTGCTGTGTCCGGCCCTGAAGCCCGATTGATACGGGTCTAAATAATCAGCTTCCTCCAGGAACAAGGGAAGCTGCTGAACCACCACGCTCTCAACAACCTTCGCTAAAAAGCAAAGGTTGGAGACTGGATGATAGTTGTTCAAAGCGGCCAGGTCCAAGGCAGGCTTCTTGAGGAGGGGCCTCACCACCGCCTCTTTCAAGGCAGCGGGAAAGACTCCCTCACTCAAGAAGGTGTTGACAATTGCCTGGAGCCAGCCACGTGTAACCTCCCTGGAGGCATACACCAACCAGGAAGGACACGGGTCCAATAAACACGTGGTGGAAGACAGCCTTCGCATGATCCTGTCCACCTCATCAAGGGAAACCAGGTCAAACTCAACCCAGATAGAATCCACCAGACCCGTCGCCACCCCATCATCCGACCACTGCCAATCAGAGTCCAAGCCGGCACGAATTCGAGCGACCTTATCCGCCAGATGTAAACTAAATTCCTCTGCTCTGCCCTGCAAAGGGTCACCCCCCTCCCTCAATTGGAGGAGGGAGCGGGTCACCCGAAACAGGGCCGCAGGGCGATCATCGGCAGACGCAATCAGAGCGGAGAAGTAAGCATGCCTCGCCACCCTGATCACTTCCAGATAGGTCCTAATATAGGCTCGCAACTGGACATGGTCGGATTTGGAGCGGCTAGTCCTCCACCTGCTCTCCAGGTGTCTTCTCCGCCGTTTCATCCCCCGGAGCTCCTCGGAAAACCAGGGAGCCCATCAGGGTCTATGGCGGGGGAGAGGCCGCAAGGGGACAACCCGGTCGAGCGCCTCCAAAGCCGCCTGTTGCCAGGCAGCCATCAGTGTCTCGGCCGAGCTGTGGTCGAGGGAGGCGGGCAAGAACCCCAGCGCCGTCTGAAACCTCTCCAGGTCCATCAGGCGTCTGGGGCGGAACCATCGTGTTGGTTCCTCATCCCAGCAGTGAGGGACAGCCAATTGAAAGACCAGCCACAGGAGATAGTGATCCATCCACGATAAAGGGAGGGCAGTTGGAGAACCCTCCCCCAGATCACTACACCACTGCCCCGAGACAAAAACCAGGTCAAGCGTGTTCCCCCCCTCATGAGTGGGCCCGTGAATCACCTGGGTCAGGTTCATGGCTGCCATGGATGCCATGAACTCCTGAGCCAAACCCGACCCCCCCCCAGAGACGGCAAGTTAAAGTCCCCCAGAACTATTAAGTTTGGGGAACTCCACCGCCACCTCCGAGAGGATGTCGAGAAGCTCAGGCAGGGCTGCCGCTACGCAGCTGGGGGACAGGTACGTTAGCAGCAAACCCAACTGACCACCAGGGCCCAATCTCACGAGGAGGGCCTCACACCCGCCTATCTGCGGGACAGTGACCTCCCTTGGAAACAAGGTCTCTCTAACAACTATGGCTACCCCTCCACCCCTTCCCTGGGCCCGAGACCGGAACAGCACACGAAAACCTGGAGGGCACAAATCACACAGAGGGACACCCCCCTCCGGGCCCAACTGGGTCTCTGTAATGCATGTCAGGTCTGCAGCCTCCTCCATGAGCTTGCGGTGGAGGGATGTCTTATTGGCTACAGACCTGGCATTCACATACACCAGCCTGAGCCCAGAGACCACATCTCCCAAGACCCCAGGGGAGCGGGAAGCGACCTGGGGGTTGGAGTGTGCCACAGCTCGTAAACACCGGGGGCGCGCTCCCGTAACAAAATTAGGCCCCCTGTCCCACTTCCCCCTGCCATAACCGATCACCCTGGAGATAGTCAACCCTGCCCTCTCCCTGCCAGACCCCGGGGGCCCCCACCCAACCCCTCCACACCGAGACCAGGAGCCGGCCTGGAAGGACAGTATAGAACTGCAATTTGATCCCCCACCCCCTGCCCTAACCCCTTAAAACAACGAATTAAAAAATTTAAAAGCTTCCCCTTTATCCCAGATTTAAAATTTGGCCCCTTGGTCGCGCCATGCCACCTCTCAGGATCCCAAGATCCATCATTGAGGTAGGCTCTCGATAACCCAAAGGGCCACTCCAAAGACAGGGGAACAGTCTGGAGGGCCCGTAACTCCGGCAATGAGTAGGCTGGCATATCACATTTCAAGGGGGAAAGAGGGCAAAACAGTCGGTTTGATGTTACAAATTGCATAGATGGAAACATGCATAAGGGACCAGGCATTCAAAACCAGACCAAACAACCCCACCAACAAGCAGCTCTCTCACCGCTGCTAGGGCCAGGATTAAGATGGCCAAGCCACTGCTCTCCCACCGCAGCGGCTTATGGTGGGACGCTGGCACAAACAGAGACCCCCCGCTCTCTCACAACAGAGGGGTTCATGCCCTCCATTGCCCTCCCACTGGAATGGGGACAGCCAGGTCCAAAGGGGAGAAGAGGGTCTGAGAATGGAAAACAAACAAGGAGATAGTCATTGATGGTAAGGCAACCTCCAGGGCAGCCGGGGAGAGGATTCGAGATATCACACAGGAGGGCAACAGTGGCCGCAAATGGAGACAGATAGCCTGCAGTCTGAGAGTAGTATAAAATAGGGGCGGCCAAGTCCAGAGAAACAAGTCCGGAGCCAGAGAAACAAGTCCGGAATGGCAAAAGATCGAAAACCACAGCCCCAGGTCCAGGGTCTGGCACCAAACCTTCTGCGGGGGTCACTCCTCCGATATAAAGTCAACAACTGACCCCCACCAGGCCGGTGCCTATCCATCCAACCTGGGCCAAACCCCAATGCCCACAATCCAGACTCCTCGGGGCTCCAGGCCTGCACCTCCCCAGTGCGGCCATAATAGGGCCTCTTCCTCCGGGAATTTTGCCCTCGGAGGGAAGGGGAAGGGCAGCGGCGCCGAGGGCAATATTAAAGTCAAAACCCCCAGCAAACTGCTGCCCCCCCAACGATGACCAGGTCCCAACAAGATGGTAAAATGCGGGCAGCATCGGGCCAACAAGCCCCAGGGGCACCAAGCTCACAAAGGCAATGCCACTAAGGGCTAAAGGCCTCAGGGTGACCCACAGGCAGCAATAGGGGACCTCCGGGCTGATGTTGCTGCCGCTGCTGTCGTCGCTGCCACCATATAGTGGGCCGCTGCCATTGTGACCGTCACCAGCACCACCAAGCAGCTGGCGAATCTCAGGCCACGGCATTCACAGCCGCCAGGCCTCTGTCCGCCCCTGCAGCCACCGAGCCACTACCGCCGCCTCCGTCGTAGTTGCCAGGCCTCGGCCGCCACTGGGGACGCCAACAACTCCGGGCAACCGACGAGCAGCCGGCAAGCCGCCAATGCAGCCGCCGAGCCTCCATCGCCGCCACCCAAATCGCCAACGCCGCCAGGAGACCGCCAAACAGCTGAAGAGTCATCATCATGGCCGCCGAACCTCCGCCACCGCAAGCGCATTGCAGCCAATGCCGCCAAATGCTGCCAGGCTGCTGGACAGCTGACGAACAGCTGACGAGCTGCTCCTGCAGGCCGCCGACTACATCCGCCGCCCCCCGCCGCCACGAAGGCCGAGAGGGCGAAGTTCTCAAAAAAGCCGTGCTGACAGCCGAATTCGGCTGCAAATGGCACGGACAGCTCCCTCCGCCCTCCAGGGAAACCCCGGGAAACTTGTAGTGTCGGGGGAAGCCTCTACTCCCCAAAAAACCTCAAAAACCCTCGATCCCCCAAAAGGAGCCTACTCAAAATGCACCCGCCATCTTGGACATGCGCAAACCATCAATTTATTTTATGTGGTCAAGAGTTCTTGATTTAGAAAGCAATAGGGAGCAATTGATATCCCAGCTGAAATAACATAAAAGAGTTGATGAACTAGATCATAGGTATCAAACTCGCCACATCACGTTGCCGTCATGTGATATATCATGACATTTTTTTCTCTTTGTGGAGCTGGGTGGGTATGGCCTGTGTGTGACGCATCCAGTCTGATGGCTGCCAGTTTGACCCCCCTGGTTTTAAGCATTTAAACCAGGGAATCCCAGTTGCCTCATTCTCACAACTCACATTTTCCCTGCATTTACTTAGATCACCTGGTTTGCTGATACAGTGCACCACAAACTTGAAGGGCTGAGTTTGGACAGCATATCAAGCTTTGTGGTTTAACGAGTTTGTGGTTCAGTGTAGGGCACAAAGCCAGCCAGAGGTTCATGGTTCTGAAAACCTTGAGTACAAAGATGGTCAATTCTTTAGTACTGAGGATCCCTCAGCTTCCATGGTTATGAAGGAGAGGTGTTTCATTCAAACCTACATCAATGTGAATTGGGAAAAAAGCACTGATAATCATGCCTTCTGTGCAACTGTTAAAGCAGGGTTAAGCCTTTTGTGGTTTCACAGCCACACAAAATTTCCAGTCTCTTTCTCTCTGTATTTATGTATTCTTTAAAATCCTCCTGACTGCACTGCTGACTTTAACATTTCCATCGTTTTGAGACAGGAAGCCCATGAAAACATTACTATAAAAATAAAACTAGGTTAACACTGATTTCTTTCTTTCTTTCTTTTTAAAGGTGCACTCCAATCTCTACCCCGGCCCCAAACTCAGATAGTTTGAGTTCCATCCCATTGCATGTCATGGCCCATTCACTTTGCACCACCACACCACCCTTTGGAGTCTTCATCCCTACCCCCCAGTTCATTAAGTGCATGAAGAAGCTGTCTGCCAAAGGTTTTCAGCCCTCTTAAAAGGGGCCAGATATTGAATGCCTGATAATTTTTTTCCATAATTCAGTTATATTGTATTGCCCTTATGGAAAACCTCTGTGCTGAGTTATACTGCTGAGAGCTAGTCCATTATTGATTGCTTTGGCTTCTGACAGCTCGCAGGGGCATAGGAAGATATTTTCCCAGATCTGCTCCAGGAGTTTATATTACGGACAGACACCTGACTTTGGATGGATGTGCTCTGCCAATGCCCAGTGTTGTGGGTTTCTCTAATAATATGCCTTTATATTTATTTTTTAATAGTTCATCTATTTGGTTTTGATTGTCTCTTCCCTACCCCAGCATTTGCACCAGAACCTTGCTAAAATACTTGTGTGGCATTTAATGCTTGTTGATTCTTTGATATGAGGATTGAAGCTGTGCAGTATTACAGAGTAGATGTGAGCAATTGGTGAATGTCATATTCAAACAGTTTCAAAACCCCTGGTGAATAGCATCAGAGGCTGATATCTTGTTATTGTTTAACTTATCTCTTCATCCTGAAAACTTCCATTGCTTTGCAATTTGTGATTGTCCCCTTTCTCCTTATTACCTGAAAAACAAAGCAAGTTGGAGTGCCTATCTCCTTAGTAACCCCTTTCCTAAAGGCAAATTTAAAAACTCCCATTCATTTATCTGTCATCAGGGAGTACCTGATGGGTTTTTGTGGCCCCCATGGTCCTATTGATCCTGCAAGAAAGTATCTGCTCCAAGGTATCCTTTTCAATAATTTTCTCTTCCATGTACTTCAGTTCTTTGTCTTCACTGCAAAGCTTTTAAAACAGATCCATGCCTAGGAAAAGAGAGGCAAAACACGTTCACACAATTTAAATATCACCCATTCAGTGGAAAGATTTCAAGTTTTCAATATTTAGTGGTAGCATTCCTGGCAGCTAATAACTGAATCAGGTATTTGCATTGATTTTATTTATATGTCTAAGGAAACATGGACAATGAACCTGTAGTTGTCCTATGATTTTTCAAGTTTCTTTAAAAACTTTCAGCCAAAATGGTTGTCTCATTGGGTCCTAATTAAAGATGACAAATATGCTAGTTTATCTACAACTCCACCAATACAGTCCAGGAGGGTTATACAATTCCATATATAAATTTATGATAGTTGTACTTGGAATATTGTGTGTAGTTCTAGTCATCTTATTGCAGAGCTGTAAAGGATTCAGGAAAGGACAATTAAAGTGATTAGAAAGTGAGGGCAGTTTTCCTGTGAGAGAAGACTGCAATGTTGGGAGCTTTTCAATTAGAAAAAGGAATCATGATAAAGTTTTTTTAAAAAAATATGGGAAGAAAATTCTTCCTTAGTCAGGGCAGATTCCCAGATTTATGAACTTCATTTCTTATAATTCCTCGGCTAATCTGGCTATTACTAACCATTCTGAGAGTTGAAGTCTTCTGGAACAGGGATCTCCAACCTTGGCAACTTTAAGACTTGTGTACTTCAACTCCAGAATTCCTGGGAGTTGAAGTCCACAAGTCTTAAAGTTGCCAAGGTTGGAGACCCCTGTTCTGGAAGATGCCCAGATTGGAGACTGTGGACAGTGGGGAGGTTTTCTCCTCTCCCCAATATTACAGCGGGAGGAAACCATATTTATGACTTGGATGTGAATATTAGTGAATCAAGTCTCCAAGAAAGAACGTTTGATCACAGACCAATGAAGCAAGGATTTGGGGAACAAACGATAAAATACCTTTGTTTCTTAGCCTAATACTGGGTGGCACTCAGGAAGTGCTTCAAAATTAGAATCATCATGTCTGATGCTTACAAAGAAAGTTATCTGCAAAATTGTAGAAATACCCTTAAACAAGTCTCTGAACATAAATTTCAGCTATTGCGGGCTAAAATTTTATGTAAATCACTATCAGGAAAATAGAAATGGATACATGCTTGAAACAAGAATATATAATAGTTTTAGTGAGAAGGTGACTTTCAGTTTATCTCTTCATAGATACCTGAAACTAGCTACGAAAATAGTAGAGCAGGAAGAATTCCAGATGATGAACTATTGGTAAAGCTAATGTCATTCTTTAAACAACTCACATTCTTCTTATTTGCATCTAGTTCAGATAAGTTTTACAAGCCTTGATGTAGAAACGTATTAGTAATTTGATTGTCTGGATGCTGTCCAATGCTAAATCCACTTGGTAGTCTTTTGGTATGATTTTTGTCTTTTTTAACTGTAACAGATTTGTGTTCTAAGAAAAGGAAAGGAAGATACCTTTTGCCTTAGAGAATGAAATACTGTAGACATAAATGCTGTGCATGTAAAGCCCCAAGAGATTCATCTCAAAAGAAGTGTAGTAATATATTTTTTAAAAAAATCCCAAGCTCTGCTATGAAGTGCTAATCTATTAGCTAAAACAAAAGATTCCTGAATATTCCCGAGAGCACCTAAAATTCCTAAGAATGCCTAAACAATTCTACCAGCATGTATTCTGCAGTTGGTCCACCCGTGAGAGTAAAAGAGGAGAACAAATTACAGGAGGAGCCAAGATGACAATGCGCAGCTCATCTATTCAAGATTATCATAATAATATAATAAAAATGCAAAATTCAACATAGAGAAGCTATACATGTAAATTCCAGTCTATAATGTATAATCCACAGACATAATAGATGGCAATGATATTAGATGACATTTGATTTACGAGCCCTGAAATAACAGTTCATTCCTGTGGTGGCAAATAGACTCAGCGATCGGCCTTTTAACATACATAAAAGCAGAAGTCAGTTGTTTTGGCACACCCTCTTAGAATTTGTTTATTTTGTGATTATATTGCTGCTTCCAGTTTTGTATTGATTAAATGGGCTGTCCCAGGTCTTCTAGCTTTTAAGGTGTGCAAATGTAAAGGCCTACCTCACAGGGTCAGGACACTGATTTTCTAAGGGTGTAGTTGAAAGTGTCCCAGAGATGAGATGTATTTAACATATATTTAGCCCTATGGGAGGCACTTAGTATCTCTGATTCTCCAAGTTGGTCAGAATTTAGTGAAATTAGAAAGAATCTGTTAGAATATTTTGTACTAGTATGTTTTGTAAATTTGTTTGGATCATCTTTCCTGAAAACAAATAGTTATAATTGGAAAAGTACGGAAAGGGGCAAGCAAAATTGCATTTTAAAATATAAATAATGGGGCACATCCAATCTTTCTGAATCCCTATTCTAAAAATCAAATCATAGTTCCAAAAACAATAAAAAACAATTTGAAAGAACAAGTTAAGTATAATAGGCTATGGAATGAGATGAGATGTTTCACATTTCATATAGAATTGCTATAATAAGATGTATCCATGGCCATATAGACCTTTTATTAGAAAAGGCTTTTCCAGTTCAGTGTCTCCCAAATATGTTGGATTCAACTTGTATCAGTCCCAGTTTGCAAATCTATAAGTGGTGGATTACATTCAAAGGGTTTACATCCATGACAACCCAATTCTATTTTGAATTGTTTATTTGGAAGTCAAGTACATTTCAGAGACTTATTCCCAGCTAAGTACTTATAGCATCATAGTCTGATAAACCTTGTTATAGGTCCTATAGTAGTAGATGCTAAGTGCCTAATACTATTCAGAATCAGAACAGAGCTGGAGGGGACCTTGGAGGTTTTCTAGTCCAGCCCCCTTCTCAAGCAGGAGATCCTATACCATTTCAGTTAAGTGACTGTCCAGTCTCTTCTTAAAAACCTGCAGTGATGAAGCACTTCTGAAGGCAAACTGTTCCACTGGTTAATTGTCCTCGTGATTAGGAAGTTTCTCCTTAATTCAAGATTGCTTTTCTCCTTGATTAGTTTCCATCCATTGTTTCTTGTCCTGCCATCTGGTGCTTTGGAAAATAAATTGATCTTCTCCTCTTTGTGGCAGCCTCTCAAATACTGGAATACTGCTATCATGTCCCCCCATGTCCCTCCTTTTCTCTAGACTAGCCAAACTCAAATCCTGCAACCGTACTGAACTGGTAAGTATCGCAACGAAAACAAATTAATTAGGATTGTCCAATATGGGATGCAAAAACCTAGATGATCTCCGGATGGTAGGAGAGAAAGAAAGTAAAATAAGTCAAGAAAGTCAATATCTTCATGTCTGGTTTATACATTCCTGGAAATTCTAGATGACATCTTGCTGGGAACATGGTGATCTGGCAAGGGAATGCTTATAAGGCTAGCCTCCCATGTTATGTAAGATATGATGCAGAACAGAGATCTTTCCATGTGCCTACTTCTTTATATGCTCAAAGTACATGAACATTTCTGTGAGCAAGATAAGCTCTGATGAGCACCTGAAATATATACTACAGTTATGTGTGTGCATGTTTGTATTTCTTGCTGTTTTTAATAGGTTAAGGAAGTGCAGAGCAAACATCTCTGTTTAAATGCCTACTTTTGCCATTTTTATTGACTTGCATTTTTGTTTATGAGAGGAGTTATGGGTTAAATGTTTCAGTATTAAAATACAGGATTAGATGTAGAAAGCTTCTGTCTCCATAATTCATTAAACTTTCTTCAACTCAGATTTACATTTTTAAATTGGAAGAGTACCTTTAAAAATATAACACTTTGTTGAAGATCCAAAAAGTTTGCATGGCTCAAGTTTTCTGATTTTCTTCTTTTCCTCAAGGGAGGCATCAGGGGTATTTTGATGCTTAACATTTTTAAGTCTTCTGATATATTTATTTCAAAGCGCTTCAGATGCATTATCTAGCTCTAATCTTTGCAGCAACCCTGTAAGCTGTCTCCACCTTAACTTTCTTTGTTATAAGAGAGAGGAAGAAAAAAATACTTCCAGGCTTTCAAGAGTTATAGCCTGTTATAGCCTATATCAGTAACAAAGCTTCATTATTTCTTGTGGAGTCTGTTTCCTGACCTGGACTACTTTACGGCTGACACTATTTAGAGAAGTTACCTGAGTGTCATTTTTGGACATTTCAAGAATCATAGAAATTAGCGCAGTTGTATTTCTGTGAAAACAAGCAAAGTATATATTTCCCTTGGAACTTCATGTATAATCTTCATGGGTCAGACTTGGATTAAATATAGAGAGGCATCTGATTTTGTCACCAACTGTTATTACCAGTTGACAAGTTTCATAGCAATAGCAATAGCACTTAGACTTATATACTGCTTTATAGTGCTTTACAGCCCTCTCTGAGTGGTTTTACAGAGTCAGCATATTGCCCCCAACAATTTGGGTCCTCATTTTACCCACCTTGGAAGGATGGAAGATACATGGTACAGATACTCTGGTCACATAGGGAGAAGGAAAGCACAGAGGAATTATTAGTATAGCAAAGAAATGATCTTAGCAGATGGTTTTGCCTGGTGATGAAAAAGAAGACCCTACTAGATCTTAGCAATCCATAATGATTGATAATGGAAGAAAGATCTCCTGAACTTTATCTTGCTTAGCGACAAGTAGTTGTGGTACTTTATAGGTACGTCACTCATACAACATATGTCTTGAGCTTCAGCTTATTGAGTTTCCCTGCCTCTCTACAGACCCTTGAACAGACTGATGGAGGACTAGTTGGGGGTTATCCTGCAAAATTAAAAGAGTGTGCCCAGTTTTTCCATAAACTTACCCTATTCTGAAAGTCCTCTGCAATGCTTTTTTCCTGCTGTTTTACTTTTTTAATGACTTTTCCTTTGTTCCCAAGACTTCCAGTCTTCATTACATTTATGTATCATTCCATGTAATATATTGTCGTGCTATAGCATATACAGGACTGCATGGTACAGATGCAGATAGGCTGAAAGCACTGTTACAGGGGAAAGTGCTTGGCTAAAGGGAGAGACTCATTAGCTAAGAAGTCCTTGAGGGAGTAATAAACACAGCTTCGGTCCTCTTTCAAGTTGTTTGGTTTCTGAATAGAAGCAAAAGGTTGAGATCCTAGCATGCCTATGGGATGCTTGACAAATTACCCAGTCTACGTTTCTTTCTCTTTAGTACAGAGGAATCTGGATGGAAGCAGGGAGATTTATCTTATGAGGATGTCCCAGATTATGTTTTCCTGGGGCAATTGAGAATGCCAAGCATATTATGAGGGCTCTGCCTTTGGAATTACTTTCTCTTTACAATAAAAAAATAGACACCAGAAGTCTGATTGATTTTTTTTCTAACACAAGGAAATATTAAAAGGAAGGAGCTAATTTCTGTGTCAGTTTTTTGGCATCAGAAGCTTTTAAACAGAATTCCCCAAAGATACTCAAGTTTCCCCTCTGCATTCTTCAACAGATACTAATCCCTTCCATCCATTGCAAAGGACCACATGTGCTGCCAAGGCAAAACATATAACTTGAAATGTGTTTTCTTGGTGTTTTAATAGCGTAGTTACTATTCCAGAATGAAGAGTATTTCAGTTGTAAAACCAGTAGGAGGGGGAAGGTTCTTGTTGCTTAGCATTAATAAATGCAGAAATAAGAATGCCTTGCTGTGTAGAAGAAATCGCATCCCAGAATATTTTTAGTTTTCTGAATATATTTGATGATCCTGATTAATCACAGATCGTGGATTTCTTGGGGCTTAAGCTTCTTGAAAAGCTTTCAGAATAATCAGGAAATAAAGTAGAATGTAAGTGTCACATTTGGGAGACTTGAATTTTGATAGTCTTGCTTTGTGGTAGTCTTGCAATCTTAGGTGGTCAGAAACAATCTCTTTCCATTTAATCCATCTTGTGGACTTGAAAAGACAGTACGGAGGATGATAAGTGTAGCCATGGATGGCTGTGGAAGGGTGCGGAGGGCAAGAGATGTCACGAAACATGCTATGTATCATTAAATATTAGGAAATGCCTGATTGCAATAAGGGCAGCAAAACCAGTTTAGTTTAGTAGTTAAGGCACCAGGCTTGAAACCAGGAAACTGAGTTTTAGTCCTGCCTTAGGTATGTAAGCCAGATGGGTAACTTTGGATCAATCACTTTCTCTCAGCCCAAGCCATCTCACAGAGATGTTCTGGACCAGGGGTCACCAACCTGTTGGACCTCAGGGACCACCAAACTCATAATTTTAAATCCCACGGACCACTAATATGAATTTTGACTGATGGTGGCTTGCTGACATTTTCCTAGGGTCTCTGCAGAAAGCAGCAGAGACCCTGGGAAAATCCCCCAAAAAGTCTGCAGGAAAATTCCTCACCCTGTTTTTCTACCGATCGATCATTCTTTATTTGGGATCGCAGGATACTGTCTCCATCTCCTTTCCCAGGGAGGAGAGAGAGAGAGAGAGGGAGGGAGGGAGAGAGGGAGAGGGAGAGGGAGAGAGACTTTTGGCTTCATGCAAGGAAAGCAGCAGAAGCAGCAGAAGCCTTTCTTTTTCTCCTCCAAACTCTGCCAGAATGGCGCAGCCTCTTGGAGCAGGATGCCTTGCAGGATCCCAAAGACTCATTTCTGGCGGAGTTTGGGGGAGAGAAAGGCTTTTGCTGCTTTCCTTGTGTGCAGCCAAAAGCAGAAGAAAGAAGCGGAAAGAAGCAGCCTGGTGGCCAGGCAAGACATGTGGGGTGAGTGGGTCAAGTTCCCCCCTCCACTCTTTCCTGCCTCCCCTCACTACCTCGTGTTGTTCACAATGCAAGCGACACAAGCCTTATGTTCCTGAGGGCCATGTGGGTGGCACAGTATTTCTCTGCCCTTGACTGTGGTTCACTGATAGCAGTACAACCATCTTATTTAGGGTGATCCCATCCCTACTAGTCAGTGACCAGGCCTAGAAACCTCTGCAGGACTGTTGTGAAGATTATTTTGGATATTTAATGGATAACATTGCTCAGGTCTGCTCCAAGCTGGACTTGGACTGGGCAGATCCAGGTGAGGTGCCTGGGACGCAATCTTATGGTCTGATCTGGGATGAATTATCTGTGCTGTAAGTTTGGCCACCTGTTTGTTGGATACAGGTCCCTCCTGAATCATGAAAGCAGCCAGGAAGATGACCTATGGGTGGATGTATGCTGTGGTAGTGTTGGCCTCTTTGAGGTTGGAACCATGCCTCTGGCCTTGAAAGAGGCAGTGATACATCCCTTTTTCAAGAGGCCAAGCTTGGATCAAATAGTCTTCTTCAAATATAATTTTCATTGAATTTTTTTTAAATAAGATTAAAAACAATATAAATATTGGGGGGGGGAATAAAGAATTTGAATGAGAAAGAAAATAGAAAAAGAAATAAAGAAGCAACTGATCTTTTTGACAGCAGTTATAAATGCATTTAAATTTTGCCATCTCTCCCTCTCCCCCTTTTTAATAAATTTTTAATTTTATTTTTATTACAAACATATCTTCTTCCATTTGACGGCAGGTCATCTTGATACAAATATCTTGTGCAATACAGTTAACGTTTACAGTCATATTCATTACATAGTATTATTCTCTAGTCTTACCTTATCATACTTATTGTACTTAATATTGTACTATCTCTTTATCTTTCTTCTTAGCTTATTTATTTCTGTTTAAAAATATCTATTGTCCTTCTTGGCTAATCCATTAATTACATCTAGCTTTCATATTTTTTTCTCTAGCCGTTGATAGAATAATTCCCATACCTTATAATATTCAGTTTGCTCTCTTTCTTCAATTACAAGTGTTAATCTATTCATTTCTGCACATTCTAGTATTTTCCTAATCACATTTTCTTCAGTAGGAGTCTGTTCCTTTTTCCAATTTTGAGCAAATACAATTCTCGCTGCAGTTATCACATGAATAATCAAATATACATTTTCTTTGCTATAAATTTCAGGTAAGATCCGCAGCAGGAATATTTCTGGTTTTAAATCAATATGTTGTTGTATCATCTCTTCCAACCATGAGCATATTTTTGTCCAATATATTTTAGCTTCATCACATGTCCACCACATATAGTAATATGTGCCAGGTGTTTGGTGGCATCTCCAACATTTTGCTGATTTATCTTTAAACATCTTTGCCAAACTTGTTGGCGCATAATGCCATCTATAAAACATTTTGTATAAATTCTCTTTGTATGCGGTTGGCATTGTTACCTTATGATTTCTATCCCATAGTTTCTGCCAGTCATCAAGTGCTGTTGCATAACCAAAATTCTTTGCCCCTGCTATCATTGTCTACCATCTCTCTCTCTCTAAGATTACATCAAAGTTTCCTTCTTTCCATGAGTTATATTTTCTAATATTCAAGACCATAAATCATAAGTTCATTTTTTTTCATCTTTTATTCTCCATTTACTAGTTTTAGCAACTCTCGAGAGGATAAACATCTTTCTTTACCTACTGTTTCTTTCTTGTAACATGCTGAAACCCATAAAAGTATTTTCAGGCAGTCTGGACTTATATCTGTTCCATATTCTTAATATAGTAGTACTTCTAATATTATGAATCTTAAAATCTACATTAACCTTAACTTTATTATACCATAACCTCTCTACCTCAGGTTGTGCCCTTCCTTGTTCTTTTGCATGTTGAAGTATTTTATATTTAACTCTTGGTTTCCCCCACCTGCCATTAAAAATTAGATGTATCTTTCTGCCATTGTTTAAATGGTACATCTGATTGTCGTTATAGGTATTGTTTGCAATAAAAACTCTTTCTTAGCAAAACATTCATTTTTATCACAGAACAATAACAATTGTAATTTCTCCTGTGTTAATGTGTTTTTCTTGATTTCATTCCATGTCTTAACATAATTATTCTGGTACAACATGCAATTCACGTTAGTCATAGTAATATCAAAGTATTTAACCTTTTCTCAATGTTAAAACCATTTCCCCATCAATTCCATTTGCTTTTTGATATTCATATTCCTTACTAATACCTCTGTCTTTTGGTTATTAATTTTAAAGCCAGCTAATATCGCCAAGTCCATATTTTTTCCATTAATATTTCTATTCTTTCCAGAGGATCTTCCAAAATAATCACAAGGTCATTAGCAAAAACCTTTAAAGTGTAAGTTTCTTTTTAAATCTTCATTCCAGCAATACTCTCATCTTCCCTTATATCTCCATTCTTTTACCCATGTTATGCTTGTTGATGACCTTTGGCAAAGCTGGGATGGAGGTGATGTGCTTCTTGATTTCTCAGCTGTTTTCAGTACCATCAACCACAGTATCCTTCTAGACTGGGCAATTGGAAATTGAGGACAACATCTTGCAATGGTTTCTTCAGGTTCAGTTTGAGTTAGTGATCGTTGAGAATAGAGAGGTCACTCTCCAGGTCCCTCTTTTGTGGTATTCCACAAGGCTTAATGCTCTCTTTATTCTTCTTCAACATCTACATGAAGTACTGAGTGAGAATACTTGATGGTTCAGTATCATGATGATGTTAATTAGTTATATCTTATGACCCCAGACCAGCTAAGTGCAGCTGTGAAGGACTTGTCCCAGTGCTTACAAACCTGAATGGGGAGGAATCATCTAAGTTTTACTAAGACTGGGTATCTGTAGATATTAATGTCACCTAGTTCTGGGGAAGTTCCAAATTTAACTTTCAGTGTGGTTGCACTTCTTTATTTAGGGTGGTCCACAATCTGGGGGCCTTCTTGGACTCATTGTTCTAGCTTGAGCTCTTACTCAATGCACTAGTTGCATCCTTTCTTGGATCCGGAGACCCTTCAGATGGTGGTTCATGCCCTAATCACCTCAAGGGTCAACTACTGCATTGTGCTGTATATGGGACTACCCTTGAAGTTCAGCTGGAGGTTTCAACTGGTCTAGAAGGCAGAGTGAAAGCAATTGTTTTCGCTCATCCTTACCCTATTTGATTCAATTATATTATTTATTTTCTTTATTATGTTGTGAGCCACGTAGAAGCAATTCTGAAGTTGGTCAATACTTAAATTAATTAAATTAAATTATGGCTTCTACAGGCGACCTACATGTTCAGAGCCTTATGGATTTCTTGAGGAAGAACAGGTTGATGTAATTAAATAGGCTTGAAAAATAGGCTTGTGATCTTCTAGATGAGGGGTGTCAAACTCACATTGGCACAGCGGTGTCACGTTCGCTAAACCAGGCGTGGGCGTGGCCAGTGCATGACCCATCCGCTCTGCGGGCCACAAGTTTGACAGCCCTACTATAGATGTTCCTGAACCATAATTTCCACCATGTCTCCTTACTGGCCATGCTGCTTATGGCTACTGGGAACTATAGAGCTTCTGAATGACCACAGATTCCAGTTCTAAGAGTAAATGTCATTTTTGTTTGGTCTAAAACAATAACTTTATACTTTTATTTACTGCATTTGCAATCTGAATGTTATTTTTTTATTATTTCATATCTTTCCAAGATTAGATTGTAGCGAGTAACTGTTCAATGTTTTCAGGGACAAAGGGGCAATTAGGTAGATATGGCATGGCAAAACCAATGCTTTTCTTTATTTAGATGTTATATTAATATTCAGCCACATCACAGTTGCTCATCATAATACATCATAATGGTGTTTTCTGTTCCTATTTATTCTGTTTCTTCATTAAAAATAGCCTCATTACCATGGATATGATTACAAAATTGTTATGGGTCCTGGAGGAATTTGCAGTATTTAGTTGACATGATTTAGCTTTGTCTGATGTATGTTACGGGACTGAATGGCTACAATACAGCTATTATCTATTTGATATCAGCTGTAGAACAATCCCATAATATTCCTTCTCTGGTGAGTCCTTCTGAATTCATGGCTCTTGATGGTGGCCTCTTTCTCGTGGAAAGTTGGGGATGAATTAATGTTACATTTTTCTTCTGTGGCTTTTATAGGATGAGATGAAATGGAAACTTTCCTGGACTCAGTCATCATTCTCAGTTTGTCAAAATGAAAATAAATCCTGTGACTGAGGAATATCCCTAGTTTGTATTTTATTATTCTTGTGATCGTTCCTCCTGAATCAAATATTGTTCTTCATTTCTTTTCCAAATCTTTCTCCCTCTCTCTCTCTATCTAATAAATACACACACATGCCTTTATTAAAATTGTTATGGTCATTTGAGTCAAGCCCAACTCCTGACAGTTTTTATGAAAATAGGACAGAAAGAGTATTCGTTTCTTTCTTCTAATCTAGAACATTTCCCCCATTTCTTCACTAGGATCTTCTGGGGTCTCTCATCCAAGCACCAACAAGATCCAATGCTGCTTAGCTAACATTATCTAGGTCTGCTTCCCAGCTGGGAGTTAGATGAAGTTCAAATTAATTTTAATCTAGTAGCCTGTGTTCTCTGAGCAGGCTAGGGCTGTTCTTGACTTACCTGTAGTCAATTACAGAGTGGCTGCCTTTCTCGTGTTAGTTGAATGGTTCCATTAGAGTATTATTTACAGTCACAGCCAGCAACCAAGGTTTTAGAGCAGTCAGTCTTTTCAGATCTAAGTGGAGATGCCATTGACTGAACATGGATGCTAAAGCTGCAAATCAGTACCTCTGAGCTGTGATTCATCTGCAATTAATTGTAATGTTTCTGCGGAACTTTTGGCAACTTGCAGAGAGAGGATTTAGCAGCTTCATCATGCATAGCAAGGAAAGGGTCTGTTAAAACCTCCCATTTTCCTCTTAAAAGAGAGACAACATTGCAGGAAAAACTGGAATGCTCCCCCTTAAAATGGCCATCTTTTGAACTGTTTTTCTAAATTTCCCATTGGATTAAATTATAAAACCCAATTGCCGATTGATGAATGAGGATCAGGAACTGTTTCATGTGGAGGAATTATATATAGAGTCTAACAAATGATGGTATTAAAAAGTATGAGTGGACTATGATTATAGAGTCTCAGGGCAAGCAAGTTTTATATTTTATATTTATAAAACATGTACATTTGCTGAACATTTCAACATAAAATTCACTATCAAGTCTGAATTTTGTAATGTGTGAAGTGGCACTCATTCACATATCACCATAGGCCTAACCTAATTTAGCATGTTTTATTGACTAAGCCAAAATCAAACCAAAGTCAGTCATATAGAGGAAAAAATCATGGTTTGTTTTTATTTTGTAGCCAAATTTCAGTTTTTCCTCCTTTTTAACTTCCCCATTTTGATATTCTGTTGATTTAAAGATAGGAAAAGAGGTTGGAAACAAATCAGGGATAAAAATATGTGCAGGGATAAAGTTATTATGTAATTATAGTCACTCATTTGCATATAATAGCTATTACATGTAATAAGTGCACAATTGCATATAATAGCTATTACATGTAATAAGTGAAGTTAGCAATAATATTTATGACAAGGAGGAAAGAACTGTAAAGTCTTGCTGAAGTTCTTTTTTTTTTAACTTGCAGAAGTGACTTGTCACAAAAATTTGCATGGAATTTTTACTGTTGATTCTTTGTGATATACGAACAGTTTGTGGGGGAGGGAACCCACCATCTTTTTAGTTAATATTTATTGGCTATGAAAAAGAAGACAAATGGTTAAGTCTTGCCTGAATGGTTTGTCTGCTCAGTCGCTCAGCTCTATTTGTCTTTCCATATGCTCTCTTTTTGGTTGGCAAATCTACTTTTGGAATGATGATATCTGTGTGGCACCAATACAAACTCCGTATGCACGATGTGCCTCTAAACTAGTTAGCTAGTGTAATTTTAAAAAAACCCTGCAGAATCAGATTTTCTGGGTCAAGTTTCAAAGCTAACAGAACTGATTTTATTTGTTTACAGACTTAAAGCCAACTTGGAATGTCGTACAATTTCCATATTCAGATTAAAAACAAACAACTAAACATGTAAATAATATTGATAGAACACATTAATAGGAAAAGAAAAAGAAGAAAGGAAAAGAATGGGAATGGACCAAAAATGAAAACCCTACTCTTCACCAAAGTGAGGAGCAGTAGCATTCCGGTTTCTATGGCTTGATGAAACAGTCACAATTTTACAGATTTTTGAAAAGCCTGCTGAGAAGGGACTATTCTGATGTCTGGAAGCAATTATTCCAGAGGAACAAAACCACATCTGAAAGGGAATGTTTCTGAGTTTCCTGCATATGCAGTCTCTTTTACTTGAGGCAAGGCAGTATTATTAGGATACTGGGAGAAGGTAGTCCTGTAATTCTGATGTAACAGCTACATTTTCTATTTCCAAAAAATGGAAAGCTTACAAACATTTCCTTTTATTTTAAATTGCTCAATTATATTGTTCAAAATCCTTTCCACCAGCTATTTGACTACATAAAAAATTCCTGACAGTCAAAGGGGTGCAATGCTTTAGAAATAATAAATGTACCACTGTTGTGGATTTTGAATTGTTTTTCTCATGTACAACATGGCTACTGTTGTTTGCCATTTGTAATATTATTTGAATAAATTTAAGAACATAAAGGAAGTCTTGCTAGATCAGCTCAAAGCCTGCCTTCCCTGAACCAGTCCTGAGTTTGCACCATGGTGGAAAAGGAAAGTAATCAGGTTGCCTGAGTGGAGGTCTTGTTATGTTGAGAAACAACTATTCTAGAGCCATTTTTGAAGGAAGCACATCCTACCAGTTCTGTCTTTGCTTATTCATTAACATGCACATAGAAGCATGAGTTTTAAAAATGACAAGGAGTAAACAGCCAGAATGAATAATAAAGCAATTAGCAAATCAACACTGACTCCCCTTAGAAATGTGGAAAGCAATGGGAGAGAATAAAACAACTCTTTCTCCTGCACTTGGTGTCAGAAAATTGAAAAGCTGGATGAGGTATTTTGTTTATAACAAAACAGAAGGTATTTGATGGGTTGAAGGGTCTTGAGTTAACCAATGAGAAATAGGCAATTATACTGAGATTTAAGCAATATTGCAGGCAGAGCAAAAACTGATTATCTTGGGAAGATACTTTTATCAGGGCATCAGCCTGCACTTTCTCAGAATGCAAAGTTAAGCAGAAAACAAGAGACGTGAAACTGAGCTAGAAGAAACCAAGGGTTGCTGGTTAAAAGAGTATCCCACTGTTATGGTCTGCAAATAGAAGACTGAGAAATGTAAGATGCTAATTACAGGCTGTGATGTTCTTGAATAGTGTGATAAATACAAAATGTATTCAGAGCTCATTGCTTTTCAGGAGAGTATTTATGCAACCCTATTATAGTGCTATAAGAAACCTGTATAGCTGCAGCCTTCCCCACAGGGGTATGTCTTCAGGGGAAAATTTTAAAAAGTGACACTGGCAACCATGACTGTGTAACTAAAGCCCTGCTCCTTTCTACATGTCTTGCTTGATGCTTGCCTGCAGTGTTGAGGTTACAACTCCCAGGATTCCCAAGCAGTTTCCACCAGGGTTGGCACTGGAGGTTCATAGGAAGCAGATCCTTCCAGCTAGTTTCTTAGTGTCCCAAAGGTGCATATGTGTAATTTACTCTGCAAAACGTAAGCTATAAAATGTCAGACAATTTTATAAACATATGAGGGCATTTTTAAATTAAACATTCATTCAAGTTGTTTTTAAAGTTGACATTAAAGATAATTAAATCTGAGCCAAAATGTCTTACCCAAGTTTGTGTTCATTTTTTTCCAGCTTTGACAAAAAGTTTCTTTGCTGTGGTTACTTGGTTGTGTTTTTGTAACATGATTGCTGAAATGCTGCCCTTTTTGATGTCATTTCCCATCACTCTCTTTTTCTTCCCAGGTTTTTGAATTTAAAATTCCATCTAATGGGATTCATTATACAGAGCCCATAATGTTATTAATAATGTCTTCAGATCATATGCCTGATCTTATAATGGTGGCATGTAAACAAAGATATGTGGGTCACTACAGACATTAGGATTAAAAAGCACAGGATGCTTTAAGGAGGATGAAAGTGAGGAAGCAAAGAAGAGAAAATGAAATAGCATTGGGGTGGAATGAACTTTTTTCAAGATTTTAACTTCATCAGATCGTCACCTTTTTTTGTAATAAATGGTAAGGTTGGAAGGAGTGCACCAAACATGCTTTTAAATAATGAAAATGACTAGGGAGCAGTAGCATGTTTTTAAAAGCTATGAATATTCATGGTGGTAGAAGAGGAAAACATAGCTGAATGGTTTTCCATTGAGGTTAACACTTAGATAGAGTTGCAGACCAGGGCTACAAAGTATGGATAACCAGTAGGTGGCAACAAAGCATTAGAGCTTTCTATATCTCTTTGCTACTATCTGGTGGTCTTCTGAAATTTTACTGCCCAAGTCTGGTAGCCTGATTTAAGGCACATTGTGGTGTAATGTGGCCAAACTGCTAAAAAATAGGATGGGGAACTTCATAGTAGAATTCTGAACTTTCCAAGAATCATCAGGATAAAAAAGATCTCTACACAGCGGCACTAGCCTAGAATATTTTACTGCCAGAGACAGAAGAGAAAATGATTGCTCAAAGTGCTTAAGGCCTATCAGGGAATTTTGTAAGCTCAGCAGAAAATCTCTTCCTTGATAGCATAAAACATTACATGACCACTTTTTGTTATGTTAACGACCCTCAAATCAGGTGCCAAAGACCATTCAGGCACCTGCCAACTGTCCATTATCTTGGAAAGCCAGAAAGAAGAAATGTTAAAATGTGCTGGCATAGCTTTATAAAGGCTCTGAATTCTTGATGTACTATAAGCAATCAACTCTTGTGTTAAGGCTTCTTCTTCTTCTTCTTCTTCTTCTTCTTCTTCTTCTTCTTCTTCTTCTTCTTCTTCTTCCTCCTCCTCCTCCTCCTCCTCCTCCTCCTCCTCCCTCTTCTTCTTCTCTGCAATAAAAATTCTAAACTAGTTGTGCTGTGTCTTGGAGGCTTCTGTCAAGTCTAGCCAAGAACTGAGCTAAGGGTCTAGAAATCTGTGGTTTCCTGCCAAGCCCGAGTGTTAAGTCTGACAAATGCAGTGCCTCATTCTGTTCAGTAGTAGGGCTGGCAGTGATGAGATTATTAAGCCAACATTAGTAACAGTAGAACAAATGGATCCCCAAATACTGAAATTATTACATGTCAAATTTTGGTCCTTTATATTTATTTGGATTTCTTTTTCCAGTGCCTTTCTTTGCCCCACACTTTCCAGTATTTAAAAATCTACTTGTAAAGTAGCCGTATTAATGCAGAAAGGAAGCAGTATGGCTTATTTATTTTTTTCCCTCTTGATTTGTGCCTTTCTCCTGATTTATGGGTCATTCGAGTAACACATAGCAGCCACCTACACACATTCTCCTGTTTCAGTTCATAATACCCAAGCAGTGAGTGCAGCTTGTCAGTACGGGATAGGGCATCCTGTTCAATGAAAGTGAAATATAATTGAAAGTCCTGGGATTCTCCGGGGGAAAAGCAGAGCTGTTTTAAGTGTCTGACCCACAAAGTCCCCTATCTTCAATCACTCCAGAGAATACCAGAGGTCATGTGGAAAAGAGTATCTGGTGCATTACTTAGAAATCACGCTCCTTCTTTATACTGTCTATATTCTTTGCTTGTAGATCAAATGTGTAGCTTAAGCATGAAAACTCAAAGACAAGATCTATTCTCTACAATAAGTTCTGGGATATCCTTCATAGCCCTTCACACACACACACACACACACACCATGCATACACGCATAGAGGTATGCAGACCTAACCTTTCTAGTCTGCTCTCTTCTATTTACACTCCTGGAGAGTCAGATTCTCTAGAATCTCAAGGGGACTCCTCCCCCCGCGATTATGATTTTATTTTTTAAAAATTAAAAAGAGGAGGAAGGTTTTCTTGGTTAATAGCTGGGTATCACATCCTAGAAGAAGAGGATAAATAATTATTCTCTGGATGCTAAATATTTGAGTCTTAAGAATGAATAATAATGAGTGACTCACTTTCTTGTACCTGAATCTGAATATTCATCTCCCCAATATGACTGATGTATCTTCTACTGCCTTCTGCATTCCTACCTTGCCTTGGATTTCATCACCACAGTGTCTTCTAGAAGAGTTGAAATTACAACTCCCAGGATTTCAGCCATGCTGGCTATAAATCCTGGGAATTGTATTCCCAAAACTCATTGAGAATACCACACTGAGGAAGACTCCCCTAGTGGGAATCACATAGGAAATGGGTAAGTCTAATTTGATTGCCCTGGTTACTGATCTACCCAATTCTTTTGACTCAGAGCTGCCTCCTCCCTTGCCCAAATGCAACAGCCTGACCTGCTGTGATCCCTGAAGTTTTTTGTCTTTAAAGTAGTGAAAGATTGCTTCTAGAAAGAAGTGTGCCAAGGAGTTGAAACAAGCTCCCTCTGCATTCAGTCTGTGTATCTTCTTACATTTAATTGGTGTTCTTGAGTGCTTAAAAGATAAGCTATTGAAAGACATGGCTCTGAAACTGGAATGCTATTAAGCTCTTTCTAATCCTTCATTATTTCTGCTATTCATTGATGGCACAATATGCCATTAGTGCAGAATCTAAAATTTAACCACACCAGCAAAGAATCCTATACACTTTTTTGAACTTTACTTCCTTCAAGAGTTTGCCTATTTTCAAATATAAATCCTAGTAATGAGAACTGTAACTTTTCTAAGAGCTGTCCAGCACTTACAGTGCTGAATATAGTCTGAAAACGTTACAATAAGACACTATCATGTCTTATTGTGATGTTTTCAGACCATATTCAGCACTGCAAAGTGCTTGGCAGCTCTTACAAAAGTTACCACACTTGTTATTAGAATTTTTATAACAGGCACATTCTTGAAGGAAATAAAGTTGTTAGAAAGTTTCCTGAGACAAAATTTTAGAATTGTGAGATTTATGACAACTTTAAGAAAGATTATACCACCTGGCAGAGGATAAAAATGCCCCCTAAGTTTTAAAGCAATAAACAACTTTTACATTTTTTACATCATCAGTTATCAAGATATAACTTGTGAAAATGTATAGTCTATTTTTAGCCATCAAAAAATTGTGAATCTGCTGTGGAAAGGGGAGTGTGAATTGGATATTAGTAATACTGCTGCAAAGTGCCAAAGCAACATAATTTTTTACCTGGCTAGATAATTCTTTCTTTCTCTACTACTTACAGAATGATTCAAGGCAACACAATATGAAGCTGTTGCTTAAACTATTCTTGAATGATTACTAAGCATATTGGTTCAGGATGATTAAAATTTTGTGTGGGTTCTAGAGGATCAGGAGTAAACATTTTGAAGATTGAGACATGTGAGTTTCCATTAAGGATGAATTAATGGTTTCTAAATTATAGTGAAATTTGGAATAATTCCTTGACAATTTCTTTTAGAGAATAATAGCTAAAGCAGAAAGGAAATCAAACATCTTAACTAATGTGCTTTCTGTGCCGGCTCATTTTGCAAAGCAGCTACTTAATATTACGTTAATGACATTTCCTCCAGTTGGGTTCATTTGCATGTGCTTTAGTATTGATACCTACACTTTGGCCATAGTTTGAATTGGTGTTCTGCAGATGTGTTAGATTTCAACTTCCATCTTCCCTGGCCATAATGGGCAAAGGCAATACTAATTAAAATTATTAGAGCTGTATTCCAACTTATCTGAAAAGTGTCAATTAAGGGAAGCTTATTAAACTGGCTCTGGAAGATAATATGAAGCACTGAATAGATTGCAAGGAAATGTTTTTTCTGAAGAGAAAAAACTTGTTCATAAGCAATAGTGAATTAGAAAATGCTTGGCTAACGTTAGGAAGCATATAAGCTAGAAATAGCCATTCTGTTACAAATACAGTTCTTCTGTATACCAGGCATGGTAACTATGATTTGGAGCAGGGGTGTCAAACTCATGGCATCATGGTGTCATCACATGATGTATCGGGACTTCTTTCCCCTTTGCTAAACTGGGCGGGGGGGTGGGCAGCACGTAATGCATCGGCCCACGGGCCGTGAGTTTGACATCCCTGGCTTGGAGTATTTCCTTGGGCAATCAAATGTTCTTAGCCTGTAGACTTGCCTGCTGAGTCAGCATGGCTACTGACATTGTAAGCAAAAAGATACCTTGTTTGAATGAGACTTTGTCTGAGAAACCCATTCTCCTTTGTCTTTGGTGCATTTATTTATATGGTCTGATTCTGCAGCTCTAATTATCTAGATAACTTCTGATAGCTGCTTTGGCAATTTCAGCAGAGTTCAAAGATTAGAGGCTGTATATAATTGCTTGGAAAACAAACACTTAATATTATTGTTTTAAAAAATTAATTGAGTATCGATGGGGAAAAAACAGCTAGGGAGGGTTTTTTGTCAGTTCTATTTCTGAACTGAAAACTCATCTATTCAGGTCCTAAATAATCCTTTCTATTTTTTCCTCTCCCATCCCCCAGGAATCTTTTGGATAAAGATACATTCTCCAAGTCTGACCCATGTACGTAAGTGTTGCATGAACTTTCACTTTTCTTCAAGATGAGCTTTGATTCCAATATGTGGGCTTTGTTCATGAAATTTCTTGTCCCCAATTTATGGATCTGTCAAGTTCTATATTGCAAATGTATGCAAATTACAATCTTAGGGCAAAGTAAAAGCCAAATTAAATATTTTAAGAACCATTAATTTAAATCTGGGAAGCATAATACATAATTATAATTACTGGGATTTGCTAATCACAGATTTTACACAGAATTAATAATTCCTGGTGTAAAATAAACAATATTTACTAATTTAAAATGTCTTATTGGCTTTGAACTTTCATTTTTACATCTTTATAATCTGAATGACCTCATGCTCTCACATATTTATACAACATAATCATATTGGTCAAGAAATTCATGTTAATAAACACAGAGAAATGTATTAAGTATGTGGATGATTTCTGTTTTCACTAGTCAGGTGACCTGCTTTGAATGTATAAAATGAGCAGAGACAGAGTGAGTTTCTCCTTTGTATTAAACAGAAACAGCTCTGAAAGGTAGATATTCATTCCTACATAGCAATTATTAAGCCCAGCATAGATTATACTGTATATATAACATTCTTCTCCTAGTATATACTTCTAATACATTTGAAAACCTGAATTAATAGTTTATTATCTCTGACCCTCATTTCTTTGCCTTGAACAATTACATTGCCTATACTTCTGATATGTGCTGTCCAGTGTATTTTATTTTATTTTAGTTCTCTATAACCTTTTCTTCCAGTAGAATGGAGATAATGGTGCATTCATTGCAAATATATGTTAACTGATTCTCCTAGACGGATTCTTATATATGCAAAAAACAACACCTATATGTATGATGAGGGAAATAAGTGGTTTTGGAGAAGCTCAACCCAAACCACCTTGGGGCCAGAATAAACAGGAAAACAACGAATAATATTAGGATATGAAACAAGTTGGCAGAAATGCCAAAATAAGTTAGATTTTTAAAATTATATCTCCTAATAGTGGGAAGGGAGACAACCCAGTAAAGCAAGTGTGGGGAACAATGACCCTTTCATGACTTGTGGACTTCAGCACCCAGAATTCCTGAGTCAGCCATGCTGGTTCAGAAATTCTGGGAGTCCACAGGTCATAAAGGGGCCAGAGTTCCCCACCTCTGCAGTAAAGATTAGCCAAACTTTGTGATCTTAGAATGTAATTAGCATAGTGGTATATTATGGAGTAGCTTGGAAAAGATGTGGAAGATATCATGACAATCTAGATTTCTGAACAGTAACATTTTTGCACTGTAGCACATAGTTGCAGATTCACCTTGTGACATTCTAGTTCCTTTGGTTAGCACTGAGGTTACAACTAATATGTATAGATCGTGAGGCAGATAAAAGACATGATCAGCAGAACCTGGGAAACAGAAAGCTTAGTGGGACATCATTTGCTCTCTGGCAGCTTCTCTTCATTAAAATCTCATTAATCATTTTTACATGTTTTGCTATGCTTTAATAATGGGGAGCAATTGAAAGTGAGCCAAATACATTAGTGAAATACATTGTTGGGTAATTTAAAAGTCTTGTTTGGTTTTCTGTGCTAAATCATGAAGGAACTATAGTTCTTTGATTCTGCATTTAGCATAGTGCCTAGTAGAGTAAATTTTTCAGAGGTAGCCACAAGGAGATCAGATGATGAAAATGGCATCACTGTGTCCCAATTCAAGTTGTGTTTTTTTAAATGCATGTCATATACAGCCTTGTGATGTTTCTTTTTTATCCTGCCTTTATTATTTGTTTAAATAACTTGAGGCAGCAAACATACCTAATATTCTTTGTCCTCCTATTTTTTCTCCACAACAGCCACCCTATGAAGGGAATTGAGCTAAGAGAGGATGAGTGGCCCAAAGTCACCCAGTTGTTTTTCATGCCTACATTGGGACTAGAACTCACATTTTTCTTGTTTCTAGGCTCATGGCTTAACCTCTAGAACACACTGGGTCTCTTGTCTCTTTTGTCATTTTGATGAAAGCATGAGATTTGGCCTGGATTTATAGAAGGAAGTATCCACCTCTGAGTGGAAGAAAACAGGGTAGTTTATGAGAACCTCTCCTGTGTTTCTTTACAGTGCAGCTGCTTCATTGCTACTTATACAGAAGGGAAAGCAAGGAAAAAATGTGTGTTGTAGGGAGGGTCCAACCCAAGAAGCACAGCAGAGGTTTCTCTTTATGGATTTGGACAGTAAAATAAGGCCAGAACCCAAAGGTTATTGGTTTAATTATTCCTTTTATTTATATTCTGTTTTTATTCTAGGAACTCAATGTAATAAACATGAATCTTCTCCCCCTACTTCGTATTATCTACACAAAAAGTAGGTTAAGCTGAGAAGTCTTCAGAAAAATATATAGCTGAGAGAAAACAGTGAATCCCAAATCATCTACTGAAGGGTTTTTTTTGAGGAATTGGGGATTGAATTTTCCATCTTTGTTTATTTATTAAAGTGCTATGCTACCCATCTTGCCAAGTCTAGTTTGATTCAACAGAGTAAATCCAGTGAATCTAATGAAGCTGGATGGAATTAAGTTGCAGTGTTTTGTGTTCTTTCTGACAAGAATTCTAGAGACACTAATTTTAGTATAAAACTAGGCTTGGCATGCTGTAGTTTCCAGTTGAATGTGATATAACTTCCAAAACAGATGCAATTCCAAAACAGCCTCTCTTTTTCCTCATGTAAGCTAAGGCAAATAACTCTTGTGCTACTCCATTATGTCGGAGAACAATAGCAATCAGTCATACTCATGAAATTGATGTTATGCAGATTATTGGAGCTGAGATGCAAAAGTAACAGAAATGGATCCACTCTTTTGAGCTGATGGGGTAGAATGGTTGGGATGTTGAGTTGAAATACTTGCTTAGCCAGTTTCTGTCAGTCAGTTTATCTCATAAGATTATTGTGAAGATCAAACACACATACAAAAAAAACCCCACGATGATGGATGTTTAAGACGTCACACAATTCAAAATGTGCTCCTTAAATGTGATTTGCATCTAAGGCCTGATCAAATCACAAGTTCTAGAATTTGTTGCAGGTAGTTTCCTTTTCAGTTTTCCATTATAACCTAGACCTCAAATCTTCCCCATTCTTGCCTTTTTGAGTTTGCAGGAAAATGTTTTTCATTAATAGCAAAATGGAAAAATGAAAAAGATAGCAAAGATGCTATCTTTGTGTACATAGCAATAAACAATATTTTAAAAGAAAAAGGGGCATAAAAAGAAATAATGAACCACAGCTTTACAATTTTCAGGAATCCAGTCCCACCCCCACCTCATCAGTGGGGAGATCAAGCTTCAGTAGTTTTGTTTAGCTTTTGATCTTGCAGAAGCTTGTGAAGTCTGCCTAATAAAGTCTGTGCTGTGTGGCACTAGAGCTAAATTCTTTTCTCTGTGCCAGTTAACTTGTGATATTTTTTCCTTTACAGTGTGTGTGCTGTATACTCAGGGCATAGAGACCAAGCAGTGGAGAGAGGTATGTAACTTGTGTGTTAATGGAAAATTTTGTGTCTCAGAAAAGTAGTGACTCTCCAGCAGATCGTATCTCCTGGATTTCATTCTGCTTTACTGCCTGTTACAATTATTGCAAGTCACATTCTTGCCTTGTGCCTTGGTAATTTTGTGTGAGTGAGTGTGAGTGTGTGTGCTTCTTTATCATCTGAAAAGCAGACTAGGTTAAAGGCATTTGATGAAAATTCTGTTGGTTAAAAATGGCTGAGATGTCTTGTTTATCTGTTGTGGCACCACTGAAGGATATGAAAGCTTCACTTAGAAAGTTTCACTCACACTCAGTATGTGTCCATTGGATTGCTTTTACATTCCCTTGTGCTAGCATAGTACATAATGGCAATGTTTCTCAATCTGGGCTACTTGAAAAATTCTGGGAGTTGAAGTCCAGATGTCTTCAAGTGGTCAAGGTTGAGAAACACTGAAACATGACATTGGTGTAGCTGGCATAAAGCTGCATAGGCGGATGGAAAGGTTCCAATTCATCCAATTGATGTGAAAGAGAATATGGCTAGAATTGAAAATGTGATGCAGAAGGACAGAAGTTAAGGCCAAAGTGAAACATGAGAACAGTAACTCTGGATGTTGAAACCCAGCACATAGGAGCCACATGAGAAGACAAATTAAGGGGCTGAATTTAAGACATGAAGGTGGGGGAGAAAGCAAAACTCGGTCAACTTTTGTAGGTTGTTCTGCAGACTCTCAACTTTGCTTCCCGCTAGGTCATTTCTGGGATTGAAATGCCGGAAGAGAAAAGGGAATCTGGAATGAGAAACAGAAGGGATAGAAGCTGTAAATGGGTGGGCAGGTTTCCGTTCCTATCCTCTCCCTGAAACACAAACTTGTTGCTTTTAAAAATAAAACCTCCTACTCCTCTCTTCCTACTGTTACATATTTTCACACACAACTGCTGCTGTGTGGGTGCTGGGGGGGAATCCTATGCCTTATTTCTTCAGCTCCGTGATGTAACATCATGAGTGGGAAAGATGTGAAGGAGAAAGGCAAGTGCCTTTAAATGCAAATTGTAGTTGAAGGGTCCCTTCTGTTTACAAACCTCCTGATTTTCCTCACAGGTTTTGCTGTCCCCCCCCCAATCATGAAGAAGAAACCTTTAGATGTTTTAATTTTGGATCTGTAAATTGTTCTTGGCACTTATCAAAGGCATCATCGCAAGAGATGGACACTTACACTTGAACTGTTGCACAGTTTAGCAGTTTGAAGACCCCGGAGGATTGTGGAACTTGTGGAAGACAATTTTCCTGTTGAGAGGATATCTGGTCCCTGAGGTCTTTCCTCTCCCCCAGCTCATAAGCAGCTGAGCTGCCCAAGTGACTCGATGCCCTTGCAAGAGGTTTTAGGGCAGTTAGAGCAAGATGTTTAGTAGGGACATACCTGCCATGTTGCATTGGGGGAAGAGTAGCTTTCCACTACTTTTCCTTTTATCTAAGGACCTTAACTTGCTTTAGTGAATCACTGTGGTTATTTTATTGTTTTGTGCTTGGTTATGAAATTGACATCCTGAACTGATCTAATTTGCAAGCTCTACGGGCAAGATGGGGTAAAAATCAATAGAATAAATAAATAAAATACTGCTTCTCCATTCAAAGTAGAGGGAGAAAATGACATCGCTCCACATCGAATGCCTTAAAAGCTAGGTTTATGTAGACTTATCTGATTAGTAAATTAATCTATTTTTAGATTCACACAATACTCTTTTCCTGATGAGTATGTTTTATTCAACACAAGTTTATGAATCATGCATTCTTGGAAGCATGTAGTTCTAGGTAATGGCTGTTATAAGCAGTGGATTTCCTACCCTTGCTTATACAGTGGGAAGGGAAAGGCCTCAATAATTTTGCTGATTGCCAATGTAGTTACTTTTTGTGGAACAGCAAGAAGGAATTTGTGTGATGTTGCCACAATATGAAAAAGAGCAGATGGTTCTCTCCCACCCCACCATCCCATTCCAATAATGTTGAAGTATATATCTGTTTTGCTCAGTTACGTGACTGTTGCACTCCCCTGAGTGTTTTCCATAAAGACTTCCAGTAAGAAGAGAATCTCTCTGTTCTATGAAATTAACTATTTGGAAACAGCACCACTGAGGTTTTGTTATTTGTTTCTCAGGAGCAATTCCATTCTTTCTGCAGAAGAAAAAGGCCCCATGATTTTTCTATAAGCACTTAAGGCTGGCTTAGCAACTGCATCCCAGTTGGCAAAGCAACTTATCAGGTCAGGCTTTGTAATGTTGTTTTCTAAAGATTTTGGACCCCAGAATTCTCATCCAGTAAAGGCAATGCATCTGAAGTCCCTCATTTTGGGAAAAGCTTGCATCTCTGATCTGTCATTTACCCAGTTCAAAAGAATGTGCCATTCCTTTAGAACTTTTAAGGGCAAGGTTCACTCATATGTTCCTTTTGCATCTGGACAATAAGCAATATGGAGGCTATGTGCCAGTTTTATCTTGGGATTCCCTCATTTCACTAAGCTAAACTTCAAAAGTGGAACAGATTCCTGACTGTTGGATGGGCCTTATGGTGAATGTTTCAGATCAATTGCTATGGCTTTTCCAGGCTTGAAGTATTGTAAATGTTTTTGACTATAGCTGCCACCATCCTTAATCATTATTGGCTACGAGTGGTTGGAACTAATGTAACACATATGAAGTGCATCTGTGCACAAGAAGGCTTCTTTGGAGAATTTGGAGCCAACAGTTGTAATCAAAGAATCAGCATGTGTGTATTTCCTTATCATTATCAAATTCCCAAGTCCCAAAAGAAACTTTCTGGCTGTTGGCAGTATGTTAGTCATCCAGCATTTTTCCCCAACTGACAATTGTCTCTCAAAATTGGTGTCACAATCTGTGTAATCATTGCACCATATCACTGGCTACTGTTTTACTGAGATTTAAAGTAGTAACAGAGAGCAAAAGTACAAGGTTGTTAACCAAGAAGTCCCTGGTTCAGATCTCACTGCAAATGTGAACTTGGATGAGTTCAGCGAGGCCTCTCCTCTTTTGTAATAGAAATATAAGGGGATTGAGCTAAGATACAAAGATACAAAATCGCTGTAGCTGAAATCAGTTATTTCCTCAACACTGCTGATTGAGCAGTTGAGCTGATGAACTGTTGCTCAAGATCAGTTTGCTGCATTTTCTCTGGAATATTAAGGTGGGCAATTTCCCAATGGAAACTGCCTTCTGGGATCCTTTCTCTTTCCTAGAGCCAAGTTGCTGTCTTTCTCCAGTTGCTCTGTGTTTGTTCTTTCATTGCTGTGCTTTGGACAACCAAAATCAAGTGCTATACTTTTTCCCATATTAGTCATAGATAAAAATTCCATATGCACTGCTCTGTATCTGAATATGTTTTGGATTCCCTGAGTTATATGTTATTTGATTCTGCACTAATAAAATTATGACTTGAAACATATTTGCATATATATCTTTCCTTTCCTTTCCTTTCCACCCCTTTTCTCCCAATAATACATCCCTTTCTAGTCCTGAAACTTCTCCTGGACTGTCCCACTGGAAAACTGTAAGAATAGATTTAAATACAAAATAGTGTGAATGAGAGAAAGAGAGAGACAAGCTAAATTTTTCCTCCAACATTTCCATTTTTTCATTTGGTGGATGAGATGAAATTAGAAATGAAATATTCAAGCTTGTTCTCTGAAGTGACATGATCTAGAAAAGTTTTTATCACTTGATTTTCCAACATGTACATGGGCAAAATTAGCTGATAGGCACCACCTATTAGGCATCTTTTCACTTAGATTCAAATTTATTCCCTTTGATTCATATAGAATACTACAAAACCGAATTGCCATCATTTTCCTAATTTGAGAATTTAGTCCATTTTACGCTGCTGTTGAAGTACAAAATTCCATTGGTATAAAATTAACTTTAATTATTAAATGCAGCCTTCCCCCACACAATGCCGAACAACTCATCTGCTGCTTGTCTGAATGTTTTATGGCTTTTTGCATTTCTCTGCTGCAGACATAGATTACTAAAATGAAATGGTTATTAATATTATAACTCATCACAGACATAGTTCCCTAAAGTATTGCTTCATATCTGAAGATAACATTTGAGGCTTATTTTGTCCTTATTTTTCCCTTCCCAACCATCATATAGCTAATCCGTGTATATTGCTATTCTTTGTCAATCCCTAGCAACTCACTTCCCAACAGAGGCATTAAAAAAAGCCTGGGAAAAAATGAAAAGACAGTAACCACCATGGACATGGAGAATGAACTAAGAAACTAAGCTTGTTCAGTACCTGAACAAATGCCCCTGGCTTAATTACAGCCCCCAGTTATAAGCAGACATTCAGAGCAATTTATGTGCCACTGCAGTAGTTCAGAAGTGCTCCTGTTATAGATCAGTGATTCTCAGCCTTATCAAATTTAAGATGTGTGGATTTCAGCTCGCAGGATTCCACAACAAAAGATGCTAAGCTTGAGAAATGCTGTCCTGAATCATAGAAAGAAGCCAATTGAAGTTTAAGGTGACTGGGGATGCCTGAGATATTATACCAGTTTGATATCTGGAATATCTGGGAAGAGGGAAATCTTTCATTGGCCTTGGTTTCCAAACTAATGGTAGGATTTGGGTTAGGTGAAACATAGGGTGTGTATTTACATACATACATACATACATACATACATACATACATACATACATATACACACTTACAGAGTGAGAGGGGGGATAGAGATGGTGGTTGTGGTGGTATTAATGCCTATGAGATTGGAGTTATGAAGCTAACACGTTTAGTACAAGGATGGGGGAATGCCTCAGATCAAAGACAATTCTATAGAAGGAATAGAAAACTGCCTTAGATGGTAGGCATGATTGTTGGCAGTGAGTTTTGCTCTTAGTCTAACCAGATGGCTAAACATAAATATCTCCATTGTTAGAAGAGTGAAGGATATTTGTACTTGTTTTTTCATATAAAGTCAGAGAGGGGGGAGAGTCGTTCCCTCGTATGAACTGAACTCAGCTGATCATTTGTTACCTCTTAATAAAAGTTAAACTAAATGTGTCTGTATTGAAGGTGGATATTTTTAAAATTGCAAATAGCAGTTGGTGGGTAGGAGGGACTGTCAAAGCAATTGTGATGGGGGAAATTTAAACCTTTCCTTCCCTGGAAAGATTCTGGAAAATACTTTGGTGAAAGAGAGGGGGGGAAATTGTGTTTAAAGGATCATGTTTTACTATTTCCTTAAATTTGCATTTAATGCTTGGTTCTTGCTAAGCTTAGGCTACAGTGGAGTCCTCCTAGATCTGGTTATCTCTACAGTTCCCACAATTCCTGAATTCCATTGACCAGATCAGCAGAGACTTCTGATTCTAATCATCTGGAGGGTTCAGGTTGGGCAAGGCTGGCTTATACATTATAATATGAGTAACTAGATACATGTAGATATGAAAACGTTCACTCTGAGGACAATTCTGAGACTCTATCAGTGGCATTTATAGAAGTCACAGATAATCTCAATTCATCTCTTCTCATCTTAATAGAATAGGATGTTGGTGGAAAGTGAATGCCACACTGACAGGTTGAACCTTTTCTGAAGAAGTAAAAAGGTTCAAATATTAACCCTCTGGGGGGAATGACAGATAGCAGCATGTGGCCAACTTAGTCTCTGCTCAGGAACTAAAGGGGGTCAAATCTATTAGGACTCAGAAAGGAGACCACCTGGGAATCCTAAGCAAAATTGATCTGTAGCCAAAATAGAGGAGGCACCCTTCCCCACCAACCCCAAATCTGTGGAAAAAACATTGGCAGTAGAAACCCATTGCTGCTAAGAAAAATACATGGTTAGATCTGTGAAGTTATCAGGAATTAAACTTGACTCAAGGGTGTTTTTATTTTCACTGCAGTCATAGATATTGTAACTGGGTAGTGAACCATGTTGCAGTTTATTTATTTATTTGATTTGATTTGATTTGTCAATCGCTTACAAGATAATAGGTATAAGTATAAACATAGTTATGAATACATGGAATGGATACATATAAGAAAAATAAAAATAAAAATAATCAATAGGACAGGGATGGTAGGCACATTGGTGTGCTTATGCATGCCCCCTACAGACCTCTTAGGAAAGGGATGAGGTCAATAGTAGACAGTCTAAGGTTAAAGTTTTTGGGGTTTGGGGAAGAAACCACAGAGTTGGGCAGCATAATCCAGACGTTGACTACTCTGTTGCTGAAGTATTTCCTGCAATCAAGTTTGGTACGGTTAACCTTGAGTTTGTATCTATTGTGTGCTCTTGTGTTGTTATGGTTGAAGCTGAAGTTCAAGCAGGGGTGGTATTCAGCAGGTTCTGACCAGTTCTGGAGAACCGGTAGTGGAAATTTTGAGTAGTTCAGAGAACCGGCAAATCCCACCTGTGACTGGCCCCATCTATTCTCTGCCTTCTGAACCCCAACTGATCGGCTGGGTCTTCTTTTGTTGCCCTGCACAGGTGAACAGAGCTGGAAAGCAGGTTAGTGGGGTGGGGATGGAATGGGATTTTGCAGTAACCTTCCCCTGCTACACCCACCAAGCCATGCCCACAGAACCGGTAGTAAAAATTTTGAATCCCACCACTGAGTTCAAGATTAGATCCAGTCACCTGCCCCAAGGAGGATGCCGGCTAGCATTGAGCTTAAAACTGCAGAAATCAGCCTCAGACCATCACATGGTGCCTCTGCCTTCCCAAAAATAACAGATGCTCAGCCCATAGCAACATGATCCTTTGGGGGATTTGCTAAAAACATCCCATATTATTATTATTATTTTAAGCTCTGTGTTTTCCTGCTAACAGATGCATACTGAAAGTGACTCAGTTACTGTAATGAAGTTCAGCATCTCTGCGTGGCAAGCACACCAACTCTATGGAAATTAGTTTTAATTATATATTGTGTTTAGCTACTTCTTCAATCAACAAAGTGTAAATATTTTGAATAAACATGGATTGTTTGATAAACAAAATGGTGAAGGGGAATGCGAGAAAGACAGAGAGCTCTGATATTGTTCTTGGGATTTATTGGGACCTATTGCAGCCACTCACCCATCTCAGGAGTCCTATAAGTATCAATTTTGAACTACTTAATTAGAGCATATTCAACACCTTCTCTTTTTACCTTTCTTTTCTTTTTTCTCTTTCACATTTACAACATTTTTTAAAAAAGTACTTATATATGTAATACATTTGAATAAAATCTATTTTAGAAAAAATCAAAAACTATATGAAATACAATAAAAATCAAAGCTCATAACAATCACAACATTAAATGTATACCTTTTAAAATATGAAGGCTTAAATTGCCTGAATTACACAAAAGAACTTTAAAAAAAGAATCATTCTAGCAAATATACCTATCTGGAAAAATTGTTCCAAAACTTGGGTACCCCACTATATACCCCTATTATTAGCTGTCTTGTGTTCACATATTGGAATATCAACCTCTCTTTCAGCTTTATTAGGTTAAGGTTAAATTTATAATAATGTAAGAAAGTTGTGTTTGACCCACCTTCCCCAAGAAAATGCTATCCAGGTATTCTCGAGCTAACATCCACCTCAGAAAGTTAAAGTCTTAACAAATCTGGAAGGCAGTTTAGGCAGGGTTTCTCAAACATGGCAACTTTAAAATGGATGGACTTCAACTCTCAGCCTGGCTGGGAAATTCTAGAAGTTGAAATCACATCTTAAAAGTTAACAAGTCTGAGAAACATCAGCTTAAGGAATATCGTGCTAATCTAAAGCAACTTTCTTCACTACCTGACTCCTGACCTTGTAGCTAGGACAAGTCCCCTAACCATTTGAAGTAGTGGGCACCTTTGGAATTTTTAAAAACTGGGATTTTCAACACATTTGGAATTCTTGAAAGCCGTGTAGGGCAGGATTTGCCCAATTTCAAAATGGTATCAAAATTCTACCCGCCATTCCTTCTTGTTTGCCATCATAGAAACTTTTATCTCTGCTTCATCTTTTTTGTCGGCAAGTGGATACAAATTTGAAAAAAAAGCAGCCATGTCTAATATTTATTTTCTTTTAAAAAGGGTAATGGAACAAATGTGGAACCCATATGCATTCTTGAAGGTGACGTTGAACAGAAGTCTTAATATAAAGTACAAACACATCCACAAATGTTTTTTAAAATGCACAAATCAGGTGAAGGGGAATCAAATAAGTTGTTGGTGAGCATGTTGGCACCATGTAATATTTTAAGCACTGATAACCCTTGTATTGCAAACTGTGTCCGGGCATAGCAGGAAAGTTCATTCTACAACATGCAGGCAATTTTTTCTTTGAAGGAAACTGACAGGATAACATTTTTACAGCACATAATAAATAACCCAGACCACATGTGTAAATAGCATGCCTAGTATATTTTCTTAACACATATTTATATCTTGCTCTTGCTCCCATTGATTTTACTTCCTTTCCTTTGCTCTTCAAATGGTCATAAAAGATAAGTGCTGCTGTACTCCTATTACCGAGGCATCTGCCAGCATAAATTATACAAGTAAAGTAGACAGGATTCTAGCCTGTGCTGGAATATGATGGACTAAAGAGCAACATGCTTTACCAGCACAGTTAATTTTGATCTATTTGTCTGCCTCTTATTTCACAGCACTGCACATCATAGGGAAAAGCTAGATTGCACATCATAGGGGAAAGCACATCATAGGGAAAAGCTACATTTGCATACTTCCCATCAATATATATACATATTGTCTTGCTTAAACCTGAGGAAGTTCCTACTTATGTTGACCAGGAAGGCTAAAATCTGGTCTAGAAACCTGGACATTTAGTACAATGTTGTAGGACTATATGATTGTTTTTGACATTCTGGCTTTATTTGACTAATTCATTGTCCCAGGAGCAGTTTGGTTCATGAATCAGCTGTTCTTGGAAACACTGTTTGCTCTCCAGCTGCAAATTATCTTAAATGCCAAACCCCAATTCTTTTTCTTGCTGGCATTATCAGAACTACTGGAAAGCAGAGGGGGCATAAAGTCTTTACTCAGTTTATTTTTATTTTGCTATATGTTATATCCTACTTTCCCTTAAAGAACTCAATATAACAAGTCCTGCCTCCAGTTTCCCCCCACTACACCAAAACTGAGAGACTGGGTTAACACATATCAACCCAATATCACTCAGTAACCACAGCTAAAGGTGACTTGAACCCAAGTCTTCTTGTTCTTCATCAACATAGTTTATAAAACTACATCTAAGCAGTGTTAAGCAGTATCAGTTTTTATCTTGTGTTCTTTAACAGTAAATATTCTTCAGGATCCAATCTGGATCACCGGGACCAGGGGGTTAGTCTTTTGAGCTTTCAGTCTCGTGCTGGAGCCCATCCTCAGGGAATTACTCTCTCACCAGAATGTGCCCCTCTCACATTCTGGTGAGAGAAATTCCCTGAGGATGGGCTCCAGCACTGAGTCCAAAAGCTCAGAAGACTAATTCTCTGGTCCTGGTGATCCAGATTGGATCCTGCAACATTATCCTGGAACACATATATTTGCCTTCATTCGTGAGTGAATGTCTTCCTTTCTATGTAAGCATTTGCGTCATCCTTAAACATATTTAGGTGACTACAGCCTGATGGACATATTGGACTAAATAGCAGAATTAGAGACTGTCTTTTCATTCACATGGTTAAAGCTTAAGTTCTGTCCTGAATGTTTTTGAATGATTACTATCTGCTCATTGCTCAGTTTTCTGCTTTCTCTTTAATTCATCTGCAATACTTTCTTTTATGGCTTTTTAGATGTCATCAGTTTAAAGCTGGTATCCCCATTTTCTTGCTCCCATTTGTGGACTTTTCTCTTTGGGAGGCTGGCTTGAGGATACAAAATCCTGAGGCTCCTCTGTGTGGGAAATACTCATCAAAAGCTTAATCAACCTCTTTATTTTTCTTTTGCTTCTGGCATTACAATTAATCACAGAAGGCAAGAGGATAGCTGGCAATTCAGCATGAAGTATGTAAAGACAGATTTTTTTAAAGCTCCTGTTTCAGTATTTTTTTACCTAACCTTTGCCCTTTAAAGAAACCTAGAATTCCTCTTTTATAGGAAGGCAATTTCATATCCTGCCATCTTAGGTATCTGGAATTTGTTCCATTCTCCCTTGGTCATGAAAATCTCTGCTGCCATTTGGTATACACGCTTGAAATTCCTCTACTTCCAGAACATGTTAGATGGAGGTTCTGAAAATTCACCCCTTTGTTGTGTGACCCCCTGAGGAATGATGGTTGTAATTAATATCTGACTAATTGAAGCACTTGGAGACTTAGTCATATAGCCTTCAGATATTCTCACTAGGCTAGCTTTGTCTCAAGGCGACTACTAGTTGTTGTGATGCAAAGAGGAAATTAGCAGTTCTTGATGCAACAGGCTTCTGTCTTCACAAGTGATTTTTCCTCCTCCCCTTTGCTGATTTTATATTTTGCCCTGTCCCCCCAGCTGTGCCTATGTACGTAAATGTGTGCTGCTTTCTGTGTGCATCACTTGCTGTAATGTCTCTAGCTTTCACCTAAATGTGCAGCATTTCTTCCAAATGTGCCTGCTGGCTTGGCAGAGTTCTTGCTTTTTGGAAACAAATCAAACAACTTTGACTGCCGAGCTTGGAAATTCTGACATGCCAGAGGTGGCACAGATTTTTGATAATTGAAATATTATAAAAACAATAATTTGGCTGAAACTCAATCGATTAAATATTTTCTTGTTTTGCTTTGTTGTCTTTTGTTTCTTTCCTGAGCTGATTGATGCATATTTTACCTGTTTCTACCTTCATGTGTATTATCTGCGGTGCTGCATATCTAGAAAGTGCTAGTATATCCAGCTTTAATAACTAAATCTTGACCATTGCATGTAAAGTGCAAAAGAACCATGCTGTTCAAGGAAATGATTTTTGATAAGGAGGGAGGGAAAGTTAACAAATCCTCCATGCATCCTCTTTCTTCTCTTCTGTTGATGTTGTTTCTTTTCACCTGCCAAGACTAAAATCTTTGTCCTGAAGCAGAAGTAGGCAAATCGTGGCACTCAGCCCAATTTCTGAACTGTCTGTAAGTTATCAGATCTCTGAAAGACGCCTCTCACCAGCCAGTGTGGCTATTTCTCAGCATTCTAGAAGTTGAAGTCAGCACATCTGAAAGTTACTCACTCTGGAGACTAAGAGATGAAAGAACTATTTCCTGCTCTTAAGACTGGAAGGAGGCAATTGATGACGTTTGTAAGAAGCATAAAACAAAGATATTTAATGGTAGATCTTATTTAAATGTGTCCAGCCTAGCCTTCATCCAAGAATCAATTTGGAGTGTGATAAAAATACTGTTTCTTTTCAAGTCTTCTTGCTAATGGTTATAATGCTACTAGACTTGTTGCACTCATTTGGTTCCCTTTCCCTTTTCAGTTTGGCAGGACAGAAGTCATTGACAACACCTTGAACCCCGACTTTGTGCGGAAGTTCATCCTTGATTACTTTTTTGAAGAGAAGCAGAATTTGCGCTTTGATCTGTGAGTGACATATTTCTTGGTCTTCTAAAGAGTGAGTGTGTGAAGGGAAAACCAGTGTGCACCTATAGGACTTCTCCATTTGGCTTTGTCCTGTGAGATTCTGTGAAGAATATGAAAGTGCTTTGCCTTAACAGGGGATGCACTGGGGGAAAAAACAGTGATGTCAGATGAGATCCAAAGGGGGTCTCTTTATGCTGAGCTCCAAAGGCAGCAATAATTCTATGCACATTAAAGGCAGAGTTTTCACTTTTTAGTAAGTTCCAAAATTTGTGAATATAATACATTACTTTCAAAATTTTATCTTTATTTCTCCCTCCCCAATATTGTACTATAATTAGTATAGGGTTATGTTTTCACATCTGCATGATGCAAAGGGAGCATGTCAGAAGAAATTTAAGACACTTACATTTGGGTCTATTTTATGCTGACATTAAACTTATATAATGTCAGTGTAAAATAGAACCAGATATAAGTGTCTTAACTTTTTTCTGAGGTGCTCCCCTTGCCTCATGCAGATGTTGAAACATAACTCTTGCCAGACATCCTTTGGACCCTCTACTAGCCATAGGAAATATTCTGCTGTTTTATTATCAAATCATTGCATACTGATTTAACAAATAAAATACTAGCTCATTGATTTCTTGAGACAGAATAGTCCAGTTTTTAAAATTTGAAAGAAATATGAAAAATAGGTAGCCCTCAGTTTACTACTACAACCGAGCCAAAAATTCTGTTGTTAAGCAGTTGTTGAAGTGAGTTTTGCTGCTTTTACGACCTTTCTTGCCACGGTTGTTAAGTGAATCTGGCTTCCCCATTGACTTTACTTGTCAGAGGGTCACAAAAGGTGATCGATCGTATGACAGTGTAACTGTCATAAATATTAAACAGTTGCCAAGCATCCAAATTTTGATCATGTGACCATGAGGATGCTTCAATGATCATAAATGGGAAAAACAACTATAGGTCACTTTTTTCAGTGCTGTTGTAACTTTGAACGGTCACAAAATGGCTATAAGTCAAGGACTATATCGTATCAAAAACTTCCTTGGCATTCAATGAAACAAATGTCATCAAATCCAATATATCCAATTGTATATCTATTACATCCACCAATTATTGAATATTGTCTGTTGCTTGGCATCCTTTAATGGAATCAGATGGTTCCAGATAAGGTCTCAAAGGTTGTATACCTTATAGCCAGGGGCTGGATGCATCACGCGTTGGCCATGCCCATGCCTGGTTTAGCGAAGCGGGGGAAAGTCCTCATGTGTCATGTGACACCGCCATGATGACAAGAGTTCAACACTCCTGCTATAGGCCAAAGATTTGTCAATATTGTAGCATCCACTTTTAACAAAGGAAGTAATATATACATTCTGTAGTATTGAACTTAGCTTCAAAAGTTTAGTTATAAATAGAAGAGGAGAAAACTATATGAAAAAAGGATTTTTGTATTCATGTGTTCAGCAACATAGGAAGGGAAAAAGCAATAAATACCTTGCAGCTAAGTTCTCAGATTTGGACTGTTACAAATGATGCCTTTCTAACTTGTGCAAAAATGCCTTGGCATTGTTTGAGTCTTAGTAAATATATGTGAACTATTGCTGAAAGAGAAGAGAAAGCATTTTATGGCAAATTGAAATAACTATCCTTTATTTTACCATCTAATAATATTTTATCTCAGTATCTGTTAGTGAATCTGTTCGTGAATGATACTAGATGATAGTTAATATTGATTGTGTAATAATATTGAAAAATTTAACCACATTCATCATTATTTGCAGAAATGTTTCTATAAAATACATTTCTCAATATTCTCTTTTCTACCTTAGTGCACAGAAGAGCTCCAAGTCTTCAGGGAAATTCCCAGTTCTAGCTACTTCACATAGAACAATGCTGGCTACATTACTCAGTCTAAACAAAGAAAGATTCACCCCAGAACATATCCAATGCTCAGCTTCTGAAAGTTTCCCAGACTCAGAGTTCTCCAGGCAATATTTAGAAGTCCGCAGGCATACTATATTTGTTAAATGACTCACATATAATAGTATTTATAATAAATAGCATTTGATAATTAAAAAGATAATGGAATTATATGAAAAGTATTAAGTGTCTAGATAATTTGTTGTTAATATAGAATGGTAGCTCAGAATTTCTCAACATCAATCAGGAGACAGGAGTGGAGGCCTCAGAATTTCTCAACATCAATCAGGAGACAAGAGTGGAGGCCTCAGAAAAATGTTCTTCATTTTTTTATACCGCTCTTTCATCAGTCCCCAAGAAGAACAAGACCACTTCACAGGTTCATGAGAGATTTCACACTTAACGGCCCACCTAGGATAAAGGATTTAGGAGTTGGAGCATTTATATCCCAAGAGCCTATCCAGATTAGGTGAGAAATGAAACCTCCCTGGAGGACATATTTGAGGTCCTCCTAACCAACATGCTCAGATTGAAGAAGCTGCCTGGATAAGCTAAACATTTCATACCAACAAGAAAAAAAGAGTCCAGTTGCCATGACTGTACTTAGATGACTGAGAATCTTTATCAACATCAATCAGGGGAATATTAACAGTTCTTATAGCTTTCAACTTTTCAGTTTAACTTTTCAAAATTCAAGTATGAATTTAGCTTTTGATGTTAAGACATTCAGAAAAAAATACGTTTATTTGAAAAATATTTGTTTCAACCTTAGGATGAAGGATTAGGAGTAGTGCATTTGAATATAAAATACTACTAGAAAAATGAAGCTTCCTTAACATGTATACAGGTAGTCCTCAACTTACAACCATTTGTTTAATGACTGTTCAAAGTTATAACGACACTGAAATTAGTGACTTACCAAATTCACTCAACATCCATGTTACTAACTTAATAACTTCAGTGATTCACTTAACAATTGTGGCAAGAAAAGTTGTAAAGTGGAGCAAAACTCACAACTGTCTTGCTTAGCAACAGAATGTTTGGCTCTATATTACAATCTTTGTCATATTCCATCAGCTGTACTTTTGCTTCCATTTATTTGATTTGCCATTTTCCCCTAATCTACTTTTTCCAGATGCATTAGACTTCAGCTGGCATAACAATCCAGCAATATTATATTTTGGATTGTGGATATGGGAAATGAGGTCTACACATGATTGGAGAACACTATTTTAAAATAATGGACAGGAAAAGGATTCTGCTTTAACATCAGAAAGCTAATCTCAGAAACCCATGCAGAAGAATCAAAACCTTGCTGTCCAACCCTGACTCTGTTTCCTTCATAGATATTGCGCAATGTCCCTGTTGAGTAGGTTTTGCAAAAGAGAAATACCAAGATTCTACATGATTGAAATGCAGTGTGTGATTCTCTGCTTCTTCTTCCCTGCAGTTATGATGTAGATTCCAAAAGTCCAGACCTGACCAAACATGTAAGCTAAGTACACATTTTCTTCTTCGTTTATATGTTCTTGAGATACTTACTCTTTGATCCAATTTTTGTTGCCTTTATTTCAGTACATCATATTCATGAGAGCTCCAAACTTGGCAACTTTAAGACTTGTGGACTTCAACTCCTGGGAATTGTAGTCCACAAATCTTAAAGTTGCCAGGTTTGGGGACCTCTGGTGTAATGCAATAAGCCAGAATTGTAAAAAAAAAACAACCTTTGATTGATCACGCATATGATAGATGCTATGCAGACTTTCACTTGCTTCCACTTAGCTGTACCTTTCATTGAGAGTGCCCAAATACGCCTAGATCACTCTGTGTTTTGTTTAGAATTGTGTGCAAATCAAAATTTCTGATTCATTCTTCTCTTACAAGCTAGGATCTAAAACTATGTTTTTCTCTTAGCTTCTGATTCTGTTTTTCCAGAAATAAATAAATCAAGCCCTTGGTTCACATTTAATTCTAAATAAACAATGGACTGAGTTATCCAGGTTTCATAACCTGCTCCCATTAAGAATGGAAGCCAAATGTGATTATGAATTGGGTATGAGCATGATACTTATTAAATTAAACTTCTTTACAGTTTTAGTTTACCATATGAAGCTTCCCAATATTGGATTAATCAAGCCCATATCTATTATGCATTGGATAATAACACCAATTGTGATTTAATGTAGTTGGCTAGGAATACTGGCAGAGATGTTTGCTATTGATTGCTTCCAGACTCAGCTAAACTAAAGGTGCTAAACTAGATTCCTACAGAGCTACAATTGTTTTAAGTCCAGGCAGCATCACGTATGCTTGCAGATGCCCCAAAATCAATCAATCAATTAGTTATGAAACTATATAAAGTGTCTGAAATATTGCAAAATAGACAAATAGTGAAAAGACTTTGCCAGAGATCTCCCTCAAGAATCCTAAAATCTTGGCCATCTTCCATTAAAAATGGGGAGAAAAATTCAAATTTCAACATTCTTGCTTATTTATTTATTTATTTATTTATTTATTTATTTATTTATTTTTTAGACTTGTATGCCGCCCCATCTCCGAAGACTCGGGGCGGCTCACAGTTAAAACCAAACATAACAATATAACAATAAATTAGCTTAAAACAATATTAAATAGTCACAAGTCTAATTTAAGTTAAAACCCCAGTTAAGTTTGCTTCAAAATCTTTAAGAATTTATGTAAGAACAACAAACCAAAAGATGAATTTTTAAGAATTATTTTAATAGAATCATTTTAATATATTGTATTTAATTGTGGGGCACCGTAAATACCATATACAATACATGTACTGCAGGGACTTTTATGCTTATAGTATGGGGACTGAATCTGGGTCTTTCAGAATGCAGCCTATGTAGGGTAATCCACTGAATAAAGTTATGAAATATTGCTAAAACTGCATTTTATTTCTGCCCATTCTGCACATACTTTCATTCATATTATTGCTTTATCCTGAATTATTGATTGATTGATTGATTGATTGGTCTTATATGCCGCCCTATCTCCCAATAGACTCAGGGTGGCTCACATAAAAACACCCAATACAAAAGTTAAAAGAATTAAAAGTTAATTAAACTAATTAGACCAGATACAGTATTTAAAACCCAATCAACATGACATTTAAAACTAACCCCCCCCTCCGTCCATGTTTTAATGTTTTACATTTCAAATAAGTAAAAAACTGCAAAAAGTATATAGTGAATCTCAGTTTTTATTTTTGCTAACTGCTTAAAGCATGTATAAGTAATTTTGGTAGGTACTCATTGCACAGTGTAGGCTTATGGGGCGACAATGTAAATTATAATAAATTGGCAAACTTTGAGGAAACAAATATAGTTAAGTTATGCTGGAGAAAAAAATACCAGCCTATTTTTTTTAATCTTCTGTTTTACTAACGTTACTGGCAGATTTAATTTATGAGAATATGACAATCAAAATGATCTCAATTCTGCTGCATTCTGGATCTGCAGAACAGTATTAAGAATGCTAAAGGCTGAAGCACCTGTTACACCTGGACAGACACTGACTAGGCACTGAGCCTGATACATGATGTTCTTGTTCCATGCAATTATCCTGATGCTACTGTCTTTCCACCAGCCTGATTTTTTTAAATTCAGCAATGTTTACAACTCAGTGCATGTTAAAGCATGTACTGTAGCCAGTTTCATAAATTTCTAGCCACTTAGTCCCAAACTTTTGTTGTAAAAACTGTAGAAAGGAGCTACATGAGCTGACTGAAGGAATGTTCTCCATAAATAAACCAGAGCAGAGGTTAAGTTTTTAATAATGTCTTGCTTTCAGTTTCTAGGAGCTTTAAAAAGAGGGGGAAACCCTGTAAAGGAGGAGAAGTTTCATAACATTCATGTCAATTTCTTTCATCAGGATTTCCTTGGTCAAACATTCTGTACTCTGGGGGAGATTGTTGGATCACCAGGAAGTCGCTTGGAGAAGCCTTTGATGTGAGTCACTAGTCAATGCCATTTGTGATGTCATTAGTGGGACTTCAAGCTTCTCTTCTTCTTCTTCTTCCGCAGTGGGCTTATTCCACTACACCAAGCACTGTATAAAGCGTACATTTTTAGATAAATCCTATGAAAGGGGAGTCTTCATTTCACAGAGATAAAGACTAATTTAACTTTAGGCAAAACCAGCAACTAGATATTAGCTTCTTTCTGGTTCCTGTTATTATGTCTAGGTCAGCTTTCCTCAACCTGATGCTCTCCTAGATGAGCATAGGTCACTGATGCATGGAGAAAAGCAAAATATCAAGCCCATATGTCATAAATTCTTCTCAAGTTTGTGGAAGACTGTGTAAGATTTTATTCTAAACCTAAACACACTGAAAATAAAGTCACCAAAACAGTTTAGTCATATAAACATGTTTAAAAATAGTAAATACAAAAGTCTATTTTTATCTCTAGTGAATTTGGGTTCACATATATGAACCTCAGACAAGATCTATATCTTGAATCTTTTATCATATTTCTTGTATATGTAATTGACATACTTTATAACTTTTTATATTCCCTCTCAAATGCATTAATATTCATCTCAAGGACATCTGCCTTTTACTGAATTTACCATCTGCATTAGCTTGTTTTAGAACTAGCTCTGTTAGCTACTTTTTCTTCACTTTGTAGAGAAACATGATTGTTTTTTTAAATACAGTATAGCACTTCAGTTTTAAAGTTATTTTTAGTTCTGAGTCTATAGGTCAAATGGATTCACAGCTAATTCCAGCTTCAAATTTTGGCACATTTTAAACTGTATACTGTCTCCTTCTGTAGCCAGAACATTAACAGGAAGCCTGGGCTTATGATCTCCCAAAGAAAAGAAACAGAAGCATGAAAACGATGGCTATATAATTTACAACAAATTGCTCTTTGCAGTGTCATCCAAATATGTTGAACAGTGGTTTATAGAATGCATGGTTCCTTAACATAAAGGTAGTCCTTGTCTTAGGACCAGAATTGGAATTAGAATTTCCATTGCTAACCCAAGGTGGTTGTTAAGTGAGTGGCACCCAATTTTACAACCATTTTTTGCCACTGTTGTTAAGCAATTGTTAAGCGAATTATACAGTCATTAAATGACTCTGGCTTCCCCTGTTGACTTTTCCTTTGTGGAAGTTGGCTGGGAAGATCAGAAATGGTGATTAAATGTCCCTGGACTGCTGCAATCACCATAAATACATGCCAGTTGCCAAGCACTTGAATTTTGAACATTGTTACCATGGGGATGTGCGATGGTCATAAGTGTAAGTCACTTTTTTCAGTGCCATTGTAACTTTGAAGCATTGCTATACAAATGGCTGTAAATTGAGAACTATTTGTAGTAGATCATTTTTAAATGTGAGGCAGAAGTAAGATGGAGCAATTTTCTGGGAGAAAACAGTGTAAAGAAAAGTCAGTTCTCCTGCTACAGGTAATCTGGATTGCAGACCACATCTTTAAGATACAGGCATTATTCTGAAACAAGCCTGAAGTCCTATCTAGTGCAGCCTTAAGCAATTTACTTTTGCTGTTTGTTTTGCTTATTCTGATGTTCTGTTTTGATTGCACTCCTGATGCTTCTCTTTGGTTTCATTGCTTGCTAGAGTTTGGGATTTATTTTTAGATTTGATTGGTTTTACTGTGGATCCTTTTTAATTTGTTTTGCAAATTGGGAGCTGTTAGATTTGAAGGACAGTCAAGACTCTGCTTAACAAATAAATATAATAGAACATTTTGAACACATAGCATTCTGCACTTGTTCCCTATTGCTACCATGCATCATGTCAACGTGCTGCAGTGGTTAAAGATCATCTTCACTGGATGGAATTTTTCCTGTTGTACCGTACTCTGTAAAGTTTAAAAATTTGAACTCGGAATCCCTTAGGAAAACAGGACACAGCAAGGCCTGCAGAGATTTTAGATTACATCTTCCACATTTGACCGTGTCTTCTGGGGTTGACCACATCTAGGGAACAATCTGTTGCCAGCTCAGATTTGTCATGATGAGTCCTTCATAATACCAATATGTTGGGTCAAAGCCACTAGTATTTTTAGGAGAAGCAAAATGGACTCGGTGACATCCAAGGCAAATCATAGCAATGCCAAAATTACATCCTGATGTTTTATGCAAATACTCAGTTTACAGTATTTGTATAATGATTTTGTTATGGACACGTTATCAGTTGCTGCTCTGCTGTTCTCCACTCAGCAGAGATCCTTGAGGAAGATCCCAACTTCTTGTACTGGACTAAGTCAAATCTCATAAAATCTTTGCTGAGAAGATGATGTTAAGAATGCAAAACGTCACTAATACAGCAGTGTACATGCAGTTTCCAGGCCCAGAAAATAACATCTTTTTCCTAGTTGTCTGAAAACAGCTCCAGAGCCTCCAGAAGGAAGCAGGTGCCAACACTCCTCTTGCAATTGCCAGCCATAATTGGAAAGGAGAGATACATATAGTGAAAAAGAGAAGCTCTCTCTACTGTCTTTTGAAAAGCAGCTTATTAATTCAGATGCACCATGGGAGGGTAAATGCAAGGTGCAAAGCAGCATGTACAAGTGGTGGGGGCGTTACAGAAGCCCACTGTGGAATTAATTATCATTGCTGTTGGAAACAAGCCAAAGCCCAAGGCTGCTCCCCAGAGAAGCAGCAGATAGAAAGGGTGGGGGGGACATAAAGAAAAGCAGAGAGCTCAGGATTCTGAATACAATAAATACTGTGGAAAGAAGTTCACAAAAATGGGCTTTGTTACATACAAGTGTCAAAAACATTTAAACATGAAAGATCGGATGTGAAAATGAGCTGTATCAACATTAAGTCCCGATGGGTGTTAAGAATTTTTTTTTATTAAGGGATTTGTTTCAGAACCTTTTGGAAGCCTGCTCAAAATATATTGTCTTGCTGCTCACCTAAGATGGGCAGGTGAGCTGCAGGACATGGGGCTCCAAGCAGTTTTCTCTAAAGCATAGAGGTCCCTTTTATCAAGAATTGATTTTCCTGAAGTCCTTCAGAATGTAATAATTAGTTCAGATCTCCAGACTATTTCACACTCTCATCAATGCAAGGTAGATTTTTCCTTCCAGCAGTGCCTAAACATGTCCCACACTTTTTTGGGAAGATGTTCCAAATGTTTTGGACTCTCCAGTGTCCTCAAATTATTATCAAGCTTTAGTTCCAACACAATTAACTGGCTGCCAGGTAGAAATGACTAGTACAAATGAAAGTTACGGGAAGGAGGAATACATTTGGTGAGCAATATGGCACATGTATAGGATGGATGCAAATATAAATTTTGGAAATGGACCATCACCAGATGATTCCTCTTTATAGATTCATTCTCATAATCCAAATTCTCTTAAGAACCAAAGCTGAAGACCAGTAGCTGGTAGCTACTGAAACTAAACTGTCCATTCTGTCCATTCTATTATTTTGCAAACTGTGTTCTGGTAGAGGCACAGTTTGCAAAATAATAACAATTACACATGTTTAAAAAAATCAAATGTGCAAAATGAACATATCTCAAATGAAACTTAGTTTTTGTTGGTTCGTGGATAATCTTATGGAGTGTCACCCCTAAGTTACCCTTGTAGGAATACAGTACATGCTGATTTATGTTCGTGTCATCCTGGATCTAAGCTGAAAATAACTATGCCAGTCAATGCTATACACTGATCTCAGCCTAGATGTCATACTGTGGCATCTGCATACAATATTCATTTGTTACACTTTAAAAAAAAAGATCTACCCAGTTATGGATATATCTTAGTGGATTACTTAAGCAATTGCTCTCAGGGGTTCCAAAGTCAATTTAGTATATTAAACTAGGATAATAAAAACCATCAGCCATAGAGGTCCACTAGAAGCCATTAGACTCTCCTTAGATGACTGGGATCAGTTATTCTCTCTCAGACCAAGCTACTTCACTGAGTTGCTATTATGAGAGAAAAATAAAGTTAATTAAATAACAATTTTATCAATTCAGCTCGAAGCCAGGCACTTCAGCAACCTTGGGTGGCTTACAATAAAAAAGAAAGAAAACAGTACATATAGAAAAAAATGTGTAGTTGACCAAAAGACTAATTTTATAACAGAAGAGAGAGAAAAAAATCCAACTTGTAGAGACTCCACAATTATAGTTTCCAAAGGTCTGGGCGAACAGCCAAGTTTTTAATGATTTTCAAAAGGGTGAGAAATGTATGGATCTCTGGGGGAGGGGGAGTTTGGAGGTGTCGCAACAGAGAAAGCATTCCTCCTGAGTTCTGTAAGATGACACTGTTTAATCAATGGGACCTGGAGTGCATTAGCTATCTCACTGGATAGCCCGAATTAATCAGAAATAAGTGATCCCTCAGAAAGACAGGAGTTCTGCCATGATAATTACCCAGAAGCCAACTGGTAATCAGTGCAGCTCATGGAGAACTGGGCTCACATGAGCATCATGCAATATTCCCATTGCCGTCCACACTGCCAAATTCTGAACCAGCTGTAGCTTCTGGATGATATTCAGTACAGCCCCATGTAGTGCACATTACAGTTATCCAATCATGAGGTGACCAGGGCTTGAGTGTCTGTCTAAAAGGCAGTATACCCCTCTACAAATCTAAAAAAGAAAAAATAGGTGAGTCAGCTGAGTCACCTGTAGAATGTGGTATCATCTGGAACTTGTTGCTGTAGCCTGAAGTCTTCCTTGGCTGTTTCTTTGGAGTAATACTGCTCCCACTACCACGTCACTGGCGTCTGCTTGGATGACAAAGGGTTGTTTGGGGTCAGGATGCTTTAGCACTGGTTCTTTTGCAAACAGTTGTTTCAGTGTTTCAAATACCTTTTGGTGGGTTAGGTCCCACTGTAGGGGGTGTCCCAGGCAGAGTCTCGTACGTGGGTTACCGAGTCTCAAATGAGGGCATAGAGATGGACCCAGCCAAAGTACAAGCTGTCCTAGGCTGGCAGCCCCCTCGCCTTCAGTCTATGGCCTCTTTAAGTCTCTCATTCATAGGAATGACTTGTGAATCCTAATGAATAGATGACATTAGAAGCAGTGACCAGTGTAGACTAATGCCCTTTACTTCCCCGTTCATAGGGTCCAATCAGTCTGGTCTCAGCATGGACTCTTTGATTGCTCCACAAGAGCCATAGCTGGGAGGCTGTGGTTTCTCAAAGCAAAATCACAACAGCATTGATTTAATAAGAAGCATAGATAGGAGCGAAAGAGCTGACTCTATATCATCACAATTTATGTTCTGTTTGGATTTCCTGGAGGTGTGAGCAGGTCTTTCAAGCACAGCTGCAACTCTAGCATTTTCTCCTGTCAGGACCTAGCATAATAAAATTGGACAATTTGGAGGACCTGGATAGCCTGTGAAGACCTGCTTGGACCTCTGGTTCCAAACATCTGTCTGCTGCTTGCTTCAGTAAAGCTGAGAGGGCATCACAGGACAAGGATGTCAGTGTGCTAATTTACAACTCCATCACAGAAGTCCCATAGACTTGGGAAGATGAAGCAGAACACTTAAGTTTCATCCTCCTTAGGGGAAAAACAATCATGTACACTGTTCTGGGTTGCAGTTAATTATTATCATTTAAGAATTAGAAGGCTTTGGAATTAGGAGACTGCTCAGCTCCTGGCTGAACAGGATGTTTCGTATTAGATCAGAACCTCAGAACATCTTGGCAAAAGAAACTGGATGACCTGGAGATCTTTTACTTATTGTGGGTGTACACTGGTTCTCAGTGAATTTTATTTTTTCATTTGTCCCTCCCTCTGACAACAACAGAAAACATGCTGGTCGTGAAAATGGCATTCTCCCCCTAGAATTACGTTTCTCATTATAATTCCAACACGCTTTACTAATAAAATGATGCCCTGAAGGCAGCAGTTTTCTCAAGTATGGTTTGGGCTAAGTTATATTTCCTTGTAAGATTATTATTTTTAAATTTTCCTTTTTTCAATCAATGTTTTTGAAAACATGGGGCAAATGGTCCAATCTCCTTCAGCCGTCCCTTAAATTCATCCATCCAACTGTTCATTTCTCTCCATCCCCCTCTCTTTCATACACAACATATACATACAAAACACAACTTCTCTGCAGAACAGTTATTTGTTATGGGAACCTCAAGTTTTATTATGCAGATAATTCTTCACAGCTACCGTTGATTATTAGCTGATTGCTGCCCTGTGCAATGTTCAAGTCCACTGAATTTAGATGTGGTAGTGAAAGAATGCTACCTCCCATCATTAAAAGGGAAAGAAGCCGTATTCATGAAGGCTACAAAACAGCCATGCGGGATGGGAGCACAGTTCAGCCTCGGGGCTAATTTTGCAGGATGTCTTGAAGATGAGGGTAGACATGGAATCAATCTGTCAGCTCCTCTTTAGACAATCAGAAAAAGGGAGACAATTCTGGTTGCTTCTGTAGCTGGTTCCCATATGAAATATGTTGATGTGGGATCTCCTTCAATAGCTCTTTCTAGTGCAGATGTTTAGATTCTTTATATTTTCTCTGTTCCAATTGGCTGTGGGTGCTCTGGGGAATATTTTTTCCATGTGCTTGCTCCGCAATAGCAGTAGCACTGCTTCCATAGTAGCAATAGCACTTAGACTGATATACCACTCCATAATGCTTTACAATATTCTCTAAGCGGTTTACAATGTCAGTATCTTGATCCTAACAATCTGGGTCTTCATTTTACCAACCTTGGACGGATGAAAGGCTGAGTCAAACTTGAGCCAATCAGGATCGAACTCCAGACAGGCAGAGTTAGCCTGCAATACTGCATTCTGACACTGAACCACCAGGGTTTCAATACCTATTTTGCATAGGGAGGCCTCCCTTGAAAAGCTGAAGTGTGGGGGGTGTCTTACATTTCTTCAAGGGTTCTTTTAACAATGGCCAAAATGGAATCCAGTCTATCACTATGACCAAATGAGGAAAGCATATGAAATTCAGAAAATGATTTCTTAAACTATCTGTTTATGTATAAGAGAGAAATAGCTGAAGGAAGCAACCCTTAATCCTGTGCTGACTCAATAAAAAAGTGAAGCAAGCAGGGAAAATTCCATTTACAATAAGGAATAATTATTCTTTGCTATCCCTGCCAGCTTCCATAGTGATGGGGGTGCTGATTTTAAGTGACCCTTTGTATGGTGACCATTGGCTATTTGAAAGCATTCAGTGCATTATCTTTGTTCCAGTTTGCTGATCTGCACAAAGGCAAGCTGCGACTGATTTCCTCTGTCTTGACTTATTAAATTCAACTTGTCCTTACAGTCCATGAAAAAGGAAGCCTGGGAAGATTCTGGCCAACCATTTTCACATAGCTTATCTTGATTGCACCTGAAATTGTTTTTTTCTTTTTAATATACATCTTCTGTAAATGTGTTTCTTTTTTTTCTTTCCCATCTTCTACAATTAGCCATTTCCATGTTTTGGTGATTCAGAATCTGTCCCTTCCTTCTTTCCTGAGTCCAGTTCTGCAGGAAATCTGACTGTACTTAAGATAAGCTTCTTTGATCTTGCTCCTGCATGTACAATTCACCAGATCCTTAATATCAGAGGTGGTATTCAGCAGATTCTGACCAGTTCTGGAGAACCGGTAGCAGAAATTTTGAGTAGTTTGGAGAACCGGTAGCAGAAATTTTGAATAGTTTGGAGAACCGGTAGCAGAAATTTTGAGTAGTTTGGAGAACCGGTAGCAGAAATTTTGAGTAGTTCAGAGAATCAGCAAATACCACCTCTGACTGGCTCCACCCCCATCTATTCCCTGCCTCCCATTGAGTCCTAGCTGATCGGCTGGGTCTTCTTTTGTTGCCCTGCACAGGAGAGTGGAGCTGGAAAGCAGGTTAGTGGGGTAGGAAGGGAATGGGATTTTGCATTAAGTTTCCCTCAGGAGTGGGGAGAGAATGAAGATTTTTCAGTACCTGTTAAGTTTGCATGAAGAGACAGACGCGGAGTGCTTCAAGCTCTTTGTTTATTAGTGACTACAGCTCCAGAACGAACCCACTTTGGCTGGGCTGCGGCTGCTACTTATAGCCAGCAGCCACGGTTGCCAGCCAATCAGAGTGCAGGGTTTTCCGACTTTTAAACCAATCATTTCTTACATTTTATAAGAACAGTTCAAACTAAACCAATGACTTTAAACCTGCATACATAACAGTATCCTTCTCCTGGAGTGGGGTGGGAATGGAGATTTTCAGTACCCTTCCCCTGCCGCGCCCATCAAGCCACACCCACCAAGCCATGCTCACAGAACCAGTTGTAAAAATTTTTTGAATCCCACTACTCCTTAATATGTACAAATTTGCAACAATCCAGGCAGAATTTGCTTTCCGAAATAGACTCATTAATCCCAGTGTCGGACAACTTTCTGTAGTCTTGCTGGGTGATTATGGGGGGGTTGAAGCTCAACCCACTTGGAGGGATCTGTTTGAGGAAAGCTGGTGTGGGTAATTGGGGAGATGTTCGGTAGAGCAGTCATTTTCTCAGCAGTTCCTTCAGTGCTACCGAAGACTAATTGGTTTGAGCCTTATGAGTTAATGGCGAGGTCTGGATAAATTTTCAGTTTTTGCTAGAGAAATGGCAGCTGGCAAAGCCATGTCCTTTGTCTCTGCAATTTGTTAGTCAGTGCTCTCCAGCTGGTAGGAGAAAGGCTGCCACGCTTCACTGTCAAGTAACTGCAGCTAGGGCAATCTGTCATCTCTGCTCGTTTGCCACTGCCGTTACTCAGGCAGCCTGGTGATCACAATCTTAATAAGCCTCTCTGAGGCTCAGTAACAGGAACTAGCCTTGGTGAATTTGCTCCCATATTGCTAAATAGGGGAATAGTATTATATGGGGAAAGCCACGCTGTTTATTTTGCAGAGTCTGTCTACCAGTCACTGTGGTCTCTGAGATACATCCAACCTGAGTTCCTGATTGCTGGGCTCAGAATCCAGGAACAACACTGAATGCACTCTGTTTGTGGACCTCAGCTTCTGAAATTTTCTATAGACAGCATTGTCACTGGGAGAGATTCCTGGAATTGAAGTCCCCACATTTGAAAGATGTCCAAGTTGGAGAAGATTTAGGCAAAAATTAATGATATGTCTCAACAAACCATAGCTTTTGCTAAGTAAACTTTTAGAACATTTATAGAGAAGGGATTGTTCTCCATCTCATTGCCCCACCGGAAATAGGATGGGAAGTACATGTGGACTTAAAGCTTACAAAGTTTTGATTCAGAGCATGTTCACAATTTGGTGTTATCCAGATGTGTTGGAAATCAATACTTCCACTGGTCAGGTGGGCTGGGAATTCTGGAACTTATAAGTCAGCATATTTGAAGGAGAAGGCATCAGTTGGCAAGGCCTGCTTGACATTATGTGTAAAGTAAGCAATAGTTGATGCTTGATAGTACCATTCCTGCATAGCCTCAAACTTTGAAACTGCAGAGAGAGGTGGGGGAGGAAACATGGAATATTAGGTTATGCCATTGAAGGAGCAGAACAAAAGAGGAAGGGGAGAAATAAAACAGCTGAACAGTTTTGCAGATTGCATGAAAACCTTGATACTAAGGAGATCCAAATTCAAGTCTGCCCTTAGCTATGGAAGTTCATTAAGTGGCTTTGGGACAGGTATTATCTCAGCTTAGCCTACCTTAAAGGGTTGCTATTGTGGGTGTAAAGTTGGGGAAGGAGAAGTACTATGTCTGTCTTGAGCTCCTAGAGAAAGCACAGCTTATGAATATAATAACCTGAAGGCATAGGTTCCTAGTAGCCAGCTGCAGAGACTGCCACCTACCAGGTAGTACCTATCTATTAGTATCTCATACCTATTGATTAAATTGACCATTAGAAGAAAACAATGGTTCAATCCGTTCCAGTCCAATACTATTTACTGAACCAATCCTGGAAATGAACAAAAGAAATGGAAGACACTCCCACTGACTGTAGAAACTACTTTTTTCCCAGTTGTCTCCCATTCTACTGAATATATGAGCAGAGGCAACCAGAGAGAAGGGTCTTCAATTGTTGAACCTTCCAGGACAGGAGGAGGAGGAAATCTCAGTCAAGTTCTATAAATATTGTCAAGGAAACTGTATCAATGAAAGGAGGGAATTAGTCACCGTCTCTGTAGCTATGGCCCCACGCCAAGGAAATTTAGAAGGCATCATTGTTGCTCCCAGGGGAGATGCTGGAGGGGAAAATTCAGACCCTGTTGTAGTGATTATCTTTTCCCATATACATAAGAACGAGGGGTGCTGCTTGCAAGGATTTTTACGGTGGAATTGTCATGCCTTGCAAAATTTTGTTGGGGAGATAGAAGTGCCATTACAGCATCTAATCTACTTTTTCTTCTATAAGAAATTCATCAAAGAGGGGAATACAGAATAGCTGAATGGTATAGTGTGACTAGCAACATTAAGTGCCTGCTGTGTGCAAAATGCCCAGCATTGCTAACTTACATGCTAGAACAGAGACCTTTTGTCAAGGTCATGCAATACAGGGTTGTATATTAAGCATTGGCAGGCAAGCAGATTCTACAATTATCATATCTCTGTGCTGCACATGACCTCGGGATCTTTGTAAAGAAGGAGAATCTGGAAGGGTGAGTACTCATGAACAAATACAGGTCTCAGGGCACCATGGCCAGAAGAGTCTCCTTTCTCGTCCATCATATAACTCCATACTGGGAGGTGTTATTGATCCAATAAGGGAACTTCATTTCCGGATTTTTTTATTGCAGTTGATGACTTCAGCTTGTGTTCAAGCAACATCCCCAAATCTTACTGGAATTTCTGTTTATCTTTTCAGAGGCTCATATTATTTGTTATAAAATGTTTTTTATCTACTTTTGCACTTCTGTATGACTCACTTTACAATTTCAGTTACTTGCACTGAATTGAGTCTTTGATGTATGCCACTTGATATTGGTTTATTCAATAACATATAAAATCACAAATTAGCTAACCACATTTTAGCCTGGGATGTTAAATGAATCTAGTAAGTTTATGGCTTCTTGAGCCCTATAGACTGAGAAAATGTTTCACACACACACGCACTGCATTAATTTACACAGTGACAAGCTCAGGCTGCCCTTAAAGTGGAACATTGCACTGAATCCCTTAACCAAGCCCACATCCAAAGTTGCTAATGTCAATCATCAGTAAATGTGATCAGTTTTATAACAGAAAACATAGGCACAATGCAGCTGACAGACTCAAGTTAAATGCAAAAATGTCAAACACTTTTCAAGCCAAGATAGATGGGGTAGAAGAATTTTCAGTGGTCATCAAGGATAGGACATGGATGGTTTCTGAAAATAAGAAACATCACAATTAAGCAGATGTTTCTCACTGTCCTATTCCAATGAATCTCAGTTAAGTCAATGTGTAGTGAAGATGTTGCCAAAGAATACAGATGTTTATGTTTGTATTTCATCTGGGAATATTTATGAATGGGGATTATTAGACAGCATCAGGTTCACTAACTCACTTTTTTTACCCTTTTGATTAGAGAAGTTCACATCCGACAAATCAAAATATGATTTTTTTAAATTTCTGAGATGTCTCTGATCCTGCAAAATTCCTATAGACATTCTTGGGAAATAAAAATGGTGGATATCCAAACTCTAATACTTTGGAAGGAAGGTGGCAGGAAGTGTTTTTTTTGGCGTGGGGGAATGGAAGAAGAGAAGTAAAAGGATGATAAGATATACACTGAGTACAGGTATTCCTCAAGTTGCAACAATTCGTTTAGTGACTTTTTGAAGTTACAACGGCATTTATAAAAGTTACTTATGACCATTTTTCACACTGATAACCATTGCGGCATCCCCACAGCCATGTGATTTATATTCAGATGCTTGACAACTGATTCACATTTCACATGGTTGCCATGTCCCGGGGTTATGTCATCATCTTTTGCAACCTTCTGACAAGCAAAATCAATGAGGAAACAAGATTCACTTACTGACCACATTACTGATTTAACTAATTCACCTAACAAATGTGGCAGGAAAAGTCATAGAATGGGGCAAAACTCACTTAACACATTTCTCACTTAGCAACATAAATTTTGGGCTCAATTATAGTTGTAGCTTGTAAGTTGAGGACTACCTGTAATACTCACATTTGATAATTCACCATCTTGCAACTGCCATTTTAGGAGAGCACCCATGAGAGGCTCTTCAGAAATGCCTGTTGGTTCAAAAGAAGCTGACAATCTCTGATTTATAGTGTTGAATTATATGTGATCTTATTGCTGAATGTTTATTACTTTAGTGCTCTGTGCAAAATGAGAAAACAAACCAGCCTTCGGTTATGATAATGCATTAGTTGAGAATGGGGAAAAAATCATGCAAGGTGTTATGGAGTGAAAAGAGCAAAAGTGGTATTTGTGGAAATTAATACTGCTTTTTTGTTTTATTCTCATATACTGTTTTTCATGTTCATTTTGCATTTGTATATTAACATATTTAACTGTGTTCACCCCCAGAATGACTTATGTGAGATATGCATCCATATATATTGAATAACATAAATACATTATCATATTAAGTCTGTTTTATTCTTTTTTTCAGGATGGGAGCATTTACATTACATTCCAAAACTGGGAAGCCTATGCCATCTGTCTCCAATGGGTAAGTCATATTTAAGCTCTCCTACTGATTAGAAAACAGAGAAGGATTGGTGCATTCCACCTCTTCAAAGTATCAATATAAACTGTGTGAGGAACTAAAGCTTTTCTTACAGGGGTGGGATTCAAATTTTTAACAACTGGTTCTGTGAGTGTGGCTTAGGTGGTGGGCGTGGCTTGGTGGTCATGTGATTGGCTGGCTGTGGCCAACTCAATATCACTCACATCGAGGCACGCATTTCCTCGCCTGGCCTCTCATAACTGTGGGGATGCTGCAACAGTCGTAAGTGTGAAAAATGGTCGTAAGTCACTTTTTTCAGTGCCATTGTAACTTTGAATGGTCACTCCACACAAGCAAAGTACCAGCAAAGGAGGGGAGAAAAACTCCAGAGACGTTCCTGAGACAGGAAGTCTAGTCCTGCCAAGAATGTAAATAAGGGTTAATGGAGAGGCAGTTTCTGTAAGCAACACCAGAATGTTTTCTTCCTGCCTTCCTTACAGGATTAGGCCAGTAATTTCTTCTAACAACCGGTTCTCCGAACTGCTTAGAATGTTAACAACTGGTTCTAGAGAATAGGTGCGAACTGGTAGAATCCCACCCCTGCTTTCTTACCGAATTATGAGATATCCACTTAATTTTATTTTTATAAAAAATTCCTACAGTGTTATCCTGAGCCTAGTCCATAATAGCTCTGATTTGACCTTGGCAAGCTCAGCCTATTATTGTTGGCTCTTTCTATCATTCTTTTTGTTTTTAGTGAGAACTCAACAACTCTTGTCTCACTTGTTCTCATAACACAATTAATAAATCATGGAGAGAAGGGGGAGGGGAAGGCACATCTCACCATTTAATATTCAAAGCAGGTAATGTTAAATCTGTTGGGCTTCTTCTCCTTCCTGAATACATAATATCCAGTGTGGATCTTGACTGAGCAAGGATCTTGAATATTGAGTCATCAGTATTTAAATATGTATGTTCACAAAGTCATCTGAATAATCACATATATTTGGCAAATAAGTGGATTGTTAAGCATGTGGCCAATTCTAGATATGTGTTGTCTAAAAAAACATTCAGAGGTGAGTGTTTTTGCCAGACAATAACATTAACAAAATACCTTCTAAGCTTGACTTGATTTAGAATTCCTTGTGGTCTTGAATTGTTCTTCTTTTATTAAATCTGCAATAGAAAGCTGAAATACAGTAAATAAACATGGGTATCTCTTGAATTTTTCTTCTAAGGAAAAAGCCAGGTATGGGCTACTGGGAGGTCTACAACAACTCGCCATGGCCAACTCACCATGGGGCAACTTACCATGGCCAACTTGTCACAGATAAACTCATTGCAGACGAGAGTTACACTACCGTTGAAGAAATAGTGGAACAGAATCATAAAAAAAAAGATGGCAAAGGAGGGACAAAATAAAATGTGAATGATGAAAATTAGAATGTTTTAGTTATTTTAAATAATTACATTGAATTGTTTAATTGTCATGCAATGAGTTGTCCCATGGCAAGTTGATCATGGCAAGTTGTCCCATGCTGAGCTGGCTGTGGTGAATTGGCCATGATGAGTTGCCTGTGGCAAGTTATCCCATTCCGACTGGAAGTCACCCCTGCTGATTTGTGTGGACAGGCTGATTGATACTGGCTTTCCTTCAAATATATAATATGTCCAACTACAACCCTACAACTGTATGACAGTGTTTTCTATGATATGGAAATATAAGACAAGTTTAGCACATGCACACATACACCACAGACAGCAGGCGAGTGGCAGCCCTATAATATGAATCTTGTGGCCTGCCAGCGGCCAGCAAGCTGGTGGCAGAATTGGATAGTGAGGAAGTTGGGGAGGAACATGGGCCAGCCACTTGTCAGAAGGCATAGAAAGCTTGTCAGAAGGCTCTGACAAGTGCTCTGCATCGGAGGCAGAGATGGGGCCAGGGCCTTCTGACAGTTATAAGTTGCCTTCGGAGTCAGAGATCAGTGGGGCAGAAGAACAGCTGGAGCCTGTTCCCAATGTACGCATGCACAGAGCTGCCAGAAGAAAGGAACAGTTAAGGAACAAGGGTTGACTCGGGAGTAAAAGCTCAGGTGGATGGTGAATGGTCTCTTTATTCCATAGGGACCATCCATAGAGACCATCCATAGGGAATAAAGAGGAACGAAAGGGGAATGGTGTTTGCAGGAGACAATTAGTTCAATTCATTAGAGTGAAGATCTGTTCCTAACTTCTTGCCAAGTAATTGCTGCTACAGCGTGGTGTTTGGAAGATATCAGCCTGGCAACTCTCCAAGCCTGATCAAGCTCTGAAATGTCATGAAAGACTGTTTGCCAGGACTTTGCTGAAGTGGAATTCACTTTAACCTAAATAAAAGTGGTTTTATTGGGATGAGGAGCCTCTTCATGATCTTGGGAAACCTAGGTCAGAACAGAATGAGCAAAAAAGGCTCTTCCCATCTTTCTGAGGAACTTTGATTGGGACAGCTCCAGATTGAAAGATGCCCTTTAAAGAAAACTGGTGGTGAAAGGAAACAGAAAGTAAACAATAACAACCTATAAGGAATAATATCCAAAATCGTAGCAAAGATTTACGACATCTATTTCATCAACCAGCACATAATACTAGAGTTGCCTTGTTTTGCTTAAGGTCATGTTACCACATGGACAACTCCAGATAGTTTCTGTTCATATAGAAGCCATTGTTTCCTTCGAGGAATGTTTTGACTTCCCAATCTTGCCTGGGATCTCAAAACATTCTAGTGGTCTCCCATCCAAGAATTAATTGCATCCAGTTCTTCTTAGTGGGTTTGAGATCAATCAAATCTGGCTATGTGCTGCCACCTGCTGGGCCACATTCAAATTGATACATGGGAAAAACTCGTCACAGTTGGTGGCCATTACCACATACCAGGATTTTGAGTCCATCACTCCATTTGCCATTTATCCGAGGGATGATAATTAAAAGCAAACCTTGCCTATGAAAGTAATGAAAATTGTTTATACTGACCACCTTAGTTCTGACTTTGATTATGAAGAGAGTTTAGTGTTTGGAGCTGTGATTATTAGGCATCAATCGCTACATAGAACAAGAAGTAGAGTATTTTCACATTTCCATTCATTATTAGTTGAATCTGTTTGTATAACCATATCATTTTTCTAAACCCAATCCTTATTTCATCTACTGGTGAATGAAAATAATAGGAGTCATAAATAGGATAATCCTTTTGATATAATTTAGGGCTTTATGTGATTTATATTTCTGGCCTGAGAAAGATCATATTAGTTATTCACTGTCATACTTCTAATTCCCAAACTCCATGAACAAATAGACTTGTCATCAGCTCTGAAGATTAAATCCATTTTAAGCCATCATTATTCAAGACATCATCTGTCTGTGTGGAATTAAATGGACAAAATCATAAAATTGACACTTTTTTAAAAAGGTAAAAGAAAAAAGGGGGTTTCAGGTAAACTGCTTTTCTTCTTAGCTTTGTTCTATCTTGAGTTATAACTCTCAATAATCAACTTTATATGAGCATTCAAATAAATATTTCAATTCAGTTGCTGCACATTTAGGCACTCAGCCTTCCATCCTCTCGGGGTAGGTAAACTGAGGACCCAAGATTGTTGGGGGCAATTAGCTGACCTTGTAAAAATGCTGCTTAGTAATAAGCAGGCATATACAATGGAATGAAGGCTATTGCTGAGCACACTGGGTTGTATCCCAAAAATTGTAAGCCGCCCTGAGTCTCCGGAGAAGGGCGGCATATAAATGTAATAATAATAATAATTTGTCCCAAACCCTCGTATAGTTTTAACTTGGGAAAAAACTTCCTTTGGTTCTCAATTTTTATACCACCTTTGAACGTATTTAATGTTTGAAAGAACTCATTTTAATTTGTAATATTTAAGATATTTTTGCAATATCAATTGTGGGCATAATGTCCATGAGAGCTTGCAGCAAGCCAACAACCAATTCCACATAGAAACACACACAAAGTTAACCATCAATAATAGAGTAATTGAAAGCTCTAGAAATGCATACAATATTTCAAAGAGGGGCTAAGAACAGGTCCAATGCTTGAAAAAGCTAAATACTTTGGGATGTCTTAGTTTATTTAATCTGCCTACCAGAGTTCGCTGAAAGAAGTGCAGGATTACTGAGACATTTTATAAGAGAATCTAAACAATACAATAGTAAAATAATTAATAAACAGAACATGAAAGAACACACTTATCACTATTTATAGGGATAAGCAGTAGCTCTTTTGAATTCTGCTGTATAGTGCAGTGTTGGTGTGGTGTCGGGGGTTTCCGGTTCAATGTGTGAAGGGTGAAGGATGTGTGTTTGTGTTTATTTTCATGGTCATGGTCATGATGTGCACTGAAGATGGTGTTTGATTTCATTGTATGAGGTGCAATGACAATAAAGTAAACTAAACTAAAAATAAAACCTACTATCTAAATACGCACTCAGTAGTCACTCAAAATTGAGTTATGTGGCCCCGTATCACTTTATGGAAATGAAGCTTTGGATTTTAAGGCAGTGTCTTTACAGGGAAAAGTCAAACAGTTCAACTCTGTACTGGGCCATCTTGCTTAGCCTAGCTGCTTTGCTTTGGCAAATATATCTTCTTTGCATACACACACATTCATCAGAGACTGTCTGGGGCTGATTTCATAGGCTCTTTTCTCACAGCACCAAACACAGGGCACTTTTATGCTTCATGGAGCTGCATTGAAAGTGTGCTTTACCAAAGCCTTAATCAAAACACAGTATTGTCAGCCCTAATGACAAGATTTGAGCAAGTCTGAACACACTTCCCCCCTTTCCTTCCTCTTCATGTGAACTATGGGTTTGTTTACTCATATTTACATATTACATTGACACATCCTCTATCTGGCCTTTGCCTTGGTAGTGGCTGTTTAGCATGCCCCTCAAAGCTATCTCTTCTTCCTTCTACTGCACTGCAGAATGTAGGACAGGAGTTACAGGTTTGGAAAGTTCCAACTTACTTACATTTTGGAGTTTCATAAAAGGAGATACTGCAAATGGAACAGAAAAAATAAATTTGACATTATTTTGCATTGGGGGCAAAGATGGATGTCTCTTTCCTCCCTTTTCTACTCACTTCATAAATTATTTTGTCTCTTATTATAGAGGAATTCCAGGGAAAAAGTGTGGCACCATCATTCTCTCAGCTGAAGAATTGGGCAACTGTAGGGTGAGTCATTCTTTTTTCTTTGAATTTCTGTTCATGTCTTTGCTTTCAAAAAGCTTGTCAAAAGAAGAAAATATGCCTTTGAATTCAAAAGCCCCAGTGCTAAGGAGTCCCTGATGGTTTAGAAAGTTATTTTATTAAAGTTACACAGATATGCCGTGCTGCATCCAACTCAGAGATATCATGTTGTGGAAGATAATGAGAGACTCTGATATTATTTTTGGTGATGCAGGACGACACATAAAGTATTTATTTAAGCAAGTTGCATCTAAAAACTGCTATTCTTAAATGTTTTTATTATATTCCCAACCCACACAACTGCACTACTAGAACGCTGGAGATCTCTTCCCCTTCTGGGGGAAAATGCTAGCTGTATGTATACATACAGGTCTATGGATATTTAGTAAAACCATTGAAATTTACTAATTTATTTGTTCAATTTCTGTAGCCACTCAGTTCAACCAAGTGACTCTGGAAGGTTTACAATTCTAAAATTATAAAACACTTAAAACAATTTTAAAAACTGTACAGCAATGAAAACATCTACAAAATAATTAAGTATAAACATTAGCCATGATGGTTAATCAACTAATGCTAAAGCCAAGTAACAAGACCCTTAACACATTCTAAGCCCCAAGCCTGGTTACGTAGCCAAGTTTTTGAAGCTTTGCGAAAAGCCAACAGCGTTGGGGCTATTCTTATCTTCAAGTAGAGAATATTCTACAAGGCAGGGCTGTAGCAGAAAAAGGCCTAGTTCAAAATGAAATATAACATACTTTCCTAGCTAAATACTTTGATAGTGGCCAGCAACATGATCTTGGTAGAACTCTCAGCAGGATGTACCATGTTGAAGTAAATCAGATGAACCCTCACTTGTAGATCAGCAGAAATAAAATATATGCAGAAAAGTAAACTGGGCAGCTCCAGGGAGTCATGAGGCTGCAGCAAGATATTTTACCCTGTTTCTCCAAGAGGGAAATCTATGTAATTATTAGCCGAACATTTCCCATAATAATTCTGGGAACATGAATCAAGATTACAGTCAAATTAGTACCTAAAGAATTCTTATAGCTGGAAGCTAAGATTTGTTTTGTTTAAAAGATAATAATAGATGATTACCCAAAATTGATGAATATCTTTTTTAAAAAATGGAGAAAGGAAGATTATGGGCTCGATAGCTAACAGGGTATTTGAAGAGAAACAGATATAAATCTATAGAGTTGTGTAACTTCATATCCCAGGTTATCATGGCACTGGAAATTACAGCATGAACATTGGAGTGGGGGCAAATCCCGCTTTCCTTTTTTCCTTTTTCTTATGTGTATTTATTTAGGCTATTTTTTGACAACTTTATATAGTGAGTGGCAAACACACACACACACAAAACACATAACAAACCAATAAATTCACTTTAAAAAATCTAATTGAGGTTCCCACAAAAATTATCTTAATCACATATTAAACATATACACATAGACTTCTCTAACATCCTAGCCCCAATGCAAGGGCAGAAAAGGCAAGTCTTTAAGTCTTCTGGAAGACCACATTTAGGCCATCTAAATGGGAGGGGGAGGGATTATTCCATATGGCTGCCCCCATGACAGAGAAGACATGCTCCCTAGGTCTCAACAAATGACACTACTTCATCAAAGGGAATCAAACCATGTCCACTTTGTCACATCTGGTGGGAGAGATAGACACTATTAGGAATAGACAATCCTGCAAGTAACTGGGATTCATGCAATGTAGGGCTTCAAAGCTAACACTTGGTATCTTAGATTACACCCAGAAGTCCCCTGGGAGCTAGTAGATCTCATATTAGAGTTAATTGGGTGTGCTGTGATATATCCAACATTGAACAAATGTTTCATTCTTCATCTGGATGAAATAACATCTGAAAGATGTAGGGGACATATAGTGCTACAGACAGGCAATAGAGAATCCATTCGGATTCTCTATTTTGCAATCTACTTTGCAATCTTGTCACAAAACTACTAGTCCAAGCCATTGCTAGGGATTAGTGTTGATTGAAGGCACAGAGAGTGTGCTGGAGTGCTGCACTAAGAATAGAAAGGCCACAATTTCATCCTTTACTTAGTTAGGAAGCTCACAAGATCAACTTGGAACAATTATTCTCAGTGGACCCACATCAAAAAAGGCAGAGTTTCACTCTTTTCTGAGAGCTGGTCAGGCTGTATATGTAGTTGTAGTTTATTCCATCTGAGGAAAGCTGCTATAGATTTTTTTTCACAGCCTGTTTCCATTACAGTAAATTGACCTAAAAGATGCCCTCAAGCTTGTTTTTGCCATAGACAGAAGAAAATCATGCTTTCTTCCAAGGAAAAGGTTCAGAGCATCTGGGGCTTTAAGAGTTATGGCTGAGTTGTGTTGGTGACAAATAAGAGAAAGAGACAATGCTTGGGTGATTCCCAACAGTCAAGTATTGGTGGGCCACCTATCTCTTTACAACCACAGCCAATTTGTTGCTGAAACCAAAGAGAGCAAAACAAACCCATGGCTGTTTTTCTGGAAAGGATGAGCCTGTCTAAATTCCAGCAAAGCCAGACATTTTCAATCTCCTTTTCTCCCACGTACAGAAGTTAACACAAACAATATCACTATCTCACCTCATCTCGCCCACAAGTCTGACGTCTGCAAGAGGGATAAAATCCTAATTTCTTCTCCTACACATGTTTGTGCAATTCTTTGTCCTCAGACATAACTTGTGTTAAATTCCCACGCCTTCAAAAATGCATGCAGATCAGCACTTTCTCACCCATGCGTCCATGGACAAGTGGTTTGCATGTATATCTGTGGAAATGGATGCACATACCATGGTACAGTACATGGTGAAAGTTTAGGTGAATTATATCATGTTGTATTTTATCTCTATTGCTTATTTTTGTGCTTGAATGCTTATACACATGCCCTGTATATTATCTAAAGTATTGTATATGGAAAGGTTTGCATGTTTGTATTTACTCTTTCAATATACAAAATGCACAACCTTTGTTATTGCATGCTACTTTAGACATAAGATCCACTCAGAATTTCAGGGATATGCTTGAATGCATTCAAAGCAGCCCATCTGTTGTGCTGTAAAGGGAATTTAACTCCCTTTTCCATCACAACAAACTGAGACCTAAGCAATTAGCTTTACATGAGCAGTCCTGCAGCCTGTGCTAGAAGTTGGCTTAACTCTTTCCCTTGCACAAAGAAGATGATTAGAAGCAGGATGGGGCTCTATTTCTTCTGCCAGAGCCATATCTTCCTGCCTGTGGCTTACTAACGTCACCATAACTTCAAAGGTCTATTCGTGACTATAGCTTGGAAAAGGAGGTCAGTCAAATGGACAAGAAACTGCTGTGTTGCACCTGCTAAGGAGACTAGATAATGTTGCAAGATGCTTCTTCCACTGAAGCTCATGTGATCATCCATATTCATTGATCTCAAACAATGTCAGTGAAGAAACCATTGTACTGGAGAGCCAGCAGCCTTAAGGAGTCACTCTAATGCCCTTCCCTAGGACACCTTTTGTTTTCAGTGAGCACATCCACAGGCAAGGAACAAGGTCTGATTATTTGCTAATTTATATAAGGTGTTTCCCTTAAAGGTATTTTACATATGCATATCCCCCTGAAATATACATTTTTCATATTATTTTTTATGTACGAGATTGTACTGCAAGATTCTGAAAAATGTTAATATCATAGGATAATTGGATCCTAGTTCCATATTGATTTTGGAAGGGTAAATTTATTACATTTATCTCCGAATGCAAATTGATCAAGATTCTCTTCCACCTCTAATCCCCAAGGATATTTTTAGGTTGAAGTGCAGCTTTCTTAAATGAAAAGAGGCATTTTGTGTATTCTTGCATCCTGGGTGCTTATTCATATATCATTGCTCCTGAGAATATGAACTCCTGAGACATATCTTATATTAATGTTGTTTGTCACCCTCTTGTGCAAGTTCAATGCTTCATTCCTTATGCATTTTCCTGTATGATTTGCAAGGTACATTAACCAGAAAGAGCAGTGATATTCCATTTCTTAATGCTTTCCAAACTCCCTTAGGAAGCATGAAAACATATACCACAAGCAGAGATAAGGAAGCTTGCTTGTGTGCTCATAAGTCAACCTGCCTGGATTTTTGCTTCTTTTGAACTCTACCATCTGCATTTCTGATCTGTGTTTTTTTACTTTTTCTGCACCTTAAGCTTCAAGCAACCATAGGTATTTGTTTATAAACTATGAAGTCCAGATTAGTAAATAAAAATTAAAAACAACAGAAAATTAGAAATGCCTTACTAGGTAATAACAACTCTTCAAAGAAGCAAAGACATCCTGACTGTCCTCTTTTTATTTTACCCTGCATGCTGTATTCACATTTTTCTCTCAGTTAAAATGGTACCTTTGTAAAAATTCAGTGTTCATACACACATAGTAATTCACTCATTTTCTCCTGGAAAATAACCACTGCTGTCTGCCTCCAGCAGCACTGGCAAAGAATTTTGCAGAACGAAAATGCCTTGAGTTGGAATCAGAAAGGGTTGATAAGTGGGGTACTAATCTCTTCTGGCTTCCTTTCATGGTTCCCTACTGGTAGAAAAAGTCTCATCAAACTGACTTTTCATCTCTAACATGACACTTCAAGACACAGTGTGATCTTCAATGCTTTACAGCTTGAAACATTTGGCTTACAACAGCAAGGCTATTATTTCCTTAACTTAAGAATATCTTACGTTGTATCTGCAGATAGTTCAAGCCAAATGGTTGGTCCTGGCAAGCATGAAATGAAAAAAAATGTATTATACATGACCTCCTGCCGACTGAATGTGGTCTTTGAAAACTCCTGGTAGTGCTGGAAGACTGGATAAAACAGCCAATATCCAGAATAGTAGAGGGAGCACCTGAGAAAATATGCACCTATTATTTAGCATCTCTGCTGAATAAATTGTCAGGAAGCATGGCTATGAACATTTTAAAAAGGATGATATCATTACCAGGAGCTAACTGTGGTTGTTAGTTCTGTGCTGTCTTTCTATTCCAACTTGAAGATGTAGTCCACATATCTTCAAGTTGCCAACGTAGAGAAATACTGTTCTGGTCTTTCCTCTTTTCATGAAACATGAATAGTTTGAAAGACTGAGGATACAATGTACGTAAATGTAATATACTTTGATCTCAGAAAAGCATTTGTCATGGATGTTCATGATATTTTTGTGGACAGAAAGGATAAATGTGGGCTAGATCAGGGTCTCCAACCTTGGCAACTTTAAGACTTGTGGACTTCAACTCCCAGAATTCCTCAGTCAGCAATGCTGACTGAAGAATTCTGGGAGTTGAAGTCCAAGGTTGAGACCCTGGCTAGATGATACTGTGGTCTGTTAGATCTTTAACTGGCTGAACAATCACATCCAAGTAGTTTGTGAATAGTTTTGTATTATCCCAGTGGGAAGGATAAAATGAAATTCCCCAGGACTCTATCCTTGGCCTCCTGCTACTCCATATCTAGATAAATAAGTCTAGAAATGCAATGGAAGGCATACTTATCAAATCTGTAGATGATACAGAGATAATTGAGAAATATCTCAGAGCACAGAATCACAGCTACTTTGATAAAATTGAGCATTGGACCTAATCCACACTGTAGCAAATAGGTAAGAGATTAGGGAGACCTGATTTAACAGCAATGTACAGAGGATCTAGGAGTGCTCCAGAAGTGATTTGTCTACATTAGGAAAAAAATACGCATACAATGCAGAGTAGGGGAAATTTTACATAAAATCCACACATTCTTGCAGGTCAAAATGCAACTTATAGATGAATCAGGGGGGATATTTTAGCAAGTGAAACAAGTTTATTGTATTTATGGAATGCCAATCCTAACAAGATTTGTGTGTGTGTGTTCACAGAGCAGAAGTGACGCTTTGATAAATATATGAAGTTGTTTATATTTTTTTAACTCACAAAAGTAGCTAGTTCCATTATAATCCTAATGGCCTGGATTGATTTAAATGCCAGTGAAAAAGTGTAGTGGATGATTTATCTACTATGAAAATCATTGGCAAGCTGTAACTCTTCTATAAAGAGTTCGGTTTAACATGCTTCAGTGCATGTTCAAGAGACTGGTGATGGGGAAAGAAAATACCCAAGTACCAAAGTCTATAATTAAAAATCTTAGTTGTAGGTGCAGTATCTTTGTTTGATTCCAAGTTGATAGCTTTCCCAGATTTTTCAAGCCTTGCTTGCACTATTAATAAATAATAAATAATAATCATAATAATATTATAGTCCTTTCAGTTATACACTGGATTAAAATTTCTTCAGTGATGAGCCTCAGTCTTTCTTTTTCAATTTCCTATTGGGTTAATTGCAGACTCTGTTGTTTTATGTTTAGTGCTTTACTGTACCACTTTCCCTTACAACTTCTTAAAATTGCTCTGTTAGCTCAGCAGCAATGCTATTAGACAATATATTTTCTGCTTCCAATTCCAAGGATGTGGCCACAATGCAGTTCTGTGCCAACAAGCTGGACAAGAAAGACTTCTTTGGGAAATCAGACCCTTTCATGGTATTCTTCAGAAGTAACGAAGATGGAACGTGAGTACAAGTGGTTTTTTTCTGGGAACAGATTTGCCCCAATTTTAACTGGCTCTTCACTAGCGCACTGTGAAATTTTCCACTGATACTTTGCTGGTTATTCTGGAATTTTGTTTGTGATTTCCCAGTCCAGCTTATAAGTCTTCATTTTCTGATGATCATTCTTTCAAATACCAGTCAGATCCAAAGGTTTTGTTTAAGTCAATCAGTGTAGCTGGTTGCTGCTCTCTGCTCAGGCTTTCCTTAGTAAGCAAACTTTTAAAAGGTTCATATAAAGAACTTGTCCAGGCTAATGCCTATCATGGACAAGACTATTGTAGCCATATATAATCTGCCTTGACACCAAAACAATGGGTCCCTTCTTCTTAAATATTCTTTATCTCACATTCCAAAAATACAGCCATTGAAAAGACCATCAGTCTGAGAAAACATCAAAAAGAAAAACTTGACTAGGTGAGGCTTAAACTCAGTGTGGATAAGAGTTTTGGTTTTTTAGCATTCTTCCAGTTTTTCAGTCTTAACAATTAGGGTATCTATAGAATGGTTTAAAAAAATCAAGATGATGGCTATGATTGTGTGATTTAAGCTTTATGTGTTCTTATGTGTGATCATACTATGATGGCCACCATGTCAATTGAACAAACATTTCTTGTGGAGTTGGAAATATTTTTTTGGGGACCAGTTCAAGTAAAAAAATGGTGTTGATTAATTTTTTTAGCTGATACGGGAGAAAATAAAAAGACTTCAGTATGCTAAGTTTTCAACTTTCAGGATCATTTTAAAAAGATGATTTATGAATATTCCTGAAGTTGTTCACTAAACCAGCAAGATGTGAAATGAGATGTTGTGTTTAATAGAAAGGGTCTGGGCGAAGGTTAACTAACAACAAGACAATTCCCTAGCTGACCATTCAGAATAATTAAATAGGTAAATGAAAGTCAGATCTCTTTGAAATTGAGAACATTTTCCTCAATTTTCAAAGTGCAAGGCTGATGCCAAAATAAAATATTGGTTTGCATCCAAATTCCCAGGCTTAGACCGTAACATTTTTTTTATTTGAGCAGGATGGAGATCCATATTCCCAAAATCAAAATCTGACAGTTGGGGAGTCTAAAGCTAAGATAAGCTACCACTGTGCTAGGCAAACTTTCATTGAAATGCACCCAAAAAATTACAGCAAGGATGATCAGAATGCTAGATTTGTGTAATTCATGTCTATGAGTCATGTAGCCTTAAACATCAGAGGATCTTTGCAAAAGATCACTTTAAATCTGTAGCAAGAATGATCTGTCCTTCTTCCAATAGTAGGTTGGGTATGAGCAAGGGCGGACATCATGGAAAGTTGAGCTAATTAGAAGAAGAGAAGAAAAGAGTGATCTGCTCAGTTTTGGCTCTGGTCATTACTGGAACATGGCTCCCAGCAGATTATTTCTTAAAAACACAAGCCCTGCCTGGAAAAAAATTCCCTCTTTAGAGATATTGCCATATATTGCTGGTCATTGCTTTAAACTGATTTCCAATATAGTTTGTTCTGCTTTCAGCAAGTTTTCTCTCTGTGGGAATGGATATTGCACTACTTGTGCTAATAAAAGTATAATTTTAATAGAAAATATTTATATCCTCTGTGAAAAATGTTAGCTAATATTGCATGAAGTTGGTGCTTGTTTCTGCTGCAAGTGCTTGGAGAATGCCAGTGTTTACAGCTATTAAAGTGATCCATTTTTATCTTGATCCAACCCAGTGCCAATTTTCATCGTCCATGGTGATTTGGAGAAGCATGTTTAAAAAAAAACAATGAGATTTTTCTTTCTTCTCTACTGTTGTCCAACCCAAGGCATTCTTCAGTTTCTGAGAATTAACTTATAACTAAATGGACATTATGTATCTTGCTAGATTTACCATTTGTCATAAAACTGAAGTGGTGAAGAACACTCTGAATCCAGTATGGCAATCATTCGCTATCCCTGTGCGAGCCTTGTGCAATGGAGACTATGACAGGTACAAGTTTCACAGAATTAGTGTTAACATCTGGCATGATTTGTTCACTAAAAGTGATGTTAGAGCTGGTGTCCACCAAATTACCATCACAGTTCTTAGTTCCTAGAATAGCTGGAGATTTAAGAGTTGTAATCCAAACATACCTAGAGGGACCAGTTTGGAAAAGATCAGCTTAGAAGAAATCAATTATAACTCTCTCCCCTCAATTTAGATTTTCCAGATGTTCCTCAGCCACCTGGAACAAACTGGAACCAGCCATGCTTCAATTTCTAGATCAGCCAAAGTTGGCTAGGTATTGTCATCTGCTTTTAGATGAAAATGCATATCTGTCATACATGCCCAAAATGTACTGCAGTCACCTATAAGCACTGACTACCAAACTTGGACCTTGACTTAAAAATCCACAAAGAAAGGGAAATGGGGCTTAAGCCAAGGATGAATTTATTAGACCTGGTTGTAGAAAGAATTAATGGGAGGTAAAGAGACTCCTGCAAAGATGGCTTGGATAGGTAAGAATTGTCCCCAGACTGAGGTTCACTTTATTGTAGGTGTAGAAGGGCAAAAGATAACAGGTTTAGTATTTCTCAATATTTTAAATATTAAACTCAACAACTTCCATGGCTCCATGAATTTGCACTGAACGTGGCAGAAGCTGTCACATCCAGAAATTTAGTGATACAAAAGACTTCTCTTAAGATTTTTAAGGGGGCTTAAAAAAACACTGACAGTCCTAGGAGCTGTTCTAAATTAGGGAGCTGTTATTCTGTCAACATTAGTGAAAAGACGAAAGGGGGGAGCAACTGGGGGGGCTCCCTTGGAAAGGCTGTTTCCCCGCTTCACAGATGGAATGGAAATGTACTTAGGGAATGATGAATGGATGGGAATGAACCTGAAAAGTAGAAAAGGTTTGTTGGGAGAAGCACTGGCAATACTACTATATTGATAGAAACTGCCACTGCTGTCAGTCCACAGCAAAGGTCTGTTTCAATTCAGGAATGAGAGTCTTGCTGATGAGGGACGTCTTCAAGAGCACCCAAGGATGATTGGCTCCATTATCAGGGCAATATACTCTTCACTCAGCTTGATGATTTCCTGTATCACAATTGAATCTCTGCATCTGCGTTTGTTTGAGAGCTGTGCATTAATTGTAGCTTTTATCAGCGTATTTTTTTGTTGATTAGCAGCTCAGCCCTACTACACTGTTTTCACATCAATGCTTTCTGTTAATACCACACAACTTAGCTCTGAGAAAGCTCTGTATGAATCAAAAGCAAGAAATGCCCTCTGACTTTTTCAGGAGGAAAGTAAATCGTTTAAAGAGCTGCACTGGATTTAACTTAAATTCATTTTGTTTTGTTTTTAAAAGCATCTTTTTTAATCCCTGTAAATTTTTCTTAAAAGACTTCAGAGATTTTGAAGAGATGAAAGCAAACCAAATTCCTCTCTTAATTAATTCCATACAAAAGTCAGGGTTGTGTTCTGATGAAGCTGTTGAACTGGGGTTGTTGAGTCCTGGTTCAAGTCCACCTCTACCATGGAAATTGACCAAATGATTTGGGGCCAGTCATTTTGTTATGATGCAGCCTTACCCACAGGATGGTTACAGGGAGAAATAAGAGGATGCAATGCTATGTACATCACCTTGAGCTCCTGACAAAAGGCAAATATAAATCTAACAAATATGTAAATAAATAAAATGTATAGAAAATCTATTTACTCCTAATAGATTTTATTTTCCTAAAATGTCCTAGATGCACTTTTAGATTATTCTCATCCACTTCAGAGACTGGCTTAAAGTAAGCCTTTAGTTACAGGGACTGACATTTTTGCTGGTTTCTACTGCTATGTTTGCCTAATGGAGCTAAACTTGAACAGTGAGGATTTAATTTACCTGCCAACTCTGTGTATTCAGAGTAGCATTTTGAATTGGCAAAAGTTAGAAGTGTTAAGAATTTAAACCTTCTGTCCCTAAGACTTCCTTCCGTAATTAATTAGAATATCTTATTAAGTAATCCAGTGGCTTGGGAAAATTGGGTTCCATGCTGTATCTTCACACCAGCTGTGTTTATTCTGGCAATCGTGCCATGTGGAGCATGAAGCTTTGTTTGTAACTAATTTGAATAAGACTGGTTCATGTATTGGACTAAGCCATGTTGACTTTATGTGAGATGACTGATAGAGGGCTGCAATCGGTGTCAATGGCCTTTCCCAGCCTTTTCCTGGGGTCGATGGAGATTTAACTTTGGAAAGGCAAATAAGAAATCTTTGGAAAGCAAAGTACTCCCATTTCCCCTTCCCTTCTTCTCTACCTCTTTATGTGTCCTGAAAAATGGTTTTTGAAACTTAGCATATCAATTGCTAAATGTTGTTGACACATTTAGAACTATTTGGGCTGGCTGTGGGGATTTTAAGGGTCAGAAAGAATATAGTTTCTTCCTAGAGGAAGAAAACCACCCATTCTTGTTACCATCTAAAAAAATTTGGGGCAAAAAACCCCAAACAAACAATACAGTGCTTGTTGCTTCAGGATTACATACAGCCATAAACCAAAGGTTGCCTACCTTTACATCAGAGAACCCCACCATGGTGGTTTGTAGTTGTGACTTAATATTACTAAAATCCATTTTTAATAACCTAATGTATGAACATAGATTTACCCTAGCTACTCTGGAAATGTGTACGTTTCATAAAATTGGAGTCATTAATTTAGCTCTAAAGTAGCCAAGAATCTGCCTTATTTACAAAATGGAATCTAGAAGAATGGGGACTAAATCTGGTTTTTCTCCATCTTCTCCATTCTCCATTGCTTGATTATTGTTTTTCACAGATCATTCACCTTCCTATATATGCAGGCGCATCTACATTCACCTTCCTAGATGTGCAGGCGCATCTACAGTGTGTGTATGTGCAAGCACAGGTGTGCACATGCAAATGCACTAAACATTCAAGGTGGCAACCACAACTGCAAGATTGATGTCTCATCCCCTTTTCATGCAGAATGCATTAAAAAGGGGTAAAATTTTGAACACGATTGTGGACACCATCTTTCCTGTTTTTTTTTTTACCCTGCCTGTAAAGACACTTTTTCTATTAGCAGAGCTGATATGAGGTGCAAATTAAACTAGTGGCACATTGGAAGCCAGGAGAAGAATGTGTTCTGCTCCCACCCTTTGTGGGTTCCATTTATTTTATATTATTATTATTATTATTATTATTATTATTATTATTATTATTATTCGACTTGTATGCTGCCTCCTCTCCAAAAGGACTCGGGGCGGCTCACAGATAAAAACAGCACAATAAATTAGATTAACTAAAATAGGATTAAATTGCAACAAGCCAAATTAAGCTAAAAAGCCATAATAAATAAAACACCCATTCCCCAAGGAGTCAGCACAGCACAGCCTGTTCAAACAACCAGGTTTTTAGGTCATGATGGAAGATGCGGAGGTCAGGGGCCAGGCGGAGCCCCAGAGGTAGTTGGTTCCAGGGAGCGGGAGCCGCTACAGAGTAGGCCCTTCCCTGGGATACCGCCAACTGACACTGAGTCGCAGATGGCACCCCGAGAAGTCCCTGCCTGTGCGTTCGTACAGGGCGGTTGGTATTCGATACTGGCAGTAGACGCTCCCGTAAATAACCCGGACCCATGTCTTGTAGGACTTTGAATGTTAATACTAGGACCTTGAATCTCATCCGGAGGGCAACCGGTAGCCAATGCAGCTCACGCAGGAGGGGTGTAACATGGGAGTACCGGGAAGCTCCCATCACAACCTGCGCAGCCGCATTCTGCACCAGCTGAAGCCTCCGGGTGGTATGCAAGGGCAGTCCTAAATAGAGAGCATTGCAGTAGTCGAGCCGGGAGGTAACAAGTGCCTGAATGACAGCGCGCAGGGCATCTCGGTCCAGATATGGGCACAGCTGGTGAACCAGCCGAACCTGGGCAAATACCCCCCTGGCCACGGCCCCCACCTGCTCCTCCATCTTGAGCCGTGAGTCCAGGAGGACCCCCAAGCCGTGAGTCCAGGAGGACCCCCAAGTTCCGTGCCCTGTCCACGGGGGGCAACATCTCTCCCCCCATGACCAAAGATGGAATCTCCTGACCGGACCGAGATGTCGGTATGCACAGCCACTCTGTCTTGGCCAGATTGAGCCGAAGCATGTTCCTGTCCATCCGGATCCGTACCGCATCCAGACAATGGGATACCACGGAGAGGGCATCACTGATGTGACCTGGGGTGGAGATGTACAACTGCGTATCATCAGCATACTTATGATACTTCACCCCAAAGCCATGGATGATCTCACCCAGCAGCTTCATATAGATGTTGAACAGGAGGGGTGAGAGAACCGACCCCTGAGGGACCCCACAAGTGAGAGCGCCGACCTCTGCCCCCCTGCCAACACCGATTGCAAGCGACCCGAGAGGAAGGAGGAGAACCACTGCAATACAGTGCCTCCCACTCCCAACCCCCCGAGACGCCGCAACAGGATGCCATGGTCGATGGTATTGAAAGCCGCTGAGAGGTCTAACAGGACTAGGACAGAGGAAAAACCCCTGTCCCGAGCTCTCAGGAGATCATCCACCAGTGCGACCAATGCCGTCTGCGTGCTATGCCCGGGCCGGAAGCCCGATTGGTATGGATCTAGGTAGTCTGCTTCCTCCAGGAAAAGCGGAAACTGCTGAGCCACCACACTCTCAACAACCTTCGCTAAAAAGCAAAGGTTGGAGACTGGACGGAAGTTGTTCAATTCAGCTGGGTCCAGGGCAGGCTTCTTCAGGAGGGGCCGCACCACCGCCTCTTTCAGGGTGGCAGGGAAGGCACCCTCCTTTAATGAAGGGTTGACCACTGCCTGGAGCCAGCCGCTCGTGACCTCCCTGGAGGCATAAACCAACCAGGAAGGGCACGGGTCCAACAAACATGTGGTGGAACTCAATCGTCACATAATCCTGTCCACTTGATAATGGTGTAGCCCACTTTATTTATTTTTATACAGTATTTTTATATTTCTTAACTGCCCATCTCCTCCCTTACACACTATTGTTAAAGTATTGGAAATGACTATGAATATTTTTATGAAGTTTCAAACATCTCTAGTATATAAACTACATTATCTGGTTGAGATTCTAGCAACAAGCCATTAAACTAGAGCATTAGTAATATTAGCTACTGCTATTTCGGATGGGTGCATTGTAACCGAAAGTGGCTTGCTAAATCTACTTGGTGTATTCATGATAAAAGTGAGAGTCAGACTGGGAATACCTAACTTGAATCTCTTTAGCCAACATTTCAACCTTAAGTTGGTTCTCATGACTCAAAAGATCGCAGATTAATCAGGCGCACATTGGGTCAATCCACCCTATATGGTTAGCCTCTAATTCAGTGATTTATGAGAATCAGAACATTTAGTGAATTGAATAAACCATGGCTCAGGTATCATTGGGTAAATGTGCTGTGTGAATACAGCCATAAAGTGCTAAACAAACATGCAATCCCAAAATACTTACTAAAAGAAAATAAATCAGTATATTTGCCAGGGGGAGGTTTCTGGATTCATGCCAAGGCTTCCATCCAAAGCTGTAGCTCAGAACATTCCTCCAGTAGTGCCAGCATTTTTCCAAGATACTATGGAGCCTGTTTAACTATGCAAAATATTTAACCACAATAGTTTCGCAAAAGCTATCTGAATTAGATCTTTGTGGTAGTATTTCCCAGGAGGTAAACAGCCTTCAGAAATGTGAGCCCACACAGAAAACAAAACTACACATTATACTAATGAAGTAATTAGCAACCATATTTATGTTTTGTAAACCTTTTAAGTGCTAGGCACAGAAATGTGAAGGAGGGATGGCACAGGAAGAGATCTTTGACCTACCTATTGGCTGCAGAAGCCTATGCAGCAGGTTGGTTATAGTCCCCAATTCTTTTTACAGTTCTTAATTGCTATATATGTATATGATTCCAAAGTAAACTCTTGAAAGTTACAGCTCTATATATTCTTATTGGAAATAAGCTTCACTGAAAAATAGGCTGTGTGCATTCAGTTGAAGCCTTAATAGTACATGTAAAGGAAGAAAGTTTCATCTATGATCTTGACTTTCTCCAAACTCAAATTCTGAAGTAATTATTAATCATCCAGCAAGGTGACAGACATTTTCCAATGTTAATGCAACATTTTTTTATTTGTGTGTAAAGTGATAACTGCTTAATTAAAGACTGTTGGATCCTCAGATTTTGAAGTATTCACTGATCTTATGATACAACTCTCATTGTGTTGTTAGATTAAGAAACAAATTAAAATGTGTGTTAGTCCTTTTTTTTAACCTTAAATTATCTTTTTAAATGTTTGATATCAGAGAATGATTTGGAAAGTGTTCATTTTATTTCATCTGATACTTTCTTTTTAGCTTCTTGACATCTGAATAAATGCACCCTCACCAAAAGACTACATTGTTAAAAGTTCTCTTTTGTAAAATCCATTTGAGATTCCTATATTTAGTATTCTTTTTTACTGAACGCAATAAGATATGTAGATACAATCTGAATATGTCCCCTTAAAACTGAAATAGTGACATTGACTCTTGTCTGAGTTCAGTGGAATTTACTCCTAGAGAATTATATGCATGAATACTGTATATACACGGGGATTAAAACATGTCCAGTTTAATGGAATTTATTCTGAGTAAACATGCATAATGTGCTGATAATAATCTCTGTTAGATTGGATCCATTTTCTACAAGTTTGAAAATTATTCATTTCATAATGATTTCAAGGACTCAGCTGTTGTTCATATAGTATTAGTTGGTCACATAGTGGTAATGTTCTCAAACTCATGTGTTTGAGAACATTAAAAGAAAATTCAGTTGAAACTAGATAATAGATATTTGGCTTCTTTAAGATAATTAGAGGGTGCTGATATAATGGGTTTTTCTGTGAACCAATTGGAAGGGAAATAATATTGTTTATGTAAAAAAGCTGCTTTTTCTTCCATAATACTGTCTGATTTGTACAAGATTACAGAAAGTTTGCTCTGGGATGTAGAAACTGGGAAATAATTGGCTCAGTTAGGGCATAATATTAAACCATAATTTAGAGCTATGTGTATGACTGGGAAGCAATATATGTGAGCTTCAGGCTGTCATGCAGCTCTCTAGTGTAAAATAAACTTCAGTTAGTTAAAACAAACCAACTTATAAGCCATAGCTTGAAAGCTATTTTCATAACTGACAGATTTTAAACTATGATGTCTAATGCACATAAAATAATATATATCTTTTAATGGAAAGTGTCACTACTCCCTGGCAGGGTTGTACTGATTAAATAAAGGAACATATTAAACCAAGTTCATGATAACTTTGTCCTGGTCTTGACCATAATGCTAAATAAAGGTGCACCTCCTAATTTTCTTGGATAAATGTGTGTTGAATAAATATAAATAAAGCAGTGGAAATATCTTAGTTATATGAAAATAATAAATTAAAAGAAAATGCTGTTAGTCCAAATATCATTGTTAATACTTGGAATGCAGGTCATAGAAGTTTCCCAAGACTTTTATTTGTATATCCTTATTTTATTTGCTAATTGAGAAATATCCTCCAAGAATAGAAATAAAGGATCCTGACATTGTACTCTGGTAAGATGCAGATCGAAGTCATCGCAAAGCCTTTGCAATCTTGCTACATGTATAGAAATATACATATTAAGTACAGAAAGCCACTAAGTTTCTAGCTGCAGGTTTATGAAAGATGAAACTGGCATCACTAATATTATTCCTTCTTGAGATAAAAGGTAATTCCCAAATGATAGGCTAGAATAATGGTACTATAAATGTAGCAGCCTATTTTATTAAGCTTTTTTTGATGCTGCCTGATCCCTATCCTATTTTGCTTAGAGTAGAAATGAGAGACTCTTTGATGGCTACAAAGTCTTGATCAGCCTTAATTATTGTCACCAGCTCAGCAGTTCCATCATTCTTCATTTCCATCTCTTGGAGAAATTCAGAATCTGTTGTGGCTTACTAATTCATGTCAGTGGCTACATCCATGAGGTGAGAACAGAGCTTGAAAAGCTGTTTACCTTATTACTGTACTTACATTTTAGTCTATATTGTATATACATACATACTGTATGTGTGTATAGAGAGCCGCAAATATATACACATGTGAACATGCTTCTAAGGTCTGAATGAAAGAATGCTTTTTGGTAATGTTGCCTAAGCTAAAATGTTCTATTTTGGGACAAAAACTTGATAAAAAAAATGTTGCTTCATCTTAGGCTTCCAGTTGCAATCCCAAAGTAAAATTTGGAAAAAATTAGAAACTGGTAGACATCCCTTGATCTTAACTCTTTGTGGGGAGTTTAAGAACAGCTTCAGTTTTTGTATTTCCCAGTATACTTTTTCTATACTTTGTCATAAGGATATTAACTTTGGCTATCAGTTTCCTATATGGTACAGTTGTTATTGTTTGCATTTATAATTCACAATTTCTCTGGTATGTCCAGAACATTTATATCTAGATCCTCTAATTTTCTTTATTTTATAACAAAGATCTTCTTAGGTAGATTGGAGTAAGAGAACAAATGGCCCAACATGGATTGATAGAGACTTGAATGTGAGTCTTTGTAAATTGATACATTAAGTTTGACACTTAACTAGATGTATGTAGTCAAAATATGTGGTTGCATGGAATAATTTAGGAAGTTGAAAAAATTCCACTGGTTTATTGTACTATTGTAATCTTTTTAACAATGCTGCAAAATAACTCTTTATTATTCCCGCGAAACATATGTGACATTGACAGTGGAATAATATGATTCTTTTCAAACAAGAAATACCCCAGTTGAACATAAAGCTCAACATTTTCTTTGTTCTCTTGACCATGAAACAAATCCTCAGGTTTCTACATATTGCTCTTATCAATTATTAAGATAACAAATATCAAGATAGCTTTTGGGTAGCCTATTGTGATACCAATATCATATTACCCTTAAACATTGTAATATTACTGCCAAAGTTTACTTTTAACACCCAATACTTTTTCAATTTAGATTTTTCTGCCTCTTGCTGTTTGATACATTACCCCAGAGATATAAAAAGTACAAGTGGAATCATTTTTAACTATTTGCTAAAGTAAAGTGGTGTATGTGTCTCCCTGTGTATATGGGTTTATTTATAATTATATTTTGTAAGCTGGTCAATCATTGAATTTGGACCACATGAGGCTCCTAATCTGGACCACTGTTTGCTGCACAATGTCAGATATCTTAAATCAAAAATTACTATTGAAGAATTAAAAGCTTTTTCACTTAATCACACTCATATGGAAAGCAGCCTGAGGAATCCCATTTTCCAGCACAGCTGAGCCTCCTTTCCAAGTAGTTGATGGAACTGCGAGCTTTCTATCTCCAGAATCTGTTATTTTCTTCCATCTTGTTTCATCACCTCCTGAACAAGTCCAGAGAAATTATTAAAATTACTTTTTTCCCCCATTATGATTGCAATTTGAGCTTTATTTAGTTTGTTTTGACTGCTGCGTGGGCCTTTCCCCCATTTTAGATGGTATATTTTTAGCTTTTGTTGCTATGGAAACGTATGACATTGGGACCAAGCTAGTCACAGATCAAGACAACAGACGCAATAGTCTCATTCTGTTTCCTGATTGAAAGTATGCTTTAAAATATTAACCTTTTCCTAGTCCAGTGGATGAATTATAAAGCTGCTACAAATCCTTGCTATCTGAAGAGTCGATATTTATAAAAGTAGGAGGAATTATGATACCTTTATTTGACATATTCTCTGTGTTCCATGCTCTGAAATCTGTTCCTTATCATCATCTGAGCCCCAGTCCCTCTGTAACCAGAGCAACACAATCACACTGCCAGCTTGGGGCTAAAGGCTCCCCTATCCTAGCATTCTGTATTACAACCAAAGGATTATCCTAAAAGCTCACAAGCAAAATATGGGAATGATGCCCTCTTCCATTATTATTCCTTAGCTGATACTGTACTAAAAGAATATTCCCTGTTGTTCAAGGAAACAATCTGTGGATGCATTAACGTGTAGCTATTCATTGCCCAATCCTCCATGAATTGTTTTCTCTCCTTTGAAAGCCAGTTAATTCAATGCCAGTAGGCATATCTGATAACAGAAAACTATTCGTTGGGTAAATTATTACTTCCTTTTATTGAGAAAAGTCTTGAATTCCTCCAGTGGTAACATTAATTGGATCACTGTAGGATCTAATATTGTTAGAGAAACTATCACATTTTCTGCATAGTATAAAATGGTATATACATCGCCATATTTCCCATGTTTAATATTGTTAGAAAAATTATAGTCTAGTTCAATCCAAACATCTTTATGACTGGTTTTTCCAGATCATTCCCTTCTATGTAAAATCAAAATTATATATGCTATTTCCCATGTCTGAGGTTTCCTTCATTGTGCTTGTTAGCAGTTCCAACAATTGCTCCTTGGGTTCTTTATAATATTGGTTGCTTTTCTTATATTTTTCCAGATTCACAACATCATTTTTGAGGTGCAATGAACAAAACTGGACAGTTATTTTGTGTGCTGTCTCAGCCCAAGGCTTTTTGCAAGCACTTGATGATTATATTGGCAGTTTTATTTTCTGCTTTCTTCCTAACGATTTCAAGGATTAATGTGGGTTGACATTTCCATGGAACTGTTGATACCAAATTCCCTTTATTGATCTTTTCCGATCAGTTACTGCCAACTCATCCCCCACTTTTGTATGTATGAAATCTGAGGGCAAGAAGTGTTGCAACAGGATGCCGTTACTTTGCACTTGTTTACATTAAACTAGATTTTCAACTTAAACCCTATTCACTGGAAGTGAGGGATTTTTTGAAAGCTCTCTCTAACCCTTTTTTAATGTTACCAACCTGAGTAAATTGAGATCATCGAAAATCTTGGCAACTCATCAACATTTGAAATAAAACAAAGCTGCAGTCCTAATGCAGTTAGGCCCTCTTTTGTATTCTTATCTAATTGAAAGCCTTTTATTCTCATTTACTTTCCATTCTTTAACCATTCTTTAACCATTACCACTCCTAAAAGACATATTGATTGGGGGAGAAAACCCAATCTACAAAGAGAAAAAAATGGATGAAAACTGGCGGGGGGGAGATGGGTTGATTCGAGTATTAATGTAGGTAGTCCTTGACTTAGAGTCACAATAAGGGCCAGAAAATTCATTGTGGTGCAGTCATTAAGTGAGACATAATGTGACTGCACCCAATTTTATGAACTTTTTGCTATAAGTGAATCACCTGCTTGTTAAGCAACACCCCATACAGCTACAACTATCAGTCTCTTGTCAGGTTCCCCTTTGATTGTGCTTGTTGGAAGCCAACTGGGAAAGTCACAAATGACAGTCACATGACCGTCTGTAGGAAGCTGCAAGTATTGTTCTTAAGAACAAACCAGAGGCTGAGTATCTGGATAATAGTTATGTGACTGCAAGGATGCTGCAACAGTTATATGTGCAAGGACTGGTTATAAGCCACTTTTGCCATCATCATCATGGAACTTCAAGGACCACCTGTAAATATAAAACTGGGAGAAAGAAATTGGAGAATTTCCAGAGGCAGATCCAGAGAATCAGTGAATACTTTGTAGTGGTTAAGGTACTGAACCAGGAGCTGGGAGATTTAAATTCTAGTTCCCCCTTAGCCACAAAAGCTTGTTGAAAATTATTCTCAACCCAACCTACTTCATAAACTAGTGTGAGGAGAGTAGGACCAAGAGCAATGCAAATCATTTTGAGATCCTGTACAAAAAGCTTGGATATAAGTGAAACCTGGATGGCTTTTATGTCCCATCCATGTGACAATTGCCTTATTCATGTGCACACATGACATGTTCCATCCTCATAATAGTTTATTAAATATATATGCTGCCCAATTCCCAGGGACTTGTCATTATTATTTTCCCCTCAAAAATCTATATCCTTGGATTGCATTTATTTCAGGTTTTGGGGCAGTTGGAGTTTTGTATTTGCCAATGACACTTTGTTTTCCAGTATTTTACTCATAGAATGCTATTAAGGGAATGGTGCATACTGTTTATGCTAGCAGTAAAAATCAAATGGCAGGTTTTCAATCAAGAAATTTAGGGGGAAATGAGTATAAATGAGTTTGGTTTGTCTAAGATTTGATTGTGAAATTTGCCAGCAAACTATATCAAGAAAATGAAATATAAACAAAGGTAGACCTGAATTCCTGATTTTCTGAAAGTTTTATTTTTTCTGTCCAGTATCAAATGTACTGAACATAGTTCAGATCTGTGCATTCTACATTATTCACAGTAAATTGTTCTCTTCAAAATCTCCCCACATGCATGCATTTAATAAGCAACCCCATTTTGGCTGCTTAGAAAACAGCCTTTAGAGGAGCTCAGCAAATTCTTCCCTTGATCTCTCTGAATTGCTGTTTACCAACAAAATCACCTCAAGCTTGTTTTTCAAAAAAGGATTATTCTCCATTTTTGGGAAGGGAGTAAAACTCAAGCACATTTTACATTCTGTAGAATGCAGTAATTGTATGAAAAACCTTGGAATCAGTCACTGGGCACTTAATGCTCTAAAATACTCTTCTTGAATATTAGTTTCCACCAGAGTGTGACTTGCCATTTTCAGGGCATTTGTGTGTGAGATCTGCTCCTATGATTGATAGTTGTGATAAACACATCAGTTGTGTTTAATGATTTCAGTGAATACTCATTAAAGTTTTACCTTCTACAAGAATTATTTTTTTTCATTGTTGCCCATCCCTGATAATCTTGTTGAAATATTGGGATTGTTTGCCATTTTTCTGTTTTTCTTTGCTTTTATAACATGAGCCTTTTCTTTAAATTGCTGGTGTGTGCAAGAGTTTGGAAGTTTGGTTGACTTCAAGAAGCACTGAAAATATCGAGAAAGCAATTCTCAAGTCACAGAAGTGGGTGAGGAGGTGTGGCAGAGTCTCTCCAAATTAGCTCCAAATGGAACTCAAGTTTGGTCTGACACTCCACTCATTCCTGTGCCTCTGAGAATTCAAATGTCACATGTCAGCATACATATCGCCACAGGCAATTTAATCACTGTCATTTTGCTAACAAGAGTTTAAGAAGCCACTAGCCTGGAGTATTTACTGAGAATAATCAGTGCCTGACATTGAAAATTGCATTGGAGTTAAGGGTAAACGTGCCAATGTCCCTACTGCCTACTTGAGAACAACAAATACCTCTGGCATCCTTGTAAGGCATATATTAAACTGTTGAGGTTAAATAATATCTACCAGACATTGGTAAGTTTTGTCTCAGAAGACTGTCCATTTATCAACATTTAAATGGTTCACATTTTTCCAATGTAACCCAGGCAAAATACCCACAGATGAAATACATATGTGGCAACCTCCTTTCTTCCTCATACTTTAAAGACAAACCACAGTTTATATGCATTTATTAGAATAATGTGTATCTCATCTTTCAACTTCACAGAGAAACATATAAGTAACTAAAACATTACAAAAACACAGGAAAACAGAATGATAAGAGCTGATAAGAGATACAAAAAATCACATGTAACTAAAAGTTGAGAATTAGGATGCAGAGTGAAATACCAGAGCTGATCAAAATTCTGTCTGAAGTTGTCTTCACTTGCCAGAAAAAGCTAAAAAAGACAGGAAATCAGACCTTCAGAGAGAGAGAAAATGCTTCCTTGGAGCATTTTGGGGCCCTACCACAAAAATGATACATCATGTGTGCTGATTAATTTTACACCTATTCATCTTGGAACACATAAAAATAACTTTCAGTTTTATGTATTGGCAGGAAAGTGGTCCAAAGACACTAGGGCACAGTCTGGGTAGAGCCTGGGTTTAAAAGAAAATTATTTTGATTTCTGCCTAGATGCATATTGCTAACAGTGTTTTTTCATTTCCTCTTTTGAAATGGGAGTAATATACCTACTTCGTTGCATTTCCACATTGGAAACCTTTTGGCCACAGCTGTTATCTGAACATTAATTACCGTAACTAGCAAGAGAACTCCCAAACTATGTGTTTAATTTCACGTGGGGGAGACTCTATGGAAGAATATAATAAACTCCCTCATTAACAAAACTAACTCCACCACCCAGAAAGAAAGAAGGAAAAAAAAAACCTTTGCCTTGTCTAAATTAAGCTTTTAATGATTGCCTTCAAGCACATTCTGGGCAGCCATTTTCCCAACAGAACTGTGTGTCATCCTGGGCATCCCAACTCTTTGGTTAAAGGAGATACTTTAATTGGCCAAGTAGAATGGTCCAGAGGAGGCAAAAAAAGGGCTCACCTTTTAAAAAAATCTTCACAATCTATTACATGGCTAGTGACCTCCTTGCCCAACCATATCATGTTCTGTGTTGAGTCAGAATAAAGATAGGCTGTTGTTTATCTCCTGGCAATTTCATTTTCCCTACATGACTTTGATGTAAACATATGCTTATTTAATACGTCAGTTCCAAGAAGTTTATCCAGAAAAGGCTAGAAGGACAGTTATAGGCCTACTTTGGAGATTTTGTCCTATGTAGGGTGTTATGTATGCAGGTTTGAATGTCATTGGTTTAGTTTGAACTGTTCTTGTAAAATGTCAGAAATGATTGGTTTAAAAAGTGCGGGAAAATCCTGCACTCTGATTGGCTGGCAACTGCAGCTGCTGGCTATAAGTAGCAGCCGCAGCCCAGCCAAATCGGGTCTGTTATGAGCTGTAGTCACTAATAAACTCTTCACTGAAGCACTCCGCGTCTGACTCTTCATGCAAACTTAACATAGGGTAGCTGGAGTAGTCTTAATATCCCCTAAATCCCACCTGTCTTACTTGCTCAGTTTTCTTAAAAGAAGGAATGTTATCTCTAATGCACAGCTTGACATTTTTTTCATGCCAGTGGTTTTCTCAGAAGAAAACTGTAATAGGAATTGCAACTTGATCATTAATGTCCTCTTTTGCAGAACCATAAAAGTAGAGGTATATGACTGGGATCGAGATGGCAGGTAAGTAGCATTTAGTTCCTTGCATTTAGTCATTAAAAAAACTACACTGATAAAAATTAAATGAAAAGAAAATGCAATGAGAGCATGTAGCATACTTGAATTTATGGAGCTTGAGGCAAAAAGTCCTTTTGTTCCTCATAAAAGAGAAAAGACTTGCCATCCCAGTCTTCCATATGTATTGAGACTATAATCACCAGAATTCCAGCTGTGATGTTGAGAATGATGAGAATTGTAAATCCAAACACATCTCTACAGCCCCTAGATTTGGAAAGGCTGACTTTGCCTTATGAATGACTTTATTTAATAAATAGTCTGTTGCCTAAGTAAATGACAGAAGAATGAAAAGTAGACTAGAACTTTGGGGCATAACATTGAGTTAGAGGAATGGGAAAAAATATGGAACATAAATCATAAGACAACAAAATCGGCTGCCTATAAAGAAAATCAATATAAAATGTTTTACTGCTGGCACATAGCGCCCTCAAGATTGGCTAAGATTTACCCTAACCTAGATCCAAAATGCTGGAAATGCGGACAAAAACAAGGCACCTTCTATCACACATGGTGGTTATGCCCTGAAGCGAAAAAATATTGGAAGAAAATACAAAAATGGATACAGGATTTAATTGGAAATCAGATAGAATTTACCCCTGAACTATTCCTCCTAGGGGTAATTAAAGGTAAATATAATAAAAGGATAACATATTTGATGCTACATCTAACAACAACAGTCAGAATAACCTTTGCGCAATTATTATTATTATTTTATTTTATTAGACTTGTATGCCGCCCTCTCTCCCTAAGGACTCAGGGCGGTGAACAATAAAAAACCCAATACAAATTACAATAAAAAGTCATTAAACAAATACAAGCCTAATCAGTGATTATAAAATTTAAAAATTAAAACAAAGAGTAAAAATCAACCCACCCCTCGAAGTCAGTCCAGACTGGCCTGTTGAAACAACCAGGTCTTCAGGTCCCAGCGGAAGGAGTGGAGATCAGGGACCAAACGGAGGTCCACAGGGAGTTGGTTCCATAGGGCGGGTGGTCCCACAGAGAAGGCCCTACCCCTGGGCACCGCCAGTCGACAAAGCCTAACGGTACCCCAAGGAGGCCCCACCTATGGGACCATACTGGGCGATCGGAATGTGATGCTGGCAGGAGGCGTTCTCGCAAGTACCCTGGACCCAAGCCATTTAGGACTTTATAAGTTGTTACTAACACCTTGAAACTAACCCGGAAGGCAACCGGCAACCAATGCAGGTCGCGCAGGAGGGGTGTAACATGGGAATATCGGGACACCCCCATCACAGCCCACGCAGCCGCATTCTGCACCAGCTGCAACCTTCCAGCAATGCTGGAAGAAAGAACACATACCATCTGAAGGCCTAGTAATCAAAAAAATTCTCGAGTGTGCGGAAATGGACAGGATGACTATAGAATTAAAAGGAAGAGAAGATTCTGAATTCTATGCAATATGGGGAAAATGGTATGACTGGATTAAGGAAAGAAATAAGAAAAGGAAATGTATTATATAGTAAAAAGTATAGAAATAGAACATATAGACAATATTGATATGTAATGTAGTTGTATAAAAATGTGTCACAGTACTGTTTATTATTGATTGAGACATGTAAAAAAGAAAAACAATAAAAAATAATTAATTAAAAAAGAAAAGAAAAGTAGGCTAGAACTCCATATATTGGTAGCTAGACCAAAAATATACAAATTAAGGAAGTGAGGAATAGGCAGAATTACCACTGATTGGCTATGACATTTTATTATTTCTCATCAAGGTATAAAGAAATAGGAATCTTTGTTGTATATCTCCTCTCACAATCTTATTTCCTATTAACAGTCATGATTTCATTGGAGAGTTTACAACCAGCTATAGAGAATTGGCACGAGGACAAAGCCAGTTTAATGTCTATGAGGTGAGTAGCTTCTTCAGGTGTCCATTAATATTAGCATCCAAAGTTAATTCATATTGATGGATGACTGAAAAAAGTGGTTGAAATGTTTTAACAAATTCTTGCCTTGAGCAAGCAGCCCATGTGGTCCTTTCTATTAAGACCCCTGCATTCTGTGGTACTTTGATTAAAACCATGTTTTTAGCCATGTGCCATCACTCTGCTGAACACTTAATTCCCACAGCACTGTCTCATTTCTCATCTTTTCTCATCTTCTCATCTTTCCTACTATCTTCTCCTACTGATTTCTTACAATTTATCAATTGTTATTTGTAACTTACGATTAATGATTGTAACTATGATTTATGATCTATGACCTATTACTTTTGTTTATATGAACACTGTGAGTTTATGCACCAGAGACAAATTCCTTGTGTGTCCAATCACTCTTGGCCAATAAAAAATTATTCTATTCTATTCCATTCCATTCCCAATAATTACATGCCCTCCTTGAACCACATTTTTGTACTTATGATAACTTTCCAATCAAAATAACTAAATTGAGCTGGATGGTTTCTTGTCATTTAAGGTGTGAAATTGTAGAAGATCATAGCATAAGCCTTAAAATAGGCTTAACTTTTTTTTAGAAAGGCAAGGCAAAAATCCCCCTTCCTCGAATTCAAGACTTCATTTATCAACTTTGCCCATCTTCATGGGCTTTATGACATTCTACTTAGGGCTTTTTCAAAGAATAGATCTGGGAGTGGGTGGAGTTCCACTAGAGCATCAGTTCCTCAGTTTAGTGTTTTCAACATACATTGAACTAGTCCCATACTCCATATTCTTAAAGGAACTTCAGCACAACACATTTGTTGGGCAGCTGGTTGGGAAAAGTTGTGTTAGGAAATTCTAACTTAAGTTTAATTAAAATGAGTGGGAGTTACATAAGACCGTGGGTGGGATTCTACCAGTTCGCACCTATTCTCTAGAACCGCTTGTTAACATTCTAAGCTGTTCGGAGAACCGGTTGTTAGAAGAAATTGCTGGCCTAATCCTGTAAGGAAGGCAGGAAGGAAACATTCTGGTGTTGCTTACAGAAACTGCCTCTCCGTTGACCCTTATTACATTCTTGGCAGGACTAGACTTCCTGTCTCAGGAACGTCTCTGGAGTTTTTTTCCCCTCCTTTGCTGGTACTTTGCTTGTGTGGAGTGACCATTCAAAGTTACAGTGGCACTGAAAAAAGTGACTTATGACTATTTTTCACACTTACGACTGTTGCAGCATCCCCACAATCATGAGAGGCCAGGCGAGGAGATGCGTGCCTCGATGTGAGTGATATTGAGTTGGCCACGCCCAACCAATAACATGACCACCAAGCCACATCCACTGTCACATGACCACCAAGCCACACCCACCAACTAAGCCACACCCACAGAACCGGTTGTTAAAAAAATTGAATCCCACCCCTGCATAAGACCACTATTAATTCAATAAGGTTTCTGTAGGTGTGATCTGAAATAATAATAATAAAATAATTAAAAAAATAATTGAGCAGCAAATGTTACCCTTTAGCTATCCAAGTTATAGGAATTGTACCCAAAGCCTGGTAAAATATTTTATTACTGTAAGGGGAGGAAAGATCAAAGATCATCTTTCTCCCAAGGAGATAAAATACAAAGCAAATAAGAATAATTTCTAACACTTTCATGACATTGACCCAGAGGCAGTGGCTTCAAAGTTCATAATAGTATTGCTGCCCCAGTCAGGAAATATTCTCCCACTGAGGTTTCATTTCATCCTTTCTTAGTTCGAACCCTTCAAAACTTTTGTATTTCAATACCCATTAATCTTTATTGGAGTAGAATACATATGTGGCTGGAGAAAATGATAAAACAATCTATAGATTTAAAACCAGAGACATTTTTGTTGGGAATTTTGCCTGAGGGTTAATAACAAAGAGTTAACCTACTTGATTATTAATGTATTAACAGCAGCTAGGATTGTATTTGCACAAAATTGGAAAAATGGGAAAATTCCAATGGATGAGGAAATAGTTAAGAAAACAATGGAATGTGCAGAAATGAGTAGATTGACAATGGCAATTAGAGAACAAGAGGAAAAAGATTATTATAAAATTTGGAATTTATTTTATGAATGGCTACATAGAAGAGTAACAAATAGAAATATGTAAGTACAGTATAATATCTATTACTGATAATTGAATGAGTTAAACAGAGTAAGAAAATGAATGTGAAATGTATTATTGAAAGTCAGTAAACATAATGTTAAGGCTAATATAATAAGTGATATATGTGATATAAAATACTGATTAGAATGATTATAAACATATATAAGTAAAATATGTATGATAATGTTATTATGTGCACAAAGAAATGTGTACCAACTGACACATTGATGAACAGAAAGAAGGTTTGTTTTTGTTGTTATAAAAATAAAAATTTTATTTAAAAAAATACCCATTAATCCTGCCAGTGTGATTCTTGACTGGGAATAATGCAGCCTGGAAATAATGGCAATTGCAAGGAAAGAATCAGACTGTGGAAGTAACATTATATTTCCTTTTTTTGTGTTCTATTCAATCGTGCCAGTTCTCTGAAACCGGCTAGACAAGTTCCTGCCATTTTCTGGCAAGGTTTTTCTGAAGTGATTTGCCTCTGCCTCCTTTCTAGGGCTGAGAGAAACTGGTCCAAGATCACACAGCTAGCTTTGTGCTTAAGGTGGGACTAGAATTCATACTCTCCCTGTTTCTAGCCTTAAGATACCTTAACTACTACACCAAACTGGCTTTTAGTAATATTGTAGAACAGTTTTTATAGTTACCATTGATCCCTCTGGATTCCTAGAACAGTAGCAGGAATTCTTATCTCTTGCTGAATAATCCCAACACAGGTAGAAATACTGTCTTGCCTCTCACAATCAGTCTATTTTAAGACTTGTTTTAGACCACAAACATCATTTCCTTTTCAATGCATCATGTATCAATGTAATTTTCTCCTCTGCTAGGAAAAAAAATTATAAATATAAATCTTTCAAAAGCCATCTATTACTCCTGAAATATTGAGGCTCTAAGCCAATGGAGTAATCATATATATATTTCATATTGCTATATGCTTCAGTATTTTCTAAAGGCTATTGACCAAATTCTGGTCCCTCTAAAACAGGTAATGTTCAGCAAGGAACGAAATGTTCATCTGGTACATTAATCAGATTTTATAAATTTGGTGCTTCCAGAATTGTTGTCCTAAAACAAAAGAAATTTTCTACCCTATAAATTGTACTTGGCTCCTAAAAATATATGCATGTGTCGCATTCCTTGTATTTATAGAAATAATATTTTTTCCATTTTTCAGTTGGGAGAAACAAACCCTTCGAATTCTCCCTAATCTTCTATTTAGACCAGTTTTAGACCATTGCTTCCATATACTACATTAGGAGCTTTCACAGTCCTACAAGTAGGAGCAAAAAAATATTTATGATCAGCTGTTCAAATAGAGAGTATTCTCTGATGTATATACCTGTCATTTTAGATTACAATCTGTTAGACTAAAAATGAACAATAACTTTTGAACATGACTTTACATTAAAGCCCTTCTGCTACTAAAAGACCAAGAGGTGTATCTGTTCTAGAGCTAAGCAGGTCATGGTGTAGATCTAATTTAGTATGCCCAGTTGTAGTACAAAACCATTGATAGGGCATTGGCAACCACAGTACTGTGCTAATTTCAGATCTCAATAAAAACATAAATAAGGGATTGCCAGTATGAGAGTGGAGAGAAGTAATTTCAACAGGATTATGTGCAGTATCATAATTCGAGTGAATCAGTAGCTTGATTATTATCCACTCCAACTATATGATTACCAGGCTTTCTGCCCTATTCCTCCTTTAGGGAAAGCCATTTGAAAGACGTTAACTCAATGCCTTGAAATATATATATATATATAGCATTTGCTAATTTTTTGTCCCAATTTGTCAGGAGCTCAAGAAATTATCATGGATTCTTTCCACTTTTTATGACTTTTATAGATTTTTTGTCAGATACTGTAAAGTCTCGGTGATGTTTCCCCAATTACAATTCTTATTCTGACCTAAAAATTTTCAGACTTTTCAGCCTGAACATCCCATTGTTTAGAATGGGACTACCTGAATTTTATGCAACAGTTCAGTTGCACTCTCAATACTGAGTTATATAAAAGCATTATAACATTGGCTGTTCTATTTTTAACCTATTTCCTGATCTTCCCAAGCACAGCGTTTGCCTTTTTCATTTCTGCGACTGCATGCTGAGATGATGTGGACTTTTTTTTTAAACCTATCCACCACAACCAAAATATCTCTTTCCTGTTGAATCATTAGAGCTTAGGCTACCTGTAAATGTGGCGAAGAACTCTTGTTTTCCTAATCCAGTTTGAAGAGGTTGCTTTGACATTTATCAAATTGTATTTTCACCACCTTGAATAATTTAGTGTCCTGTACAAACTTGGCATCCTTAGGGCTTGTTTCCTGACCTCAAATCATTAATAAAATGCAAAACATGAGGGGAGGGTATGTGGGAGAGAAGTGGGGAGGTAACCATTTGTTCCATTGTGAAAACACTCTTCAATTCCATGTCACGTACAAATGTTATTTTTCTTATGAGATAGCAATAGCACTTAGACTTATATACCACTTCACAGTGCTTTACAGCCCTCTCTAATCGGTTTACAGAGTCAGCATATTGCCCCCAATAATCTGGATCCTCAGACATAATGTATAGGTCATCATAGGAGTCCATGGAAAAAGCTTTTCATAGTTTCCAAGTTGAGGAATATATATTTCCCTTATCTGTACAGCATTTGGTAAAAGCTCTGATGATGTTATATAATTGGCATAATTTGTGTGATAGCATCATGATATGCACAGATGCTCATGCATATCTACATACCTCTTGAGACTACTAACATGTAATGTTAATATTGAGGTTTAAATAGCACTGAAAAAGTGCTGCAAGAGGCTGGAACTAGATTTGACTGAGTTCACATAATGCCAGCCCCTCTTAAGCAGACCAGACCATGAAATCCATTCTGTAAAATGACAAAAACTGCTTTTATTGAAGGTGATTGCTATAACAGAATCTCAGAAACCTAAGTGCACTGTGCTTCATCCTCCTTCTTACAATTCAGGGAATTCAAGAGGAATAGTATCTGTCTGAGCCACTTCTGAATGCTATCTGGATGTTCTAGACTTAAAAATGCTTCAGCCCCTTTTACCTAGGTAACAGTTGTTTCAGTATCTCTGCCAGGTTCATCTTCCATGTTCTCTACATATGGTGAGGTAAACCATTGTTAGTTGAATCCTGCCTTAGTACCTTTTAAACAACGATGAACAATTTAATATTAAATGTAAATTCAACCCGTTATTCTTTTAAATAAAACATGGTTTAAAAATCACATCTTGGCATGGTGCTCTCAATCAATAAAATTTGTGGTCTGTCACTAGTTCTAATTGTAATATGCACTGATTGTGCCTTTCTTCTTAAGTTGAAGATCTGTCTCACCAACAGATGACAAAGCCCACCTGAAGCTAAAAAACAGAGTTGCAGCAGTGTGCATGCCCAGTTGCCCCACATATGTGGCCAGTTACTTCAGACCCTGGGGTTCCTGTTATTACCAATCATTTTTTGCATGTTAATATCTTATGCTCGGTAGTTCTGCTATAATAGTATCTAATGTGACAGTTCTAGGGCAATTTCTCATATGACTGGCCTGACTAGGCATAGGGAGATCCCAGCTGCTCCGCTCAAAGAACCTAGTTTCTCTCCTCAGTAAGGGAAAAATGGGAAGGAGATGAGAAGAAAATAGAGTTGAGAAATTCTCATAGTTTATATAATTTACAAACTCTGCTCTTCTAGAGAACAGAATGTCATGAAATAGGAAAAGCAATCTACATTTCTGTTTTTCATAATAATGAAAAGAAACATTCTCTTTGGCAATGGGCCGTAAAAAAACAAATCTGGTATTTGTTTTATTCCCTTTCAAAGGAATGAAGGAACCGGTATGTAAGATTATTCTTAAACCATTAATAGGAGAACTTGTGAGTCTCCAAGTATTGCTTAACTGTAAATCCTTCTATCCCTCACCACTGGCTATGCTGGCTGAGATTACTGGTTGTTAAAATTTAGCAAGAGCTTCTAGAAGTTTACATGTTTACTTATTCTGCAGTGATCCAACTTTCCCTCATGTGTAGCCTTTTGTTGTTGTAATCAAACCCATATGAGACACATCCAATTTTAAATTCTTATTTTTAGAAAGATTGCTTTGTTTGTAATGAACTCTCAATCTTTGTAGTCCCTTCTCCCTTGTTCAACTATACACTGTGCTTGGAAAAAATCCCTTTTGTCTTTAGAAGAGAGAGGAACTCAGTCTAATTTTGAATGTGGCCAAGGATCATATCTCACTTGTGGATGTGGATTAACTATCTGACATGATGCTAGTCACCTGAGAATGCTATATTTTAGCCTGCCCATTCACAATACTCCCATTCTTTTTCCCTATCTCCATTTAAAATTACCCCGCCACTGTTGTATATGGATTAGTGAATTCTAAAGAGAGACTATGCATTATGAAGGGTACTTCCATTGATTAGCCCTGGTTCTCCCACCAATCTGCTATACCTTTTTTGATGTCCAATAGGTCTGTATAAAACTTTGGAAATGAGCGCTTCAAAAAAATAGACAGATATGTATGAAGTATTCTTCGCCAAAGTTTTGGAAAAGTCACAATACTTTAAAGTTTCATGTAAAAGCTTCAGGTCTTTTCCCAGTTTGTCTGTCTGCATGCATTTGTATGCAAACTGTGACCTTCTGGGATTTTCAGTGAAGTGGAGTCACTGCACATGGATGTATCTATGCTGCAGTAAGCCTTCAAAGTAGTCACATAAACTTTTTAAAGCTTGCATCCCTTTTAATGCTTTGAAGAAGGATATTTTGCTGGCACCAAAGTGGCTTGCAAAACCACCCCTTTCAAATGATTTGCACAGGCCAAATATGCAGTGAATTGTCTAACACATACAGATTTCAAGTAGAGTTATGTCATAAATTGGTAAAAATAAGCTGACAACTTTATTTTCAAATTTCTTTCTAAAGATCCCTCAGAACTGGATTTATCTTACATTTATGTTTCCAACTTTATGTCTATTCTCATTTATTGAAGTACTGCACAGTAAGTAGAAAAAGTATCTCAGAATGGTTAATTCAGAATTTGATCATTGGAATTAGAGCTTCATTCTGAAATATTTTCTTTTAAATTTAGAGCCATCATACTTCAATAATCTTCTATTTGAAAGAAGTCAGATTTGTACACTTCCTATGGTCATTTACAGTACTAGATTACACTGTATACTTACTTTGCATTTTCAGTTTATTTTCTTTAAAATAATGTTCTGTTCCATAACTGCATTTGCATGGATTATATCCCAGGAGACATTTCTGATTTGAAACAGAAGGAAATACCCAGTTTGTTTGAATGTTGGATCTTTCATCGAAGCATCTAGTAATTCCAATAGCTTGATGATCTGTTGAAGTAGAAGAACTCCATGGCCTCCAGAATAGTGCTATAACTGCTGAGATGGTAGCAGTCTGGTTTGTATGAACCTTTTGCTCCAGAATAGCCCAAATCTTTTAGCAAGGAAATCTGAGTTTCCTAATATGAATAAATTAAACACTTCTCTCTTTTTTTCTTTACTTTTTACTGCATTGAAGAATTTATTCTGGCTTTGAGAAGAGGATAAGCACCATACTTTAATCTCATTCCCAACCACTTGAAAGCCTTGAAAGCTGCATTACTAGCTGCTAAAATTTAATAGGTGTGGGCTAAAAATTAGCAAGACACCTGCTCTGTAAAAATGCCTTTGGTTAAGACAAAAAGAAATAAACATAGAAGGAGGAGGAGGAGGAGGAGGAGGAGGAGGAGGAGGAGGAGGAGGAAGAAGAAGAAGAAGAAGAAGAAGAAGAAGAAGAAGAATTATTTTAATTCTGCACTAATATTTTTGTAAGGCAGTGTGGCACACATGTAACTTGATCTCTGGCAGCCTATGATGGAGGAAAGGGTGTCAAAATACTGCAGCGTATGATATCAGTCATGATGCAGAGTGCATTGTCAGATATGGATGTTTGATAAGACTAAAATCTTATCAATTCGGTCATGAAATAAAAATATTGAGAAAATATAGTCAGTGTGAGTGTAATAAAGGACTGGATAGTCGTAGGTGCCAAGTTCATTGTAATACAGTGAAATAACAAATATACCTACAATATTACAACTGATTTATTTCATGTTTCATATTTGGTGTGCTTGGAATTAACGCCTGCTACCATTCTTTATTATTTATTTTATTTTATTTGTACAAAGAAGCTTTTATTTAAAATGAGAAACAAGTTGGTATTACAGTAAAATACCTCCACTTTAATACAACACACACACCCCAATCCTTTAAAAGATATCTGCTTCACAGGGCAAGAACAGTGTAAGTTGGTTTTGGTGCTGTATTAAAAGAAAATCTTATTTTTGCGTGTATCATGGAAAAGAAGTGTATACTAATTAAGATCAGCCTGGATTAAGGTAGACCATTTGCCTTCTTTAGAAAGAACTGTTGAGTGTAACAGATGTGTTGATCTGTTTAGGAGCTCAGGGGCACAGCTTCACCATCTCCTTGCCTGTAGAAGTTTTAATTTATGTTTCAGTTTTCATTCTCATTGGTACATGATGAATAATAATGAGCATCTTGTGGGATAGTTGCAAGGATAAGAACAAGAAAAGCGGAATTCTTCATAGCCCTTCTCAAAAATGTTTGTTTGTGGTTTTAGCTTAAGTCCCTGCTCTCTGCATTGCTGAAATAAAACCCTAACACATATAACTAAAGAAGAAGCCAGATTATTTGCAAATGAAGCATATCCACATTTTGTTCTCTGAGCCTCCTTTCCCCACTTGCCTCTTCAGCCTTAGACTTCCTTTTTGTTTAAATAGAACGTTAAAATTCCTTGGGGCAGCATCACATCTTTCATTTTGTTTTGCAATATCCCTCTACAAAGTGTCATGTATAGAGATGGGATTCATACAAGTAAATACCAGGAGTGCATCTACTGCTTCTAGTGTACATTACAGGCTCAGCCAGACCAGATGTCTCACAGAGATGTTTATATTACCATCATTTTTCTTCTTTCTCTCAGGTGGTAAATCCCAAAAAGAAAATGAAGAAAAAGAAATACTCTAATTCAGGAACAGTGAGTAACATTATTATAAATGTACTTGATATATTAAAATATTTCCCCAACATGCCATCTGAGAAATTTTGAAGTTGGGATTTCTTTTTGATTTGAGCCTCAATAATAGGAAATAGGCAGAAAATTGCATGTTTGATGTAAAGTGAATAGCAAATAATGCACGAATATCAGTGTTTGCCCCAGCAGTTATATTATATAAATACCAGCCGGAGGAATGGCCAGATTCACAAGAATGGCCAGTAAAAACAGGTGATTTTCACTCCTCTATCCAGGATTCCACAATTAAAATAGTAGAAAATAGTGCAATCTGATTTGAATTGAAGGCAGAGAGAGCTGATAAATATTTCAACAGTCAAAATGTAGAAAGTGTTTTGAATTAATGTTAATTTCTACATGCAAAGAAAAATGTAGACGTTTGGGCTGATTGATACATTTGCCAGATAAATTCAGATTATTTTCCTGGTAATTATTAAATCTGGCTGATGCCTTTGGCATGATATATTATGTTTCCTTGTCCATAGGAGAAAATAATTAAATTGTTAGACATATAAGGAAGGGCCAAGTAGTAGATCCCATACAGAAAGGCTAAGCTTTAGTTCCCAGTATGAACCTGTGGACCAGGGAGATTCTTGTTTGAAATACTGGTAACCCACTGTTAATTACAGTGACCATATGGCCCTTATTATAAAGGGCACCCTTTATTTTAAAGAGTTGTCTTTTTAAATTCATTTATTTTCCAAAAAGTCACTTTTGACCTTTATTTGGGTCATTTAAGTTTTACTGTAGAAATAATACCATTTAATACACAGTTTTTCACATTTGTGTGAAAAATATGAAATGTGAATTGTCTTTTTAAAACAAATTTACATATACTGTTTGGCTTTAGATGTTTTTATTAGAAAATGTATTTTTTTAAAGCAGAAAAATTCTTGAAATTTCCTTTGTAAAACAAAGTTATAAACAATTGTTTTTTTCCTTGTGTATATCTTTTAGATTTGTCCCTTTTTCAGGTTTGTCCTTTAGATTCCCCGCGCCCCCCCAAATATGGTGAGAGATTCTCCACCGGAGTGAGACTTTACTAGGCTACTGTTGTAACTGTTCTTGTGAATCTGAGTTCAAATCTTCAGTAAAGAAATAAATGTTTTTCCCGGATGTTTGCAAGCCGAATTCGATAATCTTAAAGAACAGAGTTGTGGTAACCTATTGGACTGGGAGTAGACTAAAGATGGGATGGCCTTGGACATGATAATCATAATTAGCATTAGATGCTCCTGTCCCAGTAACAATTATTTCATTGGTCCTTATATGACATACATCCTGTTTCTTCCTTTTCAAGGTAACATTGCTGTCATTTGCCACTGAATCAGAACATACTTTTCTCGATTACATCAAAGGAGGGTAAGTTGTCTCTCCTGCTAAAACACTGAAATTTAACCCAGACATCATGGGAAAGACTGTTGGTAGGTATATATATTCCTACCAACCTATAGCCTAATAGCCTAATAAGGATGGAATTGTACTTCAGCCAAAACAAAATAAATAGAATAAATTATGCAATTGATTGCTGTTAGTTTGCTCTTCCCGTTTCAAGATTTTGAACAAAGCATCACTTTGTATGATTAACCCCAACATCAGAATTAGGTTTTAAAATGTCCAGATAACACTGGATTACTTTTAAAAGCTATAAAGCAAGGTTCATTATTAGTTTATGAATTCTGATTTGTTTGAGAATCCATAATTTTAATTCTAGGTTCAAATGTTCCTCAGTGGCAAGCTACAGCCAGCTACAGATTTAGTAAGTCTGGCACCTCATTTATAGACTCTAAAATGTCCAAAAATTTATCCTGCCAAAACAGTGTGTTAAAATGATAATGTTGATTATTTTAGGTATGAAAATGTCTAAAGAAGCAGTGGGAATGTTTCCCAAGTCTCCATGAAGCGAATCATGTCCTGTTAAAATACTCCAAAATCCTCAGATGATAGATCCAAATCATGCTGCCAAAAGGTGGCATCGAAATGGCCAAAGATTTTCAGCTGCAAAAACAGAAATAGAGATGGGAATGTAAGGATAAAGTTGTAGTTTTCTGAAATGCTCCCATTTCCAACCCAATCCACACACACAAAAGAAAACAGGCCAAGATTTTTTTATCCCCGGTCCCTCTGATCACATTATTGGCATCACTGCAACTATGGTTCCAAGATCAAAAGATGGCTCCCATAAAGAGCTGTCTTTGCTTCCTTTATTTCTCCAAAGAGAAGAAGCAAATAGAAGGGAACCAGCTGTTGAACCAACAAGATTCTTATTCCATTAATGGTTTATTATCCTGGCTTGCATGGGCTTGCAATAGATGATTCTTGCATTTCATTCAGTGGTGGGATTAAATTTTTTAATATTGGTTCTGTGGGCGTGGCTTGGTGGGTGTGGCAGGGGGAAGGACTACAAAATGTCAGAGGTGGTATTTGCTGGTTCTCCGAACTACTCAAAATTTCTGCTACCGGTTCTCCAGAACTGGTCAGAACCTGCTGAATACCATCTCTGATTTCATGTAAAGCTATGTTGTAGGATTAGAGATGGATGATAAGGATTTAACCAACACCATGAAGCACTGGGCTGGTGGCATAATGTTAAGGACTAAACACACAAGTGTTTGAGTTTAGCTAGTGGTAGTAATTGGACTTCTTCTACTTTGAGAATGCCCAAATAGTATACAGGCAGCCCTTGACTTACTTTGGGTTGCTTAGTGAATTTTGAAGTTACAACAGATTCACCCCCCACCCCACCCCAAAAAAGTACTCACAAATTGATTCCAAAGTTCTGGGGGCTGTGCCCCCCTATGGTCATATGATGACATTTGGGTTGTTCAGCAACCAGCCTGCGTTTATGGCCATTTGCAGCATCCCACAATCCTGTGACCACAATTTACAATGTTTTTGCCAAAAAAATAGCATTTTTTTCTGGTTTTTAGCAAGCGCTCCCTAGTGAACAATGAGTTTACTTAACAACCATGGTGTTCAGTTAATGACCACAGATTTACTTAACGATGATAGTAATTCACTTACAGACTGCCACAAAAAAAGTCATAAAATTGGGTTAGGTTCCATTATGGTTATAAGTCAAGGACTACTGATGGAATGTTACACTTTCTGGGAAATATTTTCTTTTTTGTTTCAATATGAAGCTTAGCTTATATCAGAGTGACCAGAACCGATCAAGAAAGATGCTGTGGTTCTCTGACATGAGCTAGTTATTTGCTATTTTCTTGCCAAATAAACAACTCCAAAATGCCACAGAAGAGCAGCCATTGAGCTATTTAGGATTTAAAACTTCACATATGCCTGCCATTCATACAATTAAACACCTGAACAAGCTCATGTTATCGGATACATCTCTATAATGTCGTATTTGTTATCACATTTTGTCCACACTATTTTCAAAAAGCTTAGCGCATGGGATTTTATGATAATAAAATGGAAAGAGAAACAGATAAGATTCCCCTGATTATGTCAGTGGAACAAATGGCTCTGCCTCCTGATTTGAAACTGCGCTTATTTGCACCATCAGACATTGAATTACTGATAAATTATTCAAATGAACACTGGAAAGAAAATTGTTGGGTACAGAAGATCTGAAATTCATGCCTAACTGTGGTGAGCAAATTATCTATGTTTTAGAAAGTGGAACTGTTACACAAGGACATTAAAAAGCTGCTGAAAATACACAGGGTTGGATCTAATTTTTGTCATGCATAGAGAATGCCTACTAAAAGGGGTTCTTAGTCAGAAGTTACTGGGCTTCAAGATATAAAATTAATGTCAAAATATGCACACACAAAAGAGAATCTCTTTATGTGTGGGACAGTGTAAGAGGGTGTCATACAGAGGTCTTGGTCCAGTGCCTGATTTATTAGACTTAAGAATAACAACTTACCTTACAACAAGCATTTGGGCAAGAATCTTAAAGCCTAAGCTAATAAAAGATTGAAGACAGGTAAAAAAATGGAATAAGGTAAATTAGGAGAGGCTTAATTATTACCATTTTCTGTGTTCGTCTTACATAATATAGCTTTATTACGTCCTATTTCTCTTGCAAGCTGCAACAGAAAAAAAATGAAGAAAAGCCTCTAAAAGTCCAAAGTAATTGTGAAGAAAGAAGCGCAAACACCTTGGAGAGATTTTGTTTTGCTGCTATACTTTTGTCTCAGGCAGAATCCCTTTTGCCTGCCAAATACTGAGTCATCACAGCCAGTTCTCGCAAGGAAAATCTCTTTATATTCAATCCACGTCGTTTTTTCATATATTTAATCAAATGTCTCTTTTGTTCAATTTTCCCAGGCATCAGTTTTCCCATCCATTTACAACACCGCAACTTTCCCTAACAAATGCATTTCATAGATGGCCTTCCCCAGGGTGTACATTTTGGCGTTGAGAACTGGTTTTGCAAAATTTGGAGATGTGCTCTGTCTGAAGGATCGCTGAACTTATTTAGTCACACTTAGAGGTATAGGTCGTCCTTCAGTTACAACCACAATTGTGCCCAAAATGTATGTTGCTAAGTGAAAGATTGGTTAAGCCCCATTTTATAGCTTTTCTTGTCATGGTTGTTAAATGAATAATTGCATTTATTAAGTTAGTAATATGGTTAAGTGAATCTGGATTCCCTGTTGACTTTGCTTGTCAGAAGGTTGCAAAAGTAATTGTGACCCCAGGACACCGCAAACATCACAAATATGAACCAGTTGCCAAGCATCTGAATTTTGATCATGTGGCCATGGGGATGCTACAACGGTCATGTGAAAAACAGTCACAAGTCACTTTTTTCAATGTCGCTGTAACTTTGAAAGGTCACTAAATGAACTATTGTAAGTCAAGGACTACCTGTACAAATAGATAGTACATTTTTTAAAAATGTTAACCATATTTAATTTTATCGTAATGCATCTGGATTAGGCAATGTGAAGGATAATGTTGCATGGTGGGGACCTCATGTTAAAAATGCTCCCTTCCCTAAGTAACAGCAGTCATCATTTCCTGATCACTAGGAAGCGAAGTCTTGATCAGGCTGTTCTGCAATCTTCTACTTTTCAAGTGGTGTGTGCATAGGTTTTATGCATTTTTGCAACCCTTACAGGTTCCCAAGTCTGAAGGGTATTTCCACCCTTTGCTACTGCTTTGTTGTTATTTTCTATAAATTGCTGAGAGCTGGCTTTTGTTTAGATGTTGGGCAGTGGCTCTTTGTTTGCAGCCAAGAGTATTTTAGCTGATGGATCTACCAGCCATTCTTGGCCCATAAAAAACTCCACATTCTCCATATGCAAATATCCAACCACTGAAGAATCCATCAGAGCTCAGTTTGTGGTCTTTGAGAGGTACTAGAGTCTAGAAATCAATCCAAGCACATTCAGAGCATTTAACAACCAACGTGGATTGTTAACCCATTAATTTTTCAGAAGGGATCCTAAAAGATATATATTCATTGAAAGGTAAAGAGATTTCTTAGATTTATTCAACATTAAAGAAAACCTTGAATGATTTTTGGTAACTAGCATACATTCTCTGAAATATATTGGTAAGTATGTTTTATTCTTCTTTTTCTTGAAACTCATTATCCTGTTACCTTTTTCATGTTAGTAATTCAACATGTTTCCTCTCATTCAGTCCTCTCATTGACCAATTTTTCCTTAAGGTCCTCTCATCTCAGGAGAAAGCTACTTAGTTTAACATCTTATTAATTATTCCTTCTTTTCCTTGACCATCTGTTTTCTTTCTCAGTAGCCAAGTTTGTCTGATGATTTCTTGCTATTCTGGTTCAAGCATTATCCTGAATAGTTTTTAATAATTTAATAATAATGGAGAAAATCACAAAATACATGTCCTGAAAATACAAGTAGAATGACTGTGACAAAAGAAAGCATTTATTTAGTGCATGACATACAGTGTCAGGGAAATATACACATGCTAGACATAATGCAGTCCTGACAGCCTTTGTTATTGCTAGCTCATTCTGTTCAGCGCTTGTGTGCCTATCCTTGGTGTACTGCAGGATTATATCAGTTTACTTTATACTCGTTAACTAGCTGTGTTCAGGTTGCTGGCTCTTCTGGGCTTCTTCACCGGTCTCACTTCACCTCATGTTGTGATGTCTCGCAGCCGGCCAGGTCCACTGCCGGCTTCCATTCTCCACACACACAAACCACAGCTAGGGTTTCTTTTTCCCACCAAAGTGGTTTCTATTTGTAGGGTAGTATGTAGTATTGCATGCTTTTGAACTGCTGGGTGGGCAGAAGCTAGGGATCGAGGGACAGGCGTTCACTCCATCTCACAGAGCCGGGTTTGAACCACCAGAGTGCAGACCATTTCTGGCCAGCAGTTCTAGTGTCATTGCAAAGATAGTACCAATAATGATAACTTTTTGGATGCAATCCCAAAATTACTGGAGCACAACATGAACATCATCAGCATTGACAAAATCATCATCAGTCAATTGCAGAAGACAACTGTACTTGGAACAGCTCACATCTTGCAATGATACATTTAACACCATCGAACAACATCTGCTTATCTCACGTTTTGAAGGACTCAATAGATGCCAAATTCAGTCTAATCATTTGGCTGTGTGACCAACAATAATTCATTATTATGATGTTTGTTTTGAACTCGGTAAGCTGGGTGTGAAAGGCTAATGCTTAAGGCTTGGAGACAAATTTGCTGTGTATACAGGAGTTTTTTCTTCTTACAACTTTCGTTAAGTTTGCATGAAGAGACAGACGCGGAGTGCTTCAAGCTTTTTGTTTATTAGTGACTACAGCTCAGAACGAACCCACTTTGGCTGGGCTGCGGCTGCTACTTATAGTCAGCAGCCGCAGTTGCCAGCCAATCAGAGTGCAGGATTTTCCCGCACTTTTTAAACCAATCATTTCTTACATTTTACAAGAACAGTTCAAACTAAACCAATGACTTTAAACCTGCATACATAACACCCCTCCCCACTAGGTTCAGTCCATACTCAAACCCCAGCCTATCTAATGTATTCTTTTAAATAGGTGGGGCTCTTACGTGTACGTTGAGACCTACATGGTTCAGATGTTTTAAGGTTCTCACCTTGTGAGGGAGGAAATGTGTCTGCTGACATTTCCTTACTAGGACTTGTAGTAATGGTAGAACCTGTTTGGTTACTACAACCTGGTCTCTCCTCCCAATCCATCTCCAACCCAATGTCAGCACCTAAATCAGGTAATGATGTGCAATCTTCCATTTGTGAAAATGGTTGTTGGTATTGTGACAGGTTTTGGGATGGTTCCTGTCATGTTAGCTCGTTACACATGGGGTTGATTCTTGCTTGTTCATTATACTCATGATCCTCCCCTTCCCCTAGAAGAGGCAGTAGGTATGGGAACCAGAGAGGAGCAAAGCGATGCTCCTGAGGCAATCTGGATCTTAACTGATCAATGTGCCTGCTCCAGAGGACACCATCCTCCATTTGTACCCTGTAAGACCTGGGGCCTGTGATTTGGGTTATCTCAGCAGGAATCCATAATGGTTCACCCATAAGGTTCTTAGCATAAACAGAATCACCCACAGTGAATGTGCGAATTTTGCTAGTGGAATCTAGTGGTGCGTTGGGTGCGTAAGTGGGATGAAGGCGGTCAAGGGGAGACCGGAGTTTCCTACCCATCAACAATTCAGCTGGGGACAAATTAGTTGAGGGGTTGGGAGTGATATGCTGAACACTGAAATGTTCTCGAAATGTTCTGTTCCGCTTCTCGGAATTGTCGGCAAGATCGTTTCCTTCCAGATACATTTGGAAACGATCTGCATACATCTCCCAGTCTTCTGCCGTCGGATCGAACGGGGCTGGGGGGCAGCCATCTCGCTCTCCTTCTGTTCCGCGTTGCCTTCTTCTTCAGGGAGATCCCACCTTCGTCGCCAGTGTTAAGTTTGCATGAAGAGACAGACGCGGAGTGCTTCAAGCTCTTTGTTTATTAGTGACTACAGCTCAGAACGAACCCACTTTCGCTGGGCTGCGGCTGCTACTTATAGCCAGCAGCTGCAGTTGCCAGCCAATCAGAGTGCAGGGTTTTCCCGCACTTTTTAAACCAATCATTTCTTACATTTTACAAGAACAGTTCAACCTAAACCAATGACTTTAAACCTGCATACATAACAACTTGGATTTTACATTTTACAGATTTCTATTATTAGTTATTGGATTTGCCACATACTGCAGGCTGAGAGGTAATATGGAAATAAACAGAAAGGAGTGTCCTTAGGCCATTCCACAAGACTTATAGCAAAATTCAAACACTACCAATTGAAGAAGTGGAACTATGGGGGTCTCAGTTTTGCATAGCCACAGATAGTTAACATCTTAGTGCTCTTTTCTAGAGTTAAAAGTACGTCCCTGGCCGGTGCTAGATCTAATTCGGATGTATTTCCCAAGCAGCAAAACAAAGAAGCCTTTCCCTTTAACCTGGTCTCTGCCTTTCCACCAGGCATTTAAAAATATTATCTCCCACTGACAGCTGCATTCTTTTCATTGAAGGCTTGTATGACATTTGAAGGAAAGACCTGTCATGGGAGAATTGCTTTCGGTGGAGGGTGGGAGATGACAGATTTGGAATCTCATCTGAGAAGGCTGCCAGAGAAATGTCTGCAGACAGCTTTTTTCAATCATCCATTTTAATAGCACTTTTGCACACTATGCTTTAAACCCCTGTTCCTTGTCCTCCTAGGTAGATTCTGGAGCTGAGAATTGCACTGATTCATAGGAGCCCATGGAGGGACAAAGAGTTATTATTATATCGCTATTATATAATCATAAAATCATTTTAAATGTAACTGAAGGCCTCCCAACATACATGGATGGATGCTGAGTGTCTTTTAGAGATGTCTTTCAATGTCTTCCTGAATATCAGAAGGATAGGGTCAAGCCCATCTGAGGAGGTTGCTTATTTCACAGAATGTGGCAACCATTGAAAGCCTCCCTTCTTTCTTCTCTTTGGAGCAAAACTCTGAGACGGTCATAGAATAGAATAAATTATAGAATAACCAAGTTGGAAGGGACTTTAGAGGTCTAGTCCAATCTTCTGCTCAAGCAGCAGACCCTATACCATTCCAGACAATGGTTGTCTAGTCTCTTCTGGAAACTCTCAGGTGATAGAGCACCCACAACTTCTGGTGGCAAGACATTCCACTGATTGATTGTTCTCACTGTCAGAAAATTTCTCCTTAATTCTAGGTTGGATCTTCTTTGATAAGGGATCTTCTGCTACTTCTTGCCGTATCCTCAAATGCTTTGGAGAAGAGGTCGACCGCCTCTTCTCTGTGATATCCCCTCAAATATTGAAAGACTGCTATCATGTCACCCATAGTCCTTCTCTTTGCTGGCCTAGACATTTTGTATTTAGATCCTGGAACTGTTCATAGCATAGCCTCTAGACCCCTAATCATCTTTATTGCTCTTTTCTGCATTCTTTCTAGAGCCTCAACATCTGTTTTGTATCACAGTGACCCGACCTGGGTGCAGTGTTCCAAGTGTGATCTTATTAGTGCAGTATAAAGTGAAATTATCACTTCACGTGCTCTTGATTTTATTTATTTATTTTTATTTATTTTTATTCATATTTATATCCTGCCCTTCTCCGGAGACTCAGGGCGGCTTACAGTTTTTGGGATACAACCCAATGTGCTCAGCAATAGCCTTCATTCCATTGTATATGCCTGCTTATTACTAAGCGGCATTTTTTACAAAGTCAGCTTATTGCCCCCAACAATCTTGAGTCCTCACTTTACCTACCCCAAGAGGATGGAAGGCTGAGTCAACCTTGAGCCTGGTGGGATTCGAGCCTGCAATAATTACAGGCAGGTGGAGCTAAGTGCTAGGCTATTAACAGCCTGCACCACAAAGGCCCTTCTTGATACTACCCCTCTGTTGATGAAGCCTAGGACTGCATTGGTTTTAAGGCAGTTGTGGTACATTGCTAACTCCTACATAAATGGCTGTCATCTACTAGGACACTTAGAGTTACTGCTGTTGAGCCAGATACCACCTATTCTATACCTATACATTTAGTTTTTCTTGCCTTACTTTTCTCATCGCTGATTTGCATTTTCTTAGAGAAGTTCCAGTCTTTCAAGATCTTTCTGTATCTTGAGTTTATGTTCTAAAGTGTTGACTATTCCTCCCAGCTTGGTGTTTTCTGCAAATTTGATGAATTCCCCTTTTATCCCCTTATCTAAATTATTTATGGATATGTTGAAGAGAACTGGGACTAAGACACAACCCCAAAATATGGCCTGAAAAAGGCCCCCAAACAACCTGAAAAACGGCCTGAAAACAGCCAAAATATAGGCCGAAAAATGGGTGGGGGCGGGGCCAGCCAGTGGTGGGATTTGCCCCAACTGGCTGAATCCTATCTCTGCCTTTGTGGAGAGTGGCTGGGAGCGGGGCTGGGTGTGATAAGTGACATCACCCACCCAGTCACATGACCAATCGGCCACGCCTACCCAGCCAGAGAACCGGTTGTTAAAAAATTCGCAGCCCACCATTGAATATCTTTGCTCATTTCTAGGTGTTCACAGACCCATTGCTTGATTCCCTTTTCCAGGATTTTCCCAGGTATCAATGTCAGGCTGGTTGGTCTGTAGTTTCCTGGATCCATTTTTTCCCTTTGGAAGATTGGAACCACATTAGCTCTTTTCCAGTCCTCTGGCAAACCTGGTGATTTGAATTTAGCTAGAATGGCTAAGTCAGTGATGCACCCACAGTGTAATTCACGCCCCCCCGCGCATGCATGCGCAACACCCCCACCCCACCCACTTACCTGCATTATGCATGCACACGCCTCCCAGCTGATTTTCAGCCATTTTTCAGCCTCCTGAGGCTGTAGAGGGTTTTCCCCCAAGCCTTTGGGAGGGTGAAAACTGCCTCCCCTGAGCTCCGGAGACCCTCCGGAGGCTGAAAACAAGGACTTCTGATATTTCTGGAAGGCTGTTTTCTGCCTCCCAAGGCTGCAAAGGCTTGCCTCAAGCCTCCAGGAAAGCAAAAATGGCCTCAAACAGGCCAAAAATCAGCTGGTAAGTGCATGCATGCACAGTGCAAGTAAGTTTGGCTGGGGCTTGCATGCCTGCACAAATGGCTCTACATGCCATCTGTGGCACACATGGTTTGCCATTATGGGCAGGGGTGGGATTCTACAAGTTCGCATCTATTCGCTAGAACCGGTGGTTAACATTCTAAGCAGTTCGGAGAACCGGTTGTTAGAAGAAAGTACTGGCCTAATCCTGTAAGGAAGGCAGGAAGGAAACATTCTGGTGTTGCTTACAGAAACTGCCTCTCTGTTAACCCTTATTACATTCTTGGCAGGACTAGACTTCCTGTTTCAGGGACCTCTCTGGAGTTTTTTTCCCCTCCTTTGCTGGTACTTTGCTTGTGTGGAGTGACCATTCAAAGTAACAATGGCACTGAAAAAAGTGACTTATGACCATTTTTCACACTTACTACTGTTGCAACATCCCCACAGTCATGAGAGGCCAGGCGAGGAGATGTGTGCCTCGATGTGAGTGATATTGAGTTGGCCACACCCAGCCAATAACATGACCACCAAGCCATGCCCACCCAGTCACATGACCACCAAGCCACACCCGCCACCTAAGCCACGCCCACAGAACCGGTTGTTAAAAATTTGAATCCCACCTCTGATTATGGGGCTAGGTGTTCTCTCATCTTTTGTTTTTTTGCCTATTTGGACTTGTATTCCCAGTCTGTCTTCTGCTGTTCTGCTTTTGATAGATTGGTCTGTTTTTCCTTTTGTGTAAAACAAAGAATTTTAAGTTCTGCTTTCTGCTTTCCAATTTTTCCTGACTTCATCCTTGAAAGGACATTTGTTTCAAGTCTTAGTTGGTTCTGAGCTTTAGCTTTCCTGACTTCATCCTTGAAGACCAGGGCTATTTGCTTGTTATGCATCCCTCTGTCCATTTCTTATGCTTGTCCCTTTTGTCTTTCAGTTTACCATTCGAATTAATTATTATAAACACAATTATTGGAATAAAGATAATACTAGAAGGAAAGTTGAGAACATAGTTTCCAACAACTCTGGACTTCATTTTTCTCAAAGGCTAAATAATTTACTAAATAATTTACAATTATAGATTGTACAATTACAGCCTAAATGATGATATTGTGATTTTTTTCCCTCCAGCACACAGATCAATTTCACAGTGGCCATTGATTTCACAGCTTCCAATGGTAAGCTTTGATTTATTCATTGTTGTTAGTGTGCTATCCATTTAATGTGTTATTTGCTTATACAATTTACTAGTGTTTAAAAATAAAATTGGATCATTATACTTTTATTAAAGTCATTAAATCTTAACCCTAAGCATATTGCATAAAAGTGCCTATTATGTTCAATGGTGGCTTTCCCCAAGAAGCTACCATTCATTAGATCATAACCTAAGGTGACCTCAGAAAAGCTATCTAAGAGGTTATAGAATATATTGACTTTATCCTCTCCTCTCAGGGGAGTGATCCAATCTTGCATACCTCTTCTAAACCCATGGAAGCTTCTGACGATGGTTCTTCTTTAATTCTGAGCTTTGTAACGTAAGGTCAGACTGCTTTGCCTGCCCTGTAAAGGCACCAAATTAAGTGTCAAATGAGAAAGCAAATATTTCATGCTGGAAGCAAGCTTCAGCTAGGAACCCTTGAAAAGCGTGGTGAGATAATAAAGAAAAAGGCAAAATCAGCTTCTCTCATCACTTTTCGCTTTAAAAATCAGACTCAGTTCACTTTATACATGAATGTGGTCTCTTGTTGTACTGATTTTTGTGAACTGGGTTCAGGAACAAAACTAGATGAGCAAGACTGGTGATGTTTATAGGAATGTAAAAGATGAGCATGTGTGCCTTGGAAAATCATTGCCAAGAATTTTCCTTATTTTAGCTGCATAAAGAAACCAATGCTCTCTTTTGTACATGCACACAATGCACGTCTGCTTGTACTTGTAGATAAGATCGCTGAATTCTTAAGCAGATCCAAGAATATTTTGATATAGCAAGATAAGACTTATTATGCCACCTGCTGTCTCTTTCATGAAATTTCATTAGATGTCCAGATACAGGCAATCCTTGGCTTATGACTACAATAGAGCCCCAAATTTATGTTGCTAAGTGAGACATTTGTTAAGTGAGTTTTGCCCCATTTTACGACCTTTCTTGTCACAGTTGTTGAGTGAATCATTGCAGTTGTTAAATGAATCTGGCTTCTCCACTGACTTTGTCAAAGGTTGCAGAAGGGGATCACATGACCCCAGGACACTACAACCATCATAAATATGAGCCAGTTACCAACTGTCTGAATTTTGATCAAGTGACCATGGGGATGCTACAACAGTCGTGTGAAAAACGGTCATCAGTCACTTTTTGCAGTGATGTAACTTTGAACATCCACTAAATGAACTGTTGTAAGGTTAAGGACTACCTGTACAGCAATGACAATTTCTACCTCTTCTAACTTCTAGGCCTTATAAATATCTTCCAGTGCATCTACTATCTTTTTTTCCCTTGCCATAGAAAATTAGCAATATAAAAATGATTGACTGTGCTGTTTAGATTTTACTTGGTAGTGTCCTAAGGCAACTCTGAAAATAATGGCAGATTACTGTAGACAGTGTATGACAATTCCAGTATGTAAGGTGTGTATAATTGGCCTCATGTGTTTTAATTGTTTAGAGCATTTGGCCCTGCATAATGTTGAAATCGGTAGGGCAGGCATAGTAGAGCAATACAACTGAATAACAGATTCAATACTAATTCAAACAGCAATGCAAATTCCAGCTTCTGGATTTAGAATATAACATCCTTTCAGTACTTAAAATACCAACCACTAAAGTGCTTGAGAGGATGAAAATGCCATGATTGCCAGCTCTGAAAGATAATGTAATAGCATCAGGTGAAGCTCCTCAGGGAGAGGTCCCCAATTACAGCACTCCAGATAAGGTTTTTTTTTTGGTTGACCTTAAGCAAAATTAATCAATGCAGCTGGCTCCCAAGACAATGAATTCACTGCTATTCCTTCTCCTTCTTCCTCCTTTGGATTCTTCCTCTTTCTCTCTCTCTCTCTCTCTCTCATTTTCTGCAGGCAATCCTTCTCAGTCTACCTCCCTTCATTACATGAATCCATACCAGCTCAATGCATACGCCATGGCACTGAAGGCTGTTGGGGAGATCATCCAGGACTATGACAGTGATAAAATGTTCCCAGCGCTTGGGTTTGGAGCCAAGATTCCCCCTGACGGGCGTGTCTCTCATGAGTTCCCTTTGGTACTGACACTTCGCTTTGAGTCATACCAGCATTCAAAAAACAGCTCCCAAGGGACGCTTTGTTTCAGATCAGATCAAGTGTTAGACAGAGAAGTCCAATGTGTCACATTCTGAGATGCCTTTTCTGGAGAGAGCAAAATGCCATATGATCCTGCTGGCAGAGACTTTGCCTCATTGATAGCAGAATCAATGGATCTTTTAAGCTGCAATCCTAAACACACTGACTAGAGAATAAGCCCTGTTTTCTACACAGTTTATTTCTCCTTGCTCCTGGATAAAACGAATAGGATGGCTGGCACTGGGCAGTCTTGTTTTCCTTTGTCATGGCCTGACTTTTCAAGGAGCTTGGAATTTACTTACAAAAAAGCCTGTGGGCCTCCAGATCTTCCCTACTACATCTTTTAGCAGGCTCAGCTAAGTACTATAGTTCAGCAGCATCTGGAACTCAGAGATTGCCCACTCCTGAGTTAAAGCCTTGAGGGTTATAATAATAACAAAAGAAGCAATATTATCCTTTTTAAATGTTGGTGTATCTGTAAAATCAAGATGAAACCTCAACCCAAGAAAAATGTCTTCACTTCTATTACTATTCCTTTAAACCCCTGAGAGTGAGTTTCAGTTGCATCTGCTTAATCTTTGCTTCCAACAGGGAGGGAGTCCTTCAAGATAAATCTAAGGATGCATGCATTACTTAGACATACTGTGTTTCCCCCAAAATAAGACCTAACCAGAAAATAAGCCCTAGCATGATTTTTCAGGATGCTCGTAATATAAGTCCTCCTCCAAAAATAAGCCCCAGTTAAAATGGTCAGCCAGATGGACGTATTTAATACCATATTTCCCCAAAAATCAGATCTAACTGGAAAATAAGCCCTAATGCATTATTAGTATTAGTATCATTATTATTAATGCATAATAATATAAGACCAGGTCTTATTTTTGGGGAAATATGTTAGCTAGAAGTAGTTCTGTCTTTTCGTATTCCATGTGCAAAAATGCATGCATGTGGTGTGATCTAACAGAGAGATAAGATACGTATTGCAAGAAAAACACCCAGTAATAAATCAAAGCTGCAGTAGAGAGCCACAAAGATAAAGCTCCTAATCTGTCTCAATAAAATCCTGATCTCAAGCAGTCATATGCTCTTTCCTTTAAGAAGGAAACCAAGCTGCTCAACTGTCTTAACATACATTTTATAACTGAGTCTTTAAAGAAAACTGTTATTCATAGATAGCCATCCTGCTGCCTAGCATTTCTATCTTTGTTCTGACACATTATTAGATGAAAGGAATGTTAAAGGCAGGTGGAAAGATTAAAGCAGCCAAAGAAAGATGATTAAGATGCAGCCTCTGCCTGGAGATTGCCTTTAGTTGTGTCTCCATTTCTCTGTTTTCAGAATGGCAACTGTGACAATCCTCACTGTAGTGGAATAGAAGGAATCCTTGAAGCATATCACCAGAGCCTCAAGACTGTGCAGCTCTATGGCCCAACTAACTTTGCACCAGTTGTCAACCATGTGGCTGGGTAGGTCCATACAAGTATAAAGTACTTTATAAAGCATGACATTGAAAGCTTCTTGCCATAAAGCAGGCACACAAATTCATACCATTTGGTTTTACAAGCCAGAAATCACATAAACTGACAATTTCAATGGATTTGCATGTTGTATTTATTAGGATTACAATGTAGAAGGGAACATAGGCAAGTGACAGAAGCTATCCCATATTCATATTCACAAAAAAGGAGAACAACTCTGAATTGGAGGTGGTCACAGATGCACATATACATTTATTGGAAATCAATCTGCATTCAAAAAATCAATTGGGGCATGTGGAGGTCCACAATGTCATGATATGCAGTCTGATAGGCAAGAAAATTTACTATGATCAGGGCAGGTCCTTCCTTTTCAGATGACATCTCATCTGCTCCTAAACAAAGACCAAGTCAAACATGTCCACCCATACCTGTTGTGGCCCCATTTTCATGTGACAAGCCCATAATTATCTTGGTACACACAAGCAAGATGGACTGTCCCCCCAGGGCAGGTAGGATTGAAATCACCCACGAAATCTGGGGAATTCCAACATCAATCCCAAGACAACATCCAGGAATTAATAGAGGGTTGGTGTTTAGATGGTCTGTATACATCAGCAGCCCAGGCCTGTCTTTGCTACATAATTCCACACAAAGGCACTTGCAATCTGACTATATCCAGGTGCTCCGCATCATTGTGAACATTTCACATACTATCACATCTGCACCCCAACATTCCCTTCCCTATATCCATTTTAATATGCCTCAAGCCTATCCCTCAGCTTCAACTATCATGAACATCCAGTGAATACGTACTACCCATCACACTTAACATAAGCAAATCTCTTTCATAATACCCAGAATCCTTCCTGACTTGTACAGTTACAGGAAAAAGTGCAATGGACACTTTTTTGAGAAACGAATTATTTCTACTAATGCTTGTAGGAGTACACTTTTGATGCAGTTAACTGCACCATTTGTGTTCAGTTCAGGATTCAGGGGTCCATATCTTTCTGCATTCAATATTATTTCCTTCCAAATCAGATATGCCTCGGCTGTGCAGGATGGCTCCCAGTATTTCGTTTTACTCATCATCACGGATGGTGTGATATCAGATATGGCTCAGACAAAAGAAGCAATTGTCAATGTGAGTAGCTCACCTGGGGAATGGAGCAGCCTGATTTTAGCTTTATCTAATAATAGACATATTCTTATATGTGCCACGTGGGGAAAATGGCTTTAGTTCAGTAGCATAGCATATTAGTAAGCTGAGCACCTGGAATTTACTGCTAGCCATAGTAAGAGGTATAATCTTGCAGCCACAAGACACAGCCCATTCCTGTTTTCCTTGTTGCAAATCTATTGAATGTTCCCTAACTGGAATCATCTTTTGCTAAATATGGGAAACCCTGAGGAAGTGCAGAGGCAGGAAAGACATTTGTTGGGAATGCTTTCATTGGAATTCCTGTATTGAACAAGTCTTGGACTCAGTGTACCAAACGGCCCTTTCCAATTTTGTGATTTTGTGTTTATATTCTTTTCTTCAGGCAAGTGGTTTTTGGTTCCATCCTATTATTATATTAATACAGCATTTACAATCAGATTTAGAATCAGTAGCTTCCACAGGAAGGAGGAAAGTGGGAAAGTGTTAAAAAACATCATTCTGGTATCACAAAACTAGCCTTTCTCCTTTCGTACATGTGTTGTGATGTAATGTTGCACACATGGCCCAAAGAGATCAAGTTTGTCTCTTTCCTTATTCTAACAAAAGGAACAAGATCCTTCTGAGGCCATTACTTAGAATTCATATGCCTCATTCGTACATAATGCCAGCCTACAAGAAAGTTTACAAGCCAAAATGGATGGACATCAAGCTAAGTCCATACTCAGTGCATTAGCTTCTAACTAATGTGTTCATCGTACCATAAAGTGCTCCGTGCATTACATGATTGTCTTGGTAATCCTTTCACCAGGAGGGGAAAACCTGTATCCCTTCAGATGATGTCAGCTACAACATCTACCTCTGTGGCCGTGCTAGTGTAACTGCTGTTCAACAAAAGCTGGAAGCCCACACATTCCCCATGCTTCATTCTACCAAATATTTAGCCTCATCTAATCCATGGGGTGCCAAAGCAGATAAACAGCAGTCAGCCTCAAATCGTAGAGCAAGAAAGGCTTGCTAGTATTCCTTCTGAGGACTGCATCATGGAGAAGGTTTAAACTCACAACCCCTCTTTTTAATTTTGGTTGGGGTTTGGATCAGTTTTAGGAGGATCTGCCAAGTGGGGAGTGTAAGCAAAAATTTAAAGCACTCTTTTCAAACCACCTCACCCCCAAATGTATCCTGGTCCTGCCCACCAGTGGTGGGATTCAAAAATTTTACTACCGGTTCTGTGGGCGTGGCTTGGTGGGCATGGCAGGGGAAGGTTACTGTAAAATCCCCATTCCCTCCCCACCCCACTACCCTGCTTTCCAGCTCTGTTCTCCTGTGCAGGGCAACAAAAGAAGACCCAGCCAATCAGCTGGGACTCGGGAGGCAGAGAATAGATGGGGGAGGGGCCAGTCAGAGGTGGGATTTGCCAGTTCTCTGAACTACTCAAAATTTCTGCTACCGGTTCTCCAGAACTGATCAGAACCTGCTGAACACCAACTCTGCTGCCCACGCTTAGAATGTGGCCCTCAGTATGCTGTGAGAGCAAATGAAAGAGGTCACTATAGGCTTTCCCCACAAATAATGGGAAGGAAGAAGCAAAATCATTTGCCCGAAGCTATTCTTCCCATGGCTCCAATGAACCTTGTATTCAGGTTTCCCAGAGGGGATTTGAAGATCAGCTGGACTGTATGAATAAACAAAGCTTCTTGTTATGCAAGTATTTGCTTCTGTGCACAATCTCCCCCTCCCCCGCCATTCTGTTTCCAGCCATTAAGGACACTGCCATGTGCTCTGCTTTTGATTCCAGTGGTGATGAGTGATGAGTGTGCTCCTGATTAAATTGTTGCTGCAGTCCATTGTTCAACATTGCCAGAGATTTGTTGTAGCAAAGAGCGCTGATTATTGCCACTTCTGCATTTAACAGCAAAAACAGTCACTGATTGCTGAAGGGGAAGAGAAAGAAGTTAGATAATTTGATAATAGGACAGCGGGTTAAGGACAAGTTTGGGCAGACTGGGAAACACAGAGTATCACTATGAATTTTTTTGTTTTGTTTTGTACTCTTTCAAGAGACTTCCGCCTCTTGATTTTTAGTCTTTATTTAATTTTTCCTTAACTTGTAGTCATTTTGTATTATCTTTTTATCATGCTGTAAGCCACCCAGATGAATTGCATATAGTGAGATCAATGGCGTGTAAATTTAATAAACATAGATATATAAATAAATAAATTCAGCCCTCCATGCACAGAGGACTGTGGAGCCAAGCAGTGAAGACATTATGATGAATTGAGTACAGCCAGCAAGTTGACCGTGCTATTCTGTCTGCATGAAGGGAGGGAGTGAACTTCTGGATTTATTTAATTCAGCTTTCTCCATATTATTTTACATTTCTCTGTTGTAAATCCAGGCTCTTTCTCTGTTTCTTCTTCCCATCTCCATTTTGCATGTCCTCCTCTATTCTTACTTGTTTCCTGCTGGTCAAGGCTGCCAAACTTCCAATGTCTATAATAATTGTGGGTGTTGGACAGGCTGAATTTGATGGTAAGAATCTATGTTGTGTTACCTTTTCTCCAGATACGAGATATGATATATGAGTGTGTGTGTGTGTGTGTGTGTGTATTTCTGTTGAGAGCTAATAGAGCTATACTAGTCTAATATAAATTCAGTTCTGCACTTAAGCCATGGGTATTCCTTAGGGAGGAGGTGACATCAGGTGCATCATGATATCATTACACTAAATGAACAAGTTGTGTCTTTTCCATCACTTACAGTGATGCCCTTGTGGCACACATGATGACATCATGACTTTCTGCAGATTCCTGTAGCAGTGGCAATCAGCACTGCAATGCCCATAAAAAATAGCAAGACAGAAATTGGTTTCATACAACATTAGACTTGACTAAACTTCATATCTTCATGTGAGCACAGAATGTCATTGAATGTCTTTAGGCCAATTTCTTTCTTTCTTTCTAACTATTTTATGGGACTATTACTGTGGGAATCTATCTAGAAGAGTTCCCCATGCATAATCTTTAGCTCCCAGAGAAAAGGTGGAATAAAAAGACAATAATGTATTAAGACAAACCTAACTTAAATAAACTAATACATAGATTAAAGCAATGGGTTATATTGCCATCACTTTAAGCAGTTGATTCCATGATCTGATCTTTTGGAAGATCTTTTGGGATCTAAAAATATATTACCTCTATAATATGTGTAATGTGCAACATGGGTCTTAAATTCTTGTCATCCAAATACTTCGGCTATGAATATTGAAAATAAAAGTATCTAAAGAAATTAGAGCAATTAGCAGATATACATTTCTGTGATTAAAGATTTGAACAGACATCCTAGCTTCTTTTAGTGAAATATGATTTGTCAAATAAAGTATATACAGCATTTAAAGCTCTGCAGAGCAGCTGTTAAAATCTGTCATGTATTTGCTTGAGCTTCCAATTAACAACTTTTAAGCCTCCTATTAATAGTCTTCTGTGCAAGAACTATCATTATTTGCTGAAAATCTGAATAATTCGGGCCAGCAATTCAACAGGTAAAGTGTAATGACTTAATTATACTTTGTGGAGAAGAATAGGACCTCACATTGATTGGTTCATTAAGAAAGCAAGTTGCAACATGCAAAGAGAATATTCAGTATATGATTCCAGTTCAACTCTGAAAAAAAAGAGTAATACTATTTTTAATAAGTTTTTCCCCTCCAGCCATTAATCAATCAGTTGTTTGTGGCATAAGCAAAATTTTGGAGCTTTTGGCTCTTCACTGGATATTTAATATTTGATAAACATTCATTTCCCTTTCATTTCCCTTTCCTCCAATGAACAGCAATGGTGGAATTGGATGGAGATGACGTTCGGATCACATCTCGTGGAAGAACTGCTGAACGTGACATTGTCCAGGTATTTAGAAGAGAACAATAAAGTTTTATTATGCACATTCACTAGCCAATATGGAATTGTAAGGCTTGCTGCAAAGATAAATCTCCAATCATGAAAGCCAGGTTGTTTCTCAGTGAGATTTTTTTCTAAAATTTTTAGAATATTCAAATCTTAGATTGTGTGTGAGTAGCAATAGCCACCTTGCAAGTTCCCTGAACAAAATGGACTAATGGACATGGAAACATTCTGGTTTTGGAAAGGAAACAACTTTCAGAATAAGGGCTCATTGGGAAAGCATGTGTTTACATAGAGAAATCTTCAAGTTTAATACATGATATAAAAGTTGTCAACATGGAACAGTAGAGAGTTGATAGACAAAGATTTGTTGTGGTATAAAACAGTCCTTGTACTCCTAATTTTTATTAACACTCAGAGAAGAATTAAACAGAGTTAGATAGCCTTTTGGGACTAGCAAATTTTGAATTTGCAAGCATGACATGGGGGATGTTCACTTAGGAATTATTATAGACATGGCCAGCAACAAAAATTTACCCTTATCAAACTAGTATAAATAACTCCCCATTCCTGACTAAGATGTTCTTTCCCAGTCTAGTATTGTAAAGATAGTTTAATAATTATGGAGACATTAAGGCCTTGGCCATTATGTTGGCCTTAGTAGCATAGCCTGGCCACTTATTTTAATTTATCTAAGATTAGTGAATTCTCTTAACAAATTTCTGTCTCTGTTGAAGTATTTCAGCTGGGAAGTTTGAGCACAATAAGTAGCTGGAGTATTTAAATACATGGTTACCTTTTACATTACTTTGTGATGCTGTCTAAATTGAAAAATAAATGATTATAAATACCTAAATATATATCTATATGTTGATCTCTCTCTCTCAGTTTGTACCATTCCGCGATTACATTGACCGCACGGGCAACCACGTCTTGAGTATGGCACGGCTGGCTAAGGACGTGCTGGCTGAGATTCCAGATCAGTTCATCTCCTACATGAAGGGGCGTGGCATCAAACCCAATCCAGCTCCACCTCCTTACTCTCCCTCAAGCCACACCCTTCAGACCGAAATCTGAAGATCGGGCAAAGAAAAGAGCAATTTTAGAGAGAGAGAGGCGTCGAAGCGCTCAGTCACTCTTCAGGGTCTGCTTATCTAATTTCTGGGGCCAGAGGTCCAAGCAGTATCTACACCAGAGTGAGAAAATCCACAATGTGTTCTCTTTCCAAAAAGTTCATGTTGAGAACTGTTTATGCTGAAGTGTTGGCACAACGATCTGTTTAATTCACAGACATTTCCATTTGGGAAACAGCAAAAATGGGAGGGGGTATTTTTTAAAAAGGACACACTCAATCATAGGTAAGCATCCTCATTTCTTTTCAGCAAAGTAACCAAGATGGAGTCTAGTATGTCTTCAGGAAGTTACATGATTCATTTTGCTTATGGTATGTGTGATGGATTTCCATAAATCTTCCAAGCATCCCTTTTCCCTCCTCCTTCCAGCTTCAAAAAGTTTTGAATTATTGGAATTTTTTATAGCCTGTGTATCATCTGCCTGCCCCATTAGGCCTTCTGTCTTTCCTTTGTAACAGCTCAACTTCTGGATTGACTTGGCAGGCTAAATATTGTGATGAGTATCTGTTTGATGTCATGTTGGTGCTGCTACTATTTCTTGTACTGAACCCCATCCCTAGCTTGCCCAATTCCCTTTATTGTTTGTAAATCTGCTTTGGCAATATTTGTGCAGGCTTGGATTGTTTATTAGTATGTCTTAATGCCTCCCTTAAGTCCCTTTTTTAATTTTTCTAAAGCTGCAGTTTCTGGTATCTACCTGGAAACCAAATTCTCTCTTGACTTTGATATCTGACATTTCCGTGTGAGGCATTAATGATGTATTTGGAACATCAGAGAAGAAAATTAAAACTGAACCTGATTTATTTAAATATGTTATTGCAGTTTTGCCTATCAGGTTAGCAATATCAAACATTAACAACAGTCTACTCATTCAGAACAAATGTAGAGCTGCCACATGAAAACATGAAACTGTCCAAATTTCATAATTTGCAAATGCAATCCAGTATAGAGTCCCAGCTATTTCTCAGCAGTTCATTCTTTTTTGAAGGAAAGTAAAAACTTAGAGCTTGAAGGGATCATGGAGATCTTCTACCACCTGCCTTAGGGCAGAAATCCTCTCACCATCCCTGATAAATGACTGTGCAATCCTTGCTTGAAAACCTGCAGTGATGGAGACCCCATGAGCCCCATTATGCTTAGCCAGGCACATATTCCAATCTTTTCACTAAGACCAGATGCAAAGCCTATTTGGATTCTGCTCATGAATAATGTCCCTAGTGGCAGCAGGTAAACTTCCTCATACTCATAATTGTTTGCCTGTCTTAAGACTCCTTCCAGCTCTCCAGACCCAATTTTTGCATTGCTACTATTATCCAATTACACAACCACTCTGGTAGTTGGTGTTTGCTTTCCATTGCAGAGCCAGCTAGGGAACAGTTCCCTCTCCAATGATGGTACCTAAATTGTTCCCAGAAGGTAGGAAGGAGAACGGCAGAGGTCAGAAATGAAATCAGAGATTATGGGATGTTCCTTCTCAGGGTTAAGTGCAAGAATGGAAGTTTCTGAGGATTTGAATATATTGATTAATTAGGCCAATTTTAAAAAACTTACACTGAAGCCTCTACTTTCCAAATGTTGATTCTCATTTTGCAAAGGATGCACTACTTTGCTTAATTATTTGGAGCATCTCAAATATTCCACCACCATCCCTTTTAACTCACTGCTTTGTAGAAGTTCAAAGAAGGCCCACTTCATAGAACTCGCTCTTTGAATCTTTCTGATCTGTTAATAAGATTTGCATTGCAGCTGGCTGGTATTTTGCTCAATTGCAGGGAGAGTGAAAGAGGTGTTAAGCAGTAGACGAGCAATTATGCCCAGCTGTCCTCTTTAGAGTGGTTAAAAAAAAAGTGATACAAGTTGCAAGGCACTTTCTTGTCCTACAATTAATTTGTTCAGGGTTAATCAAAATGTAACAAAAGGTACTTTAAACATCTTAGGGATTCTCAGACTCTCTATATACTGGAACATCATTCAGCTCCTCCAATTTGTACAGCAAGAGTGCATCTTTGCTTAGCCCATCAGCCATGTTGGTCTTTGCACAGCCTCCAAAATGAGTGGATCCAGGACCTATTTTGGGAGAAGATTCAGGGAATATAAGGTATAATGCCTTGGGTGCTATAAATATCAAGGTTTGTCCCCAGTGTAAATGAAAATTCAAGGATTTGGGCCCTCTTGCTCTACAGGGTCCTGAGGGCCGCAGAAAGAATGGTGGGAGTTCCACTAATGTGAGGGACAAAGGAGTTTGCACGCTTAACATGTGAGAACATATGAACCAATTGGTCCATGACAGTTGTGGTCCAGAAGTTCCTCTGTTTAAAATATCTCATGCACCTGAAATAAGATAAGCTCCACTATAAATAATAATAATAACAGTTTATTTCAAACTTCTGTAGAAGCCCAGTTTACTAATTATTACTAGACATAATGTCTTTCAGGTAATTTCCCACTAATATAAACATCAAGTAAATTGGAACAAGGCAGATTAACCCAGGGACTGGAATGAAAGAAGAAATCCCTATATTGGATCAAAGATGCCTTTATTGATTCCATTATTGAACCAACAGAGATGTGATACAGAACTAGGAGAAAAGACATGCAGTGCCCTCTCTTAACCATTTCAGCTATATTGGATCCAGTTTATGGCTGTTTAAGTGGTTTTACTTCGCCACTTATCTTTATAAAACCCATTCTGTGCTAGCGGTTGTTTTACCCATAAACTAATCAACATTTTTTTTAAAAAAATTCCAGAATTCAATAGTGAGGTTCTTTTGGTGCTTACTGAAAATAGGTGGATTTAGGCAGTTGATAATGACTGACAGTCTGCTCAGTCCAGATCCTCTTTTGACCCCCAACTAGTTGGTGAAATTAACTTCAGCTATAAATTCTTGGACTGAGGCTGGAATTATTATGTAAAACTACCCAGCCCATATGCTGAATGACATAAACTCAGGGAGAAATCCTGAACTATTTACAATGAATGAGTTCTGTTTTTCACTTTGCTTTTGGCTGTGAATTATATCCCAAAAATGTAACTTGCACAGCTATATGGTCTTCCAACCCTCAAAAGAAATTAATTCCTTTTCTTAGCACTATACAGACATTTCTCTCAGCCTCCCTATCCTTTTTCAGAATGAAAAGCTTCCAAAGGAGACAGCAGGAAATTTTGTGGCCCAAATACTGAATGAGCAGAATGTCTGTGCATGCTGGTTGTACCCCGTCTTCTATCTGTGCATTGCTGACATCAGTAAAAGTGCAACTGGTGGATATTATTTACTCTGCAGTCCTCTATACTGCATCTTTGTAAAAGCATGGTGAAGCATGTCAGAACAGCCTTGTCCTCACTTGTGTGAGTGGAAGAGCAAGAAAACCTACATCATGCAAACTGGTGCTCCATTGAGTAAAAGATGCAGTGCTTGCAAGAGAAAGATATCTGACATAAAAGTCAGCTTTTTAAGTGGGCAAAACTGCTGAATCTCAGCCCCATAGAATAGCTCTATGGGGCTGTAATGAAATAGTTGTAATAGTTGTAATGGAAACAATGACTTCTTATTTTTAGGCAATCTTTTGAAGACATGGAATAAGGCTGTTGAACACACAGTCTATTGCCCAGATCAAAACATCATCTATTTACCTAACTTTCTTACAGTCACCCAGCATGTTTTTACCTATCTCATTTTCTTTTTCCATTCATAGCTCTTTTTATTTGCATGGCGATGACTTTTATCTCTTTTATGCTACAATATTCTATGTTGAATGTTTGATGTAATATGGTTTCTATTGGATTGCCTTAAATTGAAATAAACAATTCCTTTTATTTAAATAGCATGGAAGCAAGCATAATTTGTGAAGGTTATTAGATGTCGATTGCAAAATTGGAGAGGACAAGTTGGAAAAATAATGTCAGGAGAGACAATGGTGTTCTATTGCATATACTGAAAAGAAGCAAATTAGGGAAGAAACCTTTTGGAGACATAGTTATTACTGATAGTTTTTCCTCCTTGTTTCTGAGGTATGTACAAATCCTTGAACAAATCCTTAAAGAATAAACATTTGCTCATTTATCCAAACAGTAATTAAAATATGCTTTCTATAACATAACTCAATGGGTGGCTACCTAGACATACAATACAGTACAATGGCTTTAACCTATGGACAGATGTCAATTAACAGCTGTTCAATTATGATAATTAGACTAAACATGGAGGCAGAATTTAAATGAAATGAAATCAGGACAGAGAGGCTCAATTTGCAACATTCTCTATCTTTAAAGGAAATACATGTAGAGAAACGCCCTTTTGACACAATTTGTGTTGACACTTTGAGTCTGCTTGAAACAGGACAAGAATAAGATACAGCACTTAGTAGTATTTGAAACCAGAAACAACAGCTTTGATTTTCAATTGAGATGGTGTGGACTTGAAAGTTTTCCAAAACTGGGAAGCATCAGTCTCAAGCTTGAAATGCCTCAAAATTACCCAAATAGCCTCTCTTAAATGCAAAACAAGTGATTGAAGCTGAAAGCTGCTGTTTTCAACTCAAAATGGACCATTTTGAAATAGAAATTGTTCAAATTGGAAAGGTTTTGCATAAGTCCAGAATCTAATTTTAAGTCTTAACTATAGCTATTTACTGTATAATATCAGTTATGACTTGTAATGTATTCTTAACAAAGAACAGTATTGCTACTTTTCTTTCAAAGTAAAACTTGTAAAGACAAAGTCCTTGACAGTGGTGACAGTTCATGCAAGACAGTTTGAATTTAGAGCTATTTATTCTCCAGGTAAAGGGGCCCGATGGCTCAGCAGTTGAAGATGCTGGGCTTGTCAGTTGGAAAGCTGGCAGCCCAGATTTGAAACCCGAGCATTGTGTGACAGGGTGAGCTCTCATCATTTGCCCCAGCATCTGCCAACCTAGCGATTTGGAAGCATGCAAATGTGAGTAGATAAATAGGTACCACTTCAGTGGGAAGGTAACAGTGTTTTGTGTACCTTGACAATGCATTCAGACAATGCTGGCTCGCTTAGATAAGAAGGCAATGAGTACTGCCCCTAGACTTGAACATGACTGGACAGGGGAAATCTTTACCTTTGCTTTATCCCCCAGGTAAATTAAAATCTTAGGGCTTGAAAATTCATACTGTATAACAAAATTGTTGAACACCTTTGATGTTGTTCATTGGAAACTTTAAATCATTGAGAGGTTTTGTGATAAATATGATATGTTTAGGACAACTGACACTACTGAATTCACACAGGTCAGTGTGCAAAAGGACTGTAACTGCCTGCAGATTGCTGTGTTTCTATTCATGAAAACCTTTCTTTGTTATGGCTTTGCAACATGCTAATTTACTGTGTAAGAAGCACACACATACATGCTGCTGGCATTGGGAAGAAAAGTAGGCACCGTAGAAGACTGGTATTGAAATAAAGAACATGAAAGAATAAGATAAACACAAAAGATTTGAAATGCAGCAAGTGGAATTATATTTTAAAAGATCTATATTCTCTCCCTCTAGAGTGCTGGACATTTATACTTACAGAGTAATGGCCTCCCAATTTGGTACTTTAGATTGTACAATCTCTCTGCATGTAGTCAATGCAACACACATCAATTATTAAACACAAAGCTCCTCTCTGGATCTCACTCTAAAATGTTAAGATGACTTAACTAATGTCTTTCAGGATGGTATCAGGAACTCTTGCTGAGAAAACAGAATCAAAGAGAGAGATCACCATGTTGTAGCCTGATGTAGAAAATCAAGAAGAACCTTGATCCTATGAGGAAAGTCCACAGGACCTGTTCCCCCTTTATTTTTAAAGCAGCATTTTGACATTGCTTAAACAAAATCCTAGTTTTCAGACACTCTAGAATGATAATGTAATACAGTGTAGTGAAAATCTAGAAGATGGTAATTTTCTAAACCAGGGGTCTTTAAAGTTGGCAATTTTAAGACTTGTGGACTTCAACTCCCAGAATTCCCCAGCTAAGCAGGCTGAGGAATTCTGAGAGTTGAGTCCAAGCCAACAGTCTAAATCTAGCAGTAGAACAATGCACTAAATAGTAACTTAAGTAACACAAGTCCACCATAATACTAATGCAATACAGACTAAGAATTGAAATCACTCAGTACAGAAACTAAAATCATATCCTCCAATGACATTGGGATCAAAACAGAGGCTTATAAAATTTAAAGAAGAAAAAAGAACTTGAGCCTCAAAAAAAATAAATTTTGGTGCCAGATGAGCTTCTGCTACAGAGGGAAATACTTGTTTTGTGTTTTTGTCTGTATTGGCTGCTGGCAACTGTTTCCTTGGCAAGATTTCAGAAGTTGCCTGCTTCTTAGGGCTGAGAGAGTGACTGGCTCAAGTGACTCACTAAGTCACTCAGCTTAGTGCCTAAGGTGGAACTAGAACTCACAGTCTCCTGATTGTCTTAACCACTATGCCAAACTAGCTCTCAAGAAAAGTAGAGTTACCATTAAAAATCCCTTTCTCAAGTTATCATCCTTAGAACTCAACAAAGAGAGGTCATATGAGCAAGACCGTGCACATGTTTTAAAGGCAAAAATAGGTACATAAGAAGCATAATTACACAAACAGTCCTTTGCATTGAGTTTGGAACAAATCAGCTACCTGGGTAGCTGAGATTCTTTTGACTAGAAGATGATCAGGTACAATTTTGGTTTTCCAAACTTTTGGATTATTACTTTATACTCAGGACAAAATGACCCAACCTGACACTTATTACTATGGTGGTAAAAATGTATTAAAATCCAGATCAAGCCCTCTCCCCTCTTTGAAAGAGCTTTATAGCTCCTGCTGCCTTAAGAAAGTTCAAAACATTCTCAAAGATCCATCTCATCCTTTTTTTGAACTATTACCATCTGGCAGACGGTACAGAATAATAAAAACAAGGACAAATAGGCTGAAAAACAGCTTCTATCCCAGGGCAGTAGCTCTTTTGAATTCTGCGCAGTGTTGGTGAGGTGTTGGGGTTTTTTGGTTCAATGTGTGGAGGGTGAAGGATGTGTGTTTGTGTTTATTTTCATGGTCATGGTCATGATGTGCACTGAAGATGGTGTTTGATTTCATTGTATGAGGTGCAATGACAATAAAGTAAAGTAAACTAATTTAAGATTTCTCTGATCTTAGATCTTGCAGGTCAGGAAGAGTGTTCTGATATGCAGTTTTCCAGACTGACTCTTTGGGAATTCTCAGCTTCGAAAGCTCCCAGAGACTCCATGTCTTAGATAGGATTTGGAAAGCATATCAGAATCCAAGGGATTCTGCATGTTGCTCTTAATCCTTTAGCTCATTTCCAACCTGAGACAGGATTTCAACTAGTCATATGAGATGAACAGCCCTAAAATAACTCCATGAGTTCAAAGGGATTCACTCAAAGTATGAATTCTAATGCACATAAACATGCAGTTTTTCAGCCTGCCAAATTCAATTACATAAACTAGGCAATATTTATCATCACATAAAAACTATTGACAATTGTGGCATGTATACATACTGATGCTTATTACACACAAGCTGAAAGCTCCGATTCACAATCAGTATGACTAAATGAAAGTAGAGAAGGCAAAATATCATAATTGTGGCCCTTAGAAATAAGTAGCTGTTGACCAAAAAAGAATAAGAAGAATTTGAACCCACACATAAAACTGAACATATTCAGTGTTATGGGAAAATACTTAAGAAACATTAAACACTTCTAGGAAAATGCATCAATATGAGACTATTCAGCAATACCTACAGCTTGTGCAGTTCCCAGCTGGCCTTGGCTGACCTCTGAAAATTAAGCAAAGTCAGACTGGATTAGAATTTGGATGAGAAATCATTATTCCCCTCCCCTTCCAAAATTCTAGTTAATGTTATGATGCACAGAAAAAATTGATGGATCACTTAATCATGGCTGCCATCTTGACATTTTTGACCACATCTTATGAACACCCTTATAATGCAAGGGAATTGAAATAAAACTTTCTGGGAGAAGACAATGTGTAACAGCTCCCAACACAAATTGTAAGAGTGTACTTTTAATTAAAAAGCATGATGTTAATCTGCACTGCAGACCTGAATCAATTTGAAACATTAAACATACTTACAAGCAGAAATCTAGCATTTAAGTGGAAACTAGCTCAAGAGGGAGGGATGTCAAAGAATTAATTGATGAGCATTTTACTGGTGAAATGTGTTTGTATAAATATTTCATAAATGGCAAAGTTGTTGTGGGCAGGGTGCAAACAAGAGGATGACTATCTGGCTGCTTGCAATTCCAAAGGAGCTTTTGAAATTATGAAAGCATTTTTGTGTGTTTGCGGGGAGGGGTGAGAGACAGTAAAACACATGAGGGGATTTGTTGAATTAAAAACAGCAGGAAGTATCAAAACCAAAACCCATCCAAACATGCAAGGGGGAGGAGGAATGAAGGAAAATAAATAATAGGTTAACCCAGTGAATTTTTTCTCGTACTGTCTGCCACTGTGGTCCACTAAATAAGCATCTGCAAACAGCAGGGATGCCCTGCTTAAATAAATAAACATTGCTGCCTATACTTTCATTTGTAAAGTAGGAGAATGCAATGTTTGACAAAGAAGATTTTAGGTGCCTGTGTGTATGCTATTCCATCATCTCCATTTCAAAATAGCGTTTTAAAACTAAATTTGATATAAATTTGATTGACCATTTGAGGTGAAGAAAGAGGCTGCCAATGGTCAGTGACTGCAGAGGGCAACAAAGAATTATAGTAGCAATTTTTTTGTCTCTCTGCTGCCATCTGAAGGTCTGGTAATAATAAATTCACTCAAGAAATCGTTTACTTAGAGGCAAACTTGCTTATTTATTTACATAAATATATATATTTAAAAATGGATGGATGGATGGATGAATGGATTGATGGATTGGTAACATGCTATGCTACTTTAAGCAAACATTCCTTAAACAAATTGATATATCAGAGTTTATAGAATAGTAAGCCATTGTTATATGACAGATGTAACAGTGCATGCCTGTGATGTGACAGACTGGCCATCTGGCTCCCTCCAGAGTTATTTCTAAGCCTTTCTCCCACCCTCCTCAGTGCCCTCTCCCACACTCTTTGCTAGGCTTCTACCAGCAGCTTAATTCTTGAGAATAGCCCTGTCTATACTGGTTTACTCAAGAGAAAGAAGGTGATGGATCTGCCTTCTAGGCCAGGGCTGTCAAACTCCTGGCCCATAGGCCAGATGCGTCACACACTGGCCACGCCCATGCCCAGTTCAGCAAAGGGGGGGAAGTCCCAATACATCATGTGATGATGCCGTGGCAATGTGACTTTGACACCCCTGTTCTAGGCAATAATTTATCTGGGGAAAAGAGTGAATGAGAATGGAACCCTTTGTTCTGTGTATCTAGGTGAAACAACACGATTTGAAGACCAAAGCAGGAAGTGACGAAAGTAACAATGACTCTGAAGGGTTTTCTGGCATTGTATGGCCTTCAGCCAGGAGTACCCATAGAAGGAATAAGGGACAGAACTCTATAACAAAGGCACCACCTCACAGATCTTTTCCAGAAAATAAAATCAAAATTCTAATTCACATCTAGCTTCCTATTAGTTTCCAGGCTTTTGTATATATTTCCAGGCTCTTCAGTCCCAAACTGGTTATGGCTTGGAGGCAGCCTGAGAAAAGATGCTTCACTCCTTCCAGGAGGAAAACCCCCCAACAAAGCTAAAATGAAGCCTGATCCTCTCCTTTCTTAAAAACTCACTGAGAGAAGAGAACTTTTCCATGCCTGGTTGAATGGCTGAGAATTTGATTTTCCTGGACTTTGATGGTCTCTAACTACTACCTAGATGGATTTCTTAGTTTTGATTGTCAGATCACATTCAGTGTTTCCTTCAGTTCTTTCCTGTTTGAACTTTTGGGGAAGAAAGATTTCTCCATAGACTACTGAGGTAAATACAGCAGATGCAGGCAGGATTCACCTGATCACATAAGGGAGTTGAGAGCAATGACAGTGTCACAAGTCCAGCCTCTTTTGTACGTGCCTCAAGACATTGCACCCAGATATGAAATGGATAAGGCTTGTGGTGGGATGCCACAACAATCCTGTCAGTAGCCTGAGGAAAACAGTAAGTGCCTCCAGCTGTCCTTGGTTGTGTGTCTGCAGCATCCATGCTCTTCATAGAAGGGAGAAAAAGATTGCTGAGCTGATCATGCTGGTATCTGTAGAATTCTGAGTCTTACTTGTTGCTCAAGTTTTAGCTATTAAACTAAGACCATTAGTTCTCCTCCCAAGGTGTCCAGCTCTATTTGGGGAAACCACAGCCTGATCTTTTTTGAAGGGAGGCAGATGGAGAGGTTTGGATATATGTCTAGGGCAGGGCTGTCAAACTCACGGCCCACGGGCCAGATGCGTCATGCTCTAGCCATGTCCATGCCCCGTTTAACAAGGGGAAAGTCGCAATACATCACGTGATGATGACATGACCATGCGAGTTTGACTGGTCTAGAGACTCACTTTCTGGTCAGAATATTTAAGGTAGAGTTCAACCACCCTCAGGGGTCTTGGATGGAATGAAGGCACAAGGCAACTCTTTCAGTCATTGTCTCCGATGCTCACTTGGATAAGAAAGAACTCACAGTTAGAAAGCCATGATAAGGATATTCATGCTGCAGCTAGAGAGGGTCATGTATACATTGGATTCTTGGAATCCATTCAGAGGTTCATACAACAAAGAGGGCTCTTGCTGCATAGGAAAAAGGGAACCACAGCAGTGGTGGGATTCAAACATTTTTACTACCGGTTTTGTGGGCATGGCTTGGTGGGCCTGGCAGGGGAAGGATACTGTAAAATCTCCAATCAGAGGTGGTATTTACTTAAGGTGGTGGTATCTACTTAAAATTTCCACTACTGGTTCTCCAGAACAGGTCAGAACCTGTTGAATACCACCTCTGAACCACAGCTACCAGAAGAGGTAATGGAAAGGCACAATTCTTAGCCAGCTCAGAGTTCAGAGGTTGTTGCAACTCTAGTGTTATTCCAATCTTCCTATCTCGTAGCAAATAAATGAGTGCCACAAGCCAGGGTTCCAGTATGTTACAAGAACCCCAAAGAATGTTTTCTAAAGCAAGGTCTGCAGCTTAATGTGTTGTGTGAACCCAGATAATTGTTTTTTTTCCCCAACAAATTATGTCTCAGTATATCAAGAGAGTACAACCAATATTACCATATTTATGAGGCAGGGAGTTTATATAGGAATAATCTTTTTATGCCCAATAGATTTGTCTCTGCATCCCACTTCTTTTGGAAGTAGGAGATAAACAATGGAGAAGGCAATCAATCATGTTGCCATCTCTTCTACTAAGCAGATTTTTTTTAAATCGTGATGTCCAACTTTTGTACCAGTTTGGTAATATTCAGATGTATTATTCATTTATCAGATACTTCCATCTTGCTGAAGAAATTGGTTTATATTTGCATTTGATTAATTTTTTCATTCTTTGGCTATTGAGATGAAAGCTCATTGCCATCAGAGCTCCTTGCAGATAGGTCACTGTTAATACTTTCAAGCATTGGCAATTTATGTTCGGAGAACAATAATTTAACATTAAGATTAAAGTGCTGCTTTGTGCTCAGAACTCCAGCTTGCATTCCTATTTTATTAAGAAACTTTTCTAAAATGCAGCAGCGACATCTAGGGGTCAGCTCAACAAACAGTTTTCTCTTTGCACCCCTAACCCTGATAGCTTGGGTAGATTCGTCTTAGAATCATTGAATCATAGTATTGGAAGGGACATTGGAGGTCTCTCCTGCCCCATCCCAGTCAATGATTGTCCAGTCTGTTTTTGAAAACCTCCAGTGATGAACTATCCACGACAGGGGTGGGATCCGACAGGGTTAACTACCGGTTCGTGGTGATTTACGATGTTTTACGATGTTTGGTGATTTACGGTGTGTTTCTCTGCATGCTGCGCACGAGCCTGTAAATCTTTGTCAGCAGCGTTTGAAACAACACTTTTTTCCTGCTTTTCCACTGCAGCTGTGCCTTGCATGGCTGCTGAACTTGAAAAAGCAGGAAATAAAGATCAGGTAAGAGCCCGGGCGGGTGGGTAGGCCAAAATAGCAGCAGACATAGAACCAGTTCTATGTCTGCTGCTCTTCAGAACTACCGGTTCTACAGAGGACAGAACTGGTAGAAACCCACCCCTGATCCACAACTCCAGGAGGCAAGCTATTCCATTGATTAATTGTGCTTACTGTCAGAAAATTTCTCTTACTCTAGGTTTGGGTTACACCTATTAATTCTTGTCCTGCCCTGTGGTGCCCTAGAAAATAAGTCAATCCCCTCTTTTTTGTGACCACTCCTCAAATACTGGAAGACAGTTATCTTGTCCCTCCAGTTCTTCCTTTCAATAGCCTTTCCTGAAAGGAAAAGTGAAAGGAGAGGAGGGCTTTAAAAATCAAGATGGCAGTCGCAATCACATGATTTAAGCCTCACTACCTTTCTAAGTGTGTTGCCCATGTCACACATGTAAATAAGGGGCAGGGCTTCAACTGCACAATCACATCTGGGCTTGACCACAGTTCCAATTATGAGCAGGGCAGAATGTCTATCAATATATTGACAGAGCATCTTCAACAGAATTGATTAATTATAGTCCACTTTGCCCAGTGGGCAAGATTCATAAACTATGTTGCAAACCGTGTTATCTGACAATTGGTTTCCTTGCTTGTTCTCATGGATCATACTTCTGGTTCTGTTTTCCTAAATATATGGTCTGCCTTGTATCTTTCACAATGTGGAAATAATATTTGGGCATGTTATATGTCTAGAATTATAACAAATAAATGGCTAATATTAAAATATTGCATCATGATCATATCATGCTTCGAGTACAAAACCAAGTCTCAGCTTTTTCTTCTGTTGTGTTGCTTAAAAGTTGTTTTTCCCTAAAAAGGCTACTGATTTATGCAGAGGAAAAATTGCAGAAACAGAGCAGATAAATGGGAAACCACAAAACACATAGGAGTCTGTGGAAAGCTGGAGGGGGCAGAGAGGTAAATCACTGTATCTGTGGGATGAAAACTGAACACAACCAGGATGCAACACAAGATTCAGCTGGATGTTTATTTCTAAATGGCCTCCTCCTCAATTACAGTAACTGGATTAATTCAGGAACAGCAAAGATCAACAGATCTTTGAGACAGCTTAGTGTATTGGTTAAGGTAGCAGGCTACAAACCAGGACCATGTGTGATCTAGTCCTGTCTTAGGCACAAAACCAGTTGGGTGACCTTGGGCCAGTCTCTTTCTTTCAGCCCTAGGAAGGAGGCAATGAAAAACCATTTCTGAATGTGGGCTCAGTGAAGTGAGTAACGCTGTGGATGTTCTTTCACATTGCCTGGAGGCCTCTCTGCATCTGGGCATTTGTTGTCTTGATTGGGATTGCACTACTCCAGAGAGATCCAGTGCACAATCTGGGGGGGGGGGTTTCTCCTGGACTCCCAGCTCTTGCTTGAAGAGCAGATAATTAGGAGTGCACCAGTTACAGCCTTTCCTGGATAGGAAGACTTTTCACTTAGTCACTTATGCCCTGGACATTTCCCAGTCAATGGACTTTACAATGTGCTTTACATGGGGCTACTGTTGAAATGTATCCAGAAGCTCCAGCTGGTACAGAATGTGGTCACGTAAGCAATTTTGGGCACCCCAAGGACAGTTCAAGTAACCTCTGCTATGCAAGCTGCATTGGTGCTGATTTGCTTCTGGATCCATTCCAGGTCGAAGTTTTGGTTATGATCTTTAAAGCCCTGCGTGGGCAGGCTTCCACTCTCATGGATTTTTGGAAATGTCTAGAGACCTGGCTCTTCTTCAGGGGGGAAATGAGCAGGGAGTGTAAACTCCATCATAATTACCAAGCTACCTGCCAGCTTCCCATAAGATGCCATCAAGGAGCATAGGCAATGGGGAAGCCAACAGGGAAGATCACAGGTTGCTCTGTGAAGTCTCCCTGAACTACACAATCTCCCCCAGCCCCTCTGCACTGTGCTGGTCACTCCTATATCCCATGCACATTTCTTGACCTGCTCCATAGCCCCCATATGCCCACCCTGACCCACACGGCACCTCTTGTGCCCCCGTGCTTGCTTCTGATCCTAGTTTCACTCTTGTGCATCCTCCCTGGCCCACTTGGCACCTCCCACACACTCTGCGCACATTCCACATGCAGTTCCTGATCCATGCTTTCCTCCCACACCCTGCCTGCCCCCTATGAAGCCTCTCCTGCCCCACAACACACCCTACCCAATCCTCACTTTAACCTCACAGTGATAAGTTACTAAAATTATTTAGAGTTGTGATAAAGTGGTAAGTGACTTCTTAATATATTTCTTTTTCTTTACTTTAGTCTGATTTTTTGACATTTGTTTTTTCTTTTCTGCATCTTCTGTTTTTTACTGCCGTACTGTAATTTTCAATAAGATTACTGTTTTAAAAAACTCTAGATGAGTCACTCCAGCCTTCTCCAGATGAAAGACCCTTCTGTCTTGATCACTGTACAAGCTATTGCTATTTTCCACTCTCCTTGAACTAAGCATAGGCCTACTGCTGCTTGGTCATCAAGATAGATGGAAGAAGTCATATAATCCTATGAAGGATACAGATATTTTTAAAGCAACATCGCTCACGTTAAGAAGCTTTAGGTAGAGGTGGCAGCTATATTTCTCAGGAGTGAAGGAACTCTTTTTTCCCCCTTAGATTTTCATTCCATTCCTGGTTATAGCCAGAATCAAAGTGGACAGATTTAGAGATGGCTTTTCTATGAACAGTGTGAGGCAGTAACAACAAAAGAGAAGTATACCTAGGCAATCTTTTTCATTGGGAGCTTGGCAATTTGAATAATGTGGAACGGAGATATGGATGTAAGGGTGGATGGATACCGTAGTCTTAGGGGTAACCTGAATTACTGTAGGTTTTATTTATTAGAGGGGATGCTTCACAATAGTGGCTGAAATTATGGCTCTTAAGGGATGACTGCAGAGAATCTTTCTTCCTGAGATCTCATTAGCCTATTTGGCAAGACACTGGATTTCTTAACTCAAATATTAAAGGTTATTCCAGGGACTCTTAATTCCCAGTGCAGAAGCGCCAGTGCAATTAACATTGCCTCTAGAGACCTCCTTCTGTTGTTGCAACTAGAACCATTTGAAGTGAACAAACATGTAATATTCCTTGGGAATGAATCAGTGTCCAATTAAAGGTACACAAACAACTCAGAAATAAAGAAAGCAAAAGCAGCAACCTGTAGTTCAGGCAGGAAGAAAACTATCCAGAGACATTTAAACTGAGCAACTCTCTCCAGATGCAGTAGAATATGTCATTGGTTGAATAGCATGGCTCAAAAAGAAGCCGTATTTAGGACCAATAATGAAATTAAAAGGTAATTGTTCCTTCAGATCTATTAGGGAATGAAGCAACTAGAACTGTGACAAACTAACGATATCCCAGAACTATCATCTTTTCCCAGATGAAGAAAACAAGTACATATTTTAAAATTGGTGCAAATTACGTTGGCTCTGGTGAATGCTTCATAGGAGTCTTCCAGCTTGGCAATAATAGTGTAACCCCACATCTTTGGTAATCACAGCCTATATATAACATAAGCCTTATGATGAGCTACCCAAAATGTCTATCCTACCCAGGTGGATGGTGCTTAGCTGATTCTGTCTTTTCTTTGCCCTCTGAAAGAGATTCTTTAATCTAGCTCGGAATTGGAAAGAGAGACAAAAACAGATAAATGGATTAATGCAGCGATTTGCAAAGGCCAGGAAGAATGTCAAGTGATACACTATATACTTACAAGCTGTGTTTAACAACTCTTCATACCTGATGAAGAAAATCACTAGCCAGTATGGGAGCCACATGATCACAAGTACTACCAAGTTGACCAAAATCATCACTGTAGCTCGCCAATTAATATGCAAGGTAGCAGCTGTCTGAATGGATATTACTCTCCTCATCCTTAGCCTGAAGATGATCTTGGAGTAGCAGATCATCATCAACAACATGGGAGGCAAGAATCCCATCCCTCCCAGGAGTCTTAAATAAAGGGTCATTTCTTTGTTTTCCATTTTGTTCACACAAAATATTTCCCCTTCCAGGGGGATCATTTTATAATGAATCCAAACAGGAATGGTGAACAAAAGGCAAACAATACAAATTAACACACAAACACCAACTATTTGCTTTAGAGAAATGGATACCACTCGCATTGGATGGATTACAGCAGTATAGCGGAGGAAGGAAATAGCCAACATGCTATAGAAGTTGGCAAACGAGATCCATAAGGACAAGCTGTGATTAGTGACACACAACAGGTGATTCAAGTGCCAGTTCTTGAGAATGGAATTGCCAAACATCACCAGGAGGCTGTAGAAGAAGAAGAAGAGATCAAGAGCTACTATGTTGATGTAGAGAAGATCAGTCAAGCGTGAGATATGGCTGCCACTTTTTCTTTGGAGACCTCTGATGAGTACAGAGAGCAACAAGATGTTCCCTGGAATGCCCAAGAGGAAGAAGACAGTATAAAAAACAACAAACACTGTCTTGCTGTAGGACAGGAAATGTTCACTCAAGCTAGAGCTGGTGTGGTTCCTTGAACTTGAATTTGAAGCCATTGTTGCAGGAGGTCTGATCTGCTACACGGCTTAGCAATAATTTAGCTTTCCTTCTTTTCCTGGAAACAAAACATGTGACAATGAACTGAAGTCAGAACAACAGGATTGGGGATAGTTTTTGTAGTGAAACTGTACTTCCAATACCGAATTCTCCAAGAGTTCTTTTTCATTTCTGTCTCTTGCTCTACTCTACAGTTCTTCTTCAGCTATGTTTAATTATGATATATAGGCTATTTTTCATTTTAAGATCTGTTGCATATTCCAATCCCTGAACGTTTTGTGTTTAAGGGTCAATGAAAGCTTAATAAAGAACTTAAAGAAGAAAAAAAATATAGTTTCATAAATAGAGTGTAGCATCAAAGAATGGATTGGACTGGTTTTAGAAATATAATCCAACTCCCTGACTAGTGCAGGAATCTTTAACTACAGCATCTCTCAGCAGTGACATTCCAGCTTTTGTTAAAACATCTCCAAAGAAGCGGATTCTATAACCTCAAAGGCAATCTGTTCTTCTGTTGAAAAGCTCTTACCATTAGGATTCTTTTTCCAATATCCAACCAAAATATACTTCTATGTTATTGAAACCCAAGTTCTTTTTCTGAAACAAATTGAACAATTCTGTTCTGTTTTCTGCATGACAACTCTTCAGATACTTCATGCTAAAACCTGCCCAGTGTGTCCTAGGGTGTTTTGAAGTCCTGTGGCTTTACACAGAGCCATTCCAGCTCCAATTTCTGAAACAAAGTGGTAAAATGCAACATGGAAAAAATGATTGTCACTTCAGTGCCTCCAATCAAACTATTAGATGGGATGGGATTTTAGAAATTGTTTTTATTAATTTTATTGGTTAATGGGATTTCAAATCTAATGGTTTTTTAATGTTTGTATTATATTCTTTTATTATTGTAAGCTGCCCTGAGTCCTTCGGGAGATAGGGCGGCATAGAAATCTCATTAAATATAAAATAAATAAAATAAATATTAGGGTGGGTCTCATAATTTCACCCACCTGTTTGGCTCCAATAAAAATAAGCTTTGATAGGTGCTCATGCAAGAAAACAGAACTGGGAATGTGCTCTGAAGCCTAGAAATAGGGTGCTCAGTTGATGGTTTTCATAAAATCAAACTTCAAACCTCCATAGTAGCCTATGTGTAATTATATCCCTAAAGAATTAGATTTTAGTCAAACATAAGCACAAAATTAAACATAGAATTAATGGTACTTAAATGTTATTCTTGTATCATTCTTAAATTGCATCTTGTGTCATTTTTATATCTGCCATCATGGAACAAGAAGTAAATTCCACCATACTAGATTCAGAGCCCTGAGCCCACCAAATGTATGTGGTGTATAACATGTCAGTATTTAATTATACCAGACAATAGACCATCATGTGTGGCATCTATACTTTTTCTATTGAGAAATGCATTGTTTGTAATATGAGGTAGTCCAATATAGACAACATGACAACTATTCTAAACTTGTTTCTACAACTTCTGCCACTTTTTAATTCTAATGCATCACATTTTTAGCAAAAAAAACTATGTTGTGCTAGAGAACTTTGTTCACCCATGCTATTGGTATTAACCTGAAAACGACTAACTCTGTTTCCTGGTCTTTTCAAACAAGAGCTCCTACCTCACTGCTGGTGCCTGGACTAGGTACCACTAGAAGGAAGCCAAGTGATGGACGATGTTATGCTGCATTGTTCAGGAGCAATTTTTTCACGAGTTGCCTTCACATTTCAGTACCTCTATTTATATTATTTTCAAACCACGAAAGGTGCACACCCACATGCACACTGCCAGATGGAAATGCTGACAATTATTACCAAGGAAGACTTACCTGTCAGGAGCAACCATCATTTGCAGAAGCAGGCAGCTCATTTATAGACTCATCGATGCATTTCATCATCTGGAAATTGGAATTGGTTTTCCAACCGGAATGTAATGAGTCATTTTTTTCTCAGCCGATAGTCCTTGATGGTTCAAAACTCAATAGAGTTGTGTTAGTTTGCTATTGCCATTACCTCCTCCAATAATAGCGTGGGTCCTACTTCAAAGGATCTTGCTTGACAAGGACACTATAAACAACTTGGTGCTATTTAATGATGTCCGGGAAAGGGATGAGGTACCTAGCTCATCTCTGTGTAAGTCGTCTCGTGGTATGCATTCTCTCTCATATTTGTTATTTCATGACCCAAAGGTTAATATAAAAGTTTTAACAATTGTGTATTCCATTAAAATGCTATTTACACGGGAGTGTAGATTTTAGCTTGCAAAACCACATATCTTATCAATACAGTAAAAGTCCTGTGTAGGCAATCAAAATCATATAACGGGTTTGCATCTGACATTTAGTAATCTGCTGTTTTCAACTGTTATTGGATATCACTCTAATTACGTAGGATATCACTTTGGGACCTGCTTCTTTATTTTGCTTGTATCAAAAATTGCTTTAGCATTAGTGAAATAAATTATTTTCACATCAAGCTTTGTACATTCCTGCTTTTGTCTAATTCTGATTTTTAAAATCAGGAAAATGCACTTCTTCTCTAAAAACTAGAGAAACCAAAAGGATGCATTTGGACAATACAGGTGTAGACATATAATCTGAACTCTAAATAAAAACTTAGCCATTTCATTTCTTTGATACGGACAACCATTGTTGGCTTGAAATATTTACCATTAAACCTCAAGAACATTACATTCTGGAAAATTCCATGCCTTTTGTCATCTTGCAGAATTATGCTTAGAAATAAGAAGCTATTCTTGCTATTTATCTTGCTTCCCTTTGAATTCCAGGCATGTTACTTATAACAACATAGATAGATGTAGGGTACCTTAATATCTGATCTTCATAGTTCACTCCATTTTCCCCTGTATCTTTTTAAGCATTTCATGTTATCACTAGTGGATGTGGCACTGAATCTCCAATTTTTCTGCCATATCGTCTTTACTGCTTTGTATTTTTTGTGTGTGTGCAGAATACATGTTCTGGACAAATCTAAACACATTAAGCAGATCTTTCCTGATCCAGCCTGCCTTCTTGCCTGATGCCCATTGTGTATGAGAGATATAAGATCTGTGCACCGATTTCAGGGGTGGGGAAATGGAATAATCTCTTTCACAAATGCATTGCTGAACAAAAGGGTTGCAGGGAAGGACAAAGGAAGCAGCATTCAGGAGCGGCACAAGTTAAGTGCTGCAATTAAAACTCTCAGGTGGAAAATAACTGCAGAAAGGCAGTTGTGGGACAAAGAAAAGTTGTATCTTGATGGACTACAAGCATCCAGCAGCTAATGAAGGTATGAAATTTAGAGATCTTTCCTAGGGCCTTAAAGCTGTTCAGGGAAAAAAAAAACACGAACGAAGCCTCAGTAGCACTCTGATTGGTAAGAGGCTGAGCTCTGAGCATTAACATTGATTTTTAAGAAGTACATCACTATGGGAGCACTACTGACTGCTGTAGATTTTCTTTTAAGAAAGGCAAAACGACTTGAGCCACTGATATAATTGTTTACCATGCAACTTAGCATCCTGTAAACAATATCGGGAGTATTTGTGCTGACTAGGAAACAGCCAAAGATGCTGGAGTTTTGAGGGAGAATAATAATATTCCTAAATTCAAAAGACCCACCTCCTCCATTGTTTGTAATGATTCCAGGCTTCAGATTTTTCCACAAACATTTTAGAATTGTCACTTTATACTAATGAGAAGTACTGATGTGGACTTGATTTTTTTTTTTTTTTTGGAGTTTTGACATTTTAACCAGAAAAAAGGCATCGTGGAAATATACCCTCAAGTCTTTATCAGTAGGTCCCCAAAACTCACTACAACACTTCACAAAGGCTAGTACCATTTTACTGAGAGAAGCAGGAATAATTTCAGCATTTAGTGGTGATGATAAAAGACAACACATTTGAAAGAGAGTTGAATTAATGTGCTGGAACTCCTTGAATTTATTTTGATTGAAATGGCAAGTACAGTAAAGCTTTTTAGAGGAGAGGTGAAAAGATAATTGCACAATTTCACTGAGAAAGTGCTATTCCTTTATTCCACTTAGATCAGATCCAAGGCAGACAGCTTCTGTCAAGAATAGATGAAATATCAAATGCTACCATTTGTTCCAAAATTCCAGTATCATTTGTTCCATTCAGTTAGCCACTTGGATCAACAGTTCTGAATCATCATATAGTGATTTTGTAACCTAAAAAATTCTGTGACTAGATTTATTTATTTATTTATTTATTTATATTATTTATTTATTTGATGGGATTTCTATGCCGCCCTATCTCCCGAAGGACTCAGGGCGGCTTACAATGATAAAAAATATAATACAAATATTAAAAAAACAATTAAATTTGAAATCCCAATAACCAATTAAAATTAATAAAAACTGTCAGTAAAACCCCATCCCCTCCATCAGTCCAGGTCGGCAAGTTGGAAAAGCCATGTTTTCAGGCCACGACGGAAGGACTGGAGGTCCAGGGCCACACGAAGCTCCAGGGGCAGCTGATTCCATAGGGTGGGTGCCCCCACAGAGAAGGCCCTACCCCTAGGGGTCACCAGCCGACATTGTTTGGCCGACGGCACCCCAAGGAGGCCCTGCCTATGGGAGCGCACGGGATGTTGGGAAGTTGTTCCAGGCAGCAGGGTCTCCCGCAAATACCCCAGTCCTAAGCCATGTAGAGCTTTATAGGTCAAGACCAGCACCTTGAATCTCACCCGGAGGGCAACTGGTAACCAATGCAGCTCATGCAGGAGGGGTGTAACATGGGAGTATCGGGACACTCCCATCACAACCCGTGCCACTGTGTTCTGGACCAGTTGAAGCCTCCAAGTGGTCCTCAAGGGCAGCCCCATGTAAAGAGCATTGCAGTAGTCCAACCGGGAGGTAACGAGCGCATGAGTGACCGTACATAAGGCATCTCGGTCCAGATAGGGGCGCAACTGACACACCAGGTGAACCTGGGCAAATGCCCCCCGGCCACAGCTCCCACGTGCTGCTCCAAACTGAGCCGCACATCCAGGACACCCAAAATAGATACCACCCAAAAGCAAATATTGAAAATATTTGTACTCGGGTCCACGAGCATTTGTAATTTATTTGTATACTTAAGGTAAACTAGTTCATTCGTACAGTGATGTACAGATGGCCAACTTCACAAGGATTTGAGGTGGTTTTGATTCATTTTTATTTCATCCATATAGCTCCCCATCTCACATATGTGACGCTAGGTGACTTGCTACAAGAATAATCAATAAAAACAACATAGTAATCAGAAATAATTAGGAAGTGTGAGTACTCTTGATGGAATGTTTTCAGGCTTCTTAAAAAGTCCAGAAGTGCTTTTACCTTGAATAGCCATGTGTTTTAAAGGGCAAGGGAAGTCACAGAAGTATGTTGCCAAGCCACTACCTTTATCACCTATGGGGTGGGCATTTTTTTTTCTTAAAGATTGCAGAGGGACATCTGAATGTGCAGCAGAAATGGACCTGTGAATATCTGGATGCAAGCCAATGTAGTGTTTGCAACATTGCTAAATCTGTTACCCATAAGTAACCGAAATCACATGTATTTTGGACCCATTAGAGTTTCCAAGTCATCTTCAAAAGAACCCTATGCAGAGGATTTTGCGGCAGTGTGTATGTGAATAGGAGCCATTGTTGTCCTGACATCCTGCTCCAAGGTGGCCCATAATTAGCACTTTTGTGATCTCCACCTGTTGCTCTAGCAAAACCCATGAATCCAAGAGAACTCCCAAATCACACACTTGCTCCATAAGGATGCAACATTGTCAAGAGCTAAGATCAGAGATGAAATAGAGTCAAATCCATTGCCAACTAACAGTAATTCCATTTTGCAGGGTTTTAATGTGAATGTATTTGAACTAGAAGGCCCTTACAAACTCCAGGCCTTTTGTGGTATCCCCAATTCTATCATGGCCCTGGTGGAGACTGACTCCCAGGAAGAGGAGGAACAGCCAACAGGGAGTGGGAGTGTGGCTCCAGAGGTGGTGGAGGAGACTGGGGAAGGGCAGAGGCCGGCTGAGCAATCAGAGGAGGATCCAGGCCCATCTCCTATCCATCCCAGGGCACACAGGGAGGAGAAGATCAGGGAAAAGCATGGTCTACTCAGGAGGAGAGGACCATGATCCTCCTCAGGGCTTACAGCTGGGAGCTATGTATATAAGCGTGCAACTGCGCAGTCAGAATTGCTGGAGTCAAAGTTTGTGTTTCCTTTGAAAGAGGTTTATCTTTGCTGGAGTTTTTCCCAAGGACTTTCCTGGTTATCTGATTGGAACATATAATTACCTACCTTGGTTTGCTTTAGAACTCTCACCAAGACGGTTTGTTCTTGTTTTCCTTTTGCCTTATTATTTACTTTTGGGACTTTAAACTGTGATTAATAAAACAGTTAAGTTGAAGGGATTGCCAGACTTTAATTCATGTTTTGGGTTTGGGGTTATTTTGAGAGACTATGGGTCATCACAAATTCAGTCTGGAGTGGCAAAATACAGAATAAATCTAGATATGGAATGTATTTGAAATAAAAGTCCTATCTACCATGTTAGCAAGATGAGCAAATAAGGACGTGAAAGGGAAATTGATAAAACTGCAGCTTTCTATTGGGAAGGAGAGAATAGAAATTTCAATCTAAAGATTGAAATTACAGGACCATTATGCTTTAACATATTCAAAGAAAATTAAAAGTTACTGTTCCATCCAAACCATCAGATTTTAATGCTGGCTTATTCCACTCCTAGCCTGTTAATTAGTGTGGCTAGAATGTTTCCATCACTTGCCCAAGCTACATACACATACATTCTGAAACCATTTTTTTTTTGAAAGCCTGAAAATAGCACTCTCCTCCCTTATCTCTATTTAAGAGTCTCAAACCGTGTCGCTTGCTCTTAAAATATGATTCTGCATTTAATCAACTTGGAATGAACTTCATGCCTATTAAGATCTGAACAGCAAGAAAAGTGAAACTGTTTGCTCAACTTCAACTTTCCGCTCCCAGAATGGAAGCCTGGAAAGGGAAACTCACTGCCCCAAGTCTCCACAGGATAATCCGTTGAAATTAATTTAACTTTTGTATTTGTTGAATTATCCTGGGGCGACTTGTCCCACTGCAAGTTGTTCCTTTCCAGGCTGGGGAACTAAAGTCCATACATCTTAACATTGCTGAGGTTGAAAAATATTGCATTAAAGAATTGGCAATTTCTTGATTGGTAACAATACAAACGTTGTGGAACTCTGTCATGACAGATGCCCCAGTGCTCTTGCATTCATTCTTATTCATGACCTGTTTAACGTGAAGCAGTTTTTCAAAAAGAAAAATGTCTTGAGGCCTTGAGCTTCTTCCATAAAACAAAAAGGAAGAGACCTAACCTTTCTAATAGAGAGGTCCTGCAGACTATTCACAGGGGAAATCAAAGAACTGGTCAAGTTATTATATAGAAGAGCACAATGGTTAAGAGAGTAAGAAGCAGTCAATTGTGAAGGCAAACCAGGGATAGAAACTAGACCTTTTCATTTATACAAAACCAGAATATTGTGCTGGAAGTCTGAAAACATGTGCTAAGTAATGCTTAATTGTAAACATAATCCTATAAGAGCTTTGATACTCAAAGAGTAAAGGTAGACAACATAAACTCCAAATAAAAGCCCATTTATTAATTCTAACCCAAATATTGCAAATATACAGAAAAATACCAGTACAAATTTATAATATAGCCAGGCGTATTTACAAAACTCTATACATGGCTCCTTTGTGTTATCTTTTGCATGTTGCCTCAGACTGTACATCTTAGGAAATTTCTGTATAGAGGAGTGCTATTAACAATGGCTTTTGGCTACACAGCATTCCGTAGCCATCCCACAGATGGTATGGAACAAGAATGGTCTGCCTTGCAGGCACATTAGGAAGACAATTATGCTTCAAAGCGCATGCAATGGCAACACTGCCATGGTTGCTATGTTGCTTGGGCAACATTTACAAAACAGTGAGAAATATGTCACATTATCTACATATTCAACACTATGGGAGGAAGACTACCACTGCCCAGCACAGATGTGTAGCAGTCGTAAGCCCCTGATTTACTGGGCAGATTTCAGTTTATTGGAATGTTCTCACCATGTCAATGTACTCTACCTTAAGAAAAGGCCAACAGAAATGAGGCAAAGGAAGAGGTCCCAGGCCTGAGAGAGATAAATACCAATAACAAGATTTCTAAGCCTCTCAGAGACAGCTTAATACACAGGGAAAATTGAGATATACCAGAAAGAGGAAGTAGTCAGTTATTACATACACATTATGCTGGGAAGATCTATGACAGATTTTCTCCTACATTTCCAATACCAGATTTCAGTCATCACATCCAATTTAGTTGAGCAATTTGATTCTACACAGGGGAGGTTCTGCACAAGTATATTTAAATAGTTTTAGAGTGTAATAAAGGACTAATTATCTTTTATTTCAAGAACTGGTAATCATGAGCTTTAAGTGACATCATTGCACTGTACAAGTTACTGATATATCGGGTGTTCTTGTGTACTATCCTATATTATAAGCAAAAAATAACTTGTGGGATTTTTATGAGGAACAGGTCTTCCAGGAACATTTCTTCCTGCCATTTTGCTTGTCTTATGAGTATTCCTGTTGGTGCATTCATTTTTTTCATCAGGGATCAACGATCGGGAAAGATTACTACAGTACTCTGGGCTCAATTATATTATGCAATGGTACAAAGGAAGAAAAAGGATCAGAAACCACAGTAAGGCCACAGTAAGAATTGAGAGGGATGGGAGACAAATTCAAGACAATTACTTGCCTTCAGGCTTCTCACTCTCATTTTATTGCTATCAAAGGAGAGTTGGGAAGCATTATAACTTTAGTAGCCCACTCTACCTTGAAGTACCAGCTAGCTTTTGAACAGCTAACAAATCCTAACTGATCTGATGCAAGTCACCAGTGACAAGCTAACTGTATCTCCAATAGATCAAGCTTACCCTTAGAGACAACATCAAGATGAAGTGAAATTAGAATAAAGTTATTCTAAGTCTAAATGAAAATGAAGATGAATGATGAGATAAATATTAAACAATCACCAAAGAATGCAGAAGGTGGCAATTTTCAAATATGAATGTGTATGCTAGATCGGGATGAGATTGTGTAACAGATAAAATTTGTGATATTTGTTGCCCAATTTAGTGCAATATAAGGTCAATTTCCTCCATTTTTAGTCAGCCCAGAGTCTTTGCATACTCCCCCACCCAACAACTATGATTTCCAGTGCTGTGATAGCAGCATCTCAAGTATCATAACCTTTCAAAGTATATCTCAAGTGCCAGATTGGTAGTATGGCAGTAGAGAAGAAGAGAAGTCTCATGCACAAACCTTGAATGGGTATTTTTTGCTGGTTTGATCCTTTTCCAGGTAAGACTGAAATAAGGGAATAGATGGATGAACATCATCACGCAAAACACCCTGAGATCCAGATTTAGAACTGACCTTTAAAAAAGAGGTTCTTTTCCATTTTTTTTAAAAAAAGTTCTACTTTCCAAGCCCAACTCTCAAATGAGGAAAAGTCAGTTACAATTCTTTATTTTGAAAGAAACTGAATTTATATATCTGAAACAAGAGTATCTTCTTGTGGGTGTAATCCTTTAATGAAAGGAAGAATAAAAACCATCAAAAACCAAGGTTAATGTTTATGAACATTCCTTTGGAGTGCAAATAAAAGGATTCCATTTGTTTTATCAATGAGGTGAGCAACATTGTTCAGTGTTTTGCAGCTTAGTTATCGCTCTGGATGCAACAGTTGAACCTGGAAATGGTTTTCTAATATTTTGAAGCAAGCACATGGTATCTATAATGGAATCCCTAAAATAGTCTTGAAATATTTTTAAATGAAGAATCCTCCTCCAGTGTTTTCCCCAAATTTAGGGGGAGGGGAGACACCTCAAATTTCAACTTCAATAACCATGTATTACTGTCTGTACACTGCAGCTCTTCTCTCTGCCATTAGTGGAAAAACCTCACCATTGTGTTACAGTTGAATTTACCCAATTATGTTTCAGCAACTGACCAAAACATTCACTCAGATGCTCAATGTATTGGAAAATATTGCTCTCCTTCCATCCCAACCTGCACCCCAAATATATTTTGAGGATCAAAGAACCTCCCAGAGCACAGATGGAAACTGCAGGAGGAAGCATTAGAATCGCCCCATTGGGAAAGCAAAAGTCTACCCAGATAAAATTCAAACTTGTCTTTTGGGGTCTGGAGTGCTTTCAACTGGTCAACTGGTTTTCTAGTAGATCAGTTTCTAACTAGACTTCAAGACAGTTTGAATTAAATATTGTGAAGATTCAATTTCTATTGCTTTCAGAAAACCAAGCATATGATTTCACAAGGGTTTTGCAACAGTTTAACTGTACTGATACAGAGGGGCTCATAAATCCACAATAGCAAAATGGTGATGAAGTGGCAAGCACCAATCTATTGCTTTCAAGAAAACGGTGAAAAGGAAAATACTGAAACCTTCATAGTGCTGCAGCATGCAACAAAGGTTTCCTTCAAGAAACTGATCTAATGTATCTAATTTAGTACCTAAACAATTTAAATAATTCTTACTTCTAACAGATCTGTATCGCTTATTTTTAGACTATTATTTTTTTAAACCATCTCTTTCCCATCCAGAATGGTGTGGTTTGTTTTTGAATTTATGGCAGTACACGTGCTAATTTCACAGTTCAGTTCCTTGCAGTCATAGGATATTGGGCTGCGGACTTTTTTCAAGCCTTGGAGTCATCCTTACATTACACAGTACACATCTACCCATTTGATTACATTTTAGATGAAACAAAAATAAAATGCATTTTGGCACACAGCCCATTGTGATGCTGGTTAATACCCACAATCTCTGACCAGCATCTCATTGCTCTGTTTGCTAGGAGTGTTGTGCTAAGAGCTTCAATGCAATTTTATCACAATGTTGGAGCTCAGTATGTGTTTCCCGTTTGGGGATTTGGGAGTTTCTTCCAGCAGCATAGTACATTGTACCTAGTAATGCTAATATTTAGTGAAATCCTTATTTCACAGTCCTATTAGTTCTCCCTTTAGAGCTGGAAAAATCTGATTAAAATAAAATTATATTTAAATTAAACAGCTTTCCTTCTTCATTCCACAGAGTTAGAGAACCTTGACCTCACCCTTTAAAAAAATCTAATGCAGTCCTTGCAGCTCTGTTGGTTTTAGACATTTGATAGAAGCAAAAGGAATATAGACTCTCTCAGATACGGGAAAGGCATCCATATTGGAAGTAAAATGGACTGTTGGCAATCATGCCCTTCTACAGCAGCAGTCAAACCCATGAAGTGTGCAATCCTAGTGAGAACATCGCTACTCCAACAAATCCTGAGCAGAAAGAGAAAGAAAAAAATTATTATAAATTAATTAGCATTTTGAATTAAGAGTTCTTCTCAAGCTGGCTGTGGTAAACATAAAGCCAGCTAGTCTCTTAGAATCCCCATTACCTGAGAAAACAGATTATCTTTTTAAAGTGACATATGCTAAAACAATATAGAAAGACAATTCACAGTTGTCAGGTTCTCAGCTAGCCAATACTACCTAGAAAGGTGCATGTCACTTGCCTCATCAGAATCGTCATGGTAACCAGATTTATTGGCCCCGGGTATGTCAAGTCCTTCAAAGCCATTCGCTTCTGCATGTTGCTGCAGGACAGAATACCGGTGAACCAGAAATCTAGGAATGTGAAAAACACCAATGAAAGAATGATTTATACATTCGGTTATATCAGTTCAGACTCCTTTAAGAGGTTAAAGTAGAGATCTTTTGAAGGTCTTAATACATTGGCTGCTATTACTGGTCTCAATTTTTTCAGTAACTATTTTACAATAACAGTAAGCTATAAAAAGTGGAAGGAACCTTCAAAATTATAGAAACTGAAACAGTGGTCAGAGAAGTTACTAAGACTGGAAGTAATCAGTGATTCTCATTGTTATCAGCGGTTCTCCAACTCTGTGATACCAAGTTCTCCCTAAATGATAAGCAATCCTCTGTCTCCATCCAATATACAACTAGACAACAAATCAAATGTTTCAGTGATTGGTGAATGATTCTGACAGATGGCCAAATCTGATCTGAGCTTAACTCTTGCTCTGGGTGAACCTCTTGTGGGTTTGCCCAGGCAAACAGAAGTGAATGTTGTCACTGCTCTGATTTTGCCTATGCAAGCCTTTCAACTTGAAAAAAGAAATTTCTCTTTCCCTCTCCCCCTCCAGCTGCTGCTCAATGCCCCCCCCCACATTTCATGTTGATCTAAACCTAAAAGCAGATTTTTCTAGTTTATTCACAGCAGCACAGCCTTATATCTGGAACAATCAGGTGGCTCAAAGGGCCCAGGGGCTACCTGTTGCCCACTGCTTTCATTCAATCACAAATCCCAATTCTGGAAACAAACAAAATCAATGACTTTTTTGGAGACAAAAGAAAAAAGAAAGTATTTAGCAGCATCACTAACACTCAGTTTATAGGAACACCTGCCTTGTTTCTCCTCATACAAGGATAACATCGCTACCAATGCATTTCTGTTCCAGTTCTCTTGCTTCCACATCTGTGTAATGAAGATGGCATAATATCTCTGTTCCATTTCCCCCCTACAGCTCTATTATTGTCATTCTCCACTCTGAGGCTCACCTTCCCCCACAGACGTATTTCTTAATGATGACTACTCCAGCGACAGCAGTGATGAGCATCAAGGCAATTACAGCCAGGATGACTGGAGTAGAGTTAGAAGGGGTATTCTGTAGAAAGAAAGCAGAAAGCTGTCTGAAGCTTTAACACATTATTAGACACAAGAACATTGTAGTTACAAAGTGCTTCTATAATCATCTTTCTAGCATCTCTCAATTGCTCCTTACCAAAAGGGACTGCACTCCTGTCTTGAATGCAGCAGATTTGGAAAAGCAAAAAGAAATTGGAAAAAGGTGAAGCCCTTTGCAATTAGATTTCCCTCACTCAAAATGCTAATCAGCAGCTAGACTGCAAAGCAGCTGGTCTTGGCAGCTGATCTCCAAAGCTCATTTATCACAATGACTGCACAAAACTGAGGTTAACAGTATCAGAACATTTTATGAAAAATACTTTGTAGGCATTATTAACTGGCAGTGTCCCCTCCCTCTTTTTAGACTATGTTAGAATGTTTTCCCTTATCCATCACAATTATTTCAGCAGATTTTTTTCCCTTTTCTTTTTTGTGTAACATACCAATGGACTTGACCTCAAGTAGTCACTTGTACACTTTTGTTTCAGATCGGTCTCCTTACGTTTGGGATTCTTCCCACCTACACATTTGTCCCCTGGGATTTTCCGATATCTGAAAAGCAAACCCAGTTTCAACAGGTAATTTTCTGCAATAGGCAATTTTCTTTTAATGAGTGACTGCATCCCAAGCCAGCAAAGATTACTTACCTATGTCAGTGCCAGTTCAGAACAGGGAAGTTGAATGGTTATTTATTTGTCTGATTAACCTTGAATTATCTCAAGCTCTACAAAACTCCCCTACAGTCAGCATTATTTTAGGACTGGCCCTTCAAAATGATATTTAAACAATTAACATGATGGCATCTAATCAATGAATGTTCTTATCAAGCTCTCTGCTCTCAAAATATTTCGGCAATAGAACTTTTGGGTCAATATAACATATACATCAGGAGAGTTTCACCCAGAAAAAGAATCTTTTCTAACCTCATATTCTCCAAATGTGCTAGGATTAAAAATATTTATTATCACCCCGCCTCAGGAAGCCTCCCCAGTGAAGTCAGCCTGTTTCCAACTGGCAGTCATTTTTTCCACTGCTGGACCTGTTTTGTGTCCTCTGTGGCTGAGGTTTCTCTGGAAGGCCTTTCTTCAGGGGTCTCTTAGTAGGTCATCCAGTCTATCACAGGACTTTCTCAGTGGCCTGCGTCACTATCCTGTAGAGCCCCAAGGTCCCTTACTAAACCTGCCTCCTGGACCATCTCCAGCCCCAAGCCTGTTGGCAAGCTTTTTAAAGCCTGGTGTTGCTGAACTAACTTGGTTAGCACATACTTAACTCCCACTAAGTCTTTCTGGTTTTGAGCTGTCTTAGCTGTATCTTCTCCAGCTGTTGGAACAATGGCACACCTAGCTGTCTGTTGCTTCCTTCTGACTTCAATCTGCTTAACTTCCATCTTTGCTAACTAATGTACTTAAAAACCAATGTTCCTTTTACTTTCTCGGTTCAGTGAGCTTCAAACGGCAACTGAAACACCTTCATCTCTCACTCACATTTCTACCTTGTATTATTCACACAGAGTGTTAGGCTGTACATTCTCTCTTTTAGCTATACAAATTTTGCAGGATCCAATCTGGACCAGAGGTTTAATGTTTTGGGAGGTAAAGTTTGTATACAAATGAAGGAAAATGTGTAAGTGTTCCAGTATAATGTTGCAGGATTCAATCTGGGTTGGTCACCAGGACCAGAGGTTTAATCTTCCAAGCTTTTGGACTAGTGCTGGAGCCAGGGTGGGATTCAAAAATCCCAGCAACTGGTTCACTGCCCAGTTGCTGGGTGGGCGTGGCCTACCAGAACTTCCAGAAGGGCCATTTTTTGCCTTCCCAAGAGTCCGGAGGCTTCCTTCGGGCCTCTGGGAGGGAGAAAATGGCTTCCCATGGGCTCTGGAGGCCCTCCGGAAGCAGGAAACAGGCCTGTTTCTGGACTTCTGGTACCTCCGGAAGGCCCATTTTTTCCCCCTCCTAGACCCTCCACGCGGATCCTGCACTTACCTGCATCAAAAATGGGCCTCGTGGAGACTCCTGGGAGGGGAGGGGTGAGCGGGGCCAGCTGGTCAGTTGAAATATCGGTTCAGTGAACCAGATGCAAATTTAACATCCGGTTCCCCCGAACTGGTCCGAACCGGTAGAATCCCACCCCTGGCTGGAGCCCATTCTCAGAGAACTTCTCTCTCACCAGAGTAAGACACATTCTGATGAGAGAAAAGTTCCCTGAGGATGGGCTCCTGCATGAGTCCAAAAGCTCAGAAGGCTAAACGTGTACTCCTGGTGACTGACCCAGATTGGATCCTACAACATGATCCTGGGATGCCTTCATTCGTGTACAAACTTTATCTCCACAAACAGATTGGATTATTTAAAAGCAGGAAGAGTATGCAAGGCATACCTTTCCAGACTTGGCCAAACCATTTCCTACAATAGGCATTCCCTGATCCCATGGGGTTTTCTTATAATTTGTAGAGGGGAATGCTGTTTAACAGAGCATCATGGGACCCTAAAAGACCCAACAGTTTAAACGTATTTATTTTACAAAAGGATCCACAACACTAAGGCCACCTTCCAATTTCTCTTGCTGGCTAAGGACATCTATTTGCATGCTACTGCTAATACATTAGAATCCTATCAGAAAATTACCCGCTGGTCTTTAACAGCTCTTGCTTCCCATACAAGCAGAACTCCAAGTCATGACCCTTCAGCTCTGGCTGCTCCACACATTCAGACTGGTTTTCTGGGCGGAAATAGCCAAAATCGCTGGAGGACAAATAAATAAACAAATACATAGGGAAGAAAAGCCATTGACTTCACCTGAAACATATATGCATGCTTACACGAATATTTACTGATATTTAGCTTATGTGGAAAGAACACTGTAAAGATTTTGACTGTTATCATGATACTTGTGGTTATATAAATATCTGCAGAAGGGAAAGGTGATTATTAAGATGCTTTATCATGAATGTAATGCACACGCACACATATACACACACGTGCATGCATACCCTTTCAAAATAAGTAATGAAAGGTTTTTCTGTGGCAGGCATTGCAAGCATAGCAAGCAGAGGATGATACAGAAATGACAGGTGTTCCTGATTTCTGTTAGTCTCTCAGCTATAGTCTTCTACTTAATGGTGACCTTCCCAACTCAGTATGAAGATGGTATTCCTGAATGCCAGATTAGAAAACAAGAAAATTATGGTAACATTCAGGATCTGGCTATGCACTATTGACCTTACCTAACACGTATTACAGAGATCAGGTTGGTGGAAAAGATGAGGTGAAATTGTCCCTGTTCTCTTTGCCATACTGGTCTGGGGACAAAAAGTCATAGTTGCTTCAGTTTATAATGACTTCATCCCTAACAAAGTGCCCTGCTTAATAACCTGGGAGTTTTGGGAACCTGGGAGTTTTGAATGTTTCTCTTTGAGCAGAAGTGACCAGAATGAAAGAAAAATTCACCTGAACTACAGCGAGTCCTTGGTTAACATTGGAAATTGGGACCAGAATTTTTAGCGCCAAGCAATGTGGCTGTAAAGCACAATGTCATGTGACCACATTGCTTAGCAACAGCAATCCCAGCACTCTCCAATGCTACATTAAATGAGAATTATTCATTGTGAGTCACAGGTGCTTTGCAAACAGGCTAGTAAGCAGATAAGGATGGTATGAGTGCTGCAGGGACGGTGAAGGCTGTCGCCGGGCCGGGAGAAAGTGCATGAGTATCTCACAAGAATAGAGTAACTACTCGTATTGTTAATTCCACAGACAGTTTCTCTATTTGAGCTTACTGTACTGGAGGTTTTCAGACTGGTGATATCATCCCACTATCATATTGCCAGTCTAGAAACCCCCATATCTTATTTTCTTGGGAGTTATTCAGGATATCAAACACTAGGCTATCCTGAATTATACAGGTAGTCCTCAACTTACAAAAGCTCATTTAGCAACAGAAATAGCACTTAGACTTATACATCACTTCATAGTGCTTTACAGCCCTAATCAATTTACAGAGTCAGCATATTGCCCCCAAAAATCTAGGTCTTCATTTTACTGACCAGGGAACGATGGAAGGCTGAGTAAACCTCAAGCCAATCAGAATCAAACCCCTACCAGTGAGTGTGACTTAGCCTGCAATATTGCATTCTAATCACTGCTTCATCACAGCTCTTTTTTAGAGATTTAGTCGAAGTTACAACAGCACTGAAAAAAGTTATTTACAACCACTGCAGCATCCCCATGGTCACATGATCAAAACCCAGCCATTTGGCAACTGACTCATATTTGACAAGCAAAATCAATGGAGAAGACAGGGTCACTTAACAGTCGTGTTACTAACTGAACAACTGCTATGATTCACTTAACACCTCTGGCAAGAAAGGTCATAAAACAAGGCAAAACTCAATGTTTCACTTAGCAAACTTTGGGCTCAATTATGATCATAAGTCAAGGACTGCCTGTATTTGGCTATGTAGCAGGACATACTCTGATGTTCTGGACATTATTGGGTTCCATTTTTTTCATGGACAGATCATTAGGTGACAGCAAGTTTTAGTTTGGTGTAGATTACTTGTTTCCTTCATTTTGGATTACAACTCTCAAAGTGCCTTACTGTTGGCCATGCTGGCTTAGGGCATTAAGTTGTTTAATTCTACTTTAGACAAATATGAGCCTATAAAATGTATAGGGATGAAAGGTTTACTAAGAAATGTATAGAGATGGCTCTGAATGTTTCCTGATTGGGGGAAGCATGTTTCTGTTTTAACAGCTCATGATTCTACTGAAATTCCAGTCAACTGCTTGAAAAAGGAAATAAGACAGTTAGTTCATGAGATGCAATGATAAAAATACTGTCAAGCAAGTCTGCTAATTTTCCAGGAAGTTCAGAGTGGTAGAATAAAGCTGGAACAAATTCTATTTAAATTTAGGTTAAAGCACATATTCAGGCCACATACTGTTGATGTTTTGGGGGTATGATATTCACCAATAGTACTGTATAGTATCTTAGTTCTTGAATGATCTTCAAGATTCTCTTCATGTAACAAGTAAACAGTAAGTTTGCTGAGAGGAAGCCTTTTCTTGGTCCTCCCACAACAAACTTACCTAAGATCACTGGTTTCTACTTTATTAGTAATGTAAATTAGAAATCTGGTCCTACCGGTTTACTGGTCCACTAATCTTTAAGAAACAAAAATGGGACACTGTATGAAACAACCAGCCAATTAGTTAGTGCTTAACAGCCTCTGATTTCTCACTACCATTGGTGTTGTATAACCTGTTTGCAAACATCCAGCTGATGAGCTGGCTAGTGAAGATTCCCATATTTCCAGAGGACACTTTTTTGCATTGAGAATAAGCATCTAATTTGTAGTACAATAAATATTTAAGGCACGCGTGTATATAATTGAATGTATTATATTCATTCACATATTGCATGAATGAAAAATACATGAAAAAATAGGTCTTGTGCCAAAATTAAAGACATGATATACATTAGAATTTTAGAACAATTGTATTACTGTTTGTTGACAGTACTGTGGACGTGAAGGTGCCCTTACTGTAGGTGTCCTACTGCGGGCGGAAAATGCCCTTTTTAAAGAAATATTTGCAAGTGCAACCATAACTGAGAACACAAGATCAGGTATTTTGTGCAGAAGCACAAAAGAGTGCCATCTCAAACAAACCTATTAATAAAACCTGGTAATCATAACGAACTTCTAGCCCAGCTCTTACTGCTTGCTGTAGTAACCTCTAGTAATCTTTGTGACATACTAAGTCACATTGCTTTCTCTTGTTCACTAGTGGTCACTCATTGCAACAGATTTTGTAGTTTGGATACTAGCATGTTATGCCATGTCATGCACAGAAGGTGGCAGTGTTCACACTTCATTATTTATTTTGTTAATTTATTTGAATGTGTTTATTAATGTGGTTAGTGTGGTTCTAAAGTACTATGGTTTTTGAATCCAGCCACTGGATCTTATAAAGCATGCATAGCTTTGCAATTAGATCAGAACTAGGCCACTATGATTTCCTTCAAGGTGTTAGTGACAACTTATAAAGCCCTTAATGGCTTGGGTGCAGGGTACTTGCGGGAACGCCTCCTGCCTGCATCACAGTCCAATCGCCCCGTGGCGCTCCCATAGGAGGGGCCTTCTGGGAATACCGTCGGTCAGGCATTGTCGGCTGGCGGTTCCCAGAGCTAGGGCCTTTTCTGTGGGAGCGCCCGCCCTGTGGAACCAGCTTCCGGCGGATCTGCGTTTGGCCCCTGATCTCCGCTCCTTTCGTCGAGACCTGAAGACTTGGCTGTTTCAGCAGGCCGGCCTGGACTGACCGTGGGGAGGGTAGTTTTAACAATCTTTGCCTATTTGCAATTTTATTGTTTTTGTTGTTTAGTAATTTGGACTTGTTTTTATCTGTTTTATTTGTATATCTTTGTGTATGTTCGCCGCCCTGAGTCCTTCGGGAGTAGGGCGGCATACAAGTCTAAATAAATAATAATAATAATAATTTGTCCGATGCTTAAAACAAAGCATATTTTACTGCTATATGTGAATCAAGACATTGTCTAATGCAGAGGTCTCCAAATTTGACTACTTTAAAACTTGTGTACTTCAAGTCTTGAAGTCCACAAGTCTTAAAGTTGCCAAGTTTGGGGACCCCTGGTCTAATGTCTGATGTTTAATAGGTCATCAATGACACAGATCAACTTCCCTGATGACAATGGGGCTGGATCCTGCTGTCACAGCCTGAGAAAATAGAAGACACTTGAAGGTGGCAGTAAGGAAACTGACAGTTTTGTCAGTGGAGCAGAACAGAGGAAGCAGAAAAATGGGGCCTGACCTTAGAGGAGGGAGGAAACAGTGTCTCTGGTACAGTTCAACCACAAGATACAAATCTTGAGCAGATACTGTGCCATTATTACTGTGAGCTCTAATGGAAAAATAAAAAGAGGAAAAGTAATAGCTCTGACCATTTCATAACATTTAAAAAAGACCAAGAAAGGCAAAAGCCATTCTAAGCATCCAATGAAGTTTCCAAAAGCAACTCATGAAAGCTTATGCCTTGTAGTAAAATTTGTTAACTGGAAAAGGTGCTACCAGATTCTTGATTTTTAGCATACCAAAGAAAGTCATCTAATGTGCAAATGCAGACAGATGGCTGCTTGGTCACAATGTAGTCCCGGCCGTTTTTACAGACAGAAGATTTGCGAAGGCGTCTGTACTCCTCCTTGTAGCCCAGTATGCATCCATCTGTGGGGTTACTGGGATTGTTGGAATGAGCCAACCACTTTGTATAGTCCTTTTCTTCACCTGAGGAAAAAAATAATGCCCAGATTTCTAAAATTACCAAAAGAAACTAAATCGTGGTGGTTTTCCTGACAATTTTCAATTCTTCACGCAGTGTTACAATCAGGTATTACTAAGGGAATTGTGTAGTTTTTCCAGCTTAGAGTTTGCAAAGCTACATCTCACAGGCCCTGCATTTGCAATACATACCAATCAACAAGAAGGAATGAAGGGAGAAATCCCTGCTCCCCTGTACAATCAATTTAAGGGAGCAAAGATGGAGGAAATGTTTTGTAGAATTATGTAAACAGTCTAGAAATAGCTGGAGTATTTATCTGAGCCCTTACTTTGGCCCAAACAAGTTGCTCAAATTCTTCAATTATTTCTGAAAAACCAGAGATTTCCAGAAATTAAATATACATTTTAAAATTATTTTGCCTAGCTCTGAAAATATTAGTGATCGGAGATCACTAATATAGTCTGAAATGGATGCTGCTGGGTGGGGTGGGGGAGGGGAGGTGCAGGTCACATGCAAATTGTGCTAGGGGACTACTGTGGTGTGAAAGCTGAGGGATGGAGACACAGTGCAAGTGCAGGGAAGCTGAGGAAAGGAGAGCATGGTAGGAATGTATGGAGGCTGAGCGGAGGAAGGCATGGTGTGGGTGCGAGCTCAGGAAGGCTGAGGGAAGCAGAGTTTGGCACAGGAAGGCGGAGAGAGAGCAACATGTGGTTTTCCTTGCCAGCTTCCTCATTGACTTTGCATGTGGGAAGCCCACAGGGAAGATTCCAGGTGGTGATTATGAGACTGTGAGACGTTACAACTGTCATTAAATTCAAGCTGATTGCCAAGTGCCCAAATCATGATTACATAACTATGGGGTTACTGGAAGGGCCAGAACTTTGAGGACCAGTTGCAAGTGCCACTCATGTCACAACTTTGAATACTCACTGAACACTCACTGAACAACCAGTTGATAAGTAAGGACTACCCTGTATTCTAATCTTGAAAGGTACCGAATCTCCTCTGAATAACATCACAGCTAATACAAGATGTTCTGCTTCAGTTGCTTTTCTGATTTGTAAGCCCATAATAGTGTGTGGCTGCTGGTATTTCTGTAAATAGTAAGATCACTCACAGTCTCTGCTGAGGAGATCTTGGAAATCAATGGTATATGAGATCCACTGGCGAGATAAGAAACTCTCTTGAAATCCCCAGATGCTAACATTCATTGATTTTGCTCCAGGTTCTGATGCCAAACCAGTGAAAAAGATGGGTTCCTCACTGAAAATATAGCTGTGCCAGCACTGTCCTTCATCTGTTGAGAACCTAAAATAAATGAGAATTAGACATTTGGTTTCAAAGCATGGCCCCGGTCTATTCAAACTAATCAGACAGCTAATTTAACAACTGCCCCTAACAAGATCTTATTAGGCTCCCAAAATGTGGAATCATTCAGGAAAAAGAAATCCAAGCATATACATAAAACAACCTTCTCCCCACCTCTTTTTTGGGGAGAGGGGGAGAAGGATATGGTAAAAAAATAGATTTCCTCTCAGGAAACAAAGTTCCTTTTTTCCTCAAGAACTCGTGTCTTCACAAGAGATTACAGATAGTCCTGTCTTAATGATCAGTCACTGAGAAACTGGTCAAAGTTTCTTATGATCCCCGGCCACTGTCCTGCATCTGCAGCAGTTTGCAGCATCCCAAGGTCACATAACCGCAATTTATGATTTTTGCCATAAACCAATGTTTACTTTCGTTTTCCAACAAAAGTGGTCATTGCAAACAATGAGTTTGTTTAATGACTACTTAGTGATAGTGATGTTCACTTAACGACTGCCACATCTGCTTAATAACTGCTGCAAAAATGTCATAAAATCGGGTCAATGATCCCAATTAATGATCAGCATGACTTACAGCTGTAATTCTGGACTCAACTACAGTCTTAAAGCAAGGATTACCTGTATTACCCCAAATTATATGCTCAAGTGTGACTGCCACTTCATTTCTTCTTTGCACCCCTTTTCCTAAGCTTTTTTATTGGATATAATTCCATGTATATTAACTTCAAATTAAGCCCCTTGTTCTGGAGAGTTTAGTTTCAAGATAAGAGTATAAATTATCTTGCAATCTTTTTTATCTAAAGCTGACTCTTGTCCATTTTCATATATTTCATATGCTCTAATTTCAAAGGGATCCAATTTGACATTATGCCAGGAAAATAATTTCTTTGAACTGCTGTAACCAGTAATGTGGAGTCTCAAAGTGCTTTTTTAAATCCCCACCAGGCAATTGGACTTTCTGGACCACAAAATCCAGTTGCCTCTTGGGAAGAAAACAAAAGCATCTTTGGGACAACCATGACCTGGATGACTGAGAATCTCCATAGACATTCAGTAATGTGGAGGTGAGAAGCAGACAGAGAATTTATGTACTCTCGCTAAATGAATATTAGCAAAACTCTTGCATACTTAATCTCGTTGACAAAATGAGTTTGTTCAACAGCCACAATGATGCCCCCAGAGTCCAAGATTGCATAGTGATGGGGACCTTCAAGTGTCCGTGACCAGGTGTAGCCACCATCATCCGAAATGTAAACATCTGGGTTTGTTATTGAGATAGCATCTCCAACACTTCCTGCAACATAAAGCACCATAAATGGGAATTATACCAATTTTCTCACAAAGTCCTACCACATGTATTTCTTTGTCAAGCCCACAGTCTCTCACATCCTTTTACAGTGTCTCTCTCCTAATCAAGCAAGGAGTAAGCAATCTGAAGGATCACAAGAAAAGTCTCTGCTCTTGCACAGTATTTCATTACATATTATGCGTGCATAAGATTAATTCATTACCATGAGAAATAATAATTCCAACAGCATTTGGTTCAGTCAGAGGTGCCATAGGTACATTCAGCTTCTGGGAGATGCTATAGGAGGCATGAATGTGAAGGTTGCACTGTAAATATAAGATAAATCAAGAATGAGGAACAAAATACAAGTGCATCATTGATCCAATTTCATTAAACACAAAGCTAGCATCATTATTTGTCTCAACGCACCTGCCAAAATAGAAAATCTTTACTAATGCAAAGCCAAGGCAGACTAAATTTAAGAATCAAAATCTCAAGAGTGAAGGAATTCAGAACCTATGTGGTCCAAGCAACTTTCTAATTTTATAGGATCAACAGTTTTCCATTTTCTTGTTTTGGCTAAATTAAATTTAACTCAGTATACATTTTTTCAGCATTCTATTTTCCTTGCAAAATATTCCTAATAATATTTTCAAGTTTATCTCGAATTCTAGGCATTGATCTGTCTTGGATTTGAATTAAAACAACTATACAAGTCAACTTCCAACTGAGCAATTCCAAAGGCTGCTTAATATATCTATTTTGTTAATGTAACGTCTTAACATTACAGTATATCTTGATTGCAGCAAAAGTTAGTCTGGGCCTGCCTACTTCTTTTGCTTATCAACATTTATTAAGTTGATAACACATTAAAGACTAATACATTAAAAAACAAACCTTTTCTTTATTTTTGGCTGTTGAGTCACACTTAGCATTTTCTGGTTTCCTCAAGTGTACCCATTCCCCTCCTTCATCAAAGGTAATCACAGACTGAATGGAATTATCTGATTGAAAGAAGAAAAAGAAAAAAATCCATAATTTTGTCTAATATACTATAATCCTCAGAAAACCTAACATTTGATGGTTTTTGTTTGTTTATTTCTGAGTTATACAACAGGTATCATCCCAAGCATCAAAGAACCATGAACTTTTGCAAAAATTACTAAAAAGATTTTTCTCTAGCAACCAGTCAGATTTTATTTTTCAAAGACAGATTACATTTTAATTAAACTAAAAGCAGAAAATATCTGAAATTTATTCAGGAAAATAAGTATATAAGGAAACCAATCAACAAACAAACCATCCATTAGTGTCCTCCAAGGAAGAATAATCTTCCTTCAGTAATTTCTTTTTACAAGTTTATAATGGCAACAGACTGTAGATTCTAGAGTACGTTCCTGTCAGGGACTGATTAAGTTGTATGAAAAAGCACTTTATATACACTTTTTTAAACTGGCACCTAATCATTCATTTTTCAGCAAATGGGGAAGGAAACAAGATAGGAACACAGCTTGTCCTGTCTGTGTTACTTATTATATAATAATCATTATATGCTTAGATGCAATTTGGCCAATATATGTAGTTTGATCTCAACGTTTCAAACACCAGTTCCTATGCAGGAGTGTTATGTTTTTGGTTTGAATAAAACATAATTGCCATATAGAATTTCAAAGTTTTATACTGCAGCTTGACATTTCTACTCTGAATAAAATTTCTGATCACCATCTACAGAAATTGCTTGCCTTACATCACAGCTTGGCACATATTAATCTTATCTTCTTACTTTGCACAAGTAATGTAAAAAGTTTTAACTTCAAGCAGAAATTAAATGGTTCTAATCAATATCACAGAAACAATCACTGCTAAAGAGCTAATTAATTACAATTAAGAGTTTTATAAAAGTGCTCCATAAGAACATTGTCTCGATATATTACTTAAAATAATAGGAGTATTTATTTGATTCTAAATGAAATTGTATCCAAATATTTTAATCATTTTCTTAACAGAGTTCAGCAATTCTATAAACTTTCAGTGACAATTAAAGAAATTTAAAAATGAAAACCCACCCTCTGAAAGCACACTGGTAATATAGGTGCCTCGTAGGGAAGTTATATTGGTGAAATCTGTCTCTCCCCCAGTGGTAGTATAGAGATGCCTTTCCAGAGACTTGGAGTATATAATGCCTTGATCATCAGAGGTATAAATTGTTCCATGTCCAGTATCTGGGAAAGAAATAGCAAATTGAAAGGTGAGAAACAGCATTTTATAGACGGTAGTTTTAAGTTGTACCATAATTCACCAACAAACTGTAAGTTATTAGAAAGCTCCTGCACACAATCTGTATTTTAGATCAGCCTAAAACTTATTGCAGTAACAGTACACTAAATGAAGAACTACATGAATTCTACCTAAGTAAAAAGGGCATTGGTTCTTACCTGATACGCCCACAACATGTTCTTACAATGTATTTGTTTAAACCAGGGGTCTCCAAACTTGGCAATTTTAAGACTTGTGGACTTCAACTCAAGGGCCTTGGTGGGCTGTTAAATGCCTGCACTTAAGTTCCAGCTGCCTACAATTACTGCAGGCTCGAATCCCACCAGGCTCAAGGTTGACTCAGCCTTCCATCCTCTCGGGGTAGGTAAATTGAGGACCCAAGATTGTTGGGGCAATAAGCTGACTTTGTAAAAATGCTTCTTAGTAATAAGCAGGCATATACAGTGGAATGAAGGCTATTGCTGAGCACACTGGGTTGTATCCCAAAAACTGTAAGCTGCCCTGAGTCTCCGGAGAAGGGCGGCATATAAATGTAATTTAAAAAAAACTCCCAGAATTCTCCAGCCAGCATAGCTGGAGTTGAAGTGCACAAGACTTAAAGTTGCCAAGTTTGGAGACCCCTGGTTTAAACTGGCGTAGAAAAGAAAGTTGTCAGGAAGCCCACATGTTATACTATACTGACACTGGGAACGGATTCTCAAAACAACAATTTGTAAATCTGCTGCAAATCTATTCACTAAATATGCAATTCAAACACTTTTGTCTTAGGTAAAATCTTTGTGCCTATATAATAATGATCATTTAGAGAACCATTTTTTTTCTTTTAAAATGCAATTTTGTAACCATAATCAAACAAAATTTGGATATACTTCATGATACATCACCCACTTTGTATTCCCTCTCACCTCCAGGTTCATCTACATGCATGAACACCATGTCATCATTTGCTGCCAAAATAGAGTAAAATTGTTCTTGTCCAACTGAAGGAAGTTGAGCCATATTCCATGTTTCACCTTCATCTAGTGACACATGGATTCGCCTTGTATTGGTCTAGACAAAACAAAAGTATTTCTTTTTTCTAAAAACATCCATATTCATTTGTGAAGAAGCTGTTCATAATATAAACCAACTAGAAAATGTTTATAATGATATATTGTTTTTATAACTTTTTTTTAATGTTCCTGTTTATTAAGCAATTCCAAAATTTCAAAGAACTTGCACATTAGAGCAGGCTTGTCTTTGAGAAAATATAGCAAACACTTAGGGCACGCAAAATGAAGTTAAAGTCCTTGGTGGCTCAGGCTGTTAAATGCCTGCTCTTAAGATCCAGCTGTCTACAATTACTGCAGGCTCGAATCCCACCAGGCTCAAGGTTGACTCAGCCTTCCATCCTCTCGGGGTAGGTAAATTGAGGACCCAAGATTGTTGGGGGCAATAAGCTGACTTTGTAAAAATGCCGCTTAGTAATAAGCAGCCATATACAATGGAATGAAGGCTATTACTGAGCGCATTGGGTTGTGCTCCAAAAATTGTAAGCCGCCCTGAGTCTTCGGAGAAGGGCGGCATATAAATGTAATTTAAAAAAAAAAAGTCCTCTGGGGCTCAATTGGGCCTCAGGTCTGGTCCGTTCAGACAAGTAAACACCAGTATGTGCTGGTAGTGGCCACTAGATGAACAAAGGAGTTTTTGGCAATGGGGATGCTGGAATTATGGTGATGGGAATGATACGTGGGCACTGAGAGTATCTTCTCCAACTTCTGTAGAATAGCCTTTGCTTCCTAAATTTGAAAGGGTAGGAACAGCCATTAGTAGGACCTTGGACCTTGAGGCTGAAGGTGCCAAAATGTATAGATGGACAAATATATATAAAAGAACCTGCAACAGATGGGATACCTGGTAGGAAGATCTGGTAGATAACAGGCTAGCTGTGTGAGGAAGAGGAGGCTACAGACAATAAAGAACAGTGATACTGGTTATAAGGTGAAAACATCTGGCAACATCTAGGGATTTCATAGCCAACCACAATACTTGGGCTGTAGGGGAAAACTTATGCATATGATATTGTATATTTTAAGAGGAACAAAGATACTGATGCAGGCCAGGAGAGAGGAAGAACCAGACCAAATCGTTTGGTGCTATTTCTCCAATCTTTCTCCTAGGCCAGTTGAGTATTTGTCTCCTTTCCACTCACATCAACCAGTGAAATATTTTCCCATCAGCATCTGCACCAGTGGAAGAACTATGATTTGTTTTTTATTTTTTATTTTGTTTCTTGTTTATTATATTTGTTGTGGACTTCTCACAATACCTCAACGGCTCACAGTTTGGGGACATTGCATTAGAGGAAAGGAAAAAAAGAGCACGACGTGAACGAAGGCAACAAGTCTATAGAAACACAAAAGAAGCCCAAGAATAGTTTCCTTACTTTTTCTATCATCACAGATGCAAAAAGAAATCGACCACCTAGGCCAAAGGAGTAGATGTTGTTTCCTATGGTCTTGAATGTCTTCCCAAAGTCTTTAGTTTTCTTTAAGTCCAATAATCCGATATCAGTTTCTTCAGAAGAGAAGTAGATGCATTAAGATCGCTCCATTTAGAAAAAGACAATTCCCTCCATGACATGCTAAAGAAACAGCTAATCTCATCCCAACTTTGTGTAGGAACCCAGCCTACACAAGAGCATCTGAAGAAAGAATTCATATACATAGACTTCCATTTTGCAGACGTCGACATAAAAATCAGGATGGAAAAGCAAATTACCTCAAAAACAGAGTGCCACAGGTGGGTCAATACTTGAAGACCCCTTTATATCAAAAATGCAGTTGATTCATATTTATGGTTATGTTATATAGAGGTTTTCCAACTATTCATTCACATAAGACTGCATTTTATATCTGATTGTAATGTAATAATAAGATTCTTTTATTGCTCACCATCGCTCATGAACAGGAACTATGTTTTTTTAGTTAAAAAATAATTATCTACTTAAATTTCTTCTGTTACATTTCGTGCAATAGCCATTGCAATATGTCATGGGAAAGGAGGAAAAATTAATTATTGCTGTCTTGATTATGGTTTCAGCGATACAATAGTGGTTTTTTTTAATACGGCTAGTCAGATTTATACTTGTTCTTGTCTTCATAGTTATAAATGTTAGGTATTATTCATAAGTAGTTTGAAAAAAGGGAAAACGTGAAAACCCAGGGTCATATGTCAAATCCCTCTCTTCTAAAACTCCTTCAATATCACAATCAAAAGTTAATTTTATGCCATTTAAAGGCAATAAATACCTATTTACTAGGCAAAAGTTCTGTAAATTGGAAATGTATCAGCAGCAGAAAAGGTTAATAAAGAATAGAAGGAAAAAACAGAACTGCTGTAACTCCTAAGTATTAGCAAACCAGCTAAAGTTTTGACTATGTTTAGTGAGGCTTTTTTAAATGACAAACTCTTGTTTCACAAGACAGTGACTTTTTATAACTACAATTTTCTATGGGTGGATTCCAGGGAAAAAATTCCAAACACTGATAAACAAATATATAGATATAGCAAGAATATGATTTTCCCACATTACTGCAGGTGAATAAGCTATGGTCAAGACTTCTTTGAGGCTCAAAGAAAAGGATCCACAAAAATCTGCCAAAAAAGCTCTAAACTGAAGTAGCTCTATTTATTATATTAAGGATTACTTACTACAAGAGCCATTCAGGTAGGTAGTAAAGAAGATGGTTCCACCAGAACCCCTAAGAAAGGTCAAGAGAATATAATTAGTGTAATGGCAAAAACATGTAGGCTAACTAAACAATTGGGACTTCAATTATGTGGAATGACTTCATATATCATGTTAAATTATAGCTTCACTATGATTTATTAAATAACCTACAATTAACCAGATTCTGTTACTACACTGGGCTAGGTGATAACACTTTGTGTAGTTAAATACATAGAAACCACTAAATCAAAATCAGATCAGAATGGTGTGAAAGTATCATCTTAACTTCAGCATAGAGCAAGTTTTCCAGTTGTTTTAAAATTCAGTTTCAGGAATGCTGTAATGTAACCCCCAAATATGGATATTTCAGTTCCCTGAATTTTCAATAAATTGGCTGGAGAATTATTAGTTCAACATATCTGGAGGGTATCAGTTTGGGCAACATTATGTCCAGAGAGATGAGTTGTCACAAATTGTATCTAGTTAGTAAGCCAAGTTAAGATTTTTGAAAGTTAAAAATGCATCAAGTGGCAGAAAAAGTGTTAGGATTGCAAGAAATAATCCATCGATAAGCCTCACTGAAAGTAACAGTCACACTATAATAAGGAGTTCACTTCTATATAAATTAGACCATTGGTTTATCACTATGCTATGAAGCAACAACTTTCCAAGGTCTTGTGCAAAAGTTTTTTCTCATTTATGTAATAATACTTTTATTTGGAAATGTTAATTCCAAATCTGGCTCTCCTATGTTGGCCTGTGGTTATCTCCCCACCTGTTTTATATCTACTCATTAAATTACCCTGGTATACTCAAGATGAAAATTAGCAAAAGCAATGCATTTGAATTTAACAGTTACAAAATTGGCTCTTTATAGAGTTCTTGCTATGTACTACGTACCATATTTTACAAATGGTAATCCTAAATAAGGTCTTTAATTGCTTTTTTGTAACTGAGAAAATAACATTAAACATTTTCTCAACAGCTTTCTTCATGTTTTTACAAACTACCAGGTATAGCATCTTTAATAATAATAAGGGCCTTGGTGGCTCAGGCTGTTAATTGCCTGCACTTAAGTTCCAGCTGCCTACAATTACTGTAGGCTCGAATCCCACCAGGCTCAAGGTTGACTCAGCCTTCCATCCTCTCGGGGTAGGTAAATTGAGGACCCAAGATTGTTGGGGGCAATTAGCTGACCTTGTAAAAATTCTGCTTAGTAATAATATACAATGGAATGAAGGCTATTGCTGAGCACACTGGGTTGTATCCCAAAAATTGTAAGCCGCCCTGAGTCTCCGGAGAAGGGCGGCATATAAATGTAATTAATATATACATACCGTGTTTCCCCGAAAATAAGACACTGTCTTATATTTTTTTTGGCTCCCAAAAACACACTAGGTCTTATTTTCGGGGTAGGTCTTATATATTTATGGTGCCAAATAGTGGGTGTGAGTGTGTAGGGGGGTGTTTGCGGGTGCACGGTTGCTCCCTGAAAAGTCTTCCTGGAACTGGAGATTTACACTAGGTCTTATTTTTGGGGTAGGTCTTATATTAGGGCAGGTTTAGAAAATAGTGCTAGGTCTTACTTTCGGGTAGGTCTTATTTTCGGGAAACACGGTACATACATACATATATATATATATATATATATATATATATATATATATATGTGTGTGTGTGTGTGTAGGTCTTGGTGTATTGGTCTTGTCCGTGATTGAGAATACCTTGGCAGCGTTTGACAATCTCATCCGTCATCTTCAGGCTGGTGTCTTCAGCTTCGTTCTCCTGGGAGAAGTGTGATCGTGGCTGTTTTCCTTTTAAACTCTAGAGTTGGCTGTGTTGTTACTTCTTGATTGGTTTGTGGAGTTGATGTATGCAGATTGGATGGCTTTTCCTGAGACCCTGTGTGGCTGAGGTGCCACACAGGGTCTCAGGAAAGCCATCCAATCTGCATACATCAACTCCACAACCAATCAAGAAGTAACAACACAGCCAACTCTAGAGTTTAAAAGGAAAAACAGCCACGATCACACACTTCTCCCAGAGAACGAAGCTGTGAACCAGCCTGAAGATGACGGATGAGATTTCCGAACGCTGCCAAATTCTCAATCTACACGGACAAGACCAATATACATATATGAAAATAAAAAAAAATATATATATATATATATATATATATATATATATATATATATATACACACACACTTAAATCATTTTAATAGACATTAAACCTTCAATATACATTTAAGCTCATTTAATATATATTAAACTATCACTTCTCCCTGGATAGCATTCATTAAGAAATTTACCATTTGGCCAAGCAAACATCTTTGTGGATTTCTTTCCATTTCTCACCAAATGTCTTTGATATCCACAAGCTACCCTGGAACATTTAGAAAGAGTTGCTTATTATTGATTCATCATATTCAAGTGACACATTTTTATGTTTATAGTGTAGGGATTAAACTGTAACCTAATCTGAGCGATTTATTAAAAATTGCTGATGTAAAACAATTAATGAAGTAAATGAAGATGAATAGAAAGCAAAAAAGGAAACACTTAAAAATCATTTTATAATTAGAAAAATATATTAACTAACTAGGCCAAATGTAAGATTGAGAAGAAGAACCATATCTGCAATAGCAACTGAAGGAGAAGGGGACCTCTCTTAGCAGGCATTCCAAAGAACATGGCCTCAATAAAGGTCAAATGTGCTGAATGTAAAGAATAGTTTGATGGATCTTTTGAAAATGTTCTTTTAACATACTGGACCTAATTGCTTAAATCATTGAAAGTCCAGAACCAGCACTTTGAAATGTGCCCAGAAACAGAGCAGAAACTAGTTAAACTCTAGAAATAAAAAGAATTTGCATATTCCTGAAAACCAGCCCTTCCCAGATGTGGTCCTATCATTCTGGACCAACCGAAGCTTATGTAATATAAGTCTATCAACTTAAATTGGCCAAAGAAGTTTAATTATACTTCAGTCAAATGTGTAATGTTTTACACTCCTCAAAGAAAAGGACTTGTTCAATCTAGGCCAGAGGTGGGCAAGAGCCTTGGTGATACAGGCTGTTAAACACCTAGCACTTAGCTCCAGCTGTCTGCAATTAGTGCAGGCTCGAATCCCACCAGGCCCAAGGTTGACTCAGCCTTCCATCCTCTCGGGGTAGGTAAATTGAGGACCCAAGATTGTTGGGGGCAATAAGCTGACTTTGTAAAAATGCCGCTAGTAATAAGCAGGCATATACAATGGAATGAAGGCTATTGCTGAGCGCATTGGATTGTGCTCCAAAGTTTGTAAGCCGCCCTGAGTCTCTGGAGAAGGGCGGCATATAAATGTGAATTAAAAAATAAAAATAAAAAAAATTAATTTTCCAAAGGAGCAACGTGAGAATCTAGGTTCGCTGTGGAAGGCCCCTGCCATATCAAATGCCAACCGCCCTGTGCGAGCACACAGGCAAGGACTCCTCGGGGTCCCGTCGGCAAGTCAATGTTGGCTGGTGGTCCCCGATGACGAACCTATTCTGTCGTGGCCCCTGACCTCTGGAATCAACTACCCTGGGGCTCCACCTGGCCCCTGACCTTCGCACCTTCCGCCACGATTTGAAGACCTGGTTGTTTGACAAATCCGGGCTGTGACCCCTCCCTGGTGGAGGGGGGGGTTCTTAAACTATTTTAAATTTTAACTATTATTGGGCTTGTCACTGGTTTAATCCTTTTTTAATTATTTATAATTGTTGTTGTTTTAGTTGTAAGCCTTGAGTCTTTGGAGATGGGGCGGCATACAAGTCCAAATAATAAATAATAAATAAATAAATTGTTGCCTCAACCTTCATTGCTAACATCCCAATTTCTAAGCTGCAGACACCCAACCTCCCACTGCCAACACTGCACTGACACTAGCCCCCACCCCCCCCCCATCAACACATTGATGCAGATTCTGATGAAACCCCAGACCCTGCCACCAACACTGCTGATAACACAAACCAAACTGAGACTGGCCAGATGTGGCCCACGTATTATAAAATGTCCCAAGTTTGATTCTAGACCAATCCCTATTTCTTAACCTCACTTTCCTCATGGAATTGATGTTATAAAGGCAACAGGAAGAAAAACCTTCCTTGAGCTCCATAAGGAAAAGCAGAATATAAATACAGGTAGCTCTTGACTTACAACAGCAGGTAGTAGCTGAATTTCGATGCAGATGTAAAACATGACCACATCACTTAGTAACAGCAATCCCTGCAGATTTACCCAGCGATTTGTAACTTCCCCTGCTGGTTTCCCCACTGGTTTCAGAAGAAATCATCAGGGAAGGTTGCAAATTGAGATCATGTGATCATGGGGTGCTGCAACCAGTGCCAAGTGCAAGCCAGTTAGCAAATGGCCAGATCGCAATCATATGACTGCAAAGATGGCCAGAACTCTGAGGACAGGTCATAATCATAATTTATCCAATGCTGTCCTATTCAGTGCTGTCCTAATATCTGAATAATCATCAGTAATGATTATATAGACGAAGTTCTGGCCCTGGAATCACTCCTCGGGAGGGAAGAGCCCTTCCCAACCCCTTGTGGCAGCGTGCTCACTCTACTGGGTCTCCAGGAGCAAGATTTAAAGTCCATCGCCGATTAAAACAGTCAAAGTTCGAATTAAAGTTGATTTGCTTGCTATGCTCTAGAGAGAGTTCAGACACGACCAGTTCTGACGAGGGACTGAGTCGAAAGCTGGGTAACTGTGGCAACAGAGGCAGGGCTAAACAGCTTGGCAGACTCAGTCACTAGACGAAGGAGGCGGAGTTTTCCCTAACCTGGATTCTCACAGCAGTCTAACGGAGAACATTTTTTTTTACATAAAAACTGTGATTATAAGTAGTCATTCTAAATCATTCCCCCGCCCCCAAATATACTTCATATTAGATCACAAGATCACAATTTCAATTGCCACACCAATGAAGATACCTCCATCCCCTTTCTCCGAATCTTACCTCAGTACTGAGGGTCAATAACAAATCAGAATTCTGAGGGTGATAAATTATTTGAGTTAAAGGATGGAAAGGAAGGTCTGTTAGTACAAAATTCTTTGCAAAATCAGACGATCGGAAGATTCTTCCACTAGATCTATGTCCAGATCTATCCCCAGTCAGTATCACCTAGACGGATGGAAAAGTAAAGATGAGAATCATCTTCTAAACATTCACATAGGAGCTCATCCACACTGCCAGTTTATCATGTGTTGAAACTAGTATGTCTGAACCCGTAGCTTTGGATTTTTAAAAGGACAAAATAAGTCCCTGAAAAAAAACAAAAATAAGCATAAGTAGAATTAGAAATTCTAAGGTAATACAAGACACTCGGTTTATGGCTTTTGTGATGACAAAAGGAATTGCTTTGCTATGCCACAAAAGGATTTTATGAAACCCATTCAGGAAAGCTCTAAAAAATTAAACTATTCCTGCTTATCCCTCTGATAGGAATGTCATTGAAAGAAACATCTTATCCGTAATATATCCATGGACAGACTCAATCATGTAGAATGAAACTGTGTTGGGAGCAAAAACATTTATTTAGTTGTGGAAGCACACTAATGACAGTAATTTAAAATCCAGTACAAGTTAGAGAAACCACAACCATAACCCTATCTCCCCATTAATGACAGACAAGTCCTATACAGTTTATTTAATACAATGTGCAGCAAGAAGGGGAAAGAAAAATTAGATGATACTAGCCTGCTCTAACAAGTAAGGTTGTAAGGCTGCATTGCAGAGCTGCCCAATTTTCTTTAGGTCAACGGCTCCCCAGATATTGAACAGCACATCAAGAAACACAATCCAAACGTGGAAAGTGATAGTTAGGAATCCAAATAAGCTTAAGAAACAAAGTTTGCTCAAACCTTCCCTTGACCTTTTAAAAACCAAGAAAAAGTCAATATTTTTGGCCCTATCTGTTAGGTTCATGAAGCTGTGGTGGCGCAGTAGTTAGAATGCAGTATTGCAGGTTAACTCTGCTCACTGCCAAGAGTTTGATTCCTTTGATCCTGACTTACTCAAGGTGGACTCAGCCTTCCATCCTTCCAAGGTCAGTAAAATGAGGACCCAGATTGTTTGGGAAAATATGCTGACTCTGTAAACCACTCAGAGAGGGCTGTAAAACACTGTGAAGTTCTATATAAGTCTAAGTACTATTGCTATTCAGTGGATGATCAGAGGCGAGGGATGGGCCAAGTCAGTTTTTTGCACTACTTCTCTAGAATGCCTTGGCAAGTAGCAACCACTGGAAAACTAATAATAAACTTAAATCTACTTAGGTTCTAGCCATGTTAAAGCTCAAGTACCATCTTAAATCTATTTTCCAATACTAAGCTAAATTATTAAAATGCAGCCATTTTAGACCCTTGAAGTCTCAAGACTTCAATTTTTATCAAGAATAAGGCTAACAAAAAGTCTAGATTATATTGTAATAACCAATTGTTCCTACCTTTCCAGAATTCTCTGGCCCAATAGCCATTCCAAACTCTGTTCTGATGAAAGTGTTGTTAATGAGATCTGTAATGTCTGTGAAAGTTTTCCCATAATCTTCGCTAAGATAAAAGGGAAAAAAGACAACAAAAATTATCCAAACAGTTTGAAGTAATCATTTGTCTTATTGATGCAATAAAATAAATATCACGAAGAACTGGAAAAATATAAAAGTAAACAATGTAAAAATCACTTAAGAGGTTTTCTATGGCATGATTTAGTTCAGGGGTAGTCAACCTTTTCATACCTACCACTTTTTTGTATCTCTGTTAGTAGTAAAATTTTCTAACCGCCCACCAGTTCCACAGTAATGGTGATTTATAAAGTAGGGGAATAAACCCCTACCGCCCACCATGAAAGCTGGAATGCCCGCTAGTGGGCGATAGGGACCAAGTTGACTACCACTGATTTATTTCAATGATGAAATACGTGCACAACAATAGAATGTTCATATATGTGCACAAATATAAAAAAAACACATTGCAGTGAAAATTATCCTTTATACGGATACAGCTACTACACTTTATCATATAAAATAGCTCCCATGTTTTAAAATTCCTCTCACTTTCAGGTAATCATCAAAATAGTTAACACAATTACAAATTAAAATAAGCAGTCAATTAAACTGTAAAAATATGCTATTTGGAATCCATAAATCTATGCCTATTGTAAAAGTAGGGGCCATAATCATAAATGGCATGTTCTACTAAACGTCTAAGGAACATTTGGCTTGATATTTGAAAAATAATTTTAGCAGCGTTGATGATTCTGTTAAAGAAAGGTTTTCACAACATATCTAGTAGGATCTACACAGTAACTATTGCATGCAAGATTCTGTATTAGGATTGTGCTAGAACAGTGTTTCACAGTCTCAGAAATTTTAAGAACGTGAACTTCAACTCCTAGCACTGGCTGGGGAATTTTGGGAGCTGAAGTCCATACCTTAAAATTGCGGGCGCTGAGGAACTCTGCTCTGGAGCAACAGGCCTGTCTCAATTCTTTCTTTTCCCATTCCACAGCGAATAATAATTAACCTATGACCACATGCCAGTAAATCTCTTTTCTGCCTGTTGGATTCTTGAAGCTGGAAGCAAACTACCACTGTACCGCACGCCTACCCTTGGCAGGAGCAACTCTTTTCTAAAAGGACTACCTCTTCAGGTTTCACCTCTCTGATGCAACTCGTTCTACATAACAACTGAAAAATGGAAAAGCAGCAATAGTTAGCCACACCAAAGTAAATATTGGAGGAAAAAGTCTAAACCAATATTTCTTGTTTCCACCTGAGAAAAAAATACATGGCTGAAATCCTAGCATGAAATATATGGAATGTTAATAGGTAGGTGAGGCCTTCACCTTATCTTAAAGCTTTATTAACTATACTAGTAGTCAACAGGGGGGCTCTTCTGAAGGATTTCCAACAGGCAGAGGAAGGAGATAGATTATATTTGACAATCTATTAAGATAAAAATTATCCTGGGTCAACATGTTCCTATTTAAATGAAAACAGGTTTATACTGCCATTGTTTAAAAGTTAATCATGAAAAACTATACGTATTTACAGGAAAACACCTTTTGAAAAAAACAGGTTACCCAGCAGCTTGGAACCAGAGAAGGCTGTTGTAGCAATTGGGCACAGAAGAAATACTGTCTTTTTTTTAAAAAAAGAAAAATATAATAAATATATATTTACATAGAACTACAGAGAACTATAACATCTTTACCTTCGGTATAATTTAGACTGCCCAAAGCTCATGATCACGAGGGGAAGCTGGAAAGTAGTCAACACAAGAATAACCTGGAAACAGAAAGTGGAAACGTTATTTAGCTCAGATTAGTCCAAGAAAGCAACCTTGTGTTAATGTTATTTAATTATTTTAATAGAGCTTAATTACTATAATAGATGTTACATAGCAAAGATAACGAAGAAGAACTGGCTAACAATTGGTTTCTATCTGGCTGATCTGGTTTCAGCCACATTTCAGCACACTCATATAGTATGACTATTCAAAAGGTAGATCAAGCAAACAGAACTTATACAGCCAGCTGAATAATTCCCTAGAAATAATTTCATCTTCATTTCAAAAATTAGGTGTTATATATTACAGTTTTCTATTATATTAGATCATCTTATGAAAAAAATCTTGTTATTTCAGTTATCTAATGCTTAAGTTCCTATCCTAAACCATCACCCTATTTCTCCTTTTCTTTGCTGGAGGAAGGATAATTTATTTAAGTCCTCATAACATGTCACCTAAGTTAATTCTCTAGATAGAATTTTGCAGAATAGTATCAAATGTAGCTATCATTAGACTCCAAATTGTGCTACAGTATATTAAGTTATTCGGTATACAATATCACAATAGGAACCAATTTTCTCCCTTATTTCTAGCTATTCATTAGAAATGCAAGTCTTTAATCAAAAGAGGAACTTAAACTGTAAGTAGACTGTTAGTTTAAAAAAATATTTATATAGCTTTGATACAGAAATGTATCAGATCTAATATGTGATAATCCACTTGCCTCAGTATAAAATATTTGACTGGCAATCTTTTTTTAAATGTGCAGTTTTTCTGGAATGTCCACTTGCCTTTTGATTATTGAAACAGTGTAAATACCTGGATTGTATACTGATGAATCTAAGACATTAATAAATATGTTTAGAATTTGATATTTTGTCCCTTCTTCCCCCCCAAAAAAACACATTTCCAATCTTAACACATTATGAATTGGAAGTGTCTGCTTTTTAGTTGCACCAGAAATGGTGCTCTTCATGGAGAGGTGCTGAGCATCAGTGAAATTCCTGAATTAGATTGGATTTATTGAAAGTTTTAAAAAAATATTCCATCAGGTTAGTATTTATTTGTTCGTTTGTTTATTTAGTCATCTCCAATGGACTGAGTTCAGCTCTCAGTGACTACATGAACATGATCATACATTTTATTGTCCCAGAGGTGATTTGCTACTGTATTCTTCCACAATTATTGATAGGAGAGTGGAGGGGGAGGCAGAAGTCTCTCATCTAAATATTAATCACTCTACTCACCTTTTTTTGAGATAAATGTTTGGCCTAGTTATTGATACTGTTAGTAGTTTAAATAAAGGAGTATGAGAAGCAAACAGAAAAAACTAGATTAAGATTCCATTATCTTTGAAAGAAAGAAAAGGAAGTTGGCAAAACTACATCAACTGCTACTGCACACTTCCCCAGTGTCTCTTTTTGTTCCTGGTTTAAAAGGAAGAACTGGAAAAACATATGTGATTCTTCCTAATTCTTCTCCCAATATGCTAGATTAAATCCAACTCTCCATGAAGTCAGCTGACAATTTATATGACCCTTCCTACAACTGTCACCTGCCCTATACTGTACAATGGATAACCTTAATTGTGTCTAAGGATTGTCAAAATTATACAAATAAAAAATGCTCCTGAATTGCAGCATTCTCTTTCAGCGTGAAGTAAACAAGCAACAGCTTTGTGGAGGATATTAAGAAATATGTGGTTTTTTTCTCCACATCAACAAGGCTTCATCACTGAAGCAATTATCACCACAACCCTGAATGGGTAGAGAGATGTTACTTACCAAACCTGTGTGTCACTTCATTTACACAACAAAACACCCACAATAGTTCTTTGTTCATGAGTAAGATGGCAATATTTAAAAGAAGAACTAGAATAGCTTGCAGCTGTAGAGAATAACTTCTTATCACCCACCAGGCAAAAATACTGTAATTCTTTTTTATGTGGGAAGGCTAAAGCAAAAGCATCTTTAGTTGAAAGTATGAAACCAGTCACTGTATGGAACTATTTCATATATTATACTTTTGCTCCATCTGAATACTTAAAATATCTGCTCAACCAATGTTATTACTTACTCCAGTGCTATCTCCAATCCAGGAAAGGGACACTGAGCCACTGAGGTCGTTGAAGACACGCTGTAAAGACAATTGCAAATACATTTTAGTCCCTGCTCCTGTAGCTGACATTATTCAGCAAATACCCTTTTCCTTTCTTCCACGAAAGTTTCTTCCTAGAAACTTATTTCTGGATACCATATTTCTCACAATCTTATTGCCCATTAAATTTAATAATTATAATTTCCCAATAAGGTATATAAGAGAACAGATAATATAACCCTTATGGAATTGATCCTCTAGAACAGGGGTATCAAACTGAATTTCATTGAGGGCCACCTCAGGGTTGTGTTTGACCTTGGGGGTTGGGGGGGCATGGCTGGAGAGGGCTTGGCCAGCTCCATGTGATGGCCTGGGTAGGGCTGGGGGGATCCATTGTCTCCAGTGGAGGAATTTCTCGATGCCTCCTTGTCTTGTGATCAAATGCACTTTTGCTAGTAGTTTGTTTTGCTAGTACTCTGCCAGAAAAAACAGAGCTCAGGAGGGGCGCATGTGGCCACCCGCGTTCTGTTTTTGGCTGCGACGGGCTCCTGCAGCCCTCTGCCAACGAAAATGGAGCTCGGAAGGCTGTGCACAGCCATCCTGAGCTCCATTTTTGCTGGCAGAGGCACTATGCACTAGTCCTTCATTTTTTCCAGGGCAGCCCTGTGGGCCGGATCCAGCACACAAGCCTAGAGTTTGACACCCCTGCTCTACAGCATGCGGGTCCAGCCCCCTGTCACATATGGCTCTGGACAGCTATTAATGCAACCTCACAAGATTGTAATCATTTCATATTATTGTGTGAGTTATATACACTAACTATATTATATATTTTAAATGTGGCCCAGGACAATTCCTCTTCACTCAATGCAACCTAGGCAAGCCAAGAGCTTGGTCACCCATGCTGTAGACTGGGGCTTGGCAACCTGCGGCTCCAGAGTCACATGCGATTCTTTGAGCCCTCTCCTGTGGCTCCCTGTCAGATGATCCCACCACTGGCTGGCCCGCCCCTCACCCTTCCCTTGCAGTCACTTCTCACCTCAGAACATAACAGCAATGGCGGCGGATGGAGACTTGCTCCTTATTCCAGGGTGGGAGTGAACCACCCCTCTACTTGCCTCTTCTTCTGGCCTTTATTGGTGCTGCGCGCATCTCAGTCACTCGGAGAGACGCCCGGCCCGGCCCAGCTGCAGATGATGCTACCATCATAATGGACTCCAGGAAGAGGAGGGAATACCATCTCCCCCATTGTGAAGTGCTCTACATTTAAGTGTGCTGTGCAAAGCACTGCAAGAGTAGCAAACAGGACATGGAGATGGCGAGAGCAGTGGTGTCAGCCACAGTCAAGCCAGGCCAGTGTCTTGGGGTGGAGAGAAAGTTGTGTGTCTCCCCATATTCCTCTCACTGCCTCCATGGCCTGCTTGCTGCTATTGCAGCGACTTGCACAGCACACTTAAATTTAGCTTGCTTCACAATGAGGGAGACAGCGTCCCCTCCTCCTCCTGGAGCCCATTATGATACAGAGCATCGACTGCAGCCGGGCTGGGCCACTGTCTCGGGGTGGAGAGAAAACTGCATGCCTCCCCGAGTGACTGAGGTGCTCACAGCACCGACAAGGGTGGAAGAAGAGGAAGTAGAGGGGCACTTCGCTCCCACTCTGGAATATGGAGCAAGTCTCCATCAGCCACCATGCCTTAGCTTCTCAGGGCAGGCAAGGAATGAGGAGAGGGGGAGGGGTGGTGCCTGCCAGTGGTGGGTTCAGCTGACAGGAAGCCACATCAGGGGGACAAAAGAGCTTCATTTTCTGGGAACCTGAAATTCTCTTGATTTAAATCATATAATAAAGAAGAAGGAAGAACATCAGCAAAAAAAATCCCAATAACATCAGCCCAAAAAAACCCCAACCCTCGTGTTTGGAAATGGTTCAAGAAGGAACACACACACACACACACATGATGAAAAGAGACTGAGAAAGAGATGAGAGGAGATGAGCAAGAGAGATGAGAGAGAGAGAGAAGAGAGGAGAGAAGGAGGAGGAGGAAAGAGAAGAGAGACAGAGACAGAGAAAGACAGAAGAGCCACAAAACCTGTGGCTGACATGGGTCATGTGACTGGTGAGAGTGAGTGACGTTGAGTTGGTCATGCTCCCCAGGTTTTGTGGCTCCTGGTGTTTTCTTTTCTGTGGAAAATGGGTCAAAATGGCTCTTTGAGTGTTGCAGACCACTGCTCTAGATACTTTGACTTGGATTTCATTATTTATGTAGATTTGAAGGAGGCCCTGCATCATACTTAAGAGAAAAGCAGAGATTAAACTATTTTGGATCCTTAAAGAAGTTTGTCGCTTAATATTGTAACACATTTATTTTCATCTCCCTTTTTCATCTTGAAATATTACTATATTTTTATTGACCAACAGAAGTAGGAAAATTGGGAGATATTTCATGGAAATTTTCTTACAACTAGAACTACTGAAGTCTATCAAGCTATGTAAAGGAGCTATGTTGTCGGAAATGCACCTAGTGTGACCAACAATTCACTTTTCTTAATATAAAGGTCAAGTTGCCCTTAAGGTGAATTTGATTCTTAGTGACTGCATTCTTGCAGGAAACTTTTCTGGAATTCCTAGGCAGTCCTATTTCCATGTACTCACCAGAATTAACTCTGTTTACCTTTATCTATAAGCTGGTTTGATAACAGTATAATCATCTCTTAAGGCAATATCAATGTATTCTTCCTGCAAATGAAGTCTGACCAGAATCAAATACCAGATCTCTTAGATAAGAATCAGATGATGTAAAACCTCAAAAGCCTTCTTCTAACTATGTCACTTCATTGAAGCAAATAAATATATCTTCCCTACAAGATTATCTACAAAGATAAGATTAATTGTCATATTTTTCTATGAATATACTGGCACACATTAAAAAATGAAATTCTGATGCCCACTCTCAAAACTATAGACACGTGTCATGCGCACACAGATACACACACACATATTAATCACAGACCATTTAGAATACATAGCGGAAAAAAAGACTCTTGAAGTTTATAAGGTTAAATGTCATAGTGTCTCTTAAATAAGCTTCTATGTTTATTTAAATGCTAAAATAATGTTATAGCATAGGGCTGTCAAACTCCTGGCCCACGGGTCGGATGCGTCACGTGCTGGCCATGCCCACATCCGGTTCAGAGAAGAGGGGGAAAAATCCCGATATGTCACATTACACCACCATGACGATGTGAGTTTGACACCCCTGTTCTAGCATATCACTCTGTTGTTAGCCAGCATTTTAGTTAGCTATACACAGGTGGCAAAACACAGTTACAAAAGCAGTTCTTGCTCTAGAATAGAATATGACTACAGTACTTCCTCTCATACTTCCTTCTAGTTTATTCTCCTCTTTCTTTTGGGTATTAGAATTAAGGTGGTCTGCTTCAATGACACAAGTACAAGATCATATCACTCAAACATTTTTTAACCCAAGTGAGAATAAAATAAAAAAGGCTCTTCACATTTCCCATTCTCTCCTAAAATGGCTTAAAAATGATTTGGGCAGAGCAATTGTAAGCCAAAAATAAATTAAATAGGCCAACCATCCATCATTCCAGTATGCATCTGGTCTTAAAAAACCGCTACAATACATAATCAGAATACAGCATTAGAGAACTCTGTGTAATATGCAATAATGGTCCACATTTCTCTTATTTATATTTCCTGAAGTCTGTACCAAAACTTGCTCAACAGGATCACAGCCATAACAATAAACTTGTGTGTTGCATAAGGCATGACATTCTTAATGTTCCAAACATACAAGCCAACCATATTATTGTTTGCCTAAATATATATGTTAATGTTGCTTCAGAAAGAAAAACAAATATACATGTAAAATCCAAACCATTAATTCTTCTACAAAGGCTGTAACGCTTCCTTTAACAGCTCCATAAGCACCTGAGCCCAGAAATATCACAATTCAAACACTGTTGTAGAGTAGAAAACAGACTACTGATCAACCAAACCAGTGTAAGAATCAATTTGAAATACACAACCCCTGAGTCTCCAAATATATCTTCAAAATAAGAAAAATAAAAGCACGCTAAACAATGTGACATTGGCAGAACAATTACCATTCAGAAAGCCAAAGAAAGTACTTCATCCTTAGGAATCCAGGTGCAAATGTTGATTCCCAGAGGAAAGGAGATGGCACAAGAAATGCTGCAAAACACAGTCTCATTTTGAAACTACTTTCCTGAACACCATATATTTAATGCTGCACGAATAAAATCATAGTCATGTTATAATTGCAACTAGCAATGTGTTTCATATGAATAACATTTTAAGGAAAAAGCAAATACTGTGTTATAGCTACACAGGTATATAAAATAGAGAAAACTGATCCTAAGGGTGTAAAATTACCCTTGGCTATGGAAACATAGCTGTAATTAGCAACCGGTCTGAAGGAGGAAGAGGTTGCTAAGAGCTATTTGTGTAACAGACAGCTTTTTCAATAAAGGCACAGAAGGAATAATATGAATGCACCCCCTGAACTATTCTAAAAGCTGGTATCTGATTCAAATATATCTTTAGCATTGTTGCTAAATATCAGCCTACTGGTAGAGTTAAAATTTAGAAGCAGCTGTAAAACTGGATGAAAGCATTTGGTGGAAGAACAAGTAAAACAGGAGCAAGTAAGACAGAAAAATGAAGAGAAAACCAAGAGTTATTACTTGTGACTTGAAATAGAGCATTTTAAGAAGCTTAAACTGCTGCATGGCTCCACTGGAGACCCAATGTACTGTATATACAGAACCCCAACCATTTAATTCTCCATTTCTTCCAGGAGCTCAAAGCAATTTACTTTTTTAAAAAAATCACCCAACTCTTATGATATATACAGATATTCCTCGACTTACAACCACAATTGACCCCAAATTTCTGTTGCTAAGTGAGACATTTGTTAAGCGAGTTTGTCCATTTTACAAACTTTCTTGCCACCATTGTTAAATGAATCACTGTAATTGTTAAATTAGTCAAACTGTTGTTAAGTAAATCTGGCTTCCCCATTGTCTTTGCTTACACACACAAAAAAAGGTTGCAAAAGGGACCCAGGAACACTGCAACTGTCATAAATACATACCAGTTGCCAAACATGCAAATTTTGATCACATGATCATGGGGATGCTACAATGGTCTTAAGTCTGAAAACTGGTCATGCGTCACTTTTTTCAATGCTACTGTAATTTTGAACCGTCACTAAATGAACTGTTGTAAGTTGAGGACTAGCCATATTAAGCTGAATTTAATAGACCCACAGTCACCTAATGAAGTTTCCGTGGCTGAGGATAAATTTGAATCTGGGTTCCCACACAGGAACCCTTCTGATAGCTAACTCCTCTTCAAGAATTATTTATTTTATTTGTATTTCTTTTATTTATTTTATTTGTCAATTGCTTACAAGATAATAGGTGTAAGTACAAGCACGAGTAAGAATAGTTACGAATAAATGGGGACAATAGGACGGGGATAGTAGGCACAATTGTGCACTTATGCACACCCCTTAAAGACCACTTAGGAATGGGGTGAAGTCAATAGTGGATAGTTTGAGGTTAAAGGAGTGGGGGTTAGAGGATGTAACAACAGAGTCAGGTAGTGCATTCCAGGCATTGACCACTCTATTGCTGAAGTCGTATTTGCTGCAATTAAGTTTGGAGCGGTTTACACTGAGTTTGTATCTGTTGTGTGCTCTTGTATTGTTGCAGTTGAAACTGAAGTAGTCATTGACTGGTAGGACATTGTAGCAGATAATTTTGTGTACTACACTTAAGTCTAACCGTAGGCAGTGTAGTTCAAGATTGTCCAAGCCCAAAATTTAAAGCCTAATGATATAGGGTATTCTGTTGTGAGCAGAGGAGTGTAGTAAGTACTCTTCTCGTGAAATACTTCTGGACGCGCTCAATTGTATTAATGTCCGATATACAGTGCAGATTCCAGACAGATGAGTTGTATTCAAGTATTGGTCTAGCAAAGATTTTGTATGCCCTAGTTAGCAATTCAATATTACCGGAGGAGAAGCTTCTTAAGATTAGATTTACAACTCTAAATGCCTTTTTGGCAATGCTGTTACAGTGAGCTCTGGCGCTTAGGTCATTTGATATGAGTACTCCAAGGTCCTTGAGAGAGTGAGGGTAGTCAACAAGGTGGTTATTATTATTATTTATTATTATCATCATCATCATCGACTAATCTCCATAGAACCGTGTAACATTTTGACTTTAAAGAATGCTCCAAAGCACCTTTTTGTCTTTGAATATGAAAAACTAAGTATTGAATAATTTGGTTACATGGTTTTCTCCCAATTTTTATACTATTGTTCTAATTCTATAACCACCTATTCCTTTTTCCAAGGTTACACTCAACTCTTTTATGTCAACAGCATCAGAAAGTTACTTCCTTTCACTTTATTAATAAAAAGACCAAGGTTCCTTTTTTACCTCACAATGATAACTTCACTTTGACAGTGTTCTCTTCATAACTGCATTCAGAAATTTTAATCAGCACTGGTCAGTTCTTGATACAGCAGTCCAAGAAGTATACTGGGATCCTGTAGGACAGTTAATTTGATTCCTCCTACTTTCTTCAGAACAGCTGTGCTCTGAATCACTTTGCAATTTCTTCCACATTAGCCCTCATTTTTCAGAGCACTGTAATCTTTTGTTAGAGATTGCTGCATTGTGTTATTAATTTTAAGACTTCTTACTCCAAGACAAAACTGCATACTAGGCATCTGAAGTTGTTTTGTTAGTTTTTAATATCTTTTACTGCTTTTTTGTACATATTAATAGTGCATGCATTTCTTAATATATTAGTTGGTTTTTAATAAGGATTTTTTTTCTGTTGCTCACAAGCATTTCTGAGAATATTATTATGGATATTGCTTCCATCAATTTTCTTGATTTCTGTATTTCTCAGGGCCTTCTTATAAATTATATTTATAAAGCATATTTATGTACAATCTACCTATATCTACTGTGTGTAGGTAGACTGTATCCCACATTAAGGTACTAAATAACATTTATAAACTCCACATTCATAAATATATGGAGAGTTTGCTACTTAAATTCTCAGCAATTTTATGTCAATTGATGGTTGCTACAAAACATTTATTTTGAACATTTATACATTTATTTCAACTGACAATTGAACAGATGACAGAGTTAAAAATTATAAGCTGCACGTGGCACAGATTTCTGTTTATATTCATTTTCATTCTATATATTTATTTGGGTGAATTTTAAAATCAAGGTCATCTTCCTTGGAAGCAAGTTCAGGTAGCCCACAACTTAAGGGCACAATTTCTGTTGTTAAGCAAGACAGTTGCTAAGTTAGTTTTGCTCCATTTTATGACATTTCTTGCCACAGTTGTTAAGTGAATCACTACAGTTGTTAAATTAATAACATGGTTGTTAAGTGAGACTGACTTTGCCTGTCAGAAGGTCCCAAACGCTGATCTCAGGAGACTGCAACAGTCATAAATACATGCCAGTTGCCAAACATCTGAATTTTGATCACGTGACATGGGAATGCTACAATTGTCATAAGTGTGGAAAAACAATTATAAGTCACTTTGTTAAGTTGAGGATTACCTGTACAGTAAAATAATTTCAATGTGCTGAAATGTTTTTGCAACTTTACAGTGAAATTCATTTTAAGAAATTGCAATATACATGTCACAGGCACTGTGTACAAGATACAAAGATTATATTTTTTGAGTCTATAGCATTAGATGTGTTCAGGACATACAACATAAGTTATGTTTTCTCTTCACCATTAATTTTTACAAAGCAATTTTATTAGTTGCCCAACTCCAATGAACTCTACAAATATGCAAAATACTTACTCATTTCAGTACAAGTCAAATTAGCATCTGTTGCATGCAGAATGAGAACTTGTAGCTCAGGAAGAAGGTAAGAATTCATCTATTTAGTTTCTGGTCAAAATCAGAATGTAATGCAAGTTTTGTGCATTAACCTAGTTAAGCGTTTACTGTTAATTTAATTAAATGTACATTAGAATATGCAATATATTGCAAGTAACTGCATACCAAAAGTTATGGATTGCAGAATGAGAGAATTACACGACAAATACTTTTTAGATAAAATTGGAAAACTCCTAATCGTGTTGAATCTCAAGTGCCTAGTTCTTCAAATTTCTTCAGATATTTGGTTCCCATATTGCAGGGGTGGCGAACACGGCTCTCGAGCATCGGCTTCGGCCAAAATGAATCGCTCTTTGCCTCTTATATTATTATATTATTATTATATTATATTATTTTGTATACTGTGGCTCTTTGCCAAGTTTGGATTTTGTTATGCTGCTTCTGAGGAGGGATCTCTGAGGAGAGATTTCAGCGTAGTCCCGGCTGCGTCATCCCGTCTCCCATCCCTCGGAAACAACTGCACGGGCCAGCGAGCGTGGTGTGGCTCTCTGACTCTCACAGTTTAAAATTGTGGCTCTTTGTGTCAAACTTGTTCGCCACCCCTGCCATATTGCAACATCTGCAGTTTGCTGACGTATTTCACAATCCAGTTAAAATACTGATTTTAACTGAATCTATTAGGGAAATCCCCCTGCCTTGTTAGTTTGCAGATGCGAGAGTATTCTACGTTTATATTCATTTATTAAACCTAGATATATGTTACAGGCTTGCATTCTGAGATTATAGGCTTTAACATTTCCACCATGCTAGAATTGATGATGTCTGTGGATTTAGTTTTGCTGGTTTTTGTGGTATTTTATTGAAGGTGCTGCAGGATAACTTTTAAAGCACCTTTTAATATCCATAAAGTGCTTTAAGTTAGAAGATTAAGGAGTTCTCAAAACTAAGATGGTGGAAGTACGATTACATACCATTTTCTGGAAGAACAAAAAGGAGGGCAGTTTCCATTATAAATGCACAAGGACTAGGAAGAGTTAAAAGGAACACAAATAGAAAATGAAAACCAGATGGCTTCAGCTATAAAATAGTTAAATAATCATATCAAACAAGTTTATGTGAACAGCTCTTCATCAAAGTTGAAAGAGGTGTTGAGCTGTGTACTGCAGAGCTTTCTTCAGGCCTGTGCTATTCAATATATTTCCAAATTAGAGAAGGGGTTAAAATTGAGTTTATCAAATTTCTTGACAACACAAAGATAAGGAAGGGTAGCAAACATCTTGTAGAACAATATCATGATTCAGGTGATTCAAGCAGCAACAACAGGCATAAGATGCTAGACAAATTAATTTCAGTAGAACAGACATAATAATTTGAGTAGGAAAAATTAAAAGTATGTCCACAGAATGGGGGATACCACACTGGGTAGCAGTACATGAGAAGATTATTGGGATAGCTTGATGAAGCACAAGCTGAGTATGAGCCAAGGATATGATGCCTACGCAGAAAAACTAAAAAAAAAAATCCTAAACTGCATTCCCCAGAAGGAACAGGTTAAGATCAACAGAACTACCCCCACTTTCCTCCTCTCTATTTTGCATTGTTCTTGGCGCGGCAGCTTAGGAAAGACATCGACAAATATTCATGCAATGAAAACAAAGTATTTGTTTAAATATTTGTAAGTGTACTTGAGTGTTTTGTCAATATTTTGTTTTGTGTATTTTGAAAAATAAAAAAGGGAAAGCCCAGGAGGAACAGTTGGAAGTGATGGGTTTGTTTAGCTTGGCAAAAATATAAGTGGGGAGTCTCTGAAACATGCGAAGGATCCTCATGTAGAAAACAGGATAGACTTGAACAACATTGCTCTAGAACATAAGACAGTCAGTTTACATTGCAAGAAAACAGAGTTCAATTGAACATCATAATGATAAGAGTTGTTCAACAATAGAAACCACTAGTTTGGGAGGTGGGTAGATTCTCCTCCAGAAGTATTCAAACAGAAGCTGACTAGTCATCTGCTGTACAGTTAGGTCTTCAATCAATGCCCTATCATTATTCTAGCCATTTTTCTGCATCTTGTTCAACAAACTGAATTTTCCAGTGCCATTTTGTTTTATTCTATCATTAGTATTAATCATTTGATTATACTGTCAGTTCACTGCTCAAGTTAACAGATGTATTAGCCAATTTTTTTTCTTTCTATAAATATCTGTGGAACATTAATAATGTTTACTCTTTATGCTTAAGTCTTCTTGAACTAATTTCTTCACTGCTCCTAAGCACAACATGTACCACGAGACCTTCTTGTGTCCCTAAATCTGGTACTGCACTTGTATTATTTGGCTATATATGCATTGTTATAGTTACATACATATTCAAAGCATAGCAGACCAAATAATGTCTAGCCAAAGCTGATTTAAGGGGTACATATTTGCTTGGAATTAAATTGCTCTTTAATCACGTTACCATTATACAGTTGCAAGGATAGCAATCCTTTATACAACTCTGAAAGATTCTCTACTACTACATAGAGGTCATAGTTTAATGCCCCTGTTTCTCATTTCTTCCACGAATGCCCAAAATTAATCAAACAATAATTCTTTAAAATAATCGACTCAACATTAAAATAAATTATGCAATATAGCACACAGCAGCATGAATACTAGCACCAAACTGCATATATCATCTACATCTGCACCTTATAGCTATGAAAACACTGCACCTGCATCACTGCTACCTTAGCAATAATATGAAGGGTTACATGAGAGGCTGCCAAGCTAAAATGCAGCAGTAATGATATGTTAGCTGGGGAACAGCTGGGGAAATTTAGATCTTCAATAAAACAGACATTCAAAATCAAAATTGTTTACTTGAGATTCCTCACTATTAATAACTCATTTAGCATTCAACGAGAGCGAAAAGCATAGCTTAGCACTTTATTTTGCCAGAATAACTATAAAGTTCACAAATTAGTGTCATTAGCACATCAGTGTCACAATCTTTCTGGAAGGCTACAGTAAATAGCAGGATCACAGCATTTGCCTAGGTCTTGACTTAAGGCAGTTCAATTACCATTGAATCATTCAGATGGCACTGCCAGAGCATATTTGTCATCTGGAGAACTGTAATTTATAAGTTCTGATGATGTTTAACATCCACAATTATGCAGGAGGGATAGCACAAAGTGAAAGGAATGCACTTTATGGCAATGTCATAATCACCTATTTAACCACATAGGTGAGATTACTGTGAGGCAGGTTATAGTTTCCCCAGTGCCTAAAGCAGTATAATATATCTGCAAGATTGCTAGACCAACCTTTTCTTCAAGTCTTCCATCCTAACAAATGATACTGGTAGAACTGCCAATATCTCTAGTGAGGTGACTCATCTCAAAAGAAGTATACTGAATATGGTCCTAACACTAGTAATAATGAGCAGTATTCACAATTTATAATACAGAACCTGAAAGGGATAAAAAATCAGGCATATCAGCATTAATTATGCTTTCTGCAATCTCACTTCAGGAAGAGTGAAAATAATTGTGAGAGTTAATTTTCTCCTGGTCTAAGAAAAGCAACTAGGTATCTAATCTGTCTATTGCCAAAACAAGAGAAATCTAGAACATGGGTGCTCTGACTGCAAGAAAAATATGTTCTGCCTTTACACAACTCGGTGCAATAAACACTGACGTCACTATAAGTAAGGCTCACTATTGTTGACTTACCAGAATTCTTCCAAAATAGCTTCCCATTAGGACCAGAACGGAAACAGCAAGGAACACATATCAGAGGAGAAATTATTAATTTAATTCCAACACTGTGGCACTCAAGAAATAACCCAAGAGAAAAATAGGGAAACAACCTCTTCAGCATCACTTATTCCAGGAGTATTTCTGAAGCCTCAAGAACCAATGACACTATGCTACCAAAATACGGTATGCAATGCAAAGTGTATTTTGCAGAGAGGAAAGGTTGTAAGGCAGAGGTTGCATTCAGCAGGTTCTGACCAGTTCTGGAGAACCAGTAGTGGAAATTTTGAGTAGTTCGGAGACCAGCAAATACCACCTCTGATTGGAGATTTTACAGTATCCTTCCCCTGCCATGCCCACCAAGCCACGCCCACAAAACCGGTAGTAAAATTTTTGAATCCCACCACTGTTGTAAGGCGTAGATACTTATTTTGTATTAAATCCCTGAAACTTCTCCTATCAAAATGGGGAGGAGGCTTTGAAATTGAACTTCAGCCCTTCAGCCCTTTTCAGTGTAATGGGTACTTTCTGAAATATGTAGTTCTTACTGTCGTCCATAGCAAAGTAAATAAAAATACAGTATCTAACCTTTCAAATCTTTCTTGTCCTAGAAAAGGGGCAGGGAAAGTTTTAGCACTCTTAGAAACTTATTCAAACCCTGAAAAACTTGTCTCACCAGTTTACTGAGCCATAAATCATACACTGCCCTCCTTACTGAAAGTGATATCATGATGACCTAAAAGTACGGATTGAGATGGACACACAAAATAACTTTGATTTTTTTTTCAGGGTTGCCTACACGTCTAAATATAAAGAACTCCTACATATAACTACTGCTACAGTATTAGCATTGTAATTCATTCTTCTCAATAGTATATTTATTGCAAATAATATCACCACATGTAATGATATAAATCATTGGTGCGGAAATGATTCCTAACTACCCTCTGACATCTTACAACAAACCACAACAAAAACATAAAACACTATAGCAGTAATAAAAAAATATTTAAAATAATAAATAGCAAAGAAGGCACTGCTAAAAAGAATCCTCAACTTTTAGAGGATGATTAATGAAGAACCAAGAGTGGCCTCTCCTTAGAAAGTTCTAGAAGCCACAACAATCAGAAAATACACATTTTTAAAGATATTTTTTAAAAAACACATTGCATACCACATTTACTTACTTCTTACTAGTCTCCAAGTTAGCTAAATAATAAATTACTTATTGTTTAAATAAAACAATGACATTTGGTTATTTATCCTGTTTTTATTTTTTATTTATTGTCTTGGAGACTGAGAAGACCCAGAAAAATTCTTATGACAATGATACTGGACTCTGGCACTTTATAACACCATGCTCATTTCCTAAGGGTTTTTTTTTTCAATAAAAAATATAAAGATAAATAGGGTAGAGATCACCATAACATTTGAAAAAAATAACAAATATTTAAAATTGTTTCAAGAGTTGATATTGATAATGAGACAGTAACTGATACCCACATAAGACATTTGGGAGGTTCTTTTTGAAATGCACCCATTTTCATGGAGTTGCCTATGATTTACAAAAGTATTCTTTTGTAAACAGTCTATTTATAGCTGGTTAATGAAAGACAGTAGGAAATGCTAGAAAAATGTTCAGATGAAAAGAAATTAACTCCCTAATCCATTTAGCAGTCAGACAAATTCCATTTTAATTAAGCCAACGAAGTGGTTCTATTTCCTCTACTGCGATGGATCTTAGAAGACATTGGCCAAATCAGGAAGGGAGATTTTGATGATAAATTATGAGTTAGTGTAGCACCGCCAAATATAGATGCCCCAAAAATAGAGCAATGCCAGCTTTATGAATCAATGAATGCCATTTCATGAATCAAGGCTAGCAACCAGGTCCAGTTGGATGATTTTCATATCCCAGGTTAACTGTGTCCTGCCTCTTTGCTTCAGTCTTCCACATGGTCATTTGCCATCATTGTTAAAGTGGTAGGCGGTGCAGGCAACAATTTGGAGTGCTACTTGTAGAATGTAGCCATTCCATGCCCAATAGGCAGTTTCCCCACATTTTCTCTGTTATTAGTGCAACATCCATTGCTGCCAGGCTATATCACTGCTGAGCTGATCAAGAAGGCAAATGACCAAGAGAGCATGCTTATCCACATGGCATGGAAAGGGCACTCAGTACTTTTGATGGGTGGCCAGCATTCAGCACCACACAGTGCTATTGGGCAGACCATCCTTCACACACTTGATTTTAGGCATACAGCACTCCAATGAACATCTTCCATTGCAGTCGTGTTGCATTCACTTTGCAGGTGGCATCCTAAATAATAGAAGTTTGTTTTCGCTAGATCTTCACTGCTGCCCTGGGTGGTAGCAGTGCTTGGCTTTTCTCAAAATATTTTATCACTTTGAGAAAGGCAGAATGTAAGTTAAATCAATATGATGATTTATAGAGTTAATTAGAAAGAGGATTAATGGACATTAATACAACTTAAACTGAATTTAAGCAATATAAACATACTTAAATTGATCATAAATTTAAACAATGGAATATTTTCCAGAAAATGTAAACAATTTTGAACTGTGTTCAGATGATGCTTTATAATTTCTTGAAACTAAAATCGTAATCTTGTGTATTATTAAGTTCACCTCTTCATGAAGAAACATGTATGGCCTTAATACATTTATCATTATTTAAAGTAACACAACTGTACAAAATATATGTGATGTCATTATATGAATACATGAATATTATGTACTAATAGCTCTATTGTAGATGCAAGGTCTAAATGTCCTATCCCAAATTAGCTTAGTGTCTCCCAAATTTGGCTTAGCCCTTGTTCGGAAATTGAAAATTTCATACTTTAGTAAGAAGGATAGCTCCAATACCCTTGCATATATGAAGGTTCCCAAGATACAGAGTGTGGATTAGTGTCATATATAATCTTGTATTAAAACAAATCAAATAAATCTGATACTGAATTTAAACTTAATTCAGAAAATAGAAACCATTTATCGACTATACTGTAATTCTGGACATGGACTTAAACTACCTCCGAAGTTCGAATTTCCTTTAGCATAAGACTTTTAAAAAGGTTTTGCTTACTTGTTATAATAACTACAGATGCTATCAGATTCAACCAAAATTGCTATTAATTGTTTATTGTGATTATTCATATCATATTGGTTGCCTTTCCTAATTATTGATAACAGTAGTTTTAAAGTAGTACACTGATATAAGATCACCTTTAAATATAGTACTATAGTTAATAAAAATATTATTTAATTTTACACAGTTTGTAATATTTTTCTATTTTTTAATTTTTATTTTTTCTTTCCTTATCTTTTTACTTGGCTGCACTTTTAAATATCTGTTTATATTTGGAAGAAGAGTCCTAGTTTGCTGATACAATGGGTGTGAGACAGCAGCATGAGGTTCAGATATAATTTTAACTATTACTTTTTAAATGTGCAAAAAGTCTGTAAGAACATTGTGAAAGCCATTGTTAGTTTGCTAGCCTCCAACAGGCACTGTCTATTCTATTAAAGATGACAACAACCGAACAGACACTACAAGCAAACAATTCCACATTCTTTCACGTGCTGAGACATCAAGCTTTTGTGAGGCTCTTTTATCATTTAAGCTTTGCATTGAAACAGATGAAAAATACCCTTGTGTAAACTGAAGGCAAAGGGCTGGCGAGCAAAGTATCCAAGTATTTCACAGTTCAGTGACAGATGGAATTAAACCAAGATCTCAATTCCATTCCATTCCAGCAAATATAAATAAATGGCTTTTAGAAGCTTATCATAACTATAAGCTAAGTATCTGAGATTCATCACATAACAAGACATGATTTCCAACTTCCAAAGCTCTACTGAAAACAGACACTTTAACAACAATGAAATTTTAGGACAAACAGGGGAAAAACTGGAATAAATGAAAGAGGGCAGATGCAGGTCTCCAAATATTAAACTCAGATTTCCCATCAGTAGGGATAATGGTAAGAGACAATGGGAATTACAGTCTAATACAGGCAGATCTCATAGAGACTACTTCAAATCAATCTCTACTACTGATGACTACTCAACAAAGCTTTCCTGGCAATAATATGGATGTGGTTTGTAGCTGTTTTCTTTCGGAATGTTTTTCAACTTCTCAGATTAGGCTTATAACTCTAAGATTCCTTAATAGACTCTTGTTTAATATTGACCAGGTCTGATCCAGCTAAGTTTTTCTAAGATCAGCCAAACTTTGCTTGCAATTATCTTCATATCAGGAAAAATATCTATAGTACCAGCAACACACATTTTAATGGATAGTTAAGATATTTTGAATAAAGCCCCTAAACTCTCCTAAACCAGGAAAAATGGGAAAAGAAACTTCAAACAAGTTGGTAAATTGATTGTAACATAATTCCCATCCTGTGAAACCTATGCCACAAATAGCCTAAAGAAAACATTCTAATTGCAGGCCCATTGTGTTACCAGTTGGTCAGGTTTTCCCTTTCTATTAAGGCCAGATTTCTGCCTTGGCCAGCAAGAGTATAAAATGAATGTTTCACCTGATTTCCTACTTTGTACTCTCTAAAAAATAACTAGAAACAGCCAAACCTTGGGGAAGGGGTAGGGAGGCAACCTTCCCTTAATGATTCTGGAAAATGAATACAGAAAGATACAAATTGATATATAATACTCTCAATAGATATATAAACAACATTGATTTGTTACAAAACACAAATTTAAAAAAATACAATTCATGGACAAGAGATGGAGGAAAAGTGAAAAGGCAAAATGTCATTGAATTAGACATAAGGACACAGATTCCCTGATACTGGGTACTCTGTTTTCACATATCCCAAAATATTTTTTTTATATCCCATGGACATAATTATATGATTTTTCTGAATTGTAACTATTTTTTTTTCAGATAAGTATTTAGCTGCAGATGGATTAATAAGTATTCAAAAACTGAAAGTTTTGCAGTACATAAACCACAAAAATTTAATTTAAAAAATTTAAATTTAAACATTGCAGAAGATTAAGACAGATAAGGTTTTAGGTTTACTATAGCATTGAGATTGAGCTTAAGATCACAACTTTTCCTCTTAGCATTTCCATGGAGAAACTAGCTACTGTAAACTAACTTAATGAAAATGGACAGACTTCAACAAGAAGAAAGTATAAAGGTTTCCCATAGCAAACTATGATAAACTTTCCATTTGATGTGATCATCAGACATATTAAACACAGCTGCAGATCGTGGAGAAAATGACAGTTCAACATAAAGATATATTCAGAACTAAGTCAGTTAGAGAATGGGAACAGAAAATAATGAAACAGGCATGTACATACAATGTGTGGGAAATCTCATCCACTCTGGTTCACTAATAGGGGCTCAGATGATCCAGTTATCTATTAGGATTTTTAGACTGACACACACATGCAATATTCTGATTTACCAGAAAAAAAACTCCAAAGTACAATACAATAATAATACCATTGACTATAGATACTGAGATAAGTATGTTGATTAGAATCATACTCATTTGCATAAGAAAATTTTCAGAAAAAAACACATTTCTGCTTCTTATAATAATTATTTTCCCTATAAAAGTGTTTAGATATTAATATGTACATCCCTTTCAAAATCCAATAAAGTACTGAATTGGCTCTAAAGCAGTTGTGATAAAGCACATTGAGACAAATTATAGTCAAATAAATCAATACCAATACTTTGCATCATATATTTAATGGTAATAATATTTTATTTATTTATTAATGGGACTTATATGCCGCCCCATCTCCGAAGACTCAGGGCAGCTTACAAATAAAACAACAACAACAATAAATAATTTAAAAGCAGATTAAACTAAATAAGCCCCATTACAATTACAGTACACCCATAAAATATCCCTTAAAACTATCCCATAAAAAACCATCCCGTCCCAGAAAATCACAACCCGGATTGGTTAAACAACCAGGTCTTCAAGTCATGGTGGAAGGTGCGGAGGTCAGGGGCCAGGCGGAGCTCCAGGGAAGTTGGTTCCAGAGGTCTGGGGCGCTATAGAATAGGCTCGTCGTCGGGGACCGCCAGCCGGCATTGGCCAGCCGATGGGACCCCAAGGAGTCCTTGCCTATGTGCTCGCACAGGGCGGTTGGCATTTGATGTCGGCAGGAGCCGCTCCTTAAATATTGGGGACCCATGTCATGAAGGACTTTGAATGTTAACACTAAAACCTTGAATCTCACCCGGAGCACAACCGGTAGCCAATGAAGGCAGCGCAGGAGGGGGTAACATGGGAGAACCAGGAAACTCCCATCACCACCAGCGCGCGCATTCTGCACCAGCTGCAATCTCCGGATGGTATGCAAGGGCAGTCCTAAATAGAGAGCATTGCAGTAGTCGAGTCTGGAGGTAACAAGGGCATGAGTAACCGTGCGCAGGGCATCTCGGTCCAGAAAAGGGCAGCTGGCGAACCAGACGAAGCTGGGCAAAGGCCCCTGGCGGCGGCCCCCACCTGCTCCTCCAACCGGGCCGAGCATCCAGGAGGACCCCAGATTCCGCCCTATCCACAGGGGGTAATACCACTCCCCCTATGGCCAAAGATGAACACTCCAAACTGGGCCGAGATGCCGGTACGCACAGCCACTCAGTCTTGGCCGGGTTGAGACGAAGCATGTTTCCGTTCATCCAAATCCGTACCGCATAACACTAGATATTACAAAATACAAAAGCAGCACAATATCTGCTGAGAAAGAACACAATACACCAGAAGAACATTACTCTTTAGAACCAGATTCAACTGGGCCAATCTGCATTTAACAGAGCTTTCAGTCTTATATGTTCACAAAACTGATAAAGGCTTGAATTTAGCAAAATACCAGCTTAGAACTTGTAGTAATCTCTGGCAGAACAACTGCTCTATTTTTTCATATATAACAGTAATAATGAAAACCAGCATCAGCCATATGGACAGTAAAGAATAAATGTAACAGTAATCAGGAATGGGAACAGTAATTTGTTCAAGGTAGACAGATATATACTTATGAAACGCTCAATTCAGAGGATTTTCACTATTCTTTCCATTTTAGAATTTTATTTTAAAAGCACGCGACAATGTAATTCCAAAAATAACACAACAGAAATTAAAACTACTACCACAGGAAAGAGCTTTTGCAGAGTGCTGACAGATGGAGAAAAGGTTTAGCATGCAAACCGGTTTTCTTTCTTTTTCTTAGAACTATTCTTGGACTTTGTTATGTACACTTAGAAATAATATAAGGTTATTATCACTAAGTGCCTTCCATAAATCAGAAATAAAATGTAGGCGTAGTCTGGGATTTTCTGTTTTAAGCTAAGCAAACACAAACAAGGAAACAGGAATGGAGAGGCAACGCAGACATGTGAATGCATGGATTCAAGTTATCTAACATTAAAATACACCAAGAAAGTCATCAAGTTAGACCATATTATACATGTCAGAAGTATCAAAGTCACAAAATATAGGGAATAAATGATGAATTGAATTAGCAATCTGCTTGAAAGGAAGAAAAATAGACCTACCAAAGAAAAGTAGAAAAAATTAGGAAGCAAATATTTACTGTAAGTTTTTAAAAAATGAGAATGCATCTAGAAAACTGTTTTTAAAAAGAGGAAACATGTAACAAAATGATACTAAATAAAAATAATGAAAACTGAAGATATTTAACTGGATAGGGTAAAAAAAATGAGGAAAAGGTCTGAGTTATCAACTTAAACATAACTAGAAAACTTCCCTTGAGGTTTTCGGATTTCCCTTGAGACCAATGTTGGGACATTTGAGTGTTCAGTATTTGATACATATGACTATTTCATTCCATTTCAAATGCCTAGCAGAGCTGCTTGACATGCCTAAAAAATAGAATAGTCTTAGACCTTTTGCATTCAGGAACAGGATAACCAAAGCCCTCAGGCTTTCAACAGTTTACTTTCTGTCAAGGGCCATTCCCATGTCCAACAGTCATATTATCTTGACAGAACTTTTTTTGTCCCTAAGCGGGTGCCCACCAAATGCATTGAACCTTCACATTTCCAGATAGCATCAGGACAATAGGGCATTGAGGAAGACTGGTGTAGTGCTAGGATTAAGGACCTGAATACAATAATGTAAGATTTAATCGCATACCTGATGACTCTTCGCTCCATAGAAATTGACTTATTTTAATCAAGCTAGTAATTTCTAGCCCTGCTATTGTAGCATGCCCCATCATACAAATGCTAATCTCGAATCAGTTAGCATTACTTTTAACACCCAAAGCAGAGTAGTTAAGAATTTAGTATGCTCTAAAAGGCAACCTTTGCATTTTTATGAATGTCATCAATGTTTGCATACCGACTAAATCGTTCCTTATTTTTCAAAAGCTCCAAATGGGTCTTGGGGGGCTGCTATTCTATCAAGGGAAACGGTGCATCTTTCTCACACTATTTCTCTAACACAACTGTGAAGATCAGCCTAGCCTTTAGCGCAGGAGGAGGACGGGAGGAGATAAGCATTTTATGCCTAACTCCCTCTAACTAACCTACCGGAACCTTCAGCTCCCTTGTCATCTAAAGGTGTGGTTGTTTTACCACATATGCATCACCCAAACACACGACACTAGGTGTCGTGTTGCCTAATGACAAAAAAAAACACAATCTGCTCGGGTGTCAGGCTACTTGATCTGTTCCCCCAGTCCAAGACAAACAGGGCGAAAACCTAGGAAGCTTATCCAGCTGTTGTGTTGGTTCTCCAAAAAACAAACACTCTGCCCATGTTCAGAGGACACACTTCAAAGGCACCAAAGCGACCCTCGCGTGTTGCAGAGAGATCGCGCCGGACGCTGCCTCGATTCTCCATCGCTCCAGCGGGAAGTTCGGTTTTCCAAAGTCAGAGCCCCACCACTCTGCATCACGAGCCTTGGCGGAGGCAGCGGCGGTAGCGGTACCCATCCGTGACCCAAGCCCAGCCGCTCGGCCCGGCCAGGAAGGTCACTCCCTGCCCTCACCTTGTGAGTGTTGTTGCCAAGCACCTCCTTGCCGAAACCTTCGCCTTGCGGGCCGCATCCAGTCTCCGGCTCAGCCCCGCCGCGTAACCCCCGCCGGACCCGCAGAGCCTTCCCCCCGAACTGGATCTCTCGGCCGTGGAGCGGAGCCGCCAGGAGGAGCAGCAGCAGCATGCCTGCGCGCACCAAGGACGGCGACACAAACATCTCTATCCGCGGTCCCAACCACCAAACTCCGGTCCGCGCTTGGGGAACTGGCTCACCTGCCGTCCGAGCCACGAAAGCCTCATTGGGCTGAGCCAAAACAGGTACGCGAAAGCCATTGGCTGCCACGCACGTCAATCCGCTCGACTTTCAACCGCCGGCCAACCTCTCCTGAAGCTTTTTTTTTCCCATTCGCGCAGCTATCCCCACCTCTGTTTTTTAAGCGGCTCGCTGAACTGCCAATCTTGGCACAGTGGACACTTCATTCCACCAACCAGCGGCCATTGGCTATTCATATTGCCAGCCTCCTCCCTTTAAATGATCCGGCCGGTCAATATCACCCCACTTCGAAGAGCGCTTTGCTCATTGGTTGATTTCATGCAAGCGTTTTCTTCTTTCAGATTTTCCGTGCAATTTAAGGCTGCACGAGAAGGCTTTACTCGTGTTGCTAGGAGGCGAAGCCGACAAGTTTTGTTTCTGTCCCCAATTTTTTAAGGGTATCGATTAGAGCCGCCTTTCATCCATTGTGGTGCCGCCGGATCGAATGGTAGGACGGGATCCTTTCTCCTATCAAGCATTTTCTTCTCATTGGCCGAGGAGAGATTTAAAGCTGGCCACGATAGGAATCAGAATCAGAATAGAGCTGGAAGGGACTTTGGAGGTCTTCTAGTCCAGCCCAATGCCCCTCGGTTGTTTCTGCAGATCTTTAGAGAATCATTTAATATATGGCAAGATTACAGGTAATCCTCGATTTACAACAGTTCGTGTAGCTTGAAGCTACAACAGCACTGAAAAAGTGACTTATGACCGTTCTTCACATTTATCACCATTGCAGCATCCCCAGGATCATGTACAGCCTGGTAGCTCAGGCTGTTAAATGCCTGCTCTTAAGATCCAGCTGCCTACAATTATTGTAGGCTCGAATCCCACCAGGCTCAAGGTTGACTCAGCCTTCCATCAGGTAAATTGAGGACCCAAGATTGTTGGGGGCAATTAGCTGACCTTGTTGCAGTAATAAGCAGGCATATACAATGGAATGAAGGCTATTGCTGAGCACACTGGGTTGTATCTTGTAAGCTGAGTCTCTATAAATCAGACCTTGGCAATCGACTGATATTTATGACTGTTGCAGTGTACTGGGATCGTGTGATCTGTGACTCTGACAAAATCAATAGGGAAGCCAGATTCACGTAACACTTAACAACTGCAGTGATTCACTTAACAACCGTGGCAAGAAAGGTCGTAAAATGGGGCAAAACTCACTTAACAAGTGTGTCACTCAACAACAAAAATTTTGTGCTCAATTGTGGTTGTAAGTCCTATATTAAGGGGTAGCTATGAAGCATGCAGAAATTAATCGGGGTAGTACTGATAAGTAGTGGATGGGACACCTCCAGGAAGCTCTAAATGAGTGTTTCTCAACCTCGGCAACTTTAAGTTTGTGGACTTCCACTTCCATAATTCAGGATAAGAATAACAGAATGATGGAGTTGGAAGGAACCTTGGATCCTAGTGCAACCTCCAGCTCAAAAGCAGGAGATCCTATCCCATTCTCCAGCTAGCATTCTGAGCATTGAAATCCATGCAATTTAAAATTGCTGAGGTTAAGAAACATTTGCTGTAAAGTATTCAAATAATCAGGGTGGTTGGGTGGAACCCCTGAAGAAGGCAGCGATAAACCACTTTTGTATGTGGGCATGTCTATGAATTGATCAGGAGTTATATTCAACTCACCTTGGATCAACTCATTACGTACACATCATATCATGCACTTTGGGAGTAAGGAATAATTATGGAAATAACAGAAAATGAATAGTAATGTACAAAAATAATTGAAACAAACTTTAAAAAATCTAGTTTACATCAACACAGTATATACCAATTTTATATAAAGCTGTTTGGAGTATTTTACACTCAGTTTGATTGTTACATGTCCCATTCAGTTCAGATTGACAAAATGATTAATTTTGTTTTTTTTTTTACCAAGAGAAAGGGTTAGGCCCTTATTGGGAGTGATCTAAAATGTGCAGCAATTGTCACAGATTAATGCAAAGACTTCTGTAATTTGTCCCTACAAACAATTTACATATAGTTTCGAATGTTGCCACCTTTCTTCTCTTCCTGACTCATTTCCTTCTTTGCTTGATCTCGCATGAATTACTCAAAAGGTTTTCATTAATTTTGAATATGAAATTACAGTGTGAAACATAATATTACTTCCTGTGTTTTTAAGGCCTCTACATATCAGATGCAACAAGCAGCTTGCCATCATCCATGATCCTGCTGATAATTTAACAGATAATCTTTATTCAGTCTTTTTAAGTTTTACTATTATATTCCCAGCAAACAGCAAATAGATTTTCTATGAGGATTTGGATAAATACTATTTTTTCTTCATGCAAGAAAAATATTGAGAATCATTAGTATACTAAATCAATGAGTCATTAATTAATTGGCTGATCTGCACTCCCCATTGCCTTGAAACCATGCCCTGAAGATCAGAAATTATGATACTAGTAACAAGTTGGTATTTATATTTTTCCTTAAAAAACTGATATTTTTTTCATCCAAAGAAGGACATACAGAAAACCCTTAGTGCTACACCTTATAAAATTGTACTGTATCAAAATATAAGCAGCCATTGGAAAAGACTCAAGTCATACTAAAAAAAGAGTGTCACCCTCCTTATGTAGTAATATAATATCACCCTCCTTATGTAGTAATATTTTTTCTACTTTAATGATTAATGCTAAATTGCATCTTACATAATGATCTACAAAAGCCTATTATAGCACAATAGGATTGCTAAATTCTGACATGTGCTTATGATCTAAACCTAGTTAAGAAATTTAGTAAGGTGACAAATTATGGGCTTGTTTAAATCTGTATTTGAAAAAAAAAGAAAGCAATAGGTGAAATCCAAAGAATTGCATAAAATGAATAGTGAAGTGCACAAAATAAATAATATGCATGCTCTCACCTCATTCATACTGTAGGCAAATGTAAGGTTACATGCAAAATAAAAATGTATTCTCAAAGCTATAAACCAGAAGAGATTTGGAGGTCTTCTAGTCCAACCCCCATGCTCAAGCTACACCTGTTCGTTTTATCTTGTCTAAATGTATAACCTTACTTTTCTCACCATTGAATTTCACTTTGTTAAATAGGGTCCAGTATTCAAATCTGTCAAGATCCTTCTGTATCTTGAGCCTATCATCTGGAGCAGGGGTCCCAGAACCCTGGGCTGCGTAACTGTCCACGCAAGCAGCAGGCAAGCAAATGAAGCTTCATCTATGCCTGCGTGGGATCTAGGTTGCATGCAAAACCTTTCTCCCCACCCCCCAATGTCTGCGAAAAAAATTGATGTCCATGAAACTGGTCCCTGGTGCCAGAAAGGTTAAATACCACTGATCTGGAGTATTGGCTATTCCTGCCAGCTTGATGTCATCTGCAAACGTGATGTGTTTCCCTAAGCTATCATCTAAATAGTTTATGAAGATATTGAAGAGTACTGGGCTTATCGTTCTTTATTAACATTCTTAAGGAAAAAGGAATATTACATCCTAAATCAATACTTTATGTGCAAAATGTAGGTGCAGCCCAAATGTTAATGTATTTTTTTACACCAAACTTGAGGATCCTAGTGAATTAGCAAGATAGAAAATCAAACAGGGACAAAAATGGAAATTAGGACAGCCCAAAAATCATAAGTGGCCAATTTGTTTAAAGATAACAGAGGACCATGATTACATAGCCAGTTTAGTGTGTAAGTAATTAATTTATGAGTATGATTATTTTTATTTGGAACAATGCTGTAAGGTGCATGTACATGAAAAGGTGAACAGGAAACTAAGCTAGCATATACAGAAATTGCAACATGAAACTTGGCAGGGAAGCATGGAAAAAAAAGACAATGTCATGCAACAAGAACCACAAATTGTAGCAATCATGTATACAGCAGGAATCATGCAGAAGAGAAAGCAACAGGGTTAAGAGCATGAAAAAAGTATTTTAATAAACAAGAATAATAAAGAAAAACACAACTTGGTGTTACTAATAGAAGAGAATATTGTAGCTCAGGTTTGACCTGTGAGGTCTTTGCTGCTCTCTGAGTTCAGTTGTTTGTTGCACATATCTGCAACTTAGTGTCCTCTAAATAGTTTGGACTTCAACTTCCATAACTCCCATCTACTGTAGAGCTCCACTTGGGCCATTAAGCCAAATAAAATGCAAGCTACCAGATACCTAAAAAATCAACTTTGCAAATGGTGAGCCTACAAATATTCAGATTTGTAGCAGTCGATAAACCTTAAGCATTTTTCCCCAGTTGGCATTCTGTAGAAGTGTTGGGATTATTATTTGACTATGTTGGGTGGGCATTTTGAAAGTTCCAGTATGAAACTCCAACATCTGGTGGTCACTAAATTACAGAATGCTGCACTAGGCACGTTAACTTGGATTCTTGTATTGCAACTGCAAATTGTATATTTGATTTAAGATGAAATTAATTAACCAGGATGATTTGATATAACAAACCTGACTCATGCCTTTCATAATATATGCAGTGATATTGTCTATTAATTTCTAAACAAAACTCTAATTTTTCCATGCCATGTTCCAGTTGAACATTGGCTAAAGCAGTGATCATCTGTCAGATTGAAACTGAAATTATTTGTATAAAACAGAAATCAGGAAAAAAACCTTTTGAATTATGAAATGTGCATGTCCAAATAGAAATAAGAGACATTAATTTGTTTTTATATAATTAAACACTCTTTAAATTTCTATAGGTAATAAAATATTGAAAAGATTGACAGATAATGGCCGAGGTTCGTTCATTTATTTTGGCCTTAGCATGTTTTATGTTATGCTAAGTTTATAAACCTTTTTTATTGATTAATCCACTATCTGAGGCTCATAAACCATAATTTATGTTAATGTGCTAAGCCAGCAAATTGTTCAATGAACAAAGTTCAACGAACAATGGCTACATGCAATGTAAAAACCTAACTATTATTTCAGCATCTACTTTGATGACCAATATTCAGCTCAGTAAATAAATTGTGAAAAAGAAGCCCCATATCCTTTTTAAAAAAACATCTCTGTTCTATTAGAACATATTAGCACAATATGGATCCAGCAGGTAGCGGAAGTAATACACCTATTACTGAGTAATAAATGAAATAGCTAAGTAATCTGTAATTGGGTTAGAAAAAGAAAGAACAATTTCATTGAACCACAAAGCATTTTGATGGGATACATAATTTGATCCATAAGAAGTATCACAACGTCCAATGTTCCTGAAATGGTGAACAAGCATAAGAACATAAGAAGTACCGTAGCCTCGCACAAAATGTATTTGAAGTGAAGAAGATTGAGTCCTAAAGCTAAGATAACAGAGATATTTATTTAATTTCTCCTATCTCCTGGACTAAGACCTTACTTACTAAAGATCTTACATTTTGGGTGACTTCCATCAGCAAAAGTTACTTCTTCATAAATTAAACTATGGAAGAAGGCCTTTAGAGAAATCATGAGACGGTCACACTGTAGCTGGTACTAACAACTGTGCTTAAAGCAAAATATAAAAAAGCCTTTGTCTTAAGTGCCTGGAGGATTCTTTTTGTGCAAACCAAGAAAGGGGGGTGGAACTATTTGCAAAAAAGGAAACTTTTTGTTTTCTGGAAGAACCAGTCCCATCCTTTACTGCATTTTCCAAACACACAGTCCCATTGTAGAATGGAGAGTAGGTCCCTTTTTGCCCAGGTTCCTTATTTAACTTATGCTTTATATTCATATTCTCCAATAGGATGTTTTTCGGTGGATGTGAACTTCAACTCCCAGAATTCCAAGAATGTTAAATGCTCAGACAACTTTTCTATTTATTGCTAATTAAAACTACTGACTTCTGGAAGTAATCCCAGAGCACCAGATTTTTGGAGCATGCTCCCAAAGGTCAGTAATAATATAGCTGTCGTGGATTCTGGATTTTTCATTATATTAAGAAGTGGCATTCAATAGCCTATCAATTTTACATAAAAAGAATGTAGAAGGATCCTAGTTTCTTTTATGCATAATTAAAGAGTATCCCCCAACCCCCAGCTCTCTAAAACTCCATCTGTTATCACTTGGGTGGCATTAGATCATTGTCCTTGTAATATAATGTTTGACTGGCAAAAAGTTGCCCACTTTTATTCAAAGTTTAAGAGAACTAAAGCATAATTGTATATCTAAAACAGTTTCAACAATGTTCCAGTTGGTCATTAGAACCTCCTTGCTTCTAATTACTGTACCCAGATTTTAGGCAAATGGCTTGAAAATGTGTTAAGGAGTTGGAGACTAAAAGATAGCTTTTTAATTTTTTTTCAATGCCTTGCAATCAGTGTTTACTCCTGGTGATGTCTGGACTAGTCACTGCAATTTTCATGGCAAGATTATGGAAGTAGTTTGTCATTGACTCCTTTCTAGAGCTGTGAAAGTGACTGGCCCAAGGTCACCCAGTGGACTTCATGCTTGATGCAGGATTGAAACTCACGGTCTTCTAGGTTCTAGCCTGATGCCTTAGTCACTAGACCAAACTGGCTCAAGATGTATTTTAATTATCTTTTTTTTTTTGCTAGAATAAGGTCTCCTTCGTGTGGTCTGTGCTTCAGGTATATCTATGTTCACTTTATGGATAGCTGGCCTTAAGTAATTCCCAGACCTATTGAATGGACACCAAACACAGTACCTAGAAGGTTTGAATATTTCTAGATGAGGGCATACAGCATAACCACAATTACTATTTTATCAACGTGCCACCAGATGGTAGCAAACAGCAATTGATGCAGCCCTTATGCTTTCAAATGGCTGGGGGGAAAAATTAAACAAACCAGATTTTGGAGTCTTTTGGGAATATCTTATCCTGCCAAAAGGTTTGTATTTCATGCTGCAACGTCTACTTTTCCTGGACTGTTTGGTTTTTAAGAAGTCAACACATTAAATTAAAATTAGTTTAAAAGGCAGGCCAGTGAAAATTAACCAACTTTTGATATTGACCATCTGCTGGATAACTTCATAAAAAAGAATAGTGTCTTCCTCTCCTTTCCCATTGCCCCTTTTATTTAAGGAGAAAGTGGGACAATAATCTAGGTGGCATGCATCAACTAATAGAAAAAAAATTTCAATTTTTTTGTTTGTTTTGGAAACATCAGTAACTACTCTATGGTTGTAACTTGTAACACTTAGTTCAGGTAATGAAGTCCATCCCAGACAGAGAAGGAAAATACTAATCTAATCAGATGCTGACCTAGAACATGGAGAAATGATCTAAAACAGACTTAATATTTTAAAACAGTGTTTCTCAGTATTGACAACTTTAAGATGTCAGGGTTGAAAAACATCACTTCACACCAATAACTCGCAAACTATTCTCTACCCAAATACATTCACAGTATATATCTTAGAAAAAGCCTATCTACACCATCCAATGGACATCACTCTTGCAACAGAGGTATCTCCACTACAAATCCCTCTTCTTTTTTACCCCTTGGCTTACAAAATCTTTTTCTCAACCTTCATAACTTCACTTTCAAGAGGTCCACCTCCTTAACTGTTATGGTAGGAGTGAGCAATGAAGGGGAATACTAATCACCACAAAACAGGGATTTGAATACTACAGGTTTCTTACTCTTATGCTAAGAGGCCCAGCTAGTTCAAAGCTTCAGAGTTGTGTGAGAGCTCATGATTGCAGAACCCCAGTCTCTAAAATAGCAAAGCTCAATTGCTACAACTGGAACACGTTACTATAGATCAGGGGCAGAGGTGGAATTCAGCAGGTTCTGACCAGTTCTGGAGAACCAGTAGTGGAAATTTTGAGTAGTTCGAAGAACCGGCAAATACCACCTCTGACTGGAGATTTTACAGTATCCTTCCCCTGCCATGCCCACCAAGCCACGCCCACAGAACCGGTAGTAAAAAAATTTGAATCCCACCACTGACCAGGGGTGTCAAACTCAAGGCCTGGGGGCTGGATCCGGCCCATGAGGTACTTAGATCTGACCTGCAGGGCCGCCATGGAAAAGGAGAAGGACTGGCCTGCAATGCTTCTGCCAGTGAAAATGGAGCTCAGGAGGGCCACATGTTTTTGGGAGAGCTCCGTTTTCACTGGCAGAGGGTTGCAGGAGGCTATGGCAGCTGAAAATGGAGCTAGGGAGCCAGTTTTCTCTGGCAGAGCACTCGGGCCACCACAGGCACTCCTGACATGAGTGACGAGCTGGCCATGCCCAACCCAGCCACACCACCACCCCAAGGTCAAACATAACCCTGATGTGACCCTCAATAAAATCGAGTTTGATCCCACCCCCACCCCCGGCTATAGATAATCCATTTAGGGCTTTAACCCTAAAATCACAAGGATTCCTTCATGATTTTAATAACAGATACATTCCAGTTAGGAGGACCTAGCAGGGTCATATAAATCAATGAATATGAGTAACCTGAGTAATTGGGCAAAGCAAAAACTATTTGGAGACATCATATCCTGTTAAGCTATTTTACATATTTTATGACCTTACCTGCAACTGTTGTTAATCACTGCAGTTGTTAATAACACCATTGTTAAATGAATCTAGCTTTCCAGTTGAACTTGCTAGTCAGAAGGTTTGCAAAGGGTGATCCCAAGACATAATGCAACCATCAAAAATATTGCAAAGCATCTGAATTTTGATCACATGACCATGGGTATGCTGCAATGGTCATAATTGTGAAAAAAACCAACCATAAGTCACTTTTTCTAGTGCTGTTGCAACTTTGAAGGGTCACTAAATAAACTATTGTAAGTTGAGGACTACCTGTAATCCAATCAGGAAGTGACTAAGGCCCGAGTGATTGCAAGCAACAGAACATCGCCTTTTCATTTGACTATAGACTGGTTAATCCTAGTTCTCAATCTGGGGAACTGGAGTTGCTATTCATGTACTTAACATGATTCATACATTTTCCTTCCTTCCTCATACTGGAAGATGTATTTAGCATATTTATATAAATCAATATTAATATGCTTAATATATAATTATATATCTCTTCTTAAAATCCTCATTCACTACCAAAGTAGCAGTCACCTTAAATTCAGTGAAGAAATATAGATTACAGAACCAAGCTGGGTAACCAGCTGTCATTTATTAGCATGTTCACTGGGCACCTTGAAGCTCTCTATAATTCTCAGCCAGTGAGGACAATTCGGCTTTCAATAAAGCATCTTTCATGTCTATCCAGAATGTTATATAACCTTGACACATTCCACATGGGATACTTTCCACATCAGAGAACAGAATATTAATTGTTCCTTCTGTTTTGTACATAAGGTATCCAGATATATACAGTTGTAAACATTCAGTAGCTGTTGCCACTTCAGGAGTTCACACCTTTTTAAAAAAACACCTTTTTCAGTTTGTGTTGGCAACATATGGCAAGAAGCTCACTCTCTGGTTCATTATTTCATTCTTGTATTTCACTGCAAAATAAAAGGTCTGTACTGTACAATGTGGGCACGTACACCAGACCTGTCAACACTTCCTTAAGTTAAACTTGAATTTTACTGGGCTTTAAAGAGTTGCCAATATATGCTATGTGTCTCTGTATGCTCTGAATCATCTTTTCATCTTCTGAATCTAGATCATTATCCTGAGTTCTAGCAATGGGTGTGATACATGAAACCCCACAATATCTTAGTTTCTCCTTGACTTGCGCAGTTCGTAGTATGCACCTATGTTCCATTCTTACCTTTCTTGGCTTTATACCTTGCATACAAAGTGAGGATATAAGTTCAGAGATCTTGTTCACAAAACATATGAAAAACAAAGTCTCCCTGAAGGAGCTTAAACAGTCTGTAGTTGTAATCATGTTTCTTCTCTAAACAATATCAGAACATAAAAAATGACCATTAAGGGAGGCTCAGTTAAAAAAAAGGCAGGTATAACATAAGGAGTCAAAATAAGAGCCATATGATCTTTGGGTGACTAATAGCAAGTGCCTCCCAGGTAAATACAACTGAAATAATAGAAATAATTCCTGCACATATTATGTGCCATCAAACGGATGTCAACTCTTTAAGTGAGCTATGAGTTCATCTACCCCCTCAACCTCTTCTTCTCTTTCCTTCCATCCTTTCCAAGGTTAGAGCCTTCTCAAAAGAACTAAATCTTTGCACAATGTATATGAAGTAGAATACTTTAAACCTGGTCATTTGTTCCTGAAGTGAAAATTTGGGGGTTTTTGTTCAATGATCCATTTGTTTTCTTAGCTGTTCATTGTATTCTCAAGAGTCTTCTCCAACACGAAGTTCAAAAATGTCAATACTAATTCTATTCCCTCCACCCACACACCCTGGCTTTGACCTCATATTCAAAGCCAAAGGGACTCATCCATCAATACATACAGCAAATAAGCTGTGCCCAGATACTGACACTTTTATTTAACGTTCAATGACTAAACCCTGGACAAGACATCTGACGCTCATCATTCACTCGATTACTCCTCCGATCCACTCTAATCTCACACACTCCCCACCTCAATTTTCAAGCAGGAGGGAGAAAGTGTATACTGGCAAGAGTGGCAATCAATATTCTCCTTCCTCTGTCTCTCGCTTAAGGGTGGTGAACAAACCCAGCCTCACCTTGCCTACAGTCTCCAAACCAGACTCTTCCCCCAACCCCTAACCAATCCAGATCTCTCCTCTCATAGTACCAGCATCCACAATGTAATCCCACCCCCCAGTAAATCATTTGAAAACTGCTCTGGTCTACCAACTACAAGGCTAATTTCAATCCAGTTTGAGGGGAAAAAACGGGGGGGGCATCAAAATGGCCAATGCAACATGTAGTCAGTCAGGATGCAGCCAGAGGATTCTTGTAAGATCCTCTTGTAAGACTATCAACTTATTCCCACTCTCATTGTTGTGACCCATTGGATATCCAGGTTCTTCATTACACCAAGGACTCCCGCTGCCTGGTTATCATAGCCACTGCCATCTCTTTATGTGGAGCGGATTTGTTTCCACTCCATCCCAGGATGAGAACAGAGCTGTTCCTCTGTATCCACTACTTATGTAATGGGTGTGACCTCGATTCCATCTCGCCCTGCCAAGCAACTGATCTGCAATGCTGCCAGATTGTTGCTTGCCACCTGCTTTGTCTTTGCACTTTAAACTACAGCCCTGGTTGGAAACACAGTGCAAATTCACCATGGGTGAATAGGTGGCAATATAAATTCAATAAATAAATCCATTGCCTACACCATACCTTCCGTCCATTTGCCTGGAGAGATGCAAATGGATCTTTCTTCCCCTGCTGCTCATGCCACTGCCTCTTCTCTCATTTTTTCTGCTGGCCTGCACTTCGCCCAAATTACTTCTGGAAGCCAATCACTTCGAAACCCCATCTAATGTCTATACATTATCTCTAACATACCCAAAGCCCTCAAAAACATCACGCCCCATATAGAAATAGAAAAATTGTTAAGAAATTCAATCTTTTTTTTTTTACATATTTTTCCTCTATATTTTATTTTGGAGTTTATTTTGTTGTAAATAACTGATTTACAAATCATTACATATCAAGGAGGTAATCAGAACTGATTCATTTGCTTAAATATACCGCCTGATTTATCTCATGTTCCACATGAGGGAGCTAGGTAATTTAAAAGGCTAAAAATGGGAGCTCCAGGAATGACTTTTGAAGGCCACATGTCTGGGAGTTTGGTTACTCTCATGCCATCCAGAAAAGGAAGAAAGTTTAGCCTACTGGTAATATTAGAAAGACACCAGATACCAGTGGTTAGATTAATGTAAGGGAAGTAATATACAGTAATTATAACTGTATGTACAGTGGTTTAAGCTGTACTGAATTTTGAGGGAATCTTTCAGTTTGAAAAGGAGACTATAAAGGTCTGAAATATTGTCCCAAGGGATCCTTTTTCTCTTTTTTAATGATATATTGCTCAACTCAACTGCCTCTTTAATCCCAATGACTGTATTTCTATCCAGCCCTCCCCAAGCAGCAATGTGGACCTGTGACTAGGATGGAAGTGCAGTTTGTACTTAAAAACAGAGTAAAGTGTGCAACCAGTGACAGCTTTAAGATTTGTCCTATTAAAACATCAGATTCAGTTAGTTCTTGACTTACCACAATTGAGCCCAAAATTTCTATTGCTAAGTGAGACATTTTTTAAGTGAGTTTTGTCCCATTTTACAAACTTTCTTGCCACAATTGTTAAGTGAGTCACTGCAATTGTTAAGTTAGTAACAGTTATTAAATGAATCTGGCTTTCTCCACTGACTGCTTGTCAGGTTACAAAAGGTGATCACAGGACACTGCAACCATCATAAATATGAGTCAGTGGCCAAGTGTCTGAATTTTGATCCCATGACCATGGGCCTGCTACAATGGTCATAAGTGTGAAAAACTGTCATTATGCCACTTTTTTCCCTGCAATTGTAACATTGTAACTTCAAATGGTCACTAAATGAACTCTTGTAAGTCGAGGACTATCTGTACCAAATAATAAAGTGCTGAAAATATATTTGTGTGTGGAAGAGAGAGGCAATAACAAGTAGTCCTTGACGTATGGCCACAATTGAGCCCAAAATTTCTGTTGTGAGACATTTACTGAGTTTTGTCTCATTTTACAACCTTTCTTGCCACAGTTGTTAAGTGAATCACTGCAGTTAATAAGTTAGTAACCCCATTGTTAAGTGTATCTGGTTTTCCCACTGACTTTGTCAGAAGGTCGCAAAAGGGGATCATGTGACCTTGAGACACAGCAATGGTCGCATGTATGAACCAATTGCTAACCTTCTGAATTTTGATCACATGACCATGGGGATGTTACAAAGGCTGTAACTGAAAGACGGTCAGAAGTCACTTTTTTTCAGTGCCGCTGTAACTTTGAATGGTCACTAAATGAACTGTTGTCAGTCAAGGACTACCTATATTCCCATCCTCTTGTATGCATCCCTGAGAAAGCCAAATTTGATGTATGAGGAATAAAACATTTGAAGATGCATCTACCCTAACACTACTAATTTTAAGCACACCTCCCACCGCAGAACTTTATCAAAGAATTAGTGACATAAGAATAACAAAATGATTTATTCTAGTTTCCTCTTGTTGAAGATCTTTATGTACAGAAACTGTAAAAAAATCTTTGCGCCTTTAAGAGCAGGCATACGTGCTGCTGAAATAAAGTTACGGGCACTGGAAAACAACTGAAAATTCAGTTTGCTGTGGTCAGGGAATGAGGCAGCTGGGAGAGTTCTTCCTCTCATCAAATGTCTTTGATGACATCTTCAAGTTCTTCTTTTGTGTACATGTGGAACTTCTTCCCTGGCTGCACTGTTGCAAGCTGCAAGGACAGCAAAGGCAAGCTATAAATACTTATTCACATTACAAAGTAGCAGCCCTTGACATACAGAAGATGGATTACTGCACATGAAACAGATACCACTATTTGACTGTCTGAACACTTTTGGCTTGTAGATCTTTCCATCCTAATACATTTCTCAAAACAAAGTCATTTCTAACATGCTCTAGTTCTTCGGAGAAAGGAAGAAATTACAAAAGCTCTACCACCTTTGCTTAAGTTTAGCTCCATTAGGGTAAACAAGTATTTTTATCCACACTGCTCCATCAAAACTTGAGTCTGGTCCATACATGTCTCTTTTTGCTCCACAGAGGAAACGTAGAGCTGTGCAGTAGCATATTCGCTGCACAAACTCTTGCTGCCCCAAACAAGCTGATTTGTGATAGTCTGTGCATAAACCAAAATATCCATGTTTCAGATATATATGGTCCATATATGGAATAAGCACAGGGTCCATTTGTTGTGGAAAGTAACCAAAATACAATTCCTCTGGGAAGAATTGAATGGTAAGTAACAGTGGGAGCTAAAGGGTATCCTTGGCAATGCAATCACCAGCAGCTGACATAAGACAAGGGAGGGAAGGCACTGGGAAGATTGGGAAGCACCAGACTAGTGAAATAAATTGCACTGGGAGACTGTTCTTTACTGCTGAGACCATCTTGGTATGGAACAGGTCTTGACACTATAATAGTGTGCTGACTGAGAAAAGGCAAAAGAGGGAGGAAAGAAAATACGCTGGGTAGATTTGCAAATGCATGCAGCAATGTCAGCATCAGTGACTGAGGGAAGATGGGGAATGGAAGAGAAAGTACCAGCAGACCAGGCACTGAGTGGCAGGTTGATGGGAATGCACTGGTAATCTAATGTTTAAAGATCATCATGGCAAGAAACAAGCCAATATACAGATAACGAGGGGGGGAAGTGGAGGTGGTAGAAGGTATAGTACTGAGAAGATTTGGGTGCCTAGCAAGAATCCACCAGTAAGAATTCCCTGTAGCCCAAATATTCCATCTGTTGTGTTATATCAAAACACACATTCCTGTTTTGGAGGGACCACTATGTTAACCTTATGCTGTGCAATGTAATTCCAGCATTTTAGTTTTTAACTTCCTTGGCTTTAGTGAGTTCCTGACATCTTTATGCAATTCGCTTAACAATTTCTGTTGGTCCAAAGGCTACCCTCAGTGGCTGCATGCAACAATGCATACATTCAATTTCCTAAAAAGCATTGCAATAAAGCTACTTGGCAGCTTTATTGAAGTGGTTTTCCAATATATTATTTGGGAAGATTCTTTGACTTCCCAATTTAACCGTCAGCCCTGGAACTTCCTACTGATCTACTATCCAAGTCTGAATTAGATCTGATATGCCTTTTTTAAAGATCACATAAAGTCACTAGATTCTGCCACAGCCTTGTTCCAAGCCTTCAATATGTTCTAATTCCTGAGTTTCTCACCCTGGCCATATTTGGATAACCTCAGCCTTAATTCATCAAAAACAATTATATGGCATTTCTGATATCAAAGCAATACATCTGTGAATTCCAGCTGTTGAGAGGACAGAAAGTTTTCTATTTTTAAGTTAGGTAGCTGTCCACATTCCTATCTAATTGTCTACTTAGTAGAACATTGAATTAGATGGAACTTGAGTCACTAGTGTTAGTTTTTAAGATTTTAAGTACTCAATTTATTCACATTACATTCATTTTTGCTACTATGGCAGTAAAGAACCTTTCCCATTGCCATGCAGATGTTAAGAAGTATACGGGTCACTATTTCATTACAAAGATCTCAACACTCTAATCTCAGGAATATCAATACTGAAACAGCAGAGCCAAATGTGCAACTCCTACAATTCTACCCCAAAATAATTGGGACATACCGGTAATATACAATTCATAACAAATCTAAGCTACTTCAGTATCTGTGCTGAAATTCACATAACATAGACATTGATGGAAAATCTTTAATAAATGGATTAATATACCTCAATGTTAGTTGCATTCAGCTTTTCTTCCATAACTTGTTTTAGAATTATAAGGGACGACTTAATTGCCTCTTTCAGTGTCATTGACTGTAAAGAGAAATCATGAAACTTAAGGCTGGTGAGATAGGCACCAAGTGGACAATTTTCTTAAATTAAACAAATGGTAAAGTAAGCCATTATATAGAATGATATGTACAAAACTGACTGGACGGTGTTCTTACTCCACATGCTAGTCTAAGTTGAATGTACATAAATATAAATTATTTGATGGAAAAGTAATCATAAAAATCTGTGGCTACAGTTGGATGCAGTTCACCTTTGTGAAAATATTTTTAGGGCTGAGAACTGCAGGTTTCAGTCATTAATATATTATAATTAATATATTTATTTAAAGACAATACAAGCTCTTGTTTAGGCATGAGATTAAATTACTAATTTGACTTGTTAGTCAAGAAAGCAGATTTATTTTAAAAAATCTCAACATTTCTTTTCATGGTATTTCTATAAAAGGTTCTACTCCTGTGAACTTCTCAGATCCAAAACCAGCTAGAGCCTATAAATATGTTGAAAATATTCAAAATGCCATAGGTAATGACACTTTTTAAATTGCTCAAAATGCATTGATGAGAAGCATAAAGATACCCCAGGTGATTCTAGAACAGGGTATTAAACTTACAGCTATTTTAAAAGAAACCAAACAACAGGATTTTGTGGATACTGCTACAATAAAAGTCACACTTATTTTCTTTCTCTCTCTGCTTTCATCAAAAAGCTACAATAAAGAATAAGGCCAAATAAAATGAACTTTCACCTTATGATAAATCTCCTGCAGTGAGCTTTGTGCACCTTCTGAAGCTGATCCAATTGCTCTTGCATCGCACTGTACAAAAGTCCCAGAAGGATCCATATGAAATCTACATGCATAAATAAAAGATATGAAAATGAACAAACCATCAAGTGCCATGCAGATCACTTATAAAGTCTGCAGTTTTATTCTGTGAGTTATATTTGATTAGGGAAAAGATTGTGTGTAAGTACATATGTGCATATCTAATCAAATGATTACATCCAACAAATTTGGGGGACTAGTAGGGATAGCCACAGTTTTACTACGTGGCTTAGACCCAGAAAATATTGCATGGTGAATAGGATTCGCCTGGCTTGGCTTTCTTTTAAAGGAGAACCTGCCAAGAAAGCATCATATACACAGCCAGATGAGAAGAAACCCTTCAATAAACAAAAGGACACTTTGGATTCAAATAAACTATAGGATGGTTTTTGTTCTTTTAATAGCCACAAAAATATCACCTGTATTAAATTCTTCTCTCTCCTTCTAAGTCTCTCTCTCTTTCTCTCACACACAATCAAATCAAATCAATTTCTACGTATTTGTTTTCTAAAAAACATAAGATTGAAGTCAGATTTGCTCTTTCATTTATTAAAATGACCAAGATTGTGCTGCAGAAATTAGTTTTACACTTTTCTATAGCAAACTCCCCCCTTTGACCAACTATATAGTGTAAATAAGCCCTTTCCTTCTTCTTCTAGTAGAGTCCTATGAATTTAATCTCCTTGCTATTTTTTGCGGTTTTCAGATTTTTGAATCTTTCTTTAGGATTTCAGTTCATGCAATTGCTTGTACACCCATAATTCTAAAAACTATGATTTTATCAAAGCTATCTATTGAAAATCAGGTTGCTGAATATTTATCTAACAGCTCAATGATTGGTCCACAAGCACATTAAATTAAGTGAATAAATATGAAGACACGGAAGGCAGTAATATAATTGTGTGAACCAAAATCTCTATAGACATAACAGTTCTCATTATAGAAATACAATGATGGTAAAAAAATCTTTAGAGATGGTTCAGAATTGAAATAAATTACCTTATTTTGTTACAGCCATTTAATAAATTTCAGCAACTGATAAAATATTCTACAAACTGTAACAGTTCATGTTCTTTAAAATAAATCTTTAGAGTGTGATAAGTACCATTTCTCATATGATTATTTTAATAAAGAACATTTTGTTGTTAAATAGTTGGTGTCAACTCTATCACTTCCTCTTATCATGAAACTATTCAATTACTGAAAAAGAAATTGAAGATGAGAGGAAAAAAAGACAACCTAAAGACAAAATAAAATCTGAGTTTATTAAAATGCAATGTATACCATCTAGAGTGTGCTGTCCATCAAACATATTTTGTTTGTATAAATAAGATTTGCTGGTTAATGACTACAATTATTTTAAAAAAATCTGCAGACATAAGTTTAATGTTTTGCAATTTAGGATTATTTTTCCCCACCTCCTTTTGGAAATGGCAATTCCTCATTTTCAAGCCTTTCTTGACTCATAACTGAGCTGCTTCCACTATAAAATTTAGGACAACTTTCTCCTTTAAAATGTGCTTGGAACTCTGAAGTGTTTCTGGTTACAAGGACTAGACTGTCTTAAACACTATCTAAGGAATGCCTCAGAGGATTACAGATATTAGATTACCTTGGAGTCTGCCAGTTCTTCTGAAAACACCCAATAACAATAATGGGAACTTACTCCTCTTTTATTTTTATTTTCATTGAATTTTGCATTATCAGAGATTTTATACTTATACAGAAGTCATATTCTGTATGAAAAGCCATTCAAACTGCTTTTGAGCATGTATCTACTAGAAGAATCATTGAATTTCTTGTTTTTCAACCTTAATGATAGATACAAGGTGTTTGTGTCCTCATATCGTATCGTATTTTTACACCTATGTGTCCTTGGAAACACTGAAAAATCTTTGGATTATAATTATTAATACAGCTTTCACTATGAAAATGTATAGACCTCAAAACAGCTTTGCTTTTTGGCCAGTATCTTTGTTTCTTTAATAATGGAGACAGATACCAGCATAAAAGTTTGGTAGTTTCTAAAAGATTGTATGTTAATTCATGCAATCCATACACCGAATCCAGTCTTCATCTAGACATTCTCCTTGATTTCTAGTTTAGAACAGAATAGAAAACAGAGTTGGAACGTACTTTGTAGGTCATCTAGTGCAACCCCCTGCTCAAGCAGGAGACCCTATACCAGTGGTAACCTTTTTGGCACTGAGTGCCGAAATGGGAGCGCACGTGTGTGCTGGAAACCGAAAGCGCAGCTCCCCGATGCGCGCGCGTGGGGGGGTGGGCACCGGAAACTGGAACCTTAACTTCCTGGCGTGCGCATGTGCACCGGCCACCTGGTCTTCCGGTTTCTAATGCGCATGCACATGCGCATGCGAAGACCAACAAGCCAGCGCATGCATGCCCTTCAGGGAGCTGCTCTTCCAGTTTCTGGTGCTCCTGGGCACGCAACCAGCTGGCCAGCGCACATGTGCGCAATGGAACCTGGAAGAGCAACGGGCAATGGCTGGCGTGCCCAGAGAGATGGCTCTGCATGCCACTTCTGGCACACGTGGCATAGGTTTGCTATCAAGCCCTATACCATTTCTGACAGTCTCTTCTTGAAAGCTTCTAGTGATGAAACACCTACAACTTCTGAAGGCAAGGTGTTCTATTGGTTGATTGTTCTGTCAGTTGATTATGTAAAACTCTATGGTATTCTATCTTCTAATTCAGCAGTGATAAGTAGTCTGGATTTAAACACATAAATAATGAGAGTAAAGAAACAAAATCCAACTTACAGTTGAGGTCCTTTTTCATCGACTCCTCCAAAGAGTAATGCCACACCAAATGGCCTTGACTAGAATGAAATCATAGAAGGATCAGGCATTTAATGACCTACTAACTGAAGAATACAATTGTCAATGATGGACATTTAACAAATAATTGACATACATACCATTGCACCTGGATCAGCATCTTCTTCTCCAAACTGTAACGCTAAGTTAGATACAGCTTGTGTCACACTTTCCACAGTCATGATTTCATTGTATGTAAACCAGTGATTCTGAGATGATAAAAAGAGAAATCTATATCTCTTTTCATAAAAGTTACATTTCTTCTTCAATACATATACAATCTGCATCCCAATAAACTTAAGCCAAAATTGCAACCATAAGAAATGCACAAAAGATTACCTACCATGCAAACCAACTGCAATGTGGTCTGAAGAACGCACAATAAAGGGCAAGATTTTAGAATAGATATTTGCTATGAATAACACTGTCCATATTTTCTATTCAAGCTTAGTTAAAGTTCTTTTAAATGCTTCCAACCACATGGGAAGCATTCTACCATGAGCAGTTCCTATGCGCACTGTAATTTATTACATGAAAGGAAGTTAATCTCACAATCACAGAATCAATATTCCATAGTTGAGTGACTTAAATATTTACCATCTGTGCAAAAACCACTCACAGAAAAATGATTTATGTACTGTTAAGCGTGATTTGAGGGAGTTCCTTGATCCAAGAATGTTAACTTGCAAAGATTATGAAAATCATTCACTGAAACACATTTTCAATTTAACAACACATCCATAGCAAGCAGAGTCCTGACAATTATGAAGTTAAAGACTGATTAGTTGGAAAACAGTTTTACCTATGCCCTAAAATGTACCTATTCCCTATGATTTTCTTTAGATAAGAGAATTTTAAAAGAGAACTAAGGCTATTAAAATGTTGTCAAACTTAGTTCAAAGAGAGCAATCCTAAAGCCGTGATAGTACAGCATATTCTGACATCAGAATTTCTTCTAATATTCATGTAATTGTAAATGATTAGTGACAAAAAAAGAGGGATGTCCAGGGATCTTATTTTCACCTTTTCATATCCAATGTCAACTCATAAAACATTCCTATGCCTGTTTTAGTAGTTGCCATAAAATAAAATAAAAAAGGGGGGGGGGAGGAAGGAAATCTGGAAGAGCAGTACAGCAGTTTGAATCCAAAAGTACATTCCAACTCTTACCTTTAAAAGATTGTAACTAAAATACCAGAGCTTTTGCCTGTGAATATATTTAATTGGAGAACGTGAATGATGACACTCAGCCCATGAACATGCTCAATTGGAGAAACTGGTTTATGAGACACCCAGGGGGGAGGGGGGAAACAGGGTCACAGGTGACTGTAAATTATGTATGCCAGAGTTGGCTTCATACAGGGCAGTGCCAGTATGTTACCTCTAATAAATCCTTTGAAGTTTTTTGAAGTTTGGCTCGAGAATCATGATTTAATTAGGGCGATTGCTGGAATCCTGACATCCATCTTGAATTTTGCATATTGTTTTCACATAAAATTTAATTTGCAATTCTTTTCTGCAGTTCTGCTGCCATGTTTGTTTTAAGACTGAGTGAATAACTAATAACTAATTTTAAAAAAAGTGGGAGGAAAAAAAGCAAGGTGCACAAAGAACAGTATTTGAGTTTTACCTGTGTCTCAACTCTTGCTTTGTCAATTAATGTCTTTGCATCAGCTATCAAGCCACTCATCGCACAACCTGAAAAAAGGGAGATACAAATTAAAAAGTACCAGCTTCAACATGGATTCCTGTGAGACACACCAAAGATTGACTCATGAACATTCAAACAATGTGTTTTTAATCACCCACCCACATGCATATTGATGCTCTTAAAAAATTGTAGAAGTTGAAATTCAAGTGTGCCATAAACAAAGTTCATGCACTTGCATGTGAAAGAAAGCAGGTCAAGTGACATAAGGTACAGATACAATATTTGTCAGATATACTTATTTATTAACTTTGTTAGACAATACCATTGTTCATGGCTATATTAAAATAGTTAACATTAATGTTAAACACAGAGAAAGGTAGATATAAATGAACTCTAGCTCCAGTTCTCATCAGATGTTTGTTATGTGATTATATTAAAAAATGGCCTCATGTACAGAGGACAGAGTAACATTAGAGGTCAATCAATGAGCTTCCAAGAGAGGAGTTGGCTGGGGATCAAGAGCGTACATTGCAATTCCCAGCTCTCCAATTTCTATATTAGGAGACAAACTTTTATTAGAGAGGTCATATAGCAGCAAGTTGCTTCTGATTTCTACATCTGATTCTATATTGTGCTGATTTTCAACTCAGAAACCCAATGATCATTACTAGTAAATATTAATTTCACACCAAAGGAAGTCTACATATAAGCTCATATTATAGGAATTAGAAGACCACCAAAGAAAGGATTTTAATCATATCCACATTGCAATTACACTGCAGAATTTTCTTAAGAATTAACTTTCATTCTTACCTATATGAGAATCAATTTCTACAATTTTCTCAATACTGCTTGGCTCCATAAGTGGAGAAGTAATCCTCTTCTCCACAGCCAGGCAAACTCCTTCTGATGTCTGGATTCCAATTGCTGTGGAACCAAGCTAACAGAAATAATAATAAACCATTTTTAACCTTTTAAAAGAACTGCTAATTTGCTTTATACATACAATCTAAGAAATACTCAGCACATACAGTCTATGATAGTCAGATGCAGAATTTTAGAAGAGTATTAAACAATGCTGGGTGCAACCAAAACTCAGAATGCAAACATGAAAGGGAAAATTTAAAGCATATTTTCATTTAAACAGATACGTCATGTCTGAACTTGCTATATTTTGATTCTAGACCAGTGGTTCTTAACCTTTTTGAAAGAATCGCCCCCTTGAGCCATTGAGGAAGTTGTCATTGCCCCCCTTCCCCAACATAACCGCCCCCCTGCCACCTCTTAGCATCCCCAAGGGGGCCAGCAGAGGGGTGCTAAGAGGTGGTAGGGGGGCAGCACGTCAAACGTGGCTGCGGCAGCACGTAACGTGCCTCTGCTTCCGCATTGGAGGCGCCGGCTCTGGAGCAGTGCTAGTCAATGGGTGAACCTGCAGGGCCAGCCGGCACCTCGAGCCCTGTGCCTCTTAGCACCCCTCTGCCGGAGGCGCTAAGAGGCGGCAGGGGCGTTCGGCCCGGCCCTGCAGGCTCACCCCATTGACTGTTGTACCGCACCTGAACTGGCGCCCGCCCATCCATCCATCCAAAAGGTCTGTCTGTTTGCCTGCCTGCCTTCCTGCCTATCTACTTACCTGTCTGTCTTTTTGTCTACCCACCTACCTATCTACCAATATAGATCTCTCTCTCTCTCTCCCAATATATATTGCTCCATCGCCCCATATTGCCCCCCTTCTGTTCCTTTGCCCCCACGTCGCCCCTTTTCGTTCCATCGCCCCCCTGAAAAACAAAATCGCCCCTTCAGGGGCAATATCGCCCAGGTTAAGAACCACTGTTCTGGACCATCATAGAAGTTCTTAAGCCTGTTTTTGTAAGGACATATTGTGCAGTAACAGATATGTTGTGGCAAATAATGGCAAAACCCTCTCATTTCTCCCAACATTGTATTTGTATAAAATAAGGAGAAAGGGCAGTTTTGGAAAGGAAACATTTAAATCAATAATCAAAGTTTTGTCCTTAAACTGCAGGTGTCCTAATAATTGGACCATTGTTGATTATCATGGACTGAGAATGAGGGAGAAGAACTTTTTACCATTCATTCACTGTTACTAGTCTCTCATCTTAAGTCAATATGTAACATTTGACAAACTGCATTAACTACACCAATTGATCTGGGAGGTGTAAGACAACTCGGAACAGCCAACTCGCCAAGTTACCATTACCAACTCATTGCCAAGTCACTGCAGAATAACTTCACACAGTCAACTTGTTGCAGGAACAATTTGCCACGGTGGCTGGAAGGAAGAGCCAGGTGAGCGAGCAGACAGGTGGGTAGAGCAGTGGCTTCCCACTGGAGGGACAGCCAGGAGGGAAGGCAAGTGGGGAGAGTGCAGAGCAGTGTCAGCAACTGGGACATCCCATTTTCACACACACCGCTGCCTCCTCTACCATGCTGAAGTCTGGGCTGTTCAGAGTTCAGCCTGTTCAGCAGTGGTGGTGGAGTTCAGGCCATTTGGTGGTGTGCTGGGTGGGCAGCAGCTGGGTGCGTTCCACTTTCACACACCCCACCTCTGCCATGCCGAGCTCCAGGAGCTTGCTGAAGTAATGGCAGATGTGAAAATGGGATGCCCCCACCCACCATTGCCTGTCCCACCCACTGCTGCCAACATCTTGGGCCTCTTCGGCCTGAAACTTGGCAGCAATAATGCAAGCAGCGACAGGGTGTGTGAAAATGGGATGCCCCCGGCAGCTGCTGCCACTCTGCACACCTGCTCACTCGCCCAAACACCAAAGTGCAGCAAGTTGTCCTCGCAGCAAGTTGGCCCGTGTGGAGTTGTCCTGCGGTAATGTAGTGGCAGAGGTGACTTGGCAATGGTGAGCTGGCTGCACTGAAATGGCCGCACTGAGTTGTCCCATTCTGTGATCTGGTTTATCAATTCTTTTTTAATACCTACAGTAAGTAATGTCAAGCCCTTATATGATTAGATCAGCTCCATCTCATTCAAGAAATCCCCAAGATCATGCTGTACAAAATATATCATGCATCTTCTCATAGCAAGGTAATTTGCTTGTAGAAATTTGCAACTATTACTTTTTGATGTTACTCAATTATCTTCCAAACAAAAAGGATCTGGCTTGGCTCTGAAAAAGGCCCTACAGCAGAGATACAAACTTTTTAAAAATAAACATATTTTAAAATATTAATGAATAGCATGCATTAGTTTAGATAATTATGATTCTGAAACAACAGATAAGTTATTCATACCAGCTATGAATAGTCTGTATGTCAATCATGTTTGCCATCAATTTTTCAGAGAGACATGCAGCTCTAACAAGGAATTACCTACATATCTTTGTTAATGAAACTTGTAGACACTGATGACTCAATGCTTAGTATACTGAGTTGCACACAAACAGCAGAATAATTGCTTTTTTCCTCTCTTTTTACAGATATATAGGGATCTACAATTCTGGCTGACAGACTAGCCAATTCAAAACATTGTGCATGGTCAGGTTCTACTCCAACCCAAGCTTCCTGGCAAAAAAGTAGATCAGGACATGATAACTTCCCTGCTAATCCACCAGTATTTTTCAAGTGGTTCCAAAACATCCTCACTCTTCAATCTGCTACAGGTGAAACTCAAAAAATTAGAATATCATACAAAAGTTCATTTATTTCCATAAGGCAACTTAACAGGTGAAACTAATATATGAGATAGACTCATTACATGCAAAACAAGATAGATCAAGCCACGATTTATCATAATTGTGATGATTATGGCTTACAGCTCTTGAAAACCCCAAATCCACAATCTCAGAAAATTAGAATATTACATGCAATCAATAAAACAAGGATTGTACATAGAACAATATTGGACCTCTGAAAAGTATAAGCATGGATATGTACTCAATACTTGGTTTGGGCCCCTTTTGCAGCAATTACTGCCTCAATGCGGCGTGGCATGAAAGCTATCAGCCTGTGGCACTGCTGAGGTGTTATGGAAGACCAGGATGCTTCAATAGTGGCCTTCAGCTCTTCTGCATTGTTTGGTCTCATGTCTCTCATCTTTCTCTTGGCAATTCCTCATAGATTCTCTATGGGGTTCAGGTCAGGCGAGTTTGCCGGCCAATCAAGCACAGTAATCCCACAGTCAGATGACATGGCTCCCCAAATCAACACAGAATCAAACTTCACACAGGACTTCAAGCATCTTGCAGTCTGTGCCTCTCCATTCTTCCTCCAGACTCTGGGTCCTTGGTTTCCAAATGAGATGCAAAAGTTGCTCTCATCAGAAAAGAGGACTTTGGACCACTGAGCAACAGACCAGGTCTGTTTTTCTTTAGCCCAGGTAAGACGCTTCTGACGACATTTGAAGCCCATGTCCAGGATCCGTCTGTGTGTGGTGGCTCTTGATGCACTGACCCCAGCCTCAGTCCACTCCTTGTGAAAGTCCCCAACACTTTTGAATGGCCTTTTCCTGACAATCCTCTCCAGGCTGCGGTCATCCTTGCTGCTTGTGCACCTTTTTCTTCCACATTTTTCCCTTCCACATAACTTTCTATTAATGTGCTTTGATACAGTACTTTGGGAACATCCAACTTCTTTTGCAATTACCTTTTGAGGCTTTCCCTCCTTATGGAGGGTGTCAATGATGGTTTTCTGCACAACTGTCAGGTCAGCAGTCTTTCCCATGATTGTGATTCCTACTGAACCAGACTGAGAGACCATTTAAAGGCTCAGGAACCCTTTGCAGATGTTATGGCTTAATTAGCTGATTAGAGTGGGACACTTTGAGCCTAGAATATTGCACCTTTTCACAATATTCTAATTTTCTGAGATTGTGGATTTGGGGTATTCATGAGCTTTAAGCCATAATCATCACAATTATGACAAATCACAGCTTGAACTATCTTGTTTTGCATGTAACGAGTCTATCTCATATATTAGTTTCACCTTTTAAGTTGCATTATGGAAATAAATGAACTTTTGCACGATATTCTAATTTTTCAAGTTTCACCTGTACATTTGTTCTATTAAAATAGGAGCAGCTTTTGGGAAAGTCTAATAGAATGCTTATAGATTAAGTCTACTAATTATTCATGTGCCACTATGAAGGTTCAGAATAAGGAAAGATGAATTTAATTATATTCAGTGCAAAATAATAGTGCTGTCACCATGCCAAAACTAACCACAGGTATTCAGGTATTCCTTTGTGAATGTTCTCAACTTCAACAATAGGGCCTGAGGGGGGTGGTTAACGGATGCCTCCTGCAGCACCCTGCTGGCCAAAATGGGGTGTGGGGGGGTCCGCACACAGACTCCCTGCACCTCATTTTCACCCTCCATGGCCTCCTGCAGCACTCTACCAGCCGAAAACAGGTCACGTGGATGGTGAAAACGAGGCATGGAGCCCCCGCATGTGGCCCATTTTAGCCACGAGAGGCAGTGCACTCCGGTCCCTTGATATTTCCAGGCTAGCCCCGCGGACCAGATTTAAGGACCTCACAGTCAAGATCCAGCCCACAGGCCTTGAGTTTGACACCCCTGATATAATGCAATGTGGTATAACTGGGCCAAAGTCACACAGTGAACCTCCATGGTTTAGTAGCAACATGAACCTGTATCACACTAATCCTAGTCCGCATTGTAATCACTACAACAGCTGTGGTTCTCAATGTAACATAACCTGATGTTCCAGTTGCTGCATACTAAATTGCTTACTAAAATCATGCTACATAATCAAAATGGGAAATGGATTTTATCTTTCTTTCAACAACCATACCATGTTCAGATATAAAGACTAGCTTATTCTTATAAAGCTGAATTCAAAATATTGTGTACAAAATGTTACACAACTGATTCCTGAGCATTTTTCAACAAGACCCATCACATTATCCCAGTTATTTACATTAACATTTTACAGAAATTCTATTGGATGCAACTGGGTAAGTGAAAAAATTTAACATGCAACACACTGCCAGTCTCAACCAATTATTGTGACTGTGCAAAAGCTATCTCAGCATTACTTCAAAAAAAGTGCAGAAGAATTGGATAGCATTGCTCAAACACTATTCTCAAACTGAACTCTCAATCTTCATTCACTGTTCTGAGATTCCCCCATTCCAGTCCATCCAGTTCTATGAAGTAGCTCAAGGTACTTTTTGCACAATAGTTTCAAATGTACCTTGATAGCTTCAATAGCATATTCCACTTGGAATAATCTTCCTTCTGGCGAAAAAGTGTTCACGCCTCTGGAAAGGAAAGAATCAAGAGTCACATTGGACATTTACTAGAATTTAGATTTTCAATCAGACTTATGCAATAAAGTTTGATTTCAAATAAAGACAGAAAGACAAAGTATTTTTCTAGCTGAACTCAACTTGTTGCAAATAACCAACAAGGGTGTTTTCAGAAACTGGACAAATTCATGAAAGATACAATATTATCTATAATAGCAAATATTCAGTCTTCATATCTTAAATAACTTAAACTTTCTAGCAAAAACATTTCTACCAATATAGGGAAAAATTTCATGTTTCCCAAATAGACAGCATTCTAGTTAGCAGTTTAGTATTAAACTCCAAACTTCTCAGAAATTTCTCAGATATCCCAATTTTAACAAGTTTGTTAATTCAACAAATCCCTTGAAACAAAACAGTGACAGTAGGTGTTGAGAATTTATGATATTGCAAAATGTGAGCAAAAACTAAATGTATGAAATGATTTATGAAAGTCACCACCAAATTAAACTTTCTCTTCTTGATAAATATCACAACCTATCACCAAAAATACTTGGCAAAGTTTATTCAGCTATCTGTGTATTGGTTTGTACAAGTAACATTCTAAAAATACATCTGCACACAGTAGATTTTTCCAGGTGTGCTTTTATTCAACAAAGAAGTATTACAGTACTTGATTTCAGCGAGCTTGTCCAATCACTGATGAGCATAACCGAAAGTAAAAGTTTGAGGCTCATCATTATGACTAAGGAAATGTACTGGCCTAGTAGAGTACACACCACCAAATACACAGTAGTTTCAATTAGTAGTATTCAAAGGGATCAGGACGGCCTGATTTCTGACTAATAAACTTCAAAATGTCACAGTCCCTTCTATTTTCTCTTACCCACTAATGAGCAGGCATAGTTAAGGCAAATCGAAAATCTTTTTTTTAAAGCACAAAGAACGAACAAACTGGAATAAAGTATTCAGAACAAATGTAAACTTTTCTTCAAGTATTGTTTCAGAAAAACAATACATAAAATCTCTTTATACTGCCAGAGTGCTTAAATTTTGCAGTTCGATTTACGTAAAGGTGCTTTTTCCGCCGGCGAAAAGCTTCCGCGGGATACCCTCTCCTGGGAAACTCCGATTTCTAATGTGAGGAGCGCTTACCTTTCCTTCCCCCCTCAACCCCAAGGTGGTGAACTCTCCGTTCCCAGGCACGAGGTCCGGCCGAAGCGCCTCCTTTCCGAAGAAAGAAGCAAAAAGCACCCATGCCGCCCACCACTCTTAAAGAGACCCTGGAAGAGGGCCGGCAAGCTGGAGGAGGGAGGTCGTTTCAACTCCTTCCCGAAAGCCAGGCCATTGCAGTGACTCAGCCCCGGCCAACGCAGGCCGCGCTTCCGCTCGTCCCGGCTGCACTTACCTGTCGTACTCGGAGCGAGTGAGGAACATGCTGGCAACAGCAGCCGCAGCGGCACCAGGGAGGAAGAGATGCGCGCGCCGGACGCGGATGTTTCGTGTTCGAGCCTCGACTTTAGTCCGGAGACGGCTATGGCCCTGTCAGCACAAGCACCCGGTTTCGGCCACCACACCGCGCATGCGTGAATCTCGACGGCGTACGTTTCGCGTGCTTAGCAGCCAATAGAACTCCGAAGCGGGAGCTTACAATGCCATCGTGCAATTGGCCCTGGGAAGGTTCGTACTAAGCCGGGATTGGCTAACGGTTGCCATGGTCTACGGGGAGACTATCAATCCCGCCCTTCTAAAGATTTGAGAACAAACTAACAGATTACAGGGGGATACGATGTGGTCGTTGTGTTTCTACGGGAGTCGATCGTAGCGTTTTCCGCAATCCTCGTGTCTCTTTGTGTTATGACACAGTACTCCATTATTTTGGTAAATAAATAATTTAACAGTTAAACATTAGCGGCAAACCTATATTGAACTAAAAACGTGCGGTGATCTTTACTTAAAATTGTCCATAAGCGGTAGCGAGAGTAAAGCATGAAACCTGGACCAGCTCATGTTTTTTAGCATTTAGACACCAGTCCTCCACTATCTGCTCTCGCCTCGTATCACGTTGTTACCAATTCACCCTGTTTTGAGATTCAATATTCAAGTAAGATCTTGGGGCAAAAGGCAACGATCCGCTTTTCAAGAGAACTCTGAAGATACCCAGCATCATTTATAGGTAGGGAAAAGACTAATACATTCAAAGTATTAATGAGCTATATGCCCCAGGATTGAAGCAGCCTCCGTTGTGGTTAAAGGGCAATGCCGTGTTTCATCCCTTCGAAACAAAAATATGATTTGTGTGGTTTCAGTTCATGTTATGTGAAGGCACCATTGTGATTTATTAAATGACAGTTAAACAATGGCTTAAAATGCACTAATAAGGAGACAAGCAATATGTGGTGTTCTGGTGTGTCAAAGCAATTGACCGAAGAAGGAACCAAGGGTGCTGTAAAGCACAAAGAACTACATGTAATCCTTCCCACAGTTGGGATTGGCAACTTGGACACCAAACGAAGCAGTTGTTAAGTGAAACCATGACTGCTCTTTTGATCTTATTTCATCTTTCTTTTGCTTTACAGACCAATGTGATTGCAAACAGTTGCTAAACAAAGCAGTTGCTAATAAAGACTATTTGTGGAGAAGATACCTCCAAAAAAAGGTGAAAAAAGCAATAGTAAAATAAACAGTTGTCACCCCAAATTATTACTGATCAATTTTTTCATGTTTCCATATATTTTGACTGCATAACTCTGGCCACTTGTGTCTGTCAAAAATGTGAATATGCTGTGGTGAACCTCTTGTTTTCTATCAGATAAGCCCTTTCCTGAATGTTACTACTTACCTTCCAAAATCCAATGCACCAAACAGTTATTTTCTTAAAAGTGATAAAATTGTCAACTTCCTCTTTAAAATACTTTCTGCTGTTTCAAAAAGAAAGGAAAGGGAAAGAGACTGGTGTTGAAGAATGTAGCAAAGTAGTCCCAGGTAATCACTCCTATGCTCAACTGTCTAAACCAGGGGTGTCAAACTTGATTTCAATGAGTTTGTGTTTGACCTCAGGGGGCCGGGGTGGGCGTGGCCGGGGTGGGCGTGGCCAGCTCAACATCACTCGTGTTGGCGGCGCCTGTGGTGGCCCGAGTGCTCTGCCAGAGAAAACAGGCTCCCGAGCTCCATTTTCACTGGCAGAGGCACAATGGGCTACTCCTTCACTGTTTCCAGGGCAGCCCCACGGGCCAGATTTAAGCACCCCATAGGCCGGATTCGGGTTTGACCCCCCTGGTCTCAACCCAATTCTAGTTGAAGGTTTTGGACATTTGTGTAGACCTTTAATGCAGGGGTTTTTTTTTAGATTAATAGCCATGAGGTGGAAGAGGTGGAATTATGGAATGTGTTGGGAAGGACTCGTGGGCAAGGTAGATGAAGCTGGGGGGGGGGAATCAAAATTAGACATTTTTATAGCAAAAGTATTTTTCTTAAATCTCACTTGAAAGGTTTTTTTTTAATCTTTCCCTCATTCACTCATAAAACCCAGGATGTGTACTTTACCTTGATTACTAAAAACTGATGATAGCTGAGAAAGGATGTAGGAGCCAAATAAAATCTTTGGGCTGAACGTTGTATAATCCTTACGTAGGTAGGCAGAAAAAAACCCACCCTGCTTCTTGACCATTGATGCTTTCTCCTTCTCTTTTGCAGTCCTTGCAGCCCATTTGCAGCACTCAAATTTGTTGGAAAAATATCAAAAATCAGCAGGAAGCAGGGAGAAAAAAGGTGTTTTCATAAGCTTAATACATCAGTGAAAGTATCAGTCCCACAAATCTTTCCAGATGGCAGGAAATTGACTGAAACCTCCACCCTCTGCCTTCTGTAATGGTATTACATCATGGCTTTGCTGACAGCTGTGCTTGGCTACCAAGAATATGAATACAAAATAGACCTCAGCAGCAGAAAACTACTGACCCCTGATGCTAGGGTATTGTGGACAATATTGAAGCCTAACTAATATAGTCTACTGCTTGCTTAAAAAGACAAGCTGAAGATGTCCAACGCTTAAATTGGAGAGGTGTCATTTGAAATGGTAGGTACTTTGATTCTAGGAACAGCTTTTTGCAGAATCTATATTTTTGTGAATGTTTATTAATTAGATTTATATACTGCTATTCACTTAGAAGCTCAGAGTGACACATTCTTGTATTTCCCTGTAACAATTATATAAGATAGGGTGGCAGAAAGAGAATGATTGGTCCAGTTGGTCATAAAAGGCCAAGGATTAGAGAGTAGATTCACATATTCAGGTAATAATGGTTAGTTGACAAGGCACACATGGAAGAATTTAGGTTAGTTATGAAGTAAAAAAATAACTATGAAATGTGTAGCTCGGGTTGGTAGTTAGGTTTCATCACCTTTCGAAGAGACATCAGTGTGTTTTGAATTGGGTTTCAATTCAATTCAAAATGCACTGACAATGTCTCCTCGAATGGTGACAAAACATTTGCAACCAAATTGCCAAGCTTGGAGTTCAAACCAACAGCCGCCAAAAAACTTGTTTTGGTTTAGCAAATTGTACAAATCTGATTTGTGTAGGTGTGTTCCCAGGATCTCACCAATACTATACAAATAGGAACTGCATCTGTTTGAGGATTTTTCCAGAGAACTATTCCTTTTGAAAAGAATGTGAAACTGTTGTGTCTTTCCTTCTTTAATGGAGGGGGAGAAGCAGAAGAAATGATGGGAAAAACAAAGCGGTTCATAAATGGAAAATAACATGATCAAGTTCTTTTGTACAACTCTGTGTGTGACGCAATGTGAGTGTACAGTAAAAGTCTCACGTGGGAGCATCCCCTGTTATTGGACTGAAATGATTTCCTGCCATCAAGCTACAATTTGGAAACCACTGCTTTGTAGCCTACTAGTATGGATATTTGTTGAGTATCAAAACACATTCAGCATGACTTATTATCAAGGAAGTACATAACCATAATCATAGACCTCTTTCTTGAGCATTTTAGAATTGGGCTGGGCAGAGGATAGTATATTTTCTATTAGTCTCATTTCTACTATTTTGAAATCCAAACAACACCTTCAAGTTCAGGTTCATAATGCTCTCAGATCTTTCTTGTAGTACAGACACGTTTGTGTCATTTGTATGATCCCTGCAAGACACACATTGAACTATTTGATCAATGTTTTCCATAGGTTATCTTCAGGGGTGGGCTTCAATTAATTTAACAACTGGTTCTCTGCCCAGTTGCTGGGTGGATGTGGGCATGGCGGGCATAACCTAGTCAGCTTCCTGCACCATCCTGGGAATGAAAATGGGCCACAGGGGGGCATTTATGCCTTCCCCGGGCACCAGAGGCTTTCCTTGAGCCTCCTAGAGGCTGTTTTTCACCCTTCCTGAGCCTCCACACAGGCCCTGCACTTACCTGCAATCCAAAATGGGCCACGTGGGGACTCCTGGCAGCAGTGGGGTGAGGTGGGTGGGGCCAGCCAAGGGTGGGATTTGCCGGTTTGCTGAACCGGCCATAAAATTAACTGGTTCAAGTGAACCAGTGAGAACCCACCCCTGGTTATCAGCCCACCCCTGGTTATCTTCCTACAAGCACTACATTGAGGCTATTTTGCAAAACTTAAAACAAACTATTTTTATGCAGGCATTAACTTCATGGCTCTAGTTCCCTAAATATAGGAGGAATGCTGAGCCAGCCATAAGTAGAGTAGGTCTAGGGGACTCTGTTTTATCACATAAGGAAATATATTGGAAGTGTAAAGCCCAAGGCTTAAACTGTGATTTAAAAGAAGGCAATTCACAAGTGAGTTTCAGGTTACATCACATAGAAATCTATAATAAAATCTTACACTGCTGATTGCATCTACCAAACATTTAATTTTATGCATTAAGAAAAAGCCAAACAATGTTTTTCAGAAAATCCCAGAGAAAAAACTGGAGTAGGGCATATGCTATATGTGCTTCCTTATTTTTTCTCGAAATAAAATAAGAACGCCCTGGAAAATATGTAAAATCTAAGCAGCATCATCTTATTTTGAGATATATAATAATTGTCCAAGAAATTGTAGTAGATAAATTTTGGCTTTAAATATCTAGAATGGTTTAACATAGGCCGATGCAATCTCAAATCGTATTTCCTTACTTTTCAAAGTTGATCTTTTCTTGGGTTACAAATAACCCCCCAAAGAAATATACCAGCAAGGAATAAAAGATAGGATTTTGGCTTTGATTTTTAACATACTCAATATCCAAGCAAACATCTTTTAATCATCACTATCTGTTGACCTGCACAAAAATTGGGCTATAATTCACATGATTTCCATCTAGCATACAGATCAGCCATCCTAGCTGGCAGATATTGCAAGTTCTAGTCAAATGCATAGAAGTCACTAGATAGAGAACAATGCAATGCAATTGTCCTTGTGCCTCAGATGCTTATGTGAACAGGAGTACTGTACAATGACAAAACATAAATTCTTAACTAAGCCTTTTAAAATAAAAACATCTTTTGTGCAACAGTTACACATTTCTTTTTCATTAGAAAAATAAATGTTAAGTTTGCATGAAAAGACAGACGCGGAGTGCTTCAAGCTCTTTGTTTATTAGTGACTACAGCTCAGAACGGACCCACTTTAGCTGGGCTGCGGCTGCTACTTATAGCCAGCAGCCGCAGTTGCCAGCCAATCAGAGTGCAGGGTTTTCCCGCACTTTTTAAACCAATCATTTCTTACATTTTACAAGAACAGTTCAAACTAAACCAGTAACTTTAAACCTGCATACATAACACCCCTCCCCACTAGGTTCAGTCCATACTCAAACCCCAGCCTATCTAATGTATTCCTTTAAATAGGTGGAGCTCTTACGTGTACGTTGAGACCTACATGGTTCAGATGTTTTAAGGTTCTCACCTTGTGAGGGAGGAAATGTGTCTGCTGACATTTCCTTACTAGGACTTGTAGTAATGGTAGAACCTGTTTGGTTACTACAACCTGGTCTCTCATCCCAATCCATCTCCAACCCAATGTCAGCACCTAAATCAGGTAATGATGTGCAATCTTCCATTTGTGAAAATGGTTGTTGGTATTGTGACAGGTTTTGGGATGGTTCCTGTCGTGTTAGCTCGTTACACATGGGGTTGATTCTTGCTTGCTGATTACACTCATGATCCTCCCTTCCCCTAGAAGAGGCAGTAGATATGGGAACCAGAGAGGAGCAAAAGCGATGTTCCTGAGGCAATCTGGATCTTAACTGATCAATGTGCCTGCTCCAGAGGACACCATCCTCCGTTTGTACCCTGTAAGACCTGGGGCCTGTGATTTGGGTTATCTCAGCAGGAATCCATAATGGTTCACCCATAAGGTTCTTAGCATAAACAGAATCACCCACAGTGAATGTGCACATTTTGCTAGTGGAATCTAGTGGTGCGTTGGGTGCGTAGGTGGGATGAAGGCGATCAAGGGGAGACCTGAGTTTCCTACCCATCAACAATTCAGCTGGGGTTAAATTAGTTGAGGGGTTGGGAGTGATATGCTGAACACTGAGAAGTTTTTCAGCTCTCTCAGTGATATCCCCTGGACCCAATTGCTGAAGTTTTTCCTTGGTAAATCATACCATACGTTCAGCCGGCCATTAGCCGAAGGATGCCCAGGGGCTGTCAGGGCATGTCTGATACCCTGTTGTGCTAGATATGATTCAAAAAGGTTGGATGTAAATTGAGGGCCATTGTCAGAAACAAGCACATCAGGTAACCCGTGAGTTACAAAAAGCTTTTTAAGCTGTTTGATGACAGCTTCAGTTGTGGTGGATGCCATAGGGATTTGGAATATGCATCAACTATAATAAGGAAAGTGTGCCCTCTGGTAGGGCCAGCAAAATCAATGTGAATCCTGGACCATGGGCCCCTAGGACATTCCCATTCCTGTGTGGGGGCGAGAGGTGGGGCAGGCCTGACTACCTGACAGTTCGGCCATCTTGAAAACTGTCGGACCGCAGTGCGTGAGAAAGACCGCCCTCTTCTGCTTCTCGGAAATGTCGGCAAGATCGTTTCCTTCCAGATACATTTGGAAACAATCTGCATACGACTCCAGTCTTCTGCCGTCAGATCAAACGGGGCTGGGGGGGTGTTCAGTGCAGCCATCTCGCTCTTCTTCTGTTCCGTGTTGCCGTCTTCTTCAGGGGAATCCCATCCTCGTTGCCAGTGTTAAGTTTGCATGAAGAGTCAGATGCGGAGTGCTTCAAGCTCTTTGTTTATTAGTGACTACAGCTCAGAACGGACCCACTTTAGCTGGGCTGCGGCTGCTACTTATAGCCAGCAGCCGCAGTTGCCAGCCAATCAGAGTGCAGGGTTTTCCCGCACTTTTTAAACCAATCATTTCTTACATTTTACAAGAACAGTTCAAACTAAACCAATAACTTTAAACCTGCATAAATAACAGTTATAATAGTGTACACTTGAATATTCAAATTACAATTTTCTTATTAACATCTGTGAATTTGCTGTATTTAAGAATCTACACCAAGAAAGCAAAATTTCAATTTATTTCATGTTTTTGAATTATTTAATGATATTTCATACATGGTTTAGAAAGTAAACAATTACAGATGAAGGAGGAGAAGAGAGAACTTGAATGACTTTCAAAATTAATTCTATAGATTATTTATTTTTTGTTTAAAACAGCATTTCCAGAATATTTTAATATTTGCAATAAAAAAAGAAAACACAATTAGCATAGCATAACAAGAAAAGAAGAAACAAGCAGCCGGTAAGAAATCATTTCTGCTTACCTAGGTTTGTAAATTCTTATTTAACTTCTTTATATAAATTATGATAAAGATTAATGAATAAACAGAAGCTTACATTATTCCCCACCGCAAGGAGAAGCAGACATGGTCAAATTTATTCTTTTATCTAAAGAAGAGAATATATTTAGCTTGTTTCTATTTGGAAATTATTTCCGGATTTTGTGTTTGCAAAGAAAAAAATGAAACTTTGATTTTATTTTTGCTAATTAGATAGGCTTGTTTTTATAGAAATGGCTAGTATATACTGTTGTGTAAAAGTAAAAAGTTGAAGTTGTTATCTTCTACTGTGCTAGAGAGTTAGAAGCTGGTACCTTTTTCTTTCCTTTTTTCCTCTTTACACCATATTTCCCTTCCCCTTCTAGTTTTCTATTACTTTTTTGAATTTCTCTTTATATTTTATATTTTGATAAACTAATAAACATGTGAAACCAAGGAAAAAAAGTAAATTATTATTTAACTTCCATAGATTAAAATCAAAGACTATAATAACAATCTTTGAGTCACCCTACTCATTTATTTATTATTTTATTTTATTTATTAATGGGACTTATATGCCGCCCCATCTCCGAAGACTCGGGGCGGCTTACAATAAAACGAGCACAATAAATACTTAAAAAAAGAATTAAACTAATGGTCCCAATTAAATACAAAACTTAAAATCCATCAAGATCTAAAACCACCCCACCCATGGGTCACAGCCCGGATTGGTCAAATAACCAGGTCTTCAGGTCATGGCGGAAGGTGCGGAGGTCGGGGGCCAGGCGGAGCCCCAAGGGAAGTTGATTCCAGAGTTCGGGGACCGCGACAGAGTAGGCATTATCCTATCAATGTTCTCTACCCATCAAAACAGGACAGAGCACTCTGACTTTACCAGTATGTCACTATTCTGCTAGCTAGAATGTATTTTAATCATGAGAGCAGAGTAGGTAAGTGCTGTAATCAACATACAATCTGAAAGTCATTTGTCTTGTCTCTACAGCAACCTCTACAGCTGAAATAATCTGGCATAAACAAGCTTGGCCTGTTCTCAACTTCCAGTTATTGTTTAAAAGCATTAACTGCACAGAGTCCAGTACATTTATTATATGGTAGAGTAAAAATTTAAAAAAATGAAATACATAACTCCATTGCTTCGGATCAAGAGCAATTAATGAATTTTCCAGTAAGATAATAAGTAGTGCAAAATGGATCTAGAATAGATCGTAAAAATCTGATGGTAGCAAATAAGTAGAGGCTCTCTTTGCTACCATTTAATGGTAAAAACCCTTCTGTCCAACTGGTTGATGAAAATGATGTCCCCATTCACAGGTACGGTATTTGGTAGAAACATAGTAATGCCATAGACATTGTTATAACATCAGGATATGTTTGATGTCATTTGCCCCAGAGGTGGTATTCAGCAAGTTCTGATCAGTTCTGGAGAACCAGTAGTGGAAATTTTCAGTTCGGAGAACTGGCAAATTCCATCTCTAACTGGAGATTTTACAGTATCCTTCCCCTGCCACGCCCACCACAGTGAAAAATTAGTGAAAAATTTTGAATCCCACCACTGGTTTGCCCTGCCTTGTTCCCCTCTTATGGACACTCATACTTTAATATTCATCACAACGAATACATCTGGCATTCCTCCGAAGCTGAAATAATCAGAACAGTATTACCAAATAATATGGGGCAAGAAGACTTCCTTAGGGGGAGGAATTTTCTTTGGGAAAGTCCTATTTGGGGCCCAGTGTAAAGTGCAGAATTGTGTCTGAAAGATTCGAGACTTGGTTTGTGTTAAGTTTGCATGAAGAGTCAGACGCGAGGAGTTCCAGCAAAGAAGTTTATTAGTGACTACAGTTCAAAAGAACCCGTCCTGGCTTGGCTACGGCTGCTTCTTATAGCCTGCAGCCGTAGCTGCCAGCCAATGGGAGTGCAGGGTTTCTTCCCGCACTATTTAAACCAATACCATTTTACATTTTACAAGAACAGTTCAAATAAACCAATAACATTCAAACCTACATACATAACAGTTTGGGCCTACTTCACAAAAGTATAGGTCCTAACTCAAGAAGACCCCTTGGATATAGGGTGGCTTTGGCCTTTTGGTGAGGACAGATGATCCTTCTGGATAAGGGAGAACCTACAGGTCCCCACAAGAAGCTAGGTAAGCCTTCATAATGCCTGAAGTAAAGTAAATCTGAGTTTGTAGAAACGGCCGCAAGGAAAGTCTGGGAATAAAGCGAATAAGGACGATTTTGATAACAGGCTTACCATATTTTCAAGCAGACGAACCAGGATAAAGGTCATGATCAGCAGCCAGGGAGTGTGGATCTTAGTACTGTTTCAAAGCTTACCTCACTGTTTGCAGATAAAGAGGGGGCCTGTTTGGGTAGACCACTAATCCTATGCTTCTCTAAAAAGGGGGACACGTGTATTTAAACTCCCTCACCCTTTCACTGAGCCTGCTGCTAAATTGCACAGGCGAAGGGGAAGCAAGCTATGACAGATGGGATAAATCTGTCTTGCCCACTGACAAGCTGTACAGTCTTATTTGCCAGGAAGCAATTTTTTAATGCCTGCGATAAAGCACAAAACCAGAACAATCCTGGTCAAACCAAGATATATGGCCAGGAGGAGTGACCTTGGAATAGCTTCAAATTACCATTTCAGGTGTGATTATTACCACTTGATCATTTGCATTCTTCATTGTATTACAGTGTGTAAAAATTGTTAATGTGCTCATAAAATTCTGTCTTCTGTTAAAAGAATGATGGAGATGTTAACTGTGTCACTATTTTTATCTAAGTATTAACTTATCAAAATAATTCTCCTTTAATAAACATGGAACTGCTGGTGGTTTGACACTATGTATATCAAAGCCAGCTCCATATTTAATGGAAAGTTGTTAATAAATTTTGATTAATGTCTGAAATACTAACCTATACCCATCTATTGCTAAACAAGACCCATTGAGTCAGGATAAGTATGTGTACAGTTAAATCTGCACATGAATATTCAGGAAAAGCTATAGAGCTTGGTGGGTGTCCAACCTTTTGGCTTGTCTACGTAGCATTGTGTGAAAAGGAATTGTCTTGGGCCACAAATAAAATACATAATGTAGTTAATGTATCTAAATCACATAGTATTAAAAGTTTATGATCTTGTGAGGCTGCATTACTAGCTGTCTGGAGCCTACATACGGCCTGGCCACGGTTGGACATGCCTGTGTAGAAAGTTAGCACCCATCCCTCTCCTAGAAAATTGAAGTATTTTGAGAAATATTTTTAAAAGGCAGGATAAAGTATTTCCCTTAAAAGAGAAATAAAAATCTTAAGGGAGACAGGAACTCAGAGCCCCAGCTTCCTGCCCCCAAGCAGATACTAAGCTGAAGCCAGTTTTTAGAAATGCAGATTTGATAATCCATTACTCCCTGCATCAAGGTCTGAACAAAGTAGGGTTAGCCCTCAGCCACAATAGGAATTGCCCGACAAGCCTCTTCATTGCATCAGCCCAAACTTCAACCAAACTTAGCTCAGACAAACTCCTAGGATTTGTACGTGGCCCCATGGGAGTCTAACAACAGTCAATAGAATACATGTTCTTGCACAGGAACAGGAAGCTCAAATTCAAAGCCTAAGAGAAGGTATTTAAAAGCCCTCACTCTCAACTCCATATGGTCAGCTATCCAGAGCCCATGTGGTTCTGCTTCATCATTAAACCATCTTTCCAAGCCTCCATGTTTCCAGTGTCTTTCTCCTGATTTAGAACTGAACCAGATGGATATTTCTTCCAACAATTGCTATACAGAATTAATATCTGCACTGAGATAAACCCGAGAACATGTGTGGAGAGTCACAAAACTGCCCCCTGAGTCACTGTGGTGTGGTGTTTATAAAGTGTTACCTTGCTAACAGGATTATTATAAATCCTACTTAGAGAATTATTTTATGTAATTTTTCAAAGCATCTAATTTAAAGAGTAAAATAATTTTAGCAGAAACAAAAAGTGTTGCTACATAAGATACATTTTCATGTACATCAATATATGATGAGAAACCTGCTTTGTTTATTAGTAGTAGTTCACATCTTATCTTCAAAGGGGAAATGAATAGCAACTTCCTGTTTCCACTCTTAGTTAAAGCAAGTTATGGCAATGACTAAATTCAGCCTCATCCTTGCAAATGTTCAAACTGCCTTTTCTATTTCTAATATCATTTAACTTAAATATCACAACTTTCTATGATTTTATAAATGAATATTTATTAATTCTTATTAATTAATAAAGCTTGGATAAAATATATTCTAAACAGTAACATGAAATAATCATAGACTGAACACCTTATTTTTTTATTAGCACAACTTTGAAAAGTGGGATTCTTAAAAACATTGATGACAATCCATAATTGTTGCTACAAGGAATCTCTGAAAGTGATCAAGATAAACTTGGCAAACAAATTCTGCTTTGAAACTGCTATTCTTTTAAAGGATGACATGAGCTAGCAATATGGAAGAAATACCATGTTTTGGAAACAGCCCTGGTGAGTATTCTAATAAATGTCAAAACAGAACTAGTAATTTTATCTGCCTGTATTTTTTTTTAAAATTGCTGTATTGTGGTATGGTTTGCAAAATCTACCAAGCTCTACAAGGATGAATACTGTAATATTGCTAAAACATGCACTTTTAGGAAGCATTCTAGACATTGTTTTCTTCTTAAGCAAATGTTTTAGTCAGATAATTAAATACATTTTTTTTCTTTTAAATGAATGAATTCAAAACTAACTGTAAGAAAATTTGCAAAGATATTATGGGAATGTAAATATTAACTGATTGGAATTTAGACTTGCATATCTAGACATAATTTAAGTTTTGTACTACAATGCAATTTTATTCTCCTTAAATATTTGTCAATATCAATTTCTTATCAAAAATTAGTTTTTAGGTAAAATAAACATAAACTATTAATACTCATTGGGCTTGTGGAAAAAGATGCTGTTCCTAATAGACAAATGACTTTGCATTAGTCAAACAGCAGATCAAATACACATTGAAAACCTATATACTTATCTAATATATTTTCATTTAAACTTATTTTACTTAGAAAATTGTATCAGATTAATACCATTGTTCTATCACCTGTGATAGAAAATAGCAGTACTTCAGAGTCTCTTATCTATCTGTATGGCTAAAAGTCTACAGAGATTCTCAGTCATCCAGGACATGGTTGTCCCAAATGTCTTCAGCTCTGACAGGATAGTGGGGAATGGAAGGATTATCCTATCAGAGCTGAAGAAGCTTCTTGGATGAGAAGCGAAACATCTTCAAAACTAAAAACAAAAAAGTCCAGTTGCCTCCTGAAAAAGCATCTTTGGGACATCTGTATGGTTATTAAAAGCTAAAGAAAAAAAATCAAGCAAAGGAGAACTATCTAGAAATACTGATACATTTCTTGGCTAAGGGACTACATAAGGAATAGACTTGTACGTCCCTGAATCCCCCAGCTGAATGCTAACTTCTAGAAATGAGGACCGTATCATATGTATGATTTCTGAAACTGAATTTGAAACCATATGGGGTGTGCTGAATACATGGATAACTAGAGAAAGCATGCAGGTGTGTCCTTCCAGATGTGAAAATGGGTGGAGCTAATTCCTATCCATCTTAATATTTTAATTTCATACTATTTATGTTGTAGTTTAACAGCTGTGATTAATATGTGTGAACGTAACATATGTTTGTAGGGCCCACATGCTATTTTGTGCATTGTGATTAGAGCATTTATATTTCACTCTTGGAGTACATTCCCAGAATAGCTAACAATAACTTTTGAAGACCAAACTAAAATACTACCGGTAGCATCAGTACTGTAAAATAAATAATTTAAAGCAGCATATGAGAAGAAAACAAGAGCCAAAAAAGTATACTACTAGTTAGTTTCGAGATATCTGGAAAAATAAAAAATAATAGCCAATCACAATTTAGTAGACCTCAAATAACATTGGCTTTAATAGTTTTAATGAGTTTAATAACAGAAAACATGTATAGCTCAGGATTGAACTGTGGGGTTCTTGGTGCTCTGAGCTTGGTCGCTCATTTGCAGATGTTTCATTACCCAACTAGATAACATCATCAGTGCAAGCAGTTGGGTAATGAAACAACTGCAAGCAAACAACCATGGTCTGAGAGTACCAAGAACTCTACATTAACTTTGCTCGTACATTATATTAAGCACAAAATTAAAGAAAATACTAAAACTTTTTTAAAGGAAATATTTCTTCTGGACTTAATAATTACACAAATATATCATTGTATATCAGACCTGCATATTTATTTATTTATTTATTAGACTTATATGCCGCCCCATCTCCGAAGACTCGGGGCGGCTCACAATCAAAACATATAGTACAATAGTTATTTAAAAGAATTAAATAATTTAAGCCCGATAAGACCAAATTAAGGTGAATTAAAATTATCCCATGGCCCAGGTGAGGTAATCACAGCCCGATTTGGTCAAACAACCAGGTCTTTAAGTCGCAGAAGGTGCGGAGGTCAGGGGCCAGACGGAGGTCCAGAGGCAGTGCATTCCATAGGTCAGGGACCGCTACAGAATAGGCTCGTCGCCGGGGACCGTCAGCCGACATTGACTTGTCGACGGGACCCCGAGGAGTCCTGCCTATGTGTCCGCACGGGACGGGTGGCGCCGACATCGGCAGGAGCCACTCCCTTAAATATTGTGGACCCATGTTGTGTAGGACTTTGAATGTTAAAGTCAGAACCTTGAATCTCACCCGAGCGCAACCGGCAACCAATGTAGGCCGCAGGAGGGGGGTAATATGGGAGAATCGGTAACTCCCATCACCACCCGCGCGCGCATTCTGCACCAGCCGCAACCTCCGGATGGTATGCAAGGGCAGTCCTAAATAGAGAGCATTGCAGTAGTCGAGTCGTGAGGTGACAAGGGCATGAGTGACTGTACGCAGGGCATCCCGTCCAGAAACGGGCGAAGCTGGCGAACCAGCCGACCTGGGCAAAGGCCCCTGGCGACGGCCCCCACCTGATCCTCTAGCTGGAGCCGTGTATCCAGGAGGACCCCAGGTTCGCGCCCTATCCACAGGGGGCAACACCACTCCCCTATGGTCAACGATGGACATTCCTGACTGGTCCGAGATGCCGGTATGTACAGCCACTCAGTCTTGGCTGGGTTGAGCCGAAGCATGTTTCCGTCCCATCCAGGTCCGAGCTTCCAGACAGCGAGTCATCACGGAGAGGGCATCACTGATCTGGCCTGGGGTGGAGATGTATAGCTGAGTATCATCAGCATACTGATGGTATCTTACCCCAAAACCACGGATGATCTCACCCAGCGGTTTCATGTAGATATTGAATAAGAGGGGGAGAGGACTGACCCCTGAGGGACCCCACAGGTGAGTACCCTCGGGCGACCTCTGCCCCCCCGTCAACACCGATTGCACGCCCGTGAGGTAGGAGGAGAACCACCAAGTACAGTGCCCCCACTCCCAAGCCCCGAGGCGCGCAAAAGGATACCATGGTCGATGGTATCAAAGCCGCTGAGAGGTCTAATAGGACCAGGACAGAGGAAAATCCCCTGTCCCGGGCCCTCCAGAGATCATCCATCAGTGCGACCAATGCCGCTCCGTGCTGAAACCAGGCCGAAGCCCGATTGGTACGGATCTAGGTAGTCCACTTCATCCAGGAAAAGTGGGAACTGCTGAGCCACCACATCTCCACAACCTTCGCTAAAAACGAAGGTTGGAGACTGGACGAAGTTGTCTAACACGGTCGAGTCCAGGGCAGGCTTCTTCAGGAGGGGCCTCACCACCGCCTCTTTCAGGGCGGCGGAAGGACACCCTCTCTTAATGAAGCGCTGACCACTGCTCGAACCAACCGCAGGTGACCTCCTGGTGGTATAAGCCAACCAAGAAGGGCACGGGTCCAACAAACATGTGGTGGAACTCAGGCGCCGCATAATCCTGTCCATTTCATCCTCGGAAACAGGATCGAACTCAGTCCAGATCGTATCAGCCAGACTGTTTGCACCACGATCCTCAGACCACTGCAAGGTGGAGCACAACCCGCCCCGAATCCGCGAAATTTTATCCAACAGATATTGACCAAATTCCTCAGCTCTTCCCCGGAGAGGGTCCACCACCTCCCCCGGATATAGGAGGGAGCGGGTGGCCCTAAACAGGGCGGCTGGGCGGTTATCTGCGGACGCTATGAGGGTGGAGAGATAGGAGCTAAAAATAAGCTTCCAGACATAATTCAAGTTTCTAGTTTTAATGTTTAAAGCCTTAATGGACAAGGTCCAGTATTTTATGAGCTCCGAATTTATCTTGCTTATTGAGACAGAATTATCTTTTGAATATTAATTTCCTGTGGACTAACTTTAACTTTCTCCTTTACAGAAGATTATAATTTGGAGCCACTAGTGACCTTTAAGAAATTGCTTTGTTTTGGGGAACAGTTTTTAAACCTTTGTTAAGTGTTGGATTTCATGACATTATGAAGTTAATTGCCAAAAGGTCTGAAGTGCAGTCTTATGCTCAAGAGCCAGCTGAAAAACTATACAGATTGGGTAGAAACACCACTATCCGGCAAAATATAATTATGGAGCCCACAGAATGTTAATAGCCTATGGGTGGCAGGCTCGAATACCAGCAAGTTGACTCAGCCTGAATCCCAAGATTTGTAAAATAAGCTGACCCAAGCTAGTAATAAGCAGGCATATACAATGGAATGAAGGCTATTGCTGAGCACACTGGGTTGTATCCCAAAAAATTGTAAGCTGCCCTGAGTCTCCGGAGAAGGGCAGGATATAAGTATGAATAAAAATAAAATAAATAAATAAATAAATATGCCAGAAAAACATTCCACTGTCAGTAAAAGGGTTACAAAGTGAAGGAACTGTGGATAGGATGGGAGTGGTGATAAACAAAGGGAAGAAGCATGCTGATACGATATCCTGTATTCTTCTAAAGCACCATCTACATCAGCTCTGGATGTGGGGAAAAACGTGATATTGCTATTAACTTCAACAGGATTTTGGGGTTTAAAAAGTGTAACTTCCACATTATTAATATTGCCTCAGCTGAATGTAAAGTAAGTTTTATCAAATACCAAGACATCACTATCACTATCTAAACATCAAATGTAATTCCTTTGCAAATGTTTGCAATAAATTGTTTTGCACAGTCAGAATGAATCTGTAATGTTCTGAAGAGGTGCTCAGTTAGAGAGCTCTACTGCAAACTAAATCATGTCCTGTAAAGATCTAATGGTTTCCTCTATGTTCACATCTCCTGATTCATTTAGCTGTACTTCATATCAGGGCTGGCAAACTTCGGACCCCTGGGCTGGAAGCGTCACGCGCTGGCCACAGCCACGCCCAGTTTAGTGAAAGGAAAAAAAGTCCAGATACATCACGTGATGCCACCATAATGACATGAGTTTGAACCCCTGCTGTATATCATAACAGATAGGATATGGGGCACCAGGCTCCGGCCTCTCACATGCCTTTACTGTTCTCAAAGTGAAATTCCATTGATGAGAACCATCAGATGCCTTGCAATCAAAGGGAGCACTTTTCACAAAGCATCTTCTGTCCAAAACATGTTTCACAGTTTCAGCATTCAAGTAGTTCTTGTTTAGCAATTACAATTGTGACTGACAACTTGGTCATTAAACAAAGCAGTCACTAAATGAAAATGAAAATGTTCTTATGATCTTACCTAACTTAACCCTTATCCTTTCCTTTGCTTTACAGAACTTCAAAAGTTGTAAATGCGAGGATTGGTCATAAAGCTACTTTTTCATCACCATCATAACTGCGAACAGTCACTAAACAAGGCAGTCGCTAAACTAAGACTTCCTGTATTGCTCATGCTTCTCTTTCTACAATAGAAACTGGAACTGCAATCCAGTGCAAAATACTTGGGAATAAGGCCTATTGCACCCAACAGAAGCCTTTCAAGTATTTAGCATTGGATTGTACTCTCAGTGACTTTATGTGATGAAGTGATGGAAATCTGTAAGAATAAAAGTTTTATGAATTATTAAGTGTGAAGGCAGTCCAAATTTATTTAAAACATTTTTATACTATTCATCATGCCAAATTTGAGAGGAAGGAACAATATAAAATACTAAAATAGGAAAGAGAGTCAATAAAACTTAGCAGACTACCGTAAACCCTTCAGGTACTAGCAGAATTTCCAATGGAAATAATTCACAGGACAATATGCCTCTTCATTGTGGAGAGCATACACCAATTGATTAAAGGATTGAAATAGGAAAAAAATAAGTATTTAGACATTAAGTAACAAGCTACTGGAAACAATGTCAATGATCCTCATGTAAATGACATGCCTAAATTTTACAGGAAGAATTTAAGAATGGGAAATAATTGTCTTCCTATGTGTGGAAAAAATTAGAATTGTACATTTGTGCTACTAGAGACCTTAGCAACACAATGACATTCATCCAAACTCAATCGTTTACAATTGGATCTCCCCGTTTTTGGGGTGGGACACAAGAATATAATAAAATTAAATACGCGTCCCTCAATCCCTGACAGGCAGCACAAGCAGCCCTTTTTATATGAAATGGAAGAAAGGCATCTTCCCATCAACAATCTGTGCTCGCAAGGATTACTTCGATTTTGCAAACGGCGTCGTAATGTGCCAAATGTTCACTTAGAAGCCCGCATCCCCCTTCAAACTTAATATGCATTTACTCGCACGAAAGGAAACAACGCCCTTTCCTCCCACCCACCCCCCACCTTACTGCATTGGCCAAGCTCTGCGCCCCCCCCCCAGCACTAAAATGCTTGAGACCGACGTTCCCTTCGCTGACCCCTTACTTACATCCTTAGCCGCCGCAGCCGAGCGAGCGAGGGGCGTCCTGCCTTCCTCTGGAGAGTGAAAAGATGCCGGGCGCCTGGGCCGTCCGCCCCTTCGAAGGAAGGCGGAGCCGCGGCAGGAGAGCACCGCCCTCAGCGGCTTCAGCCTAGCAGCCGAAGCGCGCGCAGGAGGCGAGTCCGCCCGCCCGCCGTCGCCTCAACGCGCCTCCCTCTTCTTTTGCCGAGTTTGACAGGAGTTCCGACGGGGCTTTTTTCGCCGCAGGTCCGTGGAGGAGGGAGCAGCCGCTCACGCCGCCAACTCCAGCCGGCGCTCCCCTCGCCTGGATAACTCCCCCGCCCACTCGCCAGAGAGGCAAGAAAGCCGATCTCGACCCGGGGACCAGCTCTCCACGAAGCATGTCGGAATCCAGAGCCCAGAGCGCGGCGGCGGACAAGGAGTCTCCCAACCTGGTGGTAGGGCTCCTTTTGCTGGCTCTTGGTCTTTCTTTCTGTCTCTGACTGTCCCTCACTTTCGGACGCCCTTTCCTAATTCTCCCTCTCCCCCTACCCTTGGCTTTCCCTCCTGGCTGACCTGAAATCCCTGCCCATGTTTCCCTCCCACCCCCTTGCCTCTTTTTTTTGCTTTCCTTGCCAGGCCCAGCTGTTTGGGGGGCTACGTTGGAGCCGCCTGGAGGAGCCCCTGGGATTCATTAAGGTGCTGGAGTGGGTAAGTTTGCTCTTTCGGTGTGCAACTTTGCTGCTTTTGCCTTCTCTCCCTCACCAACTCCCCACCCCACCCCCAACCTGGTCCCGAACCTGGAAGGGAAGGATGACAATGCGCTAAAACTGTTGCCTTGGTGAAGTTTCATCAAGGAAAGGAGCCACACGAGGCTGGGAAATTGGACCTGGGTTGTGTGCAGGAGCCGGTTGAGCTGGAGGGGAGTGCCTTCTCGGGCAGTCCTTCTATGTGCAAAGGAGTCTGGATTTGTGGACTTGGGGTATGTATGGGAACAGTGGCGAGCTGCGCTCACATTTCACTCAGGCGGGTTTAACCTTTTTGGAGCTCTGATTCTGCACATACCACGCCTTAACTTGTCCCTGAGCTCACAAATTCTCTCTCTTCTCAGCCTTCCCAAGAGGAGATTAGAAGCTCTGGATTTATTTAGTCCACAGCACAGACCCAGTGCCAGGAGACTCCACTCCAACGCTGTATTTTTGTGTGTCTCTTTCCAAGGGAGAGGAGCATTTCAATTTCAGTTTGATTGTTAGGGACATTTTCAGATTTCTACCCATTTTAATGCAAAAGTTAGGGCAGGGGAGAGAAATGGAATAAGCCCTAAAGGACCCAAATCAACTTTCTGTTTCTTAAAGAGAAAAAAGAAAACCCACTTCCTTTTTTTTTACAAAATTTTGTTTTATGTTATAAACATCCATATATAGCACTGTTATTGAATAACATGCTGTAGCACCATTTGTTCTCTCTTTAGACAATAGTGGTATTACTTAAACATGAAGAATACATTTTGTCCAAACCATGCAGTTAATGATTCCAATACAAAGGGTGTTCAATATAGGTTCAGATTCTGAAAAGAACCAGGGAGGAACTGAGTGATAAAGGAAAAAAAAACCTGAGCTAACAGCATTCTATCTAAATGTGCAGCAGATTTGGATGATTTTAAACTTCTATGAAAACACATCTCACGTACTTTAAAGATAATGCAAGTGGGTCCCCTGGTAAATGGCAAGGACTTGTCTTTGCATGATGCATGGCTTGAGGACAGCAATATTTGCATTGCTATATGAAGATTCTGGTCGTGGCAATTTTGTGCATTGAGTGACTGATTAAAGCACTTGGATTATGAGAATAATGTAGCTCTAAAGTTTAATGACGAATGGCACAAGTGGCCTTCCATTATACATCAAGACATTACCCTTCTTAGATATGCAATATAAGTAGTTGTTTGTGTCGTCTTTCATTGTTTTAAATATGTGCATAGGGTTCTTTCACAGTCTGCAACTGACCCTTCATATTTTTTTATTATGCTGTGTTACTGCCTGACAAGGTCTTAAGCATTTTCAGATCTCCTTACACTTTTTAGCATTGTGATAAGATATTATATCAATCATGTCAAGAAGCTTCTATTTTAGAATGTAGGCTAAAATTAGCATGTTTAAAAAAGCAAGAAAGTTCTAATGACAAAGCTCCTTAGTAAAAGTCATAGTGACTATATCTTGAAAGGATTCCTTTGTCCTACCAGATCTATTCATTTCATTCGGTGATAATGTCATAGCTTGGGAAGTGTTAACTACTGAAGAGCCAAAAACAGATTTTTCATGTTTTCTTGCCTTAAGTACACAGAGATATTTTTCATGATATGTGGCTGCACACACATCCTGCAGTGGTACGGATAGTATTTTCTGAATACAGAATTTTCTTTTCTATATATGTAGAAGTGTTTTCTCAATTATATGTTTCACATCTAGCAAAATACTTGAGAACCATGCTAGTTCTTTTTTTCTGTACAGATAGAAAATATAGAGCTGGCTCTAAATTCATAGAAGTCAGCACTTAAACAGTTGCTTTGGGATAAGTCAGTACTGCTCAGAGTTTGAGCCTGATTCTTCCGCTGGTGCAAAAGTTGTGCTGAGAACCCTAGTGCTGTCATTAGCTGTTATGCAAAATCTGAAATTGCAAATAGTAATTACAGATTTCATGGAGTACTGGAGCTCATGAAAGGAAAGTCAGCATTGGCTGCCAGTAAACATGTCTGGATAAACTTTATTAAATCAAGGCACAGGTAGTCCTTCACTTACAACAGTTCATTTAAGTGACTGTTCGAAGTTACAACGGCACAGAGAAAAGTGACTTATGACCATTTTTCACACTCACAACCATTGCAGCCTTTCCATGGTCATGTGATCAACATCCAGACACTTGGCAATTGGTTTATATTTATGATGGTTAAAGTGTCCTGGGGGGTCATGTGATCACATTTTGCAATCTCCTGCCAAGCAAAACCAGTGGGGAAGCCAGATCCACTTACTAACTGGGTTACTAACTTAACAACTGCAGTGATTCACTTAACAACTGTGGCAAGAAAGGTCATAAAATGGGGCAAAACCCACTTAACAAATTTCTCACTTAGCAACAGAAATGTTGGGCTCAATTGTGGTTGGAAATCAAGGACTACCTGTACCTGCTTTATTAGGATAGGGGGGAAAATGAGAGCCTGACAGATACAGTCGCTTTTTTCTGAGCTGTTTATATTATAATTTTGTTGCAACTGTTACTTTTAGTTCCATCTAAATGCTACACATCATGACAAAACCTTTCTTTTACTCCTTTCTTTTACCATCTTTCTTGTATCACTCACATTTCTCTGCACTTACATAGGCAAAACTAATTCTGAAGTTCTTCAGTCATAATGGTATTTAAGCAGCACATCTGCTAGCTTTCATCAGTTTTCCTAGCTGAGCTTATGGAAACCCATAGGGAGTACAGTACAGCCATTCATTATAATAGCTGAATAGTTGGATTTTGGTTAGTCCTGTTTTGGCTGGATGTTAGTCTCAGGCTCAGCCAAGGGGGTCTTTCAAACCAGGGACCAGTGTTGGATTTAGGCTCTTTTGTTGTTGCTTTGTTGTTCAAAGTTGAACCCACCAAGGATGTCTTACCAGGTCTTGCATGGCCCATATTGGCTTTTGGAGACAGGCCAGCGTGACTCTCTGTGTGGGTGTTGGTGCCAAGTTTCCTTACCTTCTGGAGAAGGGAAGGGGAGACAGAACAGGTATATATGCCTATGTGTGAGACAGTTGAGCCTAATGGTAAATGAAATAGTTTTTTGTTCAACTGGCAAATCCTTTTTTTCCCCTCATTCATTTTTATCTGATCTACTACAGTGCTTGAAGAATCCTCTTGATTTAGCTTTTCTTGGTATCCAGTGCATAGTTATATATGGTCCAAATCTAAACTGACAATTTTCATTAGCTGAAACCTCTTGTATTCTCTAACCTATGCAAAGGGAGATAAGCTAGGCAATGCTGATGTGATCATAAGCGAAGTTTATACGTAGCAAGAGCAGACAGAAATGTAATTTTGATCACTTCCAACACTAGCATCTGCTTTTATACAGTATACCTATTAGTCTTGACTTTCTACAGCTTTTGCTGAATTTTGCCTATTACAGAAGTAATGCATATCTCTGAATGGAATGGTGTGTTTAAAATGAATAAATCTATCAGCTTCAAACGCATTCTTACACTGTGGATTTCACTTTTTGGGCAGGGATTGATTTTATGTAGCTCCAGGCAATTTATATTGAAACAAAGTATTTTTGATATATGTGGCATAACTGTTGTTTGTCCCATATTTATGGGCAGACTTCAGTCAAACCATTTAGCTTTCTATTGAAGCTGATGGAATTATTTCAGTTTCTTTTCTGAAAGATGCTTTTTAAAAAAAACTATTGGTTATATCTAAGGATTCTAATACTGCTTACTATCCTGCAAAAAAGCAAGACATACATTGCTGTTTTTTTTAATTTGATGCTTTTTTCTTATAGAAATTGAGTATAAACCTGGATATTTTTTCTGCAGTGTTGGCTTCCCGCAAGCTATTTCTTTTCTTTCTTTCAAGCTTTTTAAATCTATCCAAGAAAATATGCAGCTTTTAAAAAATTGATCAGGCGTGTGTATTGCTTGCAAATTGTTTCTTCAATGGTTGATGTGCATTGATGATTGATGTGGTTTTATTAAAAACACTGGGCCATTATAAACATTGGTAGTATGCAATTTGTACGGTCTTGGGATTGTTCACAGGAGTTGGTAAAGCTCAATATGTTGCCTTGTTTAGAGAGGGTTTTTCCCCTATTGATTGTTAACAGATTTAATTCTAAACTCCTCTCCCCTTTTTCTTCAGCTCTTTGCCATTTTTGCCTTTGGAGCCTGTGGTTCTTTCAGTGCAGAAACAGGGGCTACTGTGAAATGCAACAACCCTCCCAAGGAGACAACTGCTATTACTGTGCAGTTTGGATATCCTTTCAGGTAAATGAAAAGCTGACTGAGTACAGATATGGAAGATATAATGTGAAACTCAACACTGTTGGTAATAGCCTTTAATAAAGGGGAAATGGTTAATTTATATTTCTTAGAGTTCTTCTTATGAAGATGTCCTTAAATCTTTTTCAGTGACAAGTAATTTTTTTAGCTAGAATTGCTCAATATCGCAGGCTATTTTTCAAACCATTCCTCTGGAATTGCCTTAAATCTCTTAACTACTGATTCAAAATAAATTGAATTAAGCAGTGAAAGAATTGTAGCATTATTACAGCAATGGCTGGACACTGCTCTGCATAGTATGACATTCAGAAAACGCACTTAAGTATGTTAGCTTGGGTGTGCTAAAAAAAAATTTGTTCCTTGTGGGTTTGTTTTTTTAAAATGCCTCCAATTTCCCAGATCACTTTTGAGAATTCTTTTAGTTTTCAAAGTGATTCATCATGCAGCATAGAGTATTACTACTCAATGCCTTGATTGCACAGAGCAGATTTTATAGAACTCTGAATCCCTTTTCCTTTTTCCAGTTGTTCAGAAATTTGAAGACTGTTCATGCAGGAAAATATAATTCATCCAAGAAACTAGTGTATGCATGCCACAATAGAAACCACTTCTGACCCACTGTTCAGAGACAGTGCTATTGGATCTTTGATGGTTGAAAAAAAGATTCAATGACTTACATAATATAAATAAGCTACATGCCATACATTGGAATATTCCCACATGAGAAAATGCTTGTTACATAACACTTAACAGTGAATTAGAAAATGCATTGACCTGCAGGAAGAGGAGATACTGTGATTTTCAGAAAACTTTGTAAGTGAAGAGGTTAACCCAAATGTATTATTTTCTGGGCCATTATATCTAGAAGTATACCATCCGTTATTTTGTTTGGGGATATATCTGTTCAGTTCTGACGGCTAGAAATGAAGCTTCCCTTCTTCCAAGACATTAGAATCTCCAATAGGAGTTTATCCTCACTACAGAACTATTAAAACAAGCATTACCACCAGCTTATACCACTGCATCTATTTAAAAAGGGCTCATGTCTGAAATATCTGGGTTAGAGACAACCAGATGAGGTGAGAATTCTGTTTCCAGCTGGGTACCTTGCTTCCAGATTGGCATTATCTCTAAGATTGGCAGGTGGAGGTCCCAGCTGCCTTGTACTTGTATTTCAGCATGTTGTTTAGGAGTAGTTTGATTCCTTTCCGCCAAACCCCCACTGTGGTTTCAAATATATTAAATTGTATTTCAAAAGATGTGAGGGGGAGAGCTGGATAAAAATAATATCATCTAAAACTTTGAGAGCACCACTTCCCGAGGGCAATTTTCATTGAGGAGTTTAGCAGATGTCAGTTGAATTTATGCATTTTATGCACATGGCTATACTCTGTGAATTAACACTGGCAAATCAGAGTGTAGCAAAATTGTATCGTCTGAATTAAATTAAAATAATGATTATGGTACAACATTCCTGACTTGTTGTTTCCCTTTCTCCTTTCCTCTTACTTCCAGATGAGTGTTGCTATAGCAGGTTACTAGCTGTGTAGGAAACTGCTGTGTAGCCAGAAATACAATAAAGCATTCTGAAAACTCTGATTTGCTTTGAGAGGAAAAGGAATATTTTTTGTTACAAACTTAAAAACAGCAGCTGACCTGATACAGCTGTCATTTATTGAGAGTCATATAAACCAGTAAAAAAATATCAGCGGTTCTTTAGTGATCTAAGATTTGGTGCCTTGGTGATCAGTGCCGTTGCTAAAAACAAGAGGCAGCATTAGAGTATACATAATATCCTAAATTTCTTTTTGGTATGCCAGATCAGATAAAAGGTTATATTTTTGTCAAGCACAAATCAGCACAACAAAAACTTTCTACATTACATGGAGATGCCACCATAAGGCTTTTGGATAAAATGAAGCAAGATCTAAGTTGGAATGAAATCAGTGCATGAAAGATCTAACATGGTTATATCTGTGTGCATCTTTCCCTCCTTGCCAACATCTGATAGCTATAAATAGAGGCATGTCTGTGAAGTATTTTAAAATGCCTTTGACAAGAAGGGGAACAAATTGGAAGGGTTGTTATGGTACTGGCAGTGACAGTTCAAAACAAAATATAGTATCTTAATGAATTGTATATGGGTTGAAAAACATTTTAGGTGGAATAGATTCCTCCCTCCCCATCCTTCGAGGCCTTTTTGTCTCTTGAATTCAGAATTATGTTAGGCATGGTTGCCAAGGATATAAACCTCTTTTCTCATAGTTGTAACTTCACTGCAAGAAATTCTGTATATGCACTGTCAATTGTTAAACTACCATTACAGAAAACCCATACATTATGGTTTGCAACAGGGAAATCTCAAATAAATTCTTCTCCTTTACATTTTCCCCAAGATGCCTGTTCAATATGAGACACACTAAAAATAATATGGAAATAGAATAAGGCAATCCATGATGTGATACATGGATGTGTTGGTAGCAAGGAGAGCTTGCAAGTACAGAAAGTTACAAAGGTGCACTGAGAAACTAGATTTAGCTGTATTTTTTCCTAATTCACACCTTTATTTTTTGACTTTTTAAAAATAGTTTTTACACATATGTTTACATAACTTTGCTTAATCCAAAAGGGTTTCTCCACATATAAACTGAAAATTTTAAAGTATCATCTCTTTAACCCATTAATTCTGATAATCTTTTCCAAAGAAGGTTTAGCTACTTTTTAAATTCACATTTATTAAAATTGGTATAGGGTTTGAGAGAATCTGCCGAAGTATTTTACTAGTGTTTTTATTGGCAAGAAAACTTGATTTATCATACAGACTTAAATGGATGTACAATAAACAGGACTGGATAGGACACGAGGCAGTCTCATAAAATCTTGAGCCAAACTATGCTGTTCAGGTGATTTTTTTCAGACAACTGTTTTAAAAAATTTGCTGCTTGGTTCTTTTCATTTTTGTCTCTAAGAAAACTGTTTAAAACCTGCAAAATACATTTTAACGAAGATAGGAATAAGGCAAATATATACGGTATTTCCTCCATGCAGTTCTCTAGATGTTAGAGAAACCCTGTAGCCTAATGCTTCTGTACTAAGTACTCAAATTACATTTAAGCTGTTTATCTTGCTTTCATTTTCAATTTGACCAGGTTGTATAAAATCCCATTTGGTATGCCAGATTGTACTGCAGGATCAACTGCTAAAAGATCACTGTACCTCATGGGAGACTTTTCTGCACCAGCTGAATTCTTCGTGACCTTGGGGGTTTTTAGTTTTCTATATACTATGGCAGCTCTTGCAGTATATCTACGATTTCACTCCCTCTATAAGGAAAATAAGAAGCTACCTTTTGCGGTAAGATCTCAAGTTTGGTTTTCAAGTTCTTTAGATTTCAAGTCCTACATCACAGAACCAATTCTATACAAACGCGATTCGTTTAGAGCAAACTCCATTAAAAAAATGATCATTTGAATATGAAACCTGAGAAAAAGGGTACAAGGCTCCACTATGTATGTTTACAGCTAGTCCTTGTTTAACCAGGGTTCAAATGAACATTGGCCTCATTGCAAAACATCACACACACACATACACATGGTCACATAATTGCAATCTGGTTGTTTGGCAACCTGTTCACATTTACCAAAGGTGGTATTCAGCAGGTTCTGACCAGTTCTGGAGAACAGGTAGCGGAAATTTTGAGTAGTTCTGAGAACCAGCAAATACCACCTCTGACTGGAGATTTTACAGTATCCTTCCCCTGCCACACCCACCAAGCCACGCCCACAGAACCGGTAGTAAGAAAATTTGAATCCCACCACTGACATTTATGTCCACAGTTGCCAAGTGGTATGCAATAATGTATTCAACATTTGCAATCTTCAATGGGGAAGACAGCGGGAAAGGTTTCAAGCTGCTGCCACCTGCCAAAACTCCCTCTCTCCTCTGGGGTTAGTTGAAAGAGCTTGCTTGCATGGAGCTGAAATCCTTCATGCTTGCTTGCGTGGAGCTGAAATCCTTTAGCAGGGAGCTCTTTCACCCATCCCCCAAAGACAAAAGAGGAGCCAAAATCCAAGCAGGATTTTCAGGTGCTGACTGGAGAGGAAGCACAGTAAGGCAAGGCGTGTGGGTGCCTCAGGAAGGTAGGGGAAAGGCCTAGGAGGCTTGATGCAGGTTGCATATAAATATCTCTCTGCTCAGAGGCTGAAATTTCAGTAGGGAGGACTTTCAGCTCCTTTATGGAAATACATTTTCACAGAGCCTACAATGGATCTCCTAGAGTCTTTCCCAGCCCCAAGGTACCCTAGGCTCCTTAACTAGCACTTTGTCCACTTAACAACCATAAGATTGCTTAATTGCCACAACTGAATGTGCCAAAATTGTTGAATGAAGCAGTCATTTTATTTATTGGTTAAATTATTTGCTGCCTGTCTCGCCATGGGGCTACTCAAGGTGGCTTACAATAATAAAAAGGGAGAAAAGGAAAGGAGTGCAGACAGAATAGAAGTGAAATAATAGAACAATGAAATAAACCAAGGGTCTCCAACCTTGGCAACTTTAAGCCTGGTGACTTCAACTCCAGAATTCTGGGAGTTGAAGTCACCAGGCTTAAAGTTGCCAAGGTTAGAGACCCCTGAAATAAAACAAAAACAAAGGAAGACAACAAGAATAAAACAATCTGATAACCAAAAAGGTGGATGGGTGGAAAACAGAGAACAAGGTGGAGGTGGGATGAGGAGCCTGCCATCAATCTAGCAGTCCCTTCTAGTGTGGAACTCCCTCATTTGGTCCCCAGCAAAAAACCAGGTCTTTAGGTCATGGGATGACTTGCTTAAACAACTCCTTCACTAAATGTCTGAGATTTCAGTCCCAATTGTGGTTGTTAAGTGAGGACTACTTGCATCCAGTTTGGAAGTCCTATCCTCTTTGTTTTGCATTTTTCTTGACCTTGGAGTACTGGCACAAGAAGAATCAATCTATGCAACAGTATTATCATCTGATTCATGTGATGTGCTTAGTTTGGATTTGCTTATCCATGATTTGTTGAATAAGTCACAGTTGGTTTATAAACCAATAATGGCTGAGGCAGCAGCAAACAAGCTATAATATGACTAGGTGCAGCATGTGTACCTTACTTACTATGCAGAGGAGTTATCATTGTTAGCCTACAAATAGTGTGAAATAACAAGCATGCCTGATTAAAATAAATGGTCTGCCCCCACATTTGGCCATGAGTATTTTGGATGAAAGGATATAGCAGAATGGAGCTACTGTCATGGAGTATATTAACCATGACTCTCTCTCTCTTTCCCCCTTCATTCAGGACTTCTGTGTGTCTATCTCGTTTACCTTCTTTTGGCTAGTGGCATTTTCAGCTTGGGGCAAAGGTCTATCAGATGTGAAAGGAGCTACACGGCCTTCCAGCCTTATTGCAGCCATGTCAGTATGTCAATTCAAAAATGCAGTGTGCAGTGCTGGGGCCACTCCTTCTATGGGTTTGGCCAACATCTCTGTGGTAAGGGTTGCCTGGAAGTAATATAATGATTGGGGGATAGAGGATGTAGAGTACAGCTGCACTATAGTACCATTCCATTTCTTTTACTAAATCAAAGCCATTCTGAAAACCAACAGGGCTAGTGTTTTAAGTCTTATTCTGCAGTAACTCTGAAATTATGTCATGAAAGAGGGTGAGCAAACACATCGTTTTTGTAAACAGAAACTTCAGTTTAAGTTTGCTCAACAAGCAACTGCTAATCAAGAGAAAGGCAAATCATAGTGATTAAAGAAGAATGAAGAACAACATAAGTATACAAATAGAAGTATATCTAAAAATTACAGTTTAAAACATGATGGTTTAACATTTAAAAGGAAATATTGAAAAACAGCAGTGGGTTTAAAATAAAAGTCAGGCAATATAAATTATTTGTAGAATGTTAGCCATCAATGCAAACATGCCTAATAAAAACAACAGCAAAAAATGTTACTTGGAAGAAGGTACATTTCTGAATATATACATTCCTTGGGAAGGATTTAAAATACACTAGTACCCCCCCTCCCCAAAATAGGAGGAAAAGGAAGGACTTTACCTGCATATTGTGAGATTCACATAGAAAGATACCAGAGATGGTATTCAACAGGTTCTGACCAGTTCTGGAGAACCAGTAGTGGAAATTTTGAGTAGTTCGGAGAACCGGCAAATACCACCTCTGATTGGAGATTTTACAGTATCCTTCCACTGCCATGCCCACCAAGCCACGCCCATAGAACCAGTAGTAAAAAAAAATTGAATCCCACCAGTGAAAGATACCCTGACTCCAAACTGGGTGGGGTTTATGTTCTACTGAATGCAATCATTATTATTGAAATTCACATATAAGGAATATTAGCCCTTCCTCTCATTTCATTATTATTTTCTACTTAGGTTACAGTATTACTGATTTGATTGTTCAGTGGATAAAGAACAGACAAATAGACAGAATATCCAGTCAAGGCAGCATAATTTCGTAATGGACAGGCCGATTTCAAAATTATGTTTGTCTATGACTTTGGATCTCACAAAAATAAGTATGAGAAAGTATTGCTACTGCGCATGAACATGTGCAAACCAGTGGAAGGTTGTTGTTTTGCTGTTCTTTAATCATTGTGAAAATCTGAACAAGAGGGCATTAAAAAGTACTGAACTGACTTTATATAAGTGCTCAGCCTTCACCAATAACTGCTTTGTATTAACTATACACTTCTCATTTTCTTCCTCAGCTGTTTGGTTTTGTCAACTTTATACTCTGGGCTGGAAATTGCTGGTTTGTTTTTAAAGAAACCACTTGGCATGCACAGACCACCAACAAGGAAAATTCTGCTGAACAAGGGGCTGTTGATAAGCAATAAGGAAACCCCACCCCCATTGAAGCCTTCTTCTTCCCATCTTCCCCAAATCAAGAACATGCAGTCCCTTTGCTCATCCCATGCAGGAAATATATCTTCTCTGCCATTTTTGCCACTGTTTAGCAGTCATATTGGCTTCCCTTTGTGACTGAAATGGGAGGTCTTTCTCCAGCTGCAATCATTGGTCTTCTTGTGGTTGTAGATACACAGACTGTTCATAGTTACAACAAAACTCTTCTTTATTTGGATTTTTATAAGCATATGCTACTGTACATTTTCACATTAGTCACCTATCTCAGGATGTATGGTAATATGTCTTTACTGATGACTTTTATCATTTTTTTAAATGAAGCCAGTAGAGTTGAATAAGAACCTAGAGAAAACCAAATAATTAAAACCACAAAACTACATCTAAGTGCCTTAGAGAGAAAATAGTCTACTTTGTAGCTATAATAGATGTAGAAATAGTAACATGCCACTTGGCTGAGCAGCAAAATAAAATAAAAACAAAAAAGTTTGTTTTACCTTTAATACATTCAAAGGCAGGAAGCAGGGTGTTACATTTCTCATTTTGTATTACAGAGTATACATATTCTAAACATTTTTTTGCTTCAATTAACTTAAGATACTGTTTGCAACTAAGATACTGTTTGCACACAGGTGTCTTGTTCAGCCTTGCATGGCTAATATGGAAAAGGGTTTTTTTTAAAAAAAAAACCAAATTGAAATAAGAGAAAGTCCTCATTGATCATTTTGAGCCACAAAGGATAATCCTTGCCAATGTGAGCTGGTTTTGCTATCCCTAGATTGCACACAAATGTTGACCATCCAGAAGTAGCTTTAATGGAATACTTCTAGCATTCTAGAATTTGACATCTGTTTCAAAATCTCCTTGAAATTTTCTTTTATTTTAAAATATTTCACAATATGAACTTCTTCGAATATGCAGACTAATTCACCTGAAGTTAAGACAGCCCAAAACTTGGCTGAGAAACTATGCAGAGCACAAATCAATTTTTTTATATAACTTACGATATTGTTCAGAATCTTTGTGTCTTGTAACTTAGCAATGGCCTTTAAATCCTCTGTAATGGAAATTGTTAATTCTTCATTTTTTGACTGTCAGTTGACTAATGTATACTTGTTCGTATCTCAAATTTAACTCCCATTTGGCTGCAATTAGCAACATCATTTGATGGTGACATGAGCCACCCTAATCACCCAGGTTGCTATGGGAATTCTTAAGGAAGCTTTTAGCATCTCTGGGTGTCTCTTAGGTAGAGGACAAGACTGCCAGAAATTAAGTGTAGTATAATAAATCTAGCTTTTCCTTTCCTCCATCTTTTTAATTAGAAACAACTTGCTCTTGAGAATATCAGTTATTCTCAAGTTATTTCCACCCCTCAATCCTTAAATCTCTATTTCAAATAGACTTAAACTTAAATGGGGGGAGTGGATAGCTTTTAGGAAGGTAAGGGATGCCAGAGTATGGAAGGATGATTATTTTCTCTGTTGAATTCAATCTGTTACATCAGGCCTTGTTTGGTCTTGGACTTTCTCTTATTTCCACATCTTCTTTTATCAGCAAAGGGAGAAGAAATCTTAATATTACTAATACTGGTGCTTTGTTAGGTGTGGGACCTTCATATTAAGCAGGTGTCCTTTGTATTTTTGTAAACTTCCTTTTCTTCCTGAATTTTTATTACTGGTACTTCTTTATCACAGTGATAGTTTTTAGGAAATCCTGTGGCATTTTGGCATTGAAACTACGATATGTAGTCTCCTACTGGCCCTGCAGTGTCCTTTTTTTTTTTTTGAAGAAGAAAAGGATTACTATAAACCAAAAAGAAAACTGTTTGACTAGCTTAGAATAGATTTCTCTGGTAGTCCATCATTATGTGTGCAACAGATTAGTCCATACCTAGCTTTTAGCTAATAGTGTGTGTTTACATAATCATTCATTTCAAGGAGTTCTATTTTTTTCTGAAACACTGAACCTACAAGTGTAGTTAGATATGTGTGTCTTTCATCTTGATTAGATATGTGTGTCTTTCATCTTTGATTCATTCTTCTGAATCTTACAGATTACTTGCTATCTTTGCAAAGATTTCTCCAAGATCCTCAATTAATAAAAATCAATGTCACAATACTAAGTGTTATTGTTTGCTACCAATTGAAGATCTGACATTTGTGCAAATATTGAACAATACTTTGTAAATTGATGCTGTAAACAGAAACAAGTACCTGGTGCATGCTGTCCCTTTGGCAGTAAACATTCTTTAAAAAGTATATGATACTTTTTAATATAAAATATATTATTTAATATATATAATTCTGCAAGCCACTTCTTGACTTAAAATATGCTTGCTTCTGTATTTGAAATAAATACAGTTGTGTTACATTTACCATTTCTTCTATAGCCAACATAAAAGAGAGCTGTATAACAGCTGGCCAGGCAGCAGGTGCAGATACACCCATTACACTGAATCCAAAGCCATCCTAGATGACTGACTCACTGTCCTGAGGCTGTATCTTGGGCATGACATATGCTAGAAAGAATGAAGGGCCACTGCCTTTGGGTTTTTGGGTTTTTGAAAGTTGAAGCATAGCATTTCTTATAAATTCAGTGTAGCAAATGGTGATTAATGATGTGTAACTAAGATGTTCATGTTGTCTATCTTCCCTGTCCTGGAAAAATAAACATTTCTATTGAAAGTGGAGCAACCAGTAGGTCATTACTGAATTCTGGGCATCTATTTTTACCAATTCTGCTTACTTTCTCAGGCATTTTACTCTTCTAGTGACAGAATATTTCATATTTTTGCTCTCCTAGTGATTGTTAGTATTGTTCTAATAAAATATTTGGAGAATTCATTTTGAAGGACTATAGCCTTTATGTACACTTATAGTTTTGCTTTGATCTATGTCCAATCTAGTTCCTAAGTATAATTGCCTTAAAGACAATGTTACTGAACTGTCTATTTTCCAGAGATTAATTGACTGTTTTAGAACTTTTGTATTCGGTATATATAGCATATGACAAGCTTTACATATATTCACATAGACATACTTGTCAGTACATGGTGTCTTCTAACTTTTAAACGTATAATTATATGGTGGGCAAACAACAAAAATGGTTTTGTCAAAAATTTGCAAGTGATTTTGTAGCCCAACTATTGCCTATGTTATATATTTTCTCTGCTATGTTGTAGTTACAAAGTGGAAAGGATGAAAAAGATTCCCAATGTGATCTGTATTTGTTGTGTGCATTTGGTGTGATTGGTTGAGATGTCTAACTGAATAGTAATTATTCTATGTGGAATACATGCATGCACCATAAATAGACAAATACCTGTAAAGCATTTAGTTGAAATTTTGGCATAATGCCAAAATATGCAGAACAAGAGCACTTTTTAGGTTGCTTGGTCTCTGACCATCAATCTTCTAAATCATTTGTTTCATTTTTACCTATTTTTAATAGAACAATGTGTTTCTAATGTGCAGCTAAAAATATACCGTTTTTATGGCAACCAAGTCAAACATTTGCTGCCTTCTAAGTGATATTCTTTAAAATATTAGAAGAGTGCCATCAAATTTTTGTTGTACTCTTCTCTTCAAATTAAGCATATTTCACCATGTCCAGAACATCTGAGGAATTTAAAACATGGCTATGTGTTTTATCTGAATGAGGAATTTAAAACATGGCTATGTGTTTTATCTGAAAGATAGAACTGTTTATTCCAACATAGATAGATAAAAATGACAAATCTAGTCTAAACATCTGGCTGACCTTGTGGCAAGTATAATATTAATAAACCACTGATTGAATAGGCTAGCAGTTGATTGCAGTCTGCCCTCTTGTCTCTAGTTTATAATGAAGCCTTTTCTTGCTCTCTTTACCACTACTCACTGTATTAATCTAATCTAAAGCATATATAAGGCATTGAAAAAGGAACAGTATTGAGATATATGTGGGAGGCATTTCCATTCTGATCTTAAAACAATTTATTTATTTTGTGAGGAAATAGAAAGAGAAGGCCATCTATGGAATTTCATGGGTGTTGGGGGGTTTGAACTTTCATTCTGCAAGATACCTCAATGATTTGTAACAAAATTAAAATAACATAAAATATTGGAAAGCAAAAAAGTGTATTGATTTTTTAAAACATAGACATAGATCTCTTTTTACCTTGTTGAAAACAGTATGGAAAAGGGGAGATAGGGATGTGGAGAGTTGGAGATTAATAACCCCAAACATATTCAGGTAAGTGAAGAAAAGTTCTATTTTGCATTTTTTTAAACAACTTTTGATTTATTTAAAATTAAAACACGCACAGATGCTGTTGCAGATGCCATTTCCCATTATTTGTAACAAGGCATGTCATGCATATGGTCAGACATACAATGAATTATCTACTTCCTGCTGTTTTCATGGAAGTCTGAAAAACTTCCCCACCCAGACTGATTCTGATTTGGTGAAGTCAAGATGTCAGGGGAAACAACTGTTGGATCAGCTGAGGACACAAAGACCACTGCTGGCACTGTGATGAGAGAGGTGTTCTGATACTTACCATATTAAGTCAGTTCTATTCCCATTTAAGAGCCAAGACTAAGATTGCATTGACGATTGATGTTGCAGTCCACTCCGTTGCATTCATAATTGAACTGGATCTTAAGTTTGGTCTCCCTGATCAAATGTCCATATTCAGTTTGGTAAACTATATTGCTTCAGAATAGCTCACACAAAAAAACAACTGGTCAGCTAAATGAATCAGCTAATCATTATGAAGTGAAGATCTCTATGCACGGTGTAACGGCATACTATAAAGCTTACCAAATTAATGAAGAAAAAATCCACTGTCATTCCAAATTCTCGACAATAGCAACTCCTTGTCTTTCAAATCAACTTGGTCCAGTTACCAGTAAGAATTGCCCAATGCATTTGGGTTTTTGCTTTTCATTGCATACTAATATATTTGGTCATGAAAAATAACTATGTTGATAAAATTAAGAAGTGCTCTCTTTAGTAAAAGGAAAATTTAGAAATACACAGAACATATCAGATACAATATGACTGTGTAATCTACATCAATAATAACTCAAAGCACAGTGCAGAGTTTGTACAAGGGGGCTATTTTTTCCACCAAGTTTTAGGTTGCTAGAATTTTCTTGTTAAGGTATAGTATAAAGCGAACTTTACAAAGATATGCACAAAATACTGAGAACATTTATGTTTCTCAATTTTTTTTTCATTTTGGCAGACCTTATGCTTTACCTTCATATGGTATTTAAAATATTGGGAGTGTATATTCATATCTGGAGAGTACTGGGTTGGGGAAGACAAGCAAAGCATTCAGTATCTTAGCTGAGTCACATTCGGTCACAGTAAGCAGGAGGGGGAAGAGGAGAGGCAAATTACAAGGCATTGATTTCCCATAACATTCCATGTTCTGTGTATTTCAAGCACCTAGGCACAAGAGGGCCCTCCAATGCAGGCAGCTCCTCTGACTTCTACCCTGAAAAAAACGGCTAAATGCTAGATCCTCTGTCATCAGAAACAAGGAATTAGAACTGTACTTTTACCATTTTTTTCCTAATTAACCCTAAACAATTTATTCTGAATGTAATTTTGGTTGCAATTTATGACACTTCTTTAATGTTGCAAAAAGGTAGGAAAGCTGTGTTTTTGTAGAATAGATATGCAAAACTATTGTTTTTCAAAGGCAGATACAAGCTAGATTTTTGAAAAAATATTTGAACGCTATACTTTTCTTCATGACCGGTTTACTGTCTTAATAATCCAGAAATATCTGCCTATTGTCCAGCTAGAAAACTCCCTAGTTGTCCTGAATTTTTAACATAGTTAACTGGATTTATGTTATTTTAATTAGGTTGTGTTATTTCTAATATTTATTAAAGAAATGTAGAGTCATGACAGCTAGCAAAATGAAATAATATATATATATATATATAAGCAAGCCAAAAGCAGCAGTGTTAAATCTTTCTTTGAATTCGTCATCCAGAATTGTTCACTAAAATCATTGCAAAAGCAGCAAGGAAGCAGGCAAACACTTCCAGGGATGCTATTCCAGAAAAGCTGTCCATCATTTAACAGCAGAAGATCAGAAAGCTCCAAGAAGTCAATCCTAGTTCCTGGGTCAGTTTATATGGCAAGTGGGAAAGTTGATTGTAAAACAAGTTGGATCCCAGTTTAAACTCAACTCCTCCTATCCATGTAGTTTACATGCAAGTAGTTGAGCAATCCTTTTTTTCCTGGATTTTTATAAAAACTTTCCAATATAGTTCATAGCCCTAGGATTTCCTGGGTGATCTATCATCCAAATAGCAACAATACTCAGCCAAGTTTGATTTTTTTCTAAGGCCATTCGAGTTGGCCTTTAAAGATCAAACCTATTGATTTGAATTTAACCTTATAACAAATGGGTAAAATCTGTAAGAAGTGAGAAATTAAAAAAAGAAGAAAAATACCTCAGGTCACACCTGATTCCTGTGATTACATGAATTTGTCCGCGTCATTTTTTTGGGAACAGTACAAAATAATTTGCCGTAATCTTCCAGGATATTTTCCTATTTAGTCTACAGTCCTCTCATTCCTGGTGTTTCACATTCAGACAGCAATAGGGTCCAACTGTGCTTGACTTTTGAGTCCTGGATGTTTGCAAAGTACTGCCACCTACTGAAATAAAGTCAAAGTCATACTGGGTGATACTGCAGTTAACTCCAGTTAAAGCCTGGCACTACGAGATTTCCAAAGCATTCTCCAAAGAGAATTTATTTCAGAGGGTAAATGTGAATAATCTAATCAGGAACTCTCTCAGCTACCCTCCAAAGTTCTGGGGAGCCTGCTTAGGTTACTAGGCATTACATAAAAACAGAAAATATCTAGGCACCTCACACCATGACATAAACTGTTTCAACTTCTCTCCTCAGGATGCTGCTATAGGGCACTGCATGCCAAAACAACTAGACACAGGGACAGTTCTTTCCCTTCTGCTGAATACCTAATCCTCACAGCATTGTCTTATTTCTAAGTATATTCACTCATGTTGTATGGCTATATTATTATCCTTCTCATCTTCTATTACCCTCTCTTATTGGTATCATTATTATGATTGTCTATGGAGATTTTTAGTCATCCAGGTCATGGTGGTCCCAAAGGTGCTTTTTTCAAGAGGCAACTGGACTTTCTGGTTTTTCTTTGAAGCCATTTTGCTTCTTATCCAAGAAGCAAAACTTTCAGAGTTGAAGAAGCTTTTTCGATGAGAAACAAAATGTCTTTTAAAAAAAACAGAAAGCCCAGTTGCACCTCTGGGACAATGTTACTCTGTTGCATTGCATGTACACTGAGAGCTTCTGCACCTGAGACAAATTCCTTCTGTATCTAATCACACTAGGCCCAATAAAGTCTCTCCCCTCCTCTCCCCTCTTCTCCCCTCCCCTATCCCATCCCATCCCATCCTATTAAAACAAAAGGGTGAAGGTGGACAATGCTTTTAAGACTCATATACTAAGGAATGCTCTGTTGCATGTCTGGAAAAAATATCAATATAAATTAAATTATAAAATACCAATATGGGCAATACCCAGACATGCGATAGAAAATATAAATGTGGAACAGAAGCAAGATGTAATTACCTATAAAGAACTTTTAGTAATGGAAGGGGGTATACTGCAACTAAAATCTATTAATTTATTAAAAGAGGAACAGATAGTTCAGACATGGTTCCAGTATGGACAGTTACAAGAGAGGTGGAAAGAAGATCAGAAAATTGGTATTCTGAGAACCAATGAAAATTTAGTAAAGCAAATTAAGGATCAAGGTCAAGCACATATTAAAAGGTTATACAATGCATTGATTGAAATTGACTCAGAAACGGAATTAGTTAAAGACTATGATAAAATGGGCACAGAATATTCAGGATATATGGATATGTGGGGAAAAATTTGGGTGAGAAATGTGAAATTTACTCAAGCACAAAATTTAAGAGAGAATTTTTATAAAATGGTTTATAGATGGCATTTAGATCCTAAAAAATTAGCATGTATGTACCCGAATCAAAAACCCAAATGCTGGAGATGCGGTAGTGATGATGCAACATATTTTCATATGTGGTGGACATGCAAAAAAATTAAGGCTTTTGGATAAAAATATGGTGGACTACCCAGAAGATTTTTAAGAAAAAGATAAGTTTTAAGCCGCAGCTGTTTTTGTTGGGTATTATTACAGATTGTACTGTTTTGGAAACTAAATTAATGTTACACTTAATAACAGCAGCAAGATTGTTAGTGGCGCAACATTGGAAGAAAGAAGGCGTACCTACTATAGAAGATTGGATACTAAAAGTATGGAATTTAGCAGAAATGGCAAAGATATCAGCTTACTTGAAAGAACATTCACAAGAAAGATACATTCGGGACTGGAGAAAATGGATTGATTATATTCAAAATAGTTATGGGACTAAAAAGTTTCAAATAGCCTATGAATGAAGATCAGAAGTTAAGATATGTTAAGAGATATGTTATTATTATTATTTTAGTCTGTATTAAGGGAGTTAAAGTGCTGAAGGGGGTATAAGTGTTTATAGTTTGTTAGTGTATGTCTGAATAAGATTGCCAGATATAACACCCTGTATTTTACTCTGGGAAGTCCGGGGGGGGAGGGAAGGGTGAGGGAGGGATGGGGGGCCTATTGTTTAAAAAAATGTCTTTTTTGTAAAACTTTTCAATAAAAAAAACAAAAACAAAAGGGTGGATAATGCTAGAAATCTAATTGCTCCAATTGCTCCTTTCCAAAAGCGGTTGTTTAGAGGCTTCAGTGAACCTTATGAACAATGCATAAAATGACAGTTCATTCCCAGTAACAGATGCTGTTACTCTTCAATGTAATACTAGTCAATACATTTCATTCTTTTACTTAATCTGTTCATTGCACCTTTTCTAGGAAAAAAAAATCTTAGAAATTTGCTATGTTCTGCCTGAAAAAAAAGTACTTTCTATAGTACAAAATGAGTTCCCAATTTCACTAATCCTTAATTTTACTATTACGGGGTGCTTGTAATGAATTATACTCACATACTTTATTTACTTATCATTTTGTAAACTGCTATCAAATTTCTGAATGATATTTTTCTTCCTGAACTAACAAACTCCAAAGGTTTATCTTTCCAAATTTTCAGTTCACCATCAGCAATGGAAATTCTATACCAGCTTACAGATGCTACTGTAGATTTGTTTATAAATCTGGCTTTTAACAGTTGGTTGTTTCCTAATATTTGACTAACACTTGGAAAGTATCTCTTAAGGCAGGGATTCCCAACCTCCGGACCTGTACCTGGTACCGTTTACCCGGTACTAGTACTGGTCCCCGTTAGGAACCTAACATAAAGTGTTAGGAACCAAGCTGCACAAGCAGTAGGTGAGCCAGCAAAGCTTCATCTGCACATCAGTGAGATGTGCGCGCAAAGTTCCCACCCCACACCCCAATCCACGGAGGACAATTTTTCTTCCAAAATGGGTCCCTGGTACCGGAAAGATTGCAGACTGCTCGCTCACGGAATGACACACCCAGGACTACCTGCAGCTTTAGTGCAGTCATCACTGCAGGTAAATGAAATGAACGTTTGTAGCAATTCCAGTATTTTTAACAGATTCTGTTAACAGAATAGAATTATTATAATTCTAATTTAACAGAATAACACCAAGTATAAAACTATCTTTTTTTTAATTAGACAAGATGGTGAAGCTCCAGAATGGCCCCTTTCTCAAGGAAGCCAGAAAGCTTTCTTCATAAAGCAATGTTGCTATTTCAGACTGTAGTTTCATAACAGTATAAAATAGCCTAGGAGAAATGTATCAGAAATGTGTTGGTGTTAATATGTCTCCAACAATTGGATTAAAGGCTGTGCAGGGTGGGTTTAAAAAAAGGGGAGATTTCTTCGGAGCTAAGGTAGAACAAACCCTGTTATTAAAACTCACCACAAGCAGAGTGACATCCTGAAGGAGAAATATTGCTGTTTGGAGACTTTAGCAACAGCTCTTAAAGGGAGAAAATATTCATTAGGAAAAGAGCAAAGTGATGGATGAATTTACTGTACAGGCTGGACAGGAGGATGCTGGCTGGCACACAGGATATTGATCCACAAATGGAGGGAGGGCATTTGTATAGCAGCAGAAGCAGCTTCTGGGGATTCAAGGGCTTCCTAGCTTGCAATTCTTCTTAAGCCCAAGGGAGCCTTCTGTCACCGTGACAGAAGATGCAGACCAGCTGAGCTCTAGCGCTCTCAAGAATAGACCAGTTGGGCTGTTTCTCTGCAGAGCAGACGCTTCCACACACACAGGAGGAAGAAGAACGGTGATTTCAGCACTTGCAAGCCTTACTTGGCAGACACTCAGGCTGCAATCCCACGTAATTGAGACTAAAATAAGTTCCATTTAAATGCCCAACTCTTACTTACTTCAGAGCAGACGTATTAGGGTTGGAAGTGATAATGAGGGTCTTGATCTGAGGTCATCTTCACTGCTTTTCTGTCCTCCCCTCCTCTCTCGAGTTCTTGCCACATAATAGGCTGTCCTATTTTGATTTAGCTTGCTGGGTGCAGTGAGTGACTTGCTGCAATGGAAACGTTGCATGTGTGTGAAATTACAGTACATACATCCTGTAGATAGCTTCACTCTCCAAGCATAAAGAAATACACGGACTTCTTGTTTGAACAAACCTTCCTTGCAGCTTTGTTTATGCTTGCTTGTTCAACATCCCATTATATTATTCATTATCCTTATTGTAAGCTGAATGGGCATAGAATTACCCCTCTGGAAAGCTATATTCAAGAATATGTTCTAGATCTCATTGAATGTAACATTCTTAATGTAATTATTAAAAAGGGGGAGAGGGTCAGGTAATAATTCTATTGTTATCTTCAAAATTCAATTTATTTCTCAAGCTGTCTTCATGTACTGAAGCAGCTCTCTTTTGGGTAGGAGGTTTTCACGTATTTATTTTGTTTTATATTAATTGGTTGCTTAAATCTTAAGTGCTTCTATATCTGAACAACTACTCTACTGTCAAGACTTTCATTTGTAGGACTGTTTAGAAATCTGTACTGCATTTAACTGTTAATATTACTGTATAGTATAGCAAATATTATGAATATATTTTGTTACATGAATTTAGCTAGTTTAGCATATAAAATGTTACATTTTTATGGAATGTTTCTTCTTTTTTTACATATAACAATTTTATCTACCCCTCTGTCAAACTTTTTTTTTCTTTTTTGGTGACTTCAAGTCAGGTTAATTCCTGGGGGTTGCCTGGAAAAATCTCTGCAGTTTTCTTGGCAAGATTTTGGAAGTAGCTTACCATTGCCCGATTCCTAAGGCTGAGAAAGAGTGACTGGCTCAAAGCCATCCAGCTGGATTTGTGCCTAAGACAGGACTAGAACTCAGGGTCTTAGTTTCTAGCCAGTGTTTTAACCACCACATCCAACTGGTTCTCATCAGAAGATCACTACAGATAGCCCTCGACTTATGAACAAAATTGAGCCCAAAGTTTCTGTTGTCAGTGTTGTTAAAAGAAGTTTGCCCAATTTTATGACCTTTCTTGCCATAGTTGTTAAGTGAATCACTGTGGTTAAGTTAGTAAAATGGTTGTTAAGTGAATCTGGCTTCCCCATTGACTTTCTTGTCAGATGATTTTAAAAGGTGATCACATGACCCCAGGATGCTGCATCCATCATAAACATGAACCTGTTGCCAAAGTCTGAATTTTGATCACATGTCATGGGGGTGCTGCAACAGTTATAAATGTGAAAAACAGTCATAAGTCACTTTTTTCAGCGTTGTTGTATCTTCAAACAGTCACTATATGAACTGTTGTAAGTCGAGGAATACCTGTATTATTTAATTTGTTCCTAATGATCCAGAACAGAGATGAACAGCAAAAAACTTGGCTGGATATTTTAGAATAAAAAAAGGCATACCCAACTGGACCTTAAAACATTTCTAAACATTTTCTCCAATCTGGGGAAATGGGTAATAAGATGGGAAAAAAGATTCAGAATAATTCTGAATAGTATATTTGTAATATATTGATAAAGTTGGCATTATAGTGACTTAATGTGAATGAAATATTGGGGTTGTGGTAGAATGCTGAATGCAAGGACAAAACAAGACCATGTCTATAGTTGGAATGATTAGAGAACAGATTCTTGACAGTATGGTACAGGATGTCTATTATATCCTATCTTGGAATGCGGGAAAGTCACTTCATCTCAAAAAGGATTCATTTGTGCTAGAAAAGGTGTCACACAGAACAATAAAAATGGCCAATAGGTTGTCATGCTGCAGGAGCAAAAAATGTATCATAGTCTGACCTTGCTTTAAAGGAAAAAGATTGCATTGGTAAAAAAAAATTAATCATACAAAACGTAGGGAAAAAGGAGAGTAGTTTTCCCTCTCCTTTATATTGCTGCTATCTGGTTTGTAGCAGCTCCGGTCAGGACAGACAAATGGGCGAAACGTGTTCCTTTCCGCCCTGGAGATGAGATTACCATCTCGATATCCTAGCTGCCATAGACCTTAGATCGAGTCTAGTCCTGTGCTTATTTCTTAACATTCCTACTTCACGGATGGAAAAGTCATAAACTTAGGATCTTTTCTTCCCCAAAGATTGGAATCGTTTCAATTATAGGCCGGGGTGTGGGGGGCGGTCGGAGGTGGACGGACAACTGTGGAAAGGATAAACGAACATGTCCCTCTCGTTTTTTATCGCTTTTCTTGGCATGCGCAGAGGAAAAACGCCATAAGCTCGGGAACTACATTTCCCGTGGTGCAAGGAGCAGGGCGCACATGCGCAAGATGCCGGCGGCGGCGGGGAGGGCTGCGCGTTCTCGTGCGGTGATGGCGGTGCGTGGACGCGCGGCGGTAGTAGCAGCAGTAGCAATGGCTGCTGTGGATCGGCGGCTGCCGAATCTCGATGACTTCGCGGGGCAGAGCTGGAGTGCTTGGGTGGAGAGAGTTGGGCCGCCTACTACCGAGACAGGTGAGCGCGCCTATCCCGCTAATTAACCTTTAGGCAGCGAGGAGCGGCGGGGGGAAGCAGGGGGACACTTCTCAGTCGCCGTTTCTGCTTCTGCCGCCGCCGCCGCCGTCGACGAGCTTCCTCCCTCTCTCCCTCCCTCCCTTCGCCCGCCCTAAACAAAGGAGCCGCCGGGTCCTAGCGCCGCGGAAGTTCTTGCTTGATGAATGCTTCTTTTTGCAAAACCAGGTTTCCCGAAATCTCCCGAATTCCTCGAATGGATTCCTCTGTCGAGCCTGATGTAATTGGAGAACATGATGTGATCATCTTGGGGCCGATCAGAATCTTTGTTCCCCGTAGTTTCCACACATCACAGTGTTAGGTGGCTCTGTCCTTTTGCTTTGAACCCGCCTGACATGCGGCTACTGTAGTTAGTTATGCTCTATTCACAGGATTCCCCCCGACTTTTGCTCTTTACTGGTTTTTGAGTCCCCAGTTAGGTATTAAACAGTCTATGTAAATTCCCACTAGGATCTTTGAGTCCTGCTTTAATTTTCCCCGTTTCGTTTGAGAAGTCTTTCCTCTGATTCTTTTGCAACCACTTTTTCTACTTTCTCCAGAATAGCCTCCTGTGGAGCTTACAAGCCACAAAATACCTTGCTGTTCTTGAATTCTCACCTGGGTCCTTCTAAACTTGCTGCTTGTTTTTTCACTAAATGTTCACATTTGCTCCTTAAATTCAGCCAGCTAATATTTTGCATTGATTTTATTCTTTAAATCCCCGTATAGCCGCTTCTCAACCAGTTCTTTTAAAGTGTTTTCAGAAATCTCTGTTGGCTTTACCTCCAGCTGTGCTGCTTCTCTGGATTTCCTCCTCTCCCAAGTTATTCCATTTTATTCAGATCTTTGCCTTGGCCACTGAAACTGGTCCCCGCCCATCCATCTGTTTCGCATTCCTTGCACCTTCCTTCTATCTTCTATACTAGCAAGCTTCTTTTGCTCTGTTGACTTGGCCACTAAATTATCATCCACTAGAATTTCCTTCCACTAGAATTTGCCTTTCCTCTCTCACCAACCGGATCCCTGACGTCCTGATTCAGTGTCTCTATGCTCCTCCTCCTTCATTCTGTTGCGTCCTTTGCTCTGCTTGCCCTCCCTTGTCAGAGGGGCAGGTTGAAAGTATATTAACATGGTGGGTGGGATGTCTTGGCCTCTGGTGATTTTTGTCCTTCGAATGATTTGGGAGCATTGCCTTTAGTCTCTTTGACTTTCTCAAGTGCAACCTGACAGCAGACTCCAGAAGGGGCGGTGAGAGTCTGCGGAGCTGTCCCTGGTGATGCTTTTTATATTGTTGAGCTTCTCCCTTCCCCCTCCATTATCTTGATAAGAGTTAGTGCCCTCGTATAATTCCTGATCTACTTCCAGATCCAGCAGAGAGTTGGTATAATGGCTCCTGTATTTTCAGGGATTTAGAAGCAAGTTATAAATTTCCCTTGCTCACAGCTGTCCATCGAAGTGCTAATACTTATTTAGCATCCACCTTTTGCCCCAATCCTATGATTTTATTATATATATATATATTTGTTTTCGTATATATGTGTGTATATATATATATATATATATATATATATATATATGATTTTCTTATTCTGTTTTGATGCTGAAGCAATTGATGCATTTTAACAGGTACATCTTGTCTTGTGAGTGCACCAGGTGGAGTGAAATCTATTAGATACAGAATATTAGATCTTGGTTAAAATCAGGATTCTGGTCCTGAGGACCATCTCTGTGACACATTCACATTACTAATTTGAAGTCACACCTTTGATTTTGACCTGCGTTGCTGGACACCTGTGGGCATTTCATGAATGTCTCTGTAGTGCAAAGAGGTTCCCAGGTGGAAAGTAGTAGAAGAAATATTAATTCTAAATTCATTTATTTGATTTCTCATATACATGTGGAAACCGGATATGACACCACATTATTAGGGCAACTACATGCACAGTGGTGTAAGAAAAATGTTTCCACTATAATAAAACCATAATATTCTGGTTTACAACATGACACCACTGTAATTTAGCATCAGCAAAATTTTGATTCCATGAGCTAAAATCCAGCAGCATTTATTTACCTTGAAATTTGGGGATTCCATTTTGAAGCCCATCTTAAGACATCTATTTTTTGAAGCTAGGTTTGACTGCTAGGAGAATAGAGCTACTGATCCTAAAAAGCGCATAGATCAGATACACATATTATTGTTCCATGTGATACAAGCGTATCTCTTTCATAGTCATATTTATTTTATATATGTGCTTGCTAAATACTGGTGGATGATGGCTATTTGAAAGCTAAATGAAAAAGAAAAGGATTTTCAAATGAAGTCTTACCACAGGAGTTGATCAAATCATGTTCTTATCCTATGGCCACCTTGTTATAATTTGCAAAGCCTCCATGGGTGGAGCTGTATGCTTGTCACTGTCTTCCACACATCTCTTGATTTATATAGATTGGCAGAGCAATTCTGCTGAAACAGCAGGCAGTGAAGTCTGAGATTCAGCAAGTCCACTACTATAAGCTCGCAGAAGCTGAAGAACATCTGCTGTATTAGCAGAGGTGATTCTTAGGAACCCTTATTGTCTTGGCAACTTTAAGAACTGCTATGATTATTGCTGTTATTAAATTAACTCCTTATCTTTGGTAAAGCTCAGGGTGACCTTGGGCAAACCAGCCTTACCTTTGGCATAGGGTTACGAAGGTAAAAAAAAATAAGACAACCTTTTGTAATAATTTTCATCAAGAAATCAATTTCATATACTTTTGAAGGGGAGAGGATTAATTAAAAAAAATCTGTTGAACCGCAAATGTAATAGAGACATAGTGTTTATCTTCTTGCAGATGGATCTCTTCAGTACAGTACTAGGACATAATGTAATGTAGCAGAGTGCTACATAGCAAGTTTGAGAAGGTGTGATGTGTAAATGAGATGGAAGTTCCTCTTGCTACTTATTTCTCTTGAAATATGTTGTAAGCCTATTCAACCTACCTGCATAACCATACATACTCTAGTAAGCTTTACTATATGCTATGAACTAATTCTAATTGAGCATGCTTTGAGTTGAACTTTAAGGGGTAGAAAGTATCCATTTTAATGTATCTGGATGCCATTCTTCTTAGCATTGATAGATAATGTATCTTAAGAAGCTTTAATTTTGGCCTGATGGAAACAATTTTTTTTTGAAAATTTGTCTAGTGTCTGATCTGGAAGAAAACAGTAGGAATGGGAGAAAGAAGATTGATGCAATGACCCTCATTAAAGAAGGTAAGAAGACATCAAACTCTCTGGTGAAACATGCATTGTAGAAACCTTTGCTCTACAAAGGTCAAAATCAAATCTTCTGCATTTGTGAATGCTCTGTAAAAAGAAATGGATGAATATTGCTGTAAGTATTGTATATTCCAGTGTCTGGAATGGTAATTACTGCATTTTCACACAGCAGGTGATCCTTATCTTAGCCTATACAGACATCTCAATTCTGCAAACAGAAGGCTGTGGTTTTGCTTGCCCATGGAGCAGTAACATGTCCATAACTTTGAGTGACAGCCACAATAGGGTTTGCTGCATTATGACAGCCAACTCTAATTTCTCCATGACACAAGATTTGTGGGGAAGGGAAGAGTTGGAATGCATAGAATAAATCCTGGGCAAATGCTTTGACACATCATGGATGTCAGCAGTGGTAAAAGTGTCCTATTCCATGATTATATTCTTGTGTTTCAGAGAGGGTTGATGTTTTGCCCATTTAAAAAGTGATGGATTTTTCCTGATTATGGCATGAACCTTGCCATATCTTAGGATAAAAAGAAGGAATAATTCCTACAATTTATGAGGAAGTCAATATAGTATTGAAGATATATCTTCCTTGATATCTCAGTTTGTAGATTTTTGTCTTGAATCTTCCCATCTTGCCTCTGCAGACCTTCTATTGACCGAACAGTTAATATGACCTTTCCAGAGATTTGAGATAACAGAAACTATTCAGATTCTATGGCCAGTTTTTTTTTAGTTTCAAAGTCTCTTTTGTGATGGTTTCATCTCTATGATTTCTAATAAGATGAAGTTGCATGGGCCCCAAGCAAAAGCCACTGACTTCCCACCATATTTTGCCTAAAGATTATTTGTCCATAGTTTCCCTCATGTTCATGGTATATGATCTTGAGCATTTCTTAAAATGAAGTTAAATAGACTTTTATAGACTCCAGATGACTCATGCAAATGAGTCAAGGCTGCAGGGAGGGGCCCAATATGTTCTCAGACTGTTCTTTTCTGACCTCAAATATCAAGCATACCTTGTCCATCAATATTTTAACCAGAGCATTCCAAATAAATGCTATTAAATAAAAACTATGCTGGAACCCATATTTATAGAATAGATAAAATCAAGTCCAACTCATCCAAATCCAGTCTCTGTTAATATCAATAGTTAGAAATAGGCAAAAAAAAATCAGAAAATAAAATACAAACTGAACAGTCAAGACCCTGTTGATGATCCAGGATTTGGCCAGGACTCTGTCAAAGACCTTGGAATACTCATCTCTAATGATCTAAGTGCTAGAGCCCACTGTAACTACATAGCCAAAAAGGCATTAAGAGTTGTTAACCTAATCCTACGTAGCTTTTTCTCTGGAAATATCACGCTATTAACTAGAGCATACAAAACATTTGCTAGACCAATACTCAAATACAGCTCATCAGTCTGGAACCCACATCACGTATCTGATATTAACACAGTTGAGAAAGTCCAGAAATATTTCACAAGAAGAGTTCTCCACTCCTCTACTCATTGCAGAATACCTTATGCTACCAGACTTGAAATTATAGACCTAGAAAACCTAGAACTATGCCGCCTTCGGTCTGATCTAAGTATAGTATATAAAATCATACATTGCAATGTCCTACCTGTCAATGAATACTTCAGCTTCAACCATAACAATACAAGAGCACACAATAGATACAAACTCAAAGTTAATCGCACCAAACTTGATTGCAGGAAATACGACTTCAGCAACAGAGTGGTCAATATCTGGAATACTCTACCTGACTCTGTGGTTTCTTCCCCAAACCCCCCAAATTTTAACCTTAGACTGTCTACTATTGACCCCACCCCTTTCCTAAGAGGTCTGTAGGGGGCGTGCATAAGTGCACCAACGTGCCTACCGTCCCTGTCCTATTGTTTCTTTTCTTTTTCTTATATGTATTCATTTCATGTATTCACAACTATGTTTATCCTTGTAAGTGATTGACAGAATAAATAAATAAAATTAAAATTAAATTAAAAAATATGCCCTGAGTCACCAACTGCCTGTACTCTGCCAAGAGATCAGACAGCTTCCTCTATTTTGTGTGTCTGTGTACACATGTGTTTCTAAAGAAGTCCTGTTCTTTATTAGAGTAGAGAAGGCTACAGATGCAGATTAAAGTCCTACTAGGAGGTAAGAACATTGACATCAGCAATGACATCAGGAACTGAAATCATTTTTCCAGATCAGATTGTTCATACCCCAAACTCTTCCTGCAGCCCCTTCTGTTTCTCTAGCAGACCTTTGGAAACGTGAATTACACTGGACACCCAAGCCAGAATGTTCAGATGAACCTCTGCTGTGCTTTTGTCTGACTTTTGCAATCACTTTGAACCAGCCAAGCCCTTGGATAGTCTGCAATTAGTTGGGCCTTGTCCCTCCCTCCCTTTTTGGCAGCTTTCCTCTCTTTCCTGCCCTGCTGCCCTAGGTCTTTTCATTGCTTTCTAGCCTGTCTGTGATTCTTTGTTTTCCATTTCTGCTACCCCAGCTGTGCTAGGAGGTGGGGCTGCTTGCTGCCAACGTTACAGAGCATAGGACAGCATGTGAGAACCCCCTTTGCCAGATGATAGCGATTTGTTCTGTCACCTTTTTGTTTTTTTTTAACCTGTGTGGCCACATTAGCAGGGAGAGGCAATCTCCAGACTAGCTTTGGAGGCCACATCACTCAGTGGCAGTTTTCTAAATTGAATATCCGCTTGCAAAAATATCAACTTAATAACATACAAAATAATTGCATACAGACTGGAATGCCTAGTTTGGTGGTCCAGCATTAGACCTGTCTTTTTTCCAACCCAATGCCCTCCACATACATTTGCTTTCAAGTCCCATTATCATTGGCTGGTATTATCAGGATATCATAAGAATTGTAGTCAAAACTGAGCGGTGATGAGTTGGGGAATATCGCTTTAAGCTACTGATTATGTAGGCCAGTGATGTCAAACTCGCATCGTCATGACGTGACATATCTCTACTTTTTTCCCCCTTTGCTAAACTGGGTGTGGGCATGGCCAGTGCATGACGCATCCAGCCTGTGGGCTGCGAGTTTGACAGCCCTGATGTAGCCTTTCCAGTAAGAACTAGGTGCTTCTTTTGCTAAGTATCAGAGTATAGGCTTGCTATTCAGCTCTTGCAACTCCTGCTGTTGTGAGATGATTAGCCAGTCACAGTAAAGAGCATTTGGCTAGCTGAACCAATGGCCTGACTTGATATAAACAACCACTGATTGTAACTGAACAATGCACCTTGCAAGCACTGGCTGTTCCATCTTGCACCCATACAAAGAATCCAAGAAATGCTAGTAGTGTATGAAATAATTGTGACAAAAATACAACAACTTCTCAGCTGCGTGTCTCACTCTCTATTCTTTTAAGTCAAGAGAGAGTGGGGGGGGGGACAGGGAGAGAGATTCTGTAGTCCTCTAGGTGTTGCTGAATAGCCACTTTTTACAGCTTCCCCAGTGAGCTCAGTGCTGTGGGCTGTTAATAGTTGTAGCTCAGCTGCACACAGAGAGTCCCAGGTTCTCCTGACTTAATCTGTGCTTTCAAGATAGGCTGGGCTTTATCATTTTGCTCATAGGTTTGCTTAAGTGTTTCTTAGACTGCAACATTGACAGGGTGACAGGGGCCTCTTCCCTGAGTGTGCTCTCATCGCTTGCATCTCTTGTCCTTTCAGACATGTCTATCTTTGGTCATTGCCCGGCTCATGATGAGTTCTACCTTGTGGTGTGTAACCACTGTGGCCAAGTGGTCAAACCTCAAGCCTTTCAGAAGCACTGCGGTAAGCTAGGCAGCCAACATGCCAATTGAATGTCTATAGTCTCTCAGGAATTGCTTGGGAGTAGTGCTACCTGGGGGCTGAGGTGATGATGGTGGTGCCAAAAAGGACCCCTTTTTTGTTTCCTTTCTACAAATTTGGGAAGCTCCTCTTCCCTAGGATTGCTTCTCAGTGAGCAAGGAGACTGCTGGTAAGGTAGTAGTCAAGAAACAAAGGATACGTTCTGATCATGATAGGGTCATTCCCAAGATGACATTTTGCTACTTACACCCCAAGATTGGTAGGCAGCTAGAAAATGGCCAAAACTGCATGCCTGCATAACTTCTGCAATATATGTATGAGAGATATATGAATAATTACGTGCATCTAACAGAGCCATCCTTTTAATGGCAAAAGACACTATTTTCTAGAATAGTGCCTTGCTTGAATTGTACATCTGGCTGACCCTTTTCTATCCAATGCTTTGCAGGTGGCCTTATAGCTCCTCTCCTTCCCAGCTGGTATACAGGTGAAACTCGAAAAATTAGAATATCGTGCAAAAGTTCATTTATTTCAGTAATGCAACTTAAAAGGTGAAACTAATATATGAGATAGACTCATTACATGCAAAGCAAGATAGGTCAAGCCGTGATTTGTCATAATTGTGATGATTATGGCTTACAGCTCATGAAAACCCCAAATCCACAATCTCAGAAAATTAGAATATTGTAAAAAAGTGCAATATTCTAGGTAGTGTCCCACTCTAATCAGCTAATTAAGCCATAACACCTGCAAAGGGTTTCTGACCCTTTAAATGGTCTCTCAGTCTGGTTCAGTAGGAATCACAATCATGGGAAAGACTGCTGACCTGACAGTTGTGCAGAAAACCATCATTGACACCCTCCATAAGGAGGGAAAGCCTCAAAAGGTAATTGCAAAAGAAGTTGGATGTTCCCAAAGTGCTGTATCAAAGCACATTAATAGAAAGTGATGTGGAAGGGAAAAGTGTGGAAGAAAAAGGTGCACAAGCAGCAGGGATGACCACAGCCTGGAGAGGATTGTCAGGAAAAGGCCATTCAAAAGTGTTGGAGATTTTCACAAGGAATGGACGGATCCTGGACATGGGCTTCAAATGTCGTATTCCTCTTGTCAAGCTGCTCCTGAACAACAAACAACCTCAGAAGCATCTTACGTGGGCTAAAGAAAAACAGACCTGGTCTGTTGCTCGGTGGTCCAAAGTCCTCTTTTCTGATGAGAGCAACTTTTGCATCTCATTTGGAAACCAAGGACCCAGAGTCTGGAGGAAGAATGGAGAGGCACACATTGCAAGATGCTTGAAGTCCAGGGTGAAGTTTCCACAGTCTGTTGATTTGGGGAGCCATGTCATCTGCTGGTGTTGGTCCACTATGCTTCATTAAGTCCAGGGTCAATGCAGCCGTTTACCAGGAGATTTTGGAGCACTTCATGCTTCCTTCCCCAGATGAGCTTTATGGGGATGCTGACTTCATTTTCCAACAGGACTTGGCACATGAGACCAAACAATGCAGAAGAGCTGACCATTGAAGCATTCTGGTCTTCCATAAAACCTCAGCAGTGCCACAGGCTGATAGCTTCCATGCCACGCCGCATTGAGGCAGTAATTGCTGCAAAAGGGGCCCAAACTAAGTACTGAGTACATATGCATGCTTATACTTTTCGGAGGTCCAATATTGCTCTATGTACAATCCTTGTTTTATTGATTGTATGTCATATTCTAACTTTCTGAGATTGTGGATTTGGGGTTTTCATGAGCTGTAAGCCATAATCATCACAATTATGACAAATCACGGCTTGAACTATCTTGCTTTGCATGTAATGAGTCTATCTCATATATTAGTTTCACCTTTTAAGTTGCATTACGGAAATAAATGAACTTTTGCACAATATTCTAATTTTTCGAGTTTCACCTGTAGCTGCCTCCTACCAAATTCTAATTTTTAGAGATAAAATTATGTTTGGCCAATTTTTAGCTGTTTTTCCTTTTGTGATCTCAAAATTCAGCTAAGGAAATTAAATGTAAGAAATTTCATTTAGCAAACATCTGTTAATTATTTACCTTCATCTCAAATTTCTACCTTTATCCAGAGCTGGACTGTTGCCTGGAGGGAGATGAGAGGAAGTAGTTGATTCATGAGGATTATCAAAATCTCTTTGCTCGCTACCAAAATCTGTTCTGAGTTGGAGCAAGCCAAGTGAAGGGTCTAAATTTGAAGCCCTTTGGCGACTTGGCAAGTTGCAATTTAGCTTGTTGGCAAATAAAAGGCAAATGGGTGAATAGAATGACAGAAATATCCAGAATGTAAGCAGAAGTCACATGATGCAGTATCCTTGCTGAATAGGTTGGGTCTGTTCAGTGTTTCAATGGACAACCACATATGTCACTTCAAATTATATGATGGAAGAAATATACCATTTTTATTTCTGTTATGTATTTACACCGTAGGCCAGTGGTGGCTAACCTTTTTCGGCTCCCATGCCGATAATTGCACTCGCACTTGCTTGCGCGCGCTCACATGCCAGCACCCAGAAGGCAATGCGTGCTGCCCCCCCACACCTGCGCATGTGTGCGTGACCTACCTCACGCAGCAGTCCCTGAGCATGCGCGCACATCTACACCCCCCCTCCACCCCCTGTGCATGCTCGTCAGATACCTGACAATCAGCTGTCTGCTGGCGGTGCACGCGCATGCACAGTGGGGCTCTTCCGGGCGACCTCTCACATGCCGGGGGAAATGGCTCTGCGTGCCACTTCCGGCATGCATGGCATAGGTTCACCAACATGCCTCTAGGCTTTATGAATTGAGCCTAGAGGGATAGAATAAGCCTGTTGCTAGTGGCAGCCACACAAAGAAAATGGTATGAGGTTTGGCTTCTGACCCCATGGTTGTATCTTGGTGTTTGGCTATGTACAGTTACTGAGTACTGTTCCCTAACAAACAGGAAAGAGAGAGAATAACCTCTTTTCTGTATCACAGCTCTGTCAAAACTATACAGGACAAATTTGAAAAGGTGCATTTTGAGGGTTGCCAGCAAAAAGAGCCAACCTGGTGCAGTGGTTAAAAGCACCAGACTAAAAGAGACCATGAATTCTAGTCCTCCTGCCTTAGGATGAAGCCAGCTGGCCAACCTTGGGACTATCATTCTCTTTCAGCCCTGGAGAAAGAAGCAATGGTATCTCTCTTCTGGAAAAAAATGTCAGGAAAACTATGTGGATTTAACAATGTAATAATCAGAAGTCAAGATCAGAAGTGACTTGTAGTAGTAGCAAAGAGTTATGCTGAGGAACAGGAAGAGACTTAAAATGTGATTTGGTAAACTGGAGAGCTGTACAAATGTGCTTCTGAATTTGGAGACTCAGTTCTAGATGCTGTTATGTTCTAAGGTTCTGGGTGAAAGTTCAAATTTAATAACAACAGGTCTTTCCTAGGGCAGTCTTGTATATACTTATAAAATCAAGTTTGCAGGTGTGGTGGTGAGTAGATGAGAAAAGGAAAGATCCAGAATTTTGCAGTGAAAACTATCTAATGATTTTTGACTGGAATGAAATACAAAATTGCATAAAGCTCTCTTTGACTTAGTTGGCCTGTTTTGATCCACGGGTTCAGTTTTGACTGGGAGGTAAGCGATCAGGCTAAAGGACCTATTATAATTTTTTTACATTGTTTGCATTATTTTTATCCCCAAGTAGCTTTAGGAGGAGAACAATATTTTGTTAATGGCTGATGAAAGAGATTGGGAATCATAACATATTTGTAGTAGAATAACAGGGGCTAATTATGGAAAACATGCTTTTAAAAGGTCCTGGATTACTGTTCTACCTATGCCACTACTTACCCAAGGCAGACCTGCGATTTGCAATCTGAATGCTACCTTGCAGGCTCCTTCACTGGCTAGTTAAGCTTTCTGGCTAACAGCATTGTTATTCCCACATAGAGAGACGTCATGGACCACTCGGCAAACTCTGTGGTCGGGTGCAACCATCCAATTTGCAGAAGTGCCATGCAGTCAATGGGCGACCCATTGTTGGTGGCAGTCATGGATCCACCAAATCATGGAGGGAAAAATCCCAGAGCTTCTTTAATCAAACCCAGCATGTACCAGAGAAGACAGACAAGATGCCGAAGGACAACCTATGGTAAGAGGGTCTGGGGTTCTTTGTAAGTGATAAATCCAACCACTCTCTTTGAGACAATCTCAGATCAGGCATACTTTGGAGAAAGCAATCCTAGCTATGTGTTGGTTGGTTGAAGTGTGGTAAGAAAGAGAAAAACTATCTCCTTCAGGGATAGCTATAAAAATTGAGCCCTACAGCTATAGAAAATGAATGAATGAACTTACAATATTTCCTAAGGTGACACAGGGAATCTGCAAGCACTTCTAGGGTTCATGTATATTCTTGTTCTCTAAGGTTTATATTTCATGCAAACATAAGAGAAGATTTTTTTTCTTTGAAGATTTCTGTTCTAGTGATTGTGAATTCCTGATGCTTAGAACAACATTGCTTTGAGTGTGAAACTCTTCTGAAGTGCTCAAAAAAGCTCATTTTGCACTTGAAACAGGTGTTTCACACCTGATTAGGATGTTCTGAGATTGAAATGATCAAATAAAAAGATTTTGCACACTCTTAGTTTGATTCATATTTATGGTCCCATTTGCTACAGATTGTTCCCGAAAAGATGATTTTTGAAACATGGATTTTATTTTTTAACTTTTTAACTTTCTTCTTTTATAGTGGATTGCAACTTCAGAAGCAATCAGAGCAATAAATAAACCCATATATTGATGATGCAAAAAAGGAATACTATGTATTCCCTTCATGCCATTTTGATACTTCTGTGACTTCTTTCTATTAACTAATTAGTTTTATTTATTTAATTACAAATGCTAATGGAAATATAACATGAAAAAGCTAGCCTGCAGCAGTTAAAAATGTACGGTCAAAACAATGATCCATTTTCTGCAGTATAGATGGAAGCTTGTTCATTTATTTAATGATTAAGGTTGAATTCCATTAGCCAGATAACAGTGTTTGGAATTTTTTTGTAAGTCTGGTGAGAAAATATGATTGCTCCCTTGGGTTAAGATGACCCCATTTTGGTTTCAGAGTGCATTTTGGTTTCAGAGCATATTTACTAACAGGTGAGCTGTGATAGCAAATGTTTATTTAGTGTATTTAAAACAGAGTATATTTACTAAAAGGCGAAGTATGATGGCAAATGTTCTAAAATTGTTTTCTTGGCTTGGTCTTTTGATGGCTGAGAGTAATCTAGAAGACTGTGTTGCTAGGTGCTGGGATCATGTGTGAAGTTATCAATGTTGGTACTCCCCACTTTCTACAGACTCTTGTTTTACCATCTGTGGAAGCTGAGCCCTATTTTCCTGTCTTTATTTCTTCTACTTTCTCCTGCATGCCTTCTCATGCAGTGATTACATGCGTCTTTTTAAAATCCATAAATACAGGTGAAACTTGAAAAATTAGAATATCGTGCAAAAGTTCATTTATTTCAGTAATCATCACAATTATGGCAAATCACAGCTTGAACTACCTTGCTTTGCATGTAATGAGTCTATCTCATATATTAGTTTCACCTTTTAAGTTGCATTACTGAAATAAATGAACTTTTGCACGATATTCTAATTTTTCGAGTTTCACCTGTACAATGCTAACACATGAGGAAGGTAACTTGGTGAATGAAGCTGCTGCAAGAGTTTGCTGGTATGGGACTCCAACCATCATGAGGGTCTTTTACAAGGCCTCCAGGTTACTTTCTTTTGGGAATTTAGATGAGATTCAGGACATTAATAATATGACATCAACACCAAAACATGTGTGCTCTTTTGTCCTCCAGCTTGTTTGTGCCTGTAGTGAACCTAGAGAAGATGTCCAGCCTTCCAAAGTCTGATGGAGATGGAATCAAGGCTCCTGCTCTGCTTTCTGACACTGCCATTCCCAAACAGACTTCGGGTATCTCAAAAGAGGCTCTAGGCAAACCTTCCTTATTGGCGTCACCGAAAGAACTTCTGACATCAGCCAAAGCCGGCAGCACCTCCGTAATAACGGTTGACACCTTGAACAGGAAACTGGAGAATGCTTCTAGCCTGAGTGAGAAAGAATCGGGTGTTGTAAAATCTCTGAAGAAAATATCTCGTGAGTCTTGCCTTTCTAATTGTGTGATCCTTTGGCTGGAGGCAATGTAATAAATAGTTAAACCATCAGGAATGGTGACATAATAGGGTCTTTTTAATGGGTGGTATTATAAAAATGAAACTTGGTTTGGTGGCTGTCTTTCCTCAGCAAAACATTTCCCATAAATCCATTCCTCATTTCATCTGTAAGGAAGAATGGGTTGCTAGCTAGGTCCTAGGGCGAAGTTGAAAGAGAGTTCTAGAGTTGTTTCCTTAGTAATCATGAAGGAAGAGAACCGGGCTTCTAAGATGCCAGCTTAGATGCCTCTTTCCATGTATATTTATCACCTTGCTCACTTCATCCTTTGTCAAAAGAAAAAGGGTATGTGTCATAACTACTTTGGAATTTTTGCAAAACCAGTGTACCTACTGTGTAAAACCAGTTTGTCCAGTTTAATTCCATGAGGTTAAGCATTTGTCCCAAAGGCACCTGAGTGGATGGGAAGGGAGGGAAATCCTGCATGTGTCATCTCATTTTTAGGCACTGGGATTACAGGATTACCTGGAGGATATGCGATGTGAGCTACTTAGAGGAAGTGAGTTTGGGGTGGGGGGGAAGAGTCTTCCCCAACCCCCAAAGGATCTCTCTTTTCAGTTAATGCCATATGATCAGAATTCTGGGCCAAGACAAAAAGGATGTCACCTCAATGTCTACCCAAAAGATATGATTCCATGTAGGCTGGTCCATAAAATAAAACAAAGATCAGCAAGAAAATAAAAATACAAATACAAAATGAGACATGCCATGTATTTACATAAAGAATTGTATTGGATGCAGCTCTGACAGCAAAAAGTGAATAATGGTTGTTTTGGTTTTTTTAAAAAAATACAGGCAGTCCTTGACTTACAACAGTTCATTTAGTTACAATTCACAATTGCAGTGAAAAAAGTCATCAGTGAAAAAGTGACTGATGACTGCTTTTCACACTTACAATTATTGCAGCATCCCCATGTCATGTGATCACAATTCAGACACTTGGCCACTGACTCATGTGCATGACAGTTGCAGTGTTCCAGGGTCATGTGATCAGCTTTTGCAACCTTTTGCCCCAAGCAAAGTCAATGGAGAAGCCAAATTCACTTAAGAAGCCTGTTACTAACTTAACAGCCGCAGGGATTCATTTAACAACTGTGGCAAAATGGGACAAAACTCGGTTAACAACTTTCTCACTTAGCAACAGACATGTTGGGCTCAATTGTGGTTGTAAGTTGAGGACTACCAGTAGTACGTTTTCAATAACGGGGCTACCTTAATAAAACAAACAGAATTGGGTCATTGGGAGCGGGCGACATGTCATTGGACCTGCAGAAATGTGACTCTTTGGCATCTAATTCTGTATTTGTTCCCACAGGGAAAGAATGTGACTTAAACCGCCAGTGTGGTGTGGTGAACCCTGAAACCAAGAAAGTTTGCACTCGGTTACTGACCTGCAAGGTAAGACGCTGTGCAATGTAAGCCTGCTTTCTACAGTGATTGGAGAGATGAGAAGTGCAGGGTGGTGAGTTGCCTTTATGACTGCCACTCTCATATTTATTGATAGGATAAGTTTCTTCTTTTCTAAAGCCCGTCCCCTTTGTTTTTAATGGCAGTCTGGCCTGGGGATCTTTAGCAAGTGGTCTTGCATCTCCATGCAAATCATTTCTTTGTTTGCACATTGAGATGTGTCTTTGTATAGGTGCTATTGTGTCTTCCTCAGGATATCTCATTGGAGTGCCAGCAGGGGATGTTCATATGGGAAATTAAAAAAAATATCAAAATGATGGTTTCAACCATGGGATCAAAGCCTTTCCACTTTGTATGTGCATGCAGTGTTGATGCAGACATGCTTTGATTGTGTGCGGTAGTTGTGGTATTCCGACTGCAATTACTGATTTAGAGAAAATATATGATAAAATGAATCAGCTTAAATGAATGTGAATATTCGTTCAATATTTTTTTTGTGAAAATATGGAGTAGAAGATGGTTTACTGATGGTGATAAGAGAGGTATAGGATGGAAACAAAACATGTGTCAAAATAAATATTATGCTCAGAGAATGATTCAACAATAACTGGAGGTAAGATAAGGATACAGGACTTCTCTGGGTTGCTTAATGCATTTAGGGATACATTTATAAGGAATGCTTGCAATGACATTAGAGGAGTGTTAGTTTGGGCGCATGAATATACATGTGCTTTTGTATGCAGATGATGCTGTGTTAACTGAGAACAGAATAATTTGCAGTGAATGTTAGAGTGTATGATGCAGGGAGCAGTGTGAATGTGGCAATTATGTTTGACAAGGAAATGGAGTGAATGATTTTAAGGTATACATAAATGGGGGGGGGGAGAAACTAGAGGAAGTAGATGGATTTGTGACCTTGGTAGGATGTTTATTAGAAGATGGGGAAATGGATTGAGAAATTTTTAAGATGTGTAAATACAGATAGAAACATGGTGGGTGCTGTGTATTCTGTGTGAGGAATAAATGCTTGTTGAAAGAAGTGAGGGTGGCTAGGAATAAAAACATGCTTCTACTCGATTGGTTATATGAAAATGAGTGTTAGATATGTCAGGAGAAAGATACAGAAAGGTTGTTTAAGAAGGGCATAGAATGAAATGAGAACACAACAGAGTTGAAAATGAATGCATGCTGAGTTTGAAATAAATATGAAAGTCAGTAACTGGTCCAAAACATATGTACTGTGGTGGCTTGTTCACTTAGAATGAAGGAAGATTGAATTGCAAATAATACATGAAGGAAGAGCAAATAGATTAAGACAAAGGGGGAAAACTAAGAAAGTTCTGGCTGGAAAAGAGCTTCAAAAAGGAAAATGGTGAGAATGTTACCATGTTTCCCTGAAAATAAGACCTACCCCGAAAGTAAGACCTAGCACTATTTTCTAAACCTGCCCTAATATAAGACCTACCCCGAAAATAAGACCTAGTGCAAATCTCCAGTTCCAGGAAGACTTTTCAGGGAGCAACCGTGCACCAGCAAACACCCCCTACACACTCACACCCACTATTTGGCACCATAAATATATAAGACCTACCCCGAAAATAAGACCTAGTGTATTTTTGGGAGCCAAAAAAAATATAAGACGGTGTCTTATTTTCGGGGAAACACGGTAATAGATCAAAACAGTGTATAGATGGTGTATGGATATGGTGGAAGGAAGGATGTTCGCAAGGATAGAAAGACAGGGAGATGCATTATTAGTATAAACTAGATATGTGTACGAGGGGGTCCTTGGTGGTCTCTGCTCTTGCTTCTTTTTTTGCAGACGTTTCATTACCCAGCGGCATCAGTTCTAGTAAGGATTGCAGTTTGCTGTCAGTTTATATTCCAGTGGCTTGTCCTGTCAATGTTGGTGGAGGTGGTTTTAGAGATTCTTTGATTGATAACGTGACCACCCTAGACCAAGCCAAGTCCAAAAATGCCAGAGAATTTCTAGAAGCCTGGCCCTCTGACAAATCATCCATCAATAGACATATAAACATTAACAACATCTATAGATTATATCAGTGGTGGGATTCAAATTTTTTTACTACCGGTTCTGTGGACGTGGCTTGGTGGGCATGGCAGGGGAAGAATCCTGTAAAATCCCCATTCCCTCCCCACCCCACTAACCTGCTTTCCAGCTCCCTTCTCCTGTGCAGGGCAACAAAAGAAGACCCAGCCAATCAGCTGGGATTCAGGAGGCAGAGAATAGATGGGGGCGGGGACAGTCAGAGGTATTTGCCAGTTCTCTGAACTACTCAAAATTTCCGCTACCGGTTCTCCAGAACTGGTCAGAACTTGCTGAATACCACCTCTGGACTATGTAAAAGAGACTATCACCCAGTCCCAGCCCAAAAAGGAACAAAAAGATGGAAGCATCTCTCCACCAGCAATCAGTACCCAGGTCAGCATCGATTAACTCCAAGGTTAACATCAGTCCAACACTCAAGTAAACAATACCCCAAGCAAGAAACTGCCAAAGCCCAACCAAAGAATCTCTAAGATCACCCCCACCAACACTGACAGGACAAGTTATCAGAATATAAACTGGCAGGAAACTGCACTTCTTATTAGCACTGATGAAGTTACCTAGTATGGATAATGAAATGTCTGCAAGAAACTTTAAGCTCAGAGAACACCAAGCACTCCTCATGTCAACCCCAAGCTACAAGCGTTCTCCTTTTATTCGATTTCGATATGTATATGTTTAGTTATATTTTTCTTAGTTCATAACTTCTTTGTCTTACTGTTGTTTATTCCTAACACAACACAACATAACATAACATAAAACAAGCATGTAACAGATACAATGAATATATCTCCTTAACATAGCTTTGGTTAAGTCTCTTTGTGAATAATATTACAGTATATGCAACTGTATATTATCAAATTTTCTCTGCTTTGTAACAATAAACCGGAGGGGGTTTTTTTCCAGCCAAACCTTTAACAAATCTTGTTTAATTTAGTATCTGTCAGAAGCCACATGCATTCCCAACAAGTCTTGGATTCAGGTTAAGAACTCTTCCAAAATATGCTACTGAATTGTCATGTCTAATGTGACAGAAATGGAAAATTATTAAACGTAGGGGGCAGTTAATGTTTAAATTGAATCACATTAAATTTGGCTTTGTCTTGGTTTTGATTCCAGTTTCAACCAATCCCTGGAGTATGATCTCCTGGGAGCCCATTAAAGGATCAGATGTGGTCCTCACCTCAAGAAAAGATTGTCTACTCCCATATCAATAATGCTTTTCTAACCATAACTTCTATCTACTTCAGTGCCAGTCTCTCAGAGACTTGTTAAAATGTTCACTAGAAGCTGGGGTCTCCAACCTTGGCCACCTTAAGACTTGTGAACTTCAACTCCCAGAATTCCTCAGCCAGCTTTGCTGAAGTCCACAACTCTTAAAGTGGCCAAGGTTGGAGACACCTGCACTAGAGAAATGCCACACACTCTTTTCATAAGATTGTACCATTCATGGGATTTTATGTGGGATGTTCCTTATTTGACAATGGCCTGTCATCATATCCTCTCTCTGAGCTTGCTTTTCTACCCACCAGCTGATAAATCTAACCTACCTGATCTTGCCTGTGTTCCAGATCCATTCTGTACATCAGCGTCGAGAGGTGCAAGGCCGAACAAAGGACTTTGATGTGTTAGTGGCTGAACTGAAGGCCAGCACCAAGAAGGGCGAGTCTCCCAAAGATAAGAGTCCAGTGAGGAAAGACATAGCTACCGAACGGCTGTTGCAGGACTTCTCTTCCATGTCACAGACTTCCTTGGTTCTGACCAATGTTTCTACTTCTTCTTGTCACACGAAGCAACCGTATTCCCACTGTGCACTTTCCAGGTAACACACAGTTGAGATGAGGGGGCAGATATGGTGGTATCTGCCATACTTTCTGGAAATTCAGTTCTCAGGAAGCTCAGCTCTTGTCCTCTTTCTGCTGCTTTCAGGTCTGGGGTTTCCTCCGAGAGTGACCCTGATGACGTGCCTATATCTTCTAGCGAGATTGACAACCGTCTCTACCGTTTCCCGGCATCGAAGAGCACGGGCCGGGTGACAAGCGAGGAGAGTGAGGAGGAGGCCGCAGATGATTCCCACAGTTAGATTGCCGTTATGCAACACGACGACCCCATCCCCAGGCAGTAAGGGACCGACCGAGACCTGCCCTGCTCTTTTCCTTTGTTGCTGTGGGGCTTTCATGGGAAATACTTGGCAGATGTTAAAAGTGGAGCCCTAGGGGAATGGAGTGCTTGTGAAGCTGTGGGATGGTCTTCCGATGCCTGGGTTCACATGTCATGTCTAATGTGGTATGGGTTCCTGTGCCAAAAATTGCACGTGCAACCAGTGCGCATGCACTCGCGTGCCAGCACCCAGAATGCAATGTGCACCCCCTCCCCACGCCTCCTGCGCATGCATGCACAATTCAGCACTGCCACCCCTTAGCTGCACTGCGCCTCACAGCTGATTTTCAGCTGGTTTGAAGCCTTTTTCAGCCTCCCAGACGCTTGAAAAAAGCCACTGCAAGGCTTTTCGGGGCGAATTATAGGCCCATTTCATCACTTCCGGTATTTCAGAAAGTGACAAAACAGGCCTATAATTCAGCCTGAAAAGCCTTGCAGAGGCTTTTTCCAAGCCTCTGGGAGGCAACCTCAAACCAACCAAAAAATTAGCTGTGAGGCGCGTGCATGCGCAGTGAGGTAAGTTTGCCTGTGGCTGGCATGCCAGCACAAAAGGCTCTGCATGCCACTTGTGGCACGCGTGCCATAGGTTCGCCATCATGGGTTTAAGGTGATCTCTAAGTCCAGACATTATGCTTGTTCAATAACGCTTAGCCTGATGTGTAAATTAAATCAATATGTCAAGCCCTTAGTCTACCTAGGGCAGTGTTTTGAAGGGCAAGAAGTAACTCTCCAAAGAAAAGGAAGTCCTCTTGGCTTTGAGATTAACAGTTCCTTTTTCAGTCAACCAGATCTTGAATATTGGGGTTAACAAATGCAAAGCTTCTCTGCTCTACAGGTAGTCCTCGACTTACAACAGTTGGTTTAGTGACTCCTCAAACATACAGCACTGAAAAAAGTGACTTACGATTGTTTTTCAGAGTTACACCTTTCCAGCATACCTATGATCATGTGATCAAAGTTCAGATGCTTGGCAACTGGTTCATACTTATGACCATGGCTGTGTCCCAAGGTCGTGTGATGCTCTTTTGCAACTTTCTGATGAGCAAAGTCAATGGGGAAGCCAGATTCACTTAACAACTGGGTTACTAATTTATCAACTGCAGGATTCATTTAACGAAAGAGGCAAGAAGGAGTTGTGAAATGGGGTAAAATTCACTCATTGCATGTCTCACTTAGCCACAGAAATTTTGAGCTCAGTTGTGGTTGTAAGTCTACCTGTACTAATGAAATGTGGGTTGAATCCACAAAATTAATTGTTCTTAAAAATTAAGATAATAGAGGTGACTTAGTCTCTGTTTGTCATTAGCTGAAGAAATAGAGGATAGAATGAATAACTTCCTTGATATAAAGTGAGTCTCCTATTTGTCACTGTAGAATTTGAGAGGGTGCTCTTTGCACGATTGTGAGTTTCTAACACTTTGATCCTTCCGTTAATCCTCCCCCACCACAACAGTTCTGCACTTTTGGAAGCAGATTGATGAGCCCAGGTTGTTATGTGTTCAGTCGACGGTTGGATCGGTTCTGCTCTGCCCTCAGTTCCATGCTGGAGAGACATCTTAGCTCACACATGTGGAAGTAAGTTACCCTAGGACAATGCCAAACAAATTGGAGAAATAATTGGAATGTGCTTCTGCCTTTGCACAGTCATATACATGAATTCGGGCATGGCATGCAGTGGAAGAGAATTACGATGCCTTCATATATAAGAAGCCAGTCCTAAGTCATGATATCATCTTGCATATTTCTTAAAACAAGTCCTGATTTATTTTTTTATGTAGTTTGTATCTCACCTAACAAACTCTAAGGACTGACATAAAATTGAATTAATAAATTTGTATTCTTAAACAAGATTTAGCAGCATCTATCAAACACTAGAAATGTTTAGAGGCTGTAATGCACAAGAAGAAGAAAAAATGGGGAAAATGTAAAAACAGCACAGACCCTCCTTATTCCTGAAAATTCAATTATATCTATTTGTTCATTTCTTTTTAAAATTACTATTTTTTCTACCTAGTTATGGCTTAAAGACATATAACAGTTACAATGAAATAGGTTGGTAAAAAAACCCAGAACCAAACCACTTAACAATGTAACAAAGGAAAAATACAATTTAAAAAATAGCAATGGTAAAATGCTGCAAAGATTAAAAAGCAGCCAAAACAATTGTTCAAAAACTGAGAAATTATCTTTACCTACTGCTATCAAAAAAAGGCCAAGCAACAACAGAAGCTTGGTGCATTTTCATATAGAATATTGTTCCACAAGCCATTCATCATTCATACAGAATGACAGTTTCACACTCTGTCAAATTTGTGAAAACTTGAGAGAGTTGTCATTTTTGAAGAGAGTTTTTCATTTTCATCCCAAGCAAGACTGGAATTGTTGTATTGTACAGTTTTGTATCTCTTTGACAGAAATGGCATCTGAGAATATAAAAGGATATCTGGATCCTTGGAAACAAACAGGGATCAGTTCAATATTTCTTGTGTTCCAATAGATAGGCTCATCTTTACACATCATACACATGTTTGATAGGAGGTGGTCACATGTCTTTTAGCTTTTTTCCCTCTGCTTCGTCATCAGTCCCTCTAAGTCAGTGCCTGTTGAGTCTCTGCTGGGTTTTTTTTTTGGGGGAATTCTCCAGTAGATGGCACTGGATTACCAAGTTTGATGGTATATCCTTCACAGAGAGAAAACCTATCTGAACAATGAGTAAGTCTATCAGGGGAAGAGGTTGCAAGACGATGGAGAAGATACACATATTTCCAGGCATCCTTCTTGTAAAGACCTTTGAATTTGACAGCAAATAGAGGCAAAAAGAAAGAAAGGAAGTTTTGAATCTGAAGGAAAACAGAAATCCTGTATAATTTGGAAATATTGTATGAAAAAAACAAAGCATAATAAAAAAAAAAATAGAAAGAAAAAGGCAACGAAGAAATAATAGAGATGTTTTGTTTGTCCAGCATAGAATAAAGACCCCTTCCCTGAGCAGGGGGATTGGGTTAGAAGACCACCAAGGTTCCAATCCTAAGATTCTATGATTCAGTATTGATATCTAGGCAGAGTAATTAAAAGCTGGTCTGTTAAACAAGCTTTCTTTCTTAACTCTTGTTTTCTTGCTTTGACCCACCCAGAAGGATTCCTCCAGCTGCTGATCATCCAGTTTCTACATCGTCTCCAATGCTTTTGGGCTTCTCTACACCCAATACATCCCCAAATTACAATTCCTCCCTGGTTTGCAGCCTTCCCCACAGTACCCCAAGCAGGACCTCTGTATCCTGGGCAACTTCAGTGACCATGGCGTCCAGGGACAGCCGTAACCACCATAGTGTGAACTATGCAGTTGGTTCGCCCCATGCTGCAGCTGCCTGTAGCCAGTCAGACTGCATGGGTGGAAGCCAATCCATCACCTCCCCACTCCCAGCCAATACCCCATCACCATCATTCAGCAAGTTGCCTTCGAACAAGGCCAGCAAGTCCTCCAAAGCCAAGGAGATGGCTGGTAATGTGGAGCCAGAAGCCTTAGCTCGGAAGCGCAAACAATCTCCCAGTGTCTCTGCTAGCCCACCTTATAAACAAACTTGTTTCCTTGATCTGGGCAAGAACAAAGCAATTGGCTGCCAGGTGTCCCATCCATCTGCCAAGGCCAAGACATCTGTGGTGGCTTCCTCCAACCTTTCCCTGAACGGGACAGTCTCTTCAGGGGCCAGGGTCAAGAGGGTCAACCACCTGGATTGCAGGGCACCTAGCCACATGCCTGTCAAAGCCTCATCACTGGAGAACCAGGGCTCCGCATTGAATGGTCCAAAAACACTGCTGACCAATTGCATCTCAGATGAAGAAGCCAAGAGGCGCAAGAATTCAGCCACCTACTGTAGACCAGTGAAGACTAAGCATTTGTCCTCATCCATGCCTTCTTGTTCCTCATCTGATTTGGGTGGCTCAATCAGAAGGAAGAAGCCAGTTGTCTCCTTTGAGGAAAAGCAGAACACAATGAAGGTAAGCTCCTGTCTTGGACATTGTAAGCGTATGTCTGAATGTTCTTCCACCTTGGAAGAGCTGTACTGGCATTCTTTCGCCGTCATCCAATTTGTTTGTCTGCATTCTGCTATTACGATGGCTGACTTCTTCATAAACAGGTTAATAGGTATAACACTCCAAAACAAATAAAATCAATATTGACGTGGATAGCACCACATACCATTACGTTTCTGCTGTAGTGCTATTTAAAGTATTCGAATATGGTATTTTCTTAGGTATGTTTGCATATATTTATTTATTAAATTTATGTGCCACCTATCTTCTTGGTAGAATGATTCCTGCATCATTACATATTTGAAAAATAATGCACCAAAACTGAACACCAATGAATGGTCACCATTTCAAGTCTGTATTTTTTAATTAGTGTTGTAACTTTTATTTAGTAAATTAGCCAACTGAACCATGAAATGATCAATATTTTTTGAAAAATAAGGACACGGGGCAGATAAGTGTGTATTTTTATTTTCTCATGGTAAGAATAGGGTTTTTATCCAATTTTTTGGGGGTTATTGTTGAAGTATTTTTAAATTTTCTGTACTACTCAGTAGCAAATATTTTGAATAGTTGTGCTTTTTTTAAAATTTTAAAAAAAATTCAGCAACATTGTTAGAGTAAGTCAGTTTACAATTACTGAAAAGTCAAATGATCATGGTAACTAATTTGATTGCTGGTGAAATCTATTTCTTATTAAATTCTCAGGAGGGCTATTTATTTTAAATAGTAAATACAGAGGAAGGCTGCTGTGGCAAATATCTGGAATACTAGCTTTCAAGCCACATGAAACTGTGTTTTACTTCTGCGCAAGTTTGAAGAACAGAACACAGAGACATAATGGCTGAAATCCCAAATCATACCAAGTTTTAGTGTGCTTTAGTTCTGGTTCATTCTTATTTATAAAAAAGTTTATGGCTTGGCATTGTGTGTTCAATAACCATGGTTAAAATAAACCTGGGCTGTGATATGTGAAACAAGCACTCCCACTTTTCTTATTCTGCTCTTCAGTTGTAGGCAGACTTCAACATGTGCTGAAGATCCAGTTCTGTTTCCTAACAGGATTGCTTGACCATAAAAGAAGCAGTTCACAAATAGAATATTCTTCTGTTTAGTTGCTGTCATCCTGAGGAGCTAAGAGCTCTTGGAAGGAACATAAACATATTTAATCAAATATATTGGAATAGTCAGGTTTTGATCAAGGAGCTCAAATTATACATTTTCCTGGAAACATAACTGAAGAAATGAACCTTTAATTTAAAGACTACATTTCTGTCTCCAGTATAATTCATATGTCATAACAACTTGTTGAAATCAAGCTTCTGGACACACTGATAGATGTTAGTGCAATTTTGCAAATTGTTAAATTTATCTTAAAATGAGCTGAGTGGAATGGGGAATGAAACCCCAGCAGCCCTTCTGATGTTTCTGTTTCTGCCAGGCGCACCTCTGTTTTCTGCAACTCAAAGAGCTGTAAGTTTCCTTTTGGGAGAAAGACAGCTGAGCATTCAAGACATCTGAGTTCAGCTAATATTGGTGGTTTTATGGCAGGGTGTGAGCAAAATTATGCTTGGTTCTCCCACTAAGAACAAAAAAAAATCTGCTTCTAAAACTTTTTATGAAAGGCTAAACAGATATAGGAATTTTGAAATGGTACCTAGATTAAGCTTACCTTCAGATAACTGATTTGAGGAAATGCTGGTATTCAGTTTAAAATAAGAAGGATCTGCGTATTCCTTATTGTCGATTTGAGGATCATATAATCTGTTTGGTACCGCCAGCCAAAGTTCCCAAATGCTGAATTATATATTTATTATTGTGCCACCTATTGTAGTTATATTGTGTTGTGCTAAAACAGTTCCCCATTGCCAACTCAGGAAGTTTCTTTCTGCTTTGAGCTAGTTTATTTCATTTGTCATGGAAATATAAACTAAATCCAGTAGAGATTTCATTTTAAAATTTTGTTCCTGAAAAATTAAGCTGCAGTTGCTGTGATAGCTCCTGATGTTCTCTGAGTGGGATTCCAGCCACTAGTGACTTGGAGGTTCAGTGTATATAAATCAGAAAAACATCTGCCCAGGCTCACTTCTTACTATATTTCAATTGACCACATCTCCCTACCCTCAGAATTTCTTACACTGTATGTTCAACACGTTCTTCCCATTCAGTTTCAGTCCCCTTGGTTAAGCAAAGTGGACTGGAAAAATCTTTCAAATGTTTTTACAGTCACATAGAGGAACTATGTGGAAATAACTGATTGCTTGCTGGAGTACAATGTGAGGTTTTTGTGTCACTCTGGATTACTATGAACCTATAATTATGGACAGTAAGGGAGCAGTTTCTTACTATATTATAGTCCAATTTATGCACTTGCTGCAGAGAGTAGAATGGGGACCCTGTTTATTTGAAACCTGATCAAACTTTTTTCAGCTAAATATCCTTGTCTACATGGTGCTATGACAACATATACCAAATCCATTTAAGTTTTATGAAAGGTTATTAAGTATAGCTGCGTGTCCTTTGGTCATTTCAAAGCAGCACTGGCTACACACCAGCCACAATAGATATTTTCTGTGGTTGGGATGACATGAACTGCCATATTCTGCACTGACGTTCTCTTCTTTCTTCTCTTGACAGTCAAAAGCACATTAACAGCAAGTGCCTGTGTTCTGCAGAAGCCAGCAATCTGAGAACTCTGTCCATGGATCCAATCTGAAGTCTCTTTGCTTTTTATAACTTTATAGTATTTTTTTAAAGAAAAAAATGCTCTAAAATACCTGAAGACTGTGATCATTCTTTTTTGGTGTTGTGGTGGTTTTGCCTAGATAGGTAAACAAATAAATAAGTGAAAGGAGAAGGGAAAGAGAGACAAAAACTGAATCTAAGGACACTGACAAAAATGCAGAATCCCTTTCCCAACTATATAATGACTGGAGTGGTACAGAAGCAGGGATCCCATACAATAATTAGGATTACAGGAGATATTAATATTTTGCCATCTTCCTGCGTGTGTCAAGTGGTTATTAGTACAACTTGGCAAATAATAATTATATTGGCAAATACCCATTTTCTGCTGTACTTTGATCATCCTTTTCTCTCTCTCTGTTTCTAATTGTACCTTGACCCAGCTTCCCTCTCTCTTTGCTTCTAAGTACTATTTGCTTTTAAAGAAGAACAAAAAACATGTTTCTAGTATAGCATATATACCAGGGGTGTCAAACTTGCAGCCCGTGGGCCGGATGCATCATGTCCTGGCCACCCCCACCCCCAGTTTAGCAAAGGGGAAAAAAGTTGTGATACGTCACGTGATGACAATGTGTCGTCGCGAGTTTGACATCCCTGATATACACGATTGCTGTATCAGTGCAAGAATAGGATAGATAGAATGACTGAAAGAACCATTTTCATCTCTATTCTTGGTTTGAAAATTTTAGATGAGAAGAAGGCAGGTTTGCCCTTGCTCCTTCTCCAGTGTTAAAAAAGGTTATTGGATCAAGTCTTGAAGATGAAAACAAAAACCAGAGCTGGAGGACAAAAATGTGCACATTTTTTTAAAAAATTCATATTTATATGCCACCCTTCTCCGGAGACTCAGGGCGGCTTACAATTTTTTGGAGCACAACCCAGTGTGCTCAGCAATAGCCTTCATTCCATTGTATATGCCTGCTTATTACTAAGCGGCATTTTTACAAAGTCAGCTTATTGCCCCCAACAATCTTGGGTCCTCAATTTACCTACCCCGAGAGGATGGAAGGCTGAGTCAACCTTGAGCCTGGTGGGATTCGAGCCTGCACTAATTGCAGGCAGCTGGAATTAAGTGCTAGGCGTTTAACAGCCTGCACCACCAAGGCTATTTCATTTCATTTCAGGCAATAGCCATGGAAATGGTTTATTCTCCACCAAGTACATAAACAGACAAGAATTGTTTTTGTGCAGATTAAAACCAAATGCTTATTTTAGTGTTTTACTATGGCAATTTTGCTAATCAGCCCACTTTGTATTCCAGGTTTCCCCAGCTAGGTCTCCTTATTGAACTTTAGCAATAAATTTAACCAGCACCATAGAAGTTGTGGTTCAGCACATCTGAACCACAACTGGGAGGCTGGTTTGAAAAATATAGAGGATTCAGTGGCTCTGGATGTCTCTAGACTCTAAGGGTCCCCAACTCCCGGTCCACGGCATGACAGAAACCAGGCCGCATAAATAAGCAAAGCCCCATCTGTGGGATGCAGGCAGCACATGCCTCCTCCGGTCCACAGAAAAACCTCTTTCCATGGAACCTGTCCCTGATGCCCCAAAAGGTTGGGGGCCACTGCTCTAGAGTAATGTACATCATTTGCCAAAGGAAAACCAACACTTCTTTTTTATGCATACCTGTAGCTTAGCAACAAGAGAGCTGGACCAAAACATTACAGTGACTATGGCTTAACCCAGCAACAAGAGATTTTTCACTCTATGTCCAATTCTTGAGCTGCAGAAAACATGTTAAGAATTTGAGGAATGAATCTCTTATTGAACTTTAATTAATTGGGGTTTGCGTCTGAGAAATGCAGGGTTAAAGGAGTGCTCATTTACTGCTTAAAGTTCTAGATACTGAAGACAGCTTAAATACCAGCAAAGATCTCTGATTAAGAGATGAGGCAACTGGCATTAGTAGAGAAAGATGGGTGAACAGAGATGCTAAATTTCAGGAGCAAGAAATACCTCAGTTTTCAGAAGTTGTGGAAGGTACCTGATAGTGTTGGCAGTGTGACTTGAAGGAGTAGAACCCAGAAACGCTGAGTATACATAATTATTATGCAGTAGTATATACAAATGGCCATTTAATGTGACTTCTGTCTTGTTTCACTGAATTTTGGAGTAAAAAGTTAGATAAGCCTCACTTGGTCATTTGTAATGGCAGAACTGATTTTTTCAGACAAATCTGCACCCTGCTGCTTCACTGTTTCTCAGGCACAGAGAAGTGACCTAGTGTTTTCAAAACAGCAGGAAGAAATCGGATGGTTTCCATGTAGCTTTATCCATATCTTGAAGTTGAAGGAAGAGAAGAAAAGATATAGATACACATCTGGAGCTGTTCTGGTAGTTTGACCCCATACCCTGGAAAATTATGAAACTGACATTTAAGAAACTCCAGAAAAATCCCAATTCTTGGAATCTGCAACATCTTCCTTAAAAAGTGTAACTTAAAGAGAGATGTTAGAATTGATGATATTAAAGAGAGAATGGTGCTCACACTAACTCCAAGTCATGGTAGGCTGGATTCATGGAATGTCATTGCGCTATACAGGTAGTCCTTAACTTACGACCGCAATTGAGCCAAAAATTTATGTGGCTAACTGAGACATTTGTTAAGTGAGCAATGCCCCATTTTACGACCTTTCTTGCCACCGTTAAGTGAATCAATGCAGTTGTTAAATTAGCAAATTTGTTGTTAAGTAAATCTGGCTTCCCCATTGACTTTGCTTGTCAGAAGGTTGCACAAGATGATCACATGACCCCAGGACACTGCAACCATGGCAAATGAGTCAGTTCCCGTGACCACAAGAACACTGCAATGGTCATAAATGTGAAAAATGGTCATATAAAGTCAGTGCTATTGTAACTTCCAACAGTCACCAAATGTGAAATGTGGTAAGTCGAGAACTACCTGTAGGTGATAGTTTACAAGTCATCTGATTGACACATTGCCCTCTTCAATGTATTTTAAACACCAGGTGCAACCCAAACCAACTCATCCTAATTTAGCCCGACATGACAGTTGTAACTTACTGATCTCAGTAAGTAGGCTTAACTAAGGGCAAGTGCAGGGGTCTCCAACCTTGGCAACTTTAAGACTTTGTGGAATTCAACACCCAGAATTCCTCAGCCAGCAAAGTCCACAGGTCTTAAAGTTGCCAAGGTTGGAGACCCCTGGGCAAGTGAGTCCTGAGAATTAGCCTGGGTGAGGCGGTAGCGGGCATTGCGTTCCAATTTCCTCCCTCGTTTTCGACCATTTCTCCACACATTAGGGCCGCAAGCTTACTCGGGCATGGTGATTTCCAAACAAACCACGCATATCCTTAAAAAGGCGGCAAGATGCTTTGTGAATCGTCCCGTAAGAAGAGACTGGAAGCGGAATGCAACGAAAGCTGCCCAGCAACATCTCTCACCTTGCCTCGCCCGGGAAGCCCCACCTAGCCTTTTCTCCCGGGCGACGTCCCGCCCAACAGGTACTTGTGCGCCTCAGCCGGCTGCAAAGTGCAAACCACACCCAGCCCTTCCCTTCCCTTAGAATATAAACGCCGGAGCAGAAGGCCTGGGGGCGGGGGGAGTGGAAGGTTTCGTCATGTCGGAAGCCCCAGCCGGCTGCCGCGTTTGGCTGCGGCGCGGCTGCGGGGCCCTGGCCCACCTGGCGGCTTGTGGGATGACCGTGTTTCTGCTGCTGCTTTCCAGGCCTGGCACTAGTGAGTGACACCCCTGCTTCCGGTTACTCCCAGCACCGGCTGATCACGCTTTGGACTCTTTCCTTGAAAGCGGCAGGTCGTCCCTTTCCCCCACAAAAAGGCTTTTCTTTTCCGGCGCCCCTGGGTTGTCCTGGGGTAGCCTCTCCGTGCTTGGGTCGCTCCTGGGGCAATCGGTTCAGAACCTTAACGATAGGGCAGCGGGAGAGCCCGCCTAATAATCGCGGCTTGTCCTTAACGTTTATGTATTCACATATGAGCTTAAGAGTTAAGCAGTAAATATCAGGCTGGTCGATAGCGTTACATATATATATGACCAAAACAGTGGAGAAAGAATTACACACGGTAAGCGAGAGAGTTACAAAGGGTGATGGATAACCCAGGAAGCTTTTAACAATGGAAAAAACCTGTGAAAATCTGTCTTGACTCTACACCATCACTGAAGCAAGAAGCCTTTTTGTGAACATCACTGCATGTTCGTGTTTTTTTTGTTTCTTCTCCAGGTGCTGCCTTTTGGGTTCATCTATTTTTGCTTTACGCTTTGGTGAGAAAGAGTAGACTGTATTAAACTGCAGTGTATAAAAATAGCTGATGAGCAGAGAGAGAGAGGATTCTCTATAGTTTAGCTTATGAAATATGACTTCTCCTGCCCCATTGTATATGGAGATGGAGAAGGAAGCCTTTTTAAACATTTGTAGGATGTTGCTAGTTTAATATAAAGGTAAGAGAAATGGTAATAAAACAATCTTGGGCATCTGCAGAGGAGGTAAAAAGATATCTGATTAATGTACAGTTCCTTAGTATACATTATTTAGGGGGAAATACTAGTTAAATAAACTTTAATTTTTCCTATGTTAATTACCTAGAATTATTGTACTATACAGCATTTTCTCAGCTGCAGGTTAATACTGATGCTCTTGGACTCTGAACTAGGGAAATGGAAATGTGAGATTATTCCTATGAGTGGTAGGTAATGTTACAATTAGCTAAATATTAACATGGAAAATAAATATTACAGGACAGCTGTCTTACATTAAATGATTTTGATTGCCTACTTGTCTCATGGTAGTGGAATCATATGGTGCTTTGGTGACAGCTAGATTATGTTTGGGAGTTATGAGAGTTGAAAGGCAAGATAGAATCAGGCTGAATTTAATGGATAGTTGACCATTTAAATTACTATTACAAGAGAGTAAAAGCTGGGAATCATTTTCAAATTTCATCCAAAGCAAGAATGGTAAAGAACAAACATGTTAATAGTTTAATGATATAGTACAAGTTACTGGTTTGTAATTTAATGTCTTGTGTGGCTGCAATTCTCATTTCTGGCAATTTAATTGTATCCAAAACTAAAGGTTTTATTGCAAAATTACTTCATTTGAACCAAACCTTAACTTTCTCTAGATTGGAACCTTACATTTTTGTGCTATGTAAGTGATTTAAAGAACTTTTAAGCCTGAGTTTGCAACATGCAGTATGACAATAGATATGTGTCATGCCCTTGGTAGAGTGGGACTCTGAGGGAGAGGAGGAATAGCCGACAGTGGAGTGGAGGTGTGGCTCCAGAGGTTGTGGAGGAGAGGAAGGGCAGAGGCCAGCTGGGCAGTCAGAGGAAGAACCAGGCCCATCCCCTCTTCATCCTAGGAGGAACAGAGAAGGAAACAACTTGGCTTATGAGAGAGGAAGTGGCCATGATCCCCCTCATTAGTTGCAGCTGGGGAGAATACTATATAAGAGAGACATTACAACACAGCATTGCCAGAAGCAAAGTGTGTTTTATTTTGGGCTGAAGTTACCTTGGTTGGTGTCCTTCCAACAGACTGTACCTTGTTATCTCCTTGAAGTTGGTAATTACTTATCCTGGTCCATTGTCGAATTTCCTTCGTTGTTTTGGGTTTTTTATTTCACCTCTATCCGCTCATTAAGTTGGGACTGTATTGCTTTCTTTTAAAGACTATTTTTGAGTAAGTTTTATCTCCAACTGAGAATTATTGAACAGTGGGGCTAAGTTGGAGGCATTAAAGGACATTTATTTACATTTTGGATTTTGTTACATTTGTGTTACACTCCAGGTCATCACAATATGTATATCAAAGTTAGCTAATGACAACTTGGACTACTTGAAATGTCATATTTTCCTAGGTGAAAAGCTCTAGCTAGGGAAAGTGCAGGCTACACTGATTTGCCCATGCAAGGCGCCATGCTAGATACATGGTTTCATGCTAGATACATGGTTTCATGTCCCAGGCAGTACTTTCACATCCCCAAAGTTCCTGGGACGAGCAGTTCAACCCTAAAAAGGCTTCCATGCAAAGTTAATTTATTGGATTTTATTAGGCATCCTCAAAGTATAACTCACAGTTACGTTGAGATTCATCATCTAATGTCCAATCTTTGCCTCAATAGTTGCCTCAATAGTGTGAAAAGATGGTTATCTTCATTCCATAGTGTTATAGCAAATGAAATCTCCTATTCGATACTGGGTCCAGGTAAGAATGCTCCCAAACCTCCCCCAGCCTAACCAGAGATCAAGTCAGTGACTAATCAGGATTATAGATGTGACCACATGACATGAACTACATCTCTCATGAGGTATTAACTACATTTCCTATGAAACATTCCCTTAAGGGGGCAGCTCTCATTCCTAAATTAAGAATATACTGTCCAACCAGCACACATGGGCTAATAAGAAATCAAGTATAGAGCCTAAATGAATGTTATATGCAGAAACTACGGTATGTGCAAACCGACATATAAGGCCGTATAATGTTTGTTCCACTTATTATAGGTGGTAACCACTTCATCAACTTTGGCTGATTTTGAAAAACAGGATTAGATGACAGCCAGGATAATAAGTTAGAGCCATAGGTAAGACTGTAAAGGGACAACAATTCTTAAAGGTGGCAATCATAAACTATATACTATTGCTAAGAAAATAAATATGGACCATATAAATTACTAGTTGTCCAGATCCATCACAACAACATAGTGGCATTTTTTTAATGGCTATTTTTAGTTTCAAGAGCAAACTAGGATAGGTTTTATGCAGGTGGAAATGAGCAGCACTTGATTTCTGTTGAGAGTGTGTTCATGCCATTATAAAATTGAATTTTGGAACCTAATAAATGACTTTGGTTTAAGCACATATCTATCAATTTTATTTTGTTTCTGTCTAAAATGAGATAACCAAGAAACTGGTTTTATATTTGTTTTCAACTGTGCCAGGCACAGGCTGCGCTCATAATTTTGTATAATATGCACTTGAAATCTGTTTCATTATCTGCAGATCCCTAGAAATTACAATTGCTTTTTATGAGGTATTCTTAAGTTCTTTCAGTTTAGAATGGTGTTTATCTGTTGAAATAACTGGGGAAAAAAGTTTTGTTTTAAAACTTGACAGCTCTCGAGTATATAACAGATGTTTCTTATTTTGGAATCCAACAGCATCAGTGAATTTCATACAACAGGCATTACAGTTCTGTGGTTGCTGGATTGTTTCTGTTTCTTTTATGTGTAGAACCACTTGTGTATGAAAGCTTTCTTATATTTGTAATAATACCGGTAGGCATGATTCAACCAGAGTTGAGCACTTTTAAGTAGAACAGATTTCCATTAGGTTTTAACCTCCTTAATGTATTTCTGCTGAAATCAAAGGGCTGGTATACTCAGTGTATTTCAGAGCCTGTTTAAGATTTGGGGACCGTGGGAGGGGGGAGAGGCAATATAGAAGTAGCACAGCAGTGTTTGTTTTTGTGAAATCCCATTATAGCCTCCTACCAGCATCGAGGTCCAGTCGCCCAGTACGCTACACAGGCAGGCCCTCCTGGGGGTGCTGTCGGCCAGACAATGTCGGTTGGCGGTCCCCCAGGGGAGGGCCTTCTCTGTGGGGGTGCCCACCCTTTGGAACCATCTATCCCTGAAGCTACATCTGGCCCCTGACCTGCGTTCCTTCTGTCGCGATCTAAAGACTTGGCTGTTTTCACAGGCTGGCCTGGATTGAGCGGGGTTGGGGATTTTAACATGGGGATATTTTAAAATTTTATAACTATTTGGATTGGTAAATTTCAGAATAATTTTATATATTGTATATATATTTTTATGTAAGCCACCCCGAGTCCTCCTGGACATGGGGCGGCATATAAATCCAAATGAATGAATGAATGAATGAATGAATGAATGAATAAATAAATAAATAGTCAGCAACCCAGTAAAGGAAAAGGCATGGGAAATTTCAGAAGACTACCATAGGATCTTACAATTCTAATTTTGTTGAATGAAAAATATTAATTCATTTGATTACTTCAGATACTGAACCATATAGTGGCAAAGCTCAGTTGTTTCCATGCCTCTGTACATAGCTCTATTGTGGAGTCTATGAATTTCTATTAAGTTTAATTTCTAAGCTTCTCATGGAATATTCCTCCCTATATTTCAATATACCCGTACAAAAGAATTAAAACTTGCTCCAGAGATTTGGCTAACAGTTGAGTTAGTACATTGTATTTCTTGAGGAGCAAACGATACAGTATTTCAATATGGAGATTTCTCCCCTATACTTCTGAATTGCTGTATCTTCCTTCTAGACTGATTCAGTTCTCCTAAATCTGATTTTTGTTAAAGTGATCATTATAGATTTGTTGTTGTTATGGAGAGATCCATATGAAAGAGCCTTGGTGGTGCAGGCTGTTAAACACCTAGCACTTAGCTCCAGCTGCCTGCAATTAGTGCAGGCTCGAATCCCACCAGGCTCAAGGTTGACTCAGCCTTCCATCCTCTCGGGGTAGGTAAATTGAGGACCCAAGATTGTTGGGGGCAATAAGCTGACTTTGTAAAAATGCTGCTTAGTAATAAGCAGGCATATACAATGGAATGAAGGCTATTGCTGAGCTCATTGGGTTGTGCTTCAAAAATTGTAAGCCGCCCTGAGTCTCCAGAGAAGGGCGCATATAAATATGAATTTAAAAAATGCTACGTAGTCCAAAATCTCTTCCCCCCTCCGCCAGCTGACAGATTCATGTCCCTCTCCAATGGTTGTTGCAACTTAATGTCTACAATTTAACTACCAAAACTGGATATGGCACAACCCTACCATTTTAGGAGTGGAAACACAGTGGCCTGAGTTTTGAACTGTACATTTGTACTTTATTATTATTAAGTCTCAATGTACTGCATTATGTATAGTTCAAGGTTTACACAGGCTTCTCTATCCCCATAAAAAAAAAAGAAAGAGAATCCAGCACCGAATGAGATGTGTGAAATAACCAGACAGATTCCTTCGCTTCGTTGTTCCAACCTCTTGCAATCGTCTGCTTCTCCAGACACTGGAATCAAAAATTGCTGAGCACTGTTGCATAACCTAGAAATTTTAGTCGACTTAGAAGGGTTGCCCCAAAACACGAAACTTGAAGAATCTTCAAGAAAACCCATTAAGATTAAATGTGTCCAGTGTCTCTGGAATGTATTCATTGGAAGTTGGGAAAACAGGACAGGTGTTCAGTGAAATGCCTCTGGTCTTGAACCTAGGCATTATATTTGCCCTGCAATTCTGTGTTTTGCTTGAAAAGTACTGCTTTTTCAATTGATAGAGGGTTTGGAACAGAGCTGTAGTTCCTTCCCACCTCCGGTAATTCCCTGCATAAATTGAAAATATATTCTATTGTTACAAAAGGGGCATTTTGGTAAAGGTAACACCAGAAAATCTCTTAAATTCCCTGAAATACTTAGCCCTACTAAAAGAAAAATGCCCAAACCTTGTAGCTGCTGTGAGATACTATCTTTTGTGATCTGACCCAAGATAGTGGATCCTAGATGATGAGAGGTAGGTTGACTTCAATAGACTAAAAGCAAGTTTGGTGCAGTGATTAAGGCAGCAGGCTAGAAACCTGGAGACTATGAGTTCTAGGCTCATCTTAGGCACAAAGCCAGCTTAGTGACCTTGGACTAGTCATTCTCTCTCAGCCCTAGGAAGCAGGCAGTGGCTAAGCCTTTTGAAATCTTGCCAAGAAACCTGGAGGGATTTGTCCAGGCATTAGCCAGGAGTCAGTATTATACTGACTTGAAAGTGTGACTGTGTGCACGCCTAAATGATGAATGAAGATGACTGAAACCAACTTGACAAGGAGAAGGGACTTGGAGGTCTGCACATTTTTATTCACTTAATTCCCATACTCTGCTTTCCCTGGCATGAAGAGTAACTATGTTAAAGAACATTGGATGCCTGACATTAACTTGTCCCTGGCTATTGTGAAGGCAGCCTACCCCACTTTCCTTGTTCTATGTCAAAAGCCATGGCTATTGATCTTTGCCAGACAAATTGGGGGAGCAGTGAATCGTTTGGAAGCAAGGTTTGGGGCCTACCCTACTACAGTTGGCCACTAGAGCCGAATGAAGGAATACATGTCCTATCATCCCAGACCACTGATTCTTAAAGTCATTCACTGATAGGAAGAAATCACAGTGCTATTTAACTCTGCCCAAAATTCTCTCATGCTTCAGTTGCCCACCTGTGCATGATGGGAATAAAAAGAGAAGGGGAAGAAAATTTGGAGGATGCCTACTTTCCTTCTCCAGGTGAAGCCTGCTGAATAGGTGTCAAAAGCTTCCTGCTCTGAGTTTTGGCTCAAGAGTATCAAATATGTTCAGTAGTCTTCAAGGCTGAAGCTTCCTATGGCAGGTGTACCACGGGAGGCACATAAGACCTATGCAACACAGCTTCAGAAGCCAGGGCAACCATATTTCTAGAGGGCTTCAGGAAGACCAGTAGAAATATGCATAAATGTAATGGGCGTTTGAAGAGTAAACTTGAAGACCTGGAGGAAGAGACATGGCCAAGACACCAGTCAGACAAAATAAACTTGAATTAGAAGCAGAAATGCAATTTGAGAAAGCATCTCAAATGACCCTCCCTAGTTCTTTTGCAGATAAAGAAAAGGAGAGGGAGGCACATTAGATTCTGTTAGTATAACCTTATAAAAGAAGTATTTAGATTCATAGCTTGGGCTTCTTAGTCTGGTCTACCTTGAAGGGTGGACCCCTCCCATAGCACCCAGGAACAGGGAGGCTGTCTCACACGTAAAAGAGGATCAGGGCTTTGATCACACAGTCACAGTTGCTATCTTGACGTTTTGGTCCTCCCCCTCCTCCCTCCCCCTCCCTCCCCAGCTATGAATGCCCCAGGTTGATTGCGATAACAAGGTTACTTTACAGTTCTGCTTGCTATGCTTCAAGTTATAATAAGGCTTATAAATGATGAAGAGAGGGTGCGAAGTCTTATATGCTCTTTTCTTATGCTATGTTTTGTCTACATTCCTTCATATTTCTTAGTCATAGACAACAATGTGTAGCACTTTTGGCCTGGTTGGCCCAACAGCAAAAGGATGATGACGGGCAACTGGATAGCACCTGCTTGGATTCACACATCTGATGTGTATTTAGTGTACTAAGTTTTTTTTGTCTGATGTGTATGTATATTAACCCTTAGGGTATGGCTGCAGAATTATTTTTTATCCCTTTTATTATTTTTTATTTCCCCCTTTTATTGGTTGTACCTTTTACTATTATTATATTCTATTGTGTTGCAAGTACAAAGGGCCTTGGTGGTGCAGGCTGTTAAACGCCTAGAACTTAGTTCCAGCTGCCTGCAATTAGTGCAGGCTCGAATCCCACCAGGCTCAAGGTTGACTCAGCCTTCCATCCTCTCGGGGTAGGTAAATTGAGGACCCAAGATTGTTGGGGGCAATAAGCTGACTTTGTAAAAATGCCGCTTAGTAATAAGCAGGCATATACAATGGAATGAAGGCTATTGCTGAGCACATTGGGTTGTGCTCCAAAAAATTGTAAGCCACCCTGAGTCTCTGGAGAAGGGCAGGATATAAATATGAATTTTTAAAAAAAGTACACCGAGTGCTTCTGTACCGGACACAAATTCCCTGTGGGTCTTAACCACACTTGGTCAAATAAATAAAATAAAAGTAAAGTTTTAGAACAATTGGCTGACTGCATAATCAGAGGCAATGGTGGAAATTCAGGAAAGGGGGATTGTCTGGGTCCCTAGTACATCCAGTACTTTCTCCCCCAAGTATAAAAATAGTACAAAACATGTAACTGGTTGTAGACATAATAAAATGGCCCTTCACCTTAAAGCTGCTTACTGCTTTAGCAAAATACGAGGCCTGGGAATTGTGATAGCCAATAGTTTTTGCAGGTATGTATATTTGGGAAAATGTACCAGGTGTGCCACTTGTACAACAGCATGCACAAAATAAGGGTTGGATTTGTAAATTATTATTGGAACCAATTATTATCTAAATTACATAACTCTCCTGGCTACAACAGAATTGGGTGTAAGTGGGGGTGGGGTGGGGTGGTCAGGAAGCAATATAGAGTTGACATATATAATCCTACTGCTCAATATGTCCTATTACTGATGCAGTAGCTTGATTGGCAGATGTTTTTGCCATCAGCTATTAACGTGCAAAAGAGGGAGGATAGCAAAGCTGGAAGATTGAAGTAATTGCTTCGCATACCGTGCACTGTGCATGTAAAATCAGGAGAGCCCATTTGGGAGACACAATAGAGGCAGGAATAGGGATTGGCAATGAGGGTGAAACATTTTTTGCTGGTTTTCTGTTGCCTAAAGAATGGGTGAATAGGACTTAACCTAGCAGTAGGAAAAAGGTCTGGGTGAAGACTTAATAAATTTAGAGAGCTTGAAGAAATTGTGGGAAAACATTAAATGCAATAAAGTTAAAACCTAAAAACAGTCACTTCTTTTCTAGATAAAGGAATAATTTTTTCTCTTATTTCAGAGGAACAGTGTCAAACACTCTGTGTGTAGATGTTGAATATGAGGGTGCTGCATGTAAAGAGATTTGTATGAAAGAAAAAACAAAAAGATTTGAGAGCTAACAGCTCCCTGCTATGTGAACTACAGTTTCATTTTTCAGCACTCTAGTGCTCCAAATTATGTTCCCTTTATTAAAAATAAATATATAAAATATTTGTGGAGCAAATCTTGAAAATGTTTAAGACAGGGTTTGCTAAAAGGCTAAAAAAGGAATATTAAGAGGGGAATGGATTATCTTGTTAGAGAGTGGAAATGCTGCATTATGCTTGGATTCTTTGATTCTTCCCAAGCTGTCTTAGATCCTGCAATGTAACCTACCATCCTCTCTGTCCTTGCTAACATGTTTGAAACACTGAAAGACAATGTTGTAAATGTTACAGTAGGAAAAATCACATTTCCTGAAATCAGGAAGCATATACAGGTAGTTTACTTACAGAGCGTTTTGAGAAAGCCAGACAAGTCCGGCTGAGAATTGTAACTAAACCATAGCAAATTTTCCTTGCATCATTTTAGCACTGGCAACTGTTGGCTGCATGTGCATAGGCTGCTATCCAGAACCTTCCATGGTTAAGATACAAAGATGTCCCTCACTTGTTTGACTGCAGTCACAACTTTACAATATATGTATTTATATATTTGATTTTCTATCTCTCCTACTTAGCACATGATTGAGATAACCAAACATCAATAAATCATTAAAAAAAACCAAGTATTAAGTATAAAACCATCAGAAACAGCAACATAGAAACACATAAGATCAGACTTCCTCTGTTACGGTCTCCTGGCATCAGATTGGCTGATGAAGTCAGGTTTATTTTTAGATTGCTTTGCCAAAGCTGAATGGTCTTCCTTTTTTTTCTCTTCCCTCCAGGTTTATTTTCCTGGCATCCGGTGTTCATGTCAATTGCAGTAAGTTGTTCTCTTCTTATTCGATATATCCCAGGATTGTTCATTTTTCCTAGGCTTTATTTGTGAGAAAATGAGCATAAATGCTAAGGCTGCTTTTACAGGTTGCCTTTTAGAGAGAAAGGCAGAAAGTCCTTTTGTCCTTCTTTTGCAGGTGGCAGTAGTCATTCAACACGTACACCTCTCTAGATATGTGTGCTTTCATTAAGGCAAATACTGCATTCTAGGCACCTGTTGAATAGTACTTGAGCCATCCAACAAGAACAGTACAGTCATAATGGGTGTGGTTTGCCTGAAGAATCTTAAAACATTTGCTGTCCTATAAAAATTGTGCATTCAGCTGCTGAAGCAGAATGGTGTTTGTTTTTTTAAAAAAGGAAGCTTTGCAGTTTCTTTCTTATCACTTCAAATCCTTTCTTTTTAAAATTCAGCATTTTAAATTATGCATGTCTTCCCCCTAGATTACACCCCCCTCTTGCCGGTTAACCATTTGGGGAATATTTGTGTTAATTCTAAGTCGTTAAAATTAAATCCAATATAGTTGGTAGTGCTCCTGGCTCTGCCTGGCTTTTGCCCAGCATACTTTTCAAAGCCCAAAGGTCACCTTTGAAGCCCAAAATACAGGTAGTCCTTTACTTACGACCACAATTGAGCCCAATGTTTCTGTTGCTAAGTGAGACACCTGTTCAATGAGTTTTGCCCCTTTTTATGATCTTTCTTGCCACCGTTGTTAAGTGAATCACTGCAGCTGTTAAGTTGGTAACATGGTTGTTAAGTGAATCTGGCCTCCCCATTGACATTGCTAGGTGGAAGGTCTCAAAAGGTGATCCAGAGGTGGTATTCAGCAGGTTCTGACCAGTTCTGGAGAACCAGTAGCGGAAATTTTGAGGAGTTTAAAGAACCGGCAAATACCACCTCTGACTGGAGACTTTACAGTATCCTTCCCCTGCCACACCCACCAAGCCACGCCCACAGAACCGGTAGTAAAAAATTTTGAATCCCACCACTGAGGTGATCACATGACCCCAAGACACTGCAACTGTCATAAATGTGAGTCAGTTGCCCAGCAACCGAATTGTGGTCATGTGACCATGGGGATGGTGCAGCGGTCTTTTTTTTTTTAATAAAAAGTGCTTTATTTTTATAACAAAAACAAAAAATAAAACCATCTTTCAGTTATATAGTGTGTGCATATATCTTGTGCACATTTGTATACATTTCTTACTAAGTTTACATTCATATTATAGCCTATTCAGCATTATCTATCGTTATATATCATTATAACAATATCATTTAATTTCTTACCTTATTTTCCAACCATTTATAAAATAAATCCCAAATCATATAATACTCCATTTCTTCGTGTTCTCCAATTGCCAATGTTAATCTACTCATTTCGCTGCAGTGGTCTTAAGTGTGAAAAACGTGAAAAAAGTCGCTTTTTTCAGTGCTGTTGTATGTTCCTAATGATCACTAAACAAACTGTTGTAAGTTGAGGACTACCTGTACATGCATGCCTGATTAAGGTGTAAACTGCGGATCATGGGGGGAGATGTGTGATTTGGGCAGGGGAGAAAGATAAAGGGAAGGGTGATATTTCTGCTTTCTCTTCTTTCTGCTTGCCTGCTAGGAGGGCTGCCAAAATGGCAATGACAGCCTAGAACAGCACAGAAGGAATAGTTAAAGACCAGCCTTTATTCCATCCTCTCCAGTTTTTGCAGATGCTCATTAAGTGAGTTTGCTGAGTACCATCACCAGACTAAACAGTCAGTGGCCAGTGCTTGTCTCACAATAAGCAAGGACAGACCTGATCAAGTGCTTGCATAGGAGATGACCAGGAAATCCCAGCATTGTACATTAGGTTAGGAATTTTTCATTAAGAAATCAGGAAAAATGTTTGGTTTGATAGTACCAGGCTCAAAACCGGTTCTACTCTGGGTGACTTTGGGCCAGTCACGGTCTCTCAGCTTAACTCTCCTCAGAGTTGTGGTTGTAAGGAAAATAAGAAGAGGGAGGAATGTTAGTATGTTTGCCACTTTGAATTATTTATAAAATCAATAAAAGCAAGATTAAAAAATCTAAAAAAAAAGGCATACCATTGGATAGAAGTGCCCAGAGAACTGAATAGACATGTCTATGAAATCACCAGGAGTGGAGCTTGACTTGAAGTAAACTCACCTCTTAATCTTCATGTGAATAGTATTTTTTCTCTCTCATGTCACTTCAGATCAGTCAACTGATTTTTAAGTGCTTTTCTATTATATACTACCTTATCATTTACTGCATATTGAAAACCTGCACCAGGAAAGGTTGGGCTGAACCTGCCATGTCCATTATCTGTGTGTGAGGAATGTACTAGGAGCTGAACCTTGGGGCACAATTATTACTTTCCCAAAGATTGCAAATGGAATGAAGGTGTAAGGCAGTGATGGCTAACCTTTTCGGCACCGAGTGCCCAAAGCATGTGCATCCCCAAAATGCAATGCATGTGCATCCCTTGTGCACATCCCCCATGCATGCACATATTCCCCTGTGCATGTGCCCCCCCACACATGCCCCTGCCCCCCAATGCATGCGTGGCAGAGACCCGAAGACCAGCTGGCACGCATGCATGGTGGAGCTGAGCTGGGGTGATGGCCTGCATGCCCATAGACAGCACCTCTGGCACACGTGCAATAGGTTTGTCATCACGGGTGTAGGGTATTAAAAAAAAACACTTAAAGAGGCAAAATAAACATGTATTTTTAACCTCAGTAGTTACTTTTAAGTAGGAGTAGCCTTGTTATTAATGGGTTCCTATGTTCTCAGTTCTGCCTCTGCTTGACGGAAGCCATCCTGATCTTCTCTCCAGAGGGATCTCTTTTCTTCTGCTCCCACAAAGCAAAAGTGCAGCTGCACTGGATTGCACAAATGTTGGCCCTCGTGGCTGCCACCTTGGGCTTGGTCTTCATTATCTCCAGCAAGAACCGGAGCGAACTCCCACACTTCATCTCCTGGCACAGCATCCTGGGTCTTGTGACTATATTGGCCACCTGCGGGCAAGTCCTGTGTGGATTGGGCCTGCTCTTTCCACAACTGCTAAGGATTTCATTAGTGGCTCAGCTCTGGAGATGCCACGCTGTGTACGGACTGATAGTTTACTTGCTGGCCACTTCTACTGTAGTACTGGGCATTTGCTCTGACTGGTTTCAGGCCCAAATCAAAGGCGTGGCTTGGTACTTATGCCTGGGATTGATCTTCTGTCCAGCCCTCGTAATTGTGAACCAGACTTCTAGAACTTGTTTGTCAAAGAAGAGACAGTACGTTTGATGTGTGATCTCGGTAGGACACTCTCAGGAATCAACATTTCAACACTATAAACATTTCAAACACTATCAAGATTATTTATGTGTTCTTTTTTATCACGATCTTTATTACATTCCTATTTGATTATTCTATGCATCCTGCTTCTTTTGTTCCATAGGTTTGTTGGGTGTGGACATGCTAGAGGGAAATTATGAGTTAGAATTCAGCAGGTCTACAGAGCACCCAGGCAAGGGATTATTTTCCTAACACACAGCAATGCGTGTATCCAATTATACTGGAAATGTTAACATGCTTTCTTTTTTTTAATGTTTTATGAAAGTTTATTGCAAGATAGAAATACAAAAAGAAGCAAAAGTTAGAAAGGTAAAAGAAGGAAGAAAGAAGGTGCAAAGAGAAAGAAAAAATGTGAATTCAGGCTTTGTTCAGTGTAGGAGAATACAAAAAAATAACCTTAACTTTTTGGTTTGCATTTCCAAATGTCTCAAGCCATTTCTATAACAAAGTCATTCTAATGATCTAAACCTAAAATCAACGTTTTTTTAAATTTTGAGCAAAAAGTCCAGAAGCAGTTGCCAAACAGAAACAAATCTAGATAGGTTCTCTTTAATTAAAACAGTCGATTTTGCCATTTTCTTTCTAGCTTTCTACTGTCAGCTATCAAACATCAAAGTCAACATGGATTTTAACTGGTCCTCATGCTTGAATCCACAATGCTGTTCTGTTGAGAAGCATAGGGTGGCCACAGTTGCCAATTTTCTTTCTTCTTGAATAGTAGTAAAGAAGTACTGGAGCTTACAGCAGTATTTATTACTCTCAGTCCTACAGGCCCTTCAGTAAGTAGATCAGGAACTAATCTGCAGTATTTCTTTTCCCCTTCAGCCCACTCTGTAGCCTTATTTACTTATCGAATGACACACCCCAGTGTATAATCCTGAAGGTTTGCCATTTTTTCTAAACTTCTAGGGCCCTGTATTTGTAAACTAAGGCTTCTACCCACTTAAATTGTATACTTCTGATCTGGTGAAATTATATTCCTGGGAGTGGCTTTGAAGTGGCTTCAGAATATGCTGTGCAACATTTTTCACCACCAACTATAACCTTCCACATAAAAATTAAAATATTTGGGCAAGAAATATCAGGTTTCTTCTATTAGAAGATTGAGAAGATACATTTTAGCCCAATTTTCAACTATGTAGCCCCACAAACCCATACTTTAAAAAAACAAACACGCATGACCATATCTGGTTCATTTAAAAACAAAAGAGAAAGAGAAGCTGAAGTGGCTCACAACCTTCTGCCTATTCAGTTATAGAAGTGTGCTTGTACCACTTTCTCCTCTGACAAACACAAAGTGTTTATGGCCTTTTAGACCCATTTGGCAATTACAGTATTATTAATAAGCAACTGCAGGGCAATGATTTCATGTGTGTGCATGTGGGGGAGTTCCAGAACAGCATTGCCTTAGAAGCAAAGAAGGCTGCAATATGCAATTTACTCAGTATCCACCCTCAAGCTGGAAATGTTTTTGGTATATTTATATTTTACATTTCTAAGGTGCTCAGTCCAACAACTATATGGCTTAGAATTTAAAACAGGAAGAAAAAAAAGCAACCCAAAAGATTGCACCATCTGGAGAACAACAGCAAATTCTTCTCCTATCTATTGAGATAAAAACAGACAATTGCCTAACCCAAGGCCCTTTCCATGTAAATCTTGGAAATAGTATTTCAGAGCTATGTGCTACAACCAAAAAGGCCCATCTCCTGGGTTCGATGACATTACTTAATTCACAGAACCAGGAAGAGAACTCAGCCTTATAGCAGGGGTCCCAAGCCCCATTTGCAGGATATAGGCAGCACACAAAACCATGCTCCCCCTCTGGTCCACAGAAGAAACTCCACGAAACTGGTCCCTGGTGCCCAAAAGGTTGGGGGCCTCTGCCTTACAGGACAGGCAGAAACAAAGGACAGATGCTTCCTTGAATAACAAAATCCTATGCCATGTAGGGTTTTAAAGATTAAAAAATAGCACATTGAATTGCCAACTAGTAGTCAATGAAGCTCTTGGAAGCTGGATGACACAAGAGAGTCCTCACCAATCACTGCTTCCCTGTAAAAACTATAACTTTTAATGGTTTTCAAGGTTTCCCCGGGTAGACAGCAGTGCAATTGTTCAACCAAAATGTGACTGAGGCATTAGTGACCATTAGAAAGGTCTCTCAGTTCAAGAAAATGTGCAATTGGCATACAAGGTGAATCTATGCAAAAGGCCTCTTGGCCAAGCTAATGTTTGTTCTTCAAACAATAATTAGACCCAAACAGGGCAGTACAGGTAGCAGAAACCCACCTGAGCTTGTTCTTCCACATCTAGATCTTCACAACGTCTAGACCAGCTGTGGGCAAACTACGGCCGGCCTCCGTTCGGCTGTTCTATTGGCCCGGAGCCAAAGAGCGGAGGGTTCTCTTGCTCTCCCAGAAGGCTACGTGAAGTAATCTAACTTTGAATTTATATTAGTTCACACAAACGCTCCATCCATGCTTTTGTTCCGGCCCTCCAGTCCAGTTTAAGAACCCATTGTGGCCCTCGAGTCAAAAAGTTTGCCCACCCCTGGCCTAGACACTGAAACATGACTTCAACATTGGGGATCAGATAGGTAAGTATCATTAGCATAACGATGATGATAGCTGACTCCAAATGGATGGATATCCTGACTCAGTAGCCTCAGAGCATCAACCATTGTGATTCCTCACCATCAAGTCACTGACCCGTCTCTTCTTGGTCGCTGTATGAAGTATATAGATCACAAAACTGATTTCACAGGAATAGTGGAATTATACTTTATTGATACAGATTAGAATAACAGAATCTTGCGTGTCTGATTGTTTTCCCTCTTATACCCTACAGAGTCAGGAGAGATCCAGTCTGAGTTTGTTTCTAATACTTTCCTGTTAACAGCGAATGAAAACAATTTTCTGCACTTTTGCTGTCCTAATGGCATCTGGATGGCTTTTCCAATGTAATCTCCATGACTCCCTACACTTCTTACCAACATCAACTGAAACCAACCATAGAGAAAGGGGAATTATTGCAGCCTAATGCCATGTCTCCCTCTCCTATTCCCAATTGTCCAGAAGGATAGTGTCAACTCATAAAATATTTCTATGGTCTTTTAAAGTTGCCAACAGAAAGGGAGGGGGGAGCAGTGCAGCATCTTGCAAACCAAAATGCATTCCATAAATGTTTTCAAAGATAGTAACTATAAAGATAGTATGTCTATAAAGATAGTAATGAAGTTTCTGCCATGCAAAATTCTAACTGGAGAGCATGATTGATGACTCTTGGCTATGGATGTGTCTCATTGGAGAATATGAATTATGATACACCCAGGGGATGGGGGAAAACCAGGGTCAAGGGTGACAATGAATTACGTGTCTCAGAGTCGCCTACATCCAGGCAGTGCCGGACATGTTAACTCCCAATAAATCCTTTTTAAGTTTTGGAAGTTTGGCTCAAGACTCATGATTTAAATGGGGATAACTGCCGGAATCCTGATAGATAGTAATATAAGGCCTGTGGTATCAAAAACTACTAAGAGATCAAGAAGAACCATTCTTGTGCTCCCCATCCCAGCTCTGCCACATGTCATTCACAAGTGTGATCAGTGCATCCCTGAACTAGGTACACAACTGTCCTGGGACTGCTGCTGCCTCAGTATGATGTCTCAAGTATTTTTTCCATTGTTTTATATTGCCAGATGTTTTCCATTTATTCTCTACCTTTGTTTCCTTGTCATTTGATTTCATTACAGTATCAGGCTAAGATAAGTTATCACCTTTCCACCTGTTAGAATGTAAAGTGTGATCCCAATAGAGTGCCATGTTTCTCTGAACATGTGTCTGTTAAACAGGTGCCTACAAAGCTTATAGGTAAGTCTTGAGGAGTAAATTTTGCAACTGTGGTCTTGCATCTTGTATCTCCCCTTCACTACTTGCAGTTGTGATTGTCATGCAAATTTTTAAAATCAGTTTACTCTAGAGTGATGAATCAGAAACAGAAGATCTGAAGAAAATTCAAAGTCGTACAGAAGATATTTTTCATGTAATATAGCAATATTATGACAGCAAGTAAAATTTTGTTGAATATAATTCAGATATTTTGCTTTGACATTCCATGTGACTGAGGAAATCACCTAATGTTATGTTTTGTTCTTATTGCATGTATATATCTGTATAACCCATCTGTATATATCTGTACTGCAGCCTTCCCAAACTGCTTGTCTTCTACAGTAGATATGCTGGGACTGTAGCACTCAGAATTATAGTATATTATAGAATTACAGTTTGATAGCAATATTTGGAAGGCACCAATTGGAGGAAGTTTATTGTCCTCGCTTGTATCTGGCAACATAGTTTGATGTTCTGAGTTAGCTTGCTGAAATTGTAGCAGCACCTTTCTAATTTGCTATACCATTGGCCTGGCAGGACTCTGGAATGGAAAATGGAAAGTAGCTGCAAAAAAGGCTGGAAATGTAGGTTATGGTACAGGTAGTCCTTGACTTATAACAGTTTGTTCAGTGACCATTAAAAGTTACAATGGCACCTGACATGACTTATGACTGTTTTTCACACTTGCAACCGTTGAAGCACCCCATGGCCATCAAAATTCAGATGATTGGCAGCTGGCTCATATTTATGATAGTGCCATGGTCATATAATCCCCTTTTGTGACCTTCTGACAAGCAAAGTCAATGAGGAAGCTAGATTCACTTAACCTTGTTACTAACTTAACTGCAGTGATTCACTTAACAACCAAGACAAGAAAAATTGTAAAGTGGGGCAAATTCACTTAATAACTACATTGCTTAGCAGTAGAAATGTTGGGTTCAATTGGATTGCAAGTCAAAGATTACTTTAAAATAAGTGAAAAATACAAATGAACTGGACTAGGGAGAACTTGCTTTCTAGGTGCTTATTCTCCTGGAATAGATCACAGTATTTAATATTTCTATATTGAAGTGTGTTAATGTTCTGAATCTTTGCTTTTCTTAATTCACATATTCACTTGCTTAATTTTCTGATTAACCTCAAGGAAACATCTCTGAAACTAAGTCTTCATATACTGACAATGTAAACCTATATAGCACCAACTCTGTTGTCCTGTTTATTTGCTGGGCATACAGATGGTATGTGGGTGGGAGTGCATGTGTATAGACAAGTGTAATTGAGTGGTTTTCTTGGACATGCCAAACCCATGCACAATAAATCTTGCTTCTGAGCATGTCAAGCCCATTGGTCTGGAAAGCAGAGAATCCCCAATGCCATTTATCACCAAATACTCTAGAGTTATTCTGATACCCTTCTGGGTTGCATGTGATTGGGTGCCTATATAAATAGATTAAATAAATACTCCATAATTTCCTTCTTGATGAATTTTTGGTGATTGGAAAAATGACAAAAATAACATTAGGAAAATATAAGACCTCAGCAGGAAGACAGTGCCTGGATCCCTTCTCTACAACATACTCCAACAGCAAAAACTTCATGTAAAAATTAAAATGTTTGCTAGTTTTAGATGCATTCAATCTTACCAACTAGGATCTGGCAGCAATTTTTTTGCTGCAATAAATTAATAAATTACCACCTTTAGAACTGCTAATAATGCACTGACATTAACTTCATAATTTTGTTTGGTCAAGAAGTTCCCTTTTATCACCAGTTTCATTTTTTTTCTTATTAATACTGGGTGGTACTTCAAAAGACCAGGATCAGAATTGCAATTCCCCAGTTTTGCATTTACAGTAACAGATCTATTGATCTGTTTATCTGGACTTCCCACCCACCTATGTTCACCTTTCCCATAAAATATATACATTGTGTAGATTCAGCTTGATTATTGCTATAAAACTGTTGATTAATGCTATTAATGAATGGTGTGTGGGAGTACACATTTCCATAAGAGATGATACCTCTGTTATATATGATACATGATATATCCACCTATCGAGTCCTTTTTGACTTGAGCCAGGCAGAGTTTGTTTATTTATTTATTCGACTTGTATGCCGCCCTACTCCCTAAGGACTCAGGGCGGCGAACATTAAAAACAGGACAAATTTACAATAAAAAGACAAACAAATAAACTAGCCGAATACAATTAAAAAGTTGAGAAAATTAAAACCCTCAACCAGGCCGGCCTGTTGAAACAACCAAGTCTTCAGGTCTCGGCGGAAGGAGCGGAGGTCAGGGGCCAAACGGAGATTTGATGGTATAAAAAGTATTGTCGCAGGATGTAAGCTATTCCAAATAAAACTGCTTTTTGCAGTTGAGTGGTGGTGATTTTGTCAGTGCTGATTGTGTTCAAGTGGTGCTCTAGATTCTTTGGGACCACATCCAAGGGGTCCATTACTATTGGTGCTATCTCTGCTTTCTTTTGTAGTGGTCAGTTGCACAGTCATCCAGACGTTTAAACTGGATTTGGCATTTTTATCCGCCTATTATTTGTTTGTTTGTTTGTTTCCCACTTTTATTATGTAGCCAAAGTTCTTCAGACTTCCTAAAGAGACACCATAGACAAAATGGCCAAGACCACAGAGTTATGGCTGCGACATAATGGGTTTAAGTTATAGGAAAACAATCAAAGACCATTGAATGATAGGGAAAGCTTCCTTGCAGAAGGAACACTTTGACAATGGAACCTACTTCTTGGAGCAGAGGTAGCCTCCTGTTCATTCAATGGGTTCCAGTAGAGACAAGACAGCACCTTAATCTGAATTCCAATATGGATTAAGTTTTGCATTTGGCACTAGATGGTCCCTTACAGTTTTATGATTTTGTCATTTGATTTTATTTTCTATCTGCATATTTTCTTATTTAAAAATCATATAACAATGCTGATTCTGAGTAGAGGAATCAGCTTGATGAAGCAATTATGAATCTTTAATAGCTAAGGTTTTTCCCCTAGAAAGTAATGATTCAGTTTCTTTATATGTTGTTCTGCCTGAGCTGACCTCATGAAATGCATTATTGATTACTTCCTTGCAAATGATCACTTACTTCATTGTTACAGAACACAAGAATACCAATGTTATAAATGAGTAAAGGAGAATTGGAAGTAAAGACAGTTTGAGGTTGGTAGATCGGTATAGCTGCCATTAATGTGACTAGATGCATTAGTTTCTTAAAACATATTACAAAAAAAATAATGTATGCTATTTTGCAATTCTGAAATAAACACTAGAAAAGCAGAAACCTCTATCTGGTAGCAGCCTGTCAGAACTTTAAATATAAACATAAACAATTATTGTTTGAGTTTGAATGATTTAATAGCACTTAGCAATAGCACTTAGACTTATATACTGCTTTACAGTGCTTTAAAGCCCTCTCTAAGCAGTTTACAGAATCAGCATATTGCCCCCAACAATCTGGGTCCTCATTTTACCCACCTTGGAAGAATGGAAAGCTGAGTCAACCTTGAGCCTAATGAGATTTGAACTGCCAAATTTCAGGCAGCTGGCAGTCAGCAGAAGCAGCATGCAGTACTGCACTCTAACCACTGTGCCACCATGACTCATTAGGTGATGTTTATTTGACATGCTAGGGTAAGCCATACTAAGTTGATGACCATTTGTCTCATAAACATTCTCTTGTGAACTGTTTACTTTGAAACTAAGATGCGTTATTCCAATATAGAAACAAATATCACTAAAACTGTACTGTTGGCTGATTATTTGATGTTGAACAAATAACTGTGGAACAAGATGACTAGAAAAACCACTAGTATCATTAGTTTTTCAATTATGAATGACCAGTTTACAAAATGTGAGAGTTCTGGCAATGCCCAAATCCACTCTCTGTGATCTATTTCCTTCCAGCTGTGAAGGGATTCAGCTCTCGTAATGACATTTAACTGGCAATTATGGAGAACAAAATCAAACTATCCAGAAAACATCAAATTGGTCCTCCTGCTTTTTTGACTGAGAGACTCTGTGAGTGTAGCCTTTCGCATTAAGTTATGCTCTGGTTCCCAGCATGGCAGGTTCATGCTTTAAAAATTGCTAGTAAAAGCTGCCTGCATGTGAAATGTTTTCCAATCAGTTTTACCGAAGCAGCTTTGAGGGAAACAGCATTTTCTCCCACCAACGACAGGCTATTCTGTACCCAAGTGATCCAAAGTATATGGCAGTTTCTCCACTTCACAAAATTGTTCTGTGATACAAATGTTTGCATGAGGGATACTCATGTCACTAAATGGATTAGTCTTTTTTTTTAAATTTCTCAGTTCAAGAGATCAGAAGTACCAACTAGTGTTTTATCTGTGGATTAATAATCCACGAGGGGGAGCCATTTGCAAGTCTTCCTCTAAAGGCAGTAATATTCTTTATTACTGGGGAGGACCAGGTTAAAATAATTTAGGGTACAGAAAGTAGCTATTCTGTTTGTACTATATCCTGATGCAGTTACAGGGAGATGCTGCTTAACTTAAATCTTCTTTTGTCTTGAGTATATCATATGTGTTGATACTACAAACAATGTATTCTGTTTAATTTATAATTTACAACAAACTTCCTGAACCTAGCACTCTTCAGATATCTTGGGATGCAATTCTTATTGCAACAGGAGTGGAAGACTTGTTGCAACACATCTAAAAGGGTTGAAGTTTGGAAAAAGTAGCTGATAATAAATTCACAACAGCCATTTCTAATCTCTGTTATTGTTTGTATTCCAAGTAAATGAGTTTTATTTTGACTAATGAACTTGCCTCCGGAGTGCTCACTATCAGCATGTTCATTATAATAGTCTCATGAATGCCTCAGCAGAGAACAAGATGAACCGTGGTTGGTTCCATTTAAGGCTTGTTATCCCAGCAAGTCAGTTTAAGGTGGTTGGCTGGGGCTAATGACTGATGTTAACAATAACAAATAAATATCAGATACACGCACACCTCCCCTACCAGCCTTTGATTATATCAGGGGTGTCAAACTCACATCATCACAGTGGTGTCACGTGTTGTATCAGGATTTTTTCCTCTTTTGCTTCACTTCGCCTTTTTTCCCTTCAACATGACGCATCTGGCCTGCGGGCCGCGAGCTTGATACCCCTAGATTGTATGTTTTAAATAGTGGCTCAATTGGGCTCCAGGCAACTGTGCCCAGTTGGGGAAGATTAAGACTTGTTCCAATTATTTCACCCTAACCTCTACATACTCAATAGGGTTAAGAAAAAAACTTGATAGTGGTGAAAATGCTGCTGTTGGAGCAACTCCATTCTGTGTCGGTTCCTGTCTTCCGTTTCTGTTTACTTGGGGGCCAAAGGGGGAAATTAATTTAATGTTACCCTTTCCTAAATCATGCAACATAATGGAGCTATACATGAATTATACCTAGAAACCGTGAATACAATTTTCATCACTCATGCATACCTCTGGGAAATGCTCTAATGCTGGAAATAGTGAGAGGAAAGGGGAGAGCAGGACAACCAGCAACAAGGTGAATAGACTCAATTAAAGTTGCAATGAATGTACCATTGGAAGACCTGAAAAGCCAGCTTGGGGACAAATCATCCTGGAGAAAATCTAAGTAGTTGCTGGAATCAAAAATGACTTGAAGGCACATAATGAATCCATATATCCTCTACATACCAAAGAACAAAAAAGATAACAAAGAGAGAAAAGCCTTTAATTCTAGCTTTATTGGAGTCAAACATTGTATGTGACAATGTGACTTATTTTTAAAATGATAGTTGGAGATACAACTTTTAGAAAAGTAATTTAGATGAATCCTTCAGCCTAACTCATATTCAGTAATACATGTTCAGAGCAAGTTCCAAGAAAATTATGCTCAGTCTAGAAGCTTTAGTTTAGACCTTTCCTTCAGGTTGGATTGAAACTAAGAAAGTAGCTTACAGATATCTTGCCATGTTATTCTTTGTTGTTATCCCTACATTGTAGCTTGGTTTATCTACCCACCCTGCACTATAGTTCACTGTTACAGACCCTTTACTCCAGATGAACGGAAAAGAGTAGTTACAGTACACAGCTATGTACACCACTGTTTATACTTACAAGCCAAAAGTAGGCTCTTTAAAATGTCTTCTCAGATATCATCCAAAATCCAATTAAGCATTTAATTGCATGCAGAAGCTTCATGGTCTATTGATCTGCAGATCTTTAACAAAAGAATGTAACATGAATCTAAGGTAGAACTGATTCATTTCTCCAAGCCAGTGTTTTTTCCGGTCTATTTTATTTGTTTCCTAGTATGATTTGATTGCTTATTAGTAACCTATGACTATTACTAAGTGTTGTATCTTATGATTCTTGATGAATGTATTTCTATTTTTTTTCTTATGTACACTGAGAGCATATGTACCAAAGACAAATTCCTTGTGTGTCCAATCACACTTGGCCAATAAAGAATTCTATTCTATTCTATTCTATTCTATTCTATTCTATTCTATTCTATTCAGTTTCCAGGATACCTACATAAGCATACATAATAAGCATACATAAAATGGTTTTGCTATGGTTTTCTCTGGTAGGACTCCTTCAAAATCCTAGATAGATTCCAGCTGCATATAATGTTTATGAATAAATTCCAAATTTCCAATCCCTATAATATTATGAAAGGTAATTTAGATTCCAGAATGCTAGGGCTTGTTAAAAATTTCCATCAACCTGTCTGTTTCTACAAACATTAAGACATCAGGAATTGATTGTTGTATCTTTAATTTGGCTTACACAGGGAAAGTTTGAGCTGTCAAAGCTGTTAAACAGAACTCTTTGATAGCAATGTAATTTAGTGAATAGTGAATCAAACACATTTTAAATCATAATTTATGCAGAGTAAAATCTAGTTGCAAAAATTGCCCAAAGCAGCTAAGCAAGTAGTGAAGTATGTGAATAGGAGAAAGAAGGACCACGGCAGATAATTATTTTATTACTATGCAGTGGATGGAAGAATTATTCTCCAGGGTGGTGGGGTCTTTTTTCTGGTGATAAAGTACAAATTCCTCCTGAGCACAGCACAATTCCTGGGGTCTACATGGAGATGTCCTTGTTGATTTTTTGGGAACAACCTGAATATAGTTTGCTCCTTTGTTCTTCCAGGATGATTTTTCGGAGTAACTTACAATTCTGAGATTTTTTTGGTGGGGGTCATCCATCTAAATACCCACCAGGTTCTGACATCATTTGGCCTTTTCAAAATCAGTTAGGAACTGCCATTTGCAGGGGATATCATATGATTTCTTGGTTGGCAAGGAGTTACTGTACCTGATTCAAGTTATATACATATACATACTTGAAACAGATACAGTGACTCTTTGCCAATTAAGAAGTCTTGATAGCTGACATATCAGTAAGTACCAGAAATATTTATTCAATCAATGACCAGCAAAATTTACAAAGTATACACAGGAATGTCAAGTGGATGAGATTGAACATAACAAGGAGGCGCTATAATAAAAGTGTATGTAAGCTACTAATGTTATATGTTAATAAACTCTGCAAGGATAAGTCTAAAGTATCCTATCTAAAAAAATCTATGGAGAAAAAAAATGCACATCATCTAAAATTAGGTAAAACAATTAAAGAACTTGTATATTAAATCTGAAGTGGTTACTAAAATAGAAAGGGTTATTCCTGAGATTGATTATGCCTTATTTTCATTGTGGCAACACAGAATTTGTCTACTAAACAAGTAATGAAGGGGAAATGAAAAGTATATCATAAAGCTATGTCAAATTAATAAGTTGAAAACTGGAAAGAAAATTCCATGCACTTTTCTCTTACTATGTATTCATTTAAAAGGTTACTCTGGATTTCCTGTCATTCACTGTTTTAAGTCTATTAAAACAGCATTTTGTTTGTTGGTTAAAAATCTTGCATTGATACAGATGACCCAGAAGAGATCTTATGGGGAGGAAATGCTACATAAAATGTTGATCCCAAAATCCATTTAGTATCACTAAGTCAAATCCACGCTTCTCTAATAAAGATTAGGTCATCGTAATGACTGGATCCATTATCTAACAATTCACTAAAGTTTTACAAACCACAGACAAAATGCAGAGAATATCAAAACATACTTCAGACTTTGTTTTTTAGTGGTCAATAAGGTTAACAGAAGGTGAGTCCTATTCGCCTTTCTCTGTCCCTTAAGTGCAATTAAAACACACTTTTTTCATGACATGTTCCAGATGCCGTTAGGCCTGCCAGAAGACAGGCATTATTGCAAAGGAAATCACTTTTCCAGGCCCCTTCCCTTCTCTAGCCTTTCTATATAGGCCTTGAGAAACAGTCATGGTACCATTAGGTTCTGACTCTCCAAAGAACATTATTTTAAAGAGTTTTCTGTGGAGAAAAGAATGGGTGGCTTCTTATTGGTGGGAACTCTGGGCTGATCTCATGTCTCTACCTGGTTTACTTTCTTCCTCCCACTTCAAAAGATGGCTTTGAAGCTCTTCCGGTTTGGGTCACTGTTTTCTTCATTGCAAAAGAAAAAGCTGCAAGGAGAAACAGGAGCAGGATACTGGTTAGACGAGCATCAGTTTTCCTGCACCTCCACCAGCCAGTTTGATGGCTTCCACAATCTTCCTGATCCATTGAAAGGCCAGAGAACATCCAAGAAGATATTGATTCAGTAGTGTGAAGGTCCAGCAAGGAGGCAAGGCTGGTGATTGTGTGGACCTACAATCTGTTCCTCTACGAGAATGGCCTTATATAGAGAACCCACTGCAGAGCCACCAAATAGTCTGGTGTGAAAACGCTCTATGGACTTGGTTCTTTGACCTATTTATATTTCTTCCTGAAGTTATTTATTCTAAATAACAGAAGCCCTTTGGTTTTTCACACAGTTAGAAGTTGGGTACCAATTACTAAAGGGATGGAGCTTCTGGATCAGGGGTCCCCAAACTTGGCAACTTTAAGACTTGTGGACTTCAACTCCCAGAATTCTTCAGCATAGCATAGCTGGCTGGAGAATTCTGGGAGTTGAAGTCCACAAGTCTTAAAGTTGCCAAGTTTGGGGACCCCTGTTCTAGATGCTCAAAGGCTGCCAATCCAGTTGAATTCAGTAGCTCTCATTCCTAGATTTGTATGTATAAGGCTGCAGCCTTAAGGTTTATTATACAACTGTCTTTCTCAAACTCCCAGAAAGGTCTCTTCCTCTGCATCCTCACCACCACTCCTCTTCCCAAACAATGAACAAGCTGCTATTTTCCCCCTCTCTCAGTATCCATGGAATCAGACTGCCTTGCAGCTGCCTCGCATAGCGAGATGTCAGCTGGGAATTCAACCGAGCCGGCTGGCAAGTTATCCGGAGTGGATGCAGTGACAGATGGCTAGACAATGGCAGTAAAAAGGGCCTTTCCCATCAATGAGTGGGACTTGCCCATTAGCTTCCTTTCAGCCGTTTAGCTTTGTACTAAAGCTGTGAGACCGGGATTCTGATCTTTCACTCCCGCTTGTCTGAGCTGTCTGCCTTTCATCAGCTTGGGAGACTCCTGAATAGTACTTGAAGGAATTTGTTTTTTGTTTTTTTTTGTTTTGTTTTTTCATGGCAAAGAAGTCCTGTTTTGCTTTCATTCCTTCACAGATGGAAAGAAGTGGGAGGAGGGGCAGAGAGCAAAGCAGCACTCGCTCTCTGTGTGTCGCTTTGCCCTTCTTTCAAAGCCAGCTGCAGGCACAGCCACCCTGTTTCCTGATGGGACCTTTTCGGCTTGCCTTCCGTCCCAATCAGATCATTTTTCTTTCTGCAGTGTTACATTATTCTATCTTGTGTAAAGCTTCAGGAGGTGGCTTTTCCACCACCACCACCACCACCCCGCCCCTGGTGCTGCCTTCCAATGTTTGGCTCATACCTTTGAGAGGGACCAAACGCAGGATTGCATTTCAGAGAACCAATTGTGCACCTTTGGAATACCTGTGTTCAGGTCCAGCTCATGCCTAGGATTAGTTTGACCTCAGGCCAATCGCTCCTTTAGTAGGAACAAGTTACCTGTGCAGAGTAATACAAAATATAGAAAATAAAGCACATTTTAAATAGTAATGCAATCAATTAAATAGAATAGAGCTGGAAGGGACCTTGGAGGTCTTCTAGCCCAGCCCCCTATGCAAGCAAGAGACCCTTTCAGACAGGTCTTTTCTTAAAAATCTCCAGTGATGAAGCACCCACAATTTCTGAAGGCAAGCTATTCCATTGGTTCTCACTGTTAGGAAGTTTCTCCTTAATTCCAGGTTGCTTCTCTTCTTGATTAGTTTCCATCCATTGTTTCTTGTCTTCTGGTGCCTTGGAAAATAATTTGACCCCTTCTTCTTTGTGGCCGACCCACAAATACTGGAATACTGCTATCATGTCACTAATGCCTTGGATGAATGAGATATTTTAGCTGTACTTAAAGGTCAAGGTGAACACGTCTTATTAAAAAAATGCCATAGTTTCTGAACTTAAATTGTACTAGGCTTCTGCTGAATGCCATCTATTTCACCATGGAAAGCCATGGTTCTCTCTGAAACTGTGAGAGGAACTAAGCTGGGTGTTTTGAATGTGTGCATGCCCTAATTTACACCGTGCATTAACAGAAGTTTGATTGTGCACATAACTCTCCTGCTCTGCATTTACATTTGGAAGGTTACCATTTAATTGAATTCCCCAAAAACACCATTTTAGGTCTAGAGTTTATAGTCTACCTAAAATAGGAATAAAATGTTGACCTATGCACACTCGTGTGCCAAACATTTATGTTTGATATGTCAAATGAATAAACTTATGTATGCAACATAAATTTCTAGTCTTTGGAAGCAGATGTCCAGAGTTATCTTTAAAAAGTCAGAATACTTTGTCTACTGATGGAGAGTATTCCTCCTAAATAAGTCAGCCTCTTCTCAAAGGCACTTCATGAGGAATAGCAAAAAGCTTCTGTTCTTTGCCTTATAATTTACTATTTACAATATTAATGCAAGCTATCTTAAGCACGGGGTAGGCAGAATATGCATGGAAATGAATCATACGTCATTAGTGTGTCTATACGTTCTTCGAGGAGAAAAAATTAATTAGGTCTTGTCCACTGCAGTACTTTGCTTGGATATTTGACAATAAAAATTAAAGGCAAAAAGTTGGTTTTCCCCAAAGCATTACTGAAATGATAGAAGTGGGATTCTATGGATTACTAAATTGTTTTCTGGCATAAAGATGATGATGATGATGATATTTTGAAAGCAAACCTTCCTCAAGGCAGGGGGGGAGAAAGAGAGAGGGAGGGAGGGAGGGAGGGGGAGGGAGGGGAGGGAGGGAGAGGAGTGTAATGTATAATTATAAATTTCAGATAAATGCTTGCAAAGTCTTCACTTGCTTTTGCTTGTTAAAGTGGCGTTTCTCTAGATTCCCCACTTGCAATCTTTCAAAGTAGCTGTTTCTTACTGCTCCTTTGGGAACAAATGTGATGAAAATGCTAAGCAGTTCTATTTGAACTTGTTTTTTTAATCATCTGCATCTTGATGTGTTTCATTTGAAAGGATTCAGTGGAGTTAAGGCTTTGCTGTTGTTGTTGTGGTTGACAGACCCTACAGGAACTTCTTGTTCAGCATTTTTGGCCAACTGATCAACAGCCACATTGCCATAGGTGGGGATTTTGGAGCACTAGTGCCACCCAAGGGGAGACAGAATTAGCGTCAAGCTCTGAAGCTGTAGTAAAAGCAACATATCCACCACATGTGAATTAACCCATTTTGCCCCGACTAGAAGAGATAAATTCATTTTCCTTCTTTTATTATGATATATATCATCTCAGTTTATCTCTGCAATGTTACCAGACAGACTTGTGATGTGTAACTTTTGTGATTCTGAGTGAGATGTTAACTAAATTCAACATCATGTTTGGGCAATTCTTTTATTAGGATCACAAGAAATGCACAAAAAGAACAGGTAAGCTTTTGAATTCTCCAGAACTCCTTATCAGGCAGCATCATGAGAAAACAAATTATTTTATTTCCATGGATTATCTATATTAGTCTTTGCAGTAAAAACAGCAGATATCTGTGATACCTATATTATTAATTTTTATTGCATAAGCTATCATGGATAGAAAGGATGGAGGGTAGAAGCCAACATGCTTTGATTTGATTTGATTTGATTTTCTGGAAGCAGGGAGATCCCAGAAACAGAAACTAGGGTGAAACAGGAGTTCCTGCCAACTGAACACTATCCCACCTCAGATTGCCAAAGGAATCACTGCAAAAGCATTGCCACTGGGTTTTGTTTCATTCAGTTTGCAGAGATACTTGATTTGGCTTTCCAGAATGGAAGGAAATGTCATGGTATCATGGGAACATAGATAGACTGAAACCATCTCAGGTTGACACATTCCTTGGGTATGGAAAGACAATGTTCTTTTGGAGGCATTGGATATTGGTGATCTGTCCAATGGTTAAAGTTGTTTCTCCTACATTCAGCCTAGTTACCTGCAAATAAATGCAAATAGTATAAACTGCCAATAATGCTCCAATGGGCTCCTTTCAAAGAAATCTAATCCTGCATTTGTGTTGTCTCCCTGAAACTGTATGGAGAAATAGGGTAAATGTAGCACATAGGCTGGGTTCATACAATATGGGCTAAAATATGATTGGTAGCTTAGAATTCTTAGTTGTGGGAACCAGCCATTGTAGTTAAGCCATGATACAGTTAATTTATTTGGGCTTTATTTGCCATATGAACAAAGAATTATGTTTTGTTAACCTAGCACTAGTGTGAACCCAACCTATATACTTGCATTCTGGACAACCTATATTTGTATTCTGGAGGAATAACAACCAAAGTTAAAACTAAAAGATGTACAGATGCAGATCTCTTCCATTTTGCAGAATAAATATTTTTTCCCACATTTTAGTATTTCAGGGATTAGTCTGACCTTGGAGGTGTTAAGACTGTCCATAGTATTCAAAAGCCACTGATGGGATTAAAAAAATTTATCACTAATGGAAAGGATTATTGCTAATGTAATAGCTTTGTGACAACTGAGCTGGACAAGATTATAAACCTACTGTTAGCCATTTTCTCTAGCAGGTTTTTAGAAGCAACATGATCCTGATGTATATGCTCCAAAGGCAAGGCCTTGTTTTATTGTTGAGGTAAAAGGTCTGGGTATTAAATCTTTGCACAGCTTTAATATTCAGCCTTCAGGCAGGATGGATAAATGAGTTTTTAATGTATTAATTGAAATGTGTCATTTCATTCATTTAGAGATGGTTCTTAAAGCTCTTTTAATGCCTGCATCTGTGCTGAGAGGATTTCCACAGTGGACTCAGTAAGAGAGCCGGTCTGTCCTTTGGAATGCTTTTGCTGGCTGGAAGCTACTAATTGTCAACCTTTGAGTAATAAGAGGGGAGAAAGGGCTGCTGCCTTTCCCCCAAATATAGAGGCATTCTTGTCTTCCAGAGATTTTGGGGTGGAGGTGGGGAATCAATCTGAATAAGGCAAGTACAAACTATGATGCTGCATACTAAGTGTTTCAAAACTGTTGGGAACTTAACCCAGCTCATTAGGAACAACTTAGTGAAGCGAGTGTGTTAGTTGGAATTTAATGGAATTTGATGGAATCACATTACTGGCCATCTTGCAATACTTTTTAAAAAATACTTTAATCAAGGCTTTTAAAAAATAAATTCTGCATTCTGGGATTACTCTCGGAAGTAAAGAAACCCACAATCAAGAAATTTGCCCTAGAGTAGTGATTGGTAGAGCAGCACTGAAGGCTTTGGAAAGGACATTCAGATGCCACAATGTGTCTTGACCTATAAAGACTAGAACCACTTGGGTTTCCTTGTGACGCTATACAGAAGCCAAAATTGGACTTTGAAGAAGCAGGATATAGCGGGTATTAATGTTTTTGAACTGTGGCATTGCAGAAGACAACTGAGAATTCCCAGATAGCAAAGAAAACCAGTAAATTCTAGAACAATCAACCCAAAATTCTTGAACTATAAATAAGTAATCTCAAAAGTTCATACTATGGATATATTGTGCAAAGAGTTTGCTCTCCCACAATGTGGAGAAAGGTGGAAGAGAAGAAAAGGATTATTGGTAGCAAGGATGGACTCAAGTATAGCAGCCATTGGTGCACCACTGAAAGGCCAGGTTGAAGAAAACAGGCCATCCTGGAGAAACATCTACCTACTTGGTTGCTAAGAGTAGATTTGAAGTGGCATATAATCATCAGTCACCTCCTAAACCAAATGCTGAAATAAAAAAATGTTACAAGCCAGTAAAAAAGTTCCTGAAACCTTCTGTTAAACAGTAGATTTGTTGAAGACATTTACTGTGACTGTATTCACACAACAGTGAGTTCCTAGATGTAAACTTGGGTCAAAGTGCATGCTAGTTCTAAAATCCTGAAAACTTCAGCATTACCCACTGATCTATTGGAAGGCTGGCTGGCAGGCAAAGTCATAAAGACAGATTTCATCAGTGATATACCAAGCAATCAATAAGCAATGGCTCCATGGTGCAGAAGTAAAAATGGCCCCAAGGAATATAGCAATTACCCAGATCATTAGGAACAACTTAGTGAAGCGAGTGTGTTAGTTGGAAAGCACTAAGATTCAGAGGAAACTCTCAAGGAAATTCCTAGCCTAGTTTTTTATTTAATAGAGCATGTTCTACTAGCATGTTTTACCTTCTCCTCCCCATGTGCTAACTCCTTAGATTATGATTTGAATGCAGCACATGAGCACATTACTCCACAGTGGGATATTGTCTGCTGAGATCTATTGCTGCTGTTCGCTTCGTGGCCAAGAGAATGCTTTGGATAGCTAGACTTCCTTAGCCTTTGTTCCTTCCCTACCAGTGCAAAGCACAAACGGGCACAATGATCCTTCTGTAACATCTTCTTTCATGAATGAATAAAGGTAGCTATCTCTTGGGTAAACGGTGCTTTTGATCTCGGAATATTCAGTTCATTGCATGAGCATTTTTGCTCTTACAGGATCATAAGCTCTATACGAAACAAATGGTTTTGCATTACAATTTTATGTACATCCAAGCCCAAATTGCCATGTTCTATTTAGCCTGTACCATTGTTTCTTTAAGCCTACCTATTACCTGTTTGTGTAGTTTGGTACAGCGAATGGCTACCTCAGACAAAAAGAAAATTCAATGAATCCTCTAAAGGGAGGATGAATCCTCCCTGGAGGGAGGATGAGAGAAGTAAACGGCTATTGAAACTAGTCTGTTTGTTTTAACAGCTCTAAATGATGTATAGATTATTTCATCTCTGGGCCTGACAATTCCAGAACACCATAAGATGGCAGCAAAGAGTTTTGCTATATATCTCTCTTGACATCTAGTGGTTGCTAGATAGTCATATTACAGCTACGTATGATAGAATCTTTACCAGAAAAATGAGATGGCACAACACAATACCAATCATGTAATCAGCACTGGTTGTACATATGCTTCTTTATGTGGGGAGTGATAGTGTAATAGAGTTGCCTTACCAATTACATTTCTGATCTACTGGTAGTAGTTCTCACAGACTGAAGCAGAAGTCATTCTAAGTTCAGAAATTCCTATCTAGAGAAGTTGTGGACTGAACCATTAGTATACAAATTGAATGAATATGTATTCTGTCACACAGAGCTAAGTTTGCTTCACATGTGGAACATAAACAGATTCATACAACATTCTAAATGCAGACTAAGTATTGTAATCCACCTGTTATTGTTGCATGAGATGTAAATCCATTGTATCCAAGTATATATCTACTGTAGTAATCTTCATTTTAGTTCTAATAGATGGCGAATTTTGACTGCTTTATATAATTTTACCATCAACTTAGGAAATTAGCCAAACTAAACCTGCAATCTTTTTAATGGGATGTTTTAAAAAAACACCAAGCATTATACGTTGCAATTTCAAGCTACATAATGAACTGGTGTCTAGTGAAATGTCTCTGAAAATATGTGACCAAGCATTACATCCCTTACAAAGTTAGGCTTTTGATACAATAGTGAACATATTCAATTTGTAACTATGTTGGGCATGAAAAAGCAGAAGATCCCGGGGTGCCTATTAGCAATATAAGATTTATTGTCACTTATTTCTATATTAGAAAGTAAACTACCTAACAGAGAAATCCAATGCAGCTTCTTTATGGGATTTTTTGTTGCCTGACATAGGTAGGCATTCCAGCAAACTTAGAACACTTTTGCTTGACAAAATAGGAGATAGGACCGTGCTGGACTATAAGCAACTCTGACTGAAGATTTTAGTTTCCTTTCCCTGGCATGGCCACAGAACTGGTAGTAATTTTTTTTTAATCCCACAACTGATCTCATTCTATTGTTCAGTAGAGGCAATACCCATTTCTCAGACACTGGTACAAATTTAATCTGCACTTTCTCTTAAATCAGGGTTTCCCAAAATTAGCAACTTTAAAGATGTGTGGACTTCAACTCCCAGAATACTCCAGTCAGCATGGCTGGCTAGGAAATTCTGGAAGTTGAAGTCCACGTGTCTTAAATTTGCCAAGGTTGGGAATCCCTGCCTTAAACTTGTTTTAGGATGTGCACTTTTTAAGAGATTTGCATTTGGAATGGTTTGCTTCCAAATTCTGAGCCCCAGACACATGCTTCATTTTGCTAGGTCATGCTTGCAGCTCTCTTCAACATTTGTGATGCACAAGTCTTGACTTGAGTGCCAAAATGGAAATTTCATTCATTGATTTTCTTTTAAAATGAAAATTAAGTAGTTCTGTGAAGCCTGTTAGATCAATTGACTTGATATCCCTGCTTTGACCTCATCAACAATTCAGAGCAGGTTGTATGCAGAACTGACCTCAGAAAAAGACATTTATCTTTGAAGTTGGTTCTTCAATTTTTATAGAATATTGTTTTCTGATGGCACAAATGAAAGAGCAAGTAGCAAATAAAACAAAGGTTTTCAAAGTGCAGGTATAAATAACATAAATCTGGAAAGGCTTAACATTGCTATGATTTAGCAGACTCTTAAAGACAGTAACTACTGTTGAGCAAGCAAGAAGGTCAAACTAAGTGGGTAAAGAATGTTTATTTTTTGCTTGCTTGTAGAAGCATATGACAGATTATGGATTTGGAGATAATGTGCTAACATAAGTTCACAGATCATGCTACACATCTTGGTTTGTTTAACCATCACTTACTAAATAAACCATAGTGGTTGGCTTTCTGAGCCAAAACCTATGGTTTATAAAGCAATGGCTGGATTTATACAGTATGCTAAACCAAAACAAGAGCAACTACATTACTGGCTTAGCGTGATGTACAAATCTAGCTACTCTCTTCTTCAGCACACTAGAAAGTTCAGCCAAGAAAGAATGGATCTTTGCAGTTAGCACCAAACATATACTGCTATTAAAAATCAACCCCTGATGCCCTCAGCCATAACAGATCTGTAATTCCAGTAAATATATATGGTACTTTGAGTACCAAACAAAGTGCTGAAGGGGAGTGTTCTTTTCTGCCACTGTAATATAGACCAATTGCATTTAGACTGCACACAGACAACAGGTACAAGCAGGAGTTCATGAGACAAAAATTTCTGACACTACTTGAAATGTGGGTGGATCCTTCCTTTAGCCCAATAGTTTACACAGGAAAATCTTGTAGGTTATTTCTCTTCCTACCCATACAGGCAGAGTACTGTAAAAAGCTGTTAGTAATTATCAGTGTGGTGCTTTATCCATCTGTGGGTCAGCTTTCTCTTCTAAATCAGCTATGTTCACTGTCTTAACCAAGCAGGGAAAATAGGAGCTGGACATAAGAGGAAAGTTGTTTCCACTCTTTAGTTCCAAATCATTTTCTGATTAGTGTGAGAAAATTTAAATAATGTAGAACTAATTTTATTTGCAGTCAGTATCCTTGATACATTACAATTACAAATACTAGGTAGGGATTACTAAATATTACCTCCAGGTTAGAGTTAACAGTACAGGAATCAACATCAGAACAAGATTAATCACATGGGAGGTAGGGGAAAGTATTGTTTTTCCATATACTGATATCATAACCAGGGTTATGAGGTGGAAAAATGACCTACTTCCTTTTGCTTATTTACTGCTAGTGATAACAAGTGTTGCTTGAACCAAGAGGCTCTAGGAGAGAGCAGTAATGAGCTCCATTTTTTAAGATCACATGCTGTTCTATTGGTCATTTCATTTAAATACTGTCCACATTGCATATGTTGGTGTCTAAAACTTTCTGCCTCACAGCCTGATGAATTTCTCTATGCAGGATAAAATTCACCCCTGGGAGCATCATGCTCATCTTAAGCCTTGGTGGTGCAGGCTGTTAAATGCCTAGCACTTAGTTCCAGCTGCCTGCAATTAGTGCAGGCTTGAATCCCACCAGGCTCAAGGTTGACTCAGCCTTCCATCCTCTCGGGGTAGGTAAACTGAGGACCCAAGATTGTTGGGGGCAATAAGCTGACTTTGTAAAAATGCCGCTTAGTAATAAGCAGGCATATACAATGGAATGAAGGCTATTGCTGAGCACATTGGGTTGTATCCCAAAAATTGTAAGCCACCCTGAGTCTCTGGAGAAGGGCGGCATATAAATATGAATAAAAAAAAGTAGTAAAGGAATGTTTTGTTTCTTAAAGTAGTTTTTGTGATCTCTTTGGTGGATCGAGCTTACCAGGAAGACATGAAGAGGGCGGATTCCAACAACAGTAAGGATGTATATGGCTATTTTAATTTTCCTAAATCAAAATTTTCATGCAAGAAAATCTTATCGGTTGATGTATATTTTCCTAAAAAATAGAAATGACAGTCCTGCCTAAGTACTAAGATTTTCTAGTAAATATTGAAAGCTAGAGCCGGGATTAAAAGTATGGACACCCACACATGCAAATTCATACTTTATATTCTCAATTTAGTCCAACCTTTCATTCTGCCTTCATTCAGCAATATTCAACCAAAATTGGAGGCTGAACTGCTATTTAGGAACATAAAGCCTATACCAGTTCACTCCCTGGTATTTCTAGTTTATGGAGCTGGGATACCAGGGCATGAAATTTTTTTGTCTTGTGATTTAAAAAAAAAAATCCCAGAGGCCAGGCAAAGTAGAAAATACTTAATAGCCAAGTGGGCCTAATTTCAAACAGGTAGCTTCAAGCTTCCATCAAATGGGATAACACATTCTGAATGTGATAGAATTGGTACAGATGCATCCAGTGCAAATAATTGTGCAAGAGTTATTACACTGAGATTCTCCTGTATTATATATTTCTGTATTTTAATGTTATCTTAACTTATATCTGTGGCATTCAGGCTATAAAACTTTCTCCATATATAGGACAATTAGATACCAAGGAAGTTCTCCCACTCCTGAATTCCTTCTGAATGAGAGGTATTACAATAAATTAAGTCATAACATGAAAAAAAAGGTAACCCATAACATTCTAACGCAAGGTTCTTCCTCCTTCTTCCTTCCTTCCTTCCAAAGCACTAGTCTTGAATCTGTTCTTATCTTGCTTTTAAGTAATTTACTTTGGCCACCTAATGAGAAGGAAGGACTCACTGGAGAAGAGCCTAATGCTGGGAATGATTGAGGGCAAAAGAAGAAGAGGATGACAGAGAATAAGGTGGCTGGATGGATTCATTGAAGCAGTCAGAATGAGCTTAAATGGACTACGGGGGATAGTAGAGGACAGGAAGGCCTGGAGGAACGTTGTCCATGGGGTTGTGATGTGTCAGACACAACTTCGTGACTAACAACAACAATCTTCTAGGAAATTAGCTTACTGCAAGGTCCAGAGGAGGGAAGTCCTGAACATAGATTGCCAAGATATCACATGAACAGACTTACAAAAATTGGTTGTTTCTAGTTCATTATTGCTAAACTCTCTGAGTGCTTACTATCACCCATACAATTCTTTTCATTTACTTGCTTCATTTTTTTAAATCATCCTTTCCTAACCCAACCCTTTTGTGAGTTTGCAGATACGTTTTTCTGATGGCCTATTTATTTTGAGGTTTCATTTCTCGTAATATACTGAGAATGACACATTGGACAGTCCCAGAACTAATTGGTGAAAGTTTATAGCAGATGTCAGCACTTAGCAAACATTGATTTATCTTGAAAACACAACTGGATCTAATCAGTGCTTGGATGGGAGATTACTAGGAACTCCCAGAGCTTTAAGGTAGATGGGAAGTTTAAAACAAAACACTGTGGCAAAAGCAATGGGAACTATTTTCATACTGTTGCCAAAAATAATGGACATATCCATGAAATCACCAGGAGCTAAGTGTAACTTAAGAGATATTTCTAACTAGATAAAGTGAGGGGATTAGCTTCTGTGGTTTAAGGATCACTTTCAGCTCCAACAGCCCTAGATTAGTCATATTAGTCATATAAATTGATGGCAGAGCCTTAGTGATACGATCACATTTGCTATGGCTGTTTGATCTTTAAGAGCGGTAACCGGAGCCATTCACAGCTTTGTGCAAAACACTCTATGGCTTATTGTGTCATATATGCCTATTCTATTCTTCTTCTTTCTCTATCCAGAAGCAGCAATAATTTGTAACTAGCAATGGATTATGTATCCAGAGCAAATGAAAAGCTTTGCTGTATGTTAAGGAATGTTCCTTTAATGAATTCCTTCTTATGATCCCATACACTTCCCAAGTCCATCTCTAGTAAAGGGGGCACTCTGAACAGGCCAGGATAGGCAACATTCAGGGGTGGGTTTTTTGGAGGGGGGAACCTGAGAAATGGTATTAAGAGCAAGATTCATCCCTAGCTTGGATGATTTCACCCCATAAAGAGAATGTGGACTGAAGCATCACAATATTGTGAAAACAATCTTCTTTCTTTGTTGTTTCTATATACTACTCCTTGGGAGGAAAAGCCAATTTAAACATAGGAATAATTTTTTTAAAAATAACCAAACAACTAGATAAGCATCAGGTGCAATGCTGCTTGTTTTAGGAGGATGTTCAAAGTCTGTATAAGTAGCTTCCAGCAAAACCTCTCCAGCTAGAATTGATCCTATCTACATATTACAAAGCTGTGCACTTGCATGGCTCCTGCTAAAACAGAATGGCTCATAAAATCCTCCCTTTCCCCCAAACACCTGGAACATGCTTGGCCTCTTAAATAAAGATGAGAAAAACTTGGCTGAAGATGATGAGGCATCAAATAGTTCTGGAGCTATAGAGCTTGCCATAGGCTCCTGTCTTGCTGAAGTCCTGAAAGAAAGTGGAGATGTGCTAAAATTTGACCATAATCTGTAATTGGAATCAATCTGACTGTTAAACTGCCAGAGCTGAAAGGGGAAGGCAGTAGATATGCATCCAGCCATGTTGTGTTCTTGTTGTAGCTGCAGTTAGAGGAAGCAAGATAGGGGTGCAGATTTCCAGCTCACCAGTTCCCAAGGCTGTTGGTTCTTTCTTGCAATTTGATGCTCTGAAGTCTAAAATCTTTGGATTTAACTCCTTTTTCACTACGCTCTTGATGGGAGAAAGGAAGAGAGAGCATCATATCCACTTTCACTGCTATATATCCATTTTTTCCATCTTTTTCCGCTGGCACAAAACGTAAAACAGAAACAGAAAATATTTTGCTTGCTAGAAAATATTTTGAGTTGTGTCCTGAGAAATCTGATATAGTATAAATGTTCATTTGCTGCTTTAAAAAAATATTTTAGCAATAGTTAAGAAAAAAAGCTACTTAGGAATTTTAAAAGTTATTTCTTTTGGCTACTTGGGACTACCATTATAGCTGGAGCTATAGGGGATAATATAATTTAATTTAATTTGTATGAGAGATAGCTAAAATATGATTTCTAAGCTCATTTTATCCCTCTGAGGAAGGGGCAGATACTTCTGAAGGTTTACGGCCCTATTATAAAATGACACACAATATTCTGGCTGCAATAGGTGAACAGACCTTGAACTGAATTTCATACTTGCATGGATATTTGGGAGCAAAATCCGCTAAAAAGGGGGAAATACAAATGCAATAGCAGGATGCAGAAAACCTAGTTAGTACTCTTTACTATTCATGTTTTGTCTCTGTTTTCTCAGTGGGATGCTTGCAAACTTCCAGCGCAAGGGAACCGAAAGATCACATTCCAAAAACAAACAAACAAAAAACAGAAGGCTCAGAAACTGCTGGGGAGTAAGTTGAGACATCAGGTTTTCAACACTGGACACAACAAGAAGGGAATCAAACAGGAATGCTGTTACAGACTGTGGCAGATTATAGAATAGTGCCTGACTTGATGATCAAGATATGGATCTGTTCCTATTCTTTCCATTCATAGCCTGAATGATCACAGCAGTCCAACTAATTCAGTCGCTGCTTTGTCCCTACTACTTCCTCTCCCACCTTCATTAGGGAGGGTCCCACAATGGGAGTGTCAGAGAAGACTGAGCTGACTGAATCTGGATCTGACAATTTTCTCTCTACCTTCTGGACTCCTTTGGGTGCATGTTTGGGGGAATTGGTAGGTTTGCATTTGCCATTCTGGCCTTGGGCTCTGCTTGGCACTGTGTTCCGATTTAATCCTTCCTTGTCCCCAGTCACTTCAGCATTGTGATTTGGAGTGGTGCTGAGCACTGAAGAGTTGATACTGTCCTCTTGTTGGTTAGCCTGCTTCTCATTGCTGCGGCACCAGCAACGGCATGGAGTCAGATAAAGATAGATGAGCACAAGAATGACACTCAGAATACAGCCCACTAGTGTGGTATAGGCTGTGTTGAGCATGTCTGGGGCTCCATGAAGGGTATAGTTATGGACTGTGACTTGTACGTAGAAGGTCTCATTGAACACCTGGCTTACTGCATAACAGGTATATAGACCCATATCTTCTGTGCTGATATTACTTATCAGAAGGCTTCCATTTGGCAGCAGAGTAATAGTGTTATTATTGTCCTCCTGTTGAACATGCTCATATCGGGGTGTCACCCATTCCTTAACTGTCACTCCTCGCTGCCTGGTATCACAATTGATGGTTACCTTTTCCCCACGGTGGAACTCCAGGGCTTGCTCCTTGAAGGCGCTGCAGTTCATGCCCTCTGGATCATACAGGCTGGAAATTGTGATGTTTTTATTCTTGGCCTGATCCAAGCATTGGAGCTCTTCCTCAAAGTCCACAGCTGAGCTTAGTTGCCGTTTCTGCCAGTGGGTGAAGAGATTGAAAAGCTCACATTGGCAGCTGAGGGGGTTGCTGTGAACATAGAGGCCGTTCTTCATCCAGGCTGGGAGCCCATTGACCTCCTTCACATGCAGGTTCTTGATCTTGTTGGAAGAAAGGTCCAGCAGTGCCAATTCGGGAAGCTTGGCATCTCCCCTTTTAACCAGCTCTAAGGGGAAGCGGGTGATCTCATTATGGCTAAGGTACAGTTTCTGGAGGTTGGCCATGTCATCAAAAGCTGAGTGGTCAATCTTGGAGATCTTGTTGCTAAATAGGAGGAGCACCTCCAGCTCAGTCAGTTTACTGAAGATGTTCTCTCCTAGTGTATCAATGGCGTTGGAGGAGAGGTCCAAGTATTTCAGGTGGGGGACGTTGCTGAAGGCCTCAGTGGAGATGAAGTAAAGGCCATTGTGGCTGAGGAACAAGGAATGGAGGTGAGAGAGCTGGGAAGGAGCCCACTCTGATCGCAGGTGGGTCAGCTGATTGTGGCTAAAGTCCAGGACAGTGGCATAATGAGGAAGGTGATGAGGGAAGACTTTCAGGTCTGCTTTGGAGCAGCTGATGATGTTGCTGGCACAGACACAGTTCTTGGGGCAATTCAGCGCTGTCCCTCCTTGCCGGCCAGTGGCCAAACTCAACAGCACCAGCAGGCAAGATGCTTTAAAGCTCAGAGCAAGACATTGACGGGACACCGGAGCATCCTGAAACCACATTTAAGAGTCAGCGAGGAAGAGTCAGGGTCCCGTTTCTGGAGAAGAGAAGATGGAGGGGCAGGAACCATGGAGGTAGCAGTGAGGGCACAGGGACCGGGTCCACCCGGCGCTGGCAAAGTCCGGGGTTTGCCAGGAGACAAAGCAAAGGGCGGGAACGAGGCCGAGGGGGAAGAGGACCCGCTGTGCTCATCCCCCGAGCGATCCGGAGGACGGCGAAGAGCAAGCCCTCGTTGCCCGCTTCCTCCAGCCCCGCTGGGGAAAAGATGCCTCTCATGGACAAGTCAAGCTCGGCTCACGCTTTGACGTCCGCTCCTCCCCTCCTCAGCCTGTGGTCGGCCAAGCCCTGCAGCCTGCCACGCGGTGTTGCATTGCACCAACAGTCCCCCAAGCGGCAGCGCCAACCGCTCATTCACTCACCGGCGAACGAGGCTCCTCTCCCTCCGCCGCTCAGCCCATCCCGGCGGGTCGGTTCCCGCAGCGCTGGCTTCTCATGAGGCCTCCTGCCCTCGCAGGAAGGAAGAAGCGGGCCGGGCTGCCGAGGAAGCCGAAGAGGGCAGCAGCTCCTGTTCTTGAAGTCCGGAGCCGCAGCCAGTTCTCTCCGGCGGGCTTGGGACCGGGAGGCTGCCGAGAGCTGTCCCGCGCGAGCAGAGGGGCTGACGGGGCTCTAGAGGGATGGCTGGTGGGGATAGAGGCTCGATAGTGCCGAGCAGGCTTCCGGTGGTGCGGAGCGGTCAGCAGAGCAAAGACGCGGCGGGAGCCGGAAAGGTTAATCCAGGCTGGTTGACTGGAAGCAGGAAAGGCGGGCAGGCGGGCTGCGCGCGCATGTGCGCGAGTCCTGGGAGTGCGATGGTCTTGCACACTAGCTCTTAGCACGCTCACGCTCACACCCACCCACAGCCTGTCAAGGGAGGAGGAGGAGGAGGTGGCTGGCCAAGCAGTCCTTAGAGAGCGAGCCCCAACACACACACAGTCACACAAGTAGTCGCACCGCCGGGGCTTTGGCAACCTGGACGCTACTCCGAACTGCAGCCCAGGGACTCCGGTCCTAAAGGGAGGCTTCTCGGTGGAATGGGAATGGGAAAGGTTGCCGAAACGGCGCCTTGGCTGTGTTGTTGAACCCTCCCTTCTCCTCCCTGCTAGAAGCCGGCAAGTCCCAGTCCCGACCTGCGATCTGAAGGCTGTTCTCGTCAGGGCCAAAGGGAGAGAGTGTCCGCGGGCGGTCTTCGGCTGGGTCCCTCTGCCAGAAAGAGCCTCCTTCGGTGGGGGGGAGCCAAGCTGCCTTCGCGCCAATTGTCTCTTGTTATTGTTTTGATAAAAAACGATATTGGTGAGGCGGGGGCTTAAGGGCGGGACGGGCGAGCGGGCCGACCAGTCAACAGCCGCTGCCTCCGAGAACGTTCGGGTTTCGTAGGGTTCGATGGGCGCCCCTGAGCCAATGAAGGGAGGCGAGTCTTTTAACTAGTCCTTTCCCGGACTCCCTGCGATCGGCAGATCTCGCTGCGTCGCTGGGAAGGGGAAACAGAAAGTCCTTGAATGCTTCGCAGCAGTTCCTTCATGTAACATCTTCGCAAGCGCGCTCTTTTTTACTCGGGAAAAGCTCCGATTGGGAAACTTGGGAGGTGGGGGATGGCGGAGGGAATCGAGAAAAACGAACGGATGGATCTAGAAGGTCGCGCCATTCAAAAGATGCTTGGGATCGGTTTCCAGAGGTATTTGTTTGACCTCTACTAACGCTAATTCTAACTTTTGTTACACTTTAGAATGTATGAAGCCGTTTAAACTCTTGCCCTGAGCCGAGAGTTGAAAAGGGACCAATGCATAAATACATACACTTAATGACATAGTAGACCCCTATGTATACCTTGGCCAAGAGATCTCAATGGAAGGTGACCCAATGAAGGAAATTGTGAAAAGTGGTTGGCAGGCATTCAGCAAGCTAAGCGTAATTTTCAAGAGTGACCTCCCCCTATTCCTGAAGAGAAATGTTTTTGATCAGTGTGTGCTACCTGCTCTAACATCCAGCAGTGAAACATGGACACTAACCTCACAATCGGTACAAAAGTGGACAGAGAGCCATGGAAAGAGACATGCTCAGCATTACAAGGCAAGATAGAAACACCTGCAAATGGATTAGGGAACAAATGAAAGTATATGATATCAAGAGAGTAAAAGAATTGAAATGGAAATGGGCTGGTCACGTAGCACGAAGAACCAGTGGCAGGTGGATCAAGGCAATCATAAAATGAATCCCACTAGATAAAAAGCCTCCATGAAAGAGACCTAAAACAAGATGGATGGAGGATATTAGCAAGTATGGTGGGCCCAATTGAAAAAAAAGAAAGCTCAGGACCACATTGGTTGGAAACAGGCAGGCCTTCATCCTGCAGGGGATAGACAACGGCTAGAATGATGAATAGTTGCATGGCTTCTAGGGTGGGAATTATGGTTGTTTCACCTGGTACAGTACAGTATAACTATCCTTAGGATATTTACTTATCTTTCTATCTAAATATTTTTTTAAAAAAAGGTCAGCAGTCTATTAAAACAAAACAGTAGAATCAACCAACCCTTTTTAATCCCCCCCACATGCCCGTAGCTAAGGTGTTTCCCCATTGCTGAAGTGCTCTCTGTTCAAGTTAAGATGGCTTAAAACTCTACCAGCATGAAATCTGATCTTGCCTGACTCCTTCTTGCCAATATTGCTTCAGTTTTGACTCACCACTTGGATGGTGCTGACTTTTGGAGCAGAATAAGGGAAGCAATCGGTGGATTCTGCTGCCACACCTCTCCTCCTCTTTTGTATATCAACAGCTGGGAAAAATGTCTTGGAAAAGAACATGCCTGGTTGCAGCACTTCATACACTCATACTGGGGGTGTCCAAGGGCCATGGTCAAAAAAGTCAAGGTGGTGGCCATAATAATGTGAAATTATGACATATGACCCACACAAAAAAGTCAGGCAGAGCTTCAACTGCACCATCATGGCCATACTCCATGGATCCCCTGGCCTCTCCTAGGAGGATCCTTCCCATATCCCTTTTCCAAAAACTCATTCTATCAAACCTGCGCAATAAAACTAAGCAAAGGATAAAAGATCAGACTTTTGGCCTCTCACACTGCACTTTGGATTTCTCTCACCAGTAAGGCACTATTGCAACTGGCATGTTAGGGAGACAACAGCAGAATGGTGGCCAGAAAAACAGCCCAGAAACCAGAGGAAGGGGGCTTGTGCACACCAGACTAAAATGCCCAGGAAGCAGTGCTCTGCTCCAAGTGTAAAGAATAGCAAAGTGCACTGTACGCATCTTGCAGCTGCCCTTGGATGCTGTTGACTTAAGGAGGAAAATTTTTGGTACAACTAAGGATGGCATAACTTGTCTGAGTCATGGGCTCGGGTATGAGATAAAGCCAATGTCTTGGGGAAATGGCAAGGAACAGATGTTATTATTTGTTGCTATCCTACCCAAAATAATCCAAATTGAAAGCAGTCAAGTCTTCTGTTAAGCCTGCTGCCAAGATAATGATACTGTAGCAATAACAGTAGCACTTAGACTTATATACCTCCTCATAGTGCTTTACAGCTCTCTTTAAGCGGTTTTACAGAGTCAGCATATTGCCCTCAACAATCTGGGTCCTCATTTTACCACCTTGGAAGGATGGAAGGCTGAGTCAACCTTGAGCCTGGTGAGACTTGAACTGCCAAACTGCAACCAGCCGGCAATCAGCAGAAATAGCCTGCAGTACTGCATCATAACCACTGCACCACCAACTATAATGACACTGTGTTTTATATTGCTACAGTGATGGTTAATGGTAGTTGTTATAAATCACTAGTGATCAAATCATGTTATCTGCCTCAACAAGTACATCCATCTGATGGAATTCATGGAGGATGCTTCATATCTATAGTACTTCCAATAGCAAAGTACTGTGAAGCAGAGACTTGGGTGGCTTCCCTACTAATCTTTTCTCTCAATGTCTTTTATCATCACCCAGCCATCCTGGAAAGTGGATAAAAAGTCTCTACTGTTCTGTCAGCATAATGCTGGTTAGGCAACGCTAGAAAATGTTATAAGTCACTAGTGGGGATTCTGCTTTAGAGTTGTTCTGGCAAGTTCAAGTAGGGAAATAGGACTCCCGTGTTCTAATGCTATACTGCTTTAAACTCACAAATGCCAAACTTAGCATCCTAAAATGAGATGTAATCCAACTGAAAAGCAAATTATACAGTTGATGTGACATAAAGATAATATGCTCCCACCTACACATCCAATCAGATTTTCCGCCACTGTATTTTGAAGTAATTGAGGTTCTGCTGTTTCCATTCCTATATATCTTTTACGGATCTTATTTGTCCCAGCTGATAATTCTGAATTTTGGGAATTGTAATCCCAGGTCTTCTGGAGGGGATTGAGGAAAGCTGGACCATATAGATTTTCACCAGTTCATGTTCAAGCTGAAGATCCTGAAAGGTTCTCCTCATTATCACAAGTCTTTTGCCTTTCAAGAGTGAGGCAGGGTTCAAAAGCAGTTTGCTTTTCAGGGAGGAATAAAACACTGTCAAACAAGACTATTGATCAACTATTTCTAGGTCAATATTCATCAACTTGGTTCCCTTCAGATATATTTGGATTTTTTTTTTGCAATATTTTTATTGAACATTTTTCAACAGTTTGTAACATATATAAACTCTTTACAATGCTACAGCAATGCAATTACTCATATATACATAGTAGTTACATTGTTAACCTTTGCTTTTATTATCTAACCAACTGTAGAGTTGGTTATATTCGGATTTTGATTCCCACAATTCTCAGTCAACACAGGGGAGATGAGTTATAAAAAAGTCCGTTTTAGTTACTCAGCCAAACAGCTTTTGGCTTCACTATGTTGGGAAAAAAGATTTGCATGCAGATTAGATACAGAGAAGGATTGAGGATATACAGTATTTCACAAATGATGCTAAAACTGGATTTTCCATTTTTAATTCACTTGTAAGTTTGCACTGATGAGATGAAGGCTTACCTCCAAACCCATTCAAAGTTTATCTATGGTGGCTCATAGCCATTACTTGCTCCCTTGGGTTCTCCACTCCCTATCTGTTGCATCAATATTTATTTTTTTATTTTATTTTATTATTTTATTTGTCAATTGCTTACAAGATAATAGGTATAAGTATAAATGTAGTTATGAATACATGGATACACATAAGAAAAATAAAAGAAACAATAGGACAGGGACGGTAGTCACGTTGGTGCACTTATGCACGCCCCCTACAGACCTCTTAGGTCCTACAGTCAGATCCTTGGAACAGGATGCAGATTATTATTTTTTGCTTATGCTTTCCAGTCATGTGAATAACACTATTAGCAAACAACCTGCTTGCTATCACTAGCCATCCATACCAGAAATGCACAAATTAAGTCCCAGGGCCATAGGCTGCCCTTGGATGTAGTCCCCAGAGTTATTTAAATGTTTTCACTACCTTGTAATTTATTGGATTCAGCATGTTAATTAATGTGTTTATTTTATTATTCGATGGAAAACTATCATCCATTTTTGGTATATTGTAGAGTCAGTCAAGGATTTAGATATAGGTATAGCTCATTCTAAAGAGCACTGTCCCTGAACTAAAATCTAATCATTTATAGAGATAGGTTGCAAGTCCTTATCCTATTTTACCAAGTTCCAGTGCATATGCAGAGTCATCTTGTTATGGTTAAATCATAATACAAGTGTTATTCAAGACTTCACTAAGCAAAGTTAATGATGTTGGGCCTCATAGTTCCTAGGGCATAAATTCCATTTTATTGATTCTTGAGGTAATGCCACACAGTTCCAATTTTCATCTCTTCAAAACCTGCAAATTATGCACAGTATTACAGTACCATCCTGCAAGGTCCATACCATGTTGCTGAATTATTTTCCTGAACAGACTGGCTGTTCTTCCAGCTGGCCAACAGGAGAATATCAACTTTGGTGCTCTAGCTAGCCCCTCGCTCTTGCACCATTGATATTGCGTCATTATGTTTATTTTGTGTCAAAGTAAAAAGCAACAAAAACAAAAGTGGCCACTTTATAAGCGGTGTGAGGCAATAGCACTTTGATTTTCAGGAAATGAACCCTGAAGGAAATGGGAAGCAGAAAGAGATAGAAATTTCTTCCAATAGAAAATGATCCATTCTGAAGTTGAACTTGAAATTAATCAGTTCAGCTTACAAAAAACATTGCAAGCATCCTGGCATTGTATAGGGATACAGAATGCAGTTTGATTTTGCATGAGGACAGCTGGAAGGGACCTCAGATTCATTGGATGGAAGGAAGCTTTGTATTCTGCTTGGTGTTTCTCATACCTAATTTATCATTTGCTCTGACCGTGACCAAGCCTTTCTTTTGTCAAGATCTATTTTGTGTATCTATTTTTTTTATTTGTCAAAAATATAATTGTGATGGAGATTTACCTGCTATGTAGCTTGCTTGAAGTTTCATCATCTTCCTACAAAAAATCCAGCTAAAGCATACCATTAAAATTCTAGCTATAGAATTCCAGTGAGAAATAAGGAAGAGGCATCAGCATGGCTGAGAGAAGCCCATAGACCAGTGGTGGCTCACCTTTTTGGGCTCCTGTGTCAAAAATTGTGCGTGCGCTTGCATGCTCATGCTCGCGTGCCAGCACCTAGAAGGCAATGCGCACCCCCCCATGCCCCCAACGCATGCGCGCGCAATCCCCACCCACCCACCCACTCCGCCACCCCCTTACCTGCACTGTGCCTCACAGCTGATTTGTGGCCTCTCAGGGTTGAGGAAGGCTTCTGCAGGCTTTTCAGGCAGAAAACTAGGCCCGTTTTGTCACTTCCAGTATTGAAAAACAGGAAGTGATGAAACAGGCCTAATCTTTGTCCTGAAAAGCCTGCAGAAGCCTTCCTTAAGCATCTGGGAGTCCGAAAAAAGCCTCAAACAAGCCAAAAATCAGCTGTGAGGCACACACATGCTCAGTGAGGTAAGTTTGCCTGCAGCTCGCGTGCCGGCACAAATGGCTCTGTCTGCCAACTGTGGCACACGTGCCATAGGTTTGCCATCACGGCCATAGACTGTAAAAGTAAAAGCATTTCTTAGGTTTTCCTAATTCCAGATTTTTCCTTCCAAGCCATTTGGAAAGCTCATCTCATTGCCATTTTTACTACAGTGTTTATGTCATGATCCTGACTAATGCATAATAAAGATAACAATTCCTCCTGGGACGTTCTGCTGAGGATTTACAATTTCCTCAATGAGCATTGTAAAATTAAGTATTGCTTTAATGTCTGTAGAAATTCTTTTTTAAACATGAGAATGAATCAGACTTCTTTGTGATCCTTTCTCAAAATGTCTAAGCTCAATTTGATCTAAGGTTCTCTCTGGGGAAATTGAACACTATACAAGCTTAAGAACTGTTGTCTTTTTGGTTCTTAAAATATAGATATTAAATTGTTATTTTGGTATTGTGGGTTCATGCTAGATGGTGATTATTTTAATCACCCAGTGATCTCCAAAGTATTATGTAGCAAGGAGGCAAAGACTGTTCTCTCTACAAAATCCTTTAATCTCTGCTTTCCTTGCAGATGTTCACAGTCAAATGTCTGAAAAATCAAAATCGCCTGTACAGTTAAATGCATGGCAGATGGGCAGAGTGGGGGAGGTCTGCTGAGCAAGTGCTAGATTAACCTACTGGATGGATAACTCTGTGTGTTTGTAAGTGCTATTTACTGACACTGCTGTGCATGAAACATAAAGACATCCTTAAATTGACCTCAACTGCTGATGGAGACCATGAAATAATCTTAAGTGAAATACCCACTGGAAGGATGGTTGAAGAGGCTACATTGCAATGGAGGGCTGAAAGCTGAGTCCCATTAAGAATAACGGGTAAGTCCTGCCCTATGCAAGCTTGCTATTGTTTGAGAATTATAATTTGAAAGCCCAAAATGATTCTCAGAAACTCTGTATTCATAATCACTTGACATAAATTTCTGCTCTGATGTGCAGAAATCTTGATCAAAACAAAATCTTGATCAGATACTGACTGATGAAAAAAGGAAACTGTTTCTTTGAATTCAGAGAAATTACTCTGGCATATGCTTAACTGTCCATAATAGAAATTATTGTGAAAATGTTTTATTTATATTCAATTGTGTGCTGATTCCCCTAAATGCCTATTACATTTGCACTGTCTGTGGCATTCTTCAGGACATTCTTTTGCCCACATATTTAACATATACATTGGAAATAGACAACTGGAGGTTTAAATGGTGTCACTGTTGAAAGTTACCAATGTGTTATAAAATGTAATGTGACAGGAAGGATAATTTATTAAATGCAAAGGGATTAAATATATTCCTTGTATTAAACCAGTTTAACTGAAGAGTCATTTAATGTATTGTTAATTTAAATGCATTTAAATTTAATTTTTTGTATGCTGCTTCCATATACCTGTGAATATGTTCACAAGTACCTAATTTCAAGATTGAACATAGTTGTCACTCCCACAATATTGTTACCTTTAGTATACTGATGGAGCACATTTGGCATGAGGTGTAACCATTTTGCTGATAGATCTATTCTTTTCTTCTAAAACAGATGAGATGCTGACATGCTAAACTAAAGACTGGAATGGACAAGGAATAAAAACTAAAACTCCATCCACCTAAAACGAAGGTGCTGTTGATGGATTATTTAACTTGGCCAAGAAGACAATATTCTGCCTGTATTGAATGAAGCTGTAGGTCTGCTATGATATGTTTTATCTGATTTTCTTTTTAGCTGTTGATGTTTTTCTAAGCCACTTTGAAAGCCACAGATTAAAAATTAATGAGATACTATTAAATAACAAGAAGATACTGTTACAGGCAGAAAATTGAACCATAATCTTAATGGGGCACTGTAGAACAACAGATAAATATAATCCTTTGGGAAATGTCCAAAGAAGAGTCCTGGCAAAAGCATGGCCTAGAGGTGATACAGGAGAAAAGGTGATGTTCCCAGAATAAGTAACAAAGACTAGACTAGACTAGACTAGACTAGAGTAGAGTAGAATAGAATAGAATAGAATAGAATAGAATAGAATAGAATAGAATAGAATAGAATAGGATTCTTTATTGGCCAAGTGTGATTGGACACACAAGGAATTTGTCTTGGTGGAAATGCGCTCAGTGTACATAAAAGAAAAGATACATTCATCAAGAGCCAAGAATCATCGGGAACAACACTTAATAATAGTCATAGGGTACAATAAGCAATCAAATCATACTACGAAACAGTCAATACAAATCGTAAGGATACAAGCGACAAAGTTACAGTCATACAGTCACTAGTGGGAGGGGGCGATAAGGAGTGATGAGAAGATTAATAGTAATAATAATGCAGACTTTGTATTAGTTGAACAGTGTTGAGGGAATTATTTGTTTAGCAGAATGATGGCTTTCAGGGAAAAACTGTCCTTGTGTCTAGTTGTTCTGGTGTGCAGTGCTCTATAGCGTTGTTTTGAGGGTAGGAGTTGAAACAGTTTATGTCCAGGATGTGAGGCTGTAAATATTTTCACAGCCCTTTTTTTGACTTGTGCAGTGTACAGCATTATGTTAATCTGAAATATGAATTTAGAAATCCTGAGGCAGCTTGTGCTGGCTCCGAAAATATCTACAGGTAGTCCTCAACTTACAACAATTTGTTTAGTGACTGTTCAAAGTTACAGTGGCACTGAAAAATATGATTTTTGGCTGTTTTTCACAGTTACGATCTTTGCAGCTTCCCCAGGGTCATGTGATCCAAGTTCAGAGGCTTGGCAACTGGTTCATATTTATGACCGTTGCTGTGTCCCAAGGTCATGTGATCACCTTTTGCAACCTTCTGAAAAGCAAAGTCAGTGTGAGAGCCAGATTCACCTAACAACTGTGTGACTAACTTAACAATTGCAGTGATTGATTTAACAACTGTGGCAAGAAAAGTTGTAAAATGAGGCAAAACTCACTTAACAAATTTCTCACTTAACAACAGAAATGTTGGGCTCAGTTGTGATCATAAGTTGAGGACTACCTGTATTTATTTCAGGAAAACATAGTTAGGGACTTCAAATACTTTCCACAATAATTATAAACTTATGACTGCATGTTAAACACATTGCCCCTGCTAAAATAGCATGTTAAGAGGATTCTAATTAGCTTTCCCCCTGAAGTTCCAGCCATCTTTGTGCACAGAGATTTTTTTTAAATATGGGGAATATCCAAACACATAATTTGCATTTTGAAATGCACAGCACCAGGAAAACTCAGATTGCTTAATTGAATGCATAAACTGGGTATCAAATCAAGGCCATTTTTTGTTTATCAAGTGATGGGGATGAGATTTTTAGACGTTTTCTTGCAATCAGAAGAACAATGTTTAACATTACTTTTTAATGCTATAATAGTCCCAGCAATGTTGTACTGACCAAGGGAGTGAGCAGTGTGCCTAACTAAATCATGCTGGTTGGCTATGAGCTTTCCCAGCAGAAGTACTATTTCTCTGACCAAAAGCATATGAAATTAACATGCAACTATGAATGACCCATGCAAACTAAGATCCTGGGAGAAAAAGAAAAGGCAGCAATTTGAGGAGAATTAAGAGCAAAGCTGCTCATTTGGATTCATGTGAATTTTTTGCATTAGCTGCCAATCTGCTGATGGATTGATTTCCTTAAGTGCTTTTGCTGCTAAGTACCAGTAGCATTTTTCCTTTACCATTTTGCTCTTCTCTCTCTTTTTCTGCTTCCCTTATATGTAACTTTTATCCTTGACTCTTTCCCCTATTTTTAGCTGTAAATATGACATTAGAAGGAGGATAATATTAGGCTAGCTTTCTCCAACTTGATGTCTTCCAGATACACTGAGCTAGAACAGCCAACCTACTGGTGAGTATGGGAGTTAGAATCTAACACATGTAAAAGCAGATATGTTTGACAAATAAGAAGTGGTGAAAATTGAAATGAATATTTTGAAATAAACCTTTAGCTGAAAAGCTAAGAATATTTGCTGGTGGGCTGAGTCTTATATCTCTTACCTTTCCACACTGGTGGGCTCTTCACTAATTTTTGAATTGGCGGAAATCTATGCCAAGCCTGAAATACATATTGTCTCCATTGTCAATCCCTTTCTTGTCTCTCTTGTGTTTGTTGGAAGCCTTTTCCAGTGTCCTGAATTCCCAGCAAAATAATGGATGGCAAAAGCCTAATAAATGTTACAGCCTTCAGGTTGTCCATGCATTGTGTTAAAATAAGGAGCAGGGCTGGAAACTTATTAAAAAGGGATTTTAAGCTAGTTTCTCTCATGAGTTGAAGGTAAGTTGAAGATCATATCATGAGGACATGACAGGAAAAAATGTTTCCAGTGCATGTTGATGTCTTGTTTAGTTACACAGTGATAAAATTCCCAGTATCTCAAATCAAGATCCCTGTTCCCCTTGAAGCTTGAGGGGATATTGGTTGAAAAAAATGTTTTGACTGTTGTTGTTGCTGTCACTGTTGTCTACTGTTTTTAATGTCACATTAGCCAGCCAGAGTCCCTCTTTTTCAAGTGGATAGCCATTCTAAATTGATTTCTCAACCCTGATAACTTTAAATTGTGTGGACTAGATTTCCCCAGCCAGCATAAATAAAAGTGAATTCCAAATTTGAATATATTTTTTCTTTTTTTCTGTGGAATCCTGTCAATGACTTTGGACCTGCAAGTCCTTATGGAGGTCTCAAGTTTGAGAAAATCCACAAGAATCTCAGCAAAACGTAATTTGTGTATACAGTGTTTCAAATGGATTTAGTCAAAGTCGTTAGGCAGAATGTCCTATTAAGGCAAGGGGCACATGAAACCTCCCATTGTCCTCAATGAGCCCCAAATTATGTTTTTTCCCCCAGAAGTAAATCCAACAAAGTCATATTTGTGGGTATGCATCAGTGGTGGGATTCAAATTTTTTTACTACTGGTTCTGTGGGCGTGACATGGCTTGGTGGGCATGGCAGGGGAAGGATATTGTAAAATCTCCATTCCCTCCCCACTCCTGGGGGAAGGATACTGTAAAATCTCATTCCCTCCACACCTCACTAACCTGCTTTCCAGCTCCCTTCTCCTGTGCAGGGCAACAAAAGAAGACCCAGCGATTAGCTGGGACTCGGGAGGCAGAGAATAGATGGGGGCAGGGCCAGTCAGAGGTGGTATTTGCCAGTTCTCCAAACTACTCAAAATTTCCACTACCGGTTCTCCAGAACTGGTCAGAACCTGCTGAACACCACCTCTGGTATGATGGTATGTAGAGAGATGATAATGATTTTTGGATTTGAGAAATGCTTCTGTTTAAATACTTCCTGTGTGGAGAAGGTTTGATCTAATCTCTGAAGTCTCATCATCTTTTCTCTCCTGCAAATACTTTCCTCTTTCTATTATTTGGTCTTCAGTTCTTGCCCCAGATTTGTTTCCTACTCCTTTTGTATTTCTTCTCCTTATTATTGCTTTCATCTTTTCAAAGAATTTCCTCTTTTCTTTTTCACCGTCCCCCTTCTCTCCTCCACTGGATTGTGTCTCCCCACCATCCCAATGCATTTTGTCTGATTTCTTTTTCTTTCATTCCGATCTCTAATTTTCTGAGCATGCTTATTTCTATTTCCCTTTTCTTTTTATCTGAAATCTGCCATTCTTTCTCATTCTCCCACCTCTCCTCTTCTCTCAAGGTCACCCTCTCTACAATTCAATGTGTCATTCCCCCCACCACTTAAACTTGCCTGAATGAGACAATTTGCTTCCAGTGAAGCGGAACAAACTGAGATGAAAGAAGCCATTCATCTATATTGACTAAATTCATCTCTGAGGATGAATGTAGTGTATGGAGGTGTCATTTGGGAAGCTTAGGGCTGGTGTGTCATATGATCTTCAAAGCCTGAGTTGTCCCTCATCTTCACCAATTTTGGGGTTCAGTTCCAGCTCCTTAGATCTTTTTTTACTTTCTAAATTGTTTGGGTACCAAAGAAATCTCTTGGGATTCTAACTGGGTATGTTGTTCATCATATTATCAGCGGGCTCCTGATTAGAGCACAAAATAAACAAGAGTGAGATAATTATCTCCCTGATCACCACTCAGCTGGAGAAAGAAGATCTGCTACAGAGCTGGGATACTATGTGGAGTTCTGTGCATCTCTAAAGATTGGTGCACTGTCATTTTGACATGCTAAAGCAATTTCTGTAACCTGGGTGTCTCCAGCTATGTTGGACCACAGTTTCTATAAGGTTCAGTTAACAAGTCCACCCCAGGTGGCAAATTATGAGGGTTGTAAATCAACTCTCTAGGAACCAGTTTTTTCAGAAGGCTGTGTCTCAAGGACAGAGCAGAGATGTGGCTTTGATTGCTGCTGCTGTACTTGCCTCCTAGTTGGTCTCTTCATACCCTGCATCCTTATACAGAAGAGGCATCTTTTTACAGACATGGTGGGGTAAATAGACAGATGGAAACAATGTGCATCTTGCCTGTCGTTTTAGAAAACATTTCCATATGCATAGTTTTCAGCATTCTAACATCCGTCCCTTGGCGAATCCTCAAGTGTAGCCCAGGAGTTCATGGCCTCCATGGCAACCATGGACCTGACCCAAGTAGTTCAGGGCCCGACTCATCGGGGGGGACACATGCTCGATCTGGTTTTTATCTCTGAATAATGGCACCACGATCTGATATTGGGGGAAATAGTCACCCAGCCCTTGTCATGGTCAGATCATTCCCTTGTAAGATTGGACTTCCTGACGACCACTCCATGCTGCAGGGAGGCAGGACCGACTAGGTGGTTCCGCCCCAGGTGCCTAATGGACCCAATTGGGTTTCAGAGGGAGCTTGGGGAGTTTCCGGCTTCCCTTACCCGCAGCTTGACTGAGGCCCTGGCGAAAGCCTGGAATAGTGCAGCCACTGGGGCCATAGATCGGGTTGCACCTTTGCAGACTCTCACCGTCCGCGGACCTTGGAAATCTCCTTGGTTTACCGAGGAACTCCAGGGGATGAAGCTGCGGAAGAGATGCCTAGAATGCCGCTGGAAGAAAAGTCGGGCTGAATCTGACCGGACACTGTTAGGATGTCATATTGACGCCTATCTAGTGGCGATAAGAGTGGCACAACGATCATATTGGGCCACTCTTATCGCGTCTGCGGACTGTCGCTCGGCCGCCCTGTTTTGGGTGACACGCTCCCTCTTAAGATCTGAGGAGGCAGAGGAACCCTTGCAGGGAAGGGCCAAGGAATTTGTTCAGTTTCTCGCAGATAAAGTCGCTCAGATTCGGTCAGACTTGGACTCTGGCTGGGCAGAGTCCACCGAGGTGGTAGAGGCAGGTCTTAGTCCAGTTATCTGGGATGAGTTTGTCCGGTTGGCCCTGATGACGTGGACAAGGCCCTGGGAGCAGTGAATGCCACCACCTGTTTACTGGACCCATGTCCCTCCTGGCTTGTTTTGGCAGGCCGGGAGATGACATGCAGCTGGCTCCAGGAGATTATAAACGCTTCTTTGGGTGAGGGGTGTGTTCCCCATGCCTTAAAGGAGGCTGTGGTTAGGCCCTTTCTCAAGAAGCCTTCCCTGGACCCAGCTCTTTTAAATAACTTTAAATAACTTTAAATAACTTTAAATAACTTCCGTCCTGTCTCCAACCTTCCCTTTCTGGGGAAGGTGGTGGCGCTCCAGCTCCTTCGGGCCTTGAATGAAGCTGATTATCTGGATCCCTTGCAGTCTGGTTTCAGGCCCGGGTACAGCACCGAGTCGGCCTTGATCGCACTAGTGGATGATCTCTGGTGGGCCCGGGATGGGGGGGTCTCCCTCCATCCTGGTGCTTCTTGACCTCTCAACAGCTTTCGATACCATCGATCATGGTATCCTTCTGGGTCGGCTCAGGGGGCTGGGAATGGGGGCACTGTTTTACGGTGGTTCTCCTCTTACCTCTCTGACCAGACTCAGTCGGTGTTGGTGGGGGGGCAGAGATCAAGCCCTAGGGCCCTGCCATGTGGGGTCCCTCAGGGTTCTGTTCTCTCCCCCCTCCTATTTAATAACTACATGAAACCGCTGGGTGAGATCGTCCGTCGACACGGGGTCGGGTATCATCAGTATGCTGATGATACCCAGTTGTACATCTCTGTCCCCGATCAATCTAGTGAGGCCATGGAGGTGATGTCCCGGTGCTTGGAGGCTGTGAGGGTCTGGATGGGGACCAATCGGCTCAGACTCAACCCTGACAAGACCGAGTAGCTGTGGGTCCTGCCCCCTTGGTCTCCAGTTGATTATCCAACTTTGGTACTGGGGGGAGAGAAATTACTTCCCTCAGAACAAGTTCGCAACTTGGGGGTCCTTCTGGATCCACAGCTACAATTTGATCACCATCTTATGGCTGTGACCAGGGGGGCCTTTGCACAGGTTCGCCTGTTGCGCCAGTTGCGACCTTTCCTGGACCGAGGGGCTCTACACACAGTCGCTCATGCCCTTATCACCTCCCGATTGGACTACTGAAATGCGCTCTACATGGGGCTGCCCTTGAAGAGCACTCGGAGTCTTCAGCTGGTGCAAAATGTGGCCGCTGAGTGATTATGCACCTAGGTGTCATATAACATCTATCCTCCATGAGCTGCATTGGCTGCCGGTGGTCTTCCGGTGCAATTCAAGGTGCTAGTGACAACTTTTAAAGCCCTTCATGGCTTAGAGCGGGATACCTTCGAGACCGCCTACTGCTACCATATGCCTCCCAGCACCGTTAGATCCCACAGGAGGGCTTGCGATACCGTCAGCCAGACAATGTCGGCTGGCAGGGCCGCGGGCGAGAGCCTTCTCTGTGGCAGCTCCGTCCCTTTGGAATACGCTCCTGTGGAGATTAGAACCATCCCCAATCTACTTGCTTTCCGCAAAGCTGTTAAGACCTGGCTTTGTCGGAGGGCATGGAATTGAGACCTTTGTTCTTCCCTCGTGTATGTTTGGATCGTATGAATGAGTTTTGATTTTATATTGTATAGGCAACTGTTTTTTATCTTGTTGTACGCCTTTCGATGGGGAAGAGAGGCGGATATAAATTTAATAATAATAATAATAATAATAATAATAATAATAATAATAATAATTTGCTTCCCCTTTGGCTCTACAGATGTTTTAATTATGTAGTGTCTGGAATGTGTGAAGCCAAAGGATTATATAACCACATGTTGCATTTTGGAAATATATGGCTGCATGAAACATTCAAGAAATAAAAGAAAAAGATGCCTAAAGAAAGGCAGACATACTCTGTTATTAGTTTCCATAGATGTGTTGAAAGCATCTATCATAGAGCACAATCCCTTATCCTTCTAATGACTTTTCTTTTTAAAATCTGTTGTTTTTGGGCTATCAATTATATTGGCTGGGTATTAGGTGGACGTTTTTGTTTGAAGGGCTACTTCCTTTGGAGATCAGCATGTGGAAGTGTGCGACACTGACAGTGGGCAGAGCTGAAATAGTTTGGAGCAAGCAATGGGTAGAACAACCAAAAGCATGAGGAGTTACCCAGATTTTGATTTGGTTTGGGGCAATCTTTTGGTCACATGGTCATGGGGAGGCTCAAAGGTCATAATTCTGAAAAACGGTCATTAGTCACATTTTTAGTGCCATTGTAACTTTGAACAGTCACTAAATTAACTATTGTAAGTCAAAGACTTGTTACTTGTTGTCTGCCCACTTCTTGATATCTCTGATTAGATTTTCTTTTTGTCTCTCACTTCTTTCTTTTGTTTTCCATTTCTCCTTCTTATGCTGAGCATTAGCTCCTTATAATCTTACTTGCCCATCCTACAGTTGTCCTGAGGTTAAGAAAATCAGAGCCACCCTGGCTTCAGCTTTCGGAGCCAAGGAAACACCAGAAACATAAAACATATTGAAGCATTACTGATTTATTTCTAAGACTCACATGCCATTTGAACTGTACTGAATTCTAGCAGTTGTATAAGCTGTTCACTATCCCCATTCCATTCTTGAAACAGCAGGTTCAGAGGTGGTATTCAACAGGTTCTGACCAGTTCTGGAGAACCAGTAGCAGAAATTTTGAGTAGTTTGGAGAACCGGCAAATACCACCTCTGACTGGCCCCGCCCCCATCTATTCTCTGCCTCCCAAGTCCCAGCTGATTGGCTGGGTCTTCTTTTGTTGCCCTGCACAGGAGAAGGGAGCTGGAAAGCAGGTTAATGGGGTGGGGAGGGAATGGGGATTTTACAGTATCCTTCCCCTGGAGTGGGGTGGGAATGGAGATTTTGCAATATCCTTCCCCTGCCACTCCCACCAAGCCACGGCCACCAAGCCCCACCCACAGAACCTAGTAGTAAACAAATTTGAATCCTACCACTGAGCAGGTTAGACTGCAATTTTCCCACAAAAGAATGCCCCATATATATCTGTCACATTTTAAGTTGCTGGACATAATTGCAATATTAATTTTAAAATCCATACTAATACTAGATTTAATTGCTGAGTATTGTGATTATGTAGACAAAATCAGACTACTGAGAAACATGAGGGAGGTATCTGAACGCTTAACAAATTTGTAAGGTTTGTATAAATAAATTATGGAAGGGGAAAACTATAGCAGAGGTGGGATTCTACAGGTCGCACCTATTCACTAGAACCGGTTGTTAACATTCTAAGCAGTTCAGAGAACCAGTTGTTAGAAGAAATTACTGGCCTAATCCTGTTAGGAAGGCAGGAAGGAAACATTCTGGTGTTGCTTACAGAAACTGCCTCTCCATTAATTTTTATTACATTCTTGGCAGGACTAGACTTCCTGTCTCTGGAACTTCTTTGGAGTTTTTTTTCCTCCTTTGCTGGTACGTTGCTTGTGTGGAGTGACCATTCTGAAAAAAGTGACTTATGACCATTTTTCACACTTACGACTGTTGCAGCATCCCCACAGTCATGAGAGGCCAGGCGAGGAGATGCGTGCCTTGATGTGAATGATGTTGAGTTGGCCATGCCCAGCCAGTCACATGACCACTAAGCCATGCCCACCAACTAAGCCATGCCCACAGAACAGGTTGTTAAAAATTTGAATCCCACCCCTGAACTATAGGGAACAATGACACTCACCTCACTGCTTTTTAACTCTGATCCTGACTGCCTAGAATGGGTCAGAGCAGTTGCCTCCAACCTTGTACTCTCCAGATATGTTGGGCTCAATCTGTCCAAATTCTTAACAACTGCTGGAACATGTTGACTTCTTATAAAACAAATTGCTCTATACTTTAATTAACAGAAGCGTATTAATCTCATTTGTCAATATGATAATCCTTCGGTTGTAATAAAGATGAGCTTGAACTTGTTATCACCTAATGTATGTTAGGATGCCACATCAGAGAAAGTTCTTCATAGAACGTTTTATTGCAGGCTCAAATCAGTCTATTCCATCTTATTCCTATCTCAGTATTTCTGTCTCAAGAGGCTTGTTTTTTATGGTTGTTCCTCCATATGATCCCACTAGAAGAACATTGGAACCTCTTGCAGCAAAGCAGTTTGCATGAGATATGTTTTTTTTGCCTTGTTTTCAAGTAATAGATCCAGTAGCTATGCCAGGGCTGGGATGACCTCATCATCATCTACCTGTTTTGGGGAAATAGAACTTGATAAGCTCCCTGTGCAGAACATAAAACAAAAAGCTTTTTAAACAAATCGCTTAATAGGTGTTTTTTTCTGGTGAAACTGGTCTATCAGGGCAACCTGGTCTACCCAATTATGGGGCGGAGCATACTGCTTCTGCTTTCACCCCCAATCTAGGAGCCTTCGCAGGCAGTTGCTTTCGTGACAAATTATTTTTGTGTTGAATTTATATTTACCAACAAAGAAATAAAGGAGACTAGTATAGATCTATTTCAAGTTATTTAGCTCTCATTAGCTAGACATACCTTTTGGGATTCGAACCCAGGCTACTTGCATATTAGGTAAATGTATTAACCTTTAATCCATTCCACAGGTTCTCCTTGCTTTGTTGGTTATAGCAGGGGAAATATTAATCTCTCTTCTGGTACAGCCAGCAAAGCAAGGAGAGCCCGTGGCTTAGAGGTTAATACATCTACAGTACCTAATATGCAAGTAACTTGCCAGGGTTTGAATCCCAGAAGGGTACGGCTAGCCGATGAGAGCTAAATACAGTAGCTTGAAATAGATCTAGTCTTCCTTTATTTCTTTGTAGTTATTTATACATAAATATAAATTAAAACCCAAATAACTTAATAGTTTACTATCCCTTTAATAAAACAGTCAGTGCCTCAGCCACTTTTTTTTTTAATTGGCTTTCAATCCCATCTTAAGCAACAGTTTTGTGATACCACTCTTCTATGAAGCCGGTTGCCATGGCAGTACTGCATCCTTATTTGGTTGCCTGTCAGTTGCTCCAGAATCCTGCTGGGTAAAACAGTGTTGATAAAAAGAGGACATTTTTTTGTTTTTCAAGGAGCATTCACTATGCAGCTTTATTCTTTTAGCAAAGAAGTGAAGATGCTGAAAGTGAGATAGGGATCAAGGAAATGAGGGCAACCTAAAAAGACAAGATGTGAGAGAGCAATTGAGGCCTTCTATCAAATGTTCTTCAAAGAAAGTAATATTAATTGCTGCTGTCTAGCTGACAAAGTGGGAAAATACTAGACTAGAGCCTTGAGTGCTTCTAAACATTCCTGAAACTGCTTTCACAAAAGTGATTACTACATAGGGAACCTCCGAATTTCATAATGTTCTAAATGTTTATGCCCCAATAATGGAGCAAAGCTGTAAGGATTGATGACTAGATGTTTAGGTTCTTTCACTTGCTGCTGCTATGGCAGCTTGATGTGATAAAATTTAAAAAAAAACTCATAAAACAAGTATTTCTCTTCCCTAACTGTAATTTGGGAGACCCTAGATTGAGAGGCCACACCCTGGTTATCTAAGGGTATCTCTATAATGCACTCTACATGGGGCTTCCCTTGAAATTCACTTGGAAGTTTCAACTGTTCCATAATGCAGCAGCACAGGCAGTGATGGGCCTTCTCAGTAGGCCCATGTAACACTACTCTTTTATGAGTTGCACTAGTCTCCTGTTTGTTTCTGAGTGTGATTCAGCGTGCTGATCATTATTGATAAGCTGACCACAGCATAGGGCCTGGTTACTTGAAGGACTGGCAATCGCTCATATTATCTGTCTGACCAATTTGACCCAGGACGGTTGGTATGTTTCGGATTCCTTCAATTAAACAATATCATCTATTGGGTCCCCAGAAGCACACTTTCTCTGTGGCAATGCTTGCCCTCTGGAATGAGGCTCTTCCCAGATCCAGAGGGCCCCCTTCTTGCTTGTGTTTTGAAGGGGGCTTGAAGACTGGGCTGTTCACCCAGGTCTTGATGAGCATGATTAAGCTGCCTTTCGATTGTGTGCATTTTGTCTTTTGACATATCTGGGTTTTGTCATCCATGCCATCTTTTAATCTTTCATTTTTGTTTCTCATTGTATTCTTTTTTCCTGTTTTAAGTGCATTTATGTGTAGGTTGCCCAAAGTTGGAAGTGAGGCAACATAGAAATGTAACAGACAGGAAATGTAATAAAATCAATTCAAAATATGGGCTAAAGAATTGGAATTTTTAATAATGCCCCATCAATGGATTTATGTTCTTAAATATAAGAATGGTACATGAGATTGAACTTGGTTTATCAAAAATAAAGGATGGGCATCAGATTTTTTAACATCTGGAGATGTTAAAAAATTGAGGATTCATCATTCACTGACCCTTATGTTATGATTGTGTGATCATTTGAAATCTTTTTGGAAAAGTTTGCTGAAATATGTAACTAGATTTATGGGGAAAGTATGTAAACATTAAATATGTTAATGTGATGTTGAGCTACATATCACACCTTTGGAATTTGACTGTTTCATTGGAATTAGGTGTAACTAAAAGCAATCATATTGAGAAACGGGAAAATATATTATTCCAGATGTTAAGGAATGGCTGCCAGAAATGTGTAATGTGAAATGACCCATTCCAATCCATTTCAGTGTGCTGTTTCCAAAGAACTGAATCTTCCCATTTCTGCTCCAAGAACCTCCCTTGGTTCATGATTTTGACATTACATATAACAATGGTATAAAGCACTGAATTCTGGTCACATCAGCTTATGGGTATCTTTTTAGGTTTAATTTAGCCACGTTGTTAGTACCAGTGGTGACTATACTTGCCTTTTGATTTTCCTAAATAATTTGTGGAATATCTTCTGATTTGGGGGCTCAATTTCCAGTGTCATGCTGATGTTTTCCTGGTTGTGAATATCCCTTTGGTTTTCTTGAGAGATCACTGGAGTAAGTTGCTATTTTTTCTTCAGTGGATTGGTTTTAGGCTGACTTCTTTCCTGTGATCTCCTTGTCATTGGTGAGCATTCCAAGAGTGCACAATTCTGATACTATAGTCCATGGCATCATGGGATATACAAACCTTTCATCAATGTAAAGTAAAGGGAAAAGAAACAAGAATATAGCTTTGCTACATTCAGCAATACATTCTAATCATCACAGCCTTCTGTGCTTGCAACCAGTTCTAAAAGATTTCCCAATGCTACCTTTAGAATATTTTCATATTCTTTCAGCCCTCATTTGTTCTATTCAAAAATTTTATCTTGCTGTGGGTTGGTGGGTTGTATATCCTGTTGACCAAGTGTCTATCTTGGATGCATGGTTAGAGATCTATAATGATGTACCTGAGAACAGAGAATGATTATGATGAAATTATTCATTCAGTCATATTGGACTCAGATGATTCTATGGACCAGGTCTCTCCAGGTCTTCTGATCTTGCACTACTTCTTTGAGTTTTGGCTCAGCTCTGGCTGGTGTCAACTTTGATGGTGTCCAGCCACCAGGTGCTGTCCAGCCAGTTTAGAGTTAATGGGATTTGGGATAGGTAGTTAGGAATTGAGAGCTGTCCCCTTAAGGGAATGCATCATGGTAAATGTAGTTAAGGTATCCTGGGAAATGTAGTCCATGTCATGTGGTCACATCTGTAATCCTGATTGGTCACTAAACTGACCCTTGTGGGGTTGGGGGAGGCTCCCTCACTCTAACCTGAATCTTTTACCATGCGGTCGCTTCAATCATCATCATAGTTATCATCATAAGGATGAGAGTTTAATATCTTTCTACACCACGATTCAGAAATGCAAAGGATTGGACATTAAGAAGAACCTCATCATAACTGTGAGTTGACAGGATGTCTGATGAACCAATAAAAAAGACTTTGTATAGATGCTTTGTGGAGTTGCTCTGTCTGCTTTATACCCATCCAGAGTGTAATAAGCAGAACAGTAGAAAGATATTTTAATCTTGATTCCTGGAAGCAGTAAAAAGATGCAAAGATTTACAATCCCAGAGTAAATGATAGTATAAACTTGAAGTCCTGAAGCCCATCAGTATAAAGACAGTTAATTTGGATTTTGTGATAAAGCAAAGTAATATTGAAGCCAGGAGTGAATATGCAATGCTAATGTTTTGGCTCAGCTCTGGCTGGTGTCAACTTTGATGGTGTCCAGCCACCATGTTCTTTGATGGTCTGTTTCCTTTTACCACTAACTCTTTCAAATATAATTGCTTTCTTCAGTGAATTCCTTCACATGACATGGTCAAAATACAATAAGTGAGACACAGTTTTGTGATTTTTCCTTCTAGTGACATGTCTGGTGTTATGTATTCCAGTACTTGCTTGTTGGTTACCTTTGTTGTCCAAGGGATATGCAGGAGCCTTCTCCAGCTCTAACAAATCAATTTTCTTCCTAAACAGAGATTATCTATCTTCAGTGGCTTAAATGCAGTATCTCATTTGAAACAACTCCATTATCTAACTTCTATTCACAGTTTATTTATAAGAAATAAATATTTAGAATATTTGAAAATAGTGACCTAAGCATCAATGGCCAATTAACTAAAAAAATCCATTTTCCCCACTTTTTCAGAAACAATTGTTAGCATATTGACTGGATAATAATTTTGTAGTGGAAAACAACTGTCACAAGAAGCCATAATAATATTTCAGAGCGGTACCCTAGGCCAAGGACAAACAAACAATTGTAATAAACAGAGTGACTTATAGTTTCTCTCCAATTATATTCTTCTGCATGGCTTGAGGAGATCCTGTTTACTGCTCTTAGTGGAGTATTTTACTGGTGCCTTGAGAGTAGGGTACCCGATCTATGTGGAAAAATTAGAATTGGACCTGGTTAGTACTTAGATGGGAACAGAGGCATTGATACAATCCAACACTGTGATCAGAGTAAAGAAATATGAGTTGCCATATCAAAATGCAAGTTCTGTCCCTTCCATGCATTTGAACAACATCACCATGCATTTATAAAAATGCTTGTGTGTCACTGTGCTGCGCATCCAGTTTGTCCCCATCCCCTGATACCATGGATTAGAGAAGCCCAGAAAAATTGATTATGGAATTCAAAGAACATCACAGAAAAAAAACACTTCATTATTGTTACTATCTGTCTGAATGTGTCCAAAAGCTTGATTTGAAGGAGACTACAAAATAGGAGCAGAGAAATAACAACTGGGCCCCAAATTACTGGAAAGAAAGAGGGGCCTAATGGCCCTTTTCTTATTCCCAACTAGACATAAAGAGAGTTGTTTCTCTATTGCTGACCATAACAAAGATAAGGTCAAGAATGACTTTTTGTATATAGAAATTCAGTTACTACATAGATAGAAAATAGCAATAGCACTTAGACTTATATACAACTTCACAGTGCTTTACAGACCTCTCTAAGTGATTTACAGTCAGTATATTGCCCCCAACAATCTGGGCCCACATTTTGCTGACCTCGGAAGGATGGAAGGCAGAGTCAACATTGAGCCAGTCAGAAACAAACTGCTGGCAATCTCCAGAATTAGCCTGCAATACTGCATTCTAACCACTGCACCACCATAGCTCAACATGCAGTGATAAAAATACCAAGCTGAATCAATTTATGAGAAAGGAAGAACCTACACAATAATGAAGGCTACAAAGTTTAATTAATTAGTTACATTAATCATTTAAAAGTTAATGAAGTACTTTGTTTCACTGATAGCAGATTTAAATTGTTTTCTTTTTCTTATAAAACCACACTCATCATGCTGACTGGGGACAACAGAAGTTGTACTCCAATACATCTGTAGTTTGCAAATGCTGCCTCAGTTCATGCCCGTAAAGATTGAATCAGCCAGAAATAAACAGCACTACAACATCTAGCATAGTTAATCTAAATGCTATGATTCTCTCAATGAGACTAAACAAAGCAAGCATTTCAGATGCAGACAAAAAAGTATATGCGAATGCTCTTTTTGAGCTTTCTTGAAATTAATCTGTAAAAGGTAAAACCCTCAAAGTTTGAAAAATGATGTCATGGACACAAGATCTTGGTCCAGTCCTCTCAAACCTGGAGTCCTCTGCTCGAGAACTTCAACTCCTGTAATTTTAACTAATCTGACAGAACTCTGTTATCCATCTCCAAATAGTTGACAAGCCTATGATTTTTGTTTTTGCATTCAAACTGCAATTGGTCTACCTCCCACTGCATATTATCTAATCTATATATCATACATAATTTCTCTTATTTCCTGTAAAACTATTTTCCTTATGGTGTGCAATCCCTCTGCCCCTTTCCAAAGACAATACTTGTTGATGTTTAAGAAACCTCCCAATTCAACTATCATTGGTGCTGCATCATATCAGCCATGGAGGCAGATGTGCCACAGTAGACCTTCCATGATGGAAGTTAGCCCTTCTGGTGCCCCCAAAGCCCCCCTTCCCCTCTTTCCCCATGCTGCTCCTAGAAGAGATGGGGAGAGAAGTGGGAGAGGCAGCTGCTGATTTTCTGGTCCCATGATGATCAGAGAACTGTCAACAAAAGATCAACATCTCCCTCACCTTTCAAATTTTCAATTTTTCCTAGGTTTTTTGGGTTTTTTTGCTACCAGCAATACTACCTGCTCTTCTTTTGGGGGGAACAGAAGTGGGAAGGATGGTTTTGGGTATGGCAGGAGAGCCATGACTCCCCTGCCATTAAAAAATGAACGGCTATGAAATGCAGTGGTCAGAGGGCGTTCCTGAGATTGCCTCAAGTGGCCAAGAGCAGCAAAGAAGACCTCACCCCTGAACCTACTTTAGAACTTGGGTCCCCGAACCTGGCAACTTTAAGACTTGAGGACTTCAACTCCCAGAATTCCAGCTATGCTGGCTGAGGAATTCTGGGAGTTGAAGTCCACAAGTCTTAAGGTGTCAAGTTTGGAGACCTCTGCTTTAGAACAATATTTCTCAGACTCAGCAAATTCAAGATGGGTGGACTCTCTCACGCTGGCTGGGGAATTCTGGGTGTTGAGTCCACCCATCTTAAGGTTGTTGAGCTTGAGAAAGACTGCTTTAGAAGGGAATGCAGCAGGCGGTGGTTTGATCCGGCAAAGTGACTGCTCAATCCAGCTTGTGCCCGTGGAAACAACGGCACTAAAAGACGGATAGATATAGGGATGGATTGCAATCACCCTGCAGCCAGGTCTTTGGGGGTGAGTGGGGAGTGCTTTTTCACCGGCCAAATAAAATATGTGGATGTGAGGTTTAAATAAGTGGCTTAAGTGGGTACAAGACAAGCCACCCGTTTTGCCCTTAAAATCTCCTCCCCCCTCAAAAAAAAATTCCAGTGTTTTGGTCCCACCAGGGAGGAAGCGACCACTTTTGCGCCTCTCCTGATGAAACCTTGGAGGATTGCTTTTGCCTCAGTTCTTCCCCACAGTACTTGTGACCTTTCCTGCTGGTGCCTCTTTGCAAGGCGACACCAGGAATTCTCAGCTCACGTCGCCCTCCCCCTTTTGGCTATTTGACAGCTTTTCCCCCAAAGCTCCCCCACCCCACGCCCCACCCGCCCCATTTAGCCTGGTTCTTTGCACCATTTTTTTTAAATATTTATTTCTGAGAACGGAGTGACGGGGCGTAATTGCTGGTTGGAGACTCGGCAGCTGCAGAATACGAGCGTCCTCCCCTCCGACGAGCCTGGCTGCCGTGCTTCCCTCACCCCCCAGCTGCTTCTCGGCGCTCTCTTTGACAGCTTTCCTCACAGCTCCGCGGGTGCCTCCCCGCTGTGGGAAGGACGGCACCGTCTCCTCTGACACGGATTTCCCGGCAGCTGCGCGGAGCGGCCGAGGCGGCGGGGGGGGGTGGGGTGGGGTGCGGAAGGGCGAAGAGCCGCTTTCTCCTCTGCGGTTTCTCTCCCTCCCGCACGACTGACGGAGACTAACGGACTGGAGGGAGAGGAGCGCCAGGAGGTGAAATTTGGCGTGAGGGGGAGCGCTCTGCTTGGGGTGGAGTAGGCAGCTGCGAATGCAGAGCCCAGGCTGATTTACTCGCCCTGGACCACCAACATCCCCACCTCCCCGCATGGAAGCTCGTTCAGTTCATTTTCATTTCCAAGTATGCTTGCACGAGCAGCGAGAGGCAGCGGCAGCTCTGGGGTATTTATCAGAGCTTTGACAGTCATTGATCTGGGTGGACAGGCATGGTTGTCCTCACCTTCTGTGGTGTCTCATATTGCGGGTGTTCTTTGTTACGCTGAATTCAGTAGAAATCTCAGTAGATTTGAGCTGGACCCCATCAATACATGTTTTGGAGAAACAAGGAGCAGACACATCCCTTCCAGAACATTCTGGAATTTCAATTTAATTTAAAAAAACACACACACTTTAAATTTGAAATTGCCCAGGTTGGGAAACATTACCTTAGGCTTAAAGTATCTTCTCTCACATAAATATTTGGCTGCCTTTTCAAGGATATAATGCAATAATTCAATTGGAAACAAGGGGGGACACCCCTGCCTATTCTTCGTTCTTCCTGCTTGTAGCCAGAAACCACATAAAGCAGTCTTTCTCAATCTTAGTAATTCTACGATCTGTGGATTTCAGGGCTGGCTGGGGAATTCTGGGAGTTGAAGTCCATGCATTTTAGAGTTGCTAAGATGGGAAGAAGAGTCATCTTCCAACCATCTTTCCTTAACTTGATAGGTGTATCTTTCCCATTGTAGTTTGCTCTATGCTCACTCTAATTTTCAGAAGCATCCAAAGAAAAGACAGCTTGAACCTAAATATCTTGAGGTTTCCCACTGGAATGAATTGGGTTGCCCAACAGTCTACATTCAATTAGAAGCCTCTGAAATCCCATTCTTTGAAACCATAACAAGAGTATATATATTCCATCCTTCCACCTTTATCCTTAATTTCTTTGGTCCACCGTCAAAGGAAAGTATTCCCAATATGACCTTTATCAATTAGGACCATCAGCAGCCAGGCACAATCCTCAATGCAGCCACATACAGCAATATTTGCTCTGTGGAATATTTCTTGCTAGGCATCTGAATTTCAAAGCTGGCATGAAGGCCAGTTAGTGTATTCCCTGGAGAAAAGACTATCTTGAGGAAAAATCAGAAGTGCTAAGCTAGTAGTTACTTTTATAAGATTTTGGGTTCTTGAAACCAAGACTTTGATAACAGAGCCAACCCCGTTGTGGCTTCAGCTTGAAAGAACAGAAACAGCTGAGTGCATTTTATCTGTGATGCTGTATCATCACTCCACATGGTTCCTGGCCTGCAGGGATTAAGTAATACAAGCATCTAATAAGGATTTTCTAACTTCATAAAATGTGTTTTGTAAGTTGCTCACATACAAGCTGAGCATTTTTCTTAGATTATCTCTTGTGCTGTGTCACTGATGTAAAATGTAAAAATATGGATTGAACTGCAATATGGATTTTGTGACATGCACAGAATTCTGCACAGGTTCTTACACATCAGCTCCCAAAAATGATATACATGCCTCTCCTCCCTTTGATTTGTGATGTGGTCAAAAAAATCACTCTGCCACACATAATTCTGCCTCTTCTTTGGAGTATTAAATATTACTATTAAAGGTATTGAAAGGCTAAATACATAAAGGAACCAAATTGTTGTCACTCTTCTCTTCCCATCGATATTGCTCTGGGTATCACTCGGTATCTAGAGTAAATTTGCCAACTGTTTATAAGCAGTTCAGAATACTACATTGTTGATTAAATAGCTGAAACTGTAAGCTTCGAGAGTCAGCAGAAACAGTCACCCAAAAAGATAAAGAAGAAAGCCTGCGTCACAATTCATTTTATGGAGCTCCAAGATTTCTTGGTGACAAAGAGAGCTGCCAGTATATTTAATCACTCTCTCCATACTGCTGATGCTTAGAGAGCATGCTTATGGGAACATTGTTCTGCTTATTATGCTCTGGATGGGTATAAAGCAGACAGAGCAACTCCACAAAGCATCTATACAAAGTCTTTTTTATTGGTTCATCAGGCATCCTGTCAACTCACAGTTGTGATGAGGTTCTTCTTAATGTCCAATCCTTTGCATTTCTGAATTGTGGTGTAGAAAGATATTAAACTCTCATCCCTATGATGATAACCATGATGATGATTGTAGTGACCGCATGATATAGGATTCAGGCTAGAGTAAGTTTGGGGAACCTCTGCTCTTGATCCTTTCAGGATGGACACCCAAAGCAACCTCTGTTAGAACTTGTGGGGCAGGTAGTCTTGGTTCAAAAGAAACGGTCCCTTTGCAACAGCCCAAACTATATAAGGCATTATGGCACTTGATTTAGATTTCGAACCTATTGACAGCCAATGTAGAACTGGCAAAATAGGCATTATTCCATTAAATGTTGGTCAACAGGCAGTAGCTACATTCAGTACCAGCTGCAGCTTCTGACTCATCTTCAAGGGCAAACTCCATGAAAAGCAAATTATAGTAATTTAACGGTGATAACAAAGGCAAATGTCACTGTCTTCATTGGCTCCTCATCCAGGAAAGGGCACAACTAGAGGACCTTCGTAAGCTAACCAATGGCTGTCCTGGCCATGGCTTCCACCTGCTGTTTCAGTGGGAGGTATGATGAATCCAGGAAATGCATCAGTTCTGTTGGTGGCTGTGCAACTTTGTCCGGTAGAACATAATGGAAAAGAAGAGTTCTAGCAAGATAACTCCTCAGGCAGCAAATAGGGACTTCCACTGTATAGTAGTATAGCAACAGCCTTCTGCTTCTCTCTTATTGTTTTATTTTTTGTACCTTAAACTGGGGAAGGAACAGGCAATATGAATGTGCAATTCACATTAGAGTTGATGCTAAAAAATCCAAAAATATTAAATTCTTAATGGCTTTTCCGCCTGATTCATAAACTAACAAATCCAGTTATCGTGGAAGATAAACCACGACTGTTCCTGCAGTCCCATCTAGTTGATTTCCAGTATTGTTCACCTTGGTGACTCCTTAATTCAAACTACAGCTATTTCTAGCTAATTCATGAGCCGCATTTCATCAAACCTCAAACTTTGATTTTAAAATTAAGGATCATGTTTGAAGTAAACAGAAAAATAATCAGATTCTGTGATTGAGATGCATTACTGACCTCTAGTGGCTACATGGTCGGAAGGATGCATAACTTGGCTATCCCAAAGGTGCTTTTTCAATTGGACTTTCTGGTTTTTCTCTGAAGACCTTTTGCTTCTCATTCAAGAAGCTTCTTCAGCTCTGACTGGATGGTACGGAATGGAAGAATTTATACTGCTTGCAGACAGCTGGTTATTTGGATTCTTTTAGAGAGCTGTTGAGGCCACCTGGAGGTTTATCTGTGTCATCATGGTCCCCTGAGTAGTGGAGATGGATATGGAGCCTTCTTGGAACTGTTGAAAGGACTGTGTTGTAGACTGGAGATAGATGTTGTATTCCTCCCCCTCTGTTGAGAGACGGCTGTTCAATTTTAACATAGATGGCCTCTTTTACCTCTCTTTCAAACCAGAGGTCCTCTCTATGAGCTGGATGACAGAGAATCTGCATAGACATATAACTTGTCTAGAATCCAAAATAAGATAAAAATTAATCAATGGAGGATGTGTTTGTCATTGATTTTACATTAAGAAGACTTTCAGAAAATATACGCAGATTCTGCCGTAAGCAACTGCACTTTCAGCCTTCTATTGAGAATAGATGGCAGGTAATTTCTGGTTTGTAACAATAGTCTTCATGCTACTTCAGAAAGATGGCTATGACTTCACATTTCATCATTCCCTCCTGGAAGAGACAGAGTGAACAATTCATACTCTCCGATAGTTTAATTTCCTCTTCAGACAAAATGTTGAAATGATGAAAGAAAGGGTGCAGACAGAGCCTGTTAGATAGGACAGTAGCCCAACACTGTCTTTAAAGAAAGAAGTCTGGAAGAAATAAGAGCAAAGAATTTTATGGAGCAATTTTGATTTTTCCTGAAGCATGCAATCTCTATTGGCCATCCAGATTAAGGGATAGCTTTAGGTGGAAGGCTATAAAGGCTGTACTCTGCAGGTTGTACCCTACTAGTCATGACTGGCTTTAATTTCTGTGACCATGTGGCTGGCATGACATCATTCTGCATCACAGAACTGATGGCAAAACATGAAACAATGTAACCTTCCCACATGTTTATTCATATTCATCTACTTCCATTCTGGCGGTGGAATTCTGAGAGTTGAAGTCCACACATCTTAAAGTTGGCAAGTTTGAAAAACTCTGGCTTTGAACAATGTGCAAAGCATAATGACGTATTTAACAAGCTATGCTTAAAATAAACAAAATAAAGCAATTTGTGTATTCAGCCAAAAATAAAGCAAAATATGTATTCAGTCCGATTTTTCAACATTCTACAGTTCGTTTTTCAGATCCACTTAATAACTTGCTCACACATTATACTAAATCAAAGTTTACTTAACCATGATTAATTGAATAAATCACAGTTGGATGCACTCATATAATATACTAAATTATGGAACTACAAGATTTGAAATTGTATTTCACAGTTTGTTATTTAGTATGGATGAAAGAGTGGGGACTTTTGGAAATAGAAATAGAATGAGATGATTTAAGATTTGGCTGGTATGGCTATTTGTGATGCAGTAGAGTTAGGGCTAATGTAGATTTTAAAAATCATATGTGCGATATTGAGAATTTGGAATAAGTATAAGGCAAGACTATATCCTAAAATCCTTTCATGGTTGTCACTCAAAAAGCTATTTTTTAAAAGAGAAATGATAGTCAAACAAAAATGGTTAATTTATGCACTGACTTTTTCTCAAGGAGAATTTAAGTTAAAAAACAAGAGAAGATCTGGAATTGGAAAGTTATATATGTTGTTATATATATTATATATATGTCAGCTAATGCAATCCTAAGTTGTATTAACATAGGGATACAATCAAGATCAAGGGAGGTACTAATACCACTCTATAAAGCCTTAGTAAGACCACACCTGGAGTACTGCATCCAGTTTTGTTCACCACATTATAAAAAAGATGTTGAGACTCTAGAAAAAGTACAGAGAAGAGCAACCAGGAAGATTAGGGGACTGGAGACTAAAGCATACGAAGAACGGTTACAGGAACTGGGCTTGGCTAGTCTAGTAAAGAGAAGGACCAGGGGAGACATGATAGCAGTCTTCCAATATTTGAGGGGCTGCCACAGAGAAGAAGGGGTTAAGCTATTTTCTAAAGTGCCTGTAGACCAGACAAGGAATAATGGATGGAAACTAAACAAGGAGAGATTTAACCTGGAAATAAGGAGAAACTTTCTGACAGTGAGAACAATCAACCAATGGAACAGCTTGCCCTCGGAAGTTGTGGGAGCACCATCACTTGAGACTTTCAAGAAGAGATTGGACTGCCATTTGTCAGAAGTGGTCTAGGGTCTCCTGCTTGGGAGGGGGGTTGGACTAGATGACCTACAAGGTCCCTTCCAACTCTGATTATCTGTAATCTGTTAAATATTATAAGAAGAATTATGAGTTTGGAAATGATAAGATTGAATTTGATGTAAAATTGTGCACTACTGATGATCATATTACCAAGATGTACAAACCTTTACTGAAAATGGAAACAGATTGAACAAGTTGAAGATGCTGTGATAAAATGGGCAAAATTGGATATAATATACAGTTGAATCAATGACAGAATCTGTGAAATAAAAGGTTGAAATTTATTCTGAATTATAATCTTAAGGAAAACTTTTTATAAAATAATGTATTACTAGTATTTGACACTAGATATATTATCAAGAATGTATAATGGAATTTCAAATCTTGGTGGAAATGTAATCAAGCTGAGGATACATCTTTTCATCTGTGGTAGACAGGTAAGAAAGCTAGAAATATTGGGATTAAATGTGTGCTCGATTCAGAAGATTTTAAAAGTGAATGTACAATTGAAATCAGATTCCTGTTTTGGAATTAGTGAACAGATTGGAAGATCTTATAAAATTTTGCTTCATAGGTGAAAAAATGGCGAGAGTTCTATATGGAAAAGTGGAAGAACTTACAACTATCTACCATGGAAGAATGGATGGTGAAGCTGGTAGAATTGGCAGAGATGTGAAATTGACAGCTTTGATTAAAGAAAAGACTTTGACCAATTTTTACTTGGTAACCACTCTTTGATTTCTTGTAAGAAACTGAAGAAAATGAAGTTTTGATTTTGGGATTTAATGATAATATTGGATTATAGAAATAATGTAGACTATTCCTAACTTTACAATAAGAGTTTGATTTCTTTTATCTATATCTGTATAAAAAAGTCATTCTTTGTCTATTTTTTTGTTTTTTATTTTTTACTTTTTTTATCTTGCTTTCTTCCTGAGTTTCCTTTTTTTTGCTTATCTTTGATTTGTTTTTGAAATTAACTCAATTTACACACACACACACACACACACACAGAGGGAAAGGGGAAAAGAGAGAGGAAGATAGAGAAAGAAATTATAAAGTAATTTCCATGCAGAACTTCATAGGTTGGTTCCAATGGGCATTCTTGTTTCTAAATTATACATCCCTTATTCTGATTTTCTCATTATTTCTCCCTTTTTCTTTTGGTTCAAGTCTTGGATATACTTTGTGTTATGTATGTAGGTTTGAATGTTATTGGTTTAGTTTGAACTGTTCTTGTAAAATGTTAGAAATGATTGGTTTAAAAAGTGCGGGAAAACCCTGCACTCTGATTGGCTGACAACTGTGGCTGCTGGCTATAAGTAGCAGCCGCAGCCCAGCCAAAGTGGGTCTGTTATGAGCTGTAGTCACTAATAAACTCTTCACTGAAGCACTCCGCGTCTGACTCTTCATGCAAACTTAACACTTTGAATGTGGGGAAAAATCATTTATGATTTTAGAACCATAGAACTGTATACTGAAACACTCCTGTGATTCTAATTGTAATGCTGGCTTTATGTGATTCATATTTGCTCGTTGCAATGTTTAAAATGAAGGGATAGATGTTTGTTCACTGGTTGTCTCATGGTATTTGGCTGTGCATAGATAGAGCACTGTCTACACCCTTGGCACCTGGAAAATGGGGAATCTTTGGCCTTTGCTAGGCAGCTCCATAGCTGAGAGATAGACTGGCTCCAGGGCTTCAACAGGAGCTGAAGAGAGGCAGCAGTAGGCAGGAGGGAGGGAGGGGGATATCTGGTTCAGGAGGGGAGCTGCTTTTCCACCATAGCACTGCCAGCTCAGTCGCTCTGGCTCTGCTGAGTATTAATCAAACACCAGCTGCTCCAGCAAATTGCAGCCCTGGCATGCAGTGAGACTGCTCATGGCACAGACTGATGCTGGCAGGCATGCTGAGGATCAGTCATGACTGGGGATCAAGACAAGAGAGAAACAGAGAGGAAAGGACAGTGTGCCTGGCTCTCTTCTTCAGAGAAATAAAACAGGGCAAAAACATTTCAGGAGCAAAGCTGCTTCTGATGGGGTTTATGGCTGGTTGTGCAGTTAGGGAAACCACACATAATTGCTAATGCCATTAAAAATATTTAATGTGCAACATGTAACGAAGAAAAGAATTTATAATTTTCACAGGATAAGCCAATACAGGTAGTCTTTGAATTAACAACCAATCAAAGTTATGGCATTGAAAAAAGTTACTAATATCCAGTCCCTGCACTTACTATCATTGCAGTGTCCCTGTGGTCATGTGATCATGTTTTCCACAACCAACTAGCATTTACGATAGTTGCTTGCAGCACTTTAGTGTCAAATGAGCACCATTTGTGACCTTCCCATCTGGCTTCCAACAAGCAAAGTCAATAAGGAAGCCAGCAGGGAAGATCACAAATCATGGCCATGTGATGTCTAGTTTAACTGCCCTTGTGATTTGCTTAACACTAGTGCCCAAACTTTGTAAAATTGTGTGAGGGTCAAGTGATGCTTTATTGCAGCCCTTAAGAATGAATTTTCTGGTCCCAATTGTGGTCATAAGTTGAGGACTACCTCTGTGACTATCCCTACAACATGGCCAAGAGTCAGTTTTGTGTAGTGATTAAAGGTGCCATGCTGGAAACCAGGAGTTTGTAGGTTCTAATCCTGCCTTAGAACAATAATCAGCTGAGTGATTCTCTCAGCCCTAGGAAGAAGCAGAGACAAACCACTTTTGAAATGTTACCAAGAAAACTGCCGGGTTCAGACTGTTGCTAGGAGTCAAGATACAACAACAACAACAAAACCACACCAAAACAAACAAACCCCCACAAACCCTAAACTCATGGGTTTTAATTGCAGTTTCTTAAACAAACTATGGTTAGTTTATACATCGTGTTAAAGTGTAAACTATACCAAAATTAATATTCTCTTGTGCTTTCTATGTACTTCCCTCCCCTTCTGAGTCTTAGTGCTGATCCATTATTGACTGACGTAAAAACTGTAAAAGCTTCAGGTGTGCTGATTCCATTCTGGTTCTATTGCCTTTGTTTCAAATCACTGTAATTATTTACCTGCCTTTCAAGGTAATTGATGACAAAGCCTAGCAGATTTTTATAGCTGGTCCCTAACAGTATTTGAATAGGAGAGAATACAGCATGTTATTTTTAATCCTGGCCCAGCTAAGTGTGACATATTGCTCTTCCACCGGAAAGAGATGAAGTCTATGTCAAGAGGACGCAGCAGAAACAAGAGGTTGCTACAGCAAGCAGTCCCTTGTAACAGACTGCAGCTAGGCGACATACATGGTGAAATCCAGATTGCTTCTTCGGGGCTCAATGTCATAATGGGATATTGTAAGTTCATCAAACAAAAGAAGCCTGAGAGAAGAAAAGATAATCTCTTAACCTAAGCCTGTCTGCAGATCTCATATGTATCTTCTGATTCTGGAAGAATAGGAAGTCTACCAATATTGGCTTAAATTCTGGATTTTATCTGTGAGCTACAGAAAGTAGCCTGTCAAACAGAATTACTCAAATTTTAAATTCAGTTGTAACCAAGAACAGATTTGGCCCTTGTCTTTAGAGAGATTTGTCTTCTCCTATTCATTCCAATCTTTTTTCAAGATGGAAAATACAGTGAGGAGGAAAAATTCTACTCTGTTTTCATATATCCATGCTTCATCAGTAAGCCATACTGATACTTAAGGTTCTGATATTTAAATGAGAAATCAGGGATGGTATAATCAGTAACAAAGTTAAAAGGGTCATGGTCACTAATTAAAATGTCAGAATTCATAATTTATCATAATGCACCCAGTCTGCACATTCCACCTTGAAAATGACCTTAAGCTGTTGATCTCAGTCATAATTCTGAGCTAATTTGGAGGGATTTTCTGTCCAACACCGCCTGTTTTGCACCAGCTAAACTAATGAAGAGTTCTGCAGCACTTGAAAGCTTGCATTTGTGTATGGCATTCTAATCAAAATATCACCCAACTGTTAATTTTGTATTTGTTTTTTTCTCTCTCTCGTGGACAAACTTCTTTAATCTTGTGGACCAGCCTGAGATCATTCCATCTGACTGCCTTGCTCATATATGAAGCTGCCATGGCAATGCCTTTTTACTCCTTTATTTACTGCTTTATAGAGGAGGAAACCCGATCTTCACTATTAGAATACTGAAAAAGACTTGAAAAAAATAGAAAAATGTTTTTATGGTGAGATACAGGTATACAGAAGAATTGCCAACAACATCAAGATATATTAGCATGACATGTTTAAGTTAAATACTGTGATGTTGCTAAGGCAGATTTTCAAGGCAGATCAAGTTAAAAAATAGACAGCAGAAGAAATGCTGAAACTCTACTTTATCGATGTAGGTTATCATAACAGAACCCTGAAAATCTGACCACTTATATCAAAGGGAGTCAAGAGATGGGGCAATCTTGAGTTTCTTTCTCATATGTTCCTGGTTTCCTTGGTTAAGTTTATGTTTTCCTAATGGTTGCTTTCTATTATCTTCAAGCTTACCTACATATTTCTCTATACCTATTTAAAATATTTCCTATTATCATGTTATGATATTTCCTTACATACCTGGGCATGCATATTATTGTCTTAAACTGTAAGTAATAACATAATTAGGATTTTTGTTTTTGATTTCTAATCAGCTCTCCTGAGTGAAGGGCAATGAGAGATTTTGAATATGGGACAGATCATTTTTGGGTAGTGGAAGTTGGGGAGAAATGGGCTGGGAGAAAAGAAAGAAATTAAAGAAACAAGAATAAAATCAGGGTGATTGTAAAAGAAGAGGATACAAGTCTATGAAAAAGTAGTAGAAAATAGATTACTCTCCTGACAGAATGAATGGAAAACAGATGCAAGAACAGAGTGCTGCATGTGCTTGGAACACAGTAAAAAGAACTGTAGGAGATGACCAGGTTGAGCTGGAGGGAAGGGTCAAACATATCATATGTCAGGAATCCTTTTGCCCCATCAGAGATCTAAGTCCAGCTCACCTTTAATTCCTTTGACTCCTATCTACCACCAATTTACTTTGACCATTAGTAGTTCAGATTCTTGTAAAGAGCTTAAGCTTGCAATAAAACCTTATCCCCATTTGAACTGCCTGGATTTTTCTGATTTCCCTGGCTTGACAAGAATAATATTATAGACTGCCATAGAAACGTGTGAAGCTAATTTATAAGGAAGTATAAAAGAAACACTGGTGGAATGATGAACTAAACAAATCTCTACATATAGGAAAAGAAATACAGTAAAAAATAATGAGAAAAAGATGATACCAAGCGTAGAGAAAAATTAATATTAAAATATTTGGAATATGTCTGAAAAGGACTAAACAAGAACCCTGTAAGAATATTAATAAAACTAAAAATAGGGAATGAAATTAAAGTGATGAAATGCCAGAAGGAGCATTTTTTAGATTTGTATAGGAGTAACAATGATATGTTGAATTGAAACTAATGCTATGCAATTTATTTATTTATGTACTATATTTATTTGATTTTTATCCCACCTTTATTATTGTTTTTTTTGAATAACTCAAGTTTACCAATATACTTAATATTCCTTCTTCCTTCTGTTTTTCCCACAACAGCTCTGTGAGGTGGGCTAGGCTGAAAAAGAATGACTTGCCCACATTCACTTAGCTGGTTCTTCATGCATAAGATGGGACTAGAACTCACATTCTCCTGGTTTCTCTTTTGGTGCCTTAACCACTAGACCAAACTGCTTCTAAATCCTGATATCCAGAAACCAGTTCTGAAAAAGAAGTCATAAATGCTAAGAGAATTTTTGACAAATGGTAAAACTGTAGCTGCAGATGGTGTAACCTGTGAAATGTTGAAATGAAATTGTAGATTTAACTATGCAATTTAAATGCGTGTATATGTCAACTCCACTAGATGGATCAAACCAGGAAATAAACTGCAAAACCTTTTTTTAAAATTGAGGTTGGCTATACTAACAGTATCTTGCAAATCTCTTTGTATTGTACAGTACTCTTCTCTATCCTTTTATTTATGTACTATTTTATTTGATTTTTAGGATCTCTTTACTATCTTACTTTTGTTTTTCCCACAACAGTTGTGATTAGGCTGAAAAGAATGACTACATTCATTGCTGTTCTTAAAAATGGGACTAGAGTTTTTGTCTTTTGGTGCAACAGACCCTTGCTTCTAAATCTGATCCAGAAACCAGTTCTGAAAAGAAGTCATAAATGCTAAGAATTTTTGACAAATGGTAAAACTGTAGCTGCAGATGGTGTACAAATATGCAATTTAAATGTGTATATGTCAACTCCACTAGATGGATCAAACCAGGAAATAAACTGTTAAAATTGTAGTGCAAATCTCTTTGTATTGTACAGTACTTTCTCTTCCTTTTTATAGTTCAGTGAATTGAGAGGCATCTGTCTGATCCACTTTTGAATGTTATCTGCTATTTTGGACTTAAAAATGCTTTGTTGTCTTTTGGCAACAGCCCTTGCATATCTCTGTCAAGGTCATATTCCTTACTCTCTTCTACATTATCAAGACTGTATCTGTATCTAATGAAGAATGTTATTGTTGTTTCCCTACATTCAAGGAAGAGTAGCCAGATGTTTGATATGAAGGTATTATTGGATTCTGACTGAAAAGGTTTAGAGATGACTGAGAGCAAAATATGGGACATGCTGTTCAGTTAAATCTTGAGTGGGTGGAGAGTAGATTTTTGCTCTTTGGTGGGTCACTGAGAAATGTATGAATGGAAAAAAATTGTAAATGTGCTGATTTAGAGAAAACATAAAAAAGTAAACAAGATTGGTTTGTTAAAGTTTTACATGAAAATGACCTTGACTGTTTACTGTTGAATGGCATAAGAACAAAATACACATACTCCTTCTTTAACATCCACTAGTTCAGTAACTGTTCAAAGTTACTACAGTACTGAACAAGGGGTACTTAGGTCCTTGTAGTTGCAGATGATGCAGCATCCCTATGGTCATGTGATCATGATTTGGGCACTCAGCAACCAGCTTGCATTTATGACATCATGGTGTCCTGTGGTCACATGTTCATTATTTGCAATTTTCCCTGCCGACTTCCCCTAACCAAAGTCAATTGGGAAGCTAGCAGGAGATTGCAAATGGAGACCGCATGATTGCAGGACATTGGCATTGTGTGGAATTCACCTAACAATGGCAACATTTTCTCTGCTGGAAGTCCCCTTGTGAGTTGGTGTGGTGATGTGATGTTACATCCACAACTACGTCAGTTAGTGACAGAAATCCTGGTCCCAATTACCATTGGTAAATGGGACTACTATATGATGGAAACAAATTGTGTGAGAATAACAAGTGTTTCAGCACTGAAAAAGGAACAAGATAATGTGTTATACTCTCTAGGTAGTTTAATGCGTGCCTTTAGAAATGTAGACATGCTTGAGATGACATTAGAAATATAGTTTCATGTAATTTTGTATTAATCTACCTCTTTTCTAAATGCACTACAAGGGTTTGATCTAGTAGTTTAAAGCACCATGCCAGAAACCAGGAGAGTGCTAATTCTAGGCTTGCCTTTAGCTGTGAAAGCTGGCTGGATGACTTTGGGCCATCACTCTCTCTCAACTCACAATATCAGGCTTAGGTGGCAACACAGTTGTTCAATTCCTGTAGCTGGTTGATTTGATACGCAGATCCTGCACATTTGTGGGAAATTCTAGGAAGGAAAAAAATAGCACCATAACACACATGCCCAAATGAAAGTAACAAGACCCTATGATAGTGTGGTGATGTCTATAAAAGGGCCTAAAAAACAGGGTCTTGGTGGTGCAGGCTGCTAAATGCCTAGCACTTAAGTTCCAGCTGCCTGCAATTACTGCAGGCTCGAATCCCACCAGGCTCAAGGTTGACTCAGCCTTCCATCCTCTCGGGGTAGGTAAAGTGAGGACCCAAGATTGTTGGGGGCAATAAGCTGACTTTGTAAAAATGCCGCTTAATAATAAGCAGGCATATACAATGGAATGAAGGCTATTGTGAGCGCATTGGGTTGTATCCAAAAACAGTAAGCCTGAGTCTTCGGAGAAGGGCGGCATATAAATGTAATTTAAAAAAAAAGAAACATGGTAGGTTGAGATAGTTTGGTCACATAGAGAAATAAATGAAGAAAGGATTATATGAATGAAGAATGAATGCATTGAGAAAAGATAAGATGTGGTTTAATGAGTCTCAAAAAAAGAAAAGCACAGATATAATAAAAACAAGAATGGGTTACAAAGATGAATAGCTACGGAGAGGTATAGTGAATGATGTTAGTATGAATTAGATTTAGCTATATTTCCTTTTATTATCTCATGCCTTTACTCCTTTTCTATATAATGTTGTTTACCCTAAAGTATGATGGATACCTTTGCTTATTTATTTATTTATTTATTTATTTATTTATTTATTTATTTATTTATTTTATTAGACTTGTATGCTGCCCTCTCTCCCTAAGGACTCAGGGCGGCTCACAATATAAAATCCCAATACAATAAATTAATTAAAAATAATTAAATCGCAAGTCCAATAAATCTAAAACCCGTAAAAATTCAATTAAAATCACTTAAAAACCCACCCCAACTCATTTCAGTTCAGGCCGGCCTGCTGAAACAGCCAAGTCTGCAGGTTGCGGCAGAAGGAGCAGAGGTCAGGGGCCAAATGAAGCCCCAAAAGGGGAGCTGATTCCACAGGGTGGTTGCTCCCTCAGAGAAGGCCCTACCCCTGGGTGCCGCCAGCCGACATTGTCTAGCCAACGGTACCCCAAGGAGGCCCTGTCTGTGGGAGTGCACAGGGCGATCGGAGTGCGATGCTGGCAGGAGATGCTCCCGCAAGTACCCCGGACCCAAGCCCTGGAGGACTTTGTATGTTAACATCAACACCTTGTATCTCATATATGGGTACTTTCTGCTGTTCCTAGGGTAAATAATTACATATGCAAGTCTGTTCAAAGGAGGAACTACAATAACAATGCCATCCTACACCTGCTTTCTCAGAAATAATTCCTGCTGAGTTTTGTAGGCTTTAATCCCAAGTGATACACAGTTTCAGCCTGATGAGCAAAGTTTAGGAGCAAAAGATGGTGTTCGTTCGTATCATCTCACTACTGGTACTACCGTAATTTGAATTACATCCCTAATCAGGCTTCTGATAAATCAAAGCCTCCCCATTATGGCTTTACATGGAAATCAGCCAGGGGTTTCCCAAATGAGTTTCATAGCTCAGTTTTGGTAGTTATATAGTAATATCAACTTGGTTCTGACTCAACAGTGCTTGAATTATATATTTTTTAAAGTGGCCAAGATCTAACTAGATTTCAGTCAGTTGCAAGGATATATATAGATGCCATGAGGAACAATGTGTTGTTACGGGGAAACTGTTATAGACCTTATTTATCCTATCATTTTCCAGAAGGACTAAATGGCAGATAAGTATGTAGGAGTGATTTACTTAATATTTGCTTTCCTATAAATAAATTCCACTGATAGGCTGTAAGTGCAGGCTTTGGAAACTACAGCAATGCTACCCCCATGTGGCTTGGTGAATCAATTGCAAGACAAGAAATCTCAAAAACCCTGGTGCAAGTCTTTGGAAAGCTATACCCCACTTCTCTCCAGGGGTGGGATTCTACCAGTTCGCACCTAGTCTCTAGAACCGGTTGTTAACATTCTAAGCAGTTCGGAGAACCGGTTGTTAGAAGAAATTACTGGCCTAATCCTGTAAGGAAGGCAGGAAGGAAACATTCTGGTGTTGCTTACAGAAACTGCCTCTCCATTATTAAACCTTATTACATTCTTGGCAGGACTAGACTTCCTGTCTCAGGAACCTCTTTGGAGTTTTTTTCCCCTCCTTTGCTGGTACTTTGCTTGTGTGGAGTGACCATTCAAAGTTACAATGGCACTGAAAAAAGTGACTTATGACCATTTTTCACACTTACGACTGCTGCAGCATCCCCACAGTCATGAGAGGTCAGGCGAGGAGATGTGTGCCTCGATGTGAGTGATATTGAGCTGGCCACACCTAGCCAATAACATGACCACCAAGCCATGACCACCCAGTCACATGACCACCAAGCCACGCCCACCACCTAACCCACGCCCGCAGAACCGGTTGTTAAAAATTTGAATCCCACCCCTGCTTCTCTCCCATGGTCTACTCCCTTTCCCCCTTGCAGCCTAGGTCATAATATATTGTCCTTCTTCAGGAGAGGTGAGGATCACTGACATAAGGGACAGGCCACTACAATCTTTTCCACTTTGAATTCAAATCACACACCACTTCTTTCCATCTTATGGGGTGCAGCTAGAGTTCTGCCCTCATTTGCACTTCAGCTATTGTACCACAAAACACCACATTCCATCCTTGGCCACACAATATTGCCTGTATCTTGTTTTCCCCAACTCTCCAATGGATCTGACAACTTTAAGACTTCATTAGCTGCATTGGTATCAAAGTAGTACTTTCCTTTTCATTTGGACACTAAGCCATGACACCTGCAAGGTATGTAAAGCTTTCTGTGCCTTATCACTCGTTGCCCTAGTCATGAAACCAATAGCAGGTGTGATAAGGGGTGTATTTTTGGAGTCACGTTCTTCCAGTCACTAATTACACTTACTATTTATCTCTCAGCATTTGCTCTCTTGGAACTTTGGTTCCTAATTTTTCTCTATATCTTTCTGCTGACACTTTTGTTTCTGATGCCAACTTCTCTCCAAGTTCCTAACAAGGTAGAGGGGAGAAAAGGAAGCTTCCACTATTGCATTTGGAGGAGAAAATGGGTAATTCTTCACTCTATAATTTTAGAAGTATTTTGAAATGCTTATTGAGATTCGGTTGCTTCTCTTCTTGTGATTGCATTGACCACAAAATAATGGGTATGTTGTTGACTGGCCATTTTTTCCCTGTATTTTTCAGTTTCAATCACTCTCACCTTCCTATAATGCCCATCCACTGGTGAGTTTCAGTTGAACTGCCCTGCAGGACTAACTAGTTTTTCAGTAAGGACAGACCTGCTTCCCTCCTCTCTGGAGTTATTTCTGCTCTGTTGTTTTTTCAAGGAGAGTGAAATAGTGGAATGATATTACAGATAACTGGTGTAATTGCAAAATAATGTAGCAGTGAAATAACGTGAAAGCCAAAAGAGCATAACAATAAGATAATAAAACTGACTGCTTACAGAAGAATCTCAAAGTAGGCATGTATCACCTATAAAGGAAGGAAGGAAGGAAGGAAGGAAGGAAGGAAGGAAGGAAGGAAGGAAGGAAGGAAAATTTTACCTAAAAGTGCTGCTTATGATTTCCCTTCATGATTCTGATTTTGTTTTTAAACTTGATCAAACTTAGGTTACAACAGAATGGGATCTAGGACAAGGGTGTCAAACTCTCAATGATACGTCATCATGTGATGTATCACAATTTTTCCCCCTTCGCTAAACCAGGGGTGGGCATGGCCAGCACATGACGCCTCTGGCCCACAGACCACAAGTTTGACACCCCTGATCTAGGAAATGGGAGTTATGAAGGAGCCTAGAAATAATGAAAAGTTTTAAAAGAGACTCCCTCTATACGTTGCTGCTGCCATTGCTGCTGCCATATACTGGGCAGAAGATGAAAGGGAAGGAAATCAGTGGAGATAGATAGATAGATAGATAGATAGATAGATAGATAGATAGATAGATGATGATAGATAGATGATGATAGATAGATGATGATAGATAGATAGATAGATAGATAGATAATGATAGATAGATGATGATAGATAGATGATGATAGATAGATAGATAGATAGATAGATAGATAGATAGATATGGATGGATGGATGGACAGACAAAGAAGAGCCTTGGTGGTGCAGGCTGTTAAATGCCTAGCACTTAGTTCCAGCTGCCTGCAATTAGTGCAGGCTCGACTCCCACCAGGCTCAAGGTTGACTCAGCCTTCCATCCTCTTGGGGTAGGTAAATTGAGGACCCAAGATTGTTGGGGCAATAAGCTGACTTTGTAAAAATGCCGCTTAGTAATAAGCAGGCATATACAATGGAATGAAGGCTATTGCTGAGCGCATTGGGTTGTGCTCCAAAAAATTGTAAGTCACCCTGAGTCTTCGGAGAAGGGTGGCATATAAATGTAATTAAAAAAAAAGGAGGGAGAATGAAAACAGTGAAAAAACAGACCCAGCTTCCATGGTTGGCTCCTAATGCTCCAGTCAAACCCAGTACATGGTCCTCCCTTTTACAAAAGAGAGCATGTGGTAGTGAGAAATAGGATGTGGTATCATTCCCGCTACACTGGACCTGCCAATTAACAGCCCTATTTTTCAGCTGCTTTTGCCTTGCTTCCAATGGCCTGAGCTTGCAGATTCTGTTGTGGGTAAACGTCTGCTGTGTTAGAAAATGAATCCCCCTTTCCCTGCTGTTCCTCCCCTCCCCCAGCAGAGATCAAAGATAGCATGCATATCAAAGCAGCAAATAAGAGGCGTGAGGCATGTTGCCAAGTAGTGCTATTAATGGCCAGAACCGGCCTTATTGCCATGAGATGTATTCGGCAGTTGCCTTGGAAACAACAGATGTTAAGTGCTAGGAGACCCTCCACAAATAAAAAGATCCATCATTCATTTGCTCCTACAGAATGCTGCAAATGACTTTTCCAGTGAGAGACATACCTTTGGGAATTCCCACAAAGACCATAGCCCTGAGCCCAAGCTGCCCCAGTCCTGGATGTATTTTACTCATCAAGGTTCATATGACTGATACTCCCTCCTATGGTATAAATGCAACTCAAAATCCTAGCTTGCCTGGAAAGAGCATCTTCCTAGTCAGATGTTCTAATCCCCTTCTATTACTTTTCTTATATCTTCCAATTGTTATGAGGTGAACATCTCATGACATGAACTAAACATGCAGGTTGGCAATGGGAAACCTGTAGTCCTTACCTCCAATGAGCCCATTGTGATCCAAAGACAGCTCTGGCTGGTTTAAATTTCTATGCTGAACTTTTGTGTAATTTCTCTGTTCTCTTCCTCTGCATTTTGACAGACTACAGCCTTGGATAGTCTTCTATAACCTTCAAATGGGTTGGGATTTTAACTTCAAGCCAAACTTTTTGAGAATTGAAATCTTGACAGGTCTAGACGATACCACCTTGGAGAAGCCTAGTCTAGGCAAAGGTTTTGCATCTCAGCAAGAAATAGATTATTGACCACTCTTCCTGGAGTTGCTGATTCTATCATTAAGAAGATCCTTCTTTTCTTAGACTGGGGCAAAGTACTGGACCTTATGTACTCATGATGTCAATAAAGTCTTGGCTGATGAATATTTCCAGTGATATGAAAACACTGAAATGAGGCCACTGCTGGATTTTAAAGACCAAATGTATACAGTAGCCACAGGGTTTTCTTCTTCATTATTCTCTCTTATTTCCCCATACCAAGATAAATTGTAAAGGGCTGCATTTCTCAGGAACAAACTCTCAGTTATAGGATGGTTTCTTTGAGAATGGTTATGCCAACCCCCTTTTTCTACTTTCTTAAAAATAGAGTTCGTATATAACTGTGTATGTCTTTAATTGTCCACAGGTCCTTCCAAGAGAATTTGAGAAAGCTGTACTACAGTCAGCTTTTAAAGAATTCTAAGTAAACTATTGTTGACTTTCCCTGAACAATCTTAAAGAATAAACTTTGTTAGGAGTCCATCTATTCTCTTCCTAGGTGCAGTATCTGGAGTTTCTTGGGAGTAACTCCCAGTTTTAAATGGGTTCAAACTCATTTATCTGTAATGTAGCATTATGGAAAGTATGAACAGCTTTCTCAAATAACAATTTGGAAAGTGAGGGAATTGTTGTTAAGGCATAGAGAACAAGTGTTAATTCCCCTAACCTGTGAATCAGAACCACAACCCTAAATGCCATTATTTTTACTATTTTTAAACTCAATTTCACTGTGTAAACTTCAGAGTGACACTTCACTGGAACTCCCAGAAAACCAAGGTGCACCATGGGATTGGTGCACAGATAGGAGCAATTTAGTCCAGGGCCTCAGTCACCCACCTACCAAGGCCTCAACTGAATCACCATTAGATCCTCATGGAAAACCTAAGTTGACTGGGATAGGCTAATCCAACAGGATGGGTCTTCTTGCTTGGGTGAGGTATTAGCAAATCAGAGGGCATCCAAAGAATGATCTCTCCATAGTAATGAAGTGATACTAATAACCTTACATTGTAGATTTCACTGAAACTGCCCCAAGACAAAACACGGACCTAGCGCCCAATACGCACTGAGCTCTATATCACCTGGGACAGGTCCATAGTTGCCATAGGGACTAGGAGCACCTGAGTTGTCCTGGATTCACCAAGCAGCAGATTAAAAGTCCCTTGAGGCTGTGACTCTACCATCTCCACCATTATATTTGCCAGTAGCATGACCACATGCAGCCAGTTTCAAGATCACACATATTGGCAAATCACATAACTCTGTGTTTGTGTATTTAAAACTTGGCCCATGTGACGTCCCCTGCTCTCCCAGGTAATTCCTCTGTGTTCAAGTTCAGCTTATGTGCCAAACTGAAAAATATTTCTACAGGTTCGTAGCCCTGTGTTCATTCTGTGAAATGAAACTGCTTGGTAATTGGTTTTATTAAAAGGCTTTGAAAGTATCACTGAAAGGTTCTTTCAATGGAGGTAAAGATTCTCCATGTGTCCCACAACTACTCTGAATTTGTATACTTATCCTTCACTTGAAACTAACTTTCTATCTCCTTGTTAGATTCCCAGTATCAGCCTTTCCTGTGCTTTTGTCTGAATACCTTTGAATAAATTGGTTCCTAGTTGCATGAAAAAGTTGTCAGCTTTTGTTTGATTCTGTTTGCTGTAGAAACACATTTTCAATAGGTAAGTTCAACTCTGCATGAAGTGGCTGCAAGGCAAAAAAAAAGAAGGCAATAACACATTTGACAATAAAACTATACAGAAGTAGCTATCTCCATTTTGAGTTTCTCTCAAAATCTGGTCATCAGTAATAGCAATAAATGATTCAGTTTTATTCAGTTTATTCAGTTTTTCATATCATTTCAAGTAGGTACCTGGATAAATTTAGTGAACAACATGTATTGCCAATACATATAAACAAGTGCAAAGGTTGAAGTAGAAGGAATGACATCCATCAGATTGGCTGCCTCTGTCCCAAAGTCATCCTCAACCAGAATATTATGGAAGATACAACCTGTGAGTGTGTGTGGTGTGGTGACTGTACATACTCTTCTACATGTGTACAGATAGTCCTCGACTTACAACAATTCATTTAGTGACCGTTCAAAGTTACAACGGCACTGAAAAAAAGTGACTTATGACCATTTTTCACAGTTATGGCCTTTCCAGCATCCCCATGGTCATGTGATCAACATTCAGATGCTTCGTAACTGGTTCATATTTATGACTGTTGCTGGAGTCATGTGATCACCTTTTGCGAACTTCTGACAAGCAAAATCAATGGGGAAACCGGATTCACAGTATCGTTAACTTAACAAACTTAACCATTGCAGTGATTCATTTAACAACTGCTGTGATTCACTTAACAACTGTGACAAGAAATGTTATAAAATGGGGCAAAACATATTTGACAAATGTCTCAGTTAACAATAGAAATTTGGGCTCAATTGTGATCGTAAGTCAAGGACTACAGTACCTGTATTTCCATAACTCAGCTTGTACAATGGAACCACTAGTTGAGATGAATTAGATCCATAGACAGAATTTAAAATAAAACATTATTTTTGAATCAATTCTAAAACTAGCCTGTAGAAGGTAAGGAAATGATCAATGGGTTTAGCAAACACAAACATTCTGGATAAATATTTCTTATACTGCTGGATCAAGTATTTCGCAGACAACAGTACAGTAATATTGCTTCTTTCCCGCATCAAATAAATATGTTCTGTGACCATGCATTTCAGAGTTGTGTGTTTTGAGAAATACACTGCTTTTGCAGTAGCTTTTAATTTGGGATCTTGGTAATTTACAAAGCCAGGATGCTGCTTTTGGATGTAGCAATCTGTAATTTCTGTGATTCTATGATTCTGTAATGGGGAAATCTGGAAATCTGGAATTAGGTTACTTTTTGGCTCTTAATATTTCTTATTTAAGAGAAAAAAAAGTGTGTATGTGTGTAGCTTTTGATCCATTCAAATAATTTTAAGGGTTCAATTTATTGTCTGGCTTTAACTAACTTCATCAAGAAAGAAATATTCTAAATAATCATTTTGGTACACTTTCTAAGGTTTTTTTTGGGAAAGTATGGTGGTGGTAGAGCTTAATTAAAAAGCACGGTTGCCTTCTAGAATTAAATTGATCTAGACCAATTCCAGAAGATAGCAAAATGGGACACTGGTTGGCTCACAAGTCCCTAACCACTTTTTAACCGTTTTTTAAAAACCAAACCATTGAAGAAAGTCAGCTGAAGAAGAATGTGAATATCCTGATTCTTCCAGCCTGAAGGCATCTTGTGGTTGTTACAAACACCCTTGGAATTCTAGAACAAACATTTGCAGAGATGGCGACAACTTCTTTGAAAGCAAGAATGTCTATCTTGTTTTCATCAATCATCAAGTAAGGTTTAGCAGGGTTTTCCTTTCAAAGGTTAAACATTTTTTGTCCGCGATTTGAAAAGAATGAGCATTGTGGAGAACAGCCCATTAATATGACCTAGCCCAACTGTTGGAAGAAATATCTATCTGGTTCAATTCCAAGCCAGGAAAAAGACACTGGAAACACGGAGGCTGATTGGAAAGATGGTTTAATGGTGAAGCAGAAGCACGTGGGTGGTTCTGGGCAGCTGACCACATGGAGTTGAGAGAGAGGGGTATTCATACCTTCACTTGACCTTTGCACTTGAACTTCCTGTTCAAGAACATGTATTCTATTGGCTGTTGTATGGGTCATAGCTAGTTGTAGGTTGTCTGAGTCCCAGGTTTGGTTGAATTTTGCTGGGTGATGCAATGTCCCCAAGTGATAATGCTATGTGGTGAGCTCTGCTGCTAGATGGGTTAATCCTATTATGTCCTGGAGGATCATGTCTTAATCCCATCACCCTGGAGCTGAAGATATCAGGGAGGCACTTTCTATCCTTAAAACATGTTTATTCTTTTATCATCCAGGGAAATATAATCATCTGCTTTTTTAATATTTCCTAAAATATTTCATTCTTCTGGGAAGTGGGTGGCTTCCCACACAACTATGCCCTCTAATTTTGAGCGAAAGAAATAGTTTGTGGAAGCACCTAGTTTCACATATTTTTTCTTATGGACTACACATGAAGATACAGAGGCAGAGATTAACATAGGATCCACATGGGATGCACATCCAGTTTCCTGCGTTAACTGTTGCTCCCTTTGTTGGAACACTTCTGGGCATTACAACACCTGCCAAATGCTATTTATTTATTTGTTTGTTTGTTTGTTTGTTTGATTTGTCAATCGCTTACAAGATAATAAGTATAAGGGTAAACATATTTATGAATACATGAAATGAATACATATAAGAAAAATAAAAGAAACAATAAAAGAAACAATAGGACAGGGATGGTAGGCACGCTGGTGCGCTTATGCACGCTCCCTACAGACCTCTTAGGAAAGGGGTGAGGTCAATAGTAGAAAGTCTAAGGTTAAAGTTTTTGGGGTTTGGGGAAGAAACCACAGAGTCAGGTAGAGTATTCCAGACATTGACCACTCTGTTACTGAAGTCATATTTCCTGCAATCAGGATTGGTGCGGTTAACCCTTGAGTTTGTATCTATTGTGCGCTCTTGTATTGTTATGGTTGAAGCTGAAGTATTCATTGACTAGTAGGACATTGCAATGTATGGTTTTATATACTAAGATCGGACCAAAGATGGCGTAGTTCTAGGTTGTCTAGGTCTAGAATTTCAAGTCTAGTGGCATAAGGTATTCTGCAACGAGTAGAGGAGTGTAGAACTCTTCTTGTGAAGTATTTCTGGACTTTCTCAACTGTGTTAATATCAGATACGTGATATGTGTTCCAGGCTGATGAGCTGTATTCGAGTATTGGCCTGGCAAATGTTTTGTATGCTCTAGTTAGTAGTGTAATATTACCAGAGAAAAAGCTACATAGGATTAGGTTAACAACTCTTAATGCCTTTTTGGCTATGTAGTTACAGTGGGCTCTAGCACTTAGATCATTAGAGATGAGTATTCCAAGGTCCTTGACGGAGTTTGGATCATCAACAAAGTCTTAACTATTCAGCTTGTATTTTATTTTCTAATTTTTTTTGCCAATATGTAAGACGGATTTTTGGATTGGATCTAATGTCAAAGTCCTTGATGGTAGAAATAGTCTGATTCAAAGGATGCTATCCAACTGGGCAATTAACAAGGCACTAAACACAAGTACGTCAACCTTATGGTGCAAATCTGTCCTAGTTTCAAGATGGTGTGACAGTGCTGAGCTCTGCTGCCATCTGCAGTGATGATGAGAGCAAATCGGGAGCAACCGTGTGAACAATGTCTGCACAGGGAAATATCATGTGTCCCCAAAGGAGGATTCCGGAATCAGGGAGAACCTTCTCTTTACCCATCAGAGGTTTTCTTCTCTATTGCTCTGTCTTTTCTTTTCTTTTCCTCATTAATATCCATGCTATAACTAGCTTTCTGGTCTTTTCCACAGCGGCGGAAACAGTTCATCTGAGGTCTAATCTAAAGTGAAGGATTTATTTTTGGGTCCTTGTAACCTAGCAATAGGTACACGTGACCAGTAGTGGCTGCGCCATGAATATGCATTGTCTTCTCCAGGCTGAGATCCTCAGTTAACCAAGGCTCTCTTGAGAGCTATAAAAGATTGGAAGGCACTCAGCCTGACTTCAACAGAGCCAGCAGCTGCTAAATGTCTAACAATATGCAAAGGTATGGTGGATGAGAGGCTGAAAATGCAGCTTTCAGGGACCGGCTATTGTGGTGGGAACTGGCAGCATCTCTTGCCTGGTACTATTTTTGTCAGCCCCGCAATGAAAGTAGATGATGCAGGAGAAAAGAAGGGACAGATAAAAATAAACAGCCGCTCACTTCCCTAAATAGCAGCATATATGCCTAAAGGGAGGGGGGGCTAATAGCTTAGTGGCAGAAGCATATTTTGCACGGGGAAGATTCATTTCTTGCCAGCACTTTGGAGAGGAAAGCATCTTTCAGCCAAAATGCATAAAACAAATACCAGAGATGGGCAGAAAAATCATAAAGTCTGGGCACAGAATTTATCCTTCAAAGAAACAGGATTTCCACTAAAACTCAAACAAAAAACAAGTCATTAGCCTTTGTGTGGCTGTAAAAACTAGATTTGTAAGAATTTAGGCAGTGCATGAGAATAGTTTAGAATATGGCAGTGATTGAGACAGGATTGCTAGTGGACAGGAGCAAAAGTCCCATCATAAACTTTCATTCTTGTATTTTTATGTAATTTAAGAAGCTTTGGGGCTTCTAATCTGGAAGCAACATAAATAAAAAATTTTACACATGACTATTTTGATGCACATTGGCTAGTAATGCAAAATCAAAGACTTAACTGTCAGAATGCAAGTACAATTTTAAATCTTTTTTTCTGTCTCATTAATGGGAATTGCACACGACACAGGTAGCATGAGAAAAATTAATGGGTTTGATTTTTATTCAAGATCAGTTTTCACACAAATGGTGATAGATTAATGAATATAATTTAATTAACCTCCCAAAGCTACCCCCACTTTATACAAATGGAAGTACACTGTGTTTGCCCTCCTCTTATTCATTTCCTTACTTAATGGTATATATTTATAAGATGAGAAGGAAGGACTCAGTGGAGAAGTGCCTAACACTGGGAATGATTGAGGGCAAAAGAGGAAGGGGATGGCAGAGAATGAGGTGTCTGGATGGAGTCACTGAAGCAGTCGGTGTGAGCTTAAATGGACTTAAATGGTAGAGGACAGGAAGACCTGGAGGAACATTGTCCATGGGGTCGTGATGAGTCAGACACGACTTCGCAACTAGCAACAACAACAAAATTATAAGATGATAATCATCATAATATCTTAGCTCACAGGACTACCTACTAGAGAAAAATGAAAGCTGCTAAGCTTTCTTCCCCAAGTCTAAATACAGTGACTATTAAAAATCTGATGAAAGGTATTTTGAAATAGAGGAAGAACAGGTCAAAGAGTTTATGATAAAGTGAGGTAAGAATTTTGGTTATAACACACAGATGAATCAATGGGAAAATATTTGCTTAAAAGGATTAAAATATGCATTACATTATGATTTTAAGGATCATTTTTATAAAATAATGTATTGTTGGAACACGATGCCAAAGAAATTATCTGTAATGTGCAAAAGCACTTCAAATATGTGTTGGAAATGTGTGCAACATTCCATCATGTTTGGTGAACATATAAAAAAGCTTTTTAAAAAAGTGGATTCTAATATGCATAGAATTTTTTAAAATATATTGAAGTTAGGTCTTTTCCTTTTAGGATTGACAGTTGGAAAAGAGTCATGGAATATTATTTCAGAATATGATTACTATGACAAGATTATGATATGCACAAGTTGGGAGGATTTGGCATGTCCCAGTAGAAAGGAAGAAATAGTTGGTGAGACTAACAGATCTTGCTGAGATGGATAAACTGACTTCTTTGATTAAAGAAAAGGCAATATCTACTTTGATTGTGACTGGAAACCCTTTATGGATTTTTTGTGTAAAGATAAAAAAAATGAACATGATTTAGGGTTTTGATGATTACACAAGATAGGATATTAGAATTAGAAAGAAGATGGTCATGATGTAACTTTAGAGAAAGAGGTCAAAATATAACTGTATTTATAACCGCTGCAAAGAATATTGGGATCCACTTCTTTATGTCTCTATATCTTTCTTTATACCTTTCTTTTTCTATTTTATTGTTTTCTTTTCTGGCTGCACTTTTACTCTTTTCTGTTATTTCCTTTTTTACTTTTCTGTTCTAATTTGTTGTAATTCTTATTATTGTTTTTAAATCTTTTAATAAAAATTATTTTAAAAAAGAAAGGTGAGGAAAGCTAAGGCAGGAGCTTTTGCAAATAATAAAGTGAACCACCCTGAAGCTCCATGAAGCCATATTATTTGAAATAAAAGACTAATGTTACTGGCAACATTGTGGATTCCCAGAAAATTAGATGACTGTTACCTAGTTCTTGTGTTGAACTATCCCTATCCTTCTATATCTTGATCCACTTGAATCCATTGCAGCATCTAAACAATTAAATCCTGTGTCTCAGCTATTCTTCTGACATCCCGATCACGAAATGAGCAATCACCACAAGTATTTTCAAGAACAGTAGATTCCTCTTTAATCTGAACGATGGGTAACAGCGAGCAAAAAAGGGTTTAAAGTCAGCTCTAAGTTGCAATGTACGATAGCACAGTATTTATCATTACGTTTTGAGTGTTTACACCATATATGGCTAATTAGTCCCCAACCGTTGCTGCTGCTACCTAACATCCAGCAATGTTTATTCACTAACCCACGCCCACTCGCCCCACGCCCGCCTCATTGCATCCCACTCCCCGCCGAGTCCGCTATCCCCCTCCCGCTCTTTTGTGGAGCATTCAGAGCTGCAGCAAAGGAAGCTGACATCATCTGCTTGGTCCAGCCGGTCGTGAGGTTTAATCATGGCCTATCAACCCCACCGCCACCGCTGCCTACAGTCCTCAACCAGTCAGCTTATTGGAACAGCTGGGGCCACTCGATCTGTCTCTACGCCGAGGTTGTAGCGGCTCCACATAGCATGTTTGCGGAGTCATGACATGCGGCCCCCTCTACCAGGAACCTCCTTATAACCCCATTGGCGGGCAGCTCCCAGGGTGGTAGGCTGCAATTGGTGCCTAGATGTCACCGCCCTCCGTTCTGGGCAGCAGGAAGAGTCCGTGAGAGGCTGGGGGGAGAAACACTGGCAGCCAGCAAGGTCTGCTGAAAAATGAAGCCATTCCTGAAGGAGAAGATGCAGTTGCTGCAATTGATGTAGAAGCTTTCTCTGAAGAAGAACAAGAAGAGCTTAGAAGAGAGCTTGCTAAGGTAGAAGAAGAAATCCAGACTTTGTCACAGGTGTTAGCTGCCAAAGAGAAGCATGTAGCTGAAATAAAGAGGAAACTAGGCATCACTTCACTGCAGGAACTGAAACAAAATATTCCTAAAGGATGGCAAGATGCGTATAAGAAGACATCAGAAACATTGTCTCAGGCTGGACAGAAAGCGCCTGCTGCTTTCTCAACAGTGGGTTCTGCCATCACAAAGAAGCTGGAAGATGTGAAAAATTCTCCAACATTCAAGTCATCTGAAGAAAAAATGGAGCATCCGAGCCAACAGGTTGTATAACCAAATTAAGACTTGCATCAAGACGTCTTAAGGACTAAAACTGCTCAGGATGGTTGGCTTAAGAAAAATCCACTGTCGTGCACATATAGAGATGGATTAGCCTGGAAAGGGGATAAAATATATGTGCCAGATGAATGTAGGACTGAAATACTCACAAAGTGTCATGACGTAAAACAGGCTGGACATTTTGGCTTTCTTAAAACACTACTGCTAGTGAGACGACAATTCTGGTGGCCCAAAATGAGGGCTGATGTTGAACAATATATAAAGAAATGTCATATTTGTGCAACTTCTAAACCCCGGGTGGGTAAACCAATGGGGTTATTACAAACAGTGACAGAACCGGAAAGACCATGGCAGGATATTGCGATGGATTTTATAGTGGATTTACCAGACAGTAAAGGATACACTGTAATATGGACAGTGGTAGACTTGTTTTCAAAACAAGCACACTTCAACCCTTGTCGGGGTCTCCCTTTGGCTAGAAAATTAGCAGAAATGTTTGTCAAGCATATATATCAACTACATGGCTCACCCAGGAGAATAATATCGGATGGGGGGGTACAATTTACTGTGAAATTTTGGAGAGCATTCCTTGGGATCTACCCAAGGGCTTAGTTTAGCCTATCATCCAGGCACCAATGGGGCAGTTGAAAGAGTGAATGCCATGGTGCTATTTCGATCATATGTATCAGATCGACAAAGAGAATGGGCTAAGTTACTTTGCCGAGTTTGCCTATAATAATGCCACACACAGTAGTACAGGACATAGTCCCCTTTTCACGGTATGTGGGTTGGAATTTGGACCAGTGCCAGACTTTACACGTAAACCAGAAGACCCAATAAGTGTCAGTGACTGGTCAATCAGAGTACGGGATTGTTGGCATGATGTTCGAAAGGCCTTAGAGAAGACTTCCATGGAATATAAAACTCAAGTGAACAAAAAGAGAGGTAGTAACAAACCTTTCCAAATAGGAGCAAAAGTGTACCTCTCTACTAAATACATCAAATTGAAATTGAACAGTCGAAAACTAGGTCCAAAATATGTGGGTCCTTTTGAAATAATGAAAATCATCAATCCAGTAACTGTTAAACTAAAAGTACCGACGTGGTTAGGACAGATTCATCCCGTATTTCATATGAGTTTACTAAAGTCTGGCAACATTATTAATGAAGTAACATCCATAACATCTATACGTGGGGACACCGGCCATGTTGAAATAGACAAAATACTGAACTCCGAAGGCATAGACATACTATTCAATATTTAGTGTGATGGAAAGGATATCCTGAATCCGAAGCTTCCTGGGTATATCTCTGATATGTGTGCATCTAGACTGATAAGAAAATTTCACAGTACAAATCTTGATAAACCAGGACCTGAAGTCTAATTGTATATAGTTGTCGATCTATGTTTATGGGGTTAAAGGAATTTAAAGAAAAACCTGAAACTACACGGAGGACTGGTTCAGGTGAGACCAATACAAGAAGAAGCGAACCAGGGAATGTTCTCCCCAGTAGTAATAATAAAATGAATCTAAGGCGTTTTTGGTGTAATACTGTGGGCCATAGAGCATTTGAATGTCCAACAGAGACCACAGATCGGATGAAACAGACAGCAAGGGTGCCATTGGGAACTGTGTCACAAGGCCAGTATGGGAGGGGGGCTACACGTGAAAGATCACAGGGGTTAAGACAGAACGAAACAACAACAGCTCCACCTAAAAGAGAGGTGAAACAGTGTGAAGAGCAACGCCAACCACAAGTAGTGTCGGGATTATACGACAGTGGGGACGAGAGTCAGGAAGTTCCTATGGTAAGCTCTCCTGTTCGACCTTTTATCATCCCTGTAATATTAGAGAACGAAGTGCGAAAATACGAGGTAGATATGGCGCCTTAATAGATAATGGATGTACCCGTATCTATTAATCAGTCAGCGGGTAGTAGAGGAGTTTAAATTGAAAGTAGAACCCCTTCCTACCTCCATGAAGTTTGAACAGGTTGAACCTGTTCAACCTGCACCGGCAATGATGATGACTATCCCAGTTCGATTAGAGATTGGAACTCATTGGGAATACCTTAGACTTATTGTAGTACCAGAAATGGGAGAAGAAATGATCTTAGGCTTGGTGTAGGTTTGGACCGATGGAAACCTATCATTTGGTGGGAAGGGGGTTTCCAACGCTTGAGACTTCTTATAGAGGCTGATCCTCCACCACTAGGGCCAGAACCCTCAGAGTACAATCCAGAAAATGAGCCAATCACTATGTTGACTGAAAGTCATGAATTACCTTTTCCATCCGTGTATCAGGACTTGAGGGAGGTTTTTAGTGAAAAGAAGTGTGAGCTGTTACCTCCACATCGCCCAACAGATTGTGCCATTGAATTAGTTCCTGGTGCGAACCTGCCAAAGCCGCGTATGTACGCAATGACCCCAAAAGAGCTGACTTTCTATCTCAGCTATTCTTCCGATGTCCCAATCACGAAATGAGCAATCACCACAAGTATTTTCAAGAACAGTAGATTCCTCTTTAATCTGAACGATGGGTAACAGCGAGCAAAAAAGGTTTAAAGTCAGCTCTAAGTTGCAACGTACGATAGCACAGTATTTATTGTTACGTTTTGAGCGTTTACACCATATATGGCTAATTAGTGCCCAGCCGTTGCTGCTACCGAACATCCAGCAATGTTTATTCACTAACCCATGCCCGCTTGCCCCACGCCCGCTCACCTCATCACATCCCACTCCCCGCCGAGTCCGCTATCCCCCTCCCGCTCTTTCGTGGGGCATTCAGAGCTGCAGCGAATGAAGCTGACATCATCTGCTTGGTTCCGCCAGTCGTGAGGTTTGATCATGGTCTATCAACCCCGCCGCCGCTGCTGCCTATAGTCCTCAACCAGTCATCTTATCGGAACAGCTGGGGCCACTTGATCCGTCTCTACATCGCTGAGGTTGTCGCGGCTCCACATAGCACATTTGTGGAGTCGTGACACTGTGGTTCTCCAGATTTCCCTATACTAGAAACAATGAGAAAAATATTCTCTAACGCTGAGGATGGTTGCAAAATAAGTTGAGGGAAAACAAATGAGGTATCAGTTGTTTCATAGCCTGGGAAGAGATGAAGCCAGTGGATCTGTGGTAGCGTAGTGGTTAGAATGTAGTATTGCAGGCTAACTCTGCCGACTGCCAGCAGTTCGATTCTGACTGGCTCAAGATTGACTTAGCTTTCCATCCTCCTGAGGTCAGTAAAATTGATTGCTGGGAGCAATATGCTGACTCAGTAAACTGCTTAGAGAGGGCTAAAAAGCACTGTGAAGTAGTATATAAGTCTAAGTGCTATCTATAGTAGAAAGAAATGTTCCCACTTTTAAATTTTTGCTCCCTCAACTACTTTTCAGACTGTAGTTGGAGGTGTCTTTCACATTTAACAGATATTTTGCTCCTCATTTTCAGCCTACCAAGGTATTAGAAATCACCATCACTACATTCAGGAGCTTCCAATATATTTTGTGGATTTACATAATCTGTATTAAGCCATGAGTTGTTGAATTATAGATGGCTGTCTTTGGGAAACATACAGTGGTGGGATTCAATTTTTTTTTACTACCGGTTCTGTGGGCATGGCTTGGTGGGCGTAGCAGGGGAAGGATACTGTAAAATCTCCAGTCAGAGGTGGTATTTGCCGGTTCTCTGAACTACTCAAAATTTCCGCTACCGGTTCTCCAGAACTGGTCAGAACCTGCTGAATACCACCTCTGGAAACATACCAAAGACGAAGCTTAAGAAACTTTATTATGGCTGCCTATGTGTGGAGTTTATATTACATACTTTGGTTAACAGAGGTTGTATCTTTAAGGAAGTGGCAAGAACTGACCGTTATACAGCCATAATGAAATTATTTTTGTTTTTTGCCTTTCTCTGCAGGAAGAGAGTGATGGTTTCAGCTGGTGGGAGAGGAAAACTACTTATATAAGAGAGTGATGAAGTAAGAAGGTTCAACATAGAAGCAGGAGGAGATTTTTGATGAAGAGTTCTAAACAGTAATTCGATTCTTGCATTAGATTGTTTTATTTGGTTTGCTTTCTTAGTTTCATATTTGTTTCTGATGAAAATTGTGTTCTATGAACAATGATGAATTGGCTTACTAAAGTCTAATCTCTTTAGGAACTATGCGCTGGTAAGCTGGCCAGCAAGTTGTCCCTATATATTAAACCTGACATTAGTCTAGGGCTATCTGTAAAAGTCCAGGCAACAAAGTAGCAAAGAAATGTAGCAAACTAATTAAAAGCATTGTTTTTTAACAGGACGAATACAGTAGCCTTATGTAGACCAGAGTGAAATATTTTGAAATAATTAGTCTTGCGGAGGCAGCAGACGATGGGGCAATAGCTGCAGCCTGCACAGCCATCTGGAGCTCAGAGCTACTAGACAGGTGACCTACATCTCAGTTGCTGCTAGACAGGTGGCTGAAGCCAAGTGTCTGCTATCAAGTCGCTATCCATGGCCTTTTAAACGATGCCATGGGGCTGATTTCTTAAAGCAGTACAAAATGAAGAATAGGACAGCAGCTTCTGGATGATACATCCTGAGTCTCCAGAGACAGGGAATATAATATGAAAGTATCACACTGCAAGATGATATATTATCTGGCCATAAAGGATAACTGGAAGGTGCTTAACATGAATTTTCCTTTGAAAGCATTAGAAACTTTAGTGCATATGGTATGGAGTGACCAGTCATTATTAATATGATACATTGGAATCATATTTTGTCAAATGCAATTTCAGCTTTATTAGCTACCCCTTAATTTCCATAATACGTTAGTTCACCACTCTTTTTAATGCATTAACCCTTAAAATCAGAAACATTTATTTATTTATTTGTGGTGCCTTTATTTTATTTATTTATTTATTTATTTATTTATTTATTTATTTATTTATTTATTTATTTTATTAGACTTGTATGCCGGCCTCTCTCCCTAAGGACTCAGGCTAACAATATAAAATCCACACAAATTTACAATAAAAAAGAATTAATTACAAGCCTAAACATTAAAAGTCAATTAAAATTTAAACCCCCCTAAAAACAAACCCACCCTTCTTAGTTAGTCCAGACCGGCCTGTTCAAAGAGCCAGGTCTTAAGGTCACAGCAGAAGGAGTGGAGATCGGGGGCCAAATGAAGGCCCAAGGGAAGTTGGTTCCAAAGGGTGGGTGCTCCCACAGAGAAGGCACCGCCAACCGACAATGTCTGGTCGATGGTATCCCAAGGAGGCCCTGTCTGTGGGAGCGTACCAGGCGATCGGAGAGCGATGCCAGCAGGAGACGCTCCCGCAAGTGCCCCGGACCCAAGCCATGTAGGACTTTATAAGTTTATAAGTGTTGACTCCTGGTGACTGCTTGGACAAGTCCTTGTAATTTTCTTAGCAAGGTTTCAGAAATGGTTTGCCATTGCCTGCTTCCTAGGGCTGAGAGAGAGTAACTGGCCCAAGGTCATACAACTAACCCTGTGCCTAAGGCAAGACTGAACCCCAGGTTTTTTAGGCTGGTGCTTTAACTGCTACACCAAATTGGCTGTTTATGTCTTTTGCTGAAACTGGAAGATTGGTTTAACTTTTGGATTGAAAGCTGCCTTAAAGAGCTGTTTTAGGAAAAAAAAGATAAAATATGTTCATAAAACATAAAAACACTGCCCCCATGCAAATTTTTTAAAAAATGCTTTATAATTTCTGTTTAATTAACCTGCTACAGCAGAGATTGCTAACATTCCAGGGAAATAAATATTTATGACTGAGCATTGTTAAAGATGTTGGAGTGACACCATAAGATGAGCCTTAGTTGGATAGGGATGTATCCAATAATTTTTTTGGGAGTTTAATTTGAAATATAAATTACAAACTATAATTTCAAATTTTAAATAAAACAAGTGTGATAAATAATGCAACCAGAACAGGGCTGTAAAGAATCAAGTGATCATTAGAAAGAGTAGAATTCACAGTCTCCCAGTTTCTAGATTAGTCCTAAATCACAACCCCAAATTGGCTCTCACTAAAAGAATAAAAAATTGAAATATATTTACTAAAACTTTCCTGTCTATTTGTACCTTTTATTTAGCCCATTAATTAGTGTATTATACCAGTACAATGTTTGATTCAGGGTACCTAAAAACTGCTAACGTAAAGAAAGTATAAAAAATTCAGGACTCATTAATCCTGTCGAATTGAAATTTCCACAAAATTCATGCAGGGCCCATTGGTCATTTGATTGTGATTTCTGATACTCTTTGACAGCTTTCTACAAACGAAGTCAGTGGGGAAGCTGGCAGGAAGTGAATTATACTACAACAATTTTTGAATCAGGGTACCTTAAATTGGCTAATTTAAAAAATACATAAAAACATCCACAATGTTCAGAGGAGTTTTATTCACAAAGTCCTGGGTGTTGTAGCATCCCTGCAGCTATATATTATAGACATTTTTCTTAGGAGATCTGAATACCTTCCAGCACTGGGGTAAAAATATATTAGCCTGATTATTCCTTGTGAAAATTGAAGGAGGGAACCTCCAAACCTCCTTTCCTTCAAAGGATGACCCAACAGGTCATAAATTGTTTAGTAATTTCTATACTGCTATGGTACTTCCTGGCTATATAGCTAGAAGCATATGAATAGAGGATTATACCAATCATATAAAAGACAAATAACATCAAGTTTTATTTTAAAAGATTTTAAAAATATCAACCTGCTTGATATTTTTAAAATCTTTTAAAATAAAACTCCTCCTGCTTGAGGAGATAAATTGGAGAACTGTTCAGATCACAGTACATTACTACTTGCAAATTACTTAATAGAAAAATCAACTTCTCTGATTATATTACAAAGTCTTGGTCCTCCACAAATGAAGCACTCTTTCAAAAGCTATGAAAAGTTTGATTTCATTATAACATATCAAAAGAAGCTTCTAAAGAAAAAAAATCCACCTGACTGTTGCCTGAAGTTCAAAGCTTTCCTATGTCTAGCAGAGGAAGAAATTTAAGTCTATAGGTGATCAAAGCTAACCCTTTCTGTGTGCAGGTGGTTTGTGCATCTAAGCCTAAAAGTCAGCTACAATCACAACAGCAGTCTTTAGAATTTGACTATGTTGAGTTTTCTGTCTTCTAAACTCTTAAAAAGGATAGAGTGAGGAAAACAAGGTGATTCACCTGTTGTCATAAATAGAGGAATTGGTCATCATATTTTTATTTATTTATATAAATCTGTCTAACTGAAATAATCCACAACAGATTTCTCTGTGGAGTAGAAGCAACTTTGTTATGAATTAATTAAGAGAAATGTAGTTTAAGATGCAATCTTCCATTGATGGCTACTGCATCATTCATTAGACATGGAGTGGCCAAAATAGATGCAATTCTATCTCTGCAAATTTTTTAAAAAAGGGTTATCCTAATGGCTAAGCTAAAAGTCAAACTATGTCTTAATATATTGCGTGAATCAAATCATTATGTTAAGGGACAAAGTGGCATAGTATCCTAATGTGGGAAATTTTACATCAAAATATATTTTATTATTTATACTGTTTCCATCTCCCCCCCCTTTTTAATTCACATTTATATGCCGCCCTTCTCTGGAGACTCAGGGCAGCTTACAATCTTTGGAGCACAACCCAATGTGCTCAGCAATAGCCTTCATTCCATTGTATATGCCTGCTTGTTACTAGGGCTTATTGCCCCCAACAATCTTGGGTCCTCAATTTACCTACCCCGGGGGGATGGAAGGCTGAGTTAACCTTGAGCCTGGTGGGATTCGAGCCTGCACTAATTGCAGGCAGCTGGAGCTAAGTGCTAGGTGTTTAACAGCCTGCACCACCAAGGCTCTTCCCATCTTCCCTTAAGACATTAACAGAATCCACAGTGGACTGAGAATCAGCGTCTCTACTAGATAATTGACAGTCATGCTGAAACGAAGTTAATCAAGTAAAAATAGCAAATGGGGGAAAATGTTTTATGCAAACTTCCTCTCAACCCCCCCACATAAGTTACCCAGACCTAATCCATATACCAGAGGATAAACTCTATTTGTAAACACAAATAGAGTTAATTAAATTGGTCTTCCAGTGGAACTGAATGTTCACAAGAATAAACATCATAGATGACATATACCTTACACACATACACACACATGCCCCTCAAGTGTCACTTTAGAATCAACATGTATGCACTGCCACACTTAGGACAAGCTCCTTTATAAAACAATCTCTTTGTACCCCATTTCTCTGCAGCTGCCCCTAAAGAAAAAAAACCCTTGCTTTGAGGAATAAATATTTCTCCTTTCCTCACAACTCTCTGGATTTCATTTTTTATTTATTCTTATGCAACCCCAGTTCGAGTTGGAACCCCAAATTATTCTTCTGACATTAGTCAACACATTTATGGAAGTTTGTTAACCATGGCTGATGGATCAGCAAGCTGCGCACTTGCAACTACTATAGGGTCTTAAAAAGTGAGATTTGCTATACTTGCAGGCCATCAACAACAATGGTAATAAGCCTTTGTCCCACTTGCTTTCTTTCTTAGTTGTAAGGAATCAAGAGGTCAGGAGGAGAAGGGGCTATTCTGTATCAGTTCAGGCATTAATTGCTCTCTCCATATATAGCTAATCATGGCACAAAGATCCCTTGACTACATTTCTGTAATGCCCATCATCCCCAGCTTGAGATATTCTTAGCTGTACTGATGGCAGTGCAGTGTTTCTCCCACTATTCTGACACAGGCAGCTAGAAGATAGATACAATCTGCGATATGGTAGCCCACATTAATAGAAGGAAATTGATTGCAGTGACTGGGAATAGTGGTTGTAAGGTGCAAGGTAGAGACTGACAATAGGGACAGGGGAAAAATGAAATTATCATTTTCTGCCAACTTGAGAGCAATTCAACTCAGCACCAGGAAAAGGCTCATAACATTCCACTATCATTGTCTTCCTCCCAGTCTTCAGAATGGTTAACGTCAAAACAGATGGGACCTATTTCTCCATCAGCAAACCAGGATCTGGGAAATAAGAAAGCAATACACTGTAATGGAGAGGAAGCCCAGCCCAGGATTGATCTCTTGATAGTGTGGCAGAAGAATGAGTTTTGTTTGATCAGTCCTATTTTGTAGATGTGACTTGTTTATGTTGCCATTAGTAGGCAATACAGTGTCTGTGCTTGCATGACATGCTGAGAGAAAGGCCTTAGGAGAAAAGAGACTGGTGTTCCATACTTAAACTCAATCCCATGTTTTAGACTCATTGTGAGTTTCTGCAGAGCCTTGAGAAGCAAGGCCTCAATATCTGGAATACTAATCATATGAATAAGCACTTCTGAGGAAATCCAACAAGCTGTACCTCTGCTATATATATTAAGAACCAAATTGTAGCCTCCAAAGAAGACGTGAGGTTTGTGTCAGAAACAAAGCTATATTTATCACCCAGTGTTGTGAGTATTGTCTGGGAAAGTCTGCTGATCCTAAGTAAAGTGTTTCTGACAAAAGACAAACATCGCCCTGCTCTGAAAGCTTTACATTGTAATCCTATACATGCTTATTAAACCATTATCCCATTAAGCCCTTACCTGTAGGTAAACAGGCTAAGATCATACTGCCGTACATTTCATTCTAAAATTAGTGTTTCTGAGGTTGAAACCTATCTATATATTGCACCACTTGCTTTGAATTTTAGGTCAAGTGATGCTTTTAAGATACAAAAGTGCCATTATTCTTCAAGCATTCAGAGCTACTCTCAGCTTACATTGTGTATTTTAAGGTACAAGTCTTGCAGTAGAAAAATTAAGTCTTGATGACCTGAGAGATTGTTCTGTTCCTTCTGCCTTCTGCTTCTAAGTGTCTCTGTGAAAGTCTGCTAACCTAGAGGTCCTCTACTATAGGGGTCTCCAACCCTGGCAACTTTAAGCCTGGCGGACTTCAACTCCCAGCAAAGCTGGCTGGGGAATTCTGGGAGTTGAAGTTTGCCAGGCTTAAAGTTGCCAAGGTTGGAGACCCCTGCTCTAGTAGCTACACATCACATCCTTCTCGACATATGCAGGGTTTTTGTTAGGACATGACATAATTACAATTTATTTCTTTAATAAAATTCATACGGTTACCCAACTGACTCTGAATGACTCTGGTTGGCTTACAGAGATAAAAACCCAACATAAAAACAATAAAAAGCAATCACCCCACCCCACCCCCTGGGCAGCAACAATTATGATTAGAGGACTGGAGACTAAAACATATGAAGAGCAGTTACAGGAACTGGGCTTGGCTAGTCTAGTAAAGAGAAGGACCAGGGGAAACATGATAGCAGTCTTCCAATATTTGAGGGGCTGCCACAGGGAGGAAGGGGTCAAGCTATTTTCTAAAGCACCTGTAAGCCAGACAAGGAATAATGGATGGAAACTGAACAAGGAGAGATTTAACCTGGAAATAAGGAGACACTTTCTGACAGTGAGAACAATCAACCAATGGTACAACTTGCCCTCGGAAGTTGTGGGAGTGCCATCACTTGATACTTTCAAGAAGAGATTGGACTGCCATTTGTCAGAAGTGGTCTAGGGTCTCCCGCTTGGGTGGGGGGTTGGACTAGATGACCTACAAGGTCCCTTCCAACTCTGGTTATCTGTTAATCTGTTAAGAACAAGAATAAGAATACTGCATCACATCAGTGAATGGTTAACAGCTGGGAAAACCTACTTGATACAGAAGGATCCAGCAAAAGAGGCAACACCTGCAAATTACAGGCCCATAACGTGTCTGCCAACCATGTTCAAGCTGCTGACCGGCATCATAGCTGACAGGATCCAGGACTACCTAGAAGCAAATAACATCTTGCCAGTAGAACAGAAAGGAAATAAATGAGGAAGCAGAGGCACAAAAGATCAGCTCCTGATCAACAAAATGATTCTAGAGAACTGCAAAAGCCGAAAAACAAATCTGGATTGACTACAAGAAAGCATTTGATTCACTACCGCACAGCTGGATCATCAAGTGCCTGGATGTCATTGGAATATGCACGTGCATTGGTGTTTTCACTGCAAATGTGATGAAGCACTGGAAAATAGAACTGTTTATTGGAAGTGAAAGCTATGGATTGGTGAACATCAAAAGAGGGATTTTCCAGGGTGATTCTTTGTCACCTCTGCTATTCAGCATCACCATGACCCTCCTGTCAATAATTTTACAGAAAACTAACCTGGGTTATCAAACTGCTAAAAATTCACAGAAAATCTCTCACCTGCTGTACATGGATGATCTGAAGTTACACGGAAAATCAGAAATCGAGATCCAGTCACTGACCAATACAGTTTGAATTTTCAGCACTGACATCAGCATGGAGTTCGGCCTGGACAAATATGCCGCAGTGGCACTGAAGAAAGGGAAGATTGTAGAAAGTGATGGAATCAAAATGCCCAATGGACAAACCATCAAGTGCCACCAACCTGAAGCCTACAAATACCTGGGCATACTGCAGCTGGACAATATCAAGCACGGGCAAGTGAAAAATGTGGTCAGCAAAGAATACACACAAAGGGTCAGAAAACTTCTAAAAAGCAAACTGAATGGCGGTAACACCATCAAGGCTATAAATACCTGGGCCATACCCATCATCAGATATACTGCTGGGACTGTAAACTGGACACAGGCAGAGCTGGACAGCCTGGATAGGAAAACGAGAAAACTGATAACCATACACTATGTGCTGCACCCACATAGTGACGTTGACAGGCTATATTTGCCCAGAAAAGCAGGCAGCAGAGGACTTTTGCAAGTGAAGCAGACAGTCGAAGAAGAGAAGCATGCTCTGGCACATTATGTGAAAGACAGTGTTGAACCAGCTTTGATGGAGGTCAACAATAGGAAGCTGCTCAAAGTGCAGCAAACCAAGGATCAATATAGGAAAACAGCAATGCAAACTCCGGCTGACAGCTGGTATAACAAAGCACTGCATGGACAGTTCCTTGAAAAGATCCAAGGAAAAGTAGATAATGAAAAGACCTGGTTATGGCTGACCAACAGAACACTGAAAAAAGAGACAGAAGGCCTGATTCTTGCAGCCCAAGAACAAGCCATCAGAACGAATGCAATCAAAGCCAGAATAGAAAAATCTGCTGATGACCCCAAATGCAGACTCTGCAAAGAAGCGGATGAAACCATCGATCACATACTGAGCTGTTGTAAGACAATTGCTCAGACCATCATAAACAACGTCACAACACAGTCGCTCAGATGGTCCACTGGAATTTGTGTCACAACTACCATCTGCCTGTAGCAAAGAACTGGTGGGATCATAAGCCTGAAAAAGTGATCGAAAATGAGCATGCAAAACTACTGTGGGACTTCCGAATACAGACTGATAAAGTTTTGGAACACAACGCCCTGGATATCACGATTGTGGAGAAGAAAAAAGTGTGGATCATTGACATTTCCATACCTGGTGACAGCAGAATCAACGAGAAACAACTTGAAAAAACCACCAGATATCAGGACTTGAGAATCAAACTGCAGAGACTCTGGCATAAACCAGTGCAGGTGGTTACAGTGGTACTCTGCACACTGGGTGCTGTGCCTAAAGACCTAGGTAAGCATTTAAAAACAATTTGCGCTGACAAAATCACCATTGGTCAGCTGCAGAAGGCCACCTTACTGGGATCTGCTCGCATAATCCGCTGATACATCACGCAGTCCTAAACGCTTGGGAAGTGTTCGACTAGTGATTTGTGATATGAAACCCAGCATAGTTATCTTGTTTGCTGTGTACACTGTTGTTTTTTGCGTATAATAATACGTGTTGTACCCTGCACTTGTTTCATGACCCATCACTATTTTGCCTCTTAGTTGATATGGTAGACTCTGTACTACGAGGTGGTTGGTGTCTTGTGCTATGCTCAGGGCATGGAAGGAGGCCACATTGCTTTATCTTTTCAAAATTGAAAGTTTCATGAGCAATGATTCTAGTATGAGTCAGGAAACAAACCTGTCTTAAAAATATGTGATTACACAAAATATGTGTATATCTGGACAACCAACTGCTCAGTGCAAACGATTACAAATTACTGCAATCAATGTTATTAACCTGCACTGGATAAAAAACAGTCATTGTTAGAATAATATTACCCTTTAAATAAGTTAATGATTCATATTTGGATTGAATTAATCTGATGATACTGTAACATGACCTAAAATTCCTTGTAATTTCTAGTATCATATCTGAGCAATTTCTTTGCTTTCAGGTGAAATAAAAGCAGTCAACTGTTATTTCATTTTTATTTAACTTTTGTTTTAGATGCAATTGTGCCTGAGGCCAGCCCTGAAAAGAAGCCAATTTCTTTAAGTTGGCCCTCCAGATTTCTAGGATTTCAATTTTTATGATTTATTTATTTATTGGCCTTCTAGATTATCCAAAACAACTCTGAGCAGCCTCCCAAAGTTAAAAGGCATTACATAGAAACAACGGCCATCTTTCTGCATCATTCCCCAACCTAGTGGACCCACCCAAATATCCTAACCCAAGACATGGGAGAACTTTAGGTTTATAAAGATTGCTTGACATTATGTGGTATGGGGGAGGGCATACAAAGAGGGAAGCTTTTCCAAAAGGCATGAGAAGTGACAGAGATTATGTAAACCAGCTGAACTGGATCAATCATAGAGTCCTCTAGCTGGTTGAAGATGTTGCCATATCTCACTGTGATAGAAATACACAAAGGCAAAATGAGGGGGGGGGAGGAGAGAGAGAGAGAGATCTCTAAAGCTTTTCAGATGCTTGCTTTGTTCAGCCAGCATGGCCCAGTCGTGACTGGAAGAAATGTGGCCACTTAAAGGCAGTTAACTATTGACCTGGTTTGGCTCAATGCAGAGCTGGACTTGTGTGAACTGCTGCCAGGAAATAGCAGCTGTAACCTAGAAGGAACTACCAATTGCATGTTTATTTCATACAGAGATATTGGAGGCTGGAGCCTTTCTGTGGAGCAGAAAGGGAAGTCGGAACCAGTCCTGCTCAATATGGTAGGCAGCAGTAAAAAACAAAACCCAGAGCCTTTTTAAAAAAAAAAAACCTCCAGTTAGTTCCCACATTTGGAAAACCTTGGGTTTTATAGAGCACACTGTTTTCAGGTTTCTACCCTTTCTTTTTTTCCTTTTTGTTATGCTGGTCTTTTCAAAGAAGAAGGCAAAGCTTGATTCTGAAATCTGGAAGAAGGTAAATGGAAGTAAACTTCACAGAACTATTTTGATCTATATTCTCTTCATTTAATTTCTGATGTTTTAGGGCTGGAGCAGTCTGCTTTAGCCATCCTGAACATATCTTTATTTTAAGGGCTGACATTTTTCTTGCCCTACCACTTGTAGCTGTACCAGGCTGCGCACAGGAGAAGTTTAGAGGACTGAAATGGAAATCAGGAGGCATCTAGGACCCAGAAGCTGAGACTCTCCCCAAGCTCTTGGCTGCCTCTCACCCTTTACTGCAGTGGATCTGTGCATCAGTTACAGTGGAAGAGAAGCAGGAGATATCCAGTATGCTGGAAGTCTACACAGGGAAGGTATGAACTGGAACTGGGAGCAGAGAGGAGGGTCAGTTGTGGCCAGACAGCAGCTTGTAGGCATCTGGGGTAGTATATTGCTAGTGCTTTCCCATCATCCAGGTGATTGTGTATAGGTTAGTAGACAGTCCATTCTCCCAAAGATGCTGAGACAGAGATAAGTACAGGACCATAGAGAGAGCAATGAGAGCATAAGCTATTTGGGGAGGATTCTTTTTGCATGTGATGCTGGGAGCAGATTTCTCCAGCAGAAGAGCAAAGAGATGAGCAAGACCACCCTCTTCTATTCCTTTCTCCATCCAGGATCCTTATTCGTCTCCATTCTGGCATAAGCTGAGGCCTGCTTCTTTACTGCTGGTCTCCAAGTACTACACCGGCAGTAGGAGTAGCCTTGGGTAAGGTTTCTTGAACAGGACCAACGAACAGGAATAATGGCATTTCGGCCAGGGTGGGAGGTGTCCATTCATTTCAGATAGAAAGGAACGGAAGAAAGAATTGAAACTCCAGCTTTTTTGGGGGTGGGGAATCTTTGTCTCACAAGGCTAGAGGCAGGACAGTGGAGGAAATCCATGTGAGCAGGATTTGAGCTTGTATGTGTGAGTGGGTGTTTCTTGAAGACCGTATTTACCTTACATGTACTAGTGCTGATAGAGATAGATGAGAGTTGCCAGTAAGAATTTCAGCAGTTGGGAAACATTTGGAAGCTGTAGTATCTGACCCATCTGGTAAAGTCTAACAGTGGGATGCGCTGGATCCCATCTTTAAAAGAGATGGGTGGCATGTCTTCTCTGTCATGGCATCTGTCCTCTGGAATAGCATCACCTGGACAATTGAGTTGCCTCAATCCTGCCCTTCTTTAACTGGCTTTGAAGACTTGGGTTTTTTCTCAGGTTAGGGAAAGTGTGCCACTATGCGGAATTTGTATTTATACGTGTGGTATTTTCATTCTTGGTTACACCTTCTTCCAGTTTGGATTGTTTTTAACTGTATGCCTTGTTATGAGTGGGATGGGATATAGCTTTGATTTGTAAGTAAATAAATAATCAAGGAGCATATATTTGTTCATGATGAATTAAGAAATATGGGGAATGAGTGAAAACTCTCTGGTTCATAGAAGAGAAAAATACTTTGTGGGTGTTCGTTTCTTTTGAAGGAACACTAAAGAGCCTTGGTGGTGCAGGCTGTTAAATGCCTAGCACTTAGTTCCAGCTGCCTGCAATTAGTGCAGGCTCGAATCCCACCAGGCTCAAGGTTGACTCAGCCTTCTATCCTCTCGGGGTAGGTAAATTGATTGTTGGGGGCAATAAGCTGACTTTGTAAAAATGCCGCTTAGTAATAAGCAGGCATATACAATGGAATGAAGGCTATTGCTGAGCACATTGGGTTGTATCCCAAAAAATTGTAAGCTGCCCTGAGTCTTCGGAGAAGGGCGGCATATAAATGTAATTAAAAAAAAAACATGTCACCTTTTTCTGGTAAGATCAGGAAGAAGTTGGTGATAGAGCTGCCAGAGATCCCTTAAAAAGGGTGTCCCTGCTTCCATTCCAGTCTATGGAAAGAGCTGCTTGGTTGAGAGTTTTGGGTAAAGAGATGGAGAAAGGAAGAAGGTATATTCGTAAAACATCTAAATAAGTGCTGAAATAGTGACTTTTGGGAAGTCTCAGAGAGTCCAGCTAGAGGCCAGAATGGATTTCTGCTCCATTCATGGATACTGCTAGACCTGATCAGATTTTACCCACTGGGCCAGAAGAAATGGGTGGAGCCAAATAAGTCAGAGTAAGCTAATATTATCCAAGGCCGAGCTGAAGTCATAGACATACTTCGCTTTTATTTTGTTTTCTTTTACTCCCCATCAGCGCTGTGCTCCAAACGTATTTGTTGAACTGGAGTGCAAAGGGATATTTCCAGGACAGCAGTATGGACCTTCTTGAAAGCAAGATGACTGCTTCAGAGCATCTCAAGTGGGTAAGTGCCTTCTGCAGATCCCTCAATTGCCTTCTGCAGATCCTTCAGGTTTGATATGGGCTATAGACAACCCAAAAGCATGAGAGGATCAAGCAGAAAAGAAAATCCTCATTATCTCATGCACCAAAGCTCTCTATTCTTGTAAAAAATGTTATTTTGCCTACTAGTCATGCTAAGTTGCATAGTCTCACTACTGTGCTTGCAAACTAACATGACAGAGCAGGAATGCCAAGAATAAGTGATGCCAGAAAAATTGGCCCATTTTTCTATTGGAGGATTGGAGAAGGCAATAATTAAGAAGCAAAATTAGAACCTTAAGCCTTACTTGAATTTAAGTTACCTATTTTATACTTTAAATCTCTAGGTACCTCCTCAAACATGTTCTAGGTTCCTGGACCAGCCACTTTTTAGAACACAACCTTCAGAAGGTTGTGCAAAGCCCTCAGGCCCATAAGAGTTCACAAGTCTGTGTCGGAGGTTTGTGCTATGGTTAATCAGCTAACTTACACTATCCATGCTATGTCCTCTAATTGCAGATGTTTAAAGAAAAATGTATTGGTATCATTCTCACTGGGGATATCTGCCTGACCATAAATTCATCATAGTGACTTAATCATTTCTTCTAATTTCCTGGCGTTCAATTGGCTTCGAACAATAAATGTAAGTAAGCTGTATGTATGCCCCATAATTAGCTTGTCCTGAATGACCTCTTCTTCTGTAAATTGGATTTCAAAAAAGCTTCCACACCTTGTAGTGTAGCCATCAATGGGACCTCAAATTCAAAAGAGCAGGGAAAATCTTTCTTTTTGAAATCCGGCAGGATCACTCCTAGCCAATACTGAATCAATAGGAGGAAAAGGCAGCTTTTATCTCATTAATGTTCTCATCTCTCTTAATTTATTTTGTTTTTATACTTCTTGGATCCTGCTAGTCATCTTCCGTTGCCATATCCCACAATATACCAAAGTTAAAATATAGCCCTTATAGCTAAGTTCCATAATTTGGAACAAACAAAAACAAACCTTTTCCCTTTAAAAAGATGTGAGATTTCTCTTACAAACATAAAGGCAATAATGAGCAAAGAATTAGAGGATTTCCTCTTTTTCAATTTTCTGCCGGGCTCCATTATATCTGTGAGGGGATCATTTTACTGAAATATTATGTGCAAAATCCTTTAACTGGTTTGTCCTTCTCAGAATTGTGGAGGTACATTAAGGAAATCTTTAAAACAGAGAAAAATTAATCCATCCTTCAATAACAGTCTGAAAGAAAGAGAAAATTGGTGAAGGAAATTCTGAAATGGGCTTGAAGTTTCTAAATCAACACTTACATCATGAAACCATTGCATTTTTAGCAGCCGCAGATGCAGTTAAAAAAGAAGATTTTACTAAATTCTGAAGGCTAAATTCTTACATGATCATTTTGCAATAGACAATGAGTTAGCAATATCTTGGTTGGCAATAAAATCTGACATTGATGATGACATTGATTCTGAGGCAGCTCAGAAATTTGTGACCTACAGGGCAACTGTGGACTTGTCCCAAGTTATTAATGCCCAGGTATATGCCAGGGGTCCTATGCTAGAACTGATTTTTGTCTCAAGGTAGTTGAGATTTGATCTGGCAGTGGTCTTCAACATCAGTCCGTTACCATGGACAATTTACTTCCTGGTTGCTTTTTGACTCACTGGTGTCCGAGTTTTCTGCAGGAAAGCAGGGCCAATTTGATTGGTTCATCCCAAGGGCCGATGGACCAATGCAGTTCCAGAAAGAGCTTGGGGTTTTCTGATGATGTGGTGGTGCCTTGGCTAAGCCTCTAGTCACTGCTTGGAATGGGCAGGTAGCTGGGGCCTTAGTTTGTGTTGTTCCTATGCGGCCTCTCCCTGTACATCAGGGAGATTGGAAACCCTTTTATGACTTTTGAACTTCAACACCCAGAATTCCTGAGCCAGCCATGGAATTCTGGGAATTGAACTCCACAAGCCATTGTTCCACACCTCTGTGGTAGGTGATTATGGGGTGCACCTTGCTTTCCCAATGGACTCCAGAGGATCAAACGCCAGAAGAGATTCCTAGAATACTGTTGTGGGAAGACTTGAAGTGAATCTAACTGTCCACATATAAGAGCCAATATTACTGCCTACTTTATAGTGACGAGGGCAGTAAAACAACGAATTTTCTCTATCATTAGTGTGCTGATAGCTGTCCAGCAGCCTTGTTTTGAATCATGCAGTCCAGTGGTGGGATTCAATTTTTTTTTACTACAGGTTCTGTGGGCGTGGCTTGGTGGGCATGGCAGGGGAAGGATACTGTAAAATCTCCAGTCAGAGGTGGTATTTGCTGGTTCCCTGAATGACTCAAAATTTCCACTACTGGTTCTCCAGAACTGGTCAGAACCTGCTGAATACCACCTCTGATGCAGTCCCTACTGGATGGACAGGGACCCTGAAACTGGGCTTCTGTGAGGATTACTCAGGCTATTTGGTGGCTAAAGTTGCTCAAATTTGTTTTACCTTGGGCTTGGTCTGGGCAGGGCAGGCCAGGCCAGGCCAAGGTGCTTAGAGCTTGATCTGGTAGTGTGATCTGAGATGAGTTTGATCCAGTGATTCCTAAGGATGTGGACTTGCTCTCTGTGTTATCAGCTTAGCCATCTGTTTACTTAATCTGGTTCCCTCCTGGATTGTTAAAGAGACTAAGGAGATAACCCATGGTTGCATCCATGTTGGCCTCTTAGATGGAGTGGATGGCACACCCCTTCCTCAAATGGTCATCTTTGGATTCTATAGTTTTCAGTAACTATTGACCATTCTTTGATTTTTCTTTGTGGGGAATGTTAAGAAGGTGGTTCATTTGTAGCTGGAGGAAGTGGATTATCTAGACTAATTTCATTTAAGTTTAAGGCTGGGATTTCATTTAGGTGTAAGTGCTGAGACAACTTGGATGCATTTGTAGATGATCGGGTGCAGAGGCTATGCAGGTTTGGATGGGAAGGAACTGTCTATGACACAATCCTTCCAAGATCAAGTTTGTATCATCCAGATCTGGACATATTTTGCCCTTGACCTTGGATGTGGTAGCATATCTCCCTTTCAAGGATGATGCACAATTTGGGGCTCTTCCTGGACATACAGGTCCTGCTTGATGAGCAGTTGACAGCAATGACCAGGAAGACCTTTGCCCAGTTTGTTTCCTTTCCTAGATTGCGGCAGCTCTTCTTCACACAATCACTCAGGTCCTGATCTCCTCATGTAATGCATTTAGCAGAGGTGGGTGAGGAGATAGGTGGCTGTTATGAAGGCCTCATGAAGGTCTAGTGAAGGGCCAGCTGCCTAGTCTGGGCGCACCTCATCAGCAGTGGTGGGAAGATGAGGGTAGAAGTCAGCTGAGGAGAGCGAGGGAGGCAGGGGCAGCAGGAGTGGCCGAATGCAGGGCAACAGGACAACTGGGGCACTAGAGTCCAGGGTGGCCAAAACATCGGAGATGGGTGGGGTAAATAGGTGGAGGGAGTTGAGGCCACAGTCATAAATGTGGCTGGGTTGCCAAGCAATCAAATTTTGGTCACATGATCATGGAGGGTCATACTGCAATGGCTGTAATTTTGAGGACCGGTCATAACTACCATTTGTTCAGCACCATCATAACTTTGTACAGCCACTGAATGAATGGTCATTAAGCAAGTCCTACCTGTACTATTATCTGAAACTGAACTTGGCAAATTGTGAAGTACACTAAAATCCCCTTCATGCTGACCTCCTGTTTTGAACTTCCCGAAGACAGACTGCTGACAGCGATCTTGCGCTGCTTTGGTTCATGCTTCAGCATCAGAGAGCTCTAATCCTTTGGATTCGGGGCAGAAGCTGCCTCATAGGGGTGGCGGAGGAAGGGGAGACTATCAGCTGGGTAGTGGGGAGTCGCAAATCCCCTCCCCAGCTTGGCAATTACTCCCTCCCGAAGGCGCCTGAAGCGGTGGTCTAAAATGGCCACCCTGAAGGGGAAGATGAGACTGGAATAAGATTGCGCAGGAGAGAGAGAAAGAAGTGAACAGCAGGAGGAACGGGACGATATAATTAAATGGAAGATACCCTCAGGATTAACATTTCAAAGAATCTTTAAGAAAGGATTTACAGTGGCGAACAGAAAGGGGAATAAAAAAGGTGTAAATTGCCTTTGATAGTGTGGAGCTTTGAACCGGGAGAGGTAGAAGCTGGAGGAGAAAGCACCTAATTAACATGGATAAGTATATTTTGATTTTATATAGGCATTAACAAAGCTGAACTATAAAATTCTTAAAGAGAAAATTTAATACCAATTGGATCTGAACTGTTTGGAAGATTGTGGTTTAAAAAAAAAGCTTTGAATAATTGGGAAGTGAAAAGGAAAGAGGAGGTGCGGATTTGTCAGAACAAAGCATGCCATCTGAGTTAACTTTAATTTGTTTTCTTATAAAAGACTCTGTTCCTTAAAAATACAAGGAAAATTGATATAATAAAACAAGAACTCTGAAACACTGAAATAAGAAAGAAACATGAAGATTCTGCCCTTGAATTAATTGTTGATTCTGATATGGATTTGGCATTGGATTAGCTGAGGACTAAAAGTGGACTGTTGGAAACTAATTTTAAAGACATTATTTGGACTAATTAGAAAGCTGAAAAATGGTGATATCTCTTCAGGAATTAAAGATGGAACTTAGAAACACGAAAGAAACATTACAAGAACAAGGAGAAACTTTAGGCTTTGTTTTTAAATTCTTTTGAAGAGGAGATTGCAGAGTATGAACAACAAAGACAGAGGATAGAAGAGGAGGAGAAGCAAGGAGCCATCTTTAACTACCATCGAGAACAAAGAACTCTGGAAAGAAAAAGGAAAAGAGTTGGGAATAAATATCAGACATTTAGGAAATTGAATAAAGAGGGAAATATCCGGAAAATTAAAAAAAGGGAAAAAGAATCAGCAGAAATTCGAAGGGCAGAAGGGAGTTATAAAGAGAGAGGGGGTAAAAACTGGAGTGAAAGAATAAAGGAGAAAATATTAGGGGAAGGAAGGGAAAAGAAACAGGACTTGGGAATCAAGAAATATGGGAATTCTAAAAAAATGGGGAAACTTTTTTTAATTAGACACAGAGATAATGGCTGAATGATATTTGGGGAGGGGATTCTGCAAGGTGCTGGGGTGTAAAATAAATAAACTTTTATTTAGTGAAATGAGGACATATAGATTGATAAGATGGAAAATAGAATTGTTATTTTTTGTTAATGCTCTTTTCCTTTATATATATAGAGATAATGGTAACAAATAATAGAATATGTTAATTAAATATATTGAAATATATTGAGATAAATGGAATGATTTAGGAGAAGAGCTGAAATGGAATTTATATCAGGGTTTAGGACTAAATGAGAGATTAATATGTCCCTTTGTTCTTTTTGAAAATGTAGATAAATTCTATGAAATCAAAAAGGGGAAACGGTGCAGAATCTGATTTATATATGTTATATAATCTTAATAGGGAATATTATTTTTAATGTTTTAGGTAATAAAATGTTAAAAATGTGGCGGCTCCCGCCCTATGGAATCAACTACCTCTGGGGCTTCGCCTGGCCCCTGACCTCTGCACCTTCCGCCACGACTTGAAAACCTGGTTATTTGAGCAGGCTGCGCTGTGCTGACTCCTCTTGGGGGGGGAGGTTTGTTTTATAATTTGTTTTAGTTTAATTTGGCTTGTTGGTTTAATTCTATTTTAGGTAATTAATTTATTGTATTGGTTTTAATTGTGAGCCGCCCTGAGTCCTTTCGGGAATGGGGGCGGCATACAAGTCAAATAAATAAATAAATAAACACTTAATGGAATTTAAAAGGAGATAATGAATATGTAACTTGGAGGTGGCGCACTTAAGCTGATATTTTAGGGAGGAAACCAAGTTATAGAAGGAGTATTATTAATCAGAATTTAAGAGGACTATACAAATGTGACAGTTAAAAGTATTAAAGTATAACAATTATGAAGTTAATATATGTGAATTAAAAAATGAGATATGCATTGGGAATAATACAATAAAATAGAAAATGTATAAAAGCATCGTTAAGTTGAGAAATTGAATACAAAAATTGAATATGTAACTATGGTCATATTTGTATGTATATGAAACCTGTAATCATGCTGTTCTCTAAAATGAGATGTTAAAAGGTGGAAAAATGAATAAAACTTGTTTAAAAAAAAAACCCTCACGCTTTCCCTAAAAATTCCACAGTGTAGCTGTTTGGTTGCCAATCAACCAAACAGGGAATTTTGTGGAAATTATTCTAAGGAAACAGGTATTGAAAGCATTGTCATTTAAAGGAAACCCCTATCCCCAGGGCCTTTGCTGGAATTACACATATTGCTAAAACGTAATGGGGGTGTTTTTGTTTGGTTTAAGGCCATGTGTGAATATAGCCATTGCGGTTTATGCACCAAGGTTTATATCCTAATGTTATGTGTAAACATAGCTAGCATATTTTAATGCAATAGTGCTTAACTTACTGTAATTTGAGCAGATTGTCAAGATATAAATATTTGCAATCACATTATTATTAGTGTACTTTTGCAGTATTTAGCTGTCTGCATAATTATCTTCAAAAGTGGTTTCCAAATGAAGAAAAATGTAATCATGCACAATAAATTAAAACAATATAAATCACATTAATTAAAAGGGGAAAAGGAACAGACCAATTCTTCTGTAACATTGATTCAGGGAATGTTTGGGCGAATAGACCGATTCCTCAGTGATACAGTTGCTGATGTCTTATGGATTTCAGCGAGGAAATTATGCAGAGATCACTTTAAAGTAGGTTCACTTCGATCTATCATGCAAAAGCATCGCTTAGGATGTTATATGTAGGATTAAAATACTGAATCTGGATTGGGAGCTAATTGAGAGCCAGGATGGTCTAGTGCAGGGGTGTCTAACTCAATTTCATTGAAGGCTGCAGCAGGGTTGTGTTTGACCTCAAGGGGCCGGGGTGGGTGTGGCCAAAATGGGCATGGTCTGCTCAATGTCATTCATGTTGGGGGCGTCTGTGCTGGCCCAAGTGCTCTGCCAGAGGCACCAAGGGCTGGTCCCTCACTGTTTCCAAGGTGGCCCCAGAGGCCAGATCTAAGCATCCCATGGGCCAGATTCGGCCCATGGGCCTTGAGTTTGACACCCCTGGTCTAGTGGTTAAGGCTAAAGCAAAAAGCAGGAAAGCAGGAGACTGTGAGTTGAAGTCCTTCCTTAGCTATGAAAGCCAGCCGAGTAACCTTGGACCTGTTACTCTCAGCCCAACTCACCTCACAAGGTTGTGATTAAAATAGGAAGAGGAAGGTGTGTTGGATATGTTCGCCACTTTGAGTTATTTCTAACAATATTAAAGGGGGGATATAAATAAAAACAAATTTAATAAATAAATCATGACTTAATAGCTAGCCCCCAATTAAGAACTACACATAACCAGGCACCATATAAACACAACACGTAGAACAGGCCCAGTGCACATATTCTGGAGAGAGAGAGGAGTTCTCTGAGGATGGGCCCCAGCACAAGCCCGAAAACTTGAAAGAATAAACCTTTGGGTTCTGGTGACCGACTCAGATTGGGTCCTGCAATAAATAAATAATTGGCAGCCTGTCCAATTGCTTCCACAGAGGTATAATATGTGAATATCTGCATGCTTCATTCAGCAACATGGCCACAACATATTTTGTGCATGTGTAGTTTTTTTTATTAGAGACATTTTAAAAAGAAACAAAATTTTGAAATGAAAAAGGAAAGGAAAGTAACACAGTAAGTAATTTTAAAAAGTACAAAGGAAGAAACAGAAAAAGGAAAGGTTATAAAGAAGCACCTTCCAATTTTCCTAACAGCAGTTACAAGTACATTTGTATTTTACTCTCTCACTCTAAGGCAAAGGCCTCCAAACTTGGCAACTTTAAGACGGGGGGGGGGGGGTTCAAATTTTTAACAACTGGTTCTGTAGGTGTGGCTTAGGTGGTGGGCATGGCTTAGGTGGTAGGCGTGGCTTGGCAGTCATGTGACTGGGTCGACATGGCTTGGCAGTCATGTTATTGGCTGGATGTGACCAACTCAATATCACTCACATCGAGGCACGCATCTCCTCACCTGGCCTCTCATGACTGTGGGGATGCTGCAACAGTCATAAGCGTGAAAAATGGTCATAAGTCACTTTTTTCAGTGCCACACAAGCAAAGTACCAGCAAAGGAGGGGAAAAAAACTCCAGAGACGTTCCTGAGACAGGAAGTCTAGTCCTGCCAAGAATGTGATAAGGGTTAATGGAGAGGCAGTTTCTGTAAGCAACACCAGAATGTTTCCTTCCTGCCTTCCTTACAGGATTAGGCCAGTAATTTCTTCTAACAACCAGTTCTCCAAACTGCTTAGAATGTTAACAACTGGTTCTAGTGATAGGTGCAAACTGGTAGAATCCCACCCCTGCTTTAAGACTTGTGGACTTCAACTCCCAGAATTCTGGGGAATTCTGGGAGTTGAATTCCACAAGTTTTAAATTAGCCTAGTTTGGAGACCCCTGCTGTAAAGGTTACAACATAATTTCCTACGGCCACCACATTTTGCATCAGCTACGACTTTTGGATAAAACACAGTTACAGTAACTTCCACTTGAGGTGACCAGTACACGAACAACAGAAACTGTCTAGAAGTAATTTAGGACAAGAAGATTCTCCACTTCCAGGGATAACTTTCCTGGAGGTTTCTGTTTTGTTTGTTGGCCATTATCAACCCATTATCAACCCTTCAATCACTTTGTCCCAATACTAATTCAAAATATGCAGTTTATTATTCAGATGGTTTATATTAGGGCTCTATGTACTTTGGAAGAAGTACTTTGGTTCTGGCATAAGTGAATCACTTCCTCGCTATGTATTAAAGCAGTATGACTTTTTTCAACCTGCAATAAAAGGATACTGTTGTTTTACAGAATCTACTCATTAAAATTAATGCTACTCTTACAGCAGCTCCACCTGTTTTTCAAGCTCAGATGGATACCTGAAAAAAGTGAGGTTCCTTTATTGAAAGCTAATAAGGTTCTTTGCTTGAACTTTTTCTCAAATTGAGAAAATGATCTGAATAACTTTTGTGAAACTAAATAGAATTGACTATCCACAACATATTGACAATTCAATGTCTCAAAATATGTTAATGTTAACTATTATTTTGGACAAGATAAAGCACATACAGTACCTGGTTTCTGAGATCAACACTAAAAATAGGAAATGAACCACTGTAATACAGCACTCCCAGCTCACAGGCATAATGCTGATCAATGAGATCGAAACTACGTACTGAAAAACAAAACAGGATCAATCAGTCACATTCCCTCTGTCTTTCTCTTGCAGGAAATCATCTGTCAAAGTCACTGAGGCTGATTCTGTCCCCAACCATGCCTAAACTCAGTTTAAGAGTCAGTATAATCAATCTCTTCTACGAACACATAGAGCAGCATAGACATCACTCTCTCAAGCATATTGCCTTAGCAAAGGACATGTGTATCAGCATCCTTGGACCTGGGAAGGGCTTATTTAGGAGAGGAGAGGCAACCGGCTGTTATCACTCAATCACACAAAGACATGTTTACCACTCTATGGATCGACTTAGTCGTCCTTCTTTGGGGTTTTTGGGGAAAATCAGGACTGGTAGGTAGGATTCAAGAGGATGCATATTAGCATTTTGTCCATGTCTTCTGCCTCAGATATTGAAAATGGTTCCATATGATTAAGCCAAGTGATGAATTTTATACCTCAATATTAAAACCATCTTAAAATTGGCATGAAGATGAATGGCACTTATCATCATTTGTCACATCAGATTTTGGAGATCTCTTTTAACATGTTTTACAGGATATATAACTCTTTAATCACTCTAAAAAGTTCTCTTGGGTGGCTACTTGAGGATGCAATGGAAAGCAACATTATATAAATGAATGTCTATCCGATCAATTAATGGCAAGCTAACATTTACCTTCTAGCTATCTCTCGGATAGTTTTATTACCCAGTGTATCCCAGTAAACTTTGCTCCAAGGACTCTTAAGAATATTTGGTTTCACTGCTATAAAGAACAACAAAGGCCTTGACAGGATTATCACTTAAGAGGTTCCAAAGTCCGAGGAGACAAACCGTCTTTGTAAAGATTCCTTTTCTATAGAAAGACAATAATATATATAGATCTGATCCTCAACATTCATCACCAGATGATGGCCACATTATGATAGCGAGCAACTGCTAACTCTTGCTTTGCAGTATCTGAACTATTTGCCCTATGTGCAAAAGGGGGGAAAAAGTCAAGGATATGCCCTGCCTTATTTCTTTGACAAAACAAACCTATAGCTATCACTTGAAATTTAAAGCTTCTTGAATAAGGGCAGTCCCAACCTACATTTTAAAAATCCTTCTGTTGAGTCCACCACAGCCCACTTGTTTAGACAGCTGTGTGGGCTGTAAACATAGTGTATCCTTAACCAAACCCCAGGAAAAGGCTTTCATCATCTTTGAAGAAGTTTTTTGGTCAGTAAGATTTGATGGATCTCAACAAGTCTTGCAGTCATGTTTGATGCTGTACTCAAAAAGGTATGTACTTTATTCAGAGTAGTTACCCATCTTCTAGTAGGGCACACAAGGTTAGCTCTTTCATCTGCCAGTCATAACGTGTGGTAATTCCACTCAGTGAGCTGAGTAAAAGAATAAAACAGGAAGGAGCCAAATAGAGTTCTGATCTGTTGTGTATCTCTTCTGTCTTTTAAATATCTTCCTCTCTCAGTTGCTAGTGATCATCCACATTGGGATTTCTACTCTCTTCTATCCCATCTTTCTGCTGTCAAGATATCTCCAGCATTCTTTACATTATTAACATGGAAAGAAAACAGGATGGGAATGCATAAAATAAAAATAAAATAAAAATTGCATATTCAGAAACAATTGAATTTAACCTCTGGTTTTATGCAGGATAAATGTATGCTTAGATGTACATTTTCATTTTGGAGTCAACCTTCAGTAGGCTGGGGTCTGAACTGAGAACCCCACTCTCCTTTCTTGGGAGTGCCCACTGTGAGCTCCCCTGAAACAGACCATACTCATTATTTTCCAGAAAGTTCAAAGGGTCTGACTTTCACAGCAACCAGCCAAGCGGCTTCCTTGAAAAGGACAATCTGCTTTAAAAGTAGAACTACCCATTTTAGTCAGCTGCAAATGTAGCTCTGCCAGTGGAACAGTTTTGGTTGACACAGTGTTTAATCTGCAAATATATCTGTATTTCTTTCAGGTGCAAGCATTTGCCCCGGAAACAGCATGTTGCAAGATGCAGTAAAGCTGTATACACTTAGCAAGGAAGGGACTGTTCTTCAGGCCGGGTCCCACGGACTTTCTACACTGCCATGCTATTATATCCTTTGACATACAATCAAGATGAAACAGATTTGGTGAATTAAGCAGAGCCCCTGATTATAATGGCTCACAGAACTGTGTGGTACTGGAAAGTATAAGTACCCCAAAGACCTGTCGGACTCAAATGTTGGCAAATGCTATGGCTAGTGGCTGCTTGCACACCACCATCTCTCTGATTCTCTCTGATTACTTTCTGGGGACCCAGAATAGGATGGGTGATGGACTTGTAAAGGGAGGTGCTAATCTCCATGGAGCCTTCTCTTCCCACCCCGTGGGTACGGAATCCTGCCAGGATCAGAAGACTGCTTCAGACCTCCCAAAGTTCTATGCTTCTCAATTCTAGCCTAGACACCAAGCCCAGAGATGTGGCCTCTGAGTCTGTGGGTCTCTTCTTCATGCTTTTGATTGATCTGACAGCCATCGTGGGCAATGTAGCAATTATGACGGTCATTATCAAAACCCCAGCACTGAGGAAGTTTGTCTTCGTGTTCCACCTCTGCTTGGTGGATCTTTTGGCTGCTATTACCCTAATGCCTCTAGCCATGCTGTCCAGCTCAACTTTCTTTGATGGCACCGTCTTTGAGGATGCCATATGTCATACCTATCTCTTCCTGAGTGTTTGCTTCATCACCATGTGTATCCTTTCCATCTCAGCTATTAATGTAGAGCGTTACTACTATGTGGTGCACCCCATGCGCTATGAGGTCAAAATGACCGTAAGCCTGGTGGTCTGTGTCCTGGTTGGTGTCTGGATCAAGGCAGTAGTTATGTCCATCATCCCCATCCTGGGATGGCTTTCCCAAGACCATGTCAATAGATCCCTAGCCTACAATGGACAGACCTGCTCCTTGCAGTGGAGCCGAAGTGCCTACTGCAAGTTTTTTGTGATTTTCTTTGCTGTTTTCTACTTCCTCCTGCCGGTTTCCATTATTTTGGTGGTCTACTGTAATATGTTTAAAGTGGCCAGAGTAGCTGCCATGCACCATGGTCCACTCCCCACTTGGATGGATACCCCACGGCAAAGATCAGAATCTCTTAGTAGTAGGTCCACAATGGTGACTAGTTCAGGAGCCCCTCGAACTACCCCTCAGAGGACGTTTGGGGGTGGGAAGGCTGTCATCATCCTCCTAGCAGTGGGGGGACAATTTCTCTTCTGCTGGTTGCCCTATTTCTCCTTCCATCTCTACTCGGTGCTGAGCTCCCATTTTCCTGGCCAGCAGACGGAGAATGTGGTCACTTGGATTGGTTATTTTTGCTTCACATCCAATCCGTTCTTCTATGGATGCCTCAACCGACAGATCAGAGGGGAGCTCAGCAAGCACCTCACCTGTTTCTTCAAGCAACCACCAGAGGAGGATCTCAGGTTACCCAGCAGAGAAGGCTCCATTGAGGAGAACTTCTTGCAGTTCCTGCAAGGGACAGGTTGCCATGCTGAGGCCAGAAATGCTCTTACCCAGCCTAGCCCCAAAAGGGACCAAGCTACCATTGATTTCCGGATCCCAGGACAAATTGCAGAAGAGACCTCAGAGTTCCTGGAGCAGCACATGAACAGCGATATCACTGCCTCCGATAACTACATCAGAGCAGCCCGTTCACCGAAGCCTGAGCTGTAGCTAGGTTTTTTTCTTTCTTTTCTTTTCTTTTCTTTTCTTTTTTCTTTTGCACTTGACAATCTTGATTTATCGATGTGTGAAATGCAGAATATAGCAGATGAGGAAGAATGTGTACGTTTGTATATGGGGGAGTATTCAATAAATACACCATGGCAATTGGAACTCTTTCTCTCCAACGTGCTGCTCATGTAAACCCACACACACAAAATCAGCTGCTATTAGCATCCAGTTAATTTCATTTCATTTTGACTAATACGGGACGGTAATTGCTCACCCGCCCCATCAACTCATTCTTAACCTTTGTAGTTGGAAACATCACTATTCTGAATATTTTCTTTTCTTTTTTCTTTCTTTTGTTTGTTCCTTCATTCCTTCCCTCCCTCCTCTAGTAATTGTTATCTTCTGCTTTGGACTCCTTCCATCCACCTTCTAATCAAGGCTGTCTTTGACTTGTAGGATTATAAATGAGAGGGCTCACTGGATTAGGCATGACTGAGCTACAAAAAGGCCCAGGGATAGGTAGAAGCAACAACTGGATGAACAACTGACCTTTATGTTGTAGGAACACATTTTGAAGTTCCACGATCTCCTGTCCTGAAGGGTTACATTGTCTTACTATTAAAGAACTCAACAAATCTAAGGAAGACACCGGAAGCTTTCCCTGTAGTTAAAAGCAAACAAGCCATGGATGATCTCAGTGACTGGATTCTTTTTTTACACTAAGCCAAAATAAAATAAACCACTTGGTTTAATGCAGACAGAATCTGGCCAATGTCAGAAATAGATTAGAACTATAACTTTAATTCCAATGAGTTTACATTACATTAGTAAAATGAAGCCTATGACTTGGTTCACGCATTGCTTTAAGCTGTTACATATAAGTAGTCCTCCACTTACAGCCACAATCGAGCCCAAAATTTCCATTGTTAAGCAAGACAGTTGTTAAGTGAGTTTTGCCCCATCTTACGATCTTTCCTGCCATCATTGTTAAATGAATCATTGCAGTTGTTAAGTTAGTGACATGGTCATTAAATCAATCTGGCTTCCCCATTGACTTTGCTCATCAGAAGATCTTAAAAAAGACACTGCAACCATTATAAATACATGCCAGTTACCAGATGTCTAATTTTTGATCAAATGATCATGGCCTAAAAAACGGTCATAAGTCAGTTTTTTCAATGCTGTTGTATCTTTGAACAGTCACTAAATGAATGGTTGTAAGTTGAGAACTACCTGTAGTTTGCTTGTTTGCAATGTATCATTAAAGTTTGAATCCAATCATAATAGTTAAATAAATTGCACTGGATCACCTGACAGAAAAAGACAGGCACTGACTTTTATAGATTAAAATACACATGATATGTACTAATGACTTTCCTCATTTAGAGGTAACCCTCACCCCAACCTACTAGCAATTTTTGTACTGAAGCCTGGGGTTTTGTGCTTATTGCCTATCTCCACTGCACTTGTACATACAAAGAAACAAAATGCTTCTACATGTATGATTACTTAATGGAGTATCTATAGTTTTCTAAATGTGGCTCAAAAACACATTTAGCTGCATTACCATTGGTTATCCTTGGCGGGAATCCTGAGAAATATTGTTCAGCAACAACTTGAAGACCATATGTTCCCCTAGTTCATTTCATGAACACCTGAGGTAATCACCGCTTCTCATGGGCTATTTCACAGCACCAATGCTTCTCTATTGCCTATCCAGCACAATTTCTCTTTTTCCTGTATGGCATTCTGATAGCATATCACAATTTTGGCCTAGAAGTTTAGGATTCTTGCAGAGGTGGTATTCAGCAGGTTCTGACCAGTTCTGGAGAACGGTAGTGGAATTTTTGGGTAGTTCAGAGAACCGGCAAATACTACCTTTGACTGGAGATTTTACAGTATCCTTCCCCTGCCACGCCCACAAAGCCACGCCCACAGAACAGGTAGTAAAAAAATTTGAATCCCACCACTGGATTCTAGGATGAATGAAAACTTCATAGCTTCTTCTGTGCATTCAGTCCTACCACACATCCTTCCTGCTGTCAAACATCTTGTCTTAATCTGTGCTGTCTATGGGGGTACCCTGAAACTATACCCATCTGTAGAAAGCTATAGTTCAAAAACATTTGAGTGAATCCATCATGCAAGTTAGTGCCTCCCTTTGACCTGGGGTAATTTTACTATAAAGGATTGCTGGCACTTCAGAAATAAACATCTTTCTTTACTTCCTTCTTCAAATTTAAGTAGTAGGTTGAAACGACTTTTGTTCAATTGCTTTTTTTTTCTTTGTAAGTTGTTTGTTGTTGATCTCGCATGAGTCCTGATGGAAGGAACTTTGAGGAAACGAAATACTATTTTTGCTATATTTTTGAGCGGCAAACATTTTATTTTCAATAGAGATTACTTTTGGTTCAGTTCCTCTGGATATAGTTTATTTATTTATTTATTTATTTGATTTGATTTGTCAATCACTTACAAGATAATAGGTATAAGTATAAACATAGTTATGAATACATGGAATGGGTACATATAAGAAAAATAAAAATAAAAATAATCAATAGGACAGGGACGATAGGCACGTTGGAACCTGGTGTCCTCTATCTGGGTAGGAAAATAGACTCCCAGCATTCCCTGCCAGCAATGCCCATGGTTATTGAGAATTCTGGCAGCTGCTTTCCCCCTACATTGAGAAGGTGCCAGATGGTGATATTAAAACTACATGGTGTGCCAAATATAGTAGCAACTCTTAAGGAAGCAAAACTGGTCAGTTCAGAGTATAAAAAATGGACAAGTACAACAGGAATTTATATATATATAAAGAAAGTTGAACCAAAAGTTCACTGGAAATTGGCACAATAGACAGATCCATGCTAATCTCTCCATTTCTCAATTCTTTCCATGGGGTAGGGCGTGTGTGTGTTTCCGTGTGTGTGTTTCCCAATAACAAATCTCTTTCTTTTCTACTGTAACATTTTCTCCTTCATACAAGGCCAGCGAGAAGAGAAAGTAAATTAAATATTACAATTCAAAAATTGCTAAATTATGCAAAATTGTGCTAAATGACCCAATATTCAGAATATGTTTTCTCTCCAAAATCTTTCTGGATTATATAGAACATTTTCATGGCTCCATCTTGCAAGAAAAGGAGGCTGTTTTAATGTAGGACAATTGAAGCCTCCTAGAGCAACAAATAAAATAATTATTTATTTGATAAATGTTTGGTGCCTGTGTGTGATGGGCTTTCTGCCAATCAAATGAGAATGAAAGGTTTCCGTTAAGAACATCATTGTACCAAGAATGTTGTTTCAGAACAGGTGCTGTTTCAACACTGCCTCACTTCAAATAGGAAAGATGTGCTGGCTTCATTTTTGAGTGATAGTGCAGAGTTTTATTCCAGAGAACATTATGTTCTTTCTCTGCTAGTGTTTCCCACTTCACTCTTTTTCAGGTTGCTGGGCCCATTTTAATGAATGCTCTTGGGGATTAAGAGAAGTAGTGGGGTTCAGAGGAGCTCCAATTTGCATATTAGCAGCCTGATGGTTTTTCCTGAGACTCCTTTGAATCTTGGTTTCTTGCCCGTTTACCTTTTGAAGTTATATAACCAGCTTTGTTGAACAAGAGTATGAAATCCAGATGTCTGGGAGTGATATTGACAAAGAGCAGACCTGAGATATTCCGACAGGAGAGAGGGTTATTAAAATCCCTATTAAAATTTGCAGATTGCACTCCTCTGGGACTATCAGAATGAGGCTGCAAGGTGACTGCAAAGAAATCTGCTGTTAATGACTATCTGGATGTTTACAGATTGGATAAGGACTCATATACAAACTAAACTCTGTAGCCACACTGACATCCATTACCCACCTTGGTATGCTGAGTCTGAATCTCATAGAAAAATTCAGATGTTCTGTTAAACCCTTTCCAAACATGGTTTGTGGCAAACACTGACATAAAACCTAACTCTTTCTTGTCCTGTGATATTAGTGGTAACACTGAATATTGTCTGCCTGCCTGCCTGCCTGCCTTTCTGTCTGTCTGTCTGTCTGTCTGTCTGTCTGTCTATCTATCTATCTATCTATCTATCTATCTATCTATCTATCTATCTATCTATCTAAAAATGGGATATCACAATTTTACATACTGAAGACAGCCAAAATGCCAAAATGACTGTTGATTCTTCTTTATGTAATTGGTAACACAATACTATTTTTCCCTTTACTTAAGGGCCATTGGAAACTGATGAGGTCTCTGAGAGGAAAGGTTTGTGAGGATGACTAGTTCTGCCACCTCTTCAAAACACAATCTCCGCTGACAAATATATAACCTTTATCCTTTTTCTTCACTTTCACTATTCATTCGAATGGCATCACCATTTATTCATCTGTTTTTGAAAGCACTTCAACTGGAGAAACCATTGTATCAAAAACCAAGCAAGATTAATATTGCAAAGTGCAAGTTTTTAGAAATCTCATGCCCATCTGTTCGAATTTCTATACTGACTGTTAGTAGGGAGTCCTAAACAAAAGACTTTGTTGAAACAATTGTTGGAAGAAATATCCTTCTGGGTTCAGTTCCAAGTGGGGAAAAAGACACTGGATTCATGGAAGTTGCTTGGAAAGAAAGTTTATTGATGAACAGGATGGGTTCCTGGGCAGAAAAGGAGAAAGATGCTGAGAGTGCCTGGGTTTTATGTCCTCTCTGGGCTTTGAACTTCCTGGGGCACAGGAAGAGTATTCTGATTGGTTGCTGTCAGAGATCATAGCTAGCTTTGAAGGTTGTCTGTGTGCTAAGTTTGATTGAAACTTGGTGGGTGGTACAATGAAGGGCAATTAAATGGCTCTGCCTGAAGGAGGTAGAACTTTGTTATGTAGAATAGACTGGCCTTGTCCTTAATGGCCCATTAACCAAGGTGGGGAGGGGAGGCTGAGTTTTTGCATCTCTGAGTTTCTACTTCTTTTTTTAGTGGAAATATTCTGCCTTTTTAATATATCCTAAAATATTTAATGTTTCTAGGAGAGGGGTGGGTTTTAACTTCCAACACATTTGAACCAGAGACGGCATCAGGGCTCTTGATCTTCCCAAATGCCTGCTTTACTTTCGTTCAGGTTCAAATCTCAAATGGGAATAAATGTTATGAATATCTACTCTACCTCCTAACCCCATCTGTTCAAAAGGCTGATTCCCAAGTCACAGGAGTTTGTTTAGGTCCAGCAGGAAAAAAGATGGCAGCAGGTTTGAGATTAAAGTCTTGCCCTTAATTATATGCATCATAGGTTCAACATATATACAAAAGGGCAGGATTTCAATCATATGAGTGACACTGACATCTTGACTTTTTTGACACCCCAAATGCCTAAGAATTTTCTACAATTAGTAATGTTTGTGGCAGGGAAGTCTCTTTCTCAAATTAGTTCCCATTTCAGGGCAGCCATTCTTCCTAAAAATTACAGCAGCAAATCAATATACAGTCCTTTTGTACAGCACTGAAGAAGGCACTGTGAATGTGTTTTTTCTTCAACAGATACAGCATAGATAGAATGTTGCTGTATAGGTAATCCTTGACATGACCACAATTAAGACCAGAATTTTCATTGCTAAGGAAGGCAATTGTTAAGTGAGTTGTGCCTGATTTTATGACTTTTTATGCCACAGTTGCTAAGTGAACCACTGCAGTCATTAAGTGAACCATGTAATTATTAAGTGAATCTGATTGACTTTCCTTGATGGATGCTGTTTGTGAAGGTCACAAATGCTGATCACCTGATCCCAGAATGCTGAATGCATTCATGAATGCATTCATGAATTCATGAATGCATGAATACATCCAGTTGCCAAGTGTCCAAATTCTGATCACATGACTGTGGGGATGCTGCAACAGTCTTAACTGCTAGATTTGGTCGTAAGTCACTTCTTTCAGTGCCGTTGGATGGTCACATTTACAATAGTTGTAAATCAAGGACTAGCTGTACACATTTATAAAAATCAGTTTAATAAAGGTAGTTTGTATCCTTATAGATGTTTCACAATTTGCATATCTAATACACAGAGATGGAAACACAGTGCTCGTTATACCTCTCTCAAGTGCTTCAAATGCTTGAAAAAATATTTTTTTGCCTTTAAGCAAAGTTTTTGTCAACATATTTGCATTCACTTTTAACAAAGAAATCATCTGCAGAGGTCTTTTTTTAACTTCAATATTACTGAAATAAATATTTCATCAAAGGAAGTAGAACATATTCTGCATCTTGTTTCTTCTCAATCAAGTCCACCTATGTTCGATACTTTCAAAATACTATACTTCATAAAGGACGCTAGAGGGCAACACTTGTATAAATAACTTCCTTATTTGGAAACCAGATTGTGAAATGGCAGTAGAAAACTTTATTTCCTTTGTGAATTCCTCTTGAAATCTATGCAATAAATATCCTTTTGAAAAAGAAAAGAAATAATTTCTATGAATAGTGACTGTGTTTTAGGTTGCAAAAGCTCAAAGGTGTTGGAAAATAATAAGCAGATATTAGTATCTCTTATCCCAAAATTTAGAAGATCAGCACTCTTCATGTTGTTGGCTTTTGCAAAAATTAGCACTGTACTTTTCAGACTGGGAAGCTGTCCAGCTAAAAGAATAGGGAGACTGTGTATATAGTTTCTTTTTTTGAAAAATGTTAGGGTTTTTTTGTGTGATTAGGCCAGGAGGCAGAAAGCACAAACTATTATGGATGAGCAGAACTTACATTTCATACTTCAGAATCACTGGCTGTTAGACAGCATGTACATTTTAATATAATAATAATTATTATTTTGCAAATTATTTCAACATATAATTGAAAAGAAGAAACTGCAGATAATTAATTGGTAATACCAGGCTACAGTAGGATAGAAAACAAAGAATTTGAAAAGATTGCAAAGTAACAAGATCTGAAAATCAAAGTTTAGAACATAAGCTGGCCATGGCGGCCCCTATGGTTACCACTTGGAACCATACCAAAAAATCATGAACGACGCTTAGAACATCTGTGCATTGACAACTTTCCATCTGTCAGTTACAAAAGGCCATACTGCTTGAATCCACACAATACTACGCTGATACATCATGATATTCTAAATTCTTGGAAGAAACATGAAGCCCAACCCCAGCTAAAGAACTGGCAGCTGTGATTTCGCACTGTTGGGTATATAATAAGAAAAATGTGATCTTCAAAAGATGTTTTGAGGTGCACAGGAACAGAAACGACTCTATAAAGTGTCCTCAACCTTTGAGGGGAATCTGCCAACTCTCTGAGGAAAACACCTGTGGGATAGGTTCTTTGGCTTTGTAAATGTTAACAAGTGATTTTTGACAAAGTCCATAAAGTCTAAACCAAAACCAAACAAATTCCATTATGTCTTGGTATGTTGTGTTGGGTTTTGTATTTTTTCCACATCGGATTGAAAACCATCAAACTCTTAATAGGACTGGGGGCTTACAGTTGCCATATATAGGCTGAAAATCCCCAAATGATTACTAGATTACCACCAAGAGATATCCCAAACTCTAAACCAGGGGTGTCCAACTTACAGCCCACGGGCCAAATACATCACATGCTGGCCATGAGACCACCCCCATTTTAGCAAAAGGGGGAAAGTCATAATACATCATGTGATGACAATATGATGCCATGAATTTGACACCCCTGCTCTAAAACCTTTGACAACTTCTAGTGGTCATTCAGATTTTTGCAATCCAGATGTCTTTGTAAAATACCTTTAAAATTTCAAGATGATGCAATTTATAATGTTCATTGTGCATGAGTTTAGGACTGCATTTGTATATTAATTAAAGGTTCTTAGCAATAACAAACATTTAATGAAATCCTTGCTTTGCTTCTCTGACTTTGGATTGGGGTACAAAAAGATTTGTAGCAGAAAAGCCATGTTAGTCTATGGTGGCAAAAATCCCTCAGGAGCCTAATAGCATCTTTTTCAACTAACCATTTTTAAAAAGCATACGTTTTGGTGAGTTCTGATTCACTTAGCCATTGTATGCATTTCAATTCATGAAAACGGATGCCCTTTAATAACATTAGTCTGATGTCTATGGAGATTCCTAGTATGATTTGATTGCTGATTGTACCCTATGACTATCATTAAGTGTTGTACATTATGATTCTTGATTCTTAATGAATGTATCTTTTCTTTTATGTATACTGAGAGTATTTCCACCAAGACAAATTCCTTGTGCATCCAATCACACTTGGCCAATAAAGTATTCTATTCTATTGTATTCTCAGTTATCCAGGACATGGTTGTCCCACGGGTGCTTTTTCAAGAGGCAACTGGACTTTCTGATTTTCCTTTGAAGGCATTTCATCTTCTCATCTAAGAAATTTCTTAAGAGCTGAAGGAACTTTAGTTTGAAGACGTTTCACTTCTTCAGAGTTGAAGAAGCTTCTTGGGTGAGAAGCGAAACGTTTTCAAAGAAAAACCAGAAAGTCCAGTTGCCTCTTGAAAAAGCACCTTTGGGACATTGGTTAGTCGGAAAAAGTATTGCTAAACTCCTGGGTTTTTTTGGGAGGGACACACAAAATGTAATGTTTTGTTCCACACACAAAATGTAATGTTTTGTTCCAGTCGAAACGTTCTGCCTTCAACTCAGGTACTGTTTACTGTTCATGGGCTACAGCTCCCACTATGCCCTGCGCCCAACGCGGCGGGTGTGCAGAAGTCACCCCTTTTCCCGTGCTTGGCGGTGCAGGCAAGACTACACTTCCCAGAGGACAGTTCGCTCCTGGTCAGGCTGTGATTTGAAAGAAGGAAGTAGGCAGGTTTCCGGTGGCGCTTCTCTTTTCCGCCTCCCCGCCTCTCCAGTTTCCTCCCCCTCCCCGACTTCTGCGGCCGTTGAGGAGCGCTAGGGGTGCCAGTCGCCCGCCTCGCCCGTCCTGTCGCCGCGATGGGCTGCACGTTGAGCGCCGAGGATAAAGCGGCGGCCGAGCGGAGTCGGATGATCGACCGCAACCTTCGCGAGGACGGGGAAAAGGCGGCCAAGGAGGTGAAACTGCTTCTGCTCGGTAAGGAGGAAGAAAAAGAAGAAAAAGAAGAAGGGCTGAAGCGGAGGGTGGGGCCCGGGCCTGCCCCGCCGAGCCTCTCCCGGGCAGAGGGAGGGGAAAGGCGGCGGCGGCGGCTGTCAGGGGCCCCGCTGTGGTCTCCGCACCGCGCGGCCTGTTCGCTTGTAGCGGCTTTTGTTCGCTGCGGGTCCCTAGCTGGTCCTCGGCGGCCCCCGAGCGGGTGGGCGTTTCGTGGCTGGCGGTCTTCCGTTGCCCTCAGACTGGCCTGGAGGAAGTGAGTCCGACCCGGTCCAAGCCGTATTCTCGGGACCCGCGTAAAGGGAGGCGGGGGGAGCCCTGCTTGAAAGGCGTTGTCTGAACGGCTTAGCCCGACGGCTCCAGGGAAGTCGTCAAGGTGGCTCTCGACCTGAGAAGTCTCCGGGCCTTCCTCGAAGAATAAATAGCGCTTAGTGCAGAGACACACGCGTTGGCTTTGATTTGTTAGAGAAGTCGGATCTGAGTTTGATGCTGGGGTGTATGGAATAAGGAGACAATGAGCAGAGAAGAGATTGGACAGTCATTTGCCTGAAATGGTATAAGGTTTCTTGCCTGAGCAGGGGGTTGGACTAGAAGACCTCTAAGGTCCCTTCCAACTCCTATTCTATTCCTATTCCTATTCTATTCCTATTCTATTCTATTCCTATTCTATTCTATTCCTATTCTATTCCTATTCTATTCCCATTCCTATCCTATTCCTATTCCTATTCTATTCCTATTCCTATTCTATTCCTGTTCCTGTTCCTATTCCTATTCTATTCCTATTCTATTCTATCCTATCCTATCCTATTCCTATCCTATCCTATTCCTATTCTATTCTATTCCTGTTCTATTCAATTCAATTCTATTCCTATTCCACTCCACTCCACTCTCTATTCTCTGTTGTGTTCTACTCTACTCTATATTCTATTCTCTATTCTACTCTATTCTATATCTCCATTCTATTCAAGTTGCTTTTTGAAAAAAGTGTTACTACATAAACAGTTAATGTGTAAAAAGAGTTACTATGTAAACAGTTAATGTATAGGCATGGATGTTTTAAAGGCTATTTTATTCATACAACTACATATCTTTACAAGAAAAAAGGAAGTATCCGATACCCCTATTTGTTCCACCTTGCTGCAGCTTTGGAAACTAAGATAAAGAAGTCAGGATGAGTTTTCCACTCAGCAGAGATACCAACCCTAGCACCCTGGACAGCAGAGGGAGGGTTGCCGTTTTATTTTCTGTGTAATAAAGTCCATTTACAGGTAGTCCTTGACTTATGACCATAAAGGAGCAGTCATATCCTGACAGTTGTAAAATGGATTGGCCATGTGACCAATCCAATTGTATGACCTTTTTTGTGGCAGTTATACAAACCAATGGTTTGCTATGGGCACATTTTTGTCAAAAATGGAATCAAGCTGGTTTCTGGCAAAACTGTTGTCAAACATGGCCATGAGACCATAGGACTCTGCAAATAGAGTTGCCATAAATAGCATAAATGCATTCGTTTTGCCAAGCATCCAAAGTTTGGTCATAAGACCGCAGAGGGAAACTGACCATTAGGACTTCGAATCCGGATTGTAAGTCCCCTTTTTTGGTTCAGTCAGAACTTCTAATGGTCACTAAGCAATCAGTCATAAGTTGAAGACTACCTGTACTTTCTTCAAGGATTACATTCTTTAATTGTCAACTATTTAAAGGGAAAAGGAAGTAAAGAAAAAGGTTATGTCAAGATATGTGTATATAAAAGTGACAGCATAATTGCTTTTCGCTGTCTGGGATCATGAAAGAATTCTAAATCTGGAAATTGTGAATTCCAACTATAGTAGGTTTCTATGGTCTTGGTTGTAAAAGAAATGACAAGAAAATTGGTAATGAGCTACCATTACCAATACTACTACTATAAAAAATAACCATTTTTATCATAATAAAAAATAACTCAAATTTAACTCAATGATTATTAACAGATGTAGACAAAAATGAGAATTCTGTATTCTTAGGTAGTTATTTTGCTTACCATATGACTGGGGTGTCAAACTGGATTTCTTTGAGGGCCAGATCAGCATTGTATTTCTCCTCTGTGGGCTGGCCGGGGGTGGGGGGAGATGGCCTGGCCGGCCTCCTGCTGACTCCCCCGTAACCCGTTTTGGCTGCCAAAGGCACCACAGGCCAATCCTTTGCTATTTTCAGACCAACCCCTCAGGTGAGTTTTAAGCATCCTGCAGGCCAGATCTGGCCTGTGGGCCTTGAGTTTGACACCCCTGCCATATGATATAACAACAGTGATACTTATCAATGTTGTGCCCCAAGAATATTTAACTAGTTACGGTTGAAATAAAATAGTGTACTAAACAAACCTTCCACTTTATTTAGAGAGATATGGTAGTTCTTTGAAGATTTCATTAGGGAAATTTCGTTTATATACAGTATTTGCCCGTTCATGTACAGTTCATGCATTATATGTAGTGGTTGGAATTACTGTTTTAAATTAGTAAAACTGAAGCATTTTTGTGATTCAAGGATGCTCTTTGAGGCAAGCTCTTACATACTGGGGCTAATTGTTGATAGCATTCGGTCTTAATATTTCCTTTCTTTCTATCAAGTATTCTTAATTTTATGGAGTAAGAATTATTGTTGTAGTTTATGATTTATTGTTTTTTCAGAATGAGTTTTAATTTAATTTTAATTGAAGTTTATGATATATCTTGGTTTATATTTGCTTCACATTATAAATAATAAATTACAACAATCATATTTTTCCACATATACATTGTTTGAATTTTACTTCACCTTTATTTCAGAGCTGTATTAACCCTGCTGTCTTTATTTATTTCTACTAATGTCATTTAGCATATCTTTATGTTACCCAAGTCACTAGAAATACAATTGAGCAAATTGAAAAGATATATGTTATTAAGTGGGGGTGGAAGGAACAGCCAAAATGAAAAACATTACTCTTTCCTTTTAGAAAGGCAGTGCAATTCCATGATTTGCTTCCTGTTTATGAACTGGCTCTCTGTCAGTATAGTGGAAAGACTGAACAATATTATTCCCTGTAATCAAGATTTAATTGTGTATTAAAATGTAGGTGATTTCCTGTAAGTGTATTATTGGTTTCCCATTTGTGTTCTTTTCCTCCTCTTCTCCACTTTTTTAGTATATTTAAAGCATATACTAAAGAATCTTATAAAGCATGAGATAATTTAAAAATGTTTAGAGGACACCTGAACATTTTGGAACATTTTGGAAAAAGTCAATAATAAATAGAGAAAACCAGTAGTGAGCTGTGAGAATTCCTTGGGAGAGAAGAGGAAGAGCTGCAGCCTGGTCTAATAAAGAGAGATGGGACTTCAAAGGAAGGATGGGGGTGGAGAAAGCCCTTCAGAAGGGACCTTCCCTAGTTCTCTGGAAACGAAAGGCAGGGGAGGGGAGGGAAAAAGCGTTTTCAGACCTGTAAGATTGTATTACTGTAGCCCTGCAGTGAAGTACTCATGGTTTTGGTTTCCTGTCTGGATTACCTCCAGGAGTTGGCACAAGTTTACAATCTTGCTTGCCATTATTTACCCACAGATTCAGCTAAATTCATTTACTTCTTGGTAAATATAACTAGCCAAGTATAAATTACGTGATATCTGAGCTCATAATAACTGAGCTCATAAATGATATAATTTCTTTGTTAATTATTCTTCAATATTCTCTATAAGAATTCCTAATATACTGTTAATATAAAGATTCAGCCACACCTTTAATACAAAAAGGTTGTGCAGAGTGATAAATTATGTGTTAATGTGTGGTTTTGATCAATAAGAATTCACTAAAATATTAAAATTTAGGAAAGATCTAAAGTGTTTAAAAGTTTGTATTTGACTTGCAAACAAATTCCCATACCTCTTTTCCAAGCACTAGCTTTTTTCTTTCTAAGCATAGCTGTACTTTGGTTTTTGACAGTACAGACAGTGGAATTTCTGTCATTAAGCAATGAACGCAGTCATGAAGTGTAACTGCATCGCTTAGCAACAGCAATCATATTATTGTTGGCAGTCGTCAATTGTTGCTGTCAACTGAATTCTGCCATTTATTAGCTGAAAACTCATCCCATGACTCTGGGGCAACTTGCCATGTTGTGGTTCAGGGGTTTCTTGGCACAGCAGGGCTCTGGAGCTGCAAGAAGCTCCTAAGCCATGGCCCAGCAGTGTGGCATGATTTGAAGCTGCAGGCCACCCTGGAAGCCTCAGATACCCCCAGCTGGGAAGCCTCAGCTGTCCCCTTTTCCAGTCCCAGCTGCAGTTGGCCTCACCACTCTGTGTTCCCCTGCTCTAGCTGGCCTTCATTCTTTCTTGGCTCCTCCTGCTGATGAGGCTTGGCCACCCATTCAAGGTGCTGTTGCTGACCAACTAAGGCCATCTTCCTCAGGTCTTGTGAGAAACTCACCGTGTATCACCTCGTGTAGATTACAGAAAACCTTGTGCTGCCTCATGTAGAGTCAGGCTGGACATGTTTGTTTATCAGCAAGAGCAAGAAGACTGCAGCTAGGGTTGGAGGGCCACAGAGTATCCAGGCTGAAACATGCATGGCTGGGGGTAGATGGAAAATAGGTGGAGTCGAAGTTCCTCTGCAGTCATAAATGCAGGTAGGGCTGCCTTGAGCCCCAATTTTAATCACTTGATTGCAGGGGTGCTGAAATGGCTGTAAATTCAGGTGCCCGTCATAAGTCCCTTTGTTCAGTGCTACCATAACTTTGAACAATCACTGAACAAATGGTTGAAAGTCAAGGTCTACCTGTACTTATTTTTTTAAATAAAATATATTATGTCTGTTTATGTACACATAATGCATTTTTAAAATTAAAGTTAATTTAAATAAAAATAATTTAAATTTAAATTAATTTTAAATTATTTAATTTAAATAAAATAATTTTTTTATTTTTTTTTACATTAAAACATCAGTTTGGGGAAAATTCTCATTTAAATTATCAAAAGAACTTCTCATAGGTGGCTATGCTATTTATATCCCAGTAAAACCTTTATTTTGAGGATCCATATCTAATGTTAAATTAATATTGGCACATTCTCAAGGAAAGGGTTTTCCTGGTTAGATCTTTTCAATGGACTTTTAAAGAATATCCAAATTGTATAGTAAATTTATTAATATAGACTTTTGCAAGCTAAGGATTAGCAACCCCTCTTCAGATATTTCCTATAGCTAGCATGGTCAAGGGACAGCCTTTATTTCTGTATTGTCATGTATAGTACTGTTTTGTATTCTATTTATATATTTCTAAAATTCTTCTTGTCATGATTTTACCTGGGTGAAATGATGCATCACAGGATAACAATTTTTGAACTAAGTTGTCTCAATTGGACTAATTTGCAGAATGTGTCCAGAATCTGAGACTCATGACTCTGAAGAGAACGAAATTTGGGGAAACTGTGGCTGCTACTGATCTCTAGCAGTCGAGCAGCATAGCAGCAGTTGTGTTCATGTAATCTTCCTTTTCAATGTTCTGTGACAGTTTCTAAGCCAGTCTCACAGTTCCTTGCTCCCTCCCCCACACAGCAACCACGAATTGACTCATCATATGGTTCTTAAAGAAGCAACAGCTTTAATGCACATGATGAAAGGCCTGGATATTTTTATTGCTTTATGCCCCTTCTCTGCCCATAAACATGCCCATGCACATCTGTCTTTGTTCAGGAACTCAGGGCATATACATAGTGCTTCATTCTCCTGTATTTCTTTATTAACAACCTGTGAGGTAGGTTGAGCTAAAAAATCATCAAGTGAGTGCTGTGGCAGCAAATGAAATATAAACTGGATCTCTCTGGTGTCAGTCAAATTTGGTTCTTTGGTTCTTGTTCATCCTGTTTCATTTTTTTTGGACTGCTTTTATTCTGAAATTGAGTGTAACCTAGCTCCTTCTTCGACTGCTGGAGATCAGGTAGAGCAGATCCACCCTAGCCCTCAGGAGATCACATGATCTTTTTTTTTTAAAGGTATTTGACAAGTTTCCCACAACACACTGAAGAAGCTATCAGGGATTCTAAACTATTCTGTGGAGAGGACGGGAATGTGCAACATTGTGGCTTTAAAAATTACATTAAAATAGTGTATTGTTAGCATAATTATTCCATGTGCAGAGAGGGGGGGGTATCATGATCAAGAGAGGACACCAAATATTAGTGGGATACGTTAAGGAAGAGGAGAGATAAAGGAATGGAGGAAGAAAAGGGCTGCACCTCTCCAGAATCGCAAGGAAAGGTACAGAATAAGAAGACAAGAAAAGGTGGAGGAGGAAAGAGAAGATCAACTTGAGAATATGCAGTAAATGCTTAGTGTAAGAGGTCCTCAGCATGACAATACTCTCCTTCAACAGCAAGACTTCGATACCTCAACAGAGAAAGAGTAAGGCAAAATTCATGGCTTGCCTAATGTAATATTTCTGATAATGTTGGTGCTAAAGTCTGCCCTCACTGTTGTGCATTCCTATTTCCTGGAGAAACTGACAATTTTTGCCTTATGCAGAGATCAGGATAGGCAGTTTGCAACTTCTGGATAGTTGTTATTGCTATAGTAATACTGCTACCGTATGCCTCCCAGCGCCCGGTTAGATCCCACAGGGAGGGCTTGCTGCAGATACCATCGCCCAGACAATGTCGGCTGGCGGGGCCGCGGGCGAGAGCCTTCTCTGTGGCAGCTCCATCCCTTTGGAATACGCTCCCTGCGGAGATTAGAACCATCCCCAATCTACTTGCTTTCCGCAAAGCCGTTAAGACCTGGCTTTGTCGGAGGGCATGGAATTGAGACCTTTCTTCTTCCCTCGTGTATGTTTGGATGGTATGAATGAGTTTTTTGATTTTATATTGTATAGGCAACTGTTTTTTATCTTGTTGTACGCCGCCTCGAGTTCCCTGATGGGGGAGGAGAGGTGGGATATAAATCTAATAAATAATAATAATAATATCTATTATTGCAGCAACATTTATGCCTGATGGTAGGACAGCACATTCATGATACTCCTCAAAGTGAATGAAAATGCCCTTTTTAACATTGAAAAAAACCTCCAATACTGCAGGTTTACTTTAACATGTCAGGCTTATTGTCTGGGATGAGAGCCCCATGGTTAGGAGGGAGAGCTTTGAAACCGTAGACTGGGCTCTTCACAATATATGTGGCAAGAATTAGGCCTTTGGGTTAACTTTAACTTTTTGCTGTGGTGATTTTGGTGAGCTTCTACCAGTTGTGAAAAGAGGAAATGATGTTGATGTGGAGAATTCATGCATCAAAAAAACCCATTCCTTATCAAGTTTCAATTGAATAAAAATATGTGATTGAGAACAAAGATATTCTAAATTTATATTGGATATGGGAGAAGACAGAAATCAAAATGATGAAATACAGGTAATCTTTGGCTTACACCTGGTTGCTTAGCAATCTTTTGAATTTATGAAGGACTGTGCCAGGGTTACTTACAGTCCGTTTTTGAAGTTGCAGCAGCCATTCTTCCATTGTGGTCATGTGATCACATTTTAGGAGCTTGGCAACAGGCTCACCTGTACAGTCATTTGTAGCCTCCTGTTGTGTGGCCATGATTTGTAACATTTTTTGCCAGTTTCGGGCATTTACTTCTGGTTTCTAGGGGGGGGAAAGCCTCCCGTTGAAAATGGATTTGCTTAATCACCGTTGCAAAAAATGGTGAAATGTTGAAAAATCGGGTCCAGTCATATGATGCCTCAACTTACGACTCAATGGCCTGAAACCACAATTTCAGGCTCAATTGAGTTGCAAGTTGAAGACTACCTGTAGAATTACCTGAAGTTAGGGTTCTGCTATGGAAGGCTGTGTTAATTTTATCTACCCGACTTTTGACAATCCTGTAGAACTGTTCTCAAAGAACTCTGCCTTGGTCCTCTTAATGAAATGATAAGAAAAATCAATTCCATATGCATGAAATACTTCCCTGGAATGTTGAAAGAATATTGTTTCTTTAAGGCTGTCAATGAAGGAGCTAATGCTGCTCATTTTTCAGTAGAATTCCTTGATAAAATTGAGCTCTCTGGATTGCCATCATATAAACTGGAATTGGAGATAATATCTTACATCATTTTAATAAGGAACTTGGATCTCCCAGGGTTTTGCAATGGAATCTGGATGATCATGGAAGAATTTCACAAGTATCTTGTTATAGCACATGTAAACATTAGTATATTCAAGAATAACATCATGATCCCAAGAATTACGCTTAATTTATCAGAAGGTCAGGATGCCATCCTTCAGCCATGCTTTGCTCTCACTATGCATAAAATGTGAGGACAAACTCTGGAGAGTGTGCTGATTTATTTGGAAAAACCAGTATTGCAGCATGGTCAGCTCTGTCACTTTAAGCCAAGAAGAAAGAAATGAAAACGTTAGAGCATTCTTAAAGAATGGCACATTAACCACAAATGCTATGTTGTTAAAAGAAAAGCATCTGCATTTGTCTTACTGTGCATCTTTCTTCTTTAATAAAATGAAGCGTTCTTTAATTTTAAACCAAAACAATAGCAATCCACTCATAGTTATTCTGTTTCTCTGTTTAGTAAGGAACTAGTTCTCAAAGGATGACCCATTGGGTTATGCATTGTCTAGTATGCCACTAAATCTTCCAAGGACTCCTGGTGGTTTATAAGAAGCCACTAATTAAACATTAGTAGTAATAATGTAAGCCCATGAAACCACTGAAAACATAATCCTCATAAATAATAGTAATGATCTGTTGGAGCCATCATCAAGATTTAATCCAATAAGAATAACCACAACAGATGATAACAGTTAAGTAGTTACCAGTTGTCCTCCAGAAGTACTCAGTCCTACATCTATCAGAATCCTGTTAAAGTAGCAGCAATTCTAATTTTGAGGTAGAGAGTAACATAAAACCAGGGTTACGATCAAACAGTGCTTTCTGGCCTTGGCATACCCCTTTTCAGAATCAATACCTGTCTCCCAGGACAGGTTATTTCCTGTTGGAGGCGGTAATCTTGTAAGTATCTTGTGCAAAATGGGGTCCAAACAATTTGAGGGTGTCAGGTTTTCTATCCTACTCTAGGTATTGGATTTAAAGTTAACAAAAATAAAGCAAACATTGTTTCAATGTATGTTACAGTTTTGATGCTATCTTTTAGGGTTGCTACACAATGCCAAATGTAGCCTAATTTATAGTTTTAAATTTCAAACAATATAAAATGGCTGATATACATAATTCTCAATTCAGCTTTTATTATTTGGCTAATAACTTTCCTGGATAATGATCACTGCTGCTTTCTATCTTATGAAAATAGACAGAATGACAAAACGTTTAAGAAATATATAATTGAAAAATCAATCTTATGGGGTAAGCAAGAAAAATATTAAAAGTGATATTAGTAAACAGAAATACAATGTTCCCTTCACTAGAAAAATGTTGTTTGGGAATGTTTTATGATTATACCTATCATAATCCTTGTTCTGTATGCTGGTTGCAGTATTATTCTCCTCAGAAAGAGTGGGAAAACCAACATCTCTATACATGCTTTGATCACTCTGTGCTTTTTGTTGTGAGGGTTATTCTGGAAGCAATTACATAAAGTATTGAATCAGTTATATTTTTTTCCTCTTTTAACTCTTGTAAAGGCTACACGTTTCCCCACAAACAATAACTCTGTCTATATTACAATGAGAACTACTAAATATAAAATTAACTTTGTCCTTGGGTATGTTTAAATGAGTTGCTGCCTTTTGGTATAAAGCTGTGTAATAGATAGCTTTAAAAACTGCCTGAAAGACTGTGGTACTTCGTTCAGATGCTAAAATAAAAGCCAGTGTTCACTCTTTTGATGTAGGCTTTGGAATCTTGTCAATTTTCCTAACAAAGTGAGAAAACAAAAGATTTCAAGAAATACTGTGGTTGCCCCTCCTCTATTCTCCTCAGAATGTTCTTTTCTGCATTAGACAACATGTCTATTGTTCTTTTGTTCCATTATTGAAGCCTTCCAGGAAAACGTTGTTCTGGAGAACCATTCTAGTTAGCTGACGTGCAGTGTTTGGTGATTTTCCTATTACGTAAAGTGCATGGATATTTGAGATCAGTTGTTTTGATCTACCTCCTTCATTGAGTATTTGTTATATTTAATTTCTCTTTCTTATTGACTATAATTTGGAGAAACCCTATAATCCGTTGGCCAGTTGAGCCAGAGTACTTTTAAATCTTTAATTCCAGTCATAATAAATCTTCCCATTTCTGTTTTTCTATCTGAATTTTGCAAGTGGCAACATATATTAGGCCTATGTGGGTTTGAGAGTTGCAGTTGTTCTTAGTTTGTCAGTTTGTTCATCAGCAAGATAACTTTAATCTAAAAACAAAACTGAACAGGGCCAAATTTGGTGTGGTAAGAGAAGCTAGCAAAAGAAAGTTTGAATTTAATTAATTGGGCAGGAGCCTGCATAGAAATGCCATTTTCCCACTGCATCTTATGGGAGATGCAACAATGTTGAATGCTACTGTCTATTCCATTCTAAGCTCTCATCCCATCCTAGTAGTGTGATCTAGATTAGAGTGTATGCAACAGCCATGTCCTCCTTTTATGCAGAAACTTACACATATACACACAAAAGAATTGTATGTACACCTGTCTTTTACATACACATATACACCCCAGATGCAGGCAACATTTATACATACAGCTTGATTAGTCCCTGAAGAAAAAATATGTTTACATGTGCCTGCGCACAAACCGATTCTCAGGCATATAGGAATTGGAAAGAACCCAGAAGTCTTGCACTGTATGCATTACTTACCTTGGTTTTCTCTCCAAGCCAACATAATATTGGAAACAAATTCTCTAAAGGGGCTCAGAATCTGACTGTCAGAACATTAATTAACCAGAAGCTGAGAAAATTTGATACATGGAAGAGGAAAGGTTGAGTTCAAAAGTGACCCAGACAAGTGCTTTATATAGACAATTCTTGACTTAGACCACAGCGAGCCCAAAATTTCCATTGCTAAGCAAGACAATTTTAAGTGAGTTTTGCCCCATTTTATGATCTTTCTTGCCACGGTTGTTAAATGAATCACTGCAGTTATTACGTTAGCAACACAGTTATTAAGTGAATCTGTTTCCCCATTGACTTTGCTTGTCAGAAGATCACAAAAGGTGATCACCTGATCCCGAAATACTGCAATTGTTATAAATACATGCCAGTTGCTAAGTGTCTGAATTTTGATCATGTGATTATGGGGGTGCTGCAATGGTTGTAAATATGGAAAACAGTAATAAATCACCTTTTTTCCAGGGCCGTTGTGACTTCAAACAGACACTGAACGAATGGCTGTAAGTCAGGACTACCTGTATGTACAGATAATCCTTGACTTAATGACTGTTCATTTAATGATGGTCCAGAATTACAGCAGCCATGGTATGGCTGTCACAAATTGTTATACCACCAACCCAGAGTCACATGATAGCAATCTGGATGCTTGGCAGTCTGTTCACATGAATAATTGCCACGATCCTATGATGGCCATTTGTAATCATCTCTGCTGCCACCTGCTGTGAAGCCGAGATTCCCTTCTGGCAGGCAGTTCTTTAGGTCCACTTGGCATGGAGCTGAGATTTCCCCTCTCCTTGCTGGCGATCCTTTGAGAGGGAAAGGGCTGCCTGCTGGAAGACAAGAACTCCTCCAGAAGTCTGCAGAAATGGTGAGATTCTGAAGATCTGAACTCTGTTCCTGTCCCCTTTCAAGAAGGATTCCCTTTCACACGCAGAGGTGAGCTGGTTAGCAGGTGGCTCTTTTGCTCTGTCTGTTTAATAGAAAATGAAGAAGCTAAAGTGGTCTGGGGTTTTAGGATTCAAACAGACAGGCACCTGCAACATAACACACCAGACTGAACAATTGTCAGTTATAAAGACAAAAAAGTCTGGATAATGGACGTGCAGTACCTGGAGACAGCAGAATAGTAGGAAGAAACTGGAGAAGATAACAAAATATAAAGACCCACAAATAGATATCAAATGACTGTGGCAAAAGAAAGCAAAGGTAATCCCAATAGTCACAGGCGCCTTGGGAGCCATCCTAAAACAACTAGGGTACCATTCCAACACCATCGGCATTGACAATTTCATCATTAGTCAACTGCAAAAGGCAGTTTTACTTGGAGCAGCTTGCATTCTGCAATAATACCTCTGACACCATAAAACTTCAACATCTGCCTATCCCATGTCATTAGGAAGGGCTTGATAGATGAATAAAAATGCCAAATCCAGTCTGAATAACTGCCTGACTATGAGATGAACTATAATAATATTTGAATGTCACACTATTGACATGGTTACTTTCCAATTGTGTATTTCACTGATAATAACTTTAACTAAATTAAAATTAGTTTTTATTTTAATTTATCCACCATTTCTTGACATACTACTCCCAGCACAGGTACAACTGTCCAGAGAAAGCTCTATGATTCGTATAATTAATTGAAGACCTCACATTTGAGGTATTTGTATTTGGCTTATGCTGTCCATGGTTTTTGAATTTAATTGTGATATTGATAGCTTAGTTCCTAGTTTGAGACAATGTTCAGGATTTTGTTTTTTAGTGTTCTAACTGATTATCTGGTAACAAAATTCCTGGTAAATATATTCTGTTTTGTTTGTGATTTAAGTCTGCTACTTATTATTTTAAGCAGTATATTATTCCTGCTGGCAGAGAAGTGGTTCAGAAGCATCACAGCTGAAAATTGATCACAAAACAAAAGATTATAATGATAAAATACATGCAAACTCTAATAATCCCCATCCCCCAGTCCAGGATTGGCTTTACATGATTTGTATAAGAGACAACCCTTTTTTCCCCTGGGAAAATGTAATTGGTAGATTATTACTCCAGGAGACTCTAAAGTATGTAAACAAGTAGCAATATTTGGTTCTAAAATATTGGATAGCATGCATTCAATACTGTATTCTTTCAGAATTCTTTTACACCAGTATATTAAGTTTAAAGTTTACATTTAAACTTACAGTTAAAGATGTATAATTTACATCAGTATATACAGATTTGGGTGGGTGGGTATATGTACACTATAATGATCTCTCCCTTTGCTCAAATAGTAGGGTGTTAAGAATTCTGCTGCAGTGGAAGAATTGTATAATAAGATAACACAGGAGCTAGAAAGCTAAGCTACTCTATACTTTCTGCTTCATCCCGCTTCTAGTTTAGAACAATAATAAATGCAATCCTGTGCAATAATAATAAATTTTTAAACTTGTGTGCTGTGACACTCTTATCATCCACTTACTTGGGAATTGAAGGGGGGGACTATTTCTGAATAGACATGTATAGGATTGTCCTGTGAGGATTTTGAGGGAAGCCTATTTTGCAAAGCTGTGCATTGGTAATTCAGTATAATTATATAACTCAGTATATAATAATATTACAGATATATATATATATATATACATTTTGTTGTCTTACGGTGATATAGGTACACCATTAAATATCATAGTGAGCTAACATTATTTGAAGTTTACCTTAGGAAAACTAGGTAAAAGAAACAAGATTATAGGTTTTCATCGACTTATAAGACAGTTCATTTAATGACTGTTCAAAGTTACGACATTACTGAAAAAGTTAACTTATGAACATTTTTCACAGTTACAACCTTTGTAGCATCCCCGTGATCATATGATCACAATTCAGATGCTTGCTAACTGGTTGATACTTACCACCATTGCTGTGTCCAGGATCATGTGATCACCTTTTGCAACCTTTTGACAAGCAAAGTCAATGGGGAAGCCAGATTCACTTATCAACTGGCTTACTAACTTATTAACTACAGTTAACAACTGTGGCAAGTAAGGTATAAAACTGGGCAAAACTCACTTAACAAATGTCTCAATTAACAACAGAAAATTTGGGCTCAATTGTGATCATAAGTCAAGGGCTGCCTGTATTAAAACTAATTATCATTCCAAGAAATAGGATTTCTGGTTAAAGACATCTAATTCTAGGAACTAACTAAGTTATTTGTTTGTTAAATTTATAGGCTGCCCAATTCATAATTATTTTATTGTAATATAGAGGTTGTTTTCTGTTAACTGCCTGACATTTTAAGCATCTCCCACTTCAAACGTTAGTGACAGATAATTATTTATGATATTTGTATGTCCCATTCCCCAAAGGCTTTAGGTGATTAATATGAATAATTTTTAAGATCCTGCTAAACCCAACTATAGACATAATCCCCTCCCCACACCTACTCCTATCACAGCCTCCACTTGCATCCTGTAAACACCTTCCTTTTTGCCAGCTGGAAGAGGAAAGATTTTATATATTTCCTAAAGCATAGGAGAGATGAAGTGGACTAAATTTCAGTAGGGGGCAGTTCCACAAAATTGGACTGGTGGTTTTAAAAAGCTGTACAGACTTTTGATGTTTATTTTAGAATCTTGAGGACTTGGAGCTGTATCCAAGTAATATTCCTCTCTATTAATGGGAGGTTCTTTGCTCTAGCTAGGATCGAAGAATGGAGTCTTCCATTATAGAATAGGGAATAATATAATTTGAGTTATTGAATTTTCCAATTGTAGCTTTCCTTTTCCCAAATCTGCACTGGATGATGAAGGGATTGTTTCTTAATAGTAATAGTAAGATATGAGTCTGTATAGGCAGGTTTAAATAATTTTGGGCTTTTCTGTTGACTTAGTGACTAGTGGAAATCTGAGAGGTCTTACATACCCTTTTTAGTTTACAAAACTCAAAGGGTTTCTGTTTTTTTAACAAGCTAAAGCACTTAAATAATTGGAATAATGCCAAGTTCATATAGCAAATTACCTTGCCATATCCTTAGCAGCAAAGAAGTATATATGTTACATAATATGCTTCAATTACTTTAATTCCAGTGTTGTAATACTTGAGAATCTAATAAGCTTATTGCAATTTATGTGCCAAGCATTCTGATAGCACTGTAGTGATCTGCATTCTGATAGTACTGTAAAGATAGTACTGTACAATGACCGACAAATTATATTTGGCTCCAGTAGGCAAAGTTATTTCTATTAACTGCCTACCCTGTAGCAAAATCCTTTTTCCTTGCCTCCCAGAATTAAAGAAAGCTCTTAGAGCAGATGCCATTTCCCCCTTAAACTTGAAAAATTGTTCTGCAGAATTAAAGTAATATGAGATACATTAGTTAAAATGAGTATTCTCTTATTTTGTGAGAGATCCAGCATATATAACAAAGATTTGGTGGGTATTTTTTAAGGGTTCAAAAGGGTAGGATTTTTTTTTATCTCTACAATATTTTAGGGCAGAGACATCACCCTCCCAACAAAAGTGCATATAGTCAAGGACATGGTTTTCCCAGTTGCAATGTATGGCTGTGAAAGTTGGACCATAAGAAAGGCTGAGCACCAAAGAATTGAGGCCTTTGAACTATGGTGCTGGAGAAGACTCCTGAGAGTCCCTTGGACTGCAAGGTGATCAAACCGGTCAGTCCTAAAGGAGACCAATCCTGACTGCTCTTTAGAAGGCCAGATCCTGAAGATGAAACTCAAATACTTTGGCCACCTAATGAGAAGGAAGGACTCACTGGAGAAGAGCCTAATGCTAGGAAAGATTGAGGGCAAAAGAAGAAGGAGACGACAGAGAATGAGGTGGCTGGAGGGAGTCACTGAAGCAGTCGGCATGAGCTTAAATGGACTCAGGAGGATGGAGTTGCGATGGGTCGGACATGACTTCACAACTAACAACAACAAAGGGCAAGAATATGTGCTGTGAGAGGGAAGCAGAAAGATTCCACAATAAATCAAATTACGGCTTAAGTCTCATAACATGGCTTATTTGTTGTATAAATCCAACCATTAGGGTTAATAAATATTTTTAAATCATGGCTCAGCATGAGGAAAACCCTGGTCAATATTGACCAGCTTCAGAGAGATTGAAAATAGTGCCAAAAGCCTGTGAGTCAAATTTGCAGTATTCCTGGGTAGCAAAAACACTCGTTAACATGATTTGAATTAGACAACAGATCCCCAAAAGTCTACCCAAGGTTTACCTGATAGTCTAATAACCCCAATAAATTGATTGGGAGGTGCCCAGAATTGGTTATAAGATGGGTGACTATATAAATGTTTTACATAAATACAGTAAATAATTTAGCTGTAGGTAGTCCTTAGATTATGATGGCAGTTGACCTGGGATTGCCATCACTAAGTGATCTGGTCGAAGAACAATGTCACTTGACAGCATTGGTTAGTAATAGCATCCCAGACAGTCCTGATCAGGGGTGGGATTCAACCGGTGTTACTACCAGTTCAGTGACTACGTTTTGCTGCATGCGCGCATAAAATAACCTTAGGCTGTGCCGCCCAGACAGCTGAAAAGCTCTGCGCGCAGTTGCGCAGCATTTGAAAAACCTCTTTTTCCCTGCTTTTTCAACCTCAGCTGTGCCACGCAAAGCAGCTGAGGTTGAAAAAGCAGGAAATAAAGGACAGGTAAGAACCTGGGCAAGCTGGTGGGCCAAACAGCAGCAAACACAGAACTGGTTCGGTGTCTGCTGCTCTTCAGAGCTACCGGCGAACAGAACCTGGTCCTGATTTGTAAGCCTAGGACTCGTGAGTCTTTAAGTGGAAGAGGTGGGAGTCCCAAGTAAGGAGTGCTGGGATGGGGGAAGGCCTAGGGATCATACTGATTATCAAGGTAGATGTCAGAAAAATTAAAAAAAAACTGGATAAAAGGGTTGAATAAATTTCTAGTATTTGAAATTTATATAGATATATAGACTCCAGTTATAAAGTTAAATAGATCTTTAGAATTAATTTTATTCCAGGTGAATTTATTATGTGGATATCCCTTGCTAGAAAAAATTCTAGTTACAAAGATGTATATTGCTATGTGTGTATACACCCTGGTAATTGGAACACACCCACCCACAAATACACAATGTAAAAATATGTGTATGGTACAATTTAAGTATATAAGTTACATATGATATTCAGAGTAAATCTAAGGGAAGATAGAGAAAGGGATCAGTTGCAGAATAGAAGGTGATTTTTCTTCCTTTCTGTTGATTCAGATCAGCATGAAATGAATTAATTAAGACCCAAATCTATTATATTTCACCCCTTATTTGCATTTCGTATGTTTGTTAGATATGCGGCTTGTGAGTTTGAAAACCCACAGCTGATCTGACGTATAAATAACTTGTGTTCATGAAAGAAATACTTGTTAGACCTATCTGTAATCTGACAAAGATATTTAGAGATTTGGCTCTCCAATTCTCTCTGTTTGGCATTGAGATATGCAAACTGGGAGGTTTTTTTAAAATTTCAACTTGATTTAAAACACGATTACTCCAATAGAGAATGCTAACATTTTGTGTACGTATGTGATGTATTAAGTAGTTACTAGGGTTGTGCAAACCTTACACCAGGCTTCATTCCATGAAGATTTGATCATGTCATTCCAGATTCACAAATCAAAATGGAGACCCACTTTAGTGATAAATTGCATTAGGTGCTTATAAAGCGCTCTCCAAATTTTATTATTGTTTTGTTCTGCTTCTGCATTGGTATAGACCATATTAAGTTGTGCAATTTCACTTCCATATATTGGCAGTGCTAATTGGAGAGTTTAGTGGCATAGTGAGTTCTGGCATTGTCTTGTACAGCTACGGTATGTAGTGCACTTTATCTCCTCAACTTTGCTTATCAGAGCTCTTTTAAGATGGCAGGAATAATGTTACTATGGGCTTCATTCAGTTTCTCAGCTCTCGGCTTCTTTTAAGGTGAACAAGCACAAACCTTCATTTTGCTTTCTCTTACATTAATCAATAGTACACATTCTATGCTGTTCTGTTGAAATAGCTAGAAATGTAACACATCTTTTAGTAATCTGAGTCAAATTTGACCAGCTAATATGTATTCTTGGGTCAAACTTTTTTTTTATTCAGCTTCACTAAGACAAATTTAAGTCCTTTGTTAAGGGGTAAAATGAGTGTCAAATTAGCTCTTACAGGTTAATCCTTATAGACACTAAATTTTTAACTGGTAAGGATGGGAAGTAGGCAAGTATTTGAATGCCACTTTTTGAGTAGCCCGAATATATCTGTGGCATTGTTCCTTGCTGTATGAGTTTACTGCTACTGCCTTTACTAACTAGTAAAAATATTGCTAGCTAGCCATGATGTTGACAAAACCAACTCCTATGTAGCACATAAGAAACCAGTGAGGAAGGGTGTCCTTTTCTGGAGAGGCCAGTTTTGTCTCTTTTTTTTGCATTCCACAAAATATGAATAAAGATAGATTTTGCCTTTGACTGAAATAATATCCTCTCAGATTTTCCTGTCTGTATCCAGTCAGGACTCATTCACATAAGTCTAATGGCTGTATAGTGGGAGAATAAGTAGAATTCTTCACCTTAAACTCTCAGTAGGTTACTTATGATTGTTTCTTAAGAGGTGTAATTGCTTAAATTATGTCTAGTGCTTTGATTCTTCTGGATCCATTGACTCGTAGGACAAAAATAATTTTTGCTCAGGCGGTAGATCAAAATGATCCCAGTTTTTCTTTGTCCTTTTAGGTGCTGGAGAATCTGGTAAAAGTACCATAGTGAAGCAGATGAAGTAAGTAAAATATGCAATATGGAATATTTGGTACGAGTGGATAAAGAAAACATAACATTTGACACTTCAATAAGTCACGGAATAGTTAGAAGACTTGTATTTAATATTAAATGATGTAGAGAAACTAAAATGTTAAAAGAACGAAGGAGTTATTCTAACAAGGTAGATCACGTTAATGAGAAAGATAAAGATTTTAACCATTGCTCAATATATGTTGTAAAATGTATATATGTGTGTGTTGGTTTGTTTGTTTTAAATCTATGTTAAATAAATACAATTTTTAAAAATATATATTAAAAAAATGCAATATATGATATTAAAACAATTCATTTGAATTGAAGCACAGTGCCTACATATGAAAGAGCCCCCTTTTCCATTATACAGTACCAAACTATCATGGATACAGTATAAAACATGCCTACTGGGATATCACTGGATTGGGTGAGATTATTATGTAAACAAAAGGTACTTCAGTTTGTGCAAGCCACCTTCCCTTTTTTTTTTTTCAGATGCAGCTTCACTGTTACATAGTATGTACCAAATAATTCTGGTTGGCTCATAGCCTTAACTTTTCAGAGGTCACATGAGTTGAATTAGAAAAAAGGCAGTAAAAACCTATCATTTTTAATAACTGAAATCAAACTAATGTATTACATTTATTTGTAAGATTTATATATCTGACTCCCAATGACTTTGTGCAGTTCACAAGTGGAAGGAAGGGAGGGAGGGAGAGAAACATAAATAGATAATAATAAAGGAGAAAAGATTGCAAATATAACAAAAGCTGGACAGGAATGAAAAAGAAACAGATCTACACAACCCAAGTGGGCTTATCCTCACCAAAGGCTTGTGTGAAAAGCCAGATCTTCAAGACCTCTCAAAACACCAGAGTGGAATAATCTGGGTGGAGAGGATGGTGGTGGTGAGAAACTCATTCCAAAGGTCAGATACTGTAGAGAAGACACATTTCAGGAGTCCTGATAAATGGTATTGTATAATCAAAAGAACCTGAAGTGCACCAAGCCTGCTTGATCAAATTGGCTGGGCACATATTATGGGAGATAGACAGTCCCTCAAGTACCATACTCTTTGCCATGTAGATGCAAAGGTTTAAATGTAGTCATGATTTTTTTGACCATTCTCCAAGAACCCTACGAGAGGTCAAGAGGGTTCTTTCTTCTTACATGTCCATATAACAATCTTCTCCAACCTGGTATTCTTCAGGTATGTTTGTCTATTGCTGTTGTCATTCCCAGGCAACATGCTAGTAAGGATGGTTGAAACTGCATGGTCAAAACACATGCCATATGGCTATCCCATGAGGTGTAGATTAAGATCATAAATTGAGTCGCTTTATGACTGGACTCAATTTTATGATAGTCATCGCAAGACACCGTAGTAATTAAGCAAATGAAGTGATGGTAAGTGAATCACTGCTTCATCTGGTTTTTGTATGTTATAATTGTTCTTATTTCCATGTTTTATTATGTTGTAAGCCACTCAGTGCCACCTCACATCACGAGGTGAGTGGCATAGATAGATACCGTAGATAGATAGATAGATAGATAGATAGACAGACAGACAGACAGACAGACAGACAGACAGACAGATTCAATCAATCACAGGATCATAAGTCTGAATCCAATTTATTCAACAGCCAAGCACCCAAAATGCAAATCAAATGACCACAGGAAAGGTCATTACTTTGAGGATTGTCATAAGTAGATTTTTTTGAGTACATCATAACTTTCAATGGTTATTAAGTGACTGGTCATAAGTCAAGGACTATCCATGCTTACTTCCTTGTTTTTCTCTAGAATCATTCATGAGGATGGCTACTCAGAGGAAGAATGCAAGCAGTATAAAGTAGTTGTCTACAGCAATACAATTCAATCGATCATTGCAATAATAAGAGCAATGGGAAGACTAAAGATTGACTTTGGAGAAGTTGCCAGAGCTGTGAGTATAGATAATTATTTTGTATACAATATTATACAATATAATAGTGCTAAAAAAATACAAGACAGTTTTGGCAGGCACCTGATATAACACACAAAAGTTCAGGATAATCTGCTTTGAAAATTTAGTTGCAGTTGTTATAATTTTCTTGGGAGAAGTTAGGATATTGTAGACCATGATCATGCACCAAGAAATTTTTGACAAGTGTTGAAAGGAAATAAGACCTTTTCATTATTGTTCCTGTGTAAGGAATGTTATACCCTTGGAAACTTAATACCTACTTTCTTGTAGGTGTTAGGATAAACTTTAATTTATTTGCACATTTTAAATTAACTTTTTAAATGTATTCTGGTGTGTTTCTTAATCTACTGTTAATATTGTTTTAATTGTCCTTATATTACTGTGTTATATAAGCTAGCTTAATTTCCTGGGTAGTCCATATACAGTGCTTCTATAATGTTTGTTAGTTATATAATTTCTGGCAATGTGCCTTTCTGCACATTGGCAAGAAAACACACTCCAGAGACATTGAATCACTTTCTGTATAAGAGAGGGTTCCTTTTTAAAGTATTACAACAATGATAGGTTGTGACAATTTTGTACTTGAAGTAACTTGAAGGACCTTGCTTGCCAGGTAGCTCACTACAACTACCATTTTCTTGGTACTTCTAATGCTGTTATATAAAATTTATGCCTCAGTTCTCTAGTATTACTTGGTTATTCTCATGGGAAGTGTTTCAGAGAAAAAGATAAAAGCCATTTTTGGTAGATAGTAGATAATGTTTCCCATGATTTTATATTTTACCTAGAAAGTATTTCTGATGCTGGTAGTTCAACAGCATATTATGCCATTGTATTTAAACTATTTTCTTTGCAGGATGATGCCCGCCAATTGTTTGTACTGGCTGGAAGTGCAGAGGAAGGAGTTATGACTCCTGAATTAGCAGGAGTGATTAAACGGCTATGGAGAGATCCTGGAGTTCAAGCATGTTTCAGCAGATCAAGGGAATACCAGCTTAATGATTCAGCATCCTAGTAAGAAAACCTTCTAATAGATTTTAAGTAGCTGAATTGATCACCTCATGCTCTTAATATCTCATAAATATTTTTTATAATCTGAAAACTACTATTTATTTTGCAGAATTACCATGACATGAAGGAATACCTCTAAAGAATTGTTGTGGTATTTCTCAACAGGCTATGGGAAATCTCTATGTGAGGATATAAAAATTCTTTTCAGGAAAATTGTTTAATAAATGGACAGTTGATGGAGGCTTGGCTTTGAAGATTCCCTGGATTGTGTTTAGTTGATCAAAGCAAGTTCTGTGGGTCACATGAAAGGGCTGAACTGTCAAGTCTAACAACATTCACTCTTTATCATCTGCTATAAAGGACATTAGAAAATCTGCTCTTTAATTGCAATTTTGAAATCTTCCTATTGGAACTGAAGTGCACAACAGAACAAAGTGATACTGATTCTTTCCTCTTCCTCTTGCTAAACTTGTCATCTTCCATATTGTCCATTATCCTATTCTCTTGACCGAAATGGGGGAAATCCACAGTAAGGTACCTTGTTTACATAGGATAAGTCTTTGTGTTTATGCCATAATAATTGTGTTGCTAAGATACTGGGATATAATTTTAATTATTTTGTCATTGAAGAAGCATTTGTAAGCAAGAGTTTAAAATCCATAAAAATAGAATAAGGATAAAGAGCTATGTTAAAAAATGAACCAAACTAATATAGCTGATGGTTAAAGATAATTGTGAATTGTCCCAAATTCCCTCCCCTAGTGGAAGCAAACACGCTTCTTCCCTCTTTAATTTCCAAGGGATCCTTTTGAAGGAGGGAAAGTGCTGGAAGAAAGGAGTCCATCAAGCCTACAGCTCTTCTGTGTATATCTAACAGTGGTCCTACACAGTGGTGGGATTCAAATATTGTTGCCACCGGTTCGGTGGGCGTGGCTTAGTGGGTGCACTTTGTGCGCATGTACACACCGTGTGCACGCGTGCTCTAAATGCGCACTTTGTGCAAATGCAGAGGCATGCTAACTCGCCTCCTGAAAGCCTTCATGATGCTGGTTGCTTCAGCAGCTGCCGCGCACTATTCTATGCCATGCAAAGCAGCTGCGCTTAAAATTCAGCGGATAAAGGTGAGTATGGGAGCCTGGGCAGGCGGGCAGGCCCAACAGCAGAGCCACCAGAGGAGCGGAGAGAACTGGTTCTGTCTCCGCATGCTCATCGCTACTACCGGCTCTCCAGAACCGGGCAGAACCGGTCAAATACCACCACTGGTCCTGGAGTACCTCTACCTCTTTATGACTTCACATTCATTTAGTTGGAAGAGAGAACTCCTGTAAAGTGGTATGAAAGTAACTAGGACCATTAGGAATGTTTTGGATTGTGCATTGCTGTACTCTTTTTTTTGAAGCTGCTGTAAATGGGGAGTAGGCTATTAGGGATTTTTTAAAATTCATATTTATATCCCACCCTTCTCCGAAGACTCAGGGCGGCTTACAATTTTTTTGGAGCACAACCCAATGCACTCAGCAATAGCCTTCATTACATTGTATATGCCTGCTTATTACTAAGCGGCATTTTTACAAAGTCAGCTTATTGCCCCCAACAATCTTGGGTCCTCACTTTACCTACCCTGAGAGGATGGAAGGCTGAGTCAACCTTGAGCCTGGTGGGATTCGAGCCTGCACTAACTGCAGACAGCTGGAACTAAGTGCTAGGCGTTTAACAGCCTGCACCACCAAGGCTCAGGATTTTAATCTTTCTTGAAATAATGGTTTGCACAGGTTTCAGTTACTTTACCAAGTTGTAGAGTTTCAGGATCTATAATTTCTCTAAATTGAAGTCAACAAAAGTTTTTATTAGTACTGTGGTTCTCCAGGATGTGAAACATGATGGGCAAAAAAGTAGATAAGTCAGTTTTGCTTCTGAAAACTTTATCTGCTCTAAGCTGATAGCTTTGCTATATACAGTAAAGGAAATATAGATTGAAACAATTCACAGGCCCTTGTGATTAAATTTAAACTCTAAACGGTTCTTAGAACTTGGAGTAGTTCCTGCATTTTTATGCCAGCAATTTGTTTCAGACCTTGTCAGGCTTGAACTTTGGTTAAATTGTCAGCTTGTTTGTCTGTTATTTAGTCTTCAAGTAGGACAGTATGCTATTTCTTTTAATGCCCAAGTCAGTGTATTCTTTCTAATAGAAACCAGAGTGTTAAATGTGAATGATGTAACTATTCTAGTATTGTTTAACAAAAGATTATTGTTTTTTAGTGGAAGTAAGTGTACTCTGCCCTCCCTATATGGAATTAGGTAATATCAAATTTATAATTAAGAATATGTCTCAATGGTGAGACAGTTATACTGAGTTAGTTTAAAATTTCCTTACTGATTTAAAAGACTAAAAAAACAGTGGTGATATAGTGTACATTAAAAGGCTTAGGTTAAATATTATTAAAGTGCAGTGCTGCAAGTTATTGACATTTTTTCTGAAATCTAGACTCATACAAGTAAGTTGGAATGATCTAATGGCAGTTAGGGTTAGATTTCAGAAACTTGGGTTCTCTTCAGATATAGTTCAAATTATACATCATGCTATTACATTTTGATCTTCGTTGCTTGTGAAAATGCAACCTAGCAGTGACAAAAAAATTGCTGTTAAGAATTAATTATATGATTCATATTACTGGATGAATCTCAATAAGTTAGTTATATACTTGAACCTATGTATACTTAGCCTACTATTTGTCCCAATCTTTCTTCAATCATATCCCTCCTTTATTTTATTCTGACAATAATCAGAATTAGGAATATGCCTGCAGTTATTTTATATGTCTAAATATATATCCTTAAATTGAATTCTGAAATTTCCAAATTCTTTCAGTCGTAGTGTATTGTTTTTGCTATTTTGGTATTGTAGAATTGATTTAAAAATTCTTTTAAAGTTATGGAATCAGCTAAGGGAGATTTAACATGTAGAATATTTTTTCCTTGAATGCTTTGGTTTGAACTTTATTCATTATAATGATGGTGGATGCTGTATATACTACTTTTCCCTCTTCAGAATCTGTTTTCAAATGGCATAAAGGAAGGTATTTTTAGAAGAATTCCTGATTTTGCATTGATCATCAACCACTGTATATAGAAAGATAGAGGAAGGCATAAATAGACTTATATTCTGGCTTTCTGGTATGTGCACATACCAGTGTGATCAAAGAATGGATGGACAAAAGGCACTGGTGGGAATGAGTTTCATTGTGACTACAGTAGTAAAGTCACATTTTCTCCCCACACTTTCTAGAATACTTGCATTACTAGAGAACTGTGGTTTTCTTCCAAGCCTTTCTGATAAAATGGACCATTCTGATTTAAATACAAAACAAAAGAATAATATTTCCATTATGAATTGCACATTAAAAGATTAATATAGAGATTCTCAAACTTTACAGTATAATAGTGATCATTTATAATGTGCAACTTCATGAATGAAACCAGTAATTTCATTAGTGTAAGGGAACTAAATATGTCAGTAAAAGATGTATAACTTTTCTCATACATTATTGACTTAGATTTTATTAATACAGGTCATTAAGTGGGCCAACTGGCCCAGTTTTATGACATTTTTTTTGCAGAGGTCAGCAAGCGAGTCACCTGGTCATTAAACAAATCCACAGTCATTAAGCAAATCCACTGAATTCTAACAATTGATTTACAATCTTTGGTCAGATAGGAATCTGTACATTCTTGAAGGCATCTTTAGAATGATCTGTAAACTTGTCTTTGTAAATGGTCCTTATATTAACACCCAATGCTCATATATTTGATATTCATACTGTTTTTATGCTACATTTTCTAAGAAATTCATATATGTATTTGGTAATCCTAAAAGTTAGGAATATAACTGTAATATAGGCTATTATGTGGGTCCTATTTGAGACTTCTTAAAGCTTCCTACATAAATTGTGTCTTAGTGAGATTTTAAGAAAGGATTTTGTTCACCTTTTGTGTTCTTAAACACTGCATTGCACGCAGCTCTTGATTTCTCTGGAATTTCTTTCGCCAACTCAGGCAGTGGTACGTAACTATGGCTGTGTATAGTGTTTATAATAGGAGATTGGCAGGATTGCATTTTCAGTTTGTGCATGTTGTTTTTCCCTTTGCCCACTTAGAAGTAATTGTCCATTCTTTCTCACTACATTTCTTACATAACTTGTAACTATTTGTGGATAACTGAATGTAAGATACTTCATCTCATATGTAAGAGTTTAAGATAAGAGGAAATAAGAAAAAGAGGGAAGCAACAAGCCAGGAGAGAAAGTAGGAAAAAAGTGAAAAATGTGAAAAAAAAAGGGTAAATTGGAAGCATCTCAACAATATAGAGGAAAATACTGAACATTTAGATAGAGAAGAAGAATAGCCTTAATGTCTGTTATGACAAAGACTTTCCCACTGAACATTGGAACTTGGAATACAGATGGCTTCCTCTTGTAAGTTAATATGGGGACAAGTTGAGATTATCTGTGGAAATTTAAACAACAGGAAAAATATACTATAATTATTTTTGTATGGCACCACGAATGTACTTGTTTTAAAGAGTACAAAGGTAAGTTTATTTTTTGTTTTTAACTTACAAATAGGCAACCGATAGGCATAGAAGTCTTGTTATACTATAACTCCCATGGCCCATGTTGCTTGGAGCAATGAGAGTTGGAATCCAACAACAGCTACAGCTAGCTGATTCTCTCTGATCTAAGTAATAATAAAATTAGGAACTACATTGATACAAGGAGTACTAGATCCTAATTTCTTTAAAAATAGAGAACTGTAGTATGGGTTCTGGAAAGTATTGGACATTGTTGAGAATATTCATAGCTTGGGCTGTAGGATTTGGCAGCGATCTGTTCTTCGAGGTCGCTGTTTAGCTCCCAGACATTTCATTATCAAATTAGGTAACATCTTCAGTGGGGTTTTGGGTGAAGTGTTGGAAGTATTGGACTCCCGATTTATAAATTATATTTTAAAGCAGATTTCTATAAGAACCTGAAATACGACCATTGATTCTAGTTTAAATTAGAACTTTGAACTAAGCCATAGCTTAGTCATAGAATTAAAGAACGTAGTTTGTGCCAGTTTCAATTTCAGTACTCAATTAGAGAATTAGTTCCTGAATATTTTCTTCCCTTTTCTTGTCCCCTCCTCATTTCCATTCTTTTTTAGCTATCTAAATGATTTGGACAGAATATCCCAGCAGAGCTACATTCCAACTCAACAAGATGTCCTACGAACCAGAGTGAAAACAACAGGCATTGTAGAAACACATTTCACCTTCAAGGACTTATACTTCAAGTAAGCAGCATTAAGAGTTGCAAGCTGCCATTTATGTGTTCTCTTAAACCTTAACTTCTTGGTGTAAAATTTATGGCTCTTCTGTACTTGTGGTACAGTTTTTTATTTTGGCTCACATGATGTAGTATCTTTCCCATTCTTTTGCTAGTGATTCTTGATACAGGACACTTTTTTATTTTCATTGTTTCATTCTTTTCAGCTGCTTTTATGTTGGGATCACAAACACAGGTACTGAATCCTTGCTTTACAGGAGCATGTATACTAATGGTATACTAGCTTCTGTTTTATATTGTTGATTGGAAGTGTAAAATATAAAAGCCCCACATAGAGACTTTATAATTTGCCATGCATTTATTTTCTGGTGTTGCTGTGGGAGTTGAAATTAACATGGCTCTCTGAACAATGCATGGCTTTCTCAGCAAAACAATAGACATAGCATTAACCAGTCAATAGTACAGAACATTGGCAAGGAGCATGCATAATTGTTTAAATGCTTATCATTAATAGTGCTTGATGTAGAATGGGGCTGTGTTATTTTCCACTGTGATACACTTAATTATGTCATGACTGGATGACATATTAACCATGTACCTCCATGTAGTTTGCTACCTTGTCTCCTGATTGATCCCTATAGGACTTGTGATGTTCTCTTTTTGTATACTTTTCAAACATCTTGGCTCTGCTACTACTGTATCTGATTTGTAAATTACAGCAAAATGCAGAATGAATGAGAACAACAAGAAATTCAGATTATTCCTGGTGCACAATGCCATCAGGCTTCATGGTGGGATAAAAAAAAACCTTTGCTTTCACAGTTCATGGACCTCCAAAGTATTAGATAGTCTACAAATCAAATAATGAAACTGTAGGGCACACTCACTTGTTAGTGTGCAACTCTTCCCAGTGTTATTTAGTTAGGCCTAGGTAGTATTCCTTTGGCTGAATTTCCCACAGTCATCTTTTCATGCCAGCTTACGGTTCTATTAAAGCCAAAGAGGTCCCCATCATTCTCCACACTTACCTTGCTGATTATAATTTTAAAGCTGTAGTAAAGTGTAAAGAAATTGGGATTGGGTAAGATGGATTTGGGGCTTGAAATTGTATAGGGAGTCCTCGACTTACAACCCTTTGTTTAATGAACGGTTGATTTATGGCAGCACTGAAAAAATGACGTGACCATTGCAACATCCCCAGGGTTATGTGATCAACATTTTGATGCTTGGCAACTGGCAGTGTTTACAATGGTCCCAGTTTTCCATTGATGGCCTTCCCAGAGGACTTCCGACAAGCAAAGTCAATGGGAGAAACTGGATTCACTTAATAACTTTATGATTCACTTAACCGTGGTGATTCACTTAGCAACGGTGGCAAAAAAAGGTTGTAAAAATGGGCTTGCCTCGGTTAACAGCTGCATCACTTAACAGTGGAGGTCCTGGTGCCAGCTGTGATTGTAAGTCAAGGACTCCATGCACGTAAATCAGCTGTGGAAAACATCACTGTTGGCTGAGCCTCTGCTACCCTTGTGTACCCCTTGTGTATAATGAGATAGTAATCTTGCATCAAAGACGAATGAGACAGAATTTATGAAAAATATGTACTGAAAACAACATAAATGCAGCATAATTTGTATACTTCAGCCTGTTCCACTGAAACAGCAGCAAAGCTCTTCTTCCATTACCCTTAGTTTTTATTATATTTTTTTCTTTCTCTTTAATGAGGGGCAAGTTCTTTTGGCATAATCTATCTCGGGTGAAAGCCCACATGTGGCTTTTTCGTGGGAGGCCTGGATATTTCAATCTCCAGTTCTGCAGTGTGAAGTGGTAAAGCAATGCCAGTCAGTATTGTTTCTTCACAGCTGTTTGCTGGTTCTGCCCTCAGCACTTTGGAACAAAAGGCTGAACTATTTTATTTGTGTATGTTTATGATAAGGCCTCAAGATGTTACAAAAGCTTGAGCCAAGCCTAGAGGAAAGAGGGCTTAAAGGGGTACGGTTTGTATCAGAGCTTTTTAGAATGACATAATTACGTTATTTCCCTCATCCTATTTTTATATCATAGCCCCCCTCCTTTATAGCACTAAATGAAAAATAATGATTTAGCATTTGATGATTAATCTCAGCCTTGGGTTTTTTGTTTTTTTGTTTGCTAGTTGCCCCAAGCATATAACTCTGGATAGTATACCACAAAGTATAAACAAAGCAAAAATAGCATCAAAATAGCCAATGGTACCTAAAGTAATGTGTACAAACAGATTCAGACAGAAGTTAGGAAAAGCCTTTTATAATTTTTGTGGTAAAATAATATTACAGCAGTGGATATTTTAATGAACTTTAGCATTTAGATCTCAGGGCTGGCAAAGTCATTTACAGCTTATTGAAGAACCCCCTGTTGCGCATGTGTATCTGTGTGATAACGAAACAGATGAATTTAGTTTTGCTAAAATGAATCTTCAAGTCCTAATTTTTCTGCCAGGATGTTCGATGTTGGTGGTCAGCGTTCAGAACGTAAGAAATGGATCCATTGCTTTGAAGGAGTAACAGCAATTATATTCTGCGTGGCTCTCAGTGATTATGACCTTGTCCTTGCTGAGGATGAAGAAATGGTATGTTGCTGTAGAGTTAACATTCTAAATAATGTGGACTGCGACAGAAATTCACTTTAAACTTCGAACAATGTAATTTAATCAAACGCTTTGCTATTGTTATTCCTTGAACAAATGGTAATATTTCAGCAGAGCATAGGGGCAAGCTTTTCTTGTCTGCATTCTCACAATTTGTGCAGTGAATGTAATCAAAGTTGGGAGCTTATGGAGAGTAAAATTCCTTCCTCATAATTGAGTGTGAACATTTAAATTTGCATGCATGATTTGAAATGGGAAAAATGGTTTCTGACAAAACCGCAGAACAATGTGATATTTCAGAGGCTTTTTGTAACATTTGCAAAAATGTAGACATTATTTAGCGTGTTTGAAGGGATGGTTGTACTTTTAATTTTGGGATTTTTTTTCACAAAATGTGCACTAGTAATTTGGTTGGGGTTCTTAATTATATGAAGTGTCAATGCTGTCTTTCATTAGTGTTTTTTTCTATTCAGAATCGAATGCATGAGAGCATGAAACTCTTTGACAGCATTTGTAACAACAAGTGGTTCACTGATACATCGATCATTCTTTTCCTGAACAAAAAGGATTTGTTTGAGGAAAAGATACGGAGGAGTCCACTAACAATTTGCTATCCAGAGTATCCAGGTAAGATTTTTATTAAGGCAAAACAGAAGGTCAGCAGATGTGCATGTGTATGTATTATAGTAATTTCATTAAAGATTATAATTACAAGAATAAAAATTAAATTAAAAGATGAAATAATAGAAAGTGTAAAAGAAAAGGAAAAAAAAGAATACAGGTAGTTCTTGACTTACAACACTGAACGATGGTTCAGGGTTGCAACAACAGTGAACAAAAGTTATTTTGGGGGAGGGGTCTTTTGGAAAGTCATTAAAAGTGGTGAAAGAATTCCATATTAACCATGATGGTGCATTCCTCTGAATATCATCTTCGGGAAATAACAACAGAGCTAGTCCTTGTGTGTCTTACTTTCCAGAATAAAGTGGTTGGGCACCATAGGAAGTAAAGTGATGGACTAGATAAGATTTTGATGTCATTCATTAGACCTGCTCTTAGGTTCAGTATCATTTTTCTAGGTTCTAATACATATGAAGAAGCTGCTGCATACATTCAGTGCCAGTTTGAAGATCTGAACCGAAGAAAAGACACCAAGGAAATTTATACTCATTTCACCTGTGCCACCGACACCAAGAATGTGCAGTTTGTGTTTGATGCTGTTACAGATGTTATAATTAAAAACAATCTGAAGGAATGTGGACTTTACTAAAAGGAAAGAAACAGAGAAAGGTAAATTATGAACTGTAGCATTGCACAAATTGCCTGTAGCATTGCCAGGCTGTCATATGAATTTGTGCTAATTTTTGAATTTTCTTTCTTTAGATTTCAGGATGTGGACTGTTTCTTTGCTGCCTTGTGAGACAGCTGCAAGCATGAACAGGACTGGGGAATGAAAACAGCATGCAAAACCTTTGCATTCTTTAGCACAATCTTCTACATTAGGGATATTTTACTGATACAGATGCTGAAGTTAGATTCCAAAAATGGAACTATTGTTAAGTGTGATTTTTTTTATCATCCAGGCATCACTTGGATTGCATAATTTGAAATATGTACAGCTGTTATGAAGTTTTCGTCCCAGAACTTCAATATGTAGCTTTCTTTAATAAGTCATCATTGCTCTATTTTTAAAGTTTTTCCATCAAACTATATATTGATTAAATTTTATTTTCTTCGCAATGAATCTTACATTTTAAAAGCAAACAAAAAAAAAACCACTTAACTATGCACATGATGTGACCAGATCATGCAGAAAGTATTCCTCTTAGCAGGAACCTTTTTGTTTTTAAAAGTTGGTATGGTCAAAACTTGCTAGTATTGCAACTACTTTAAAAGGGCCTTAGCATTCTTATGGTTAAAGCTGTGGCTTACTTCTAATATATACTACGTCAACATTCTGCTACCTATACTGTAAGGCTTTCCCCTTCCTTAAAAGGTAGATTTCCTGTAGCAGGTTTAACAAATTATGTGTGGCTTATGGGTTGGGAGGATTTAGCCTGGTTAATGCTGAGTACCAATTTGCTGAATATGCAGCTGGTGTAGCAAGTAAAAATCTGATTCTTATATAGAAATTTCTGAAGTGAGTACCAGTTAGCAAAGTGACTTGTAAAATTCCAAGCTTTGGAGAGGGGGGTGGAGTATATGCTGCTACAGGGCTACTGTCTCAACCACTTAATTGTTGTGTATGTGTTTGGTCTTAAAGCAGTGGGGAGTTTTGTAGACAGTGGAATTTGTTCTGCATTTACCAGGGCCTTTTATCCTTAAGAGATTTTAGAAATGTACCAACAGCATGTAAATGTGGTGCCAAGTTCCTGTTTGCCATTGTTTTTCTTGTAATGAAAATTAAGCAGAGTAAGGGCATTTCTTTGCTTAACCATTACACTGAGACTCTCCCAATTTTCATGTACAGTTTCAACTTGATGATGTAGTTATTGGCAATATTAAAATGGTGAGTTAAAAAACTTTAAAAGTTCCTAATTTTATTGGTGCTATTTCTACAAATCCTTGTTAGTTTCTTACTTGCATTTCTGACTTTTGCAAATAAAAATGTTAGTTAGTCTGATTATTTGCTATTGCTAAACTTGTATATAAATAACTGTAGGATTATATTTTGGTTTGTCAAATGTTCATTGGACTGCATCAAATACTCAGGTAGACTTTCCCTCACCAAACAGTTTGTTGGTTGGTTGGTTGGTTGGTTTGCTTGCTTGCTTTCTCTTTTTTTATTTATTTCTTTTTCCCTTCCCTCCTGCACAGTCTGTGTGTTCCCGAAAAAGAGAGTTAAGGTATTGCGAAACAGTGGGGCAAATCCAGCTACTAGTAAAATTGATATTGCTGACAGGACAGAACCAATTTAATACCATTTTATTGGTACTAATAATCTTTACAAAGAGTAATAATAACATTTGAGAATGGTGGCAAGTCAATTGTCAGTTTTTACCATTTGTCACATCAAGAAGGTATTATAATGGCTATTTTTAAACAATACATTGTGACCATTTATTTATATCCTGCTTTATTATTTTGGTAAATAACTCAAGGCAATAAATATATCTAATATCCTTTCTCCTCCTAATTTTCCCCACAATAACAAGTGAGGTGGGTTGGGCTGAGAGGTGGGTTGGGCTGAGAGTGAGTGACTAGCCCAAAGTCACCCTGTCAGCTTTCATGCCTAAGGCATGACTAGAACTCAGTCTTTCTGTTTCCCAGCCTGATGCCTTAACTCCTACACCAAACCAGGTCTCTTCGCTATTATTAAAATTATTTTAGCAAAAGACATGATAATGTTCTATTCATAAATAAGATGCTATAAATAAATACCTTACTAGGATTCTGAGTGTACAGTGGGAAAACTTTATAAATGCATGAATCTAATAAATCAACCATCTAAGGTGACATGTACCTTTTTTTAAAAAATGGGATCATATTACAAGTTACTTAGTCGGTTTAAGACCGATTTCATATAAGCATGAACATGTATTAAAATCAGGGAAATATATTGTATAAATTAATAATGTATTGAGCTACCACTTCAGTTCCTGTAAACGGCATATGAATCACAGCAGATATTTTTGAAAAGAAAATGTGAAGAGGAATGTCTGGAGAAAAGGAATGTGAAGAGGAATGGAAGAAATTATTTTTCAACCATGCACCCGTACTTTTTAATGGAAATTTATTTTTACCTCTTACATATTTATTCGAAGCTGCATGCAAGGAGTATCTTGTCTAACAATACAACTTGTTTACAAATGTTGAGAAACAATACAGCTCTAAATAGCATGTAACGCCTGATACAACTGTTCTATTTTTGTATCCCTCTGGTCCCTATGTGGGTGTGGAGAAGTTCTCTGCTCCTGTGATGTCAGTGGGTTGAAGCTATGTATGTATATGTTCATTACCACAGGATTAATAAGACAGGTAAACAAGCTGTCTCCACAGCAGGTATTAAAGCACTGCTGTAGTCTATGAGTATGGGGGAACAGACCCATTCTAGATTCACTGAATTCGATACTAGAAAACTTTTTTTTAAGACACTGGGTTCTAATTGCACCAGTTTCAGACAACTGCAAATAGATTGTGTTAATCTATTTTTAATAGGTTTAGATTTGGAAAATGCCTCATTTCTATATACAATATACAATTTTTGGACTTGGACATTCAGACAATTGGTTTTAAAATGAACAGTTCCGTTAAATAAGACCCCAAAGCACTGATTGTGTTTTTCTTGTGAAAGAATTGTGTTTTTCCTGTGAAAGAAAGTATTTATAAATAGTTTATAAATGCGGAGAATCAGTGTTTGACATAAATTCATTGTTTTAAACCAGTTTGTCTTCACTGTTGCCCATGTTACAATTTCCACTTCCACACATTGTAGAGTACTTTAGAAAGGAAACTTATCAAAGAAAATTCAGAAAATGGGGACTCTTAACTTTTTGATCCTTTAGCGTTTTTGATGGCGTGTTCTTGTTAGAATTGTTTGTCTTATTAGAATTGTTTATCTTCTGTGGAGAAGTATAGATTCCTGAATGACTGTTGGCTCCATTGGTTCTGCTCAGCAGAATGGTGAAGCTCACTGGAAGCCCTGGTTCCTGATAGATGAAGATGAGATAATATTTTGATTTTAATGGAATCAAATTACATTTGAACTTGAAGCTGTCAAGAGAATGTCAAAGATGTAGAGATAGGTTTTATGTACTGTATATACATACATGTGTGCATACCTTCAAATGTTTTTCAGCTTCAACCTTAACATCAGTGGTCATGGCACGTGTGAAGTCTGGCAACATCTACAGATTCTGCAGATGTTTTGGAAATAATTGCATCCTTGCACATTTAGTACCATGTAAGCACTTGAAAAGGCTTAAATAGAATTATACATGGCTATTTCTTGGCTGGGGTGACTACCAGGAAATCCCAGGTATATTGAAAAGCGAAAATACATCCTGAAAGAAGACAAGGGCAGACCACTTCCACGTCATTTTCAATCCTGCTTCCTCCCCCCACCCATGTGACCATGTGACCACTAGGAGTTTATTCAAGAGAGGCTATTTACTTTTAAAAACTCTTGAGTCCTGTACTGAGTACCAGCTTTGATTTTGCTGATAGTATTACATCAGGTTGTTTTGTAATCACCTCATTGCCAATGATTTCCTTAAAATTCCTCTTCAGTTGCATTAGTGTCTTCAAACCCATTTTGGAAATTATTGCTAAGCGAAGAATTTGGCAATGGTGCTAACTCTTCTGATGTAATAATTATTGCAAATTATTATGGCAAAAGAACTGAAATAGCCGAGTACTTGCATAGTATTATTGCAAGCATCCTGTTGCAGTTTAACTGCTACTTCCTATTATATATGTAGCCCAGCTGACTTTGCTACTGTTTGCATTTAGTTATTATGCACATTTGGCTTTAAGCACTACTGTTCAGAAGTAAGTATAGTTACACGCCTAAGTAAGGAAATGCTAAAGTATACTTACTGCCTAATTCCTACTTTAGGAACAGATAATTGAACACAATTACCTTTTCTTTTAAAAAGCTGTAATCTTAGAAGAGACCACAGTCCTTTAGGTTCTCTTTGATGATTACATCTGTTACTGCATCAAATACAAATTTGACGTTCTGTGTATCTGTGGCACAAGTCATGTGACTATAAATTTCTTTTGCATCTTTTCTCATGTTTAGATCAAGAAACTGAAGCTTGATGTAATTGCCTGCATCTTCAAATGTATTGGGGCCTGTTGGGAAAAGGAAATGGGAAAACATAAACAAGTGCTAAAACGTATCACATTGTTTGGATCCCGAGTTACTCATTTACAAGAAGAGCCTTAGATCTAACGACATTTTCTCCTGGTGGAAGTGAAAAAAGAAGTGGTATGTTGCCTTGAGTTCCTGGAGAAAAGGCAATGTAAAAGGGCATTGGTTCTTACCTGATATGCCCATTCTCTATGAGCTGCATAGAGCATCCAGGATTGGGAGGTACTTCAGTCTCTTCCAGTTAGGCTGGGCTTAAGCTCCTCCTCCTCCACGTGACTCCACTGTAGCGTCCCCAGTTTTGCGAAGACGAGGCTGCAAGCCAGCCCCAGACAACTGCAGCAGCGGAAGAACCCCACCAGATGGAGAAAAACAAGTAAAGAAGAAGAAAAAAGGGTGGGGCTGGATGCTCTACACAGCTCATAGAGAATGGGCTTATCAGGTAAGAACCAACGCCCTTTCTCCCCTGAGCTGCTCCGAGCATCCAGGATTGGGACATACCAAAGCTGGCCATTGGCCTAAGGGAGGGCCTCCATCTGGCGTGGAAGTCGTGTCCCCGTCTGAAAAGACCCTTTGTAACACCCTCCTCCCGAACGACGCCTCCGCAGAGGCGAAGACATCTAATTTATAATTCCTGATAAAGGGAGAAGGGGAAGCCCAGGTGGCCGCCCTACAGATCTCATCAATTGAGGCCTGGGTGGCCCAGGCTGCAGGCGCAGCTGCACTCCGAGTGGAATGAGCAGTTATGCCGTGGGGCACAGGTAAGGCGTGGGAGGCGTAAGACATGGCAATCGTAGCCTTCAGCCAGCGGCCAATGGTTGATGAGGACACCTTGTGCCCAAGTGTGGAAGGTTGGAATGACATGAACAGTGCCTCGGATTTCCTGAAGGAGGCCGTGCACTCAGTGTAGATACGGAGTGCTCGACGTACGTCCAATCTGTGCCATCGATGCTCGAGCCTGTGAGTGGGAGACAGGCAGAAGTTTGGCAGTATCAATTCCTGAGCCCTGTGAAAAGCGGAATTAACCTTAGGTGTGAAGGTAGGATTGGGTCTGAGGACCACCCTATCGACGTGGAAGATGCAGAGGTCCTTCCGAGGTGAGTTCTGAAATGCGCCGTGGATATGGTAGCCAGAATAGTAGAAACGAGTAGGGTGGTCCTGAGTGGCTCGAAAGGATCTGATGTCAGGGCTCCCAAAACCTTGTTAAGGTCCCAGGTCAGGTAGCGGTGAACCACTGGAGGCTGCAGGTTACCAGTGCCCCGAAAAAAACTCCGAATACGTGGATGATGGGAAATGGAGTCAAGCCCCCCCCATGAAATGACAGATGCCAGAGCCATCACCTGCCGCTGCAGTGTGTTCAGGAAAAAGCCCCTATCGAGGCCATCCTGTAAGAAATCCAGGAGTTGGGCAGCAGATGGATTAGTGGGAGAGGCTTGATGACTCGTGCACCATCTGCAGAATGCCAACCAGGTAGCCTCGTAAATCTGGTTGGTGGAAGGATGTCGAGCCGCCTGTCTTGTCTGGATAACCTGGTTGGAAAGGTTCCTGTTCATCATACGATGCCGCTCAACCTCCAAACGGCTAGGTTGAGCCACTAGGGGTCTGGGTGTATCACAGGACCTTGGGATAGCGAGACCCTCGCCGGCGGGATTCTCCAAGGCGGTACCATGGACAAGTCCATCAGGTCCGCAAACCACGGATGGTGAGGCCAGTAGGGGGCCACCAACAGGATCTCCGCCCGCTCCACCAACACTCTGCGGATCAAGTTGGGTATAACAGGGAGCGGAGGGAAGGCATACAATAGACCAGTTGGCCATGGACAGCATAGGGCATCGGTGTCCTCCGCGCCCTGAGTCAGATAGCGCGAGATGAACCTTGGTAGTTGGGCATTGAGCGGGGAGGCAAACAGGTTGATAGTTGGGAACCCAAATCTCTGGGTCGCCTCCTGAAAGAGCGACGGGTGTAGTTGCCACTCTGATTGGTCGACATCTGCCCTGCTCAACCAATCTGCCTGAACGTTGGACACCCCTGAGATGTGTTCCGCCCATATGGAGAGAAGGTATCTCTCGGCCCAACTGAAAAACTTTTCGGATTCCTGCATGAGGTGCTTGGAGTGAGTACCTCCTTGTTTGTTGAGATGTGCTTTGGTGGACATGTTGTCTGTGAGCACTAGAATATGTCCAGTGTGAAGCAGGTGGCGGAATTTGCGAAGAACTAGGTGAACAGCCCTTAGTTCCAGCCAGTTGATGCTGTAGGTCTGTTCCTGAGCCATCCACCATCCCTGGGTCGTGTGATGAAGATAGTGGCCTCCCCATCCGGAGAGGCTTGCATATGTAGTGACCGTGGCTCGTCTTGGGTCTCTGAAAGAACAACCCGAATTGATAGCAGCAGATGTCCACCACCTGAGAGAAGTCAAGACTTTATGTGTAACGGGTACCCTAATGTGTGAATGAGCTCTGCCCGATCGTTGGTACGGTAACAGGAACCACTGCAGTTGCCGGGAATGGAAGCGGGCCCAGGGGATGATGGAAATACATGAGATTAATTTCCCTAACAATTTGGATAGAGTAGCTAGGGACACCTTTCTACTGGACCTAATTTTTTTTTTAATTACATTTATATGCCGCCCTTCTCTGAAGACTCAGGGCGGCTTACAATTTTTGGAGCACAACCCAATGTGCTCAGCAATTGCCTGTGACATAAGCCTAATACTTTCCAGTCGCTCTGATGAGAGGAAGACCTTGGATTGGAGGGTATCTAGGATCATTCCTAAGTGTTGCAACCTGGTAGAAGGGAATAAGTGACTCTTTTGCCAGTTAATCGAGAACCCATGCTGTTGTAGGGTCCTGATTGTTAGGAGGGTATTTGCCTGAGCCTGAGGGAAAGATGATGATAAAATTAGGATGTTGTCCAGGTAGCATTGGAGCCTGACGGATGACATTCGGAGTGAGGCAGCCAGAGCTGCAAGGACCTTGGTAAAGGTCCTGGGGGCGGAGGCCAATCCGAAAGGTAATGCCACGTACTCATAATGACAACCATCATAACAGAATCTGAGAAATTTGGAGTGATCAGTTTGAATTGGAATATGGAGGTATGCCTCGGTGAGGTCAATGGAAGTCAGGACGTCTCCCATCTGATGCCCAGGAGGATTGACTGGAGGGTTGTCATTTTGAATTTGCGATATATCAAATATCGGTTCAGGTGTTTCAGGTCCAGGATAGCTCTCCAGCCCCCCAAACTCTTGGGGACCACGAACAGATGGGAGTAAAACCCCTTCCTTGCTGGTCTGGAGGGACCGGCTGGATTGCTTTGATTTTAAGCAGATGGGCTATAACCGTTTCCATAAGGGAACGTCTCAGGAGGTCCTTAGATTTGGGAGATCCCATAAAAAACACAGGAGGCTGAGAGATGAATTCCAATTTTAGGCCATGCTGAATCGTGTCTCTAACCCAGGCATCAGACGTCAAGGCGTCCCACCTGTCGGTGAACAGCCTCAATCGTCCCCCAATGGGGATGAGATCCAGAGAACTATCTGGAGTGACCAAAAGGCCTGTTTCTGGTGCCCCTGGAATATCTCTTATTCTGGGACCCCCTCCTGGGCCTCTGACTGTTCAAACCTGTCCTGTGCGGACCCTGCCGGGATCCAGAGGGTCGCAGAAAACGATATTGGTGGGGGCTCTGATAGGAGGGCCGAAAGGAGGACCTCCGAAAGGACTGAGGGGACTTTGTGGGAGGGAGAAGGAAGGATCTTCTTTTTGGTCCAGGTCTCTATGAGGAGGGGATCAAGCACATTGCCGAATAACTTATCCCTCAAGATGGGGGCGGCAGCTAACTTGCACTTGTGCTTGGTGTCGGCCCGCCAGTGGCGCAGCCACAATAATCTCCTAGCGGATACCTGGGCAGCAATGGATCTGGAAGAAAACTTTACTGCATTAAATGTTGCATTGGCTGAGAACTCAGCTGCTGCAATAAGCTTGGCTATGTCAAGGTGGGCCCTCGTATTGGAGACCGGAATAGTATCCCTGAGATGTCTAAGTCAGCATAGGGAGGCCCTTGTAAAGAAAGACACTGCTGTAGCAGCCTTTATCGCCCAAGCGCCGGAGACATGCGATCTACGGAGAGCCAGTTCTACTTTCTTCTCCTCCGGTCGAAGGGCTTCCTCTACCTCTGTCAAGAAGGAGGAGGAGGAGGCCAGTGCTATAATGGGCTCATCTACCTCCAGTGTGTTAAGGGAACTAGAAAAATCGGAAGCCAAATTGTAAAATTTTTTGTCTTGTGTCGTCGGGGCTGGATATGAAGCCGCCGAGGCCCATTGCCTGCTGAGCAGGTCTTTAAACATTTGTGGGACCGGAATTACATCCACTTCATTGACGGGCTGAAGGAAGATTAAGTCCCCCGAGTCCATAGGGAGGATGGGTGTGTGTGTCTGGGTTGTAGTCGAATCAAGTCGGGCAGTGTTTTTGGCCTTGAATAGCAAGGACCTAAAGAGCTGTGGGCGGAACAGACCAGTAAAAATTGGTTGGTTTGGAATGAGGCCTTCGTCATCGGACATACCCCTCTCCAGGGGATCCGCCTCTGACTGCTCGGGTTCAATGATCTGTAAGGATCCCGCCTCTGATCTTTGTGACTGCTCCTCGTGATCCTCCAGGTCGAGGGACCCTTGAGGGCGAACATCCTGTAGGATACAGAACTCCCCATGGGAAGGTACTTGAGTGAGCTGTAGGTCAGCAATGCTTGCCGAGCGTTCTGAACATGAACCCCATTCCGAGGCCTCGTGTCGTTTGGACTGTGCTAGCGGCTAGCATGCCAGCCGCCACTCCCTTCCGGATGGCTAGTTCCATCCAGGTTCGGAATCTCTCGGGGATCTCGTCCGATGAGTCATCCAATGGGCGAAGACCCGCTGCAGTAGGGGTGAAAGTCATCTCTGGGGCCCGACGGGGCAGTGGGTGAGTTGGCCTGGGCATGGTTGATAGGTCCAGTGGTGCGGCCACAGGTTCTGTTCTAAGAGAGGGTGGTAACTGAGGTGTTTTGGATTCAGCTTCCCTGGCCCGCTTTCTCACTTCTTTCTCTATAGCTTGGTGCCTCCTATGGGCATCCTTCTCTGCAGCTCGGGAGGATTTAGTGGGCTCTTTGGTTTTGTCCAAAGGTTTTCCAGAGGGTTGGGCCCTGGGGTCATGACCTCCTGGCATAGTGGGCTGCCCGTTGGATGGATTAAGGTGTCTTTGATATGTTGTAGTTGTTATTGTTATTTTATTATTATTATTACTGTATTTCTCCTTTTAAGTTTTTTTTTTAGAGAATATGAGATTTATTGATTGAAGAGGACGAGATCAATCCTATTTGGGCAAGCCCCCAGCCGGGTTGGAAGTACCCCCGGTCCCCAGGATGGGAAACCTGGTGGGTGGAGATTATGGCCTCTGGTCTAATCCACTGTGAGATGACAAAAACTAGAATACTTCTCCCGCTGGGTGTCTCCGCAGAGGCCAATTAGTAAGCCCCTGGTCCCCTGGGCGGAAAACCTGTGGGGTAGCCCACACACACGATCTCCCTAAAGGTAGCTGCGTATGGGAGAACAAAATGGGTACGCCACGAGGATGACTCTGCTGGTGGTCCGGGGAAGTGATAAAGGAAGCTCTGTTATTCCTGCCTGCGAGCGGGGGGAGGAATGGGCAGACGAATGGGAGGCAGCCGCCTCCCGAATCCCAAACTACTGCCCATGCTGAAGAAAATGGCTCCGAATCGCCGTCTAAAGATCGAGTGAGGGGGGGCTCCTGGGTGCGGGGTAGCTGCCTCCGCAATCCCTAAAAACGTCCGCACTGGAGGAAAATGGCTCCGAAGCACCTTTGGAGGATCGGGGGGGGGAAAGGAGGGGCGCTCCGCGTGCGAAGCAGCCATCTGCGCAGACCCCCCGGTAGCGATAATAGCCCCCGGATTCGGAAGTTTCAAGGCCCCCTGCAGCGAATCTCCCGGCAACGACATGAGGTTGAGAAAAGGGGGGGAGATATGGCGCGCTCGTGAGGCAGCCGCCTCGCGAGTCTAGCGAGAATATACTCGCGAAGTGGAACGATCCTGGTCCCTTGGGACTAAAAGAAACGTTAACTGGAGCTGTGGGGGGAAAGGAGGGGGAGTATAGTAGGCGCGCGAGGCAGCCGCCTCCCCGCCTCGGCTAAACTAGCAGCCCTTCCCTGAACTCAGAGAGTTCAGGCAGGCTAAGAGTCTGATTCTCCTAAACAACCACGGGAAGTGGGAGTGGGAATTCTAACCTGGAAAAGGTTGAGGAGTCAGATGCCTCCTCAACAACCACGGGATAGTGGGAAGGAAAGAAGAGGCAACAGGATTGAGAAGGAAATCTAACCTGGAAAGGATTTTGGCTAGGATTCAGTCTACTCCAGCCAGTAAGGGATAAACGCAGCCTGTTCCAGCGAGGCTGAGCTAAAACTGGGGACACTATGGTGGAGTCACGTGGAGGAGGAGGAGCATCCTCAAAGTTTAAGCCCAGCCTAACTGGAAGAGACTGAAGCACCTCCCAATCCTGGATGCTCGGAGCAGCTCAGGGGAGAATGTAACAATTTGCTTGCTCTCCATATTGTTGCCTACATTGTTCCTAACCCTTGATTAGATATTGAAGGGGCAGGTAAAATCACTAACAGATTGCTTGCACTAATGGAAATATCGCACACAAATTTCCAGGTGTATGCATTTCCATCTGCATCTTGGAACATGATTTTTTTATGTGATACTAGTGTTACATTACTTTGGTGTAATGTACTTATTATCAGAACTGTTATAAGCAGTTCTTGAACAGAAAGAACCCAATAAAAATGCTCATATTCCCAGTTTCTTTCATATGAATATTATACAGCATAGAAAGTAACTCAATGAAACATGTAAATTGAAATAGGTAGTGACTCTGAGAGTAAGCCTGACAAGGCTTTAGAATGTAACTGCAGTCACTTTTAAAGCTTAAATTTAATAAGTGTAATACTTACTTTATTGTGTTATTTTATAGAACAAGCGATTTTTAAATCAATTAGTAAGTTGTATGTATGTGAATTTCTTATTGAATTGATACTTTTCCATTCCAATAGTAAATTACTTCAAACCTAGCACTTTGTTCATCAATATATACAGTATCATTTACTTATTATGAAATTTATTTGCTGCCCATCTCGTATCCAACAACTAGGGCATTAATTATGTTCTTAACAGGTTTTCTTTAATCCGATTGTCACCAAATGCATTGAACTACTATAACTTCAAGCCACAAAATTGCTGGACATGCTGTTTGGGAATATTGATAATTAATCCATTCCATGTGGAATGAAACTACTCAAGCCAACTGTACACTGGTGTAAGGAAAGCCTTTTTCTCATTTAGTTCTTTCAGCAAATTATTTTGGCTTTCATGAAAATGAGGGAAATGTTCTAACTCACCTTCATAGTCAGGGAAGCAAATGCTGAGATGTACTTTCTTGATTTTTTCCTCAAAGAGGTCCTTCTTGTTCAAGAAAAGAATTATGGAAGTGGCAGCAAAGAACTTGTGATTACATATACTGTTGAAGAGATGCAAAGATTCATGCATGCGGTTCTAAAGAGAAGAACTTTAAAAAGTTAAGTTTAAAAGGAACAGTGGTACCCAAGGCTACCTAATAATTTTATTAAATAGCCTGTTAATTTAAGCAAAAATAAACATTTCAACAAATATGTAAAATAAGTGGTATGCAGTCAGCAAGGATGAGAAGCAATGATTAAATGAAAAGTCAAATTCTTACACATGGTTTCCTAAGAGTTAAGATAGTTTGTTTCTAGACTATTAACATTTCACATTGAAAAATGCAAAAAAAACCTACCAAGAAATAAACACCCATCATATATAATTGCTAACATTAAAACGACAACATTTCAGACAACTTGCAAGAAGTGGGTTGAATCCAGACAAAACATGTGTCAAGGGAGCAGCCCCTGCCTTTCCCTTTGCTGATCTGAATGCTGTATTCCCCCCACCCTCATACCCAGTGCACTTTGGTTTTGGATTACAAACTAATACCAATCTCACAAAATTGATTTTATATCTTCTTATCAACCTGCTGCATTTCATCGAAGATTTTATCATGCTAGCTGGAAGACAAAAATGAGCTGTTGAGAGATGTGTTTTTGTGACTTTGTCACTCCTAATTCCTATGCAGGAAGAGAAATGCTCCATCCAATAATTTCAAAGGCCGAGCAACTTTTTAGAAGTTTAGAAAACACTGAGATGATGAGGTCATGCTAGCTTAAATTGGCTGCCCTGTGGGGCACATTCACAAATGTTTGCTCCAGTGGATATAACAAAGGGAGTACTAGATTCTAGATCAGGGGTCCCCAAACTTGGCAACTTTAAGACTTGTGGACTTCAACTCCCAGAATTCTCCAGCCAGCATTCTAAAAACTTCTGGGAGTTGAATTCCACAAGTCTTAAAGTTGCCAAGTTTGGAGACCTCTGTTCTAGATCATCAGAATGTTCTTTACCATCTAGCTTAGCTTTGATTTCTTTCTGAATGTTCGACAGAGTTGTAAACAAAATAGCTGTGCACCCATTAATACTCTTATAACTCCAATTGGGAAGAAATTTGTGAAGGTGTTCCAGATTCTGCCCTCTGGTCTATCAACAATTCACCTGCAAAAATGGAATGGAGTGCATTTACATTTAATTGTAAATGCACTCCATTCCATTTTGGGTGCAGGAGAAAAACTGGCAAAATAAAAATTGTGTTTAAAATGAGCTTGGAGAAAAAACTCCCACAGTACATCCCCAGGAAACACAAGTCTTTTAGCAGTGGTTTGATCCATTGCTGACTCTTCCATCCTAAGGCCCCCTTTCCCACTTCGCTCCTGGCTGCATTGCTAGATGGTTTGGGCTGAGAGATGCCTGCTTTCCTCATCTTGCTATTTTCTAAGAATGTCTGTGAAACATTCCTGCTGAAGGGCAAGAGAGATTCAGAAATTAGGATGCTGCTGAAAATTATGACTGTTTTGTTGCATGCCAGCTTTTTCATTGCTGCTGTTAAAAGCATGTCAGAAGAAGTATGGATGGTCTTCATTGTACAATGAACAGTTTGCTTAGTGACCGTTCACAGTTACAACAGCACTGAAAAAAGTGACCCATGGCCATTCTTCACACTTACATCTGTTGCAGCATCCCCATAGTGATGTGATTTATATTCAGATGCTTGACAACTGCCTCACATTCATAACGGTTGCAGTGTGCCGGGGTCATGTGATCTCTGTTTGCAACCTTCTGACAAGCAAAGTCAATGGGGAAATCAGATTAACTTAACAACAGTGTTGGCCAATTTAACAGCTGCAGTGATTCACTTAACAACCATGGCAAGAAAAGTTGTAAAATGGGGCAAAACTCACTTAAGAAATTTCTCACTTAGTAACAAATTTTGGGCTCAATTGTGGTCATATGTTGAGGACTACCTGTATCTATAGAAACTAGGTAGCCGCCACCTGGCTATGAGAAAACAGCAGTTAATTCCAGCTGGTCCTTTTCAGCTACTTTCTCTCACTTTATTGAAAGTCTCCTGTCATCTGCAATTCAATTTGCAGAAAAATAAGCAACTAAAACATTTTTTATAGCTGAAATATTTTGTATGTGGTCTTGGAGATTATCCTTCAAACAGCTGTTGATGAAGATAGCCTTATCTATGTTTCAGTGGGGTTTACAGAGATAGGAATTTTTTTTAAATGACAAAAGACTTTCTGAAACTGGACAAAAATGGATCCCACTTTGACCTGCAGCAACTCCTTAAACAAAGCTAGGAATGGAATTCTTATTCCAGATTGTTTTGTTACTTGGGCTTGAACAAGAGAAGCACAATTTCAAAAAAAACAAAACCACCCATCTGACTACCTTTTAAAGTTCCTTTGATTTTCCCTTCTCTGGTTGTAATCAGACAATTATAAAGTTCTGGCATTCTTTATGAGCGTGGAGTCAAAAGGGTGACTGAACTAAGTTTGTCTTTATGGGGTGGATGAATTTCAAAGCAGAACCAAGAATTTGTTTGGAATTGTCATTCATCGTATACAGTCTGAGCTAGCAAACATACCATTTCATCATCTTCTACCAAGACCATGTCATATGCACTAAGAGCGCCACAAAAGATGATGCAGGTCACCCCTTCAAAGCAGTGGATCCACTTTTTGCGCTCTGATCTCTGCCCACCTACATCAAACATTCTGGAGAAAGAAGAACCATGCATGTGAAACGTTGGGACATTTGAAACCAGGGAAATATCTTCCCAAAGCAATGTAGTTTCAATGAACAGGTGCTTGGAACTTTAGAACAAAGTATATTTGCACTGGTTAAAGATGCACATGGCAGTAACTATTCAGCCTCTCACAATTTGCACATGGGTAGGCTTTCAACTCATAGTTTCCAACATTCCTGGATCTTGGAGATTATGAGATTGAACTGGAAGTCCTCCGGAAGACACAAATTTGGGGAAATCCACTTAGACAAAGATGTGAAGATTACAATATAATTGAGAAAAGTACTTCCCATTTTTCAGTCAAATGTTTAACAAAAAACAATAGATATCAAATTAGAAATAGAAACACCTTGAAAAGTTAAGCTTTTGCTAGGGGCACAAAGAGACATAGTATGAATGTTCTTCCTAAGCATGGCCATGTTAGATAAAAAGTGAGGCAAAAAGATGTTGAAATGCCCTGAACATTGAAGTGTATACAAGAGGAGGAGAGGCAAAATGGAACTAAAATAGGATTTATACATCCTGAAAATTGGTTGGAGAAAATGGAAAGAAAAAGTTACCATTTCAAAGCAAGGAAGATATCGAGAGGTTTTGCTCACCTGAAATTAAGATCCTTGACAGAGAATTTTGTCTCTATGATACCTGTGGTTTTAACTCGGGATCGCAATACATCCTGTTCATTGGGAAGATAGGAAGGAGCAGTGATCCTGTCCAGCTGGTTAAGATAGCTACAGAAGAATGAGATGCAATATAATTTCTTAGCATGGCATAGGATTATAAGGTAGCATGTGCCATATGCCATTTGTATTTCAATGTGATAGAACTGTGTCAAAGTTTCCTAAAGCTTTAATGGCTTGAGCAGGATTTTGAACCCATATCTTCTAGAAATATCAAACTGAAGTTACTACAATTTAATCTCAACATATTCTGCTTTCCTTTGTATACCGCTAAAGAAAATGTGCATTGGTTAGCACCTGGCTAATGTAGCAAGGGCAGAAATGGCAAACATCTGCTGTTTGAGGTTTTGTTAGGACTGCGCAGCAATTGCAAGTTACTGTTAATGCTAACAAATGTTTTTTACCATTTATTTTCCAATGTATTGTATTATCTTATATATTTGGCTCTATTTACCCTTACAGTTGCATAATCATTTTGTAAATGCAGCCTTTGCCAATTCAGTGCCTTCTAAGTATATTGGATGATAAAGCATGTTGTCGTATAGGAACTATAGTCCATTACACATGAAAGGTATTAGCTTAGGAATGAAGCGTGAAAGGATTTAGCAGACTTCTGATGCAAAATGTTAATTGGGGAAAAGAGACACAACTTTTAGTCAGCAAGGCCAGTAGGAATCTGGAGGTGTATGCATCCCATATTATATCTATATATTGTAGTAATATTTGCTCCCAAATGCTAAATTCCCCTTTGAAATTGAACTGAATTATGCAAGTAAATACTTTGAATCATGTTTGATCAATCAGGTAAGTATAATATTGCAGATATGTATATACAAAACCAAGTGCACAATGAAAACCAAACACAACATACAAAAAGGTCTGGGTATATAGAGCAGGGACTTTTCTTATTTACAAGTTGGTATATCAATCAATCTGCTAATAGATGTTTTTGGCCACAGCAATCACTTGTGGATCGCATAGCAATGATGGGAACACTCAAAACTATGTATCCATTCTTTCTGAGGAAGTACAGCTATACTCACAACTATAGACTCCCTAATTCTTCAGGGTTCAACCTTAACTTGATCCTCATCCATAGCATCCAAGTTTCCAGAACAAATGCTACATCTCTTGACTGAGGCATAATAGTGGAACATTAACATAATCAGCAAAACTGACAGCATTTCTTGCTAATTGGGATTAATGTAAAACTTGCTGTTACGCCACAAAAAAGCTGCCCAGGAACTGAGGCACACTCTAGGACAGAGGTCCCCAAACTTGGCATAAGTGGCTGAAGAATTTGGGAGTTGAACTCCACAAGTCTTAAAGCTGCCAAGTTTGGGGACCCCTGCTTTAGGACCATCACCATAAATAGGAGTGGAATTGCTTTACCACAGAATGTTGTTCCTGCCCCAAACTCTCCCCCTGCCAAACCTATGGAAGATATGGGGACTGGCAGCATGAAAAGTGCTAAGAGATCAAGCAAATTCAACAGAGTTCTGTCTCTGTTTCTAAACCAGGTTAGACTGAAAAGATTCTTTTTTTGTGGGGGAGTGTCTTTGAATCAGTATGAATTCCTGGCTACTTCCTGGACAAGTTTTTCTTGGCAGGATTTAAGAAATACATATCCTTGATTGCACCAATACCATGTGATACTTGTGCAATCTCATGATCACAATCCTTTGAGGGGGCTTAATTGCCTTCCCAATAAGGTAATCTTTCATAGATGCAATAGTTGGCTCAGACTTACTATGCAGCAGAATCATTGAGCTGATATTCAGCTGCTCGATCAAAGCTGGCTTGAACTCCTCCATCAACCCATAGTTTCTTGATACAAGTCACCAATTCTGGGGGCATGGTACCCTCTTCAATTGAATCAGCCAAACTGTAAAGCTGCCGTTGATCATCCTGTTAAAAACACAGAGTCCATAAGCACAGTCTTGTTTCCTTGGGAGCTGGATATGGAATTCAAGGCTCAATTTTGTTTTTGCTTTGTTGTTATGAGGTCACCTATACAAGATGTCCACAGTTTTCAGCTGGGAAGTTCTAGCTTGCAGAGACAGGCTTTACATGACCATTACATCATTGCATTGGGTTGGACTAGAAAACGTCTAAGGTCCCTTCCAACTATGTCATTCTATTCTATTCTATTCTATTCTATTCTATTCTATTCTATTCTATTCTCAAATTACAGTGCTTTGCTACAGTATTTGTATCAGGTTTTTCTAGGGCTGGTGACTGAATGCATCCAACTAGAAAATACCAAAGCAGAGAAGCAGGTAGAAGGAAAAACACTGAGCACCGGTGGTGCAGTGATTAAAATGCAATATTGCAGGCTACTAACTCTGGAATCTGATCCAGGTCAAGGTGACTCAAGGTTGACTCATCCTTCTATCCTTACAAGGTAGGTAAAATGAGGATCCTGATTGTTGGGGCAATATGCTGACATTTTTTTTTAATTACATTTATATGCCGCCCTTCTCCGAAGACTCAGGGCGGCTTACAATTTTTGGAGCACAACCCAATGCGCTCAGCAATAGCCTTCATTCCATTGTATATGCCTGCTTATTACTAAGCGGCATTTTTACAAGGTCAGCTAATTGCCCCCAACAATCTTGGGTCCTCAATTTACCTACCCTGAGAGGATGGAAGGCTGAGTCAACCTTGAGCCTGGTGGGATTCGAGCCTACAGTAATTGTAGACAGCTGGATCTTAAGAGCAGGCATTTAACAGCCTGAGCCACCAAAGCTCATAACAATTTTAAATCACCCAGACAGTGCTATGGGGTGGTATATATGTCTAAGTGCTATTACTATTTGTACTGGGAGAAAAAAAATAGAAGAAATTAATAACTCCAAGTGATGATATATCAGCTTCTTTGGTTGGTCCTGGCTTGTCCACCAAAAGTATTCCCCCTAATGAAGTGGTGTTGTGTATTGCCATTCTGGCACAACCGTGTAGTGGTTTCTTCCAAAATGGTATTTTTTTCAGTACTATGTGATTGATTAGTTGATGTCTTATACATTTTTAGCAGTATCTTCCCCCTTTTTTTCTTTTTTAAAGCACATTGCTTCCATTATGAATTGTAAGAGGTAAGATTGTTTTGAGAATAACTCAGGTCAGTACTGGCATCACTGTTGTATGGATCAGCTCTTGTGCATTAATGGATAGGAAACAAACAATGCTCTCCAAAGCTTTTCTTTAATCGCCAGGTGGCGCTATGCACACCTATTTAGGTTGTGAGACAAAAAAAAGTGACCTGCTGTGTTTGTACAACAAACTCACCCATGGCTACTGAATCCTGGTTTAAACTGTTCATCAAATGTCTGAAGTCATCTGGAACACTGAACTATAAGCAAGCCACATTGTCTAAGTTCATATTAGTCTACACAGTTCAAACTACACTATATTAAAATGCAGTATTCATTTTGCTTGTGGCATGTTCCAGGCTAAGAGATTTTGTGTGGCATAAGCTTTTGGGCAATGGTTGATTGGTACCAAAAAGCAGTTTTGAGTGTGGTTGTTTTCCACAAACCATCTGTACTTGAGGCATGTTATCACTATTTGCACACTTCATATCCCTGTTCTGGAACTCTGTGTGTGTGTGTGTGTGTGTGTGTTCTATCCTTATATATTGCATCTGAACACAGTACATCTTTTAAGCTTCTAGAAGAGGGCTGTCAAACTCGCGGCCTGATGCATCATGCGCTGGCCACGCCCATGCCCAGTTTAGCGAAGGGGGAAAAAAGTTGTCATATGTCACGTGACAATGCCGTGGCAATGTGAGTTTGACACCCCTGTTTTAGAATGTCCTCCAATGTTAGGGTTTTTTTAAAAAAATAAGGTACATTCTTTGGTTTTCTATTATTTTTAACCCATAAGGAAAATATGTACAAACCATAGAATAAAATTTAGTGAAACAGCATGATATGCATTCTGGATTATGATTTAAACATCCCTTGGTCACTCTTGGACTCAAATTTAAAAATGTTTATATGGTATCAGTCTCCTTGTCTCAGCTATATGCAAACACCCACACATCAACCCTGATCCCAGCCTGATCAAATTGAAAACATTTTTCTTATGTAAAAGGAAAAAATAATTGCTCTGTGCTATGTATGTGCAGTGGGAGGAAATGTATGTATGTATGTATGTATGTATGTATGTATGTATGTGTTAGATTTGCATGAAGAGTCAGACACGGAGTGCTTCAGTGAAGAGTTTATTAGTGACTACAGCTCATAACAGACCTGATTTGGCTGGGCTGCGGCTGCTACTTATAGCCAGCAGCCGCAGTTGCCAGCCAATCAGAGTGCAGGGTTTTTCCCGCACTTTTTAAACCAATCATATTTGACATTTTACAAGAACAGTTCAAACTAAACCAATGACATTCAAACCTGCATACATAACAGTATGTATGTATGTATATAAATCAAGACTTCAATTACATCATAGTGGCCACTTTTTCACTTTTTCAACACCTCCAACCAGTCTTCTTGTATTGCATTCTGATTTTTAGCCATTGCCATTGCTTTCTGGAGAAGACATGTTACAAGTACAGTGGGCTATTGGTAACACTCACCCCTCGGCCTGAATCAGCAAAATCTATGCCTAGAGTAGACATGGCTCTGACGATTGATAAGATGGATTGAAGTATGTTGCTATATATGACTGCTTTGAACTCCAGACATTCTTCTTCTGTGTAGCCATCCTGATGGATAATTCTGCAGCACAAAGAGAAAAAAAAATATCCAGGTCCTGAATATGAAATGCTACCATAGATTTTATCCCAAAGCTTCAGTCCTAGTTTGTTTTTGATTTTACTCTCCACCTGCCAAGGAGTCTGTGCATTTCAACAAAGATTGGAGACAAATCTGAGTATTGGTACCAGAGGTGGTATTCAGCAGGTTCTGACCAGTTATGGAGAATCGGTAGCGGAAATTTTGAGTAGTTCAAAGAACCGGCAAATCCCACCTCTGACTGGAGATTTTACAGCATCCTTCCCCTGCCACACCCACCAAGCCACACCCATAGAACCGGTAGTAAAAAAAAATTGAATCCCACCACTGATCGGTACTCATTCACTAAGTGAAATGTTAACATCTGGTGGAGCCTGTTGTGTCTAAACTCTGATCTCCTCAGCCATTCCTCCTTAACATTCTCAACATCATAGCTTCCATGATCAACTCTTCTCCCTTTTCTCCCCACTGCTGTTTTTTTATAGCAATTCATCTAGCAGGGAATTTGAGTACTTAAGTTTGTTCCAAGCTATGAGTACTGTTAGCCTGGGTAATCCAAACATCAGCTTGGCACATCAGTTTTCTGCTGTAGAAGGTTCAGCAGAACTTCTGTGTTCTTGCATGAATGGGAACATACTACTTGTCTGCAACAGGTAAAAGCAGATGCCCTTTTCCCCAAGAAGGTGTTATTGATAAGGCCATGTTCTTGCCCCTATGCACTCTGAGGCACTTTTTGGAATTTAAATGCCAAGTGCTGCGCCACCCTAATTTTGATACTCAGTTGATGAGTCTTGTAGCAATAATTAATGCTTGCTGTGGATAATTGTGTATTCCATTTTCAGCACAGCTTGCACTTGCCTAGAATTACACTAGTCTTAAACTTAATTTAGTTCCTACAACGTTCATTTAAAAAGACCAAGTGAAAATCACACTAAAGGAAGAGCTACCCAAATGGTCATTTCCATCAACTAGCCTAAAAAATGGACATCCCAACTTATGGGAGTTTTTTTAAACCATATATGCAGGCAAGCAGTTATTGATGGCTCAATTATGTGCTGTTGTATGAAAAGGTATTTTCTCTTGATCCTGCTCAGAATCAATTTATGAAGCAAGCAGTTGCCACTTATTGTCCTCAATTGGTTTAACCACATGCTATTTTTATGTGTCCTAAGCCTTCCATAATCAATTTAAGTTATTTGCCTCAGCCCAGTTGTGCTGCCAACAACCTGAAAAGTATCTATAAATGTGAACCAATGTGAAACAACATCTAATCAAAAATGATACAGCTAACTTTTGAGCTCCTGATCTCTGATCATGAAGATACTCACTTCATCTGTTTGACAATTGTACTCTTCCCTGACTCACCAGCACCTGGAATGAAAAACAACTTAAGGTCAGAACTGCTTTGCAGACAAACAGAGGACACTTTGAGTTAACCATGTATTGCTTTCCTACTGTAGTTATTGTGAGATCATCACTGGAAATATATTCAACTACTATATTGATGAATTTGCTCCTTTAGATCAGTCATTCTATTAGGGCTTGGTTGGTTTGCCAAATCAACCATAATGTCCTTGTTCATACGCAGGTCTCAATAAGCATGACTTAGTGGTCTCATTCAGGTAGTCTCTTTCACAACAATATTATCATGGCTTGCCACTTTTTCAAGAATACTTTTCAACTTCCCAGTCTTACCGAAGTTTGGAGATTTTCTTGTGATCTTTCAAGTTCTAAATATGCTTCATCCACTCCTAGCATCCACGCACAGACAGCAGGCATTATAACTAGACCATACATCATGATTTGCAAAACATGTCTAGATTCATGCCTTGCACCAAAGTAAAAATAAAACAAAATCATATGATAGCTTAGTGCAACATGAAAAATTAGTCATTATGACTGGTCTACATCATGGGGAACATAGATGTTTTTCTGAGAAGGAAGATCCATGATCAGTGATCTCAGAAGATCCTTCTCTGATGTCCATGCTTACATGTTAAATCTTATGACAGGAGAGCAATTGTAGTCCTTGACTTTCAACCATTTGCTTAGCCACTGTTCAAATTTATAATGACACCGGTGAATCAGAACCAGTCACAGCATTCACCTGTTATGTGTTCAAAATTTGGGTGCTTGGCAACCAATTCTGGTTTGGGTCTCCATTGTGGTTGTACGTCAAGGACTAGCTTTGTAGTGCTTGACCCAACTTAAAAAAGATGACGTGAAACAATGACTTAGCTCAAATATATTACATCATATCTACGGAATGAACTACAGTTGGCTAACCTTCTGCAATATACTGTTAACATAAACCAGTATGTTTCATACAACACTTTTTTTAAATTCACATTTATATGCCGCCCTTCTCCGGAGACTCAGGGCAGCTTACAATTTTTTGGAGCACAACCCAATGTGCTCAGCAATAGCCTTCATTCTATTGTATATGCTTGCTTATTACTAGGGATTTTGCCCCCCCAAGTGGCATTTTTACAAAGTCAGCTTATTGCCCCCAACAATCTTGGGTCCTCAATTTACCTACCCCAAGAGGATGGAAGCCTGAGTCACCCTTGAGCTTGGTGGGATTCGAGCCTGCACTAATTGCAGGCAGCTGGAGCTAAGTGCTAAGTGTTTAACAGCCTGCACTACCAAGGCTCTTTTAACCTTAAACCATAATAAGTATTAATAGCCCGTGGATCCTGGCTTAATACACAGTTCTATGCCATAATACAATTTGTTTGTTCTTGATTTAATGTAAATTCTGCCATGGGTCTTGCTCAGCAATTTATTAAAACAAACCATTGCTTAGTAGGATGTATCCCCTGAGCCTAAAAAACCTCACTGATCTAAATGGTAAATAAAAAGCAGCATGCCCTTTAATTTCACAGGCTATTTCCCATTCCCATACATGAAATGCCTCTCTTTCTTGGGCCAAATGTTTTTAAAGCTGCTGTCTGTTAGGCAAGGCCCAGTCTGAACAAATAACAGATATTAAATATCCATTAGTTATTTCTATGCCACCCAGAATTATGTCAACACTGAAGCTAGTAGTGCATGCTAAAGATACAGTGAAGGCCCTTTAGGAATGTTTTTCTCTGGGAAGATCTCCAGATCCACCCAAACATGACTGATGTGTTCTTCACTCTCTGTAAATTTGTGATGTCCTTGTGAAGCCATGAGCCAAGTCATACCTGTATGTTTACAAGCTTAGAGCTAGCAGAGAGCATTCATGGGCCAATGCTTGAGCACAGACAAGTATCTGCCAATTAGTGTTCAGTTGCTCTTTTCCAAGATGAGCAAGAACCAAGCATCTTATTATGCCTGTACAAGTTCCTCCTGATTTAAGATCTCTCTTCACAGAAGAAAAGAGAATGACTAGTAGCACACACAGATCCTCCATTATTATGCCACACTTATTTCTGTCCATTTATTCCTTGTTTTGACAAAAATCCCAAAGTGTGAAAAGACCAACTGTAGAAAATGGTAAACAAAGCAATGAAAGCCCTCAAAAACTTCCCAGACACCCAAAACAAGAACTTCACTGTATAGTAAGTCTGTGACCAAGACTTGAAATGGGGCTATGGCAGCATTCTGCATTTGGGCACCTTTTCTAACAACTATGATGATGCTAGTATATGGCTATGTCCAGAGGATTGAATGGTAAACATGAGAAAAGATAAGCTATCTGCAGATGCCCTGAAATCTGTAGGAATAAGGTGATGAATCTTACAGAGATTGGTTATGACTGCCTTATTCTAAACAACTGTAAGATGTGTGAACTATAACTCCCAGAATTTCTTATCAGCACTGGTTGGGGCATTTGGGGTATTGTAGTCCACACATCTTAAAATTATTAAGTTTAAAAAACACTGTTCTAGAAGGGGTCTTCTGGAATAAAATATTTTAAATGTGCTTACAAAAGGCGAAGGATTATACTTTAACAGCATGAAATGCCAGAAAGGAAAATCAAAATGGTTGTGGGAGTTACTGTGACACACAGTACTTTAGAAAAAAAACACAGTCACACTAATTATTAAGGAGGAAATTACCATGGAAATCAAATCAGATGTGGGACAACTCACTGTGAGCAGCTTCCTTATGCAACCCCATTGCTTTTCCTCTGTAACTCTTTATGGTAAAATTTGGAAGTGTTTTTTCAGTCTCCCCAAATGTGGGCATCAGCTGGAATTAAAGGGAATTCAGACTTCTTCTATTGGGACCAGTTTATGTGGAAGCTAGCATGAATATGGTTGGGATATAAACATTCAAAGGTCTTTTTTAAAATCATGTACCTGGAAGTGCTCAGGTAGATTATCTCTCCACTCTCATAGCGTCCGCAGATAATCGCCCGGCCGCCCTGTTTCGGGTTACTCGTTCCCTCCTTCATTTAGAGGGGGGGCCGGACCCGTTGCGGGGTAAGGCTGAGGCATTTGTTCAACATCTGTCGGATAAGATTGCTCGTATTCGGGACGGGTTGTCCTCCGATTTGCAGTGGTCTGGGGAAGGGGGTGCAGGGAGTCTGGCTATTGTTATCTGGGATGAGTTCGATCCGGTTTCGAGGATGAAGTGGACAGGATTATGCGGCGAATGAGTTCCACCACATGTTTATTGGACCCGTGTCCCTCCTGGCTGGCTTATGCCGCCAGGGAGGTCACCTGCGGTTGGCTCCGGGCGGTTATCAACGCTTCCTTAAGGGAGGGTGTCTTTCCCGCCGCCTTGAAAGAGGCGGTGGTGAGACCCTCCTGAAGAAGCCTGCCCTGGACCCGACTGTGTTAGACAACTTTCGTCCAGTCTCCAACCTTCGTTTTCTGGCGAAGGTTGTTGAGAGTGTGGTGGCTCAGCAGGTTCCGCTTTTCCTGGATGAAGCGGACTACCTAGATCCGTATCAATCGGGCTTCCGACCCGGGTATAGCACGGAGACGGCATTGGTCGCGCTGATGGATGATCTCTGGAGGGCTCGGGATAGGGGTTTTCCTCTGTCCTGGTCCTATTAGACCTCTCAGCGGCTTTCGATACCATCGACCATGGTATCCTTTGCGTCGCCTTGAGGGGTTGGGAGTGGGGGCACCGTTCTTCGGTGGTTCTCCTCCTACCTCTCGGGCGGTCGCAATCGGTGTTGGCGGGGGGGTCAGGTCGTCCCCTAGGGTGCTCTCTTGTGGGGTCCCTCAGGGGTCGGTCCTTTCCCCCTTTGTTTAACATCTACATGAAGCCGCTGGGTGAGATCATCCGTGGTTTTGGGGTGAAATTTCATCAGTACGCTGATGATACTCAGCTGTACATTTCCACCCCAGACCAGATCAGTGATGCCCTCTCTCTGATGACTCGGTGTTTGGATGCGTACGGAACTGGATGAGCGGGAACATGCTTCGACTCAACCCGGCCAAGACTGAGTGGCTGTGCATATCGGCGTCCCGGCCCAGTTTAGATTGTCCATCTTTGGCCATAGGGGGGAGTTACCCCCTGTGGATAGGGGCGGAATCTGGGGGTCCTCCTGGATGTACGGCTCCGGTTGGAGGATCAGGTGGGGGCCGTTGCCAGGGGGCCTTTGCCCAGCTCGCCTTGTTCGACAACTGCCCTTTTCTGGACCGGGACGCCCTCTGCGCACGGTCACTCATGCCCTTGTTACCTCTAGGCTCGACTACTGCAACGCTCTCTATTTGGGACTGCCCTTGCATACCATCCGGAGATTGCAGCTGGTGCAGAATGCGGCGGCGCGGTGGTGAGGGAGTTACCGTTCTCCCATACGACCCCCTCCTGCGCGGCCTTCATTGGTTGCCGGTTGCGCCCGGGTGAGATTCAAGGTTTGGTATTAACATACAAAGTCCTTCATGACATGGGTCCTCGATACTTAAGGGAGCGTCTTCTTCCAATATCAAATACCGGTCGCCCTGTGCGAGCTCATAGGCAAGGACTCCTCGGGGTCCCGTCGGCGGGCCAATGCCGGCTGGCGGTTCCCCGACGACGAGCCTTTTCTGTCGCGGCCCCTGACCTCTGGAATCAACTGCCTTTGGAGCTCCGCCTGGCCCCTGACCTCCGCACCTTTCGCGTGAGTTAAAGACCTGGTTGTTTGACCAACCGGGCTGTGACCCCTTGGGGAGGGATGGTTTTAAGGTTTTATAGTGTTTGAACTTATAATTTAATCTAATTGTTTTTTAAGTATTTATTGTTCTTGTTTGAGCTGTAAGCCGCCCCGAGTCTTCGGAGATGGGGCGGCATATAAGTTCAAATAATAAATAATAAATAAATAAATAAATATATAGGTCAAATCTGATCATGTTTTCCACAGCTTTTCAAATGATTTCTAGTGCTACCTTCATTTGTAACAATGAATTATTCATACAGCTTGCAATCAAGAATCTTTACGGCAATGCAAAAAATAGTTTTTCTATGACATGTGAAATGTATCTGGATGAAACATTTGCATATAACTGTCTCCATAAAAATAATGTAGAAGGCTACCCAGTGATGATAAAAACTCATATGGATTCACTGCTAGAGTTTTCGATACTAATTTTTTCATTATATGGAAATACTTGCCTTTTGGTGACCAAGACATTTTGTATACGAGAATAAATAGGCTTCAACCTGATACACACTTTTGTATGTAAGTTTGTATAAATAATACCAAACTTAATGAGTTTTCTTTCAACATGGACATACAGTATATAAGATTGCACTGTAAATGTTTTTCTCTCTGTCTTTGACGATACCTCCAACTAAAGTTCCAGTTTTAGTGAGGACTAATAGTGCTAAACTGAGAGAACATTGTTTTAGGTTGGATTATTAAGCGTTTTATCAAGTTGCTAGAATTTAATCTTATGCACACAGATAGCTATTCAGAAATGTATTTACTTAAAATACAGTGACTCCTAGCTGCAAGACTAATTCATAAGCTATTTCCGCAAGCACTGGCTCATATTTTTGCTCCAAATCATTAGATATTTGCTTTCCAGAAGCACTAGCTTAGAATGTGTCTTCCTAAAAACACATTCTTTTGCTTTCTTCACAAAATGTTTCTTCTGCTGCTCTTCACTCATTTAAGCAACCATTGTACCTTTTCTTGATCTCATCACATTAAGCTGCTTGTTTGGTTCAAACCAGGAAGCTGCTTAGAATTAGAGTTTAAGCACTTTAATTCCAGTTTCCCTGCTGTTACTGTGATGAATCCATGTTGCCAGGAGGCACATAAGAACCGATTACTCCTGCTTACCTCCACAAGCAGCACTGCTGATCTATGTGACTTCTACTGCATGAATTGTAGTACTCTTGTTTCCTACAGCAATGTTATATCACAAAGCCATGCAACAGAAGCCAGGGTATAATATTTTTCGTGCTACATACAGGAGGACACCTCATCCAATCCTCATCTCATCATTACTGCGGTTTCCAATTCAAGCTTTAGGGTGGGCTGAGCTAAACAGCAACAATAGCAATACAGTAGGCCAAGCCTGCCTTCATTGTGACCTCCAAGTTTCCAGGAATTAAGCACAGTACAGATTTTTATTCCAGCCATGGCGACATCTCTGTTCATCCATTCCCTACTAGTACTATAGCCTTCCTCAAACCAGTGCTCTTAGTCTTCCCAGATGTGGGCATCAGCTGGAATTAGAGGGAATTCAGACTTCTTCTATTGGGATTGGTTTATGTGGAAGCTAGCATGAATATGGTTGGGATATAAACATTCAAAGGTCTTTTTTAAAATCATGTACCTGGAAGTGTTGAATTAGAAGTTAAACTGCAATCAGCTGCTAAGCAAGATTACTAGAGACAATGGGGAGTGTAATTCAATGCATAAGGAAAACATTAGATTGGGCAAGACTCCCTTCTCTCTTACAAAGTAACCTTTTCCTTGATCTAATCATAAAAAATATCCCTTGCTGCTCACATTTGTTTCTCAGTTGCCAGTAATGTGGATGTTAAACCGCTGAAAACTCACACAACTGATTGGAAGACACATCTTAGCCAACAGTTTCCATGTCTGGAGTATCTTTTGTGCTACATTTTAAAGAAATTAATTTACTGGCAGTTTTCTTTCAACAAATTCACTTTCTAGATCAGAGATCTCCGACCTTGGCAACTTTAAGACTTGTGGACTTCAACTCCCAGAGTTCCTCAGCCAGCTTGTTCTAGATGCATTTATGGAACCTGAGCTCTTGATTTTGGCCTGCCACTGCATAACATCTGACTGGATTCATGTACGTGGCAATCAAGAACTCAGAAATATTGTATTAAAGAATACCGCATATTAAAGCTAATACTCAGATAGTTTCCATAAACAAGTCAATTTCATGGAAGTGGAAAACTGTGGCTGGAGATAAGAAAGTAAGTCTCTGACATCACATTTAAAAGATGAAAGTTTGGGTTGAGACCAGATTTCATAATATTCAGAAAAATCCTGAAGTTGTCACTACTAACTTGAACTCTCACCACAACTATAATGAGTAACAGTATTCTAAGCATTTGAATCCACTTTTTAATATTTTTTCCAGAGAAATGGTAATGGCACGTTACCATGAAACTTCCGTGTTTTAACTCATCAATTAATGAATTAAAGAGAATGCCAAAAGGGATAAGACATGCACAACAAATAATAAGACATGGTGGTTCATGCACCATGTCATGTGTTCCAGATGTTTTGTTCCAGACATAGATAAAAATACAATTACTTTGTGGAAAAAAAGTGTTTGAGTTTCATTGTGGTTTAGTTATCATTCAGAGTTGTCTTCTCTCTTTTAGCTGGGGAGTTGTCTTTTGAATTCTCCTGTCGCTGGGTGAGTAAACAAGGGAGACTTATTGCTACTGGCTTATATAGGCAGCACTCGACTTATCAATGTAATGGAGCCTGTCCATCATGGTCATAACTTGTGATGGTTGTAAAACCAGTTAGTGATGTGACTGGCCTGATTTTTTCCTCTTGGTGGTGGTTAAACTGCAGCAGTTGTAAAGCAGCTGCCATTGTTGTTAAGCGAAATGCTGTGGTCGTTAAATGAACCAATGGCTTTGCCAAAATCAGAAGTAAATGCTGGTCTTCAGCAACACCATTCTTAAATGCAGTCACATGACTGTGGGATGCCTCAAAAAGCTGTAATATGCCCTGGTTGCCAAGCACCCAAAGTTCAATCACATGTCCATGGATTGGAGCTCAACCACTGGCATTTCGAATCCAGGTCCTGAATAGCCTCCAGGTCTGTCATAACTTTGAATTGGTCATAAGCTGAGGACTACCTGTACTTGTTAGGGGAAGAGGTGATCTGAGTTTAGGAGTGAAAGAGCCCATTGGACAGACAGAACAGTTCTGGCCATGTGAAAGAGTGGAGACCAAACTACAGAGGAAGAAATCGGAGTCAGTCCTGTACTGGTTGCTCCTGTTGCAGTAGTGGTAGACTAATTATATCTAATCGTATCTTGCTCTACATCCCCAATCTCATTTTAGTTTATTTTTTACTACCAGTTTTGATTCAGTATAGGGTGGATGGTGAGTTGCCTTAGACAAAAAAGGGAAGGGAATATACCACCCTTCTATCCATTCCATTGCACTGACTTGTTATAAACTTCATCATGCAGTGACCATTTGAAGTTACAATGGTGCTAAAAAAATAACCAATCCTTGCACTTACAATGGTTACAGTCAGGGGTGGGATTCAAAATTTTTAACAACCAGTTCTGTGGGCGTGGCTTAGTTGGTGGGTGTGGCTGGGTGGTCATGTGACTGGGTGGACATGGCTTGGTGGTCATGTTATTGGCTGGGCGTGGCCAACTCAATATCACTCACATCGAGGCACGCATTTCCTCACCTGACCTCTCATGACTGTGGGGATGCTGCAACATTCGTAAGTGTGAAAAATGGTCATAAGTCACTTTTTTCAGTGCCATTGTAACTTTGAATGGTCACAAGCAAAGTATCAGCAAAGGAGGGAAAAAAACTCCAGAGAAGTTCCTGAGACAGGAAGTCTAGTGCTGCCAAGAATGTAATAAGGGTTAATGGAGAGGCAGTTTCTGTAAGCAACACCAGAATGTTTCCTTTCTGCCTTCTTTACAGGATTAGGCCAGTAATTTCTTGTAACAACCGGTTCTCTGAACTGCTTAGAATGTTAACAACGGTTCTAGAGAATAGGTGTGAACTGGTGGAATCCCCCCCTCTGGTTACAGTGTTCCATAGTCACACGATTGCCATTTGTGTACATCATAACTGTCTTGTGACAAGCAGAATTAATACAAAAGGCTTTTTTTTTGTTTAGCGTCTGCAGCTTAACAACCAAAGGGGAAGTGAGATTATTAACCCTTTGTGGTCATGTGATTTTCCACTTAGGACAGTGGCTCTTAATGACCAAGCTGCTGATCCCAATTATGGTTGCTAAGGGAGAACTACCTCCTGGTACTTTAAAATCAAATCTTTTTTTAAAAAAATCAAGAATATTTCTGTTTCTAGCTCCCTGTTAAGGCCTATTTCATTGGGAAAGTCAATCCTTCCAGTTAGCTCTCTCTCTATGTATGTAGATGTGTGTGCCCTGATTTCCCCAAGGTTCAGGAGTTATATAGAGTAAGGGAGTTACCCCTACTGGAATTTGAGTCTATAGCACACAATGATAGTGATACTTCTCACACACCTCCACCACTGAAGCCGGCACATTTGGGGCTAGAGGGAAGTGTGGTACAGGAGAACTTGAAACTGTCTTCAGCTATTGCAAGGCACAGGTCAGCAGAGGGAAGAGCACCAAGCATTCTTCAGCTTTAAGCACCTGTTTAGGTATCATCTAAATGTCCTTTCCACTCTCAGGAGCATTATAATCCTGGGTTGCTGACCAGCAAAATCCTTGCACATTGGTTGAAGCAGCCATCAGGTGGAAAGGATGGTCCCAAGTCATTTTGTATTATAGCCATTCAGGTTGATACAGAATGATGGATTCTGGTGCTTCTTCTTCTGGTTACTCCTGGCTACCATATCCATTCTTCAGTAGATAGATTAGGGCACTGATAATACAGGAAGTAAAATCCAACATGTTGTAAACTGCCCAGAATAGCTGGTAGTCAGAGTTGTAGTTGCAGTTGTTATTCTCACCTCATCGCTGGCATATGTTCCAGTCAAGTTAAGTGAACATTTGTTATACGTCTTTCATTGTGCACCAATAGAGATGGATGATACTGAGAGTATGTCTGCTGTTATGGCCATAGCGCTTCCAATGATGTTATATTATGCAAAGTTGCTGGATAGGCCCACAGGACAAATGAGATGAGCACAGCCAGGAAGGAACAATTAAAAACTGGCTACCTGGGCAGCCAAATCTTAAAATGTGGTGAAGACTGTTGAGATGATAGTCAGCCTGCAGCTGATGATGAAACAGATAACATTTCAGTCAGGTTCCAAACTGGGATTTAGTCCTGAAACAGCTTTGGTTGTACTTGTTGATGAACAGTGGCAGAACTGGGATGGTCCTGGTGCATCCATCTTTGTGCTCCTTGGATCTGTCAATGGTTTTCAATACCATTAAAAACAGAATCCTTTTAAGCTGGTTCTATAGTTAGGAACACTGTTTTACAGCGGCTCTCTTCCTTTCTCCTGGGCTGGTTGCACTTGCTGTTGGTGGGCAGGGAGAAATCGTTCCCTTAGTCCTTCATTTGTGAGGTGCTGCAATCCATGCTTCTCTCTCCTCCTTTTCAACATTTATATGAAACTTCTGGGTGAGGTAATCCACTGAATTAGGGATCAGTATCATTAGCATGCTGATGATATCCAGTTAGGTCTTTCAACTCTGGGCCAGCTAAGTGAAGCTGTCATGGTTCTGTTCCACTACCTGAAGGTTGTGCATGTCTGGATTGGAAGAAACCATCTCCAACTCAATCCTTCCCAGACCAAGTAAATGTGCATGTTTGGACCACCCAGATCTGGAGATATTCCAACTTTGACCTTGGAGGGGTGACACACTTTGGGAGTCTTCCTGGACTTGGAACTCCTGCTCAGTGAACAGGTGACAGCTATGCCCTGAAAGGCTTTTGACCAACTAGTCATCTGGTGTGCCAGTTGTTTCCTTTCCAAGATGAGTGGGCCTCTTCAGACAGTCATTTCTGCTTGGGTCACCTCATAGCTTGATCATTGCAACATGCTCTAGGCCATCTGTAAGCTTCAGCTGATCCAGAATCCAGCAATATAAGCAGTGATAGATATGCCTTGGTATGCCTATGGAGCTCTTCTGGTTCACTGCACCAGTTGCCAGTTTACTTCCTAGATGGCCTAGGTTACCTGGGGGGTCTCTTTGCCTCCCATAGTATCTATCTGGCCAGTTTGATTTAAAGGATGTGTGCACTCTGAATTCCATCAATTAAATAAAGCCATTTGTCTGAACTCAGAAGCATGCCTCCTCTGTAGTAGCGCCCGTCTTCTGGAATAAGATTCCTCAAAATTCAAATGGGTCTCACCCTACTGGTATTGTGAAGAGTGCTAAGGACCTGGCACTTTCCTCAGGCATTTGGTAAGGATCTGATGCTGCTTTCTTGCTTTCCATTCTCTTCTGGGCTTGCTTTCTTTGCCACTGTTGTTTTTCTGTCTTGTGCTGCTTTTTGTGTATTCTATATATATATTTTATCCTTAAATATTTTCAACAATAGTAAATCAACCAGAGTTGCTAGCAGTTGGGCAGCCTATAAATTTAATAAATCATTTATAATTTATAATAAATCATTTGTTGTTATTATATTTAATGTCAGTGCATTTTCAATGCCCTGTGCTTGTAGATTGCTGGTAAAATTTGGGGTGGTGGTATTTGTGTGTGTCTGTGTGTCTTTTAGTAAATTTTTGACTCCTAATGACTCAAGGTCAAGGTCCTGCAGTTTTCTTGGGGGAAAAATTGGAGGTGGTTTGCCAGTGCCTCCTTCATAGCGCAAAAATTAAGTTTAACAATGGTTACATAGTAAGTTCACTCCACATTTGAGAAGAGCCACTTGTATAGGAAACTACTTCAGGTGAATTCCTTCCTTCCTTCCTTCCTTCCTTCCTTCCTTCCTTCCTTCCTTCCTTCCTTCCTTCCTTCCTTCCCAAAGATTTTTGGGAAGTTGACTAAAATGTACTATTATTTTTAATCATGGAAAATATTTCAGCACAAGGGAGAATTTTACTGATTTTGAAACATAAGCTATATCTTTCCTCGCTTCTTAGCACTCCATTATCCTCCTTGGAAATACTTAATCTTTTCTAACAGCCACGGTGCCACTGACCTGTGTGAAAGGATCTCTGTGACCTCTTATTATAATCAATGGACTGCAGTTATTTGTCCCACTGTTCTAGCTTCTGCCATTGACATAAATTTGCCTCAGGAAACAAAATAAAAGTTTCTAATTTTTAAAATTCTTGTTTATACCAGAATCACCCCAAACCTTCATTTATTATTTATTTATTTATTTATTGTTTGAACTTATATGCCGCCCTATCTCCCGAAGGCCTCAGGGCGGCTCACAACAATCAATAAAAACACACAATACAAAATTAAAAATTAATTAAAAAATTATTAAACCACAAAAGCCAAACAATTATCTAAAACCCATAATAAAATTTCACATAAAACCCATAAGAACCTTCCCTCCCCCTCAGTCCAGGCCGGCCTGTTGGAAAAACGTCTTCAGGTCGTGACGGAAGGAACGGTCAGGGGCCAACCGCAGCTCCAAGGGCAATTGATTCCACAGGGTGGGCGCTCCCACAGAGAAGGCCCTACCCCTGTCTAGCTGACGGCACACCAAGGAGGCCCTGTCTGTGGGAGCACACAGGGCAATGGGCAGTCGTTGCTGGCAAGAGATGTTCCCGCAGATACCCCGGCCCTAAGCCATAGGGCTACTGTGGTCATCAAACACCATTAAATATTTTCCCATCTGATCTGCTGTTGCTGATACTGAGCAACTGGTGCCTTACTGCTGAATGCTTTATGGACAGCATTTAGAAAATGCGCAGGAAGAGTAGTTCTACACTAGCCTTCCCTTGTTGATCCCACCCAAGATAAGGATGCTAGGATCCATCAAAAACGAAGAGTTAAAGGTACCCCTCATGAAGATAAATGGCCTGTTGCATTACACTTACCTAACAGGAGTAGCTTAACTGTCTTTGCCTCTTTATCTCCATCTTCTTGAAGCTTCTTTTCCAACTCCTTTGACCTCTTAGCAAGTTCCTTGTCTTCAGCACTTGCTCCACTACCCATATCACTTTCTTCTTCTACTTTGCTTGGCCCCTCCAATTCCTGTGTTTTTTCCAGGTTTTCAGATTGTTGGTCTCCGCTATTTCTATCTCCAGAGTGATAAAGAAGGTACTTCTTAGATGTGCCGTGCTTAGAAGCAGTAGGCTGACAGATTATTTGTCCAAGACTGTTAGGAAGGTAGCATCAAGTCCAAGCATTTGTCTTGCACTGTGCTTTTTCTCTCCTTCTCCCTCCCACTTCAAGGGTAACCCAGTTTTGTTACAATAGCTCTGAGGATATTTTAACTCATCACATGTCCTGCAAAATCCAATTATAAAAAGCCAAGATGTCCAAGATTAATGCGGGGGACTTAGACTGACATGGAGGAGTTGTGCAGTATGGAATAGATAGTTATATAATGTAAGAATTTGTTAACTGCCCCCTTCCTCTTCATGCAAACCAGGTTACACCACTTCAGCACTGAAGAATTACTTTTGAGATTTCCAAATGCCTGAGAGTGCTTACTTTTTTTGGATTCATTAGCCGGAAGGCTGACAGTAAACTTGCTCTGAGGTTTTCCCACTCAATGCTACATAATTAAAAATTAGTTTCCCCTTTCTCCCATTCATAGAGGTCATGCTGTCCAATTAAGTATCAGTCTTTTGTTTTGAGAACAGTTCATTTCTCTGTCGGACACCTGCAGCAGTGACCTTGGTGGGCTCTTGGCTCACACGGTCAATTCTTGGATTGCCTGCATTCTTTCTTCCCCTTCCCTCCCCCCACTTCGATTTGATTTGATTGGACTTATATGCCGCCCTTCTCCCTGAGGACTCAGGGTGGCTCACAACATTAAAATACGAATACAAATAAGTTAAATAAAATACTATTAAACATTAAGCCCAATAAATTTTAAAGCCCACAAACTAATCTAAAAACAGCTAAAAAACCCATCCCCACTCCATTTCAGTCCAGGCCGGATTGCTGAAAAAACCAGGTCTTCAGGTCGCGATGGAAGGAACAGAGGTCCGGGGCTAATCGGAGCCCCAAAGGGAGCTGGTTCCACAGGGTGGGTGCTACCACAGAGAAAGCCCTACCCCTGGGGGTTGAATAGCAATAATGTTGAATAGCAATAATGTTCAAAGGGATCAGAAGCTGTTCACACTTGTCACTACCATTATTGACAAAAAGTACTCCCGGCTTTCTTAAATAAAGGACAATTAAAACACCTAGCACTTAGCTCCAGCTGCCTGCAATTACTGTAGGCTCGAATCCCACCAGGCTCAAGGCTGACTCAGCCTTCCATCCTCCCGGGGTAGGTAAATTGAGGACCCAAGATTGTTGGGGGCAATAAGCTGACTTTCTAAAAATGCCGCTTAGTAATAAGCAGGCATATACAATGGAATGAAGGCTATTGCTGAGCGCATTGGGTTGTGCTCCAAAGATTGTAAGCCGCCCTGAGTCTCCGGAGAAGGGTGGGATATAAATGCGAATAAAAAAAAAATTAAGGTATGTTCTAATACTTAAAGGTATCAGTTTGTGGCAAAATTATACACCAATATCCCCATGCAATCCTGTAGAACTGAAGAGCAGTTATCCCCAGCAGGTGCTGCATGGGAATTCTGTAGGCCACATCAGTGAAAGCATGTGTAAGTGGGTGCAGTTATCAACATTCTCTTGCTCATCTCTCCCACATAGTCAGGAAGTGTACCGGGTTCTGACAGCATCTCTTACACTCCACTAGACAGAGTCTCCTCCTCCTCTTCCTCCTCAGCCTGCTGCTGGAATAAGGATAGCAGCAGGAACATCTTCAGGAAAGGTTGTCATTGGGAGCTTTTCAACAGACTGGCTCAAGGACCCAATTTTGTCATCCTGATCTGGGTGGAAAAAATGATCTTACCCAAAGATTCTTAGATGAACATAGAAGTGATAGACAGTGATATAAGGATGGGGACTTTGGGTTTTTGTTTGCTTTGTCCTTTGCATAGGAATGGAATATGACCATTAATCCAATGGACTTTGATTTGGGATGAATCTGTCTTGCATTTCAGTGTTTCCAATTGTATCAACTGGCTGTGTAGGCTGGGATAAAGGGTGGAATTCCCCCCTTCCTCAAAGAAATATATTTCCCCTGATTTCTTCCTTGCAACATTCTACTCTAAGAGAAGCAAAATATTCAAAAGATGTGTAATATGTGAGTTTAATCCTTAAAGGCTGGCAAGAAGAATTGCACAGGCTTATTATGTTTCTCTTCATTCTGCCGCTTAAGCTCTTTAAAGTGTTATCTTTGTTCAGCAAATCCTCCCACCCTCCAACCAATCTTTACATTTTGCCACAACAAATTCTTAAATGGAAGAGGAGGTACAGTTCTAGAGGGATCAGTGGTTCTCTGGATCAGAGCAGGGCCTCCTAGAGAGGAGGCCTTCCTTAATTTCTCAGCAGGTTGTGTGAGACATTATCCTCTGCTAGTAGGTAACATCATCAGAGTCTGATGATAGATTTTTTTCTAGTGCATTTATCTGATCAATTATCACATGAGCTATCACATGGAAAGGTGTTTGCCCTTTATTTATATTTTCTTGGAAAAGAAAATAGAAATAGACATAATGGTAACACTCAAAAATTTATGGGGATCAAAAACTACAGATATCAATAATGATTAATATCACTAATGATGTTACCTAATTTGGGTAGTGAAATGTCTGCAAGAAAACAACCAAGCTCAGAGAGCACCAAGGACCCCTCAACTACAGATATATTTCTCTTTGGTACCCTCAGTTTGACATTATGTATTGGTACAGTACATGGGGTTGCTGAAATTCCTCCTCACAAAAAATTTAGCCAAATCATGCTTTCTTTTCAGTAGAAAAAATAATAATCAGGGAATAATTTTATGTTATTTATGGACCAAAACAAGCATGATGATATAAGTGTCTTTATAATTTTGTTAAAATTGATTGGCAGTGGCTGCTATCCAGATCCACCTGGAGATGTTAGGGACCCTGAACCGATATTGTAGTCTTTACACGAAAATCTCCCATGTCAATTGCTAAGGAGAGGTTTCCCAAGAATTATAGAGTCACAGGGGAGGAAAAGGTTATATTTTCTTTTCAATTCTAGATCTAATTTAGCCATAAGCCTTTCTAGCTGCCATGGCATTTCCATATAAGGCATCCCTCACTTTAGCAATATTATCTCAGTAGTGGCTGTTTTTCCAAAGAGTCACTTGTCTGCTACTTATCATACAATAAATCTGGGTTTTCAATTGGTTGTGCAGATGCCTTGGAAGGGGATCACAGATGTCTGGTAGAGATCATCATCCTATCATAATCTCATCAAATGTTCCATTTACTCAAATGTTGTTTCAAAATTTATAACAAGAATATATAACTATTTGTTGAAAGTAGAATTAGAAGAGGAAATAGTAAAGGGATCAATGATTGCCTGAGCAAAAAATGTTGGGCATAATATAAATTTGGAGGATTGGGAAAAAGTGTGGATTGATTACTGTAAATTGACACTGTCAACAGCATTTAAAGAAAATCAATATAAAATGTTTTGTAGGTGGCATCTAGCCCCACAAGATTGGCCAAAATGTATCCAAATACAAAAGCAGAATGTTGAAAGTGTAAACACAAAGAAGAAATGTTCTTCCATATGTGGTGGCAGTGTCCAGAGGTTAAAAAATATTGGATGAGAGTACAAAGATGGTTATTAGAAATTACAGAGCACAAATTAGAACTCGAACCGGAAACATTCTTATTAGGAATAATCAAGGGAAAATTGAGCAAGGTCATTAAATACATCATTATACATATCATAACTGCAGCAAGAATAGCCTTCTCACAGGGATGGAAGAAGGAAAAGATACCATCTGAAGAAGACTTGACACAAAAAATAATGGATTGTGTGGAACTGGATAAGCTCACAATGGAATTAAGAGGCAAAGATGATTCGGACTATTATGCGGTTTGGGATAGGTGGTACAAATGGTTGGAGGATAGAAATAAGAGCTGATGTTTATGTATAAAAGGAGAGGTATGTATCAATAACGACACGAACACTGTTAATGTGAATAGAGATTTGTATTTTTGTTTTTAAAAAATAAAAATATTTAAAAACATAATCTCACCAAATGACACAAATTATATAATTTGCATCAGTGAAAACCCCTATGAACAATGTACAACGTAGTAGTCATCTATATGAAGTTGTGATATACATTATATCACTTGCTCCCCTTGTTTCCCCTACATAACACTCTGCTGTCCCAGGTAACCTTTGTCTAATGAAGTCTGAGGATATGGTGACAACAGACTTGCCTGATATAAATAAAAAGCTTGTTTTGTGTCACTATTAAACATTATAAACCTGTCTATCTCTATGGAGACTCTGATTCAATTTGTTGACGTGCTGAAAGTTTGACTGGACTGATATTTCTTTACTGCCCTACATAGAGCAGAATACATACAGCCATAGCTCCTACTTTATTCTTAATTCCTTTGTTCTATGACTAAAGAAGTGATTAAGATGCCCTCAAGGCAAGCTTGATTCCCAGCCTAGTGATCAATTCAGCACATATCTGCAGTTCCTTAGGCAATAATAATAATAATAATACAGGACTGGTTAGTCCTGGTTTTCTTTTGAGATTCTGTTAAAACTTTCCAGCTAGCCAACATTGGAATTCCCTGGTGGTCTCTGATTCAGGCACTAACCAGGCCTGACTAAGCCAAATGCTAATGTCTGCTGAGCCTCTCCTAGATACAAGCCTTGATAAAATTAGTTCCAGGCAGCCTTCGTAAACAATGGAAAAGATCATTTTAGCTTTTCTCAAAGAAAAACAAAAATAGCCAAAAGTTGGTTTCAAAGCACACAATAAGCAATAATGTGGTTTGTGTTGTTACATATGGTATGAACCCCACCAGTTAATGTTTATTCAATGGACTACTGAGTATCATACCATGGTATTTGTGCAGGGTAAACACAATTAAAGTTGGGAATTGTTGCCTCATGGCACTCTGAAAAGGTCATGGAGTGACAGCAAATGAGCCAACAGCATCAGGGTTTTCCTGAGAAGGAAAAATATTTTTGCTGGTGAAGCGCTTGGGAGATAAAGACTGAAATGCTGGGCCTCTGATTGTTGCAAGGATAAGAATAACCACACTTGCAGTTTTGCTTCACAGCTTCCAAAGGAAGAATCTTCCTTTTACATGGAATAGTGGTTAGCACATGCAGCATTGTTCCAATCAGGAATGGGTCAGAAATTTGTCCCATCCAAATGTGTATATGAACACACAGACACACAAACAAGCAGACAGACACACACACACACTTCCCAGATTTGCAACTGGAATGCACGTGATAAATTTTGTTATTCGAATTTTGAGATGTAGGTCATAATGATGACAAATGAAAGAAGATTTTGCACCATTAACTCTGTGTCAACTTTTAACAGCTACATGATAAGCCTTCTTCAAGATCAAACTGAGCTTTCTAATGCTGGGAAAGTAAATAAATAGCAGCAGGATGGATGGACCCAGTTACAGTGGTAATTAAGTGCACTGTTGGAAAACCTGAATGACCGGTTAAAGATAGACTGTCATGGAGAAAATCTATATGGTTGCTAAGAGTTGACACCGTCTTCATGGCACCTAATCAATCAACCAATCAAAGGGAACAAGAAAGAAAGAGTTCTTTTCCACAAACAATACTTTGCACAGTAATTGTGGTTTTCTTATGGTCCTTTAATATGGCTTCCCTCAAATTGTACTTTTGCTACACAATTATATTCTGAGTACATACTGCAATTGTATGGGAAAATGCATCACTTTCAGCATTGTAGCCTTTCCCTATGGAGGTCTACATTGTTTAAATATACTGGGCAATGTTTGTGACATTCCCAACATCAGAAGTTTATTTGTAGATTAAAGCTGTGAAGGTTTGAGTTGCTGCGTTTGTTTGAGATTTTCTTGCTGGTAACAGGGTTGGCTCAGAACAGAACTCATTCTAAACTAACCTATTGGTTTTTTACCCTTGTTTACTGAATAAAAGAGAAAGGGGTGGGCATGGGAGGTCAGATAGCTGTAGTCTATGAAATATCTCAGGCTTTCGGTTCCCATCCCCAGAGTCATGTGCCATCTGGTCAAGATCAGATTTTATAGTCTCCTGGCAATAGCAAGGCCCTGAAGCCATGGTGCCAGGTTTTGATTTAAAAAAACCTTTGTGTTCTGTCATCCAGTCATCCAGGTCATGGTCTTCTCACAGGTGCTTATTCTGGAGGCATTCTTCTCATCCAAGAAGCTTCTTCAGCTCTGACAGGGTACGGGGAATGGAAGGATTTATACTCCTTGCAGACAGCTGGTCATTTGCATCCTTTTAGAGGGTTGTTGAAGCCCTTGGAGGACTTGGTGTTGTTGTTTGTCGGAGGTTTCTGCACCAAAACCCAACACTAGGTACTATGGAAATTGGCCACCCTTAAGGTATTTCTACGGTCCTTATTAAGGAGCTCTTGGCAGCTTGTAAGAGATTTGGGTATCACCTTGCTTGGTATGTATACCTTTTACGTGATGATTTTAAATCTGTTTGCTTGAATTCATAATAAAGCTTAAAGTTTATTCATTCACTGGAGTGCTCATTGCCTCTGGAACCAAAAGAACCAATTGTCTGGGTTACCTGATCCCTTTCCTGACACTTGGCAAAACAAGCAGTAGCTGAGGTTATCCTCAGTTGTTAGGTGGAACTGCTGGCAGGTGTCAGCCAAGATTTCTAAACTGCTGGATAATGGAGAGAGGACTGGGATATCCAGGGGATATTATGGCAGCCTTATTTACATGTTCTACATTCAGAAGAAGGTTTTTTGTGTAATGTAGATTAATTTATCTAATGTAAGCAAACAAAAACTATGTAGAATTTATCAGAGGATCACAGCTGTTACTATAAAAGGCTAAACCAGTTAATAAATGATTGAAGTTCTCAGCACTCAAGGCAGCTCTAATCCCACTGTGGCAATCTGAGATAACTTGATTCAGAGTCTGTTTCAACTGCAAACCACAAAATGGGTTTGTGAATATTAATACTTCACTATCCAAGTCTTTAAAATGCAAACAACGATTTACTTCATCAGATTGCTTAACAGAAAAAGAAGGCAGCAAATCTGAAATGGAAGAATCTGTTAAGCTATGAAATACATGCTATTAACTAATAATCAGAGAGAAAGCAGAATGAGTGGTGGTCAGAGTCATAAATGAACTGTTTGTGTTGTTGTGTAAGTGATATAGTATCCTCTGTTGGAAAAAATAGAGATGACTTATCTCCGCAAAACTCTTCCCTACCTACAAATGCAAAAACACTGGATTAAAGGTTGAGTAATGTTGTCAGATGAGGTATCTAGAATAGCATTGCTTGGAAAGCTGTGTGGTGGGCTACAGAACAAGGCTTTCCAAATAAGGCTACTTCTGTGATACATTCTCAAGCACTGTGAGTTGTGTCCAAGATTCTCTTTTGCCCAGTCTCTTCCTGGACAACCAATATTTTCCTATTTTTAAAAAAAAACAATAGAAAAATATCCCAGTTACTATAAATATATCAATATGGGCTTCTGTGATTTCACTGTGGCAGTATCATGTCATCATGCTTTAAAAAGGGTTACAAGAGGGAGTATCTGACATTCCCTATGCTCAGCTTTCTAAAAATAATCCATTCTCTGGCCAAGGATTAAAGTGGTTTTGCAAAGCAATTGCCCAGAATATATTTTTAATCCTTACAATAAAACTTGACAGCCTACAGAGCTTCCGTAGCAGTTTCTGATTTTGGTAATGCTCCTATCATGGACTAAGGACAGAATTGAGGGTGGGGAGTGAATGGAGAACAATTTGGAGCAACATCAATATAACAAATAAAAGAACAGAGAGATGTGAAAAATAAGAGATCCTATAAATATTTTACTTTTGACAAATAACCCCCAGAAGACTCATTGGAAGTTGCAATTGATTAAGGGTGGCCCATAAATGTAAAAAGTAAAAAATATTTAACTTTCTCAATAAAAATTGCAAGCATTTTTAAGAACACGCATATTTGAACTAAAATTCTACACTGAATTGCCTGTGACATGCCACATCAACTATGCTGTAACTCAAGGTTGGTTGATCTATTAAAAAAAGATCAAGCAGAGTTAAAACGTAACAGGAAATATCAGACTTATTCTATGTCAGAACAATAAGTTGAAAACACATTCTGGAACAAAACAAGGGCAATCATGTGTATACTTAACCAGGACTTAAGTTCAACTTGAGGGAAATTTAGTATTTTCATTCATTTGAACCATTGATAAATTAATAACAGTACTGTATATTCTGTAATTTCCCTAGCCATTCTATTTCTGTGAGAATATTTTAGGAGAATATTTTCCTGGCACAGAGAGAAATTCTTGCACCTATCTTAGTTAAAGGAGGCTGAAACATAGTATATACTTAGTATCTTCGTGATGATGTTATCCATTCAGTCATGTCCGACTCTTGGTGATTCTATATGGGACAGGTCTCTCCCCATCTTCCAGACTTGGCCTACTTTTGGGGGAGGTTTTTATGCTCTAGCTAGTGTCAGCTTTGCTAGTGTCCAGCCGCCGTGTTATTTGATGGCCTGGTTTCCTTTTACCACTAACTTTTCCAAGCATAATTAATTCAGGAGTTTGTAGCCTGCCTGGTTTCATATAAATTTCAGTAAAGAACATTATGAAAGAATTCCTCTTATGGGATATCTTCATATCATGGAGTTTGGGGTTGTCAGCTCTGACTAGTAGTTAATTCTGGAGTGAGAGAGTGAAACATAAGGGCATATCATTATAAAGATTGAATATTTGAATATATTGTATAGCTTGATTTTGGCTCAGATTAGAAAGATGCCACATTTAAAAAAAATAAGTGTACTTCCAAATAATTTCTTCCAAAATTGGAAGAAATTTTTCATATGGATCCAATCCCTCAGTTTCATAACATCCATGTTAGTCATGTTTGGTAATTCCATCTGGAAGTCGAAAGTATTCTATGCCAAACACAGAATATTGATGTGTTTGGCCTGAGAAACAGGTCAGTGTAACCAAATGCTCCAATCTGATAGCTCTTCCACAAAAGAATTCCAGAGAAGAATTCTGAAGAAAGCTTCAGACCAAACTTCTCCTTGTTATCACCATAATATCAGCTATATTGAAGCTGGGTTATATCTGGCTCAGTTGCAGCTACCAAAGCTTAAAATCATGATGCTGTTCTGTTTCATGGTGGTGAAGACCCTAGTTCCTCCCTTTTACCTCCTTTCCCAACTTCAAATCTTGTCAGGGACAAAAGAAGTAGGGATGAAATTAAGGGAATCAAATGACTGGAATACAATGCTCAGCTACTAGATTTTTCTTTCTTTCCCTGTTGCGCATAGTGCATTTGAGGAATTTTCAAATCTGCAGTAGCTTCAAGCAAGATGGTAATTTTCTTTCCCTGTTCTCAGAATTACAGGTTAGCAATGCTGATTACAATTCAATTACTTCTGAACTTTGGGGTAATGAAAATAGTAATGGTGCAGAAATGCCCCATAATTGCCCAAACAAAGGATATCCATAGTTTCCTAGGGCAGTGTGTGGGAATTCGCTGGACAGAAACATCCAATAGTAATCTTGATCAGGCCATTTAAGATTGAAAGCTCACTTGAAAGCCAATCCAAATCCTATCACTGGGGGAGAAATGTCTGGTTCTGGGGTGACCAGGACCAGGCTATTATTATCTCCAGGATCAACAATGACTGGCCATCCTAGAATCTACTTGTACAAAAGATTTGTAAGCAATGATTATAACATAGAACATGATTTTTGATCACCTAACATGATCAACTTCCCCAGTCCCTTCCCCAATTAAGGAGGCATTTGGACTCCTTAATTGGATCCAGAGTAATACACCAGACTTGAGCAATTCTTTTGCAGATTGAAGGATAAGAGTTCATCAGCAGATGTTACTTCTTATCTATCACTTTAGTCCTGGAATGTCTGGAATTGGCTTGTGAATCTTCTTTTCAAGCACAGCACATTTCAAATATTTTTTCCTCAATTAAATGTACAGCAGAGAGTGGAAAAGTTATTTATTTGTATTATATTCTATTCAACTAACGATGTTTGATCATTGCATGCTATGTTGTTTAGAAGATTTCTTTCCTTGTTACATCTAATTTATATATTTTATGTGGTTGAGAGAAAATACCTGCTTAAGACTCCTGAGATGCTTCCATATAGACTGGGTAATGCATTTTTGCAAGAAACTCCCTTTTCAGACTGTGTTGTTCCTTCTGGTATTTCTCAGGATTTGGGCCAATCGAATATGATGTTGGAGCTTTCTCTTCCACCTTGCTAGCAGCTCTTACTTTATCACTTTCTTTAATTATGTCAGTATTATTTCTTTGCTTCAGTGACTGGCAGCACCTTGTCAGGTCTTGGAGGCTAAGTTGCTCAGGCCTGGTTAGTACTTGGATGGAAATTAGTCGGGACTTTCAGAATTGTAACAGGGAGTTTGAACACAACTATAAAGTCTTCAACAGAGCTCAATTTCAACTAAAGAGTTTCAGTTGCTGCACAGTATTGGTGATCAATAGAACATTTATTGATAAGCTACAAGTATCTTTAGCAGGCCTGCAGCAGGTGGCAGCCTCTTAGGATGCTAAGCAAGGTCACATCCTGTTAAATGCTTAAAGATTACTAGGAAACATTAGAGCCATAGGCAAAATTGGGAAATAAAAAAAATTCCAGGAGGCTGAGATAAGCCCCTTCTATACTGTTGCTAAGAAAACTGTCCAGAAATCATGGAAATGTCCTGATTGTGACCTCCTAAGATATAGATGTAATAAAAATAATTACCATCCTATACTTTCCTCATTTCTGACCAATTTTCCAACCTTACCATTACAATAAATCCTGATATATATGAATATTGTCATCAGGGACACATAAACAGGAGGTTAGGATTTGATTGGATAGGACAAGACAACAGTGTTTTCTCTTTTTATTCAACCTTGTAAGACAAAAAATAAGCAGTTGGAGTATCAGCCAAATCTTATCAAAGTAAACAAGCACTTTTATTTTTTAGCTTCAACATTACTAGTTCTTTTCCTTCTTTTGCTTCAACATTGCTAGTGAACAATTTCCCACCTCTCAACTGATAGCCTAGCACAGTCTAAAGTAAAAATATATATTTTTTTCTGGACCTTTTTCAAATGTCTCAAAAACTTTCTAAGCAATTTTTAACACAGTATGATGTATATTTACATATGATTTAATTTGAATGCATTCCTAACATATATGAGCACAGCCTGTTATCTGTATCTTGAGTCCCTAGGGTACTCATCTTTTTGGTTTTGCTCGTATTTACCATTCTAGGTCTAAGAAAAGAGCTTATATAAATCATTGGCAGTGTACCATCCACTCTCAGGTTGAAGAGATAATAGGTGACAGGCTGTTTAATTCTTTGGCAGGTAAATCTTTGAGCTTCTTATCCCAGCTATAAGATCATTTAGTTGGGTGTCCTCTTCAGCACTTTTATCCAGGGCTTGCCCTCAATTGCTTCAGCGAATCTTGTCCCATTCTCATCAGAAATCTATTAATTGGTGGAAATTGCTTGGTCCATTTAAGGTTTATAAACCAACCTTTATTTTGGATATAAACCAACAATTCAATATTTGATCTTCAATAGCTGTTAGCACTTCCTATTTAATTTTTCCCAGGATAGCTTTTCAGCTGTCAGCCAGCATCTGCATTACTCAGCTTATTCTCCCCCACAATCCTCTCTGATCTTAATGTGGTCTCCTGGATGTTTCTAAGCCTTCCTATTTTCAGAACTTACCAGCAAGCAACGCACAATGCTGGAAGAAGAGAGTTTGAGTACTCCCCCTCCAGAATTCACAAGCTGAAGGAGTCCGTGAGTGATCAGTACCAAAGCATGGCTACCTTTGAGTTGTGCTGCTTCTCTGAATTTGATATCAGCTGGATGTAATGACTGAGTTTATAGACCCACATAAGCAATAGATTTTCAAATCATAATTTTTAAGCCAGGATCAAAGAACTATCTACTGCATGATCATGAATTGCATTCATCTTTCTGAATGGTGTAATGGGATAATATGTCAAAATAAACAAATCATATGAAGCTGGTCAATGAACATTATCAAGTAAAGTTTTCCCCGATATTAAACTAAATGACAAGGAAAGTTTTCCTTCTTAAATGTTAGGATGCTTTTAAAAATCCAGATGAAAAGCCTTGTAAGAAGACTAAAACTTCAAAGAACCTTATCTAGACCCCTTCCAGTGTGGATTCAGTCTTAGTCATAACATCAAGGCTGCTTTGGTTTCACTTGTTGATGACCAACTGAGAGTACAGTATGGAGGTTGTATGTTAATTTGAGCCTTCTTTGATTTCTCAGCAGCTTTCAATAACATCAACCATAGTATACTTCTGGACCAGTTCAAAAAGTTGGCAGTTGGAAGCAGTGGCTACAAAAGTGCTCCTTTTTTCTCTGGGATTGGTTCCAAATGTATTGGTGGGAGGTGAGCATCAATCCTAAACCTTGCTCCAAGAGGTGTCATTTGGCCAGGTGAAATCACATGGGCACAACTGGTGACCAATGATACTAAATTTTATTTCTCTGCCCTGGCTGTCCAACGTTCTGTGTTAATGCCTGGAAGCTGTGGCTGCTTGGATAGGAAAGAACAGTCTTCAGATCAATCCAGGCAAGACTCAGTAGATGTGGGTTTGTGGGGGTGGGGTGTGTGTGTGGACTTACCCAGAAAGTGGAAATTTCCATTTTTGGTTTGGGGAAATGCCTCCCCAGACTTGGCATGCAATCTGGAGTTCCTTTTGGGTCCTCATGGTTCCTGTTGAAAAGCAGTTGGCAGCTGCAGCCATGAAATCATTTGCAAAACTCCATCTGGTCACCAGTAGTTCCTGTTCCTGAACCTGGGAACCACAACTCTTTGTTAGTCATCACACCTCTCAGTGGACTACCACCATGTGCTCTACTTGGGACTGCCTTTGAAGACCATCCAGAAACTGCAGCTGATCCAGAAAGAAACAGCTTTGTAATTCTTTAATATTAAAATGATAAGAGATCTGGGCACAACTGCAATCTACTCCAACTTTGTCCCCACAAGCTATGCTTGGTTGCATATGTAGTTCTATACAGCTATTTCCACAGGGCAGTTGTAGAATGAAAAAAACAAATAAACCAAAAGTTAATTCTGATAAGATTATCAATCCTGTGAGTTGGAAAACTGCTAATGTGGCTAGAAGTAAACAACCAATCTTTGAATTATTTGAGATACAATATTTATATAGGACTGCCTCATGATTAAAAATGAAATAATTTATTGCCATCAGGATCCAACTATTCTTTCTTACTTGCTGCACAACTTAACATTAATTTACATTTTAAACCATTAATAATTTATTTGCAGTGCCATTTCATTGCAGCTGGTTACTTTGAAGAAGTGTGACCACTTTTGTCCTTATTCTGGTGTGATGCAGTTTTTAGGTTCTGTTGGAAGAAATATCCTTCTGGGTTCAGTTCCAAGTGGGGAAAAAGACATTGGAAACATTTTTTAAAAATTTTTATTCATATTTATATCCCGCCCTTCTCCGGAGACTCAGGGCGGCTTACAGTTTCTGGGATACAACCCAGTGTGCTCAGCAATAGCCTTCATTCCATTGTATATGCCTGCTTATTACTAAGCGGCATTTTTACAAAGTCAGCTAATTGCCCTCAACAATCTTGGGTCCTCACTTTACCTACCCCGAGAGGATGGAAGGCTGAGTCAACCTTGAGCCTGGTGGGATTCGAGCCTGCAATAATTACAGGCAGCTGGAGCTAAGTGCTAGGCTATTAACAGCCTGCACCACCAAGGCCTTTAACATGGAGGCTGTTTGGAAAGATGGTTTAATGGTGGACAGGACCACATGGCTTGGAGCTCCAAAGTGAAAAGGATGATCACATGCTTCAAGATGTTGGGTGAAGGGAAAGAAGGGAGGGCTGAGATGCTGAGAATCCCTTATATACCCTCTGTTGGGCCCCACCTTAGTGTTTCCTGTTCCTGTGTAAGAAATGTATCCCATTGGCTGTCAGACTCCCAGGGGCGGGGGTCTTAGCTAACTTTGTAGGCTTTGTCTGGACCACATGGCTTCACCTGAGTACTGACTGATGCAATCTTCCCAGGCCAGGTGGTGGAATGGGCAGAGGCCTTTATTATGTAGAATACTCTGGCCGAGGCCTTAATGGACCGCCCATTAATGAAGGTGGGGGTGAGTTTCTGCTTCTGAGGTGAGTTTCTGCTTCTGAGTTTCTACTTTTCTTTTTAGGGGAAATATTCTGCCTTTTTAATATTTCCTAAAATATTTCATTTCCCTAGGAGAGGGGTGGGTTTTAACTTCCAACAGTTCAAAGGTCATTCTCCTTAAAGTACCAGGCCTTCAAAGACATTGCAGCAATCTTGTTCACATTCCTATCCCACCGATTTGCATTTAGGATGGAAAAGAAAGGACTGATGACGTCCCCTTTCTCCACACCTTAAATCAGAGGTCTCCAAACTTGGCAACTTTAAGACTTGTGGACTTCAACTCTACAAGTCTTAAAGTCCACAAGTCTTAAAGTTGCCAAGTTTGGGGGTCCCTGCCTTAAATATTACAAGCATCTGTGATCAAGGTAGGTCCTCAGAGAACACCAAACAATTTCTGAAGAATTTGCTCAGCATGTCCAGACGGTTTTTCCTTTCGTAATTGCTAAGAGTTTTCCATTTTTGCCGCAAGATGGTGCTGCGCTTGGGACAACCTTTAAACGGCTGACCCGCTTCGCTTCCAACCACCGCGCGGAGGCTCCTGAACTTCCAACCTGACCGCAGCGATTTAATTTCGCAAGGCAGCCCCGGGCTGCCCACGCCGAAAAATCCGGCTTCCTCTTCGCTCCGGGAATAGCTGTTTTTGTCTCGTCCCCCCGCCTAGCGGTCAGCACGGGCTGTTCCGGACCCGGCCAGGGAGGAGAGAGAGAGAGGAAGGCCCATCAGTGCTGGCATCAAACAGCAGCCAGGCTGGGAGCACATCTTCCAGCCAAAACCACCCAGCTGTGCTGAAATCGAGCTCTGGACCCTTGGACCAGGAAGTGGTTGTGCAACCCACCCGGCGCCGGACAGGCTGCCCTCTGCCCGATTTCTTTGCTAGCTGGGAAAGCAGCTGGCCTTCGACTTACTGGATCTCTCAGCCAGCAGTAGGATGGCTTCAGGTAGGGAAGACCCTTCGCTGTTTTGAAACAAAGTAAGTTCTCTTTTCCTCCCACCCACCCTGTGACTTTTTTTTCTCCTTTGCCCAATCACCTTCCTCCAGCTACTACCACGATCTGGTGCCTTTCACCTTCCATCTCTCCTAATTGCCGCTCCGGGTATTACAGGCGGCGACCCTTCGGGAGGCACCAGCCTGCTCTTAGAGCCACGCTGCGCGCATCCCCGGCTGGAAAGTTCTCAGCTCATCCCCCTCCCTCTCCCCCCACCCCGCTTGGCTGTCCTGTCAGGCGGGGTGGAGTCCGCCGTACTCGGAGTTTCCGAGGCGCAAACAACGCCGGGGAGGTGCTTTTTTTTTTATAGAAGCAACCCGAAGGCTGCTTTTTTTAAAGCCGGTGAAAGTTTAGGAAGGCGTTCGGCAAGAGGAAAAGTAGCCGAGTGTGGAAATTGGACGTAGCGGGCAAAAGACTTTATTTCTGGGTCGCTTCCCTCCCTCCCCTCCCCACAATCCTCGTTAGTGTAGCTTACTTTGCTAGCATTGACGATTTTACTTAGTTTAGGTCAAGGGTCTTCAAACTTGGCAAGTTTAAGACTGGTGGACTTCAACTCCCAGAATTCCTGAGCTAACATGACTGGAGGAAGAATTCTGGGAGTTGAAGTCCACCAGTCTTAAACTTGCCAAGTTTGAAAACCCTGGTTTAGGTAATGAAACGACTGCAAGAAAACAAGCAAAGCTCAGAGGCGCCAAGGACACCCCCCCCCCCTCATGTCAACCCTGAGCGACAGGGTTGGTAGTTTCTTTCAAACTGAGGTCAGGAGAGCCGCGTTAAATCTTTTATTTAAGAATCGGGAGCAGGCGACGACCATTATTTTAAACGTCGCGTGTGACCCCGGTTTGCGGGAAAACAGATATTGACTTGGAAGTCCAGGCAAGCGTTAACAGCAGCAGCAGCAGCCACTCCGGGCGCCATTTCCCAGATATGTCTGGCTTCTCAACTCCCGCTGCCGGGAGACAACTTTCTTTCCGTAAAAAGGCGCGTTATTCCCCCGGGGTGCAGCGGCCTGGCAACGCCGGCGTCACTGCCCGTTCTGCCAACGAGTCTCCCGGAGGAGACTCGTCGTCAGCTTGGATTCGCACCCCGATTGCAAAAGTCTCCGCCTCCCTTTGCCGCAGGCGGAGCGTCTGCGCGCCGGGCATTTCCAGCCGGGAAACCGGGGCCGAGCGGGAAGAACTGGTCTTTTCGAATTCCGCTCTAATGCCCGACGCTGGCCTAGGCTGCCTGCCTGGCGCTTTCTCGGCAGGGAGACGCCCCCACCCCATCTCAGAAGCCCTTTCTGTCTTGTTCCCCGCCCCAAGCGCTGGCCCTCACTCCCAGGCTGCTCCCGCGTCACCAAGTAGGCCGCTTCCGGTTGAAAGGAAGGCTTTTGAAAATGCTGATTGGGGCAAAGCGCAATTTTTGCATTTAAAGCCATTGCATTTTTACAGCTTAAATGATCGCGGCATCGGCTACTTCGGGGAGGGGGGGCAATCTATGCACACCTTTTAACGTCATGGGGGCAACAGAAGTGTAATTTGAACCGTTTCTGGCTTTCTTTAAGCCAGGAGAAGCCTTCCTCGGTTGGCTTGGCTCTAACTGTCGAATATATGGGTCGATTCGTGGCTTTAATGTTTTGTCGCGATTTATGAGCAAGAAATAGGTCCGAATTGGTTGGAGGTCACCCAACAGGGAGACTAAACTAGTCCACTAGTGAACGGAGTTGTAGGAAGCCAGCCAGTTCGTTAAAATTCTGTCTGCGATGTGAATGAGGTTAAACAAGCCAGGCTCTTAGTAGCCTGTAAGGCTGGCTTCTTCCAGCATGTTGAGCCATCATTCCACTGACCGTGGAGGATAAAGGTTGCCACCCTGATGCGCCCACTTTTTTTTGGCGCTGGATTGATGACCTCCAGAATTCCTGGGTTTGGGAGAGGCTCCTTTGGCGCCCTCTCAGCCGGCAAATTTGCAGCATCTTGTCTGCGGTGCCTAAGCAAAAGTGGAAGGGAGAATATTAGTGAAAGCAGTTAGAAGACTAGGACTGGCTGTTACGATCTTATAATCTTTTGCGCCTCCCCACCCGCTTAAGGAGAATGCAGCATGATGTTCTTGTTCAGCTGCAGGGAGCATGGAAGGTGGGAGGGTCTTACAAAGCCTACCACCGAGCCACGCCATCAATGCATGAAAAGCGCTATTGCCCTGTTCGGTATGTAAGGAACGTCAGCCGGCGAATTGGGAGGGGGGATGTAGAGGGAGGGAGAGACCCCTCGATCCATCCCGGCTCTGCGTAGTCTCCTATGTCTTTCCCACGCGCCTCCATCAATCAATAGCAAGGGGCGAACCCGACACTGTCTCCGCCTTCTTTTGGAGCACGGTGGCTGCAGCAACACCGGTTGCAAGACTTCGGCGGAGCATCGGGAGCGAGCAAAATGTCCTCTGGTGTTGGTCCCCCCAAGAGCGGCTCCCCACTGAGGAAGCGGGCCAGCCTTCAGGCTCCCAGCCCAGGAGGTGAGTATTTGTGGATTGCTTCTTCAGCTTCCCGCTGGCTTCTATTATGTGCTGGAGAAAGCGAAGATAACTCATTCGTCACGAAATTAATTGTGGTTGCTTCTTTCCTGTATTCATGTTCTCTTTAAGGCGGGGTGGGTGGGGGAATAAATTAGCAATCAGGATTCTTTTTATTCATATCCCTGCGGATTTTTTTTAATGATGTGCTTATTCAAACAGGAAAGATGGTTGCTTCCTTGCTGGATCCTTAACAGCACTTCTCAATTTTTAAAATTCAGGAATAAGTTTTCCTGGATTCATTCTGGTACCCCTGGTAACTTTGTGTGGGATGGCAGCCTGGGAAGAATGAAAAGGAAGGGATTGCTTGTTTGCAGCTGGAGGTGTAGATAATGAGGTGTGTTCTGTTCTCCCTTTAATACACATGCGCCATTCTCTTTGTGCATACCGGCAGCTTTGATAAACCTGGAGTGCACCAAATCTGTTGGGATTTCCTACGTATCCTTAAGCTGGCTGGAGTTTCTGGGAATTTGCTGTAATGGGTGTAGTGGAGAGATGCAAAAAGGGCCATTAAATGTGGGAGAGAGACCTGGCAATTTCACACAGTCCTCATCCTAATGGCAGCTTTGTGTAATACAGACTACAAACCATTACTGTGAACCTTCTGTAAAACACATTAGGATAAAGCTTTGGTGTTGCAGTTTCATTTATGCTACTCGCGCCAATTGCACAAAAATTGTAGGAGGTGCCAAAAAAACATTTGATGCCATAATTACTTCATATACTCTTGTCACAGTTGATTGCTTCCTGGGGAAGTTTTCCATTAGATATGCTGGTTGAAGGAAGGATGCTCCCAATTGTTCATTTAATAACATGGGCAGAAATCTGTTCAGTAGCTTTTACTAGTTATTTTTAAGATCCAGAGCTTAAGTTAGACCTGTCCAAAGTAAATGGTGAGAGCATGTTTTAAATTATAGGTTAAGCTCACTGAGATAATATAAAATTGCAGGTGCTGGTGTGTGTGTGTGTAATAAGTCATAGCCAACTTGTATAAATTAACTGCATTCTAATGTCACAATGATCTATAAGATCGGCTCTACACTGACCGTAAGGTGCCCATGTTTTCTTCTTCCCAGGTTATGTAGCTAAGAAGGCACATTTAACAATTAGTTTTAAGCTTACTGGAGGATCTGCAGGGTGCCTCTTACTGCAGTGTTTCTTAAATTCTAAGCAGTCATGGATCTCTAAAAAAAAGGTTCAGAAAATGCAGGACCCAGCCCATTAGATTAAAAAATCTTATGTTTTTGTCATTAATAGCATGGAAGTTTACATTAAATCCAAGCAGTTAAGAGTCAGGGGATCTTTCATTCAATGAAAAAAAATTTTTTTTTTCATTACTGTTTGGAATTTTCTGTTGGATTTTTCTTCAGTTTTTATGTGAGAACATACTTCCACTTATCACATTACATATAGATTCATAGTAACTCTACTTGAGACTTGTTTACTTTTCCCAGTGTTCTGAATTTTATTACTCACTTTGCTGCCAGCATTATTGCTTCAATGAAACAGGTTTTGGCTATTGATCCATTTTTTTATGAAGCAACTGACTGCCACTGAATGCAGAAGATGGGAAGGAGTAAGTATCTGACCAGTCGACTAAATCACTGTGGCAAGATTGGTAGAGTACATGGTGGGCCTTCATGGGCCACTAAAGATCCACAAATCACTTTTTCAGAATTGCTGTTCTAATAATACTAACCATAAACAGCTCTGTTCTAATAATACTAACCATAAACAGCTCCATGGCCTGGAAATACCACTGGGTAGAGGCAACATAGTAAACATTCTTTTTAAAGTGAATAGCTATTTCCTAGCTAGGAGAAGGAGAAAATATTCCACAACTATTAAAAAAGCATTGGCTTAGCCAGTAAAGGGGGAATGAGTGAGAAAGAAACTCAAAATTGCCTTGCCTGGATTCTTTTTTCTATATGAGTTGTGGGGGCAGGGAAGAGAGGGAAAATATCAACAGCTTTCAAGATTCTGTTATACCTTTTAACATTAAAATAAAATTCTAGTAGCTGTATTCATTTCTTGAACTGGTCTATCTTGAAAGACTTACACTTTAGCATTTGGAAAGAGAAGTTAGTAGGGTGTAAGTAGGCACACTCCCAATATGATTGTGGCAAAAGATGCACCTGGGTATGCCACCTAAGTCGCTTGAGTAGGTGAATAAATAATACTCTCGCTGAAAAATCAAACTTTTCTGTATTGAATTTTTACATTGTGGCTTAATTCAGGGTTTGGTAGGAGAACCTGCAGAGCTTTAGACAAGAGGAATGGAAATGATATTTCCAAATATGCAATTCTTGGAAATTGGAATATTTTATCTTTAAAAAAAAAAAAAGCAAATGGGCATTTAAAAAAAAAGCCTCCATGGATATAACATACACAATCTTCATGTGCAAGCATGGGGATCTCTGGTTAACACAAGATGTTGTATTTGCTCCTACTAATTGCTGCTCCATCTGGCTTCTTTGTTGCCCTAACAAGATCCACTTTCTTTTTGCTTGGAGTAATAAGTCTCCACCATACAGTTGATGATTAGAATTCATCTAACTAGTATCTCCGATACTTTGGATGGCTTTATATATTTGTAGGTGTGTCTGTTCTGAAAAGAATCAGGGAGCAGTTGATCAATTCAGTGTAAGAGATTTCAGAAAGTATGTGCAGTGTGGTGATGAATATGAAGACTCCTTTTTATCTATTCCTTTTTCTGTTTCTCAATATTTCATCAGTCTGCTGTCAGGTTTGAGCTAGCTGCCTAGATGCCATAAATAAACAAAAACTAGACAGTGGGTTTATTGTAACTTCTCGTGGCATTTCTTTTCATCCTGGCTGGAGAAGCTTGCCCTGAATGAGGTTTCAGTCTCAATGCCGTATACTGAAATTAATCCACAATATTCCCAAAATCTTGCTTTCTCCAGCAATGTGACCCTCAGTTTTTCATCAATCAGCATTTGAAGATTCTACTTACAGTCTAATTTGGGGAGGCTGCTTCTCCGTCTGGCTCTCATTGTGGGGTTCACTATGTAGAATTGAAAGCCATGAGAAATATCCATAGGGGTCGAAATAGCTCAAAGGGATTGTCATTCCTGTGATAAACAGGCAGCAGTCCCTTCTAATATTACAGAATGTCAACACTTCAAAAACCTCTGCATGTAATAAACACTAAACAGAGAGCTTAATGTGCTCTTTTTTATTGAAATTATAATATCCAAGAAGCAAACAAAATAGTAGTAGCTCTTAGACTTATATACCGCTTCACAGTGCTTTTTTACAGCCCACTCTAAGCCGTTTACAGACTCAGCATATTAGCCCCAACAATCTGGGTCCTCATTTTACTGATCTCGGAAGGATGGAAGGCTGAGTCAACTTTGAGCTGGTCAGGATTGAACTCTAGACTGTGGGCAGAGTCAACCTGCCATACTTCATTCTAACCACTGCACCAATAAATTAGAAATGTGTACAATGGTACTTCAATACTCATCATTAATTGGTTCTGGGAAGTGTGATGAGTACCAAAATTGATGAGTACCAAACAGTTTTTTCCCATAAGGAATAATGTAGTGAATCATAAGGCAGCTGACACAGGTTCTAGCATGTACATTGAGTACCAAACAAACAATAAGTACTGAGACAAAATTTTCATGTCAAAATGCTTTTAATACCAAATTTAATGTGTTAAAAACAATTGAGTACCAAGGTACCACTATTTGAAAGAATACTCATAAATCTGTATATAATATAAACACATTTTATTTTTGGAAAAACGAACATTTTGAAGTTACAAAAAAAAAAAGATCCATGCAAAATCACAAGAGGTTAAACCTATTTTATGGAACAACAACATTAATTGAAAAAAACCTATTGCAAATGGTGAAGAAAGACTTTGAGCCAGCTCTACTTAGCCAGATCTTTACCATGTATTGCACTACAATTCCTATTGACTTCAGTGGGAACATGTCCAAAGGAGGCGCTTTGTGTGATAAAAGATTGAGCCAAAAATATATAGAAATCATGTAGTTGGGGAAGGCTGCTCCAAGTGATTCCTAGAACTATGCAGGTCTGCCTCAAACACAGAAATGAGCAGGGAATCAGAGACCATCCTCTTTCATTTGTAATTCTCAAAATCTATCTTTTTATGCTATCCCACATATAAAATCCATTAATGGAACAATCAAGTAATTCACTGTTCTAATCAGTATAATTAAATTACCCTTTGTTGTTCTGACCCTAATTGGTTTGGGAACTGAGCAAGACCAAAAATTGTACGCAGTTCCACTGAAGTTTCATGTGAATGATTGATTCGGCTTTCTTCTCTTGGTTAAGGGTCCCAGCTTTGTCCCTTTTCTATGTGAAGTCAGATGGATTTATTTTTAAGCCAGTGGAAAAGCCAACCTTTCCATGTTTATACCAAAGTCCTCAGTGTATAATGAAATTTCCTACCAGAAAGATATATTATTGCAATCCAAAGGTGGAGAGGTTCTATTTTAACCTAGCATAAAACAGACTATAAAAAAGGAACTTCAAAAGCAACAGTAAGTATTTAAAAACTAGACAGCCCTTAACCCTTAACCTGTTGGGTGATCATTTCACAGATATTTCTTTACCTAAATAGGGAAACAGAATGGCCATGGGCAGATGAAAAAGCAGTGGAAATGAGAGTGACTTCTGACTTCCTACTGGCTTCCCCATTGCTTTTCCTTGTGGGAACCTGGCAGAAAGTGTTGAAAATGATAATCATGTGACTGCGGCTGACCATGGCAATGGGGCATTGCAGTGGCCATAACTTTGCCAAATTTCAATCCTATGGGAGTAATAAAACCCAAACTTTGGATGCATTCTTTAAGTTAGCCCATTTGAGGTAGCTAAATCAAAAATTTGGACTGATGTTACACAGTTTCGCCTAATCGAAGGTTACAAATAGAGTAAATAGGAGATATTAGAGAAAATGATAAAAAGTTTCAAACCAGAATCTTTTTCCTCCCGGTGAGGAACATGAATAGCAAGTGAAATACATGACTGTATTTACATAAATACATAAATGGTAATTTGTGATGTACATTTAGTTTGATACAAAACTAGGGAAAGATACAGCAAATCTACAAACAGTAATCTCCAGCCATATCCTTTGAGTTAACTTTTCTCTGGCAGCCAAAATACTTTTGCTCAGAAATTCTCTATTTTTAAAACTTAAAAATAATATTGACTAGTCCTCTCAGAACATTTCTGGAAGACAAGCATATTTACTGGTTTTAAACTCAGGAGAGAAAATCCTGAGGCTCAGAATGATCATACTGTGTGACTTGAAAAGTGTTTCTCACCTGGGAGTTCTTTAGCAACACAACAATTTCAGGGCGTTCCTTCAGTCGCTGATGGATCTGCACCACCCACCACCACAGGTTAAGAAATTGCTTCTTAAAATGTGGCTGAGGACCCCTGGGGGGCAGTCCCACAAGGCTCTTTCAGGGATCTGTGAAGTCAAAATTATTCGGCAGATATTGAAGATATTTGAAAAAAGTTAAAATACCATCTTTATTATTTTTATTATTTTTTTTCATGAAAAACATTTTATGTTAATATCTAATTGGTTTAATATTGTTATTTTACATGATTCATTAAATGTTCTATGAATGTGTCAGTTTTAATTTTTTACGGTAACAAGTTAATAAATAGAAACAAAACCTTCTTTGGTCTTCTATATTTTTTAAAAGCAGGAAGAGACCTCAAGAGCAAAAAATTTAAGAACCACTGGGCCAGACAGATGATAGATGTTGAAGATGAAATGTGGAGGTGAGAGTTACATCTCTCTAGGCTATGAATGGTAGAAGTGCTGATTGAGAAAGATAAGTTGCACCCTGGAATTAGGGTGGAGTTTAGGATTAGGACAGTGGTTGGCAGCTTTTTAGAGGTACATTTAACATTTTGTGGCTCCAACTTGCAAAGTGGATGGGATCATATGACTCTCACGTGAGGGAGAAATATGTATTCATTTTGTCAGGGTGTTTTTTTAAAAATGCAGTAGATCTGTTTTAGGACTTGCACCACAATTTTCATCTGTTTCCCAACTATGTTGTCAGTTTACCACAATTGGAGTCAAATAGAATGGGATTCTTTTAAAATAAACAGCTATTACAGCTATTTGTGGAGCTGTAAAAAAATGACTAGATAGGCCATTGGTGTTGACTTTAGAAATATTAAGCCCAATTCTGCTTTGAATAGGATTCCTCACAACTGGTCATACTTTTTGAGGCTGTTGGGGATTCTGCTTGAGCAACATTTAGGCAACCATTTTCCTTTCTCAGTTTAATGGAAAAAATTTCTTTCTTGTTAGCAATGCTAATTCCTTTTCTGAGTTGTTGTGTTCGTGTGTGCAAGACAGAAATAAACTAAATTTTGTAATGTTTCCTTCCCCATCCTATTTTAATTTGCATACAACATTGTTTTCTTTTTGCTTAGTCACCATTATGGCTCCAGGTAGTTTATAGTAATATAGTAGTATAGGGCCTTGGTGGCTTAGGCTGTTAAATGCCTGTATTTAAGTTCCAGCTGCCTACAATTACTGTAGGCTCGAATCCCACCAGGCTCAAGGTTGACTCAGCCTTCCATCCTCTTGGTAAATTGAAGACCCAAGATTGTTGGGGGCAATAAGCTGACTTTGTAAAAATGCTGCTTAGTAATAAGCAGGCATATACAATGGAATGAAGGCTATTGCTGAGCACACTGGGTTGTATCCCAAAAATTGTAAGCCGCCCTGAGTCTTCGGAGAAGGGCGGCATATAAATGTAATTTAAAAAAAAAACATGTTGGAAAAATACGAGGAAATACAGAACAGCAGGCCACCTGAAAACAACAACAGCAACAAATTCTGATTGCCCAATGTAAAGCAAGTCCAAAAATCTATTGTTTTACAAGCCTTCATTTATAAGCAGAAAGAAGATTAGGAAATATCTCTGGTGAGGTATTATTTCACTGCCCTACAGCAACTGATTCAAAAGTCCTGGTTTAAATGTAGCAATTTATTTTACTTTATTGTCATTGCACCTCGTACAACGAAATCAAACACCATCTTCAGTGCACATCATGACCATGACCATGAAAATAAACACAAACACACATCCTTCACCCTTCACACATTGAACCAGAAACCCCCGACACCACACCAACACTGCACTATACAGCAGAATTCAAAAGTGCTACTGCCCTGGGGTAGAAGCTGTTTTTCAGCCTATTTGTCCTTGCTTTTATTATTCTGTCCCGTCTGCCAGATGGTTAATAGTTTAAAAAAAAGGGGTGCCCAGGATGAGATGGATCTTTGAGAATGTTTTGAACTTTCCTAAGGCAGGGGGAGCTATAAAGCTCTTCCAAAGAGGGGAGAGGGCAACCAGTGATCTTCTGGGCAATGACATTAACCCTTTGGAGTGCTTTCCTATCTGCCACTGTGCAATTGGCAAACCATACACAGGTGCAGTAAGTTAAGATACTCTCTATGGTGCAGCGGTAGAAGGTCACCAGCAGTTTTTCATTCAGTTGTTGTTTTCTGAGAAGTCTCAGGTAGTATAATCTCTGCTGGGCCCTTTTGACCAGGGCTGCAGTGTGGGCACCCCAGGTCAGGTCCTCTTTTAGGGTAACACCCAGAAACTTAAAACTGGCCACTTGCTCCACTCGGTCTCTATTGATAAGCAAATTGTTGTTTCCTGTGACACACACATACAAAAATGGACCTGATGGGAGCATCAAATGCTTTGTTGTAAGTTTCCTATGTTTTGTCTTCTCTCCCAAAAATTCAAGGTGGTCCATGCAGTACTGTATCCCCCACCCACCCATTATTTCCTCTATAACAATCCTGTTAGGTGAGCGGATTGGTGTCTGACATTTCTGCTGTGATTGTTGAGCCAGTATTTCTTAGTTCTGTTTTTTTTAAATTTTTACATGTAAATATTGCTTTTACATGTAAGCAAACATGTATTTAAAAATGGGACAGCCCTTAAAAATTTTCAACTCACAGTGGAAATACAAGAACCTATTCAATGAAGCAAATGTTGCCATTGATACTCATCTTGGAATGGAGGCCTCTGCATAATTAATTTCAAGTCGTAGGAACATATAGATTTTTCATTTGCCATTGGTTTCTATCAGATCCAGCAGTGTGGCTGAGGAGCTTACTCAGTGCTTCTGAATTCAGCTTTGATTTCTTCTGACGCCTGATAGTGTTTCTTTAAAAGAAAAAAATCTTTCTAAAATGAGATGGCATCTGCCTCACAGAAACTTGAGATTGGGTTGAAATTGAAGACAGAGAGATCTGGTGCAATGCAGAAGATGTGGGTGGGATTTTTTTAAAAAAAGTTGGATAATTGCTGAAGTGGGGAGGGGGTAGGACTGAAATTAGCCTGAGGGCTCACTGCTTCTCTTTCTGATAGCTTCTTTCTTGTCAGATGTCTGAACAAATGGACACTTATGGAATCCTCTCTGAACTTGGTTGCTTTTGTACAGGTGTTTCATTATCTGCCTAGGTAATGTCTTCAGTGCAAATGGACAATTTGCAGAGAATTTTCAACAGGAGGTTGAGGGCCTCTGGGTGTTGGCGGGGCTCAGTTTCTTGCTCTGTGAACACAACTGGCTTTAGCAGCATCATGTTGACTAACATTACTACAGCAATTAGCAGTTATTACTGGAGATTATAACTGCAGTGGTGTCTGGTTTAAAATGAAAGTATTTCTGTGAACAAAACGGTTCATAACAGGAAGAGGTGCTGCTATATATAGCTTAATATTTTCTGACTTTTCTCAATTTAAGGCTTAATAAATGATGCTTAACCAACTGTGTGTGGTAGACCGGTTACATTTTTCTGTTTTCTGTTTCACCCCAAGAAAAACAAATGTAAATATATCGAAGCCTTCTCCATAATTTCTTCATTCCTGGAAGGAAAAAAAAGTGACATGTAGAAGCTCTGTCAGGAATTGACAGAATAACAAAATGCATTTGCTTGACTAAACTGGGATATCTGTGAAATGGGCCTCTTTTGTTAACTGTTCTTGGCTATGGCTTTCCCCACTTACAGTCCTTGTGATTGTATTGAGTAGAGATGCTGTATACACAGAGAATGAAGGGCAGGCAGTCCTAACGTGTCCTTGTGTTGTACACAATCCAGCAAACTTTTCAGAGAGAATTGCTGAATTAATTTCCCAGAAAAACATGAGCAGTTGCCACAGTGGGTATACTTTGATCAGTTCTGTAATTTGAGAAAATTTCTCTAGTGCACGACCTCAGAAGAGGGTGGGAAGGTTGCTGGATTCATGTGATTAGGAGTTTAGGTGGCACATTTTTCTATGGAGACTCTGTGTGTTTCTTTCAACTCCTGTTATTTCTTACCCATGGCTACAAGCTGATTCAGACTCTGTATATTACAAGTAGTCCTTGACTCACAACCATTCATTTAGGGATCATTCAAAGTTGCAAAGGCACTGAACAAAAGTGACTTATAATCAGTTTTCACTCTTAACCACTGTTGCAGCATCCCTGCAGTCATGTGATCAAAATTTAGACTCATGGCAACTGGCATGTATTTATATGGTTCCAGTGTCCCGGGGTCATGTGATCACCTTTTGTGACCTTCTGATAAGCAAAGCCAGATTCTCCCCCGAGCTGCTCCAAGCATCCAGAAGCGGGAGGTGCTTGGTCTCTCGTGATGCAGGCTGGGCTAAAATCTTGCTGGGACGCTCCTCCTCCTGGAACTCCACCCCAATGCCCCAGTTTTTTGCTCAGCCTCGTAGCGAGTAGCTGGGTTTGGCCGGAGCAGCGAACCTGCTAACCTAGATCCTTAACTAACCTTTAGTTTCCCTCGTCCCCAACAGATTTCAATAACACCAGACCGTCGGGGATTGCTAGGCAGGGAAGCAGCAGTAGAGCTCTGAGGAGGCTGCCTCAGAGCCTTATCTTCCCGATCGCTCGCTGGCTGGGAGCGATCGTGGAAGCTTATCTATCCGATCACTAAACAGAGAGCGGGATCGGCAGAAGAAGCGGCAACCAGTAAGGACATTGTTGTTTGGGGCGGCTGCAGCAGGGCTTCTCGCTGCGTGCCTTATTTTCCCTATCTCCCGAACGCCGCTTTGCTCGCCTCTTCCCCCGCCACCTTTCTATCGCTCGTTAGGTCCCCAAGCGTGGTCTGGCGTGTTAGGCTGCCTAGATCCATCCATCAGGAGGCTCCAGTGTCCGACCTGGCCCCACGTCGGCCCCCTGAGGCGACATTCACACCCACAGCGGCGGGCCTACGCCCAGATGATGACCTCCCAGACGAAATACCACCCAAATTAGATCATGGATGGAGCTGGCAATAAAGAAAGGCATTGCCTCAGGCGTGCAGCAATCTCTTCGTACCAACCAACCTTCCATTGCACCAGATTGCATGTCCCTATCGGGCTGCTCCGTGAGTATTGTGGAACAGCATTATCACCAAGGATCCCCCCAAAGGGAGTTTTCTACCCCTTTCATCCCACCACCACAGGGTATACAGGAGATGGGGGACCAAGGTGACTGGATGGATCAAGAAGCTAGGTCACTTCGCAATCTTGACCAGGACCTTTCTGAAGCGGACCCCCTGGAGAGGGGGATGTCCGACGATGAAGGAATTACCCCTGACCATCCAGTTTTTACGGGGCTTTTCAATCCACCCTTATTCAAATCCTTTTTGTTTAAGGCGAAGAACACCGCTCGCCTTGCCAACCTCCCTGCCACAGCTCAGACAGCCGGGTTATAGGGAGAGCCGGATGATCTAATCTTCTCTCAACCTGTCACTGAAGCTGAAGTTATTCCCATTCCCCATATGTTCACCGACCTGGTCAACAAGCAATGGGCCCTATCTGCTTCCTATCCTCCTCCGACTGGGTACGACAAAAGGTTCTATAATCTAGCTCCCGAGTTTTCTAGCTCATTAAACACTCCTGAGGTAGATGACCCCATAGTTGCCCTGGTATCATCTTCAGTCATTCCAGGGGAGGCGGAGGAAGCTCTGAAGCCGGAGGAAAGGAGGGCTGAAATGGCCCTGCGCAGAGAGCATGTTTCTGACACATTAGAGTGGCCATGGCCGCCTCATTCTTTACAAGGTCCTCCCTCAGATGGCTTTGCCATCTGCGAGAAATAATCCCAGCTTCCAATACCCGGGCGCATCAGGATGTCACCAAGATAATTGCGGCTGCCGAGTTTTTGGCAGACGCAACTTTCAACGCCGTGAAGTTTTCCTCTCGTGCCATAGCTTCCCAAGTCTGTGCTAGACGCCTATTGTGGCTCCGTCATTGGCAGGCAGATGCGAGGCACAAATGGAAGCTTGCCTCTGCGCCTATATCTGGGGAGAAACTATTTGGCAAGGCCCTTGATCCTCTCCTTATTGAAACAAAATCGAAGAAGAGGATTCTCCCCTCTCTGTTTAGGAGATTGGACTCCCGACCTTCTCAGCCATTTCGTAGAGTCCCCTCTCATCCCTCTTACCCGGGACACTACTATTCCAGATTTCATAGGACTCCGCCACAGAGTCAGGGGCAACAGTTGGACCCTTCCGACTTTGCCGGTAGAAACAGACGAGGGGGGCAGAACAGGAGACAGTTCAGGGGAGCTAGTGGCAGGAACTTCCGTCGTTCCAAATGATGAGTGGGACCTAGCGCCCATAGGGGGCCGATTAAGGTTCTTTGCTGACCAGTGGGATTCCTCCACCTCCGATGCCTGGGTGAGGAATACCATCAGGTTTGGCTTGGCTCTTGAGTTCCTCTCCAACCCACCGCACTTCTTTATGAAATGTCCTTTCTCTAGAGACCCAACGAAGAGAGCTCTCATGCAATCTGCCATTTCCCATTTATTGGAGATTCGGGCCATCCAAACGGTACCCTTAGATCAACAGGGTCAGTCATTTTATTCCCATCTCTTTGTGGTCCCGAAGAGTTTGGGGGGCTGGAGGGCGATTCTAGATCTGAAACGTCTCAACCAATTCCTGTTGTATCGTAAGTTCAAGATGACCACATTACAATCGATTTTACTTGGCATCCGACTCCCAGGACCTTACAAGGTCCTGGCGGTTCAACGCTTTCCTCAGACAGACCGTTAGGCTACATTGTTACTTGGATGACATTTTGATTTTATCATCATCCATTCAGCAGTCTAAGGCAGATTCCCTTATCACCATTTCCACTCTTCAGAGTCATGGGTTTTCTACAAATTGGGACAAGAGTCACCTAACCCCACAACTAGACTAATTCATCTAGGGCAGTTCTTGATACCACACAGGGTATGGTTTTCTTTCACCCGATAGGCAGGAAAGTATTAGGAAACTGGTACAGGAAATCAGTACCCTTAAAAGGGTTCCCCTTCTATCGCTATCGCAATTACTGGGGAAGATGATTTCTTGTATATCCATAGTTCCTTGGGCCCGCTTGCATGCCAGGGCTCTGCAATGGTTCCTGCTGCAGTACCAGCGGTCGGGGAGGGACAATTCCAGGGCCTGAGTTACGGTACCATCCACCGTACTAAGATCCTTTCACTGGTGGACTGCTGCAGCAATCAAAAGGGGTTGTCCTTTCAGGGATCCTCCAAGGGAGACCATCACGACAGATGCCAGCCTATACGGATAGGGGGCTCATTATCTTTACCACACGGCTCAGGGACAATGGACCATTCCAGAGCATGCACAAGACATCAATTGGTTGGAACTGAGGGCCGTTCACCTCGCCCTGCGCAGTTTTGTTTCAACACTGCGCTCCAACCACGTGTTGGTGCTCATGGACAATATCACCATCAAGGCCCACTTGAACAAACAAGGGGGCACACACTGATGAGAGAGAGAAATTGCTTTGGTGGGCCGAAAACAAATTCCTCTCAGTCAAAGCCGAGCACATATCGGGCATCACCAATGTGCGAGCGGACTGGCTCAGCAGGGCCACGCTCGACCAGGCAGAATGGCATCTGCACCCCTCATTGTTTCAGCAAGCAGTCCAGAAATTCGGCCTGCCTGTAATCGACCTATTTGCCTCTCCCCTCAACACGCAATTACTGCGATTCATTTCCCGGTATCCATCCCAAGAAGTGGAGAATGTCAACGCTGTCCGCTGCCCTTGGCCCTCAGGTCTCCTATACGCCTTCCCTCCTCTTCCAGTGATTCCCAGGCTGATTCAACGGGTTCTGGAAGAACGGGTGGAGATCTTAGTGGTGGCCCCCCATTGGCCCAGAAGGCCATGGTTTGCGGACCTGAGGAGCTTATCCATCCAAGAACCTTGGAGAATTCCATCAGCCATGATATCTCTCTCCCAGGGCCCGGTCCTTCACCCAGACCCACAATGGTTCAGTCTAGCCATTTGGAGGTTGAGCGGGAACGTCTGAGGTCAGAGGACATTTCCGCCAGAGTAATTGATACTATACAAGCGGCTAGGCGACCATCAACTGTGCGCATATATAATGCTGCTTGGAGCATCTTCTGTAAATGGTGCATGACATCAGTGGTTGTTCCTACCTTTCCATCGGTAGCACAGCTGTTGGACTTTCTGCAGGAGGGACTAGATAAGGGACTGTCCCCTAACACTTTACACCGTCAAGTGTCGTCCCTGGCTTCAGTTATATACTTTGGTGATTTTCGTTCAGTTTCTCAACACCCTCGGGTTCGCAGTTTTCTGCGAGGTGCCACCAATTTACGTCCACCAGTTGTCCACCGGTACCCAACCTGGGACATGAACAAAGTTCTGTCGGCACTTTCCAAGGCTCCCTTCGAACCCTTGAGAACCATCGGTCTACAATTCCTGATGTATAAGATAGTATTTTTGGTCGCGATTACCACAGCGAGGAGAATATCAGAGTTGGCAGCCTTATCAATTCGCAAGGACCTCTGTGTGTTCCACGCAGACAGGGACCTTAGACCTGATCCTACGTTTGTACCTAAAGTCAATTCTGCCTTCCATAGGGCACAGGAACTGGTCCTTCCCAATTTCTGTTCCAACCCGATTCATCGTCTGGAACGACAATGGCATCACCTTGATGTGCGCCGAGCATTGCGCATATACATACAACGCACGGCGTCCTTCCGGAAGACGGAGGCCTTTTTTGTTTCTTTTCTCCCTAGGTCCGAGGGTCACAAAGTGTCTTCTTCCACGATTGGCCGTTGGCTCAGGGCCTCAATTGCAAAATCTTATGAAGTTCAATCTATCCCTGTACCAGCGGGCATCACAGCCCACTCAACACATAGTGTGGCAACATCGGCTGCTTGGGCCACTCAGGCCTTGATAGATGAAATCTGCAGGGTGGCCACCTGGTCCTCTCCTTCGCCCTTCATACGTATCTATAAGGTGGATGTGTTTGCCTCTGCTGAGGCTTCATTTGGCAGAAGGGTCTTACAGCAGGTACATAGGGACCGAGAGTAGATTTAGTACCAGACGGCATCCCTCCCTGAGAACAACTCCAGCTTTGGTATGTCCCACTTCTGGATGCTCGGAGCAGCTCGGGGGAGAAAGGGCATTGGTACTTACCTGATACGCCCGTTCTCCATGAGCTGCGAAGAGCATCCTCTTTCCGTCTGGGGGGGGCATTGCTCCAGCCAAACGTTGTTGTAGATAGGTGAAGTATAGGCAAGTTTGTCACTTCGACTTCGCCAAAACTGGGGTGTTGGGATGGAGTTCCAGGAGGAGGAGCATCCCAGCAAGATTTTAGCCCAGCCTGCATCACGAGAGACCGAGCACCTCCCACTTCTGGATGCTCTTCGCAGCTCATGGAGAATGGGCGTATCAGATAAGTACCAACGCCCTTTCACTTAATTACCAGGTTACTAACTGAAAGATTGCAGTGATTCACTTAACAACTGTGGCAAGAAAGGTGGTGAAATGGGACAAAACCACTTAACAACTGTCTTGCTTAGTAATGGGAATTTTGGGCTCAATGGTAGCTGTAAGTCGAGCACTGCTTGTATTTGGAATCAGGTGTCTTACTTTTAAGTGAACATATTGTTAATCTTTCATTTTCATCTCTGGTACCTTTCTTTGGGCAGTACAACCTTCATAATGTTCCTTTATGCAACATACAAGCAATATAGAAGACAAACTCATATCTCCTGTGCATATCTGTTGTGGGATCAAGTCAGGGGTGGGTTGCTACTGGTTCGCACTGGTTCAAGTGAATTGGTTGTTAATTTTATGGCTAGTTCAGCGAACCTGCAAATCCTACCCCTGGCTAGCCCATCTCACCTCACCCCACCCCACGCAGCCTGTTTTGGATCATAGGTAAGTGCAGGGCCCGTGTGGAGGCTTGAGGAGGGTAAAAAACAGGCTTGAGGAAAACCTCCAGAGCCCAGGGAGGGCAAAAAATAGGCCTCCCGGCAGTTCCGGAAGGCCAAAAGCAGGCCTATTTCTGGCCTCCAGAGAGCCTCCAGAGCCCAGGGAGGGCAAAAATGCCTCCCCCCCTTGTCTGTTTTTGCTCCCAGGGTGGTGCAGGAGGCTGACTAGGCCACACCCACCATGGCCATGCCCACACAGCAATGGCCAGAGAACCAGTTGTTATTTGAAGCCCATCCCTGGATCAGGTCATACTTCAGTCAATGACCATTCATTCCTTTCAGCTGTCTTATTCATATCTAGCAAATAAGTGTTCTGCATATTTCTGAGAACATAAGCTTGTACAATCCAAGCATGCAGATTGTAGAAGTGTTTTGTTTGAGTATTAGTACAGGCCCTATAAAGCTGGATATTTTAGTGTTGTTTGGATTTTATTCCTGATCTTTCCAAGGTCAGTTCACTAAAAATATTCTTTTAGTGTTTCTCTTTTAAGCTGCCAAGAATAGGCAATTGCTTAGAGCAACCTTGTAGCCAAAAGGTTTTGACATTTAATTTTACAGCAGTTGGTTGGCTGTATGTTAAGCTTACTCCTGAATTTTTAAAACAATCTTGAGATTTCTGCAATGGTGCCCTATCTTATTTAAATCAGGGTTCTAATGAGGGTTTTCATATGTGAGGCTTACAATTACATTTCCTTAGATTGTTCTATATGAGGCATGCAGAAGTTAAATTTCTTTTATTGCTACAACATCAACAATAATTACTTGCTCCAGAGATATTATAAGTATTATTCAAACTTGCTCTTATGGTAATTAACTTGCTGCTTAGTGCCTTTTACAAGTAATGTTTGGAAAGTGTTCAGTATGTCCACTCTAAAATGTTGGCCACTTTCCAGTAATTGTAAAACAATATTTCATGTTTTTAGGGAAATGATATAAGGAAAAGACCCATTTTTATAGTATCTGGACTAAAATAAACGAGCAAAATTTTTGTATATGTAGCTTGGAAAATGGACAAGTTCTTGGTAAATGCTACTATATGTTTAGAACTATTTGTTATACTCTGTTCATTCCATTGTCCCAAAGATATATTAGTTTCCCCAATTTTGGGATGTTCAGATCATTGGATGTTATAGGTAATTAAAAATTATGGCAATTGTTATCCAGCATATCTGGAAGGTACCATGTGGGGTAAAGTTGGATTGTTCAAAATCCATATATAAATACCACTTTTTAATTTTTACATCATTCCCTTGCTCTGTTTGTAAACAGATCCTAGAACTGATGTATGTTTGAAAACAAAAATAAAAATAGATGAAAAGTGTAATATATTTCAAGGAACTTTCTAGCTGGTCAATATAAAACATTAGTCCTTACTAGGAGGGGAGGGAGATTGCAAAGAATTCATTGGGAATTGGATCATGGCTTTTTTTTCAGCAATAGGAATTTAATTTCTGTTTAGATTGCTGAGAAATCAGCTTCTATATGTAGACAGCTTTGCATCTTGCACTAAGGCAATGCATTGTGTGAACCCAGCTATGAGATCTGCAAAGGTCCAGATGATTATGAGGTGGCAGCAAAAGGTTGGAATATTCTGTATCTGTTGCCTTCTCATGGCCATCTGAATTTTTGCAGCACCTGCATGAAGCAGTCCTGAATGATGAACTCTGAATGCAGCCTTGTGTGTCCATCTGAACATCATCAGGGTATTCCTGTAAGCTTCCAGATAGAATTTGCTTGGGATGGTTTTCAACTCTGCTGCCTGGCTGCCTTTGAAGACCAGGGAGGGAGATGAGCTACTTGTCACTGTGACACTCCAGGCCTTTTATATCTGGGACAGCGGAGAAAGAGACTTCCATGACATCCAGAGAAGTGGGAGGAGACAGCTGCTCATTGGAGGTCATTGTTGATAAATATTCAGTGATTACAGCTCTTGGAAATAAAGCTTGCCCTGTTTCCACCCTCAATTTGCCTTTATTGTCTGCAGATTTTTGCCTTTTTTCTCTTTGTCATTTCTTAAAACCAAACCAATTTCAGTTCCCAGTTGGCTTCACATATTTGAAAGATTATGGTAGCTGAGTAAGTTAGATAATGCAGCATAGTTTGGGAAGTAACAATGCCTGATGATTAGAAGTGGCTTGTTGGAATGTTTTAGTGGCTGCTCTAAGCCTTTGGATTCCAGGTGGAATGGACTTAGGAGGTAGGACTGAATATCACAGAGCTGAAAAGTGAAAACCATGTGGCGAAGAATATATTAGACTGCTTTTAACTCCTGAAGGAAAAGAAAGCAGATTTGTTTATTTTAGTTGCACCTGTGTGCACAGAGACATGTGGACATATGCTTAAAGTCAGAACAGCTTTTTTTTGAGGCTTACCTTTTCCTTACTACCCCCAAATGACCGATATGTGGTGCTGTATGCTTTGACTTTTGGAAATCCCGGTTCATTGGTATTTTACTGTAGGGAGAAAGAGAGAGTGCCTGAAAGACAGCCATAACCCTCGCTGGTACTTCAAGAGTTAATTTTTCCTTACTTTGAGGTTAGGAATTAGCTTGACTGGCTGACCATTGGTGGCTTCTTTCAGTTGTCTGCTGTTCTGCCTGTCTCTTGGCAGTGGCTGCAATTTTGGGACTGTCTCCTCCCTCTCCCCCTATGTAGCTGTAATTGGTACAGCCCAAGCCGGCTCCAAGCCTGGAATCTTATGAGATTGTGGCTCAGATGGAGAAACTATGAAATACTGGTGGCCTCAGTGACTGTAGCTTCCTTCTCTATCGCCCCAGGTATATCCTGGAGATCTCTTGGCTCATGATTGGATAGAAGACCATGGGATTCCCCTTGTTTAGTTTGTCAGCTTCTTGGTTTTCAGGTGGAAAAAGCTGTCCAGTGAGGTCCTTATATTGCCAGGTCTGTAAATGCTTGCAACCCTTTTTCCCTTCCTCTTTTTTCTTAGGGAGGCTAAATATTTTAATTGGGTTTTTATTGTTATATTTGGCTTGTTAGGTTTAATCTCTTTTTAAATTATTTATTGTCCTATGTTTTATCTGTGAGCTGCCCTGAGTCCTTTCAGAGAGTGGCAGCATACAAGTCAAATAAAATAAAACAAAAGACTTGAGCTTGTGAAGATTTTTACTGGTCTGTTAAGAGATGCTTGACAAGTCTGTCTCTTGTAAAACTGAAGTGACAATATCTGTGCTGTGTATGGGAAGATACCTTGTAAGGCTTTTGACAACATAAGAAGGAAGAATTGTTCATATTGCTGCTGGAGGTAAATGCCTGATAGTTACTGGAAGGATGGGCAAGTTCTCTCTCTGCTATTTAGGTTATGTTGGAGTTCATGTTGAGAAGAGGGAATGTGTTTCGAAGGAATGGGAGGAGAGATTTTAGTAAATAAGAACCCAGGTTACCAATTCTACAAAGTCATCATTTAAGGTGGTTCCATTTACCAACCTAGTTTGGGGAAATTTGTTCATCTCCTTCTGGAGAAGACATGTGGGAGGACTTCAACACATGACTCTTAGAGTTGACCATAACTACCCATGCATTTTTGTACAAAATGCCATTTTTTTTCTCTTTTCCATGCAGAAACCCCCATGTAATTGAGAAACCAGTGAGGTCCTCTTTGGTTTCTGAGTTAGACACCATCTCTTCCAAAAAAGGACACTTGTTGATACCATATCAGTTCCTTGTTTTGTGCTTAATTTTTGTTAGGGTTGATTCTTTTTGAAAGTTAATTGCAATATTCTGAGTAAAGTTTATAGTGACGGCTTTTCTTGGCTTTTCTTTTGCAACACAGCTAGGAAAAAATGCCTATTTGATATTCTAGTCAATTTCAAATTTGTCCTCTGTTTTTTTTCCCCACCTAACTTTTATAGCCACCTCACTCTTAAAAAATGTTTTTGAGCCATTGTTCCAAAAGCAAGAAGAATAGGGTATTAATGGCAACATACCTGTCAGTTTTAAAGATAGTTTGTTCTTATACAGTTTAAGAATGTCTCATCTTTGGAATAGTGACATTTTGATTACAATAAAATTGTATGGATAATACATAAAATTGAATAGAGCAGTAATAAAATAATGGCTTATAGCCAGACATAACATTTGCTTACACAGAAATGGAAATGAGTATGTTCAGTGGTAACGCTACCTGCTTTTTAACTCAAGAGCTGTCTTGAGTTAGAGAATGGACTTGCTCTATACAGCACAGAATGGCACCGCAACCTGAAATAAATGGCAACTCACAGAAAAAGAAGCTTTCAAACAGGTACATCATTTTGTATTTTCAGTGTTTTTGTACCAGTGGAAAAATTGCTATCTTGCACTTCTTAGTGGATTGTTTTTCAGTTAAATGAAAAAGTTACAATATTAGGAAATTTTAATCTACAACAGTGGTCTGGAAAGGTATTTGAGAATTCTGTGTTCTGTGAATGAGACAGCATAGCTGTCAAGAAAGGTTTTAACATCCTCGTTCCTTATCTTATTATCAGTTGGGTTACAAGAATGATTTCTAGTCTTGGAGAGAAACGAAAGTTCATAGGGAATGAGATGCTTTGATTCCTTCCTGTTTAACAGAAAACAGGAAGATCAAAATATTAATCTATAAACCTTTTTACCTGGTAGTTCTTGACAAAGAAATTGTTGCTCTCTAAGCTGATAGAAGCTCTTTTTCACAGAGAGGTCAAAATAGTGTTCTATAGCACAAGAGTGGGAGAATATTGTGCTTTTTGACTTCACAAAAGAGTTTATTTTTATTTTTTAGGAAAAACAATTCCTCTGATAAGTGTCTGGAGAAGGGAATGGGACAGCATGGTTAACTTGCATAAAACAAGAAGAATGTTTGATAACATTTAAATCAGATATAGTATCTCTGACAGTTGCCAAAAAGGTGTCATAATAATTTCATAATACACCTCTCCAGAAACCTCACATTTGGCATGTATCACTATTAGCTACCAAGATTTTCAAAAGAGTGCTATGAAAAGCAATGCAAGATAAATATAATATTGACCTAGTATCTATAGTTTAAAACTTGGTGAAGGCATTTCTTCATAAAACAGGAAGTTGACGTGGTACAATATTATTATTATTATTATTATTATTATTATTATTATTATTATTTTATTATTAGACTTGTATGCCGCCCTCTCTCCCTAAGGACTCAGGGTGGCGAACAATAAAAAACGCAATACAATTACAATAAACATACATTAAACCAATACAAGCCTAATCAATTGTTAAAAATTTAAAAATTAAAACAAGTAAAAAACAACCCACACCCCTGAAGTCAGTCCAGACCAGCCTGTTGAAACAACCAGGTCTTCAGGTCCCGGTGGAAGGAGTGGAGATCAGGGGCCAAACGGAGGTCCACGGGGAGTTGGTTCCATAGGGCGGGTGCTCCCACAGAGAAGGCCCTACCCCTGGGCACCGCCAGTCGACAATGCCTAACCGATGGTACCCCAAGGAGGCCCCGCCTATGGGAGCGTACTGGGTGATCGGAATGTGATGCTGGCAGGAGGCGTTCCCGCAAGTACCCTGGCCCCAAGCCATTTAGGACTTTATAAGTTGTTACTAACACCAATATGGTCAGCCTTCTCTGGTTTAGTGCCTTCCACATGTATTAGGACTACAACTCCCAGAATTTTTAGCTAATGTGAATTTAAGAACAGATGGTTCTTTCCCAAACTGGTGTCTTCTGAATGCATTGGGGCTGCAGTTCCCAGAATTCCCAGTCATCATGATAATTGTCTAGAGCAGTGTTTTGTAACCTTGGCAACTTTAAAATGGTAGAAATGGGTAGAATTCCAGAAATTCTGGAAGTTGAAGTCCACCCATCTTAAACTTGCCAAGGTTGAAAAATACTGGTTCAAGAGGGCACCAGGGAGAGGAAGACTGGAGTTAATCATGCTGCGGTTTGGGCAGGAAGTAAAATAAGAATGCTTTGTCTTCATTTCTCTAAGCTGGTTGAGGGTAAGTTGAGGGCAAGTTTTAAAAAATCCCCCCCCCCCTAATCTTTGCTGCAAAATTACAAGGGTATAGCTCTGTTGGCAGTCTGAATTTAGAATCCGTGCTTTTCAATTGAGAGACTGCTTGGCCAATGTGAAGCCCTATCCTGAAGCTGCTGTGAATGGGGGCAGAATGGGAGTGGTGGAAATCTGTGTTGCTCAGGCTGTCCTTGAAGCTCACAGGACCAGCTGTACTTGACTGGGCCCCTCATGAGATCAAGACAGATGCTGGCTTTGATAGAGCTGCCAAGCTTTAGCCTGATAATTGGCACAGCCCTTCCTCAGCCCTGCTGGTTTCTCTTAATGAATTGGCTGTTTGCAGTGTACACAGAGATCACATTAAAGAGACGTGATGGTCATTAATAAAGCATAATGGAGTTTATCTCAACTTAGCCTGTACTTGGACCAGGAGTTAGAGGTTGGCTTCTGCAAATGTTCCTTCCTGTCATATGCCTACTACCATATACTTTACTGCTTAAGCTGGACTTAGGAACCTGGAAGAATGCAAGAGCTATAGATGGAATTTGACAGATGTGATCATGGCTGCCTGGCTTGATGCTCTCCGATGTTAGGCTTGTGCAGGCTCATTGAATTCTCCTGTGTCTTTAATGGATTCGGAGATGAGTATGCTCAGAGGCTAAACTAGTTGTTCCTGCATTGCTCCACTCTTCTGGCTCGTAGTGCTGGCAAAACCTGTTCTGTTTTTTGTAAGAGGGTAGGAATGGGGTTACTTGAAGCTTTGAGGAATAGGCTATTAATAGCAGTAGGGTTTATACCATTTTAACACCAAAAGCATGGAAAATCTGCCCATTCAAAAATTACCTCATCAGCCAGCCATGCTTCTGCAGCTGTTTTTAGGGTGCAGTCAAAACCTCCTAGCCCTATTTATTTGTTTGTTTCTTTATTCTGTCATATTTGTATAGCCACCTATCTCACATAAAAGTGACGGGTGACGTAGAGCACTTTATTAAAAAAAAAGAAATCAATACATAATGTCACAATGAAAACATAATTATAAAAAGGCACACAAATGAGAGAAGATGATATTAAGCACAGGAAGAGAGCCATTGCAAAATCTGCCTGGTCCGCTGATAACAGGCATGATAACCAAGTCAGGTCTTGAGGGACACGTGAAAATATAGAGAGGGATGGAGATGACCTCATTTGCAGGGTGGGGGGAAGGGCAGAGAGAGAAGGGCAAGCTATTCGCAGCCGGCTGAGACAGCAAGGTAAGAATTCTAGTTATCACAGCTACGATTGCCAAAAAGTGAGTAACTGTGTCTCATTCCAAAAACAATGTTTCTAGGAATATTATACACAAACAGGCACGGACAATCTAAGAGATTCTTCCTCTAGTTTCAAATATTCTTGAGGCTTCATGTGAAGTTGTCACATGCCTAGTCCATTTCCTCTTGATCCTGGTTACCAAACCTTGCATCCCCATTGCTACCTACCTAAGGTAGGGGTAGAGTCAAACAGAGGAAACTCCAGACTGCTTACTTTCCTGATGTCTTGGGATGTCTAAGGAGAAAAAGGCAGGATCTCTGGGTTGGGATTTGGAAAAATGGGAGGGCCTCCAAACCCTCAGGTCCAATATCTGGTATCTCCAGGTAGAACTGGGTTTTTTTCCCCCTAAGTCCCTGGAGCACAGACATTCTGGATGGACATTCATTTCAGGTTGGGCATTACATTTTGTACATTATTCTTTTCCCAAAAGTATCAGGGCTAGGACAAAAACATAATAGAATCTACTGAAAAATTAGAAAATAAGTTATTAAAATTACTTCAATAAAGTTATTTGAATAGAATCACTCCACATGTGCTTAATAATTTTCCTTTCTGCTGCATTAAAAATAACAATTGACCATAATATTTGATGGGGATTTGGAATTATACCCAAGGCTTTGAGGGGTGGGGCACATACAACTCTGACATGGCATGTCATTCATGTTAGGTATAGATAGTAGTAAGTAGTAAAATTAGGTTAGAGGTAACTTTTGTCAAACTGCTTTTCACTAAAAGCTTCATTTCTATGTACATTAATTAATGCTTCCTTGTGGTTTTAGTAAATTGCATTCGGTATTGATTTTTGAGAGATTTATAGGAGTAACTTCAAGAGATAAATTATTCGTGCTACAACAATCTCCTTGCCTTAACTTTACTTCTCCTTCTACCATAACTGCTTGATGCAATTTCCAACTTTTCAGGTCCCTAATGAACTTCCTTGAATGTTTTACATATGCAATTATTACTAATTACTAATGCATGTTTAGAATAGTATATTTGAGTGATGACCAAAAAGGGCGTGAAAAGGAAATGAGCATTTGGAGAATACCTGACTCAGGTGGGTCATGACCAGCACTACAGAGAGTAATTGCTTGGGAGAAGGTAACAAATATAGCACATGAGCAAGTGGACTATGGCAGAAGTCAGCCAGGGAGTGCCAGAATGGGCGGTGCATATTTATCACAAATTGAATGTTCTTGAATGCCTGCACTTACGATGGACTCTGAAAAGGCAGAGATGTAGAACTTGGCAAAGGAGACAAAACCGTAGGCTGCAATCCTTTTATGAGGTGACTACTTGACAATGGCTGACTCTGTTGTGTGCTGCCCAGAGTTTCTGGTTTGTGGGATGGACAGCTATATAAATTGGGAAATGAAATGAAATAAATAGAGAGAAAGAAAGAAAGAAAGAAAGAGAAAGAAAGAGAAAGAGAGAAAGAGAGAGAGAGAGAAAAGAAAGAAAGAAAGAAAGAAAGAAAGAAGGAAAGAAAGAAAAAAAGAGAATCTGGATAAAATGTTGCTCATTGGGATCACTATTTGGAAATGGTTAGTTACTATGATTAGTTACAAAGCTTTATATTACCTAGCTCTTGACAGCAGGTTTCAGTGCCACGTGAAGAAGTTGGCAGAAATTATCCAGTTCCACAGGTATATATTTTCCCTGCCTTTGAATCTTTTCTCCCACCTTTCCACCTCTTGCTATTATTTTTTTGCAACTTCAGGTTGTCACTTCCGATTCCAACACTTCAATTCATTTGAACTGTCATTCTGGGACTGCTTTGCCTGCAAGGTTAACCAAGCATGATCTGGTTAAAGTCCTAATTGCTGTTTTTTTTGTGAATCATCCATTTTTCCCTCTGTTCAGCAATTAGTGCTCCCCTACTCTTAGATTTACCTATAAAGCAGTCTTTGCATCTGTGCCAAAATTAAGTTGGTTTTAGAACCCAGGCTAGAAGTTATCTGAAAACCATAGTTCTGATGGAGACATAGTTCTGTATCACAGTTAACATTAGCTGACCCCCCACCCCCCACAGACAAAAAAGATAGGAACAAAATAGACAGAGAGAAATAATGAATTATATCAACACTTGTCTCCTGTGGAACTATGAGCTGCCACTGGACACCCTGTTTATCCATGGTAAACATTTTAATGTGTAAAGGGGACGTATATGAAGAAAGTTGTCATGGTAGTTAAGGTGTCATACCAGGGGTGTCAAACTTGATTTCATTGAGGGCTGCATCAGGGTTCTGTTTGACCTCGGCTGGGATGGGCATGGCCAGGGTGGGCTTGATGTCACTCGTGTCGAGCGCTTGTAGTGGCCGAGCACTCTGCCAGTGAAAACGGACTCCCAAACTCTGTTTTCAGCTGCCATGGCCTCCTGTAACCCTCTGCCAGTGAAAACGGAGCTCGGGAGGGCTGCACGAGCTCCGTTTTCACTGGCAGAGGGTTGTAGGAGGCCATGGCAGCCGAAAACAGAGCTTGGGAGCCTGTTTTCACTGGCAGAAGCACCGTGGGCCGGTCCTTCGCTGTTTCCAGGGTGGTCCCACGGGCCAGATTGAAGTAACCTGCAGGCTGGATCCGGCCTCTGGGTCTTGAATTTGACACCCCTGTGTTAGACGAATGCTAAAGAGACCCAGGTTCTAACTACTTTAAGCCACCAAAGCTTATATATGACTTTGGGCCAGTCATTTTCTCACAGCCCAACTCCCTCACCGTGTTGCTATTGTGGGAGGAAGAGGGAGTATTATATATACTGCTTTCAACTCTTGTACAAAAAAATAACAATTCAACCAAATAAATAAATTACAGTATATGCTACCTTTTTAGCATGAACCAAAAGTATGTTCTGGACTGTTTAGAGCAGTGGTCCCCAACCTTTCTGGCTTTGCAGATTGGTGGTGGTGGTAGGAATGGTTCCACGCAAGCGGCGGGTGAGTGCGCCTGTGCAACTCCCTTTGTGCAAGTGGCAGACATGAGCGTCCGCCACTTGCAAAATAGAGCTTCACAGGCACACACACTCACCTGCTGCTTGTCCAGATGGCGCTGCGTGTGGACGCAGTCATGCTCACCCACCACTCCTGCAACCCAGTTCTGAATAGGCCACAGCCCGGTAGTGATTGGGGACCCCTTCTCCAGAGCATTTTAAAAAGAGCAATGCAACTACAAGCAATTTTTTTAAACGCAGAACTGAATAGTAGCATTAACCTCAAGGATTTTCAGTTTGCTTCTCCCTGCTAAGAAAAAGGATGACTTTCAAATGGAGCCTGGATTGCAGCTGGTGGCTGGCATTAATTTCTGTGCTTTTGTTCCTTCTCCTTCTCAGTATTAGCATCACAGATTTAAGACATCTAACCTGTTTAGAGGTGCCACCTTTCTTTCTAACAGTTGCCTTAATAGTGCCCAATCTGAGAATTTGGGGAGCTGAGAATTTGGTTGATACATTCAGTTTTGAGCTCCAGTTGGAGAGAGTTATTTTCCTTTGAAGGATTGTAGATAATATCAGCTAGGATATTTTGGTAGCTTGGAAAAAAATGAGGCCAAGAAAGCTGTTGAAAGAGAAAAATACACATTTGTGTATCACATTTGGTGTGATATTGTGGTGTGTGACCCATAGTGTTGTGGTTGGGACTCATAATTTGTTTCTTATGTGTTCTGAGTCCCCCTGCCTTCCATTCAGTCCCTTTCCTTTGGCCCCTATGTAGTTTATTTTATTTTAGGAACATTGAGATCCATATATATTCTCTATGGCATGAAAAGCTACCACAATGAAAGGAGATGCAGTCAAGGCTGCTGGTTCTGGGTTTTTACTATTTACTGGGCCCCTCGTGCAGAGGGAGTTGGAGAAAGGAATTAACTTTTGGCCATCTCTCTGTAGATTTGTCCAGCAACCCCCACTCCCACCCCATTGCCTCTGCCTCGAGGTAGGAGTGGCTGTTCTGTTGCAGCAGAAGAGAGGAAAGGTCTGATCTGCAGGCAGCAGCTCTCATTAAAAGCATGAAGAAGGCCTAAGGTTTGAAAACCCAACAAAATGGACTTTGGGAGCAGTTCTTTCTTGAGATGTTGTCCCTGAAGCCCAGGATAGGGGCTGGTTGGTTTCCCCTGAGGGTTTGGCTGTTGACCTCTGCAGTCTATGTAGGAAGGAGGAGGGTAGGTTTTGCCGGGTTCTTTTTTCACAGAGTAAAGGATGTTCGTTCTTTCAATGTCTCTGGAAGATAGATAAGGGACTGATTTCCAAACTGACGTGTTAGTTCTGTTCTAGTGAAACCTAGCAAGATAGAACTTTGGCCTTTTGATCTTGATTGTGAAGGCTTTCCCCTGGCTGCAAAGAGGCGGTTGTGTACTATATCGAAAGTGAGGTAAAATAGTTTTTTTCTTTAAAAAAAAAAACCTGTTTCTTTTGTCTGCACCTTCAGTAGCATTCTCTTGTCCTTATCAACTGCCAGAAGACCTATAGGAAATTCTACTTCTAGCCCAGTGACATATCCTAAGCAACTTTAGGCTATATGTGGACTATGACTCTCAAAATGACTTGACTGGGAATTTCTGCGCGTTGATGTCCAGACAATTTAAAAGTTGCTGAAGCTGAGAAATACCAAGCTAATGTCTTAACCAAGCATGGCAGAAATTACAACTTTCTACCTTGAGAGAAGCAGTAATGGTTTTCCCCATTTAAAGTTGAATGGCTAAATCCCATGAAAAGTCCCTTGCCATATCTGGTTACAGATCTTTTCATTTCACTGTTGGCATTTCCCAAACAGACCCAAGGGAAATGGGTGCCATTTCGGTGCTACTTCAGTGTACTGTATGTGTTTCAATATAAACTAAACCCATTTGATGGTTTATTTTCTGCATTTGAAGTCAGCCTTGATATTGGTAGCCCTATATTTAGGGTAAGATGGCAACAAAACAACGATGGACATTGGGGAGAAGACTGTGAAATCCCTTCTTGGCTTTAATCATTCACTATTATCTGAGGCTAGTCCACTTCTTTTAGTTTTCTATCTGGGGAGGAGGAATAGCAGTGACTTACCTCACACTCAAAGGGCTCTATTGAACGAGTGAGGCTCACGCATTTTGTGCTATCCACAGAAATATCATGATCATATGGTGAACTATCATGATCATATGTGAACTATCATGATCATATGGTGAACTATCATGATCATATGGTGAAAGAAATGAGGTTCTTTCATGTGGAAGAACTATGCGGAAGGTTCTTCTCAGGAAGAGGATTTCCAGCTTACATAAAATGTAAAAATCTGGGGCTTTCTGTCTGGCATCTGAGTGCTGCTGCAGCCAACCGGGGAAGTTGGTTATTAAGATGGTTTTCAAATGTTGACAGGCTCACGGAGAGAGATATACTCATTGACAGCTGTCATTTGATTCTGGAAATCATTTTCTAATGATGGGTCTTTAGGGACAGATGAACAGATCTGATCTGGATACAGACAGCACTTCTTTTAGGACCAATAGAAGATAATATAAGTAGCTCAGGGTTGAACCGTAGAGTGATTTGTGCTTTCTGAACCTAGTTGTTTATTTATGTGCCTTCAAAAAAATCAAAGTGCCTTTAGAAACTACAGTGCCTCTGCACCAAAGTGCCTACAGAAAATGAAATGCCTTCAGAAAATATAGTGTATCCAGAAGAATCAAAGACCTAAACATTGAAGATGAAATTATGGTTTCATTCGAAGTCACAGCACTATGTCCATACATTCAAAACTAGTGAAAGAATCCATAGCAACAGTACTATACAACACACCCAACCTAGCCAATACACTAAGATTCAAGTATCCAAAGTCATGGTTCTCATCAGCCTCTGCCTCAGTGCTTTCAGTTTGATGGACAAATATATCAACAAATTAGACTTATAGCAGAGAGTAATGCAGCATCTAGAAACTATAGCACTGCCATTCATACAACCAAAAGAATAAATCCAGTATGTAGACGAAACTTAACATCATGATAAAGATGGAACGATTAAAGAAAACACATGAAAACAATCAGCAGTATCTTCAAAGGAATAAAATTCACAAGGGAAGAAAAAAAACCTTAATAACACACTATCCTTCTGAGATATCCTAATCATCAGAAAAAAATGACAGCAAATTAGAAAAAAAATCTATTGGAAAACAACCCACACTAACCAAGTGTTCCCTTACCAAAGTAACAACCCAATCTTTCACAAGAGAAGCTGGAAGAACTTTTTAAAAAATGAATATACTGTAAATCAGAGGTGGGATTCAGCAGGTTCTGTCCAGTTCTGGAGAACCGATAGCGGAAATTTTGAGTAGTTCAAAATACCACCTCTGACTGGTCCCCATCTATTGTCTGCCTCCTGAGTCCCAGCTGATTAGCTGGGTCTTCTTTTGTTGCCCTGCACAGGAGAACGGAGCCGGAAAGCAGGTTAGTGGGGGTGGGGAGGGAATGGGGATTTTACAGTATCCTTCCCCTACCACACCCACAAGCCATGCCTACCAAGCCACGCCTACAGAACTGGTAGTAAATTTTTTTGAATCCCATCACTGCTGTAAATGCATCGTGGCAACCCACAATGCCAGAAAAAAAAAAAAACATTGCCAACTTCATCAAAAAGTGCCTGATTACTTAACTCACTAAAGCACCACCAACACAGGCTGTGTAAAGGACAACACTACCACACATCAAAAGCATCTAGGAAACCAACAGATTATTGCTAGTCGGACTTTTCTCTCAACCACGAACTATTCCCCCAGATATTCCATCACTACAAGATCCGGACCTATTCTTTGACAGAGTTGCAGGCCCTAATGGAGTGCCCTCTCCTGGGTTTGGCCTTCTGGACTTTTGATGGCCTATCTCAAGGATGGGTTATGGAACCCTGAGAGATGGCACAGCGCGGGGAGGGGTTGGGGTCTTGGGAGGGGCAATAAGAGGGCGGTCGGGGCTTCGTTGATCCGGTTTTTAGACCGTTTCTTAAGGGGGTTAGGGAGGGGGGTGGGTAGTGAGGGGACTCGGCGCAGCCCAGATCAGGGTCATGGGGGGGTGCGGGGGGGCTGGTGGGTCCCCGGAGGACAGGGTGGGAGCGATGATCTCCAGGGTGGTTGGGTTCAGCAGGGGACGACGAGGCGTGGGGCCAGATCAAGTTAAGGGAGCGTGCCCCCCGATGTCTTTATGCGGTGGCGTGCTCCGACCCTGATGCCTCCTCCCAATGCCCTGGGGACCCGGGATCTAGGGTCCCTGGACTCCGGCTGGTGTACTTTAATGCCAGGTCCATGGCTAATAAGGCAACCCTCCTCCGTGAGGTAATCGAGGAGGAGGCCGCGGACCTGGCCTGTATCACTGAGACCTGGGTGGGCCCAGAGGGAGGAGTCCCTCTAGTCAATCTATGCCCCCCCAGGTTTTCGGGTGTTGCACTGGCCACAAGCCCAGGGAAGGGGTGGGGGGGGTGGCTGTTGTTATTCGAGAAGCCCTGATTCCAAGGCAGGTCCCTGATAGGCGGGTGTGAAGCCCTCCTTTTGAGGTGCGGGTCTGAGAGTCGGATGGGCTTACTGCTCACATACATTTCCCCCAGCTATGTGACAGTTGCCCTGCCTGGGCTGCTTGACGCCGCCTCGGGTGTGGCGGTGGAGTTCCCAGGACTTATTGTTCTGGGTGACTTCAACTTGCCCTCTCTCGGCGGCGCTTTGGCCCAGGAATTCATGGCTTCCATGGCGGCCATGGGTCTGACTCAGGTGATTGACGGCCCGACTTACGAGGGGGGCAACATGCTCGACCTGGTTTTTGTCTCGGAGCAGTGGCATAATGATCTGGGGGGTGGTGATCCTATTATCCACCCCAATGGTCAGATCATTATCTCGTATGGCTAGCTTTTCGACAAGCTGCCCCACACTGCTGGGATGAGGAGCCTCCTAGGTGGTTCCGCCCCAGGCCTGATGGACCCGGAGAGGTTCCAGGCAGAACTGGGTTTTTTTCCTACATCCCTGGTCCACAGCTCTGCCGAGACCCTGGTGGCCGCCTGGCAACGGGGGGCCGCAGAGGCCCGACAGAGTTGTCCCCATGTGTCCCCTGCCGTCCGAGATCCCGTGTGGCTCCCTGGTATACCGAGGAGCTCCGGGAGATGAAGCGACGGAGAAGGGTCTAGAAGCAGGTGGAGATCGACCCGTTCCGAGTCTGACCGAGCCCAGTGGAGAGCCTACATCAGGACCTATCTGGTAGCTGTGAGAGCGGCCAGAAGGGTTTATTTCTCCGCTCTCATAGCATCCGCAGGAAACCGCCCAGCCACCCTGCTTGGGGTTGCCCGCTCCCTCCTTCAGCCGGGGGCTGTGGTGGATCCCTTGCGGGGTCAAGCTGAGGAATTTGGTCAGTTCCTGCAGGACAAGATCGCTTGGATCCGGGAGGGGTTGAACTCCAATTTGCAGTGGTCTGATGCCGAGGGTGCAAGTGGTCTAGCTAATGCAATCTGGACTGAGTTCGATCCTGTTTCTGAGGATGAAGTGGACAGGATTATGTGACGACTGAGTTCCACCACATGTTTGTTGGACCTATGCCCTTCCTGGTTGGTTTACGCCTCCAGGGAGGTGACATGCGGCTGGCTCGGCTGCGTGGTGGTCAACGCTTCTCTGGGGGAGGGTACCTTTCCCGCTGCCTTGAAAGAGGCGGTGGTGAGGCTTCTCCTGAAGAAGCCTGCCTTGGACCCAGCCGAATTGAACAACTTTCGTCCGGTCTCCAACCTTCGCTTCTTAGCGAAGGTTGTTGAGAGTGTGGTGGCTCAGCAATTTCTGCTTTTCCTGAAGAAAACGGACTACCTGGATCTGTACCAATCAGGCTTCCGACCCAGGTATAGCACGGAGATGGCATTGGTCGCACTGATTGATGATCTCCTGAGGGCTCGACAGGGGTTTCCCTGTCCTGGTCCTGTTAGATCTCTCAGCGACCATGGTATCTTATTGTGGCGTCTCGGGGGGTTGGGAGTGGGAGGCACTGTGTTGCAGTGGTTCGCCTCCTTCCTCTCAGGACACTCGCAGTCGGTGTTGGCAGGGGGGCAGAGGTCGACGCCAAGGGCTCTCACTTGTGGGGTCCCTCAGGGCTCGGTCCTCTCGCCCCTCCTGTTCAACATCTATATGAAACCGCTGGGCGAGATCATCTGTGGCTTAGTGAAGTATCATCAGTACGCTGATGATACACAGTTATACATCTCCACCCCAGGCCACATCGGTGATGCCCTCTCCGTGATGTCCTGTTGTTTGGATGTGGTACAGATCTGGATGGACAGTAACATGCTTCGCCTCAGATCTGGATGGACAGTAACATGAATCTGGCTAAGACAGAGTGGCTGTGCATACAGACATCTTGGCCCAGTCAGGAGATTCCATCTTTGGTCATGGGGGGAGAGGTGTTGCCCCCCGTGGACAGGGCACGGAATCTGGGGGTCCTCCTGGACTTACGGCTCAGGTTGGAGGAGCAGGTGGGAGCCGTGGCCAGGGGGCCTTTGTCCAAGTCCGGCTGGTTTGCCAGTTATGCCCATACCTGGACCGAGATGCCCTGCGCATGGTCACTCAGGCACTTGTCACCTCTCGGCTTGACTAATGCAACACTCTCTATCTTGGACTGCCCTTGCATACCATCCGGAGGCTTCAACTGGTGCAAAATGCTGCCGTGCGGGTTGTGATGGGAGCTTCCCGGTTCTCCCATGTTACACCCCTCTTGCATGGCCTGCATTGGTTGCCGGTTGCCCTCCGAATGAGATTCAAGGTTTTGGTATTGACATTCAAAGTCCTACGACATGGGTCCGGGCTATCTATGGGGGAACGTCTACTGCCGGCATCGAATACCAACCGCCCTGTACGAGCTCACAGGCAGGGACTCCTCGGCGTGCCGTCTGCAACCCAGTGTCGTTTGGCGGTGACGCGGGGGAGGGCCTATTCTGTGGCGGCTTCCGCCCTATGGAATCAACTACCTCTGGGGCTCCGCCTGGCCCCTGACTTCCGCACTTTCTGCCACGACTTGAAAACCTGGTTATTTGAGCAGGCTGCGCTGTGCTGACTCCTCTTGGGGGGGGGGTTGTTTTTATAATTTGTTTTAGTTTAATTTGGCTTGGTTGGTTTAATTCTATTTTAGGTAATTAATTTATTGTATTGGTTTTAATTGTGAGCCACCCCGAGTCCTTTCAGGAGAGGGGGCGGCATACAAGATAGATAGATAGATAGATAGATAGATAGATAAATTACAATGCATGGCATCACCATAGTACACACACTAATAAAAGCCTTCCAAAACATGTTAAGTAAACCAAAAGACCCCAAGAAGAAGAAACAACATGCAAAGTTAAGAATTCACTCACAGTCAGAAGACACAGTGAAAACTCCTTGATCTTACAACACATGGACAGACTCAACCATAGTTTTAACTGGGAAACTGAGCATCCTAGACCAAGCTAAATCCAAATTGCTAGACAATTCCTGGAAGCTTGGCATTCAGACATATCAATCATCAATAGGCACATAGTCAATAAAAATATAAGAAGGAAACACAAAGGGCAGAACACATCTTCTCAAGAAGCATATTAATTAATTAATTAATTAATTAATTAATTAATTAATTGGTCTTGTATGCCACCCTATCTCCCGGAGGACTCCGGGCAGCTCACATAAAAACACCGAATACAAAAGTTAAAAAGAATTAAAACTTATTAAATCAATTAGACCAAATAAATATTTAAAACCTAACCACAAAACATTTTAAAACAAACCCACCCCCCTCAGTCCAGGCTGGCTTGTTTGAATAGCCAAGTCTTTAGGCCACGGTGAAAGGAGTGGAGGTCAGGGGCCAATCGTAGCTCCAAGGGAAGCTGGTTCCACAAAGTGGGTGCCCCCACAGAGAAGGCCCTCCCCCTAGGGACCGTCAGCCGACACTGTCTGGCCGATGGTACCCCAAGGAGGCCCTGTCTGTGGGCGCACACCGGGCGATTGGTGTTCGATATGCCCAGATAAGCAAGGATAACCAGACAATCAAGCAGAAAACAATACCCAAATCAAGGAACTTCCAAACAGACAACCCCTACCAACACTGGCAGGGCAAACTACTATATATAAACAGGGAGCAAACTCCACACTGAGTAGCACTGATGATATTCTTTAATCACGTGATGAAACATTTGCAAGCAAACAATTAAGCTCAGAGAACATCAAGGATTCTGCTTTTTTTAGGAAGCTATTTGTTACTGTTAATGTGGACTCAATCTGTAACAAGCAAACTTGGCATGGACTCCTGCATTGAGCAATATGAAGCCAGAAATGAAAATAAAACCAAGCATGCTTCACACAGATGTTCTTATTTGTTTTAATATCTATTTGTTACTAGACACAGTTACCTCTAACCATTTTGAATACTAAAATTGTCTTGAGTGTCAGACCTGGGACATGAGTCCTAACAGCATATTTTTCAAAACATGAAGCTAGAAATAGTTTTTGGAAACTATTCACAAATAACAAGACTGTTTCTCTTTTAAGGAGGAGGAGCTGAAGGGAGTAACGGGCATTTCTAAAATACATTATGGAATGCTCTCACATCCTGGTTGACATAGTTAGTAATTCTGAACTGATTTCTAAAACTAATGTAGAAGAACATTGAATTGGTGAACAGAGGGGTATGTGTGATTTATGTGATACAACTAAAGTCACTTTCTCTTAAATATGCCAACTGGACTGGGGTGGTATTATGAAAAAGCTAATTCTCTTGCAATAACATTAATTCAGTGGAAATCTGCTGACTTCCAAGATCTGCAGATGAATCTGAGTAAATTGAGGTCTAGTACTGCAAATTTATGTATGAATTAAGAAGAAAGGGAATGTTATTAATATCTCTTTCGTTCCTCCTGGTTCTCAGACCTAGTAGCTTTTCCTGTCTGCCTGATTGTTGTCTTCCTTGCATCCACAGAGATTCACGGAGGGCCCAGGTCCCGGCAGTTGCAGCCTGCACGTTCTCTCCCAGGGCCTTCCCACTGCCTGAAGCATTTTCCTGTTGACTTACGGACCTCCATGGATGGCAAGTACAAAGAGCTTGCTGAGGTAGATCTGCTTATTCCTCACTAGTTTTGTGTGTGTGTGTGTGTGTGTGTGTGTGTGGTGTGTGTGTGTATGCACTGTTTACTGCAGAATGAGGGCTGTGAAATGAACATGTAAAAGTCATGCAATTTTTCTTTGGTTGTTTTGCTTAATATTAAAACACGACCATTTGTAATTCTATTTTGAGAAAATTGTTGGAATCCATATGATTCTCCAGCATTTATAGGAGAGAAGAGTTGACTGGAGAAAATAGATTTAAAGTCTCATAGTAAAGAATTGCTCTTGAAGCAACTTACTTTTGGATCCCAGAAATAAAAGCAGAAGAATGATTTTGTTCTCCTTCTACTCTGAACTCTCCAAAGTACACACTGGTCACCAGCCACTGGAGGTGGTATGATTGTAATCTAAAACAGGTGATCCTCATTTAACAACCACCCATTCAATTAATTTACAATGGTGCTGAATGAATCGTAGTGTCAACCATGAAGCGAGCCTGGCTGAGGCCATCTTTGAGGCTTCATGGTTGCCCAAAACGAAGGAAGGGGGAAATTTTAGATAGCTCAGCTTGGCTGTCAAAATAAGAAGTTTTCCTGTGAGAACCAAGGTCAAACAGATGGCTGAGAAGAGGAGGAATGGAGTAACCAGGCAACCTGCCAGCACCACTATTGGACAATGTGACCGATGACCTGGGGGAAGGGGGAACTTTTACTTTTTAATTAGGTGAAAACCATGGGAACCTTCAGAGTCAGTTTTCACCAATTGTGCCAATATGATGTATTCAATAAATTTGTTTTTTGAGGAATATACCTGCCTGAGAGTTCTGCTTTAAATGGGTGCATTACTTGGAACGGTGAAAGGTAGTTCAGACTGGTTCTTGTAGTTATGGCTGTCAGCTGGCTCACAACTACAAAATCTCAGGATCCCACGGTCATGTGATTGCAATTTGGGAACTTCCCTGCTGGCTTCTGACAAAGAAAGCTAGCAAGAAGTTGCAAGTCATGGTCACATGATGACTTCATTCAATGAGCTGTGCCATCATTGCTTAGGAGAGACAGCAACCGGGATTGCCGGAACTGCCCATCACTAAGCAGCCTACTCATGTGATTTTTTTTTTGACAAGTGTAGTGTTTCTCAGGCTTCACATCTTGGTGGAGAAAGGGAAATGTTAGCGTTAGCTGGCTGGGGAATTCTGGGAGCTGAAGTCCACATATCTTTTTAAGTTGTGAAGACAGAGAAACACTGTTAGGATATGTTTCTGTCTTATTTCCATAGGAAGCAAGTAAGAGCTTGTTTACTTGGCAATGGCAGGTCCTTGATGTTGACAGATTAGTGTGTCTAACGCATACTGGAGAAGGCATGCTCCTGGGTGTGGCCTTGAGTTTGTTAATCATTGATGTGTTCTTTGATGACCTGGACAATGAGAAGCAGCAGTTACAAGATTCATTCAACAGCCATCACTGGAACAGTTTTAAATTACTGCAGTTATGACCTCAATGTAAATTACTATCCTAATCAAGAGTACATCATGTTATAGTTTTCTAATCCACTGAGCAGCAGTACTTTCACTGATGTTGGCATGAGGTTTTAGTCCTGGCAGATTGTCCCAGAATGGCTTTTAATGGACTCCTCCTGTTTCTTATGGATAACAGAGATTTGCTTCTCTTATTTATTTAAAACATTTACCTTATTTAAGGTACTCCTTAAGGTACGACTGGTTGCTTAATGACTGTTTGATGTTAACAACAGCTCCCCCAAAACTTACTTACGACCCAAATTTGAAATTCCAACCACCCTCTTCAGTCACGTGATTGCACTTTGGGCACTCAGCAAATGGTTTAAACTTCCCATAGTCACCTGACTGCATTTTGCAACCGTTTTGCCAAAAACCAGCATTTACTTCTGGTTTCTGGCACAACTGGTCTATAGCAAACCATTGCTTCATTTAACAACTGTGGAGTTTGCTTAGCAAATACCACAAAAAAGATCATAACATCAGGTCAGTCACATGGGTGACCTGATCTATGACCATCCCAACTTAACAACTCTAATGAACAGGTTCCATTAAGGTCATAACTCAAGGACTACCTGTGGCTGCCCATCTCGTACCAAACTCTGAGTAGCTGCAAATCAAGAATTAAAACTACATTAAAAAAAACCATATTAAAGCTATTAAAATCATAAATACTAAAACAAAAACCAGCACCTGGTACCAAGTCAAGCTTCTAACTTGCTGTCACCTCATCCTATCCCAGCACATGGGGTGGAAAGCCAGGACCTCAGTGCTTGTTGGAAGGCTAGGAGGATAGAGGCTTACTGAACTTTGGGGAGGGAGGAGTGTTTCATAGAGCAATGGCTGCTACAGAAAAGGCACATTTTTTGGTTCCCATAAGGTGACAATGTTTAAGGGAAGGGACTAGAAGCATGCCTGTCCTCACTAACCTCATAGACCTTCACTGAAGTTGCATGCACACATGTATAGATATTCCAGTAGCACTGTGCTGCTATGCTTGCAGGAGTTGTTTTGTCACTCATTGGCTGAGAGTGAAATGCGCAGCGCTCCCTACGAATTCCCAGAAGACAGCCCCATCGAACAATTGGAAGAGAGGCGCCAGCGGTTGGAGCGGCAGATAAGCCAGGATGTGAAGTAAGTTGCCAATGCTTTTTGGACTTTTCTTAGCTTCTCCTAACTCCTTTTGAGATTTCAAGAGCAGGATGGAACATTTCACTGGAGTCTTGGGGAGGGGAAGAGAACAGGGTGGTAAGAGTATTTGAAACTGAGGAAGATGGGAAGAAATCAAATGGAAGTAACTTTTATTTACAGTCTAGAAAAAAAATGTGATAGAGACTTTGGAAATAACTGGGAATGTCATTCCATTGCTTCTACTTCTGCAGGGATAGTAACTGTCATGTTAAAAGAAGCATTCATACGGTCATCTGTCAGTGGCATGACTGCGTGTCTATGTGCATATATATGTGTGTGGCTGATATTTTTACTCTTTGCTTATCCTGCACACAGTTTTCTTACTGTTAGATTGTTACTGGCAAGATCCCTTAGCAATAGCAACCTTACAGCAGGCAGAAAATATCTGGGTTTTGTCTATCTATCCCCATCTTGCTGTTCTTCTCTATAGTCCTTTAGAGAGCAGAACAGGGAGAGGAAACAGCATGGGGAAATAATGGCATATTTGGCCATTAGGATCCTGCAAGTGTTTACTTCTAACCAGAAATCTCACTTGGGAAGGGCTGCAAAGTCTCAAGAATTATTTCTTCAGTGGTTCAAGTCAGGGCTTTAATATGAGGGGGACAGTGCTTAGAAAGAAGAAATGGAAACTACCAGTTGCCTATTTACCTGCCTGGTGCCTGGCAACCAGTGGTGCACTTGTGCTGCTCTGAGGAAGGAAGAGGGAATTGCAGAAGTGAGACAGAAGGAAAGATCCATTGGAATGAAAAACTTAGGGAGAAGGAAGACAATAGGCAGAACATGGTTTGCACTGAGTTCTACTGAGCAGGTAGGAGGCAAGTCTACGCAGTGGGGAAAAGTCTTCATTTCCACCCTGTTTAGAAGCCCAATGTTTCAACTCTCCAAAGTGCCCATTGGGGGAATGTTGTGGCAGTCTAGGAAAAGCAGGCTTTTAGAAGAGAAGCACAAATAGAAATCCAAGAAAATAACTTCTTAAGGAGAATATAGTACTTCCTTTTATCAAGGCAATATGGGTGATAATAGATTCCTTCTCTTCCACTGAAAATATTCCTACAGCCCCAAAAGTCTTCAGTTGGAAAGAGCATTATATTGGTCATACGTGTATAATGAGATTTATCCCAGTGAAGAGAAAGTAGCTGAGCTATTTATCAGCCTATATCTCTATATAAGGCAGAGCTTGGGGAAGGGGTTTGTAGAGTAGAGCAGAGTTCAACTTCTGGCTGGAGAATTCTGGGAGTTGAAGTCCACAAGTCTTAAGGTTGCCAAGTTTGGGGACCTCTGAATTCTGGCTGGAGAATTCTGGGAGTTGAAGGTCTTAAGGTTGCCAAGTTTGGGGACCTCTGGGGTAGAGGTTTAGGAGAGGTTGGGAAAACACATTGGCTGGTAGTAGTCAAGCAGGTGGGAAGGAAATTCAAATAAAGGGAAAAGATGGTGTGGGAACCAGCAGTACTTTTCCAATAGCCAAACCATAGCTTAGTCATGGTATCTTACATGGACCTCTTACATTCATTCTCTTTTGGATCATCATTGCTAGTATATTGCTGTATAGTGTCTGCCATTTCTGATATTGGTTTCTGTATTAATGCTAGTGTTTTTCTTTTTCTCCTCATCTTCTTTGCCATTTCCTCTTCCTCTTTCTTCCTCTTCTCTCTGACTGTTGTCCTTTTCTTGGCCTTGGCCTCCACTTCCCGTTTGTCCTCAGACTAGAACCTGACATTTTACTCAGAGCCAAACAGGACTTCCTGAAAATTGACAGTGCTGCCGACCTACAGTGAGTGCCTGGCCTTAATTCTCTCTGCCCTTGACTCGGGTGGGCGCGGGACTTTCCCGCAGGCTGACTTTTCTCCTTATTCCCACCTTGACTGATCCAGAGTGAGTGACCTTCCCTTTTGCAAAGTTCTGTCCCCCGCATACATAGTATCCCACATGCAATTGTACCACCGCTGGGGGCGGGGGGTGTTGCCATTAAAATTAATTCCACAGACTGCGAAGAAGACCTTAATCCACATTAAGTTAAGGCACTTTTTCCCCCCAACATGTTGCTCTCCTGTTGTTTTGGGTTGATGATGGTATATCTAGCGGGCATCAGGCTGGGGAAAGGCTGAGTAACAACATTGGGAGGATTCTGAATGGTGAGATAGAAGCAGAGTGCAGAATGGAAGTGGAGTTACTGCCGGAAGTGAATTTGTCCTCCATGAAAAGTTTGGTATGTTAGAACAAAAGCACCTCTGGAAAGGAGCTGCCATATTGATATGCTTATCTGTGTGTGTCACTTAAGCAAACTCTTCTGAGAAAAAAAGCCTATCTAAGGTTGAAAAAATAGGGGAACCATTTTATTTTGGACCAGATCCAATAGTATTGGGCTAAAACAAAGCTCGTTTTATTTATTGCATCTTCCAGTCCCACAAATCTCAACACCAGTGAGTGGGGGATTCCTCACTTCATACTGTTGGTTGCTTTCCCTCGTTCCTTTTCTGAGCTCTGTTTCCCCGTCCTCCTTAAAGCAGTTATTTTCAAGGCAGGCACAGTGGATAGAGCTGTTTGTCTCTGTTTTATATTTTCCTCTTCCCCTTCCCTCTTTCATTGTGCATTGGTTGACTGAGCAGCTTGGATCCTAGTGAACCCAGAAGCTCAGCCAAGTAGGATGTTTCTCATTGTTTTAGGCAATGATCAGCTCCTTCAGTTTTGCCAGGACAAGTCATTGCCCTGGGAAATCTATTCTTCTGATACTTTACAACAGGTTTTTTTCAAACTGTGTTTGGTGGAATCATAGAGAAGAAAAAAGAAAGAGAGGGAGGGAGGGAGGGAGGGAGGAAGGAAGGAAGGAAGGAAGGAAGGAAGGAAGGAAGGAAGGAAGGAAGGAAGGAAGATAATTCAAGCACAGTCAATTTTTTTATCACTAGTTAGATAGATCACTAGATTGTGGGTTTCAGGATTTTTCTTTTCATCTAAGAATTTTTGCAGCCTGAAAACATTTGAAAACCCCTGCTTAACCCAAATGTTTGATTGTTCAGTACAGAAATGAGCAGTCCAGCATCCAGTAAATTTGAGGCTCAGGAACATTTTCCTACTAGTTCTGCTATATGTATTTGTTGCCCACTGCTCTTCCTCACCCCTTTCCATAGTTCAGAGTGCTGCCATTGGAGGATACATCTGAAAGTCCCTGTGGTTGCCCGTGTTTGTGTGTTCGATTTTGTGTCTTCACACACCTGCTGGAAAAGGGGACTTCTATAGCCTGGCAGAACTGATCAGAGACCATTCCTTACGGTGGCTCCTTCATTCCCCCTCTTTTCCTCTTCTCCCCCCAGATTATTCAAAGAAGAGGGTGAAGACCTAGTAGATTACCTTCCAAAAGATCGAGATGTATTTTTGGACAGAGAGTTCCAGAGGGTCACAATCTCTGGAGAAGAGACATGTGGGGTAAGTCTGTTTGATTTAGGAGTTGTTCTCATTTCCCCCAACACATACACATTGATTCTCTTTCAGAGACTCTCACTCAAAGATGGGCAAGTTGACATCCTCCACCTATCTTTGACTACAAGCCCCAAAGCTCTGGTCACCATAATCAATAATCTGATAGTTATGGATGAAAACATCTGAAAGATACTTAACTGCCTATTCCTGCTGCAGACCATAACGCCTGCTGTATTTGGAAATACTGTGGTGGTGCAGTGGTTAGAATGCAGTACTGCAGGCTACTTCTGCTGACTATTGGCTGCCAGCAGTGCAGCAGTTCGATCCTGACCAACTCAAGGTTGACTCAGCCTTCCATCCTTCCAAGAGTCAGTAAAATGAGGATCCAGATTGTTGACTCTGTAAACTGCTTACAGAGGGCTGTAAAGCACTGTGAAGTGGTATATAAGTCTTAAGTGCTGTTGCTATTGCTACCCTGGGAATGACTAGTCTCTGATGCCTGCAGCTTGATGCCTGTTGCATTAATGACAGTTCTCATTAGCTTAAGCCACTACGGTAAAGGCAGATGGGAGTTAAAATCCAGAATATCTGGAGGATACTAAGTTGGGGAAAGCTGTCCTTGCTCTGAGTTAGGGAGAAAACATAGGGTGGAGATAAAGCAAATGGATTGCAAGCAACAGGTTTCTTTGGTTAAAGTTTCCTGTAATGGAGAGTTTAATAGGGTAAGATAGTAAATTGGACAGATACGCTAACCACATTGCAGAAAGCTTTCTACATTCCCAAAACATTATCTACATTCCTTGAAAACCACAGAATTCAAAGAGTTTCACATTAGCTAGCCACTGTGTGATGATACTGAGTTCAGTCCTACTGCTTAGTTTCCTTGACAGTTTCTGGGACCTGAATGCCTACTACAGCATCTGCTTAAAGCTAATTTTCTTGTGAGTTGTTTTTAAAATGTGGGTTGTGGAGTAGCCAGTAGGCTGGATGTGATCAGGTTCTGTTCAACAACCTCTCAAACCTTGGTGGTGCAGGCTGTTAAACGCCAAGCACTTAGTTCCAGCTGCCTGCAATTAGTGCAGACTCAAATCCCACCAGGCTCAGCCTTCCATCCTCTCGGGGTAGGTAAATTGAGGACCCAAGATTGTTGGGGGCAATAAGCTAACTTTGTAACAATGCCGCTTGGGGGGCCAAAAGCCCTAGTAATAAGCAGGCATATACAGTGGAATGAAGACTATTGCTGAGCGCATTGGGTTGTGCTCCAAAAATTGTAAGCCGCCCTGAGTCTTCGGAGAAGGATGGCATATAAATACGAATTTGAAAAAAAATCTGACAAATCTAACCCCACAGTATGATTTTTTTGCTTTTAAAAAAGAAAACAAGCAGTAAAATATCTATGAAGATTCTCGATCATCGTCCATGTCATGGTTATGCCAAAAGTGTTCTTCCAAAAGGCAGCTGGACTTCCTTTGTCACTGATTTTCTGATTGCCGGAAATTGACAAACAGTGACAATTCCAAATTTCTTCAGAATCGAAGGAGATTCTTGGATGTGGAGTGAAACGTTTTCAAGGAAAAAAACCAAGAAACTCCACTTGCCTTTTGGAAAAGCACCTTGGGGACAGGCAGTAAAATAGAAATGTTAAGGTCTGTTATTTTTGAGTACCTGTTTAAAAATAAACTTTCAGCAAAGGGCTGCAAATTTTCACCTTGGTGGTTTAAAAAAACAAAAACATTTTAAAGCGGGTGGAATCCCTTCGAAGAGCTTGTTCACCCTTGTTCTAAAAAAAACATTCTACAGGCTCTTAATTGTTTTTCCTAGTGGTGTCGCAGAAGCTGGGGCATGAATTTGAAGAAAGAAAGAAAAAAAACCCATACTGCTTCTGCCTCAAAAGCATATGGGTTTTGTTTTGCATATTCTTCCATGCTGATTTGGGTTGACTTCCAGGGCAATGTGGAGGAAAACTGCTGTTGCTGAGAACAGGAATGTTGTTTGTTTTTACAAAAACCCAAGGCCTTGCAGGGTTCTGGGAAGTAAGTTCCCCAGGAGCCTTGAGAGAGCCACTCCGCCAGCTGAGCTTCCCTTCAGCCAAATTCAAGTCAGGATGTGTTCTCAGAGGTGCTACATCAGCCAGGGATCTGGGATGCAGGGAGCCAAGAGGGGGCATTCTCAGGACTCCAGCTGGGCAAGTCTCCCCCTGTTGAGCTGTGGCTGGGGTTAAAACCTTTGTAGTTTCCAGGATCGGTTTAAGATGTAGCTGTTTATCTATGCTTGGGTTAAACTGGTTCCTCTGCACTGCTCCGGCATTGTTGCTCTACCTTTCAGAGCTTGGGTGGAAGGAGAGGGGAATAAAAATTTGGCAGAGTTGCCATTTTGGACCATTATTTTTTAACTCATTGTTGCTTATTTTTCATGAATGTGCTCCGTTTGCATTGTTTTGTTGATGAAAAGACAAGAGAGAAACTTAAATTAACAAACAAATACATAAATAAGTAACGCAAAAGAGAGGGAAGCCAGTGAATGCAATGAATGAGAGAAACCTCAGTCCTGAAGCCAACCACAAATGTTGTTGTAATTTCCTCTGCTGAGAAGGTGAGCAGTAAGCAGATCCTTCCCTCTCACAGTTGTACTGGAGCACAGTTGCACTGGTGATATTAGTGAAGAGTCAGTGTCCACACCTAGACAACATTCATTGGTGGTTCAGAGCCCAATTCTCCCCTGGTCAGTTCTATGTCAGCCAGAATCTTGGTGAATCTTGGTGGTCAACCATGTTGTGAGCATGGAGATCGGTTTTTCTCTTACCACACAAATGCAACAAGAAAGGGATGGGGTTGTTCACTGCTACTTGCATAATGAGTCTTTGTAATGCGTGAATTGAAACTACGAGGTGTTGACTGTTCAGTCATTCAGCTGCCCAACTCAACCTATGTGAGTCTGGGTGGCATACAAGACAAAAAAAAAAAAGAAAACTCTTATTCCTTAATATAAAACAACAATTTATTAAAGAGTGAATGGTCCTTGGTGCTCTCTCTGAGCTTGCTTATTTTCTTGCAGACATTTCATTACCAAAACTAGGTAACATCATCAGTGCTAGTGTTATTACTAAACAATAAAATGATGAACAGAAAGCTTCCTAAACTCTCCCTTTGGAGACTCAAGTCAACTTGGACATAAATCCCTGAGGAAACATGTATGCACGAACGAGGGTTTTGCTGAACAGCCAACTTGACTTGGCTTCTTGCAGTCCTGCCAGATGTAAAGTTGGCTGCATCATGACTTTGTCTGTAGACTATTAAGATGTTGCAATAGCTTCAGTTGACTAAACTATGCATGTGAGATAAAACATGAATTAAGCATCCTTGATCTCCAAATGCTGTTTCCTGTAAAGAAAAAAGTAGATCACAGAGAAAACGTTGGAAAGCATTTTGGCAATGTTCCTTAGCAGTTGGTTTTTGTGGCAATCACTCTGGTAGAATGCAAAACCTTTGCTTTCTACCTTCAAGTATTCAAAGTGCTTTCTCTGATGACATTTTCCTTCTGTTTTATACCCTGTGAAACTTTCCACAATGAGGCTCTGACAACCTCCTCAGTTCCTTCTGTTTTATACCCTGTGAAACTTTCCACAATGAGGCTCTGACAACCTCCTCAGTTGAATAAACTGCTTTTCCTGCCCCATACAGGTGCCCTTCACAGACCTGTTGGATGCTGCTAAAAGTGTGGTCAAGGCGTTGTTCATTCGGGAAAAGTACATGGGACTTTCTCTGCAAAGTTTTTGTAAAACCACAGCCCGATTCCTGCAGGATCTTTCAGAAAAACCTTTAGCCCTCAGGATGTATGAGGAGATCCCTGAGACTCCTGTGGCTGCAGGTAAGGATCAGAACTGGGCATGGATTGGGAAAAAAAGCATTCCCCTAATTCTTGCGGCAGAGATGGCTAAGATAGTAGTTAGAAAAAGAGACTTTAATAGGATTTTAGACTGATTGTTTAAACTCTTTGAAGGCTGGCAAATCATCTGGAAGGAGAAGACCTTGAGGCACAACAACTTCTTTCACAATCAGTGACAGCTGCAATAACAAATCCTGCATTATCTGCTACTAGGGTAGACTAAACTGGATAGTTATCTCTCCATGCTCCCCCATTCTTCAAGGTTTCTGTAAACTACAGATTTTTTTTATGTTGGGTCCAAAGGAGAGATTTAAAAAATGCATGAAGAAAATTCCAGTTCTATGCTGCAAGAAGCTGAATCTTGCATTCACTTATCTGGTATATGCTGTGTTTGTATTTTCTATTTGGATTTTGCTAATAAAGGAGAAAGCAAGGAAGTAAACAGAGGTAGGATCTTTGTTAGCTCTTTCAGGGGGAACAAAGAGCCACTGGATTTGATGAGTTCAACAGGCATTGCCAATGCATCTTAGGCTATGTCTAAAGCCAACTAGAACTTTACTTTTAAAATTAAAAGGGAAAGAGAAAAAGGCATATTTCTTAGGAATAACAAAGGCATTTTACATGTAGACTAAATTTTTCAACTGCATCCAAAACTGCATGTTTTCTGTGTTTCCATAGAAACATGCAGTCTAAACAGATTCTGAGGTAAATGGGAAGGAGTAACATAATTAAGCTTCCTCAACATCATGGTCTCTTGATGTTTTGGATTACCTTATCCTCAAATATCATGGAAAGCTGTCAAGTGAGTGATGGATAGAGATGTAGTCCAATATACAGTATTTGAAGATTCCCTATCAAATTTGGGGAAGCCTGGATACAATTTTTTGCAGTGGCACCATCACATTCCATATGCAATATAAACTTAACCTGTTACTGGTAGTCCTCAACTATGACCATTCATTCAGCGACTGCTTGAAGTTACAGCAGTGCTAGGGGATGATGGTTACAACTGGTCCTTGGAGTTCTGGATATCCCAGCACCACCCTATCCCACAATCGTGATAGGTGCGCTTGGCACTTATGACGGGTTTGCACTTAACAACTGGTTGCAATACCCCATGATCACATGCTCACCATTTTCAACCTTCCTTATCCAGCTTGCCCAGAAAGTCAGTGGGGAAGCTGGCAGGGAAGATCACAAATCGCTGGGATAAGTCTCCCTCACCCACCCCCTCTTCACTTGTGCCATATCAGTGATCCCTCTTTGACCCTCGCCCTGCTTCCCTTGCACCCTCCCCAACCCTCGCCATGCCTCTTGCACATCTCCTCACACTCTCCCTGACCTTTGCTGGGTTTTTCTGCACAACCCCTTGCATTCTCACACAGCCTCCCCAACTTATACATTCCTCTTATACATTCTCATTCTCCCTCCCCGACCATGCCTCTCATGCACTGCCCTTATAAACCTGTGCTTCACCCTTTATACATGCTTCCAGATCTTCCCTCACACTCTCCCCAACCTCCCCTGCACCCCTGCATGCTCTCTTGCTCCCTTCCCCACCTGGCAACCCATTTACCTCCCTTTCAGCCTGAGGCTTCCTGCTGGCTTCTCCACTGACATTGGTTGTGGATACTGGCAGGAAGTTGCCTTGCTTAACAACCATGGGATTTGATTAACAACAATGGCCGGGTTGGCAGGGATTATTATCTCTAAGTGATGCAGTCACACTTCGTTACCACATTGTTAGCAATTCCAACCCTAATTGCCACCATGGGACTAGCTATACCTGTTCAGCCTCCGCATAACTGATTTGCTTAGTTTGTGCCCATGCACCCTTGGAGGAAGAGAATGGGAACACAACAAGCCCTGAAATGGGGCGGGGAGAGAAATTATGGTGTGGGCCAGAGGTAAATTAGCATTTGATTTCTCTTTTAGCATTCCATTAAACTCTTAACTACAACAGCCAACATCATTCTACAGATGGGTAGCTAAGAGCTGTGGTGGTGCAGTGGTTAGAATGCAGTACTGCAGGCTACTTCGGCGGTAGTTTGGCAGTTTGATTCTCACCAGCTCAAGGTTGACTCAGCTTTTCATCCTTCCAAGATTGGTAAAAGGATGTCCCAGATTGCTAGGGGCAGTAGGCTGACTCTTTAAAAAGGTTAGAGTGGGCTCTTATTCTTGCATCTTGTAACAGCTTAAGTTTTATTCTTGCTTTCTTTCCCTGCCAAATATATAGCTCCCCAATTGGGAGCTATATTACCAGGCGACCAGTTTGATGTGGATAAAGGAATGGATAACATTAAGAAATACTACACTATTGACTTTAGAAGGCCATGACTAGCTGCTAGGATGGCATGCTTTCCTTTGGTATAAGGGAAGGTGTATTTTAGAAGACATTATATTCAAGAGGCACTGTTTTTGAATTGGGAAAAGACAAAAAGACAATATTATTTAAAAATTCCATTATGGATATCTACTATTGAAGCTTTTTCATATCCAGTAATATATAAAAAGGAACAAACAGTTAGATATGGTGAGATATTGAATGAAAAGGGTGAACTTAAATCTATGCAAGCGTTGGAAGAACAAGGTGTAAAAATGAATTGGTTTTCATATTTGCAAGTACAATCTAGATTTAATAAAGATTTTAAAACAGAAGGTATTTATAAGTTGACTGGTTTAGATAAAATTTTGATGGGTACTGATGAAAAGGTAATTAAAAACTTTATGGACATTTATTAGAATTTAAGTTGGAAGAAGAACAAGTGTTTGGAAAGATGCAAAAAAAATTATAAAATGACAATGCCAACTGCATATAAATTTGTATAAGATGTTTTACAGGTGGCAAGAGAATGCTTAAGAAAAAAATGATAACCATACATGTTTGGATGCAAGACTTTTGGAAAAATAGATTTTTATTGGGAATTATACCGGAAACATACAATAAAGAACTGAAATACTTGATTGTAAATGTTTTAACAGCGGCTAGAATGGTATTTGCTAAGAATTGGAAAAATGAAAAAGTGCCTATTCAGGAGGAAGTTATTAAGAAAATTATGGGCTGTGCTGAAATGAGTAAATTGACATTTGAAATTAGAGAACAAGAAGATGAAGAATTTATATGATATGGGATTTGTTTTATCAATGGTTGGACAAAAAGAATTGGTAATGTAATAGAGTAGATAATTTTGTAATAGAAGTTTAATAGATTGATATAAAATATAATATAGACATATATAACCATTGGATGAAAGTATAATATAAATTTTAACATAAAGTTTGGAATGTTTCTTATAAAATGATGGAATAAATAGTCTAGTCATAGATGATTAATGACTGATAAATATATAATCATATGTTTGCTTGACAATGTGAAAGTTTATATAAATGGTGAGTGATGATGACAAAAAGGGTAGCACAAAAGATTTGCAACCAACTGACACACTGTATGTATATAAAATGGAAGATGGCTTTATGTTTTTATGTTTTGTTTGTATGTTTGTCTTAAAAATAAAAACTTTTTCAAAACAAAAGGTTAGAGAGGGCTGTAAAACACTGTAAAGCAGTATATAAGTCTAAGTGCTTTTGCGACTGCTGTTCTTGTAAGCATTTTCCTCTGTTACAGATGCTCCAGTGCATCCTCCGTTTGCAAACCAGCACCCTTATGAGAAATGTGATCCTCAATCAATGCCTGGAGATCTTGGCTTTGGCCTCAGGATGGTCAATGGAGTAGTCCATGTGTACACCAAGCAGGACATCACTGACAAGTAAGTAGGTGGCTGAAGGCATGAGAATAACCTGATTATTAGGGAAAATCTGGAAGAGAAATAACATCTGGGGCAGCAATGTTATCTATGATTCATGTCTAGCTGAGCAAGATTTCTGATGCTCTCATTTTTCTCTGTAGCTAGAAATCATGAATGCTTCTGACTTAACAAACTGCAAAGGAAACAGATTTGAAAGTAAAAATTGATGTATAATTATCCCAAACAGAATTTATTTTAGGAAGATTCATTCTTGAACAATTTGTAGTATACACAAAATAAACTGCTACTTTTTTGCCGATCATTATTTATGTGCATACAATGTACAGTGATGAGTATTGCCACAATAACAAGAAAGCACCCAATTTTTTTCTCTATCTGTCTGCCCTCAAGGAAGTAATATTTATTAAATAGTGAGGGACTGTGGTTGCCTTACTGAGAGACAAATTTCAGTTAGAAAGGCTCATTACTTGCACTAAAAAGTAATAGAACAGAATAATTTAAAGCAAATAAATGAAAATCGCTGCACTGTACTTTCATTTTTATTTTCACATTCAAAGCAAAGTGCTATAAAAAGGTTATTTTTAAAAAAATATGTAAACCCTCACCCTTAGTAACAAAGTAAATAACAGCTTCATGACATCCTGGGAAAGTTATGTTAAACGGAAACCCTTATAAAAGTACATTGCAAGTGATGGAAGGAACACAATGGTGCAATTGAAAAGACTGCTAGCAAACTTTCACAAGTTTGCTATGATTACCAAACGGTGTTTCTCCCATCAGCCTAGCCGGAAACACAGAAACTGAAAACGGGAAACACCTTCAGCTACACAGGAGTCTGGATATTTAGACCTTCACAGTTCTCTGAAACCAGTTACTAGCCAAGACAGGTAAAACACAAAGAAATGTAACATATCTGCAGCTTGTGCTAACTAGGGAACTCGGACTTCAGCATCACTGAAGGCTTGCATCCACACTGATTCTAAAGCAGGCTACTACAGCCCAGACTAGCAGCTTCAGATAACGTGTAGCCTCCCAGAATTCCCCAGTGAGCATTGTTGAAATCCACACTTCTTAAACCTGTCAAAGTTGAGAAACACTGGTCCAGGCTGATACTAGTTTTTGTATCAATTGCAGCTACCAAAATACACTTATGGACTGAGAATGAAACAGCAAGGAAGGAAAAGAACCGATATAGATCCAGAGATTGAACCCCAGTCCTACTGCAATTCCTTGATCTAATATAAAAGAAACTTTGAGGCCGATGTCAGGAAGATATTGATGACACTGTACCAGGGATCTCCAACCCCTGGGCCGCAGCCTAGTACCTGGCCGCAGCCTTGTTCACAATAGGGCTGCACCAGTGGCAGGCATTCACATACACATACTCCAAATGCAGCTATGTGCACCAGTGTGTGCCCCTGCTGCTCGTGCACCACTTGTATGACTTGTGATTATCTATTCTCCCCACCACTGCCACTGCCACTACCACTGGTCTACAAAGCTGGAAAAGTTGGGGACTGCTGCTCTAAACCATCTGTTACAGCAGTTACATATATTTTGCATTGCTCATTTCCTCTCTGCCTAATATAGAAAATCGGTTGTTATTCTAATCCCAGAGCAAATGTAAAACCCAGGATTTTGCCAATTTAAATTTAAAACAATGATTTCGCCTACTTCAAGGCTGACAAATCATTCAGAACATCTTGTTTCTCTATTTTTTCTGGCAAAATATTTTTTATAATTTTTCAAAGTACTAGTGGCAATAATATAGGTTTTTTTCTGGATTATCAGTGAGGCTGTTCTTGGTTTGACAGGTTTATAGCTATTGGGTTACTCAAAAAACTGCTGCTGCTGCTGTGGTTGTTGTTTTTTCCTTTCTTTCTTTTCATGATGCAACTTTGCTCATATCTTTGGGGTCTGTTCTCTATTGCATTTTGAAAAGGACCACTGAACTGGACTTGCCTTATCCTGACCTGCAGGAGTTTGTGGCTGACATGAATGTTCTGATGGCTCTGATCATCAATGGCCCCATGTAAGTTTTCTGTCTTTTTCATCTTTTGTGCATGTGTCAAACTCCTTTCCAAATAGCCATTCTACAAGTGTGGCTTACATACGTTATGATCCTAGAATCTATGAAGCACCTTGTCATAAGATTATATGGGAGACGCATTTATCTTTTTTCTTGTTGTTGATTTAACATAGTGCATATGACTATTTTCTGGAATAATCCAAGTGTATTCTTCAGGTTGAAAGAAATTTTGTTAGACTTTTTAAAAAATAAACAAGGGTCCTCCAGAGAACGTTTCAAAACAACTTAGAATACCAGGAACCAAAAACAGATACTTTGCTTTTCAGTTTCTTAGCATTTTTGTAAGCAGACAGTAGTCCCAAAGGTGTTTTTTCAACAGACAACTGCACTTTCTGTTTTTTCTTCAAAGACATTTCAGTTCTCACCCAAGAAGCTTCTTCAGCTCTGCCTCTTGAAAAAGCACTTTTGGGATAACCATGGCTTGGATGACTGCGAATCTCCATAGACGCAGGTAGACAGTAGCTACTTAAAATAGCTACTGCAGCTACAGCAGACTCACCATCAGGCTGACTTGGCATAGGCTTGATTGTATGGGATCTTTAGAAATTCCCATATTCTATTTCTGGAAAGAAGGACCTAGCTTCCCTACCCATACAAAACGTTCTGGAAAGGCAGACTGTTCCTTTATCAATTTATTGTATGGAGACGGCTTCTGGGATAATAACGAAATTAGATCTCAAATGGAAAATGTTCTAATCAGAGTGCGCAAACCTTAAACAAGATCCTTGGTGGTGCAGGCTGTTAAACACCTTGCACTTAGCTCCAGCTGCCTGCAATTAGTGCAGGCTCGAATCCCACCAGGCTCAAGGTTGACTCAGCCTTCCATCCTCTCAGGGTAGGTAAAGTGAGGACCCAAGATTGTTGGGGGCAATAAGCTGACTTTGTAAAAATGCCGCTGGGGGGGCTAAAGCCCTAGTAATAAGCAGGCATATACAATAGAATGAAGGCTATTGCTGAGCGCTTTGGGTTGTGCTCCAAAGATTGTAAGCCGCCCTGAGTCTCCGGAGAAGGGCAGCATATAAATGTGAATTTTAAAAAATTGTTTTCTTTCCACCTTTGGACAGAAAATCCTTCTGCTATAGAAGACTTCAGTACTTAAGTTCAAAGTTCCAGATGCATGTCCTCCTCAATGAGATGAAGGAGCTGGCAGCTCAGAAAAAGGTGCCACATCGGGACTTCTACAATATTCGGAAGGTATAATTTGAAAATATGTGCTGGCAGTTAGGACTACAGACTATGTCAGTGCCACAGATTGTTGAACCTAGAAAGTTCAATAGTGATTGTAGAAAGCTTCACCAGTAGTACAGCCCTTTACCTCTTTGTACTGATAAGAGAACACTAGCAGATCCTACTGCTTTTAAATTGGTAGCAGAATACTTTCAACAGAAATGCTAAGTTTTGTACCCCTAGGCCCATTTTGGATTGGTGTATAGAGATTGTCTTTTTTAAAAACAAAATCTGGATAATTATGTGGATACATATATAACAATCTTGGAAGAAAGCCATTACAGACTGAAAAATAGAATTGAGTCTGAGAATAGCAGTTTTTCTTGAAGTCAGCTAATGAACTGATGTCAGGATAACATTTGAGCTTGCATCTTTCTAGCTTGTATACTTATTGACTAATCCTTTGATCAGGTGGACACACACATCCATGCCTCGTCCTGCATGAATCAGAAGCATCTGCTACGCTTCATCAAACGGGCTATGAAGAAGCACCTGGAGGAAATCGTCCATGTGGAAAAGGGCAAGGAGCAAACCCTTAAAGAGGTCTTTGAGACCATGAATCTCACAGCATACGATCTGAGTGTGGACACCCTCGATGTCCATGCGGTATGTCAGATGCATTCATCAAGGAGGGTAGCTTTCCTCTGACTTATAAAGAGAATTAGAAACTGATTTTCCTACTGGACTAAATAGCGATCTTAACTTTGGACACTAGGCTGGGCAAAACCTTCTTATTCTTTCCAGTAGAATGGTCTCACATGCAGAGCGGTAGTTCCTGACTTTCAGGTCTATTGGAACACAGCTCTAAAGTTGCCTCACTGATAAGCAATGGAAAATCTGATCTCAATTAACTCCAATAGGTAATTTGGTAGTATTTACCAAAGAGAAGAAGGTACTCATTAAAGAAATATGTAATGGCTTCTGATCTTGGGAGGCACTGCTCTCCAATCAAAGGGGGATGATGGAGGGAATTTTGATTAAAGAAATATATCCTTATCAGAAATGCTAAGTGAGGAAGAGAAGTCAGTGCGGTTGCATTCTGACTTATCATGATTTATCTTGGCATTCTCTCTATTAATAGGATCGTAACACCTTTCATCGATTTGACAAGTTCAATGCCAAATACAACCCCATAGGAGAGTCTGTTCTGCGGGAGATTTTCATTAAAACAGACAACCGAGTCTCTGGAAAATACTTCGCTCATATCATCAAGGTGAGGGCTGCTGTAATGGTATGTAGGAATGTCCTTGAGAGACAGGGAATTGCCACAGCCAGGGTAAGAGTTGGACAAGAGACAACCTGCAGAAGGGATGTGGGCATGGCAGATGCTTCAGAGGGGACCCTCCTTTGTTTCTTAGGCTGCAAAGGCAGTGGGAGGAAAATGGATTTTCAGACTTGCAAGATTCCGTTAATGTAACCTTATAATAAAGTAGGATCATCCAGTTGTGCTTCGCACCTGGGCTACCTTGCAAGTTGGCAGCTGCCTTTCTTAAAGCCAGGGTGGCTGAACAAGTTATGCAGACTTAAATATAGCTATCTTTTGGAGCTTTGAAACTTGGGGGAATCAAGCAGGTTGGTTTTGGAGAAGTAATAGAAGTAATAAGTAATAAAGCCACATGGGGTGAGCAGAAAGAGGTGGTGGGTGTATAAAGGTTATTTCTTGATTACTGCAAGCCCAGTAATGGCCATAACTAACTTCTGAACATTACAAGGCCCACTCTTAAATGTTTATACATTTGTCCCTCTGTCAGAAATTGAGGCCAACATACTTGTGTCACACCATGCCATGCTACAATACTTACCCAGTCATTGTGATTGGAAACTAAGGTATGTCTAGCCTATTTTACTATGAGTTAATATTGGGCTTGGCATTATGCATGAAGGAGGTTCTGCAGCCTAGTGTGTTTTATAAACCTAAGAAACCTTATGATTAAAATAACAAAAGCGGATCAGGCAATCTGCGGTCAGTTTCTCTGTTTCACTGCATCATTCATTGAATGAATTTCAGCCGATCTCTTTGTCACGCAACCTGGCTCATAGGATTGTTGTTTGGGAAGAAAATGAAGGGAGATCCCCGTCTTAAGTCACGCAGACCTCTCAGACAAAAGACAGGATATAAGAACATGTTTTGTTTTTTTTAGAAAGAGCTCCTATTCTTAAAGTGCTAACAAGCTCATTGTCTCCTGGTAGGAAGTAATGTCTGACCTAGAAGAGAGCAAATATCAGAATGCAGAACTGCGACTGTCTATCTACGGCCGGCACGGGATGAGTGGGATAAGTTAGCCAAGTGGGCTGTTACCCACCGAGTGCATTCCAACAATGTTCGCTGGCTGGTGCAGGTGCCCGCTATTGTGAGTATCTCTCTTGGTTTTGCAGTTCCAAAAGCATGCAGAGACTCGCAGAATCACAAAGGGCTTTGCACACATTAACTGCTGTATTATTAATACTCAACAGCTGCTTCGGTCTAGTAAAAACTGAATACAGGAACTTGCTTTTTTTATATAATTCTGGCACCAAGTTTGCACACTAAAGAAGATAAATGTTGCCCTTCCACTGTTTTTTTTTTAAAGAAGACTTATCGAAAACTATGTTGTTGGAACAGGTATGAATAAGGTTAAACCTTACAGGTGCGATCCTGGAACCAATTTCAGAGCACTCATGTTTAGGATCAGTCAAATCGCTGTGCCTTGTTATATATCTGGGCATCCTTGGGGAAAAAATTTCTACTGCTTTATAGAGGGCTCTTTATGCTACAAGTAGCTTTCCACTGTATTTTTTGATGGTCAGGGAGAGCAACTATCTTGATAAGAAATATAGAGGGCTCTTTCGTTTTCTGTATTTGGATCTTACTTTTGACTTCCACAGCAGTTATAATCCCAGTTAGTGGGGAACCACCCTCTGGACGTAGCTACTCAGTGTAGTACAATATCAGTTTATGAGCTAAAGTGGTAAGACTTGCACTGATGATGCTACAGTATCTAGTTGGGTAATGAAGCATCTAAACTGCAAAGGGTTGCAACAGATTTCTGTCTACTATTCAGAAGAAATTCACCCCTCTAGTGGTGACATCAGAGGAGGATGGGGAAAGAAGCAGTTGCAAATCTGTTCCCCACAATCTCAACAGAAGCACCAGGACTAAAGCTACTTTGAAAACATTTGATAAATTGTCATAAAAACTTTTACGTTTTCCCAAAAACACATCCTTTCTTATTAAATCACTGTGTAAGATAGTTATCTATGGAATTTCTCAATCATCCAGTTCATGGTTGTCCCAAAGATGCTCCCCCCCCCAAAAAAGGCGATTAGGCTTTCTTGATTTTTTTTCTTTGAAAACTTATTGCTCCTCATCCAAGAAACTTCTTCACTTCAGGACTGAAGAAGCTTTTTGGATGAGAAGCAAAACCTTTGCATACCTTTGGGAGAAAGTATAAGATGTATAAGATGGTTATTTCTCCCAGCCATCTCTGCTGAATGACATCTGCAGTGAAGACTGTTGGGAATTGGATTGTTGAAGCAGTTGGGTTACTTAAGTGATCTGACTCCCTCATTACCAGAAGCTATGCAAGCCTTGCCACAAAGCAGCTGATTTTAAGTGAGATCAAGGCACACTTACCTATTTGTTCGTAATTTCTTTTGTAACTTTAATGCCAGGGAAGGCAGAGCCGTGGGAAGAAGTGCTTGTAGTTTTCTGGTACCAGAGTAAAATTGATTTGACTGGGCAACGTATTTATTTATTTATAAAAAAATATTTATTTATTAAATTTTTATGCTGCCCATTTCCCCTACAAGGTCTCAAGGTCTAAGATCCTTGGTGGTGCAGGCTGTTAAATGCCTAGCACTTAATTTCCAGCTGCCTGCAATTAGTGCAGGCTCGAATCCCACCAGGCTCAAGGTTGACTCAGCCTTCCATCCTCTCGGGGTAGGTAAATTGAGGACCCAAGATTGTTGGGGGCAATAAGCTGACTTTGTAAAAATGCTGCTTAGTAATAAGCAGGCATATACAATGGAATGAAGGCTATTGCTGAGCGCATTGGGTTGTATCCCAAAAATTGTAAGCCGAGTCTTCGGAGAAGGGCGGCATATAAATGTAATAATTTTTAAAAAAAGGTCTCCCCTGGGCAGCTTGAGATTTTTCTGCCCAGAGAACAAGGAATTGGGTACCACCTAATACATTGACAACAGAAGGGAAAAAATGAACTAGTTTAGTCTTCTTGGAAATATGCTACCCATTCCCCTCTTCTTCCAAGAATCAGGGTATGTGCAGTGTGACACTACACGACTGCTAATTACAGTCCTCAGTCAGCTCAGAACAAGGCCTGAGGAACACTATTGTCAACTGTCAGGAATGAAGAGATTTATGTGTGATGGAGCACTCACTTTTTGTGTCTTGACTTTTAACAGTGACGTATACAAAACAAAGAAACAGTTGGCCAACTTTCAGGAGATGTTGGAGAACATTTTCTTACCTCTCTTTGAAGCTACCATCAATCCTGCTAGCCACCCAGAATTGCATCTCTTCTTGGAGCATGTAAGTAGGGACATTGGAAAAAACAGCCCTAATTTCTAGAACTCGTTAAAGGGATGGCTAATAGTATGTCTGCATTTGAGGCAGAGTGAAGGACAAATGTTATGTATGTGATTCTTGAAGACCACTTAGGTGGCATATAGCAGAATGGTTGGTATATATATCAGTCTAAAATAATTGTCATGGCCTCTGGCTGATTTGCATAACATGAATGAAGATGCAAGAGGCTTCAAAGTCATCTCCCTTTCTTTCCTTCTCTGGGCTCTGAACGGACAGGTGGATGGTTTTGATAGCGTAGATGATGAGTCCAAGCCAGAACACCATATCTTCAACTTGGACAGTCCCTTACCTGGCAATTGGATGGAAGAGGATAACCCGCCATATTCATATTACCTTTATTACACATATGCTAATATGGTGGTGTTGAATCATCTGCGTAGGTAGGTGATCTGCTTCTTATCTCCCCCTCACTAGTGGTGGGCTTCAAAGAGGTTTACCACCGTTTTGGTGGGCGTGGCTTGGCGGGCGCACTTTGCGCACACCCAAACATGTACTTTGCACACATACAGAGGCTTCCCTACTCACCTCCTGCAATCCCTGTAGCTTCAGCAGCTGAGGTGCGGCAATCTGCTGTGCCATGCAAAGCAGCTGCGCTTCAAAAGCAGGGAATAAAGGTAAGTAAGGGAGCCCAGGTAGGTGGGCCTGAGTGGGTCCAACAGCAGCTTGTCAACAGAGAACCAGTTCGGTCTCAGCTGATCTTTGGCGCTACAGGTATGCTAGAACCTGGCTGAACCAGTAGAATAGCACCACTGCCCCTCACCCACCTTTTGAGTCTGCTCCAGAATGGTTTTTAAGACCTTGAATACCCTTTTCTCACCTTTCTGGTAATAATAGTAATATATTAGATGCTCAAATACCCAGATCTTGTGGTCTGTGTTTCAGCTTCATGTCTTTGGTACTATAAGTTGGGTGCAATTTGTGTTCCTCTTTCCATCTTACCAGCATTTTGATTTCTCCTTTTCCAAAACGCCATTCATTTGATTGACTGAGCTGCATATTTTGCTTTCCTTTTTTTAGGAAGCGGGGCTTCCACACCTTCGTGCTGAGACCCCACTGTGGGGAGGCAGGACCCATCCACCATCTTGTGTCGGGTTTCATGCTGTCAGAGAACATATCTCATGGCCTCCTTCTCCGCAAGGTGAGGGAACGCAAATGAGTTGATACCATATCTAAAAACATGGACATACCTATACATCTGATGAAGCAGAAATGTTGCTTAGAAGCCAAAGCTGCTGCTTAAACCACCACATACCTTTGGGTGTTGTGATAAAGGCTACTGTTGTGATAAACATGCAGTGGGGACCTAGGCAGAATGCAAAAAGAAAATCACATCGCACTCGTGTCAGAAGCACCAAGGTGCTTCAGGTTGGCCGGTGACATCACCATTCTCCGGGGGATGCCCAGTTGGGGGCTTCTTTCATGTCCCAGTTAATGTGCTCACCAAAGTGCTACCTGTCTATGTACTTGTGAATGCATGCTTTCAAAATGCTAGGTCAGCAGGAGCTGGGAACTCATCCTGTCCCACAGCAGCATTCGGGTTTCTTTCTTTTTTTAAAGACTTTATTAATTTTACAATTAAAATAAACAAACAATACATACACAAATGTAGAAAGGAAGAAAAGAAACAGAATAAAGAAGTAAAGAAGAAGATAAAAAAAAGAAAAGAATAGCAAAAATGAGTAAAAACAATTTCGTCCTCGACAGTCTGTGGTTTATTATTTCTATCCTTATTTTATGCCATATTCACTAATAATCCTTAATACAAGTATATGATTACCACTACCATTATAAATTGTCCTCTTCTATATAATGTTATATTGCCCATCTTTGGTCTACCCATTCGTACCAGCAGTTCCAGCTCTTATAGTACATTGATGTTTCGTTATTAATGCTAGGGTTAATTTATCCATTTCTGCACAATTTGTTATTTTTTGAATAATCATTTCCCCTGATGGCATATGAAGTTGTTTCCAACATTGTGCAAAAGCCAATCTAGCTGCTGTCAATATATGGCAAAAAGAAAATCACATTGCACTCATGTCAGAAGCACCAAGGTGCTTCCGGGTTGGCCAGTGACATCACCATTCTCCGGGGGATGCCCAGTTGGGGGCTTCTTTCATGTCCCAGTTAATGTGCTCACCGAAGTGCTACCTGTCTATGTACTTGTGAATGCATGCTTTCAAAATGCTAGGTCAGCAGGAGCTGGAACAAGTGACGGGAACTCATCCTGTCCCACAGCAGCATTCGGGTTTCAAACATGGGCTTGCTGCTTGTCAGCCCAGTGTCAACCTAACTACGTGAGCCACCATGCTCCTAAAAAAAATGTGAATAGATCATTATTGGGCCTGCATGCTGGCTATATTGCAGTCTTTTGAAAGAGTTTCTATTCATGACACTTCCAAGTGGACTGAAGGAAGGGGGAAGCCGTATATGTTTATGCAGAAATAAGCATTAGGCTGGGCTCAGTGTTTGCTTGAGATACCCCATGCCTTAACATTGAGTTTTTTTTCTAGGCACCGGTGCTGCAGTATCTCTACTACCTGGCTCAGGTTGGCATTGCTATGTCTCCACTTAGCAATAACAGCCTGTTCTTAAGCTACCATCGAAATCCGCTACCTGAGTACCTGTCTCGGGGCCTCATGGTCTCCCTGTCCACAGATGATCCCCTGCAGTTCCATTTCACTAAGGTGAGTGTCGTATAGCAGATGTGACCCAAAGGAATGAAAGATGGCACAAAGGAGGAGATATACCCTTCTTTTTAGCTGATATAGTATGGAAATAAAACATGACTGTATAAATTATTCCTCTGCCTGTATCATGTGTTCATTGCATAATGCTTCATTCCAAGCTGCAGATGTTCCTGTTGTGCTTTGTGTACTGTACATGCTTCAACAACAGTTCCATGTTTTTGTATGTTTATTTCATGTGTGCATCATAGCCAGGTACTGAATAGAATAGAATAGAATAGAATAGAATAGAATAGAATAGAATAGAATTCTTTATTGGCCAAGTGTGGTTGGACACACAAGGAATTTGTCTTGGTGCAAATGCTCTCAATGTACATAAAAGAAAAGATACATTCGTCAAGAGTCAAGAATCATAGGGTACACCACTAAATAATAGTCATAGGGTACAATAAGCAATCAAATCATACTAGGAAACAGTCAATATAAATCAAAAGGGTTTATATTGCCGTTGTGTAAAAATAGATTTCAATAAAACAATACATGATAGGTTAAATTACAGGTTATTTTTGTGATGCCAAACACACCAAAAGTGAGACACACCAAAAGTATTAGGAAGCAAAATATTTGTTGTCCAGTGTAATTGAAATGTCTCCACCTAGCAGCTCAAAGTTCAAACTTTGGCCACAAGAACCAAAGTAAAAAGAACAATGTGCTGTCTTTGGTTCAGCCTGAAGAAACACTTGTGGCAGCTTGGGACAGACACACCACCAACTGTTTTTTAGAAGAATAAGATGTGGCTTTAGCTGTTTACAAGTAGTCCTGGACTTAACAACAGTTTATTTTGTGACAGTTCAAAGTTACAACAGCACTGAAAAAGTGATCTGTGACCATTTTTCACTTTTATATGACCTTGTATCAGCCCCATGATCATGTCATCAAAATTCAGATGCTCGGCAATTGGTTCATACTTATGGCCGTAGCTATGCCCCAAGGTCATGTGATCTCCTTTTGTAGCCTTCTGACCAGCAAAGTCAATGGGGAAGCCAGGTTCACTTAGCAACAGGGTTATCAACTTATCAACTGCAGTGATTCGCTTAATAACGGTGGTAAGAAAGGTCATAAAATGGGGCAAACTCACTTAACAAATATCTCACTTAACAACAAGGACTACCTATATATCATTCACTTATCCCAGGCACACACTGTTCTCCACTTTATCAGAGATAAAATAATGGAAATGCTTTCTGCTCAGTTTTTATTAAAAAATGCCTTACTGATGTTGGATTTTTGTCCTGGTGTGGAAGTAGTTGCTTTCTTCTGTGACAATTCTCCACTTTCCAATCTAGCTTATAGCTTTGGGTTTCTCAGTTGCTGCCTACTGCATAGAGTCTGCATTGTGCATAACTAATTTGATAGGTACTAACATCACTGAAGCCAGTCCTATATCATAGTTTGGTGCTTGCTAATGTCCTGTTTGCATGTATCTGGGTCTGACTGACAATATCCCTTCCAGGAACCCTTGATGGAAGAGTACAGCATTGCCACACAGGTTTGGAAGCTCAGTTCCTGCGATATGTGTGAACTTGCACGGAACAGTGTGCTCATGAGTGGCTTCTCCCACAAGGTAATGTAGAATCTTCTCTGAAAGGGATTGACTTCAGGCTATGGCCTCCCAAAATAATGCTCTGAAGTTCAAGGGGAGGGGATTTACAGAGACTTATTCATCTGAACCAGTGTGCTGACCCAAGCCTCGTTCAAATCAAACAAACACAAAACAGAGATAAAAGCAAAACCTTTTTAATGCGCCTCTGTGAATTCTGTTCATTCGCAGTAAAATGCTATTAGAACTAATTGTCCCAGATAAGAGCAAGCCCTGTCAAGGTTGTGCAAGGCTGCCAAGAACACAAGATAAATTGCCAGGAAATATTCAAAGCCAAAAGTCTCCGAAAAGAAACCAGGATAGACCGAACTTCCACGATAACTTGAAGTGCAAGAACTTCTTTGCTTCCTGCAAAGAATCCCACCTCTGAGGGCTGGCTTTTATCCCTTAAGGGAGGGGCTATCACCTTGCAGCCTTACTCCTGAGTCGCCCATGCTGCTGCAGCTGCTCTTTCCTTCGAGCAGCCCTGCGCACACATGCACTGGGCACAGGCTCCTCTGCATCACTGCTGCCAGACTCCACAAGCTCCAAAGGCAGCCTCCCACTCTCTGATAGTCCTGGCCCCATCCCTGCATCACACACAGGCCCCTCATCTGAGTCCTTGCTCTTTGAGACCTCAGCCATCCGCACCTGCTGCCAGTGAATCACAACAACCAGCCTGTTTGGTGAAGAAGACTTAACACTTACATGCAGCCTCCTCTTCAACCAAGTCTATACTCAAGGGAACAAGATGGCTGAGGGCTAATGTTGAAGAAAGCATATCCAACACCTCCCTTCCCTTCCCTCCACCTGCAGCAAAAGAGCAGCCTTTGTTCTGAAAGGGTCATGGCAGCTGTGGGAAATTAGGCTGGAAATGAATCCATTTTATGTTGGGGAGGCGGTATATAAAAACCTCTGCAGATGTGATCCTTTCACCAGTGAGGTAGCCACCCACCTGATTATGAAGTTCAAAAATAATTTGTCTTAAAGAGTGCAGTGGGGCAGTTCAGAATGCCAGTGTTTGACATGCCCTTTTTTGCTTTGGCCTTCTGTTCTCCCATGTACATAATAGCTGCCATTATGTTCTCAGTTATTATGCTCAATCCTTATTAAACTGATTTTAATTTTTCCGTAGGTTTCCCCACCACCCAAAGGCTGTTTATACATCCCCAAATCATTGGTTTGTTCTAAGCTTAGGGCAGCCTGCTTGTTGTGTGTGGATGCCAGGGAATTACTTAATGTTAATAGGGCATGATAAATCTACTACACCTTGATACATGTTGTAAAGTTCCAGGAAGCATTCAACTCTTGACCAAAATCCTAGTGAAACGTAGTACATTAATGTGCAGCAGTAAGAATAAGATGGATATTTAAGGCCTTTTCTCTGATAGTTTTAACCACTCCAAATGAGCAAAAAGCAGAAATACCTGTCCCAAGACTTTTATCTTTGCCATTGTAGTACCATTGTGCCTCTACTCAGGTATTTTGTTCTCTACTCAGCCTTTCTGGGGGTGGGGAATGCCACTGAGCCATTTGTGCAATTCTTTGCTAGGCAGTAGTCCAGAGAAGCACTAAAGTGAACACAAGGTGAGAATTTAAGACCCATGAGTGAATGTATTAGTTTGCATGAGAGAGGGAGGGAGGGAGGGAGAGGAAGAGGGAGGTAATAGTTGGTGCTGGCTCTTGTTTTGTTTTTTAAAGGATTTGTTCGTTTATTTATTAAATCTAGAGTCACATTCCCAGAGTGACTATGAATTACACCGTATCCATCATAAATGTTTTTGTCTTCGAATGTCCAGGTGGAGAACATTTGGCTTAGCCCTGGATTGATTTCTGATCTTTGTTCCTCAGGTGAAGAGCTACTGGCTTGGACCCAACTACCTGAAAGAGGGACCTGAAGGCAATGACATCCGTCGTACCAATGTGCCAGATATCCGGGTAGCCTATCGCTATGAGACACTTTCCCAGGAGCTGACTCTCATCACCCAGGCTGTGCAGACAGAGATGCTGGAGACCATCCAGGAAGAAGACGTTCTGACTATGAGCTCCATCCGGGATACTTGCTGAAAGAGACTCATTCACAATCGGTCTCCCTTTCAGTCCCTCACTGGCTTGACATGCTGGGCCTGTTATGTGAGCGCAAAGAGAGCCTGACCATCCACCTCCCTCATCCCGGAGACTTTTCTACTTTCCTGTTGTCTGTGTGTGTGTGTGTGTGTTTCCTTCGGTATCTCTTGGAAACGTTGCCATGATTTCTTTGCACCTGGTAATTGGCTGGAGCCTCCTGGAAGATGAATACTTACAAGCATCTCCAGGGTTCAGGTCCGGGAACCAAGGAAAGCATCTATCTATAGTGTGAGTGGAAAAGGCTGGTCAGATCGTTTGTGAGTCAACGCCAAAGAGGTAGAAATGAACATAATGCCAGTTCAGTGCAGAATAAATTCTGGAAGTCCTGACATGGGAATACATCTGCCCAGTGGCAAAAAGAAACACCAGCATGTCTACATGTATCCTGGGCAACATCTGTCAGGGCCAAAGTCTTCTGGGGGTGCCTTGAGCTACCTCGCTTTTGTTTCAGGGGGTTCCCATTGACTGGTCAAACATCTCTGAGAGGCTGGAACCAGCCCTGCCTTTTGCCATCAGGGCAGAACTTTGTTGTCAATCCCACTAGGCGAGAGCCTCCATTTTTCAGTGTTAAGTTCTAGTATAGTGTTTTCCAACCTTGGCAAACTTTAATATGTCTGGATTTTAACTCCCAGAATTCCCCATCAGCATGACATCTTAGAAAGTCATGACATCTAGACAGCTTAAGGTTGTCAGGATTGAGAAATACTCTAGTATGTGAAGTGGGGCAAGGGGCAGATTTTTTTTTCCTGTTGCTTCCTTTCAAAGCCCAATAATGTATGTCCTTTTTTTTGGCTCAGGGAAAGCACTAACCTATAATTCCCTCCATGCTTTAAAGGTGAATGACTGTGCGCTGTCAGGGACAAAGTGGACTTGACATAATAGAGGTATTGTTGTTAGCATGCCAAATACTGGGGTTTTTAATTTGTTCCGTAACTTTTGTGAAACTCTTGGTCTCCCTCTACAAACCAGGTGTTATAAAAGAAGTTTGATGCAGTTATCAATGTAGCAAGGAGATTGAAGATGGTTCTGGCACTGAAAAAAATAAAAAGCAGCTCCTGGGCCTTGGAGCCCAGATACCTGCCTAGCATGGAAGGAGTTTAGGAGAAATTATTATGATTGTTATTAATTATATGTCAAGTTCAAAATGGAGATGATGAAGGACATCTGAGATCAGTTGTTCTTAAAACGAACTTTTCAGTGATTTCTAAGGCTTAATTGGATCGGTGACACTCATCAGCAATTGGTGTAGGAAGATAGGTGGAGTTGCATTAAGCCATTTATTGGGTCTGATCTACTTTCCCAAAGTTGCTACTAGCTCAGGAATGATGATAGCATTTTGTTCCCTACAGACTTAATGGTGCAGTTACAGGAGGAGGGAGATGTTGGAGCAGAATCATCATCCATGGGAGAAGAGGTTATACACTCTGGCAGTGTCGCCCCGTTTTTGGGCTGCTTCTTCCTTCAGCTGTTTTAAAATTTAGAGTTTTTCGGGGAGGGTTCCTCATGTTGGGAGATCATTCCCACCATGTCTGGTAGCCATGTCTGATGCAGGAGCTCCTGGGAGATGGAATTGTTTTTGGACTGGTTAGAATGCAGCAGATTCAAACTGCATGCTATACTTGACCCCACCCCCTCTCTCCCTCTCTCTCTTTCCCCCTCCCTCTCCCCCTCTCCTTTTGACAGCTTTCGACTCTCATGTGCTACTTCTAATACTAGTAGGCTATTGTCATCGTATTAATGGTTGTTGTGCCATCAGTCATAATTTGGGAATCTCTTGTGGGCCTCTCCTGAAGTGGGGAACCAACTTCAGACTGTGCTCACTCTCTTCAGGTTCAATGTTATGTCTAATAAAAAAAGGCAATCAGTTCCCTAGTTCTTGCTGCCAATAATGTGTGATTGCAAGCAGATCCAGTACAAAGGGAAATGCATTTGTTAAACTAGCAAGGAATGCTTCTAAAGTGAACTGGAAGCTTCTGATGCCCTCCTAAACTTGACTACCTCAATTTACCGTTCTCCAAATATGTTATTATTATTATTATTTATTGGACTTATATGCCGCCCTTCTCCCTAGGGACTCAGGGCGGCTCACAGTAAAATACACAATACAAATTAAATTAATTAAAACACTATTAAACCCAAGCCCAATAAACTCTAAAACCAATAAAACTAATCTAAAATACAGTTAAAAACCCATCCTCCTTCCCTTCAGTCCAGGCCGGCTTGCTGAAAAAAACAGGTCTTCAGGTCGCAGCAGAAGGAACGGAGGTCTGGGGCCAATCGGAGCCCCAAGGGGAGCTGGTTCCACAGGGTGGGTGCTACCACAGAGAAGGCCCTCCCCCTGGGTGCCGCCAGCCGACACTGTCTGGCCGATGGCACCCCAAGGAGGCCCTGCCTGTGGGAGCGCACAGGGCGATGGGACGTTGATGCTGGCAGGAGATGCTCCCACAAGTACCCTAGACCCAAGCCATGTAGGACTTTGTATGTTAACACCAGCACCTTGAATCTCACCCGGAGGGCAACCGGCAACCAATGTAGCTGGACTAAAACTCCCATAATCCTCAACCAGGGTGGCTGCATGAAGTTGTGCTCCAGCACAGTTAGAAGTAAAAACTGTTCTAGGTGGCTATGGCCAAAATCAGAAGGTCATAACAATTGCCTGTTTAAGGATATTCACAAAGTGCACCAAGACTAAATAGGTTGCTTTTTTCATGTTATTTGGGGAAGAAGCATTTTGTTATAGTTTGTGTCATTATTTTGAGGGTCACACATCCAAGAAAAAGGAGCCATTCTTTAAAGCCTATCTAGTTGGCGTTTCACCTTCAATGGCACAGCAAGGTAATTTCCTTCCCTCCACACACACCCTCCTCCCCAATTGCTGTCTCCCAAGCTGTTTTGCAACAGAGCTGTCTTGCATTTGTTTCAGCCAGCATGTTCAGCCTTGTTAATCTAGGGTTTGGTCCAACACATGGCTCCAGAAAGAAATGGTATAATGTTGAACTTCATCTCTCATTTTCTTCCTTTCTCCTTGCCTTTAATCTACCTATTGGTACATCATGTTAGTTTTTGCTTTGGTGTCAGAATTGAAACGTATTCCTTTAGCAATCACATGTATCATCCTCTCACTTGGCTATTTTATGTACTTTTGATGAAACTGTATGCTTGTCTGTGCTGTTAGAAATCTTCTGGAAATAAAAGCATGATCCTCCATTAAAGATTATTTAAGTAAACTGAATCTTTGTACTTCTGATTGAAACAATTTGGTTTGGCTTCCAGGCAGATAATAAAATCATTTTTCTCCAAGAATGGGTTTTGAAGAAGGAACATTCAGCCTCTAGGGAAGCAGTTATCTCTAGAGGTCAAGCTTGCTTTTTTTAAAAAATAAGCTTCAGTTTAATAGTTCCTCCCACACTTGTCAGTGTTTTCTTGGAGAGGATGGTTAACATAAAGAAAAAAGTATTTCCCTTCTTATACTGCTGGAGTGTTTCCACACAGGCCAAAGTGATATACAGTTTTCCTTAATCCATGTGAAGGTCTGCATATGTGTTGCTCTGAATGGCCCTAATGAATACCTACACAAAAAAGGTGCTTCATAGGTATGGGAAATAATATGCTTACATAAGAAAACAAACTTGGTAATAAAAACAAAAGCCTGGATTTCTATCTATTGGTGCTCAACTTGTTCCAGGCCCTATTAAAAGGTGCTGTTAAACTTCAAAGAGAAGTAAATGAACACGTAGATATCTATTAACTTGAACCTTTCCTCCAGAGATCATTCATACCAAGGGTTTTTAACCAGATAAGAAAAAGGATCATGAATTTAATAATTTCCAAGAAAATTCCAAAGTTGAAAAGAAATTGAATAACATGAACAGAGGCTTCTAGGCAGCTGAAAAAAAAAACTTGTTACACACCACTGTAGGTACTATTGCTAATGGAGATAAGCAGAGGTGGTATTCAGCAGGTTCTAGCCAGTTCTGGAGAACCGGTAGTGGAAATTTTGAGTAGTTCAGAGAACCGGCAAATACCACCTCCGACTGGCCCCACCCCCATCTATTCTCTGCCTCCCAAGTCCCAGCTGATGGGTCTTCTTTGGTTGCCCTGCACAGGAAACAGAGCTGGAAAGCAGGTTAATGGGGTTGGGAGGGAATGGGATTTTTCAGTAACCTTCCCCCAGTAGTGGGGAGGGAATGGGGATTTTACATTATCCTTCCTCTGCCATGCCCACCAAGCCACGCCCACCAAAAATTGAATCCCACCACTGGAGACAAGGGAATATTAGGGCAGGTCTGAATCCCTCTTTCAAATAGATTTAAGTTGCAAGATAATAGTGGTTGTCAAATCATTGGTCAGACTTCATGTCTACTGGTTTAGACCAGTATTGTGTAATGCAGTGTTTTTCAGTCTTGTCCCCTTGAAGGATGGGTGGACTTCAACTCCTACAACTCCTCAGGCAGCTTTGCTCTCTGGGGAATTCTGGGAGTTAAGTCCACCCATCTTCAAGGGACCAAGTTTGAGAAACACTGGCCTAATGTAATTGGCAGTGACTCAAAGGTGCTTTTTCAAGAGGCAACTGGACTTTCTGGTTTTTCTTTGAAGACGTTTTGCTTCTTATCCAAGAAGCTTCTTTAGACCCAAAGAAGCTTCTTGGATAAGAAGTGAAACACCAAGAGGCAAACATCAGTTGCCTTTTGAAAAAGCACCTTTGGGGCAATCATGATCTGGATGACTGAGAATCTCTATAGGTAATTGGCAGTGCCTCTCTAGGATTCCTGATTATGAACTACTTGACTTTGTCGTCTGAATATCTCAGAATATGAATTCAAGACTGCATTCACACAAAGACTGAGCTCTGCTACTAATAGGCAGATTTCCATGTACTTTATTGGGCAAGTAAGCCACTATCTTGAAACTATTAACTACCTGCAAAAGAGTATAAAATATCTTTTAATACACATATTAACAGCCGCAAGGATTACTCAAGTGCAATGCTGGAAACAGTCTGAGATGCCAAGAGACCAAATGATCAAACAAAAAATAATGAACTGTGCCGAGATGGATAAGTTAACATTGACTTTGAAAGACAAAGAAGATTCATTATTCTAAATGGTGTGGGAACGTTGGTACAATTGGTTAGAACTGAGAAAGTAATGGGATTAAGAACTATTAATTAGAGAGTTAGACAGAGCAAGTATACTTGAGAAGGAGTTAATAGTATATAGAAAATGATTATGTAAATATCACCACAAGTTGTTATGAATGTAATATTTTTAATGTTTTAATGGTGAGTGTTTGTGCGTCTAGTTTCTTTTTTCAATGTAAGTTTGTTTTTTTAATGCAATAAAAGTCAATAAAGTATTAAAAAAAGAAACTATTAACTACCTGCTATGATAAACTCAACCTTATACTAATGCAACTTTCTTCATTTGCTATGTGATTATATCAAGAATCTGTGTAGCAGTTACTATATTTTATTATTCTTTTGCAAACATGACCTTGGAGTTAAAGGGCTAGTGTTGAGTTCAAATCAATTATGATATTGCAGTTTCATGCAAGTTGCTTAAGGCTTATTCTTAATACTCCATCTATAAAGGCAATACAGTCTACAAATAGAGAAATGTTTCACAAGTTAAAAAAAAAGTTTCATAAATAGTAAAAGGGAGACAAAGTTTTTGGGGAAAAAGGCAAAATACTGTACCAGTAATGACCAGAAGATGGAGTTACAGAGGTGATGAAATAAAATATAACGATTTGGAATAGAGCATGTATGATTTGCAGATGAGTTTTGAAACAAAATGAAATATGAAAATTAAATGTAAAACTTCATGACCTATTCACAGGTATAGAATTTGACCTATAAGAAATTAGAAACATAAAATCATGATTCTCCTCCCAATCTGATCATAATGAGAAAACATGTAACATTTTCAATGAGACAACATGTACCAGAAATGCTGGTAAAAATAGAAATTTTCAGAAAATAGTTGCTTGAATGAAGATAGATGCATTTTTAAAAGCAGTTTTTCAAAATAGTTTTTCTCACTGATAATGTAAACTTAGAAGATTTTTCAATGAAACACTAATGCATTTACAGGCTGGCACAACATATACGTAGTTTAAAGAAACATCATTTAACTCAAATCTAGTATTGTGGCTTTGCACAACATAACCAGAAGAATAAAATAACCACATGGAATGGATTCACACAATTTGTTAAATTAACATGTAAATGAGATTTATGATTCAAGAATGTTATGTAAACGGTGTTTATTTCTGTGCATAGACATGTACAAAACTCAAATAACATTCCCCTCTCCAAAGGATGCTGCTTTTAATTTTTAAGGAGCTTACACAGTCTCCATTAAGTTTAAGTTTATTTGGACTTATAGGCCGCCCTCTCTCCAAAAGGACTCAGGGCGGAGTACATAAAAAACAGGCAATACAAAAGTTAAAATAATTAAAAATATATTAAATTAGCGCCAAATAAACATTCAAATTAAAACCCCGATCTCCTGTCAGTCCAGGCTGGATTGTAAAAATAACCATGTTTTAAGGTCGCGGCGGAAGGAACGGAGATCAGGGGCCAGGCTCTATTCAAGGGGCAGTTGGTTCCAGAGAGTGGGTGCTCCCACAGAGAAGGCCCTCCCCCTAGGAGCCGCCAGCCTACAATGTTTAGCTGACAGCACCCCCAGGAGGCCCAGTCTGTGGGAGCGCACTGGGCGTTCGTTATTCATTTCTTTTCCCCTTCTAAGTGAACACTGACATCTTGTAAAGATGCTAGAAGTAAGTTAAGAGACAGTGACTCAGACATCTCACTAAAAACTATCTAGTAAAGAATTGTGTCAGATTCAGCTGAGTCCTTGATCCAATTGGTAAATTCAAAGAAATTCAGTAAATGTCCGGATAAAATGGAAAATGCTCCAAAGCAAGTCAAGCAAAATCAGGCTATTTCTTTCACCACAGTCCTTACCAATTTCCTTACCTGAAAAATGTATAACCTGTCAATAACAAACAAACAAAAACATCCCAAACCTGAACTAGAATATTATTAGTAATGCAGAAGTTGAAAGGATTCATATGATTTATTAAACACTATTGGAATCAGTCACAAACCATGTTTATAAACTTCAGGGGTTGGGATCACCCAATAAATTATCCCAATATTACCTAATTCATATATTGTCATAAGGCAAGATTTCTTGACTATAGTTTATAAAATAAATCACAGTTTGCTGAATTTTCAAAACACAGTTGGTCATAAACAGTTTTATAAATCACAGTGGTTGTGTCCAGACCAGAGGTGGTATTCAACAGGTTCTGACCAGTTATGGAGTACCAGTAGCAGAAATTTTGAGTAGTTCAGAGAACTGGCAAATACCACCTCTGACTGGAGATTTTACAGTATCCTTCCCCTGCCATGCCCACCAAGCCACTCCCACATAATCAGTAGTAAAAGAAATTGAATCCCTTCTCTGGTACAATATGATAGATCGCAAGCAAGCACATGCCATGTATGACTATGCAAACTGACCCAACTTCTAAAGAACACTCAAAGCCTTGAAATCTGAGGATCTCTCTAAGCTACACAGAGGATTAGGGTATGTCCTGCTGAATTTTATGAGCCTTTTTTCATGCAGTAAGCTATTGCTGATTTAAATTCACTGTAGAGCCCATTGCCAGCTATTTCCAACCTATTTACGGTATATGTGGACCTTTGGCAAATTGAACCGCAACCAAACAGGATCCAGATCAAAGATAAAGATGATGGAAATGACAAGATCTGCGCTATTGGCTGCTACAGTACGCAAGACAGAATGGAAGTAAAATATGGATAATTGCGCCCAAAATTTACTGGGTCAAGGTGATATACAACTAGGTATCACCAACACTTTAGTGGCATTGAACTCCAAAGTTTTAGATGACTATTTACCTTTCCCAGAGGATTCATGTTGATGTTAAATAGCATAGGAGATAAGATGGAAGTTTGTAGGATACTATAAATCAGTGACTAGATTTCTAACTATATTTTTCCTACATTATTTTGTGTCCCCAAGATTTCCTCAGAATTGGAAAATAAAAAGAAATGTCCCAAGAGATTTTTTCCCCAATAACTTTAGGTACTAAAGTTCATTGTTATCTCTGTTCTTTCAGTGATCTTTCAGTCTCTGCCAGATATTATCTCATCGTGCGGACTCCATGTGATACCTTTTGACCAAGAATGATTCAGTTAAATTCATTTGGGCTAGTCTTTAGGCTCATTTTATACGTGAAACTGGAGCAAAGGAAGCAAAATCTTCAAGAATGCTTTACTCAGATATAAAATTTGTACTAAGTGTTATGGTTTAAGTTTCAATTGTTAAAGAGAGAGGCAAATTTACTGATATAACCACTGGATCTGGTTTTCTTTTCAAGGGAAAGCATTGAAGGATCACTGGGGTGGGGTCATTTGGTTACTTGATATTTTTGCAAAGAAAATGGATCTTGAAAATCCTGGACTGATGCAATTAGATGCTTTTGCTTTCCACTAAGAATACAGACTTGGGATAGATAGATATGGCTTGTTTTTGTATTAATTTTAAAAGATTTTCTCATGAAAACACATTTGTAACCATTAATACTGTTCTTTTTTACTTTACTTTTAGAAAAGGCATTTGTTCTGAACAGATAATCAAACAGTTTTAGTATCAAGAGACTTGCTAAAGATGTACAAAGATACTTATGTATGCATAAAGTTGTTTATCCCGGCATATATGTAGAGAAGATAGGTGCCAATTATGATAATTTAAAAACTATTCTGCCTCTCCCCGTAATAGGGAAGAGGGAAACAAGTTTACATAACATATCTAACTTGACTTTGGTGAGTAAAAGTACTGCAAAATGTGTCAGGCAATACTGTAAGTTGTTCATTATACTTCCGTATTAGAAAGTTCTTAACTGTTGAATTTGTCTGCATGAAAACTACAAAATTTACCAAAGTTCTGCTTTAGCCAGTGCTAATCAATAGATGGGTTAATCAGTAGGAATCTAGACAGCCTTGATGGCGCAGTGGGTAGAGTGCTGTACTTCAGGCCACTTCTGCTGACTACCGGCTGCCTGCAATTTGGCAGTTCAAATCCACCAGGCTCAAGGTTGACTCAGCCTTCCATCCTTCTGAGGTGGGTAAAATGAGGACCCAGATTGTTAGGGGCAATATGATGACTCTGTAAAACAGCTTAGAGAGGGCTGTAAAGCACTATAAAGTGGTATATAAGTCTAAGTGCTATTCTTCAGATGCAAATTTGGAAGAGGAGGAGTCAGGAGAAGGGACCACAGAGCTGCATGAGGACTCAGACTGGGGTTCAGTGGGTGTGGGCCCGGATGAACAGCCGCACTTTCAAAATTGCTATGGTTGATCAGACAAGTGACAGGTTGAGCCCAAGCATGGTTCATGTGAGTGTATGGGAGCAGGACAGCACAGTGGGATAGAATAAGCATCATCATCTGTGAAACTGGTGCTTTAGCCGGTTTGTCATCAGTGAACATAGGTGAACAGTAATGTACTCAAGGCAAGGAATAGTATTCTAGAGCAGCCACTTTCAGCCTCAATGGAAATCCTGAACTCAGCATGGAAAACCAACTTCCCTGCACTTCCAAAGTTGCTATGGAGTCCAGGAGTTCATTATGCTGGATAGAAAGTAATAGAGGGACAGGAAGAAGAGCTGCCACCAAGGCAATGGTCAGATAAAAGGGGCTCAAAAATAAAGGAATAAAGGGAGAGAGGGAGAAGCATATTCAGACTTGTGAGATTCTGCTACTACAGCATTACAAACAAAGTAGTTCTGACCTATGGTAAAGAGCGTTGACTTCCTAAACTGTCTACTTTGAAAACTGACAAAACCTCAGAGCTGCATGCCCAAATAAGGTTAAAAAATGGTTTTTGGCATTTTCTCAGACAACGGCTTTAGTGAGGAGAAGGCAGAAGAGTGAAAGAGAGGTAGCAGTACAATCAGGTCTTGACAAGTCAACCTTGAATAAGAATGATCTTTGTTAATAGTTATCGTAATTACCTTTTGCTGAAGCAACATCAAATCTATCTTTGCTGTTCTTGCAATCACATGTCCATCTTGCCTAACCTGCACGGGTGCATTTGTATTAACTATTCATATCTCTGCTTACAGTTCGTAATTTTGATACAAGTCAGTGGGCTAGTGTGAAAAATAAAGGTGGGCCTGGACAGGTGAAATGTATGAATGTTTTTGAGTTCAAGTGTTGCCTTAAGATGAAAATGATTTCCTTTAAATGATTGCCCAGAAGCATATGTTAATTTTTGCAGAACATTGTTTTGCCACAGATATTGAAATGGCCAGAGGGGTCATAATGGAGAATCAGTTCACAGAGTTCCAAATAGCTTTGCAAAGTTGTGCCACAGTCCAAATTTGGGGTTATATTTTCTGTCTCCCTTCCCTCTCTATCAAAATGGTATCAGGCTGTAACAGGTGATCTGAAGATTGGTTTGTAGTAGTTTTGGGGTGAGTGGGCAAATTGCATAATTAATCAACCCTCTATTTCTGGGGTAGGAAGGTGAAAGAAAAGTTACCTGAGAACCTGTGGAGGTTCTCAGTCACCCAGGCCATAGTTGTCTCAAGTTATTAAGCAGAGGAAAGAGAGCAGGAAGGAAAACAAAGAGGCCTAGAAATGGGAAGGTTAAGATTTCATAACAACTTTCTGGAAACCAGACAGTATGTAAATTTCATTTTTTTTAAACAGGAAAGAAACGAAAACCTGAATATTTGGATTTAATGCCAGGAAGTTCAAGTTATATTCTCAATTTTTAGAGAACAGATATGTGTGACCAATACAGAATCCATGACATCTGACACATTTTACTGTTCCATTTAAATATTTTTCCATTATTAATTTTGCTTATTTTATTTATTTATTTATTTGCATTTATATGCCGCCCTTCTCCAGAGACTCAGGGCGGCTTACAATCTTTAGAGCACAATCCAATGTGCTCAGCAATAGCCTTCATTCCATTGTATATGCCTGCTTATTACTAAGCGGCAATTTTACAAAGCCAGCTTATTGCCCCCAACAATCTTGGGTCCTCAATTTACCTACCCGAGAGGATGGAAGGCTGAGTCAACCTTGAGCCTGGTGGGTTTCGAGCCTGCACTAATTGCAGGCAGCTGGAACTAAGTGCTAGGTGTTTAACAGCCTGCACCACCAAGGCTCTTCATTTCATTGCATAAGATTTCTTGGATCACCTCCAGTAAAAAAGAGATTTTTAAATCATCAAAATATACACACACTGTCTGGATCCAACTGGAAGTTACATTCAACAATCAGTATAGATATGCCTATCATATCTATATGAAAGAAATCAATGAAAAGTTATTCAAGACATGATTGGAGAGTTATATTAATTCCAATTTTAATAAATTCAGGGAAATGGTACCATATTTAAGGCTGGTTTTGACTCCGAGTTCTACTCTTTTCAGAGTAACTCTTAACAAAACATTTCCTTCTTTCCCATAAGTTCATGTTTTTACAGTGTGTAATGGTATTGCTAGTTAACAACAAAGATCCTTCTCTTGGCTTTCTCTGGAGAGGCCTTGGAGAGGATGTTTGCCTGCATAATTTCAGATTATTTCATAAAGACAGTTATCTTCTTGGAAAGGGCCAAGTGGGGCAACCAAAAAGAACAGAGGAGATCAGCATCTTAGAACATTTTGTTCTAAGCCTGCAGTGCCTGCAGTGGTTAAGGCATGAGGCTAGAAAGTGGGAGGCCGCGATTTATAGTCTCTCCTTAGCCATGAAAGCCAGCTGGGTGACTTTGAGCCAGTCACCTTGAGGTGTACCCCACTGTATGCTTCCCTCCATGTAGATCTGGAATATCGGGTTGGGAGCTTTGTAAATCCCACCTTTTGGGATTCTTTATTGCAACATACTGGCATGAATAAAGTCCCAAGACATAATTACTACAATCATCCTTTCAAGCCCAGAAAAGTCAGGAAAAACTAGCATTTTTGTGAAGATGAAGGAAAGAGAGAAGGATGTGTGTTCAGGACCTGAAAGAAGAGGATGTAGACGTCTTCTGTCTCTGACCAGCAAACAGGTGACAATTCTTTCTGCTAATCTAGAGCAGCTCATCAGTTGATCACCTCCCCCCAATGCCTGATGTCCAAGTAGACCCCAAGTTCATATGACCCAGATGTTGGAAAAACATCTGAATATAGACCAAACACCCAGATGAATCTTGGATACATTTTTAAACCAGGATTCAGAACAGAATGTAGGCTGAAAGAATTCAATACTGGATCCAACTGGAAGTTACATTCAAGAACTTTTAACATTGTAGTGCCTCTCCTGTAGTCTTTTGGGATATTTCACATATCCCTCCTTGGGGAAAAAAATGGTGCTACTTGCATTCTTAACTAATTTATGTCCCTGCATTGTGAATGATCTAACCCTTACCCAGATCTCTTCCAGCCCTCCCTCCATCAAAGAGAAATGTTCAGAAGATAGGTTACAAAGGCATGGACAATTTTAATAATATTATTTTGATCCATGTGATTGACCATCTCACCCACCACTCTGGGTAGCTCCTAATACCTTATTTGTAACAATTTCAGCTGATAATGCTCAAGCACATTGTTTTACCATGCTTCAGGTGTTTTTCTTGTGCAAACCAAATCACCAATACCCTCTTGTAGTGGCATGGGGGATAATTAAAAAAAACTAGGGACTGCATTCAGATACAGATACAGATAATCAGAATTGGAAAGGCCCTTGTAGGTCATCTAGTCCACGCCCCCCAAGCAGGAGATTCACAGACTTTTCTCCCTCACCTCTCCTGCACTCCCATCTGTACCTTATGATTCTCCACTCTTGTCGAATGTATCTTTTCTTTTATGTACACTGAGCGCATTTGCACCAGGACAAATTCCTTGTGTGTGTGCAATCACACTTGGTCAATAAAGAATTCTGTTCTATTCTTTTTCTTTCGTTTACAGCTCAAGTTATTTTTCTATATAGGAATAATCGATTCTCAGGATAAGTCCAAAGCTAAACATTTCGGAAACGAACCATTAAGGCATCGAGACGACGCGTCTCTTAAATCTGGAGTGTGGGGTGGGGGAATCTCCTTTGGTTCAAACAAACTGCGTCCGTCCGGCGTAGGTGATCTGAAGAGACGGACTTGTTTGAAGCCGATTGGCCGTGCGGAAGAGAAATCGGGTTCGGCGAGTAAGGGGCGGAACAGGCAACCGGCGACCTGATTGTCGGCACCTCGGGGCAGGGACTCGCCGCATCCTTCCTCATTGGGACATTCTTCCGCTTAAGTATAAAAGCAGCTCTCGGGATCTGCCGAAAGGGAGCGGGTTTCTGCTTGCCACACGAGACAGCACCGAGCACGTCTGACAGCACCGGCGAAGAAGATGGAAGCCACGCTGGGCTACTGGGATATCCGAGGGGTAAATAATTCGTGTGGAGCAAGAGGCCTCCAAACTTGGCAACTTTAAGGCTGGTGGACTTCAACTCCCAGAATTCCCTAGCCAGCTAAGTTTGGGGACCCCCCGAGGGAGGCGGGGTGGCCAGCACGACCGGACCGGGAGACCATTGAAAAGCCTCCCGGTCTTGGTGCCTTGCCCAGGACTCGGCGCTGTCCGCCTACGGGTCCACCGATGGAGGCCGAGAGGCTGCCGGTTGGTGGGCGAAGCCGCGCGGGCAGAAGCGTTTTCGGCCGTGCCTAAAAAGCAAAACTGAGAGAGCTCCGGTGGCGGCGGGCGTCCTGCGGTGAAGGATGGCGCGCACGCCGCTTCGGGTTAATTGAACAACCGGTGGTAGGAGGATTGGGGACCATTGTGGTGCACAAGTAGTTCTCGACTTAGGGCCATTTGTTTAGTGACCGTTCAAAGTTACAAGGGCACTGTGGGGGGGAAGTGACATGATCCTTTTTCACACTTAGGATGGTTGCAAGGTCGTAAAATGGGACATTTCGCAAATGGTTCATTTCACAACTGTCTTGCTTAGCAATGGACATTTTGGGCTCGGTTGTGGTCATAAGTCGAGTGATTAAGGGATCCGGTTAGAAATCAGGAGACAGAGAGTTCTAGTCCTGCCTTTGGCAGGGCTTCAATCAGCTGGGTGACTTTGGGCCAGCCACTTCTTTTCAGTCCTAGGAAGCAAGCAATGACAAACACCACTTCTGAAATCTTGCCAAGAAAACTGCCAAGATTAATTAACCCAGGCAGTCCCAGGAGTTAACACAAAACCCAAATCTCATGAGGGTAGCAACCTGTGGGCAACTGCAAATATGAAGGCAGGAGGAAAATCCAGAAACCTGCCTGTTCCCCTAGGGCAATCATTTGGCTTAGCTAAACCAGAGCAAATTGCTGCTATTAAAGGCTCCTGCCATCAGCTCCCAAATCAACCTACCTGTCTCTCTCTTCTGCTCATAGCTGCCAATTTAGGTGTCTCACGAATGAAGGTGAAGATATGTGTCCCAGGATAATGTTGCAGGATCCAATCTGGGTCGGATCTCGGACCAGAGATTTTGCCTTCTGAGCTTTCGGACTTGTGGTGGATCAGCTCCAGCACTGAGTCCTAAAGCTCAGAAGACAAAACTGCGTGACCGACCCAGATTGGATCCTGCAATTTAGGTGTTTGTTGGAAACCCACCAGCAGCACAGGAGCAAAGAACATATGCTCCTCCTCACTTGATACTGGAAACTAATCAAACTATTTCAATTTTTTATAAGCCTGTCTTAGGGGCAATTATGAGTACCTATGGGTTGTCTTATTCACCATGATATTCTTTTCCTGCAGTTGGCTCACACCATTAGAATGCTCTTAGAGTATACCAAGACTCCCTATAAAGACAAATACTATGTTCTCGGTGGAAAAGGTAAGGAACTAAACAGAGGTCTTGAACTTCAAGAAGGCTTGTCTAACTTTCTGGGAGAAGGATGCTGGGCTTACCAGAGTATTTTCTGAACTGGCATGTTGGCTCTTTCCAGGCTTAGAAATATTGAGCTAATATTGGATATGTCTGGACTTAGCAGTTTTTAACTTAGCAAATTTTAACTGATCCAGCAAACACTCAAAGAAATACACTTTTTGAGTATTAGAATTGCTTGAAGAAACAAAAGCTGGTTGGTATCCCTAACACAAATAAACTTGACAAACATTTATGATTTCTATTTTTTTCTATTGCTGATTTAGATACACAAATAAAAACAAAATGTCTGTTAATCTGTTTCAATGGCTACAGTACAAATGTTTGTTTTCTTGAACTCTGGTTGCATATTTGTGTAAAATTGGTGGCACACTGAAGTTGGACATATTGGCATGTTGGCTCTTTCCAGGCGTAGAAATGTTAAGCAAATATTGGATATGTCTGGACTTAGCAGATTTTAACTGGCAGATTTTAACTGATTCAGCAAACACCCAAAGAAATATACCCAATTTTTAAGTATTACAGTTGTTTGAAGAAACAAAAGCTAGTTGGTATCCCTAACACAAATAAACTTGCCAAAGATTTACAAGGGTCCTTTTTTCCATTGCTGATTTAGATACAAAAAAATAAGAGCAATTATTCTCTTGTCTGTTAATCTGTTTTGATTGTTTTTATGATCTTACTTCAGCTTTCCTTTGCTTTAAAGTCCTGTGAAGGTTGTAAATGCAAGGACTGATTGCAAAGTTAAGTTTCATCACTGTTACAACTGTGAACAGTTGCTAAATCAGGATTACCTGCATGTGTGAATGGAGATGTGTTTGGGGGGTTCAAGGAGAACTTACCCACTCTTCTCTGATCCCTATCTAGCCTGCCACCCAGCATTTCTGTCCTGCCTTTGCTCATTCCCCATTAACATTTGTTTCCTGAGTTCTTTTCATACCTGTCACCAATTCCTACCTAATTTTTCTCCAAGAGGCAGCTTGTACGGTAATCTACATTATTCTCAAAATGATGATTGTGCCATCATCACAATTGCTGGCCTTATTATTTACATCCCACTATCTGGTGCAAGTATGCTGACTTGTAACCTGCATTTGTCAGTGCCCCCTTTTCCCTGCTGCAACTTCTCAGGTCTTTGGGTTTTTAAGAAGGTGAGGGAGACTAGAACACACCGGTCTCCATGCCACTTAGGAAAGAATATAAGGAAACTTTGTGCTTATTTGCCAGTTTCCCTGTATTTGCCAATTTCAATCATGCTCCACCTGCCTCCAAGTGAGAAAGTTGATTGTCCAGGATCAAGTCAGAGTTTCATTTCTACTGGACAGATCCTAGTTATAACATAACAACAGGTTCTGTTTTCTTCCTTTGTGTGGCTGCTGTTTTTACGGTTCTTACTGTATTTCTTACTTGGGAGTTGCAGGCTGTAGAAAACCAGTTTAGTGAAGCTTGGGTCCAAAGGCAGACCCAAATCATTCTGGCTCCAGTGACCTGATTGGTTTCTATCTTCTGCTGATCAGTGACATATTGAAAGGAGATGGCAGCAAAGCCAGAGAAAAAGCTTCTTGTAATGATTTGTACACTCACTGATCAGGGTAATAATTAGACATGCTTTGGAAGAGATATTCTAGACACAGAGCCAGGATTGTCAATGGGGCAGTAGAAATTTTGCAGGCATTGATTTTCTTTGCCAGTGGATGAAGTAGGTTCACTGATAAACTCAATACCCGTTTATGACGGATCACTTTTCTTGCCTTCGCCCCTGAAGCTGTGAAATGAATCCTATTAGATTTTTAGTTTCAAGCAAAGTTGACAACTTGGGATACCATAATCACTTGGTTAGGTATTATTTGTAAAGACATCTTCCTGGGAAAATGTATAAATAATAATGACCATTGTTGAAGTAGTTGTGGGAGGGAGTTGTTTTATTTTTAGAAAAGATTTGGGCCCTGGACAAACAATGGGTGAAATCATAGTATTTAAAGGCATGCAAAAAGTACATTTAGTGCCTGTACATTTTATATCCTTTAAGCTGTCTATTCAATATGTGCAAAATAGCATATATAATACAAATACATATATATTGATAAGTATACAATTGCATCTTAATGTGCATATCTAAATGCCGATGACTGTTATTTAAATATAAACATGATGCATCTCACCCTAGTGAAAGACGATGAACTGAAATCAGAAAATACTTCAAAACAAATTGGAATACTTGGCATTGGTACGTATAGGATGGGAACAAAAATGTTTTTTTCTAACTATAGAATACAGAATAACAAAGTTGGAAAGGATTTTGGTAGACTTCTAGTCCTCCGCTCAGGCATTCCTGTACCATTTCAGACAAACGGTTGTCCAATCTCTTCAGTGTTGCAGCATTCACAACTTCTGGAGGCAACATGCTCCACTGATTAATTGTTCTGTCAGGAAATTTCTTCCTTAGTTTTAGGTTGCTTCTCTCCTTGATTAATTTCCATCCATTGCTTCTTGTCCTGCCTTCAGGTGCTTTGGAGAATAGATTAACTCCCTCTTTTTTTGTGGCAACCCCTTAAATATTGGAACACTGCTATCAAATAAAACAGAGAGACATGTATAAACTGCGGTGTATGTCAGATGTAAAGGCAATGGGTCATTCATCATATTTCCATATTGGAAAGATCCTAACAGTTGAATTTGTCTGTCATGAAGCTACAAAAGGCAATAGAGCTATGCTTCATCCAGCTTTAATTAGTAGGTGTGGATAGGACCTAAGCCTCATCTGCTGTAAAACTAGGACTTCAAGTTTGTCAGCAAGGTAGCAATACTGTGTTCAAGGCAAGGCTAGGAATACTATTTCAGACTAGCCAGCTTCAGCCTTAAGCTCTGACTCAATAGAGATGGGAAGCATTCCATCCCCAGCATGGAATGGAAAGACCAACTGCACTCAGGACAGGCCCTCTCTGCAGTTCCAAAGCTGCTGAGATGTCCAGGAATTCAATATGCTGGAATGGAAAGGTCTGTGCTGCATGCCCCAAGAGGATGAACAATTGATTTTTGGCCTTTTTCTCACCAAATGGCTTTTGTGGAGAGAAGACAGAGCAATGTGAGAGATGTAACAATGGAATCAGGACTTGACAAATCAACCTTAAATGAGAATGACCTTTAATGGGATCTGCCATAATTGCATTTTGTTGTAGGATGTCAAAACCACGTGACATATCTTTGCTGTTGTTGCAACCACAAAGCCTCCATTTTGCCCAATCTGTTTAAATGGACTAGCATTAACGATACATGTATCTGCTTACAGTTCCTAATATGGATATGACTGACTGGACAAGTGTGAAGGAGAAGCTGGGCTTGGACTTCCCAAATGTATGTAGCAGTTGTGGAATAGATAGAGGTACATTCTTGTGGGTTGAGGGAGGATGGTGGATCATTCTTGTTAACATAGGCGAAAGCAATGAGGAAGGAGTCCTGAGATGTTTTAGAGGCAGTCATGGCAGACAAAATGTCTTGACTGAAGTCTGCTTGATTGCAACCACAGTCTATAATTGCATAGGGATAGTGGGACAAGAAAAAAAATCAACGTGATTGACCGTGGGACCCCATTTCCTAGTGTTTCACCTGAGCAGAGTTACAAACAAGCTAACAGGCTGAGACTTTTCAAAGCAAAATACAATAGAAATAGCTGGAATTTAAGTTTTACTCAAATTTTGTATTGAAAGGACTGGGGGAAAAATTGGGAATGCTATATGCGAAAAGAATGGAGGTGTTGTCTCAGGGGAACAGAATGAGTAAGAATGGGAGAAATAATGGGATACTTCAGTTTATTCTCTGCAGAACTCAAAAGTTACTATTCTGGCCACTGACAACTGTTTGCAAAAGTGTCATATCCTAAGCAATGTTTGGTCATAAAAACATGAATCCAAGCCACTCTCAGAAAATCCTCCTCTTGGTTCATTCCTAGAATTTAAGAATTGTTCAAGGTGCATGTTTGGACAATGTAATAATGCATAATATTTTTGCTTCTTTACTCTTCTTCTTCTCCTTTCCTCTTAGCTCCCCTATCTTATTGATGGCGACAGAAAGATTTCCCAAAGCAATGCCATCCTGCGATACATTGCCCGCAAGCACAACATGTGTAAGTGGTTCAGACTCCCCTTCGGTGTGGCTTTAAAAATGATTTCCTTCCAATAATTGCCCAGAAGCAGATTCTTACTTTTGTAGGACACTGTGTTGCCACAGGTGGTGAGACTGAAGAAGAAAAAATCAAGGTGGACATGCTTGAAAACCACCTCATGGATTTCCGTTTGGGCTTTGCAAAATTGTGTTACAGTCCAGATTTCGTGAGTGTTGTGCTTTCTGTCTTCCTTCAAAATAGTATCAGATTGTAACAGATGATCTGAAGATCAGTTTGGGCTTGTTTTAGCGTGAGTGGATAGACTAATTCGATCCTCTATTCCTGGGTAGGAAGGAGAGAAAGGTTCTGCATTAGTTATTGAGCTGAGGGAAAGGAAGAAGAAAGAAAAATGGGATGTTGCTAAGTTCAGAGTTTCACAATGATTTGGCTAGAAGCCAGCCTGTACATAATCATCTCTTTTTGCAGGAAAAACTAAAGCCTGACTATTTGGAATTACTACCTGGGAAACTCAAGCTGCTTTCTCAATTCCTGGGGGAGAGGCAGTGGTTTGTAGGAAGAAAGGTATTTATGCTCCAGGTTATTTACACTGAACCATGCTATTTGGCCCATCGTATTTTTCCATTTAAAATATTTTCCTCTTGTTAATTTTTCTAGCTCACCTACATAGATTTCATTGTTTATGATGTGTTAGATACACATCAAATGCTGGACCCAAAGTGCTTGGATCAGTTCCCAAATCTGAAGGAGTTCCTACATCGCTTTGAGGTGAAATGCATTCTGCCTTATACGTGAATGTCTACAATAATTACTAAAGTTTGCAGTAGTAAAGTGAATATGATTTTCATCCCAATAAAGCCAAGGTGTGAATCTAATAGTGCTCCAAGTGGCACGTAAGTCAGGATCTTTGCAGCAAAGTCAGCATGCAGCACTTTAAGGGGAGAAACTGGGAATATTTATTGGGATCAATGCATTGGAGAGCTGGGGCAAGAATATTGGAAGGCATTTCTATTTCATATTTAGCAAAATAAATTATTCAGAAGGTATGAGGCAAATGAATAAACGTGCTGAACACTTCCTCTCTTTATACTGAAAGGTACATGTAAATAGAACTCTTGTTTTTCTGCTTCATTTTGGTTCTGATGACATTTTTGTCAGTTACATTAAAAATCATTGCAAACTTTGCCAGCTTTAATTTCTTCTGCAAAGGGCTAGCTCCTGCAGAACCAGTGACAGAACCAATTGTTTCCAAGACCTTCACAGGAATTCATAACTTCAGTAAGGTTCTTAAGGTCTCAGCAGGTAACAGCATCTGGTCACTCTCACCTGGACTCAGGAACTAACCTAAAGTGGAACTATGGATGGGGGATCTCCAGCCAGCTTCAGGGAATCTCAAGGCTGTAGGTTAAACCGAGAAGTGAAAACACTCCAAAGAAGGCATTGAAAAACATTTATTTGCTGTTACTAAGAAAATGGTGTGATCATGTGACAGTCAAACTTGATTCAACTTTTACTTTTAGAAATTGTCCCAAAAGTGCTTTTTCAAGAGGCAAATGGACTTTCTAGATTTTCCTTGAAGACGTTTCACTTCTCAAAAAGATTTGACATACCATAATGCAGGTTTCCCCAACCATGGCTGGCTGAGGAATTCTGGGAGTTGAAGTCCGCAAGTCACAAAAGTTGCCAAGACTGGAGACAACCTACTATAATAGATGAAATAGTGGCAAAGGACCTGATCAACTTTGTGTTTTCTAAAGTTATACCTCCCATCTTGCAAACATATGGCCAACTGAAAGCGAGAGCAATATAACTTTTCAGACATTAAACAGAAATTTGTGGTTTTCTTCTGGCTTAGGCTATTGTGCTGTGTAATGAGAAGACAAGGCAATGACAAATATCCTTCTTTTGGTTTTCTTGGTAGGCCTTGGAGATGATTGCTCCCTACCTGAAATCAAGTCGCTGCATCAGAAGTCCCATCTTTTGGAGTTGTGCCACGTGGGGCAACAAAAAAATCTAGAAGAGACCACAAGTTTCAGGAGGGTAACAACTGGAATTGCTGTATGAATGAGGGACCTCATTAGTCCTCCGTATTTCTAAACTTGATGATGACTCTAAGGCATCTGTTCACCTAATAAAGACTATAAAAAAATAAGTCTGTTTCTTAATCCCTCCTTGGTCTGTTTCCCCACTTTAACATCTGGGCTCCAATGTTGCAGCAAAGGAGGTTACTTTTTATAACATGAATAGAAAAGATCCTAAATGGTGCTTAGGGTAACATACTATGTTACTCCATGTCTTTTTCTTGAGACTCTGCTTCCTTCAATAGGGGAAAGGTAAATTAAGTTCATGAGGAGCACTTTCAATCAGAATAGAGTTGAAAGGAACCTTGGAGATCATCTAGTCCAGCCCCCGGGTCAAGTAGGAGACCCTATTCCATTTCAGACAGTTCAGTCTTAAAAACCTCCAGTGTTGGAGCACTCACAACTTCTGAAGGCATGCAGTTAATTGTCCTCACTGCTAGGAAGTTTCACCTTAATTCCAGGTTGCTTCTCTCCTTGATTAGTTTCCATCCATTGTTTCTTGTCCTGCCTTCTGGTGCTTTGGAAAATAAATTGACCTTCTCCTCTTTGCGGCAGCCTCTCAAATACTGGAATACTGCTATCAAGTCCCCTCTGGTCCTTCTTTCCTCTAGATTAATCTTTCATCCTACTAGTTTTGATTTCCCAGCCTCTACAGTTTAATAAAAGCCATCTGTCTTCACTTATTAACTCAGAACCCCTGAGAAAAGGAGCAAGCTTCACTCCCCATCCCAACCCACCCCGCCAGCTGCCCTAGTTCTTGCAACAAAGGAAAAAGGCAGTCTTCTTTCTGTGCAGAAAGGAAAGCAAAAAACAAACAAACCTAGGCCTCTCAGACAAGAGAAAGGGCAAAGTATCATCCATCCCACCCTGCCTTTGTTCTACTGAGAGAGAAGAAGAAAAGAACTGGATTTGCTAGACTGGTTGAAGCTTCAGAAGAAGAGGGAAGAGGGGCTCTGCTGCCTCTTTTTTTTTTAATTACATTTATATGCCACCCTTCTCCGGAGACTCAGGGCAGCTTACAATTTTTGGGATGCAACCCAGTGTGCTCAGCAATAGCCTTCATTCCATTGTATATGCCTGCTTATTACTAAGCGGCATTTTTACAAGGTCAGCTAATTGCCCCCAACAATCTTGGGTCCTCAATTTACCTACCCTGAGAGGATGGAAGGCTGAGTCAACCTTGAGCCTGGTGGGATTCGAGCCTACAGCAGTTGTAGGCAGCTGGAACTTAAGTGCAGGCAATTAACAGCCTGAGCCACCAAGGCTCTTGATGCATGGCCTCCTATTGCCAGCCCTTTTCCATTCTGCTGTCCAAAGAGCTTCCAAGTTGGGTGTTATCAGGTTCTCCTGCAGCAACTGAAGAAGCCATTGGCCCTGGAACGCCTTTAGTGCAGGTGGGCCAAGGCCTCTAAATGTGGGCAGCTACAGCAGGCAGCGCTAATGGGAGATTCCCATTCTGAAGACTGCCTAGCATGAGCCAGAGCTGAGCAAATAGCACCTGCAGCATGCAAAGTAACCGCAGCTGCATATTCACCTTGAACTTAACCGCATTTGGCATGTGCCGAGGGTTCCTCAGGGCTGAGTCAATGATGTTGCATGCAGCGGTTATGAAATCTGCTGGCCTTTTTAAGGCAAGGAATTGGGTCCCCTCCAGCACAGCATGCTTCTTTTATCTCTCATTATTTTAAGCTGGGAGGTGCCCAAATGGGTGGGGAAGGAGAGGCAAGCCTAGATGGGTCAGGGAAAGATCTGTAAGCAGACACTTCCCATTCCTGCTGTAGTTCTCTAATGGGAGGAGGGATGTTTCACCTCGTTGGCTGATGAACTGCAAGAAAGTGATGGCAGCAGAGCCAGGGGAGAAAGCTCACTTGTTGGCCCACTCACACCCTTGGTCTCTTCTGATCCAGAACAGCCTACAATCTTGGAAAACTGGGGTTCACAGTAGGATGGCTAATTTCATGACAGCAGTGGATAGGTAGGCCTTGGATTCTATAATGGGAAAACTAAGGAGGTAATATACAATTTTTTCACAGGGGTTGAGAAATCTGAAATCTCTCCCAAAGACCATAAATGCGCACGTGTGCACACACACACACACACTTTTTGGGGAGTGCATGTCTGTCATGTATATGTACATAACGTAGTTGGGTTGACAATATATAAAGCACAAATATATATGTCTATAGCTTTAAGGAAAAATACTGTAATGTATTATGATGTGTTCTGATTGGTTGAATATACTGCAAGTTGCCATAAGAGGGAGCTATAGATCATGGTTTAACTCTCTCTCCCACTGAAGATCTCTCTTGATGCTGATACTGACTCTCTCTCTGACTGAATACGGACTGATACTGACTAACTCTGTTTACTTTGATATTCTGTTGATATCGAAGATTATCTGTTGTATTATGGTTTGATATTTGTCTGCTGTAAAAGACATGAAAAGGGTAAGAAGACTTTATAACTGGATACTGCTGGACTGTTAAAACGTGTATGACCTGGACTGTTTATTTGGACTGTGCTATTTCTTCAAGTAAACATTAACACAATTTGATGTGTCTCTGTGTGGCTGTGTATTTATTCATAACTGTACTCATATCCGTTTCCATGTGCATATCCTTGTTACACAAGGGTTACTCTGCATATATCCTAACAATGTCATAAAGCTATTTGGGACACAGCATCTACTTCTGATGCTGGGACATATCTACCATGGTAACTTAGATGCCTAGTTGAATATGATTTATAGCAGGGGTCTCCAACCTTGGCAACTTTAAGACTTGTGGACTTCAACTCCCAGAATTCCTCAGCCAGCTTTGCTTTAAGACTTGTGAACAGCTTTGCTGGCTGAGAAATTCTGGGAGTTGAAGTCCACAAGTCTTAAAGTTGCCAAGGTTGGAGATCCCTGGTTTATAGAGTTTACCAGCCCTTTAAGATTTAATGCAGCAGAAAGTATCTTCCCCTCCTCCCAACCCCAAATAATTATTTCTTCTAATTGAAAATTCAATTCTAATTGAATTTTTCCATAATGAATTTGTAACATACACAGTAAAAATCATTTTTTGTTTTTTGTTGTTCTTTCTTCTTTTCTTTCTTTCTTTCCTTCCTTCCTTTCTTTCTCCATCTCTGCCTCTTTCCTTTTTTGCATTTTGCTTGTTCTCTTTAGTCCATGTCATATCTTTGGCTCTGTGCCAAAACATGGTGAAATAATGAACCTCACTGTAATCATGTGAAACATTGTATAAAGTGGTGAACAGCTATCTTCAATCGCTTCATAAACAATTTAGAGGAGAGGAGAGATTGGGGTACCTATCAAATTTGCAGATGACACCAAGCCGGCAGGAATAGTCAACACTCCAGAAGACGGCTCAAGATACAGAAGGATCTTGACAGACTTGAACACTATCTAACAAAATTCTATTAAATCCTGTACCTGTCAACAGTGGTGTCCCCCAAGGGAGTGTTCTAGGACCAACTCTCTTCATACTCTACATAAATGACCTCTGTGATCATATTAAGAGCAACTGTGTTCTTTTCGCTGATGATATAAAGCTATTCAACACCACAGACAATACTGCTGACTATTCAAATAAATGGCTTCACTTATGTAGTCATCTCTGTCAGGACCTAGCCAAAAGGCATTAAGAGTTGTTAACCTAATCCTGCATAGCTTTTTCTCCGGTAATATCACACTACTAACTAGAGCATACAATACATTTGCTAGACCAATACTTGAATACAGCTCATCAGTCTGGAACCCATCGTATCTGATATTAACACAGTTGAGAAAGTCCAGAAATATTTCACAAGAAGAGTTCTCCACTCCTCTACTCATTACAGAATACCTTATGCCACCAGACTTGAAATTTTAGACCTAGAAAACCTAGAACTACATGCAGCCTTGGTCCGATCTAAGTATAGTACATAAAATTATATATTGCAATGTCCTACCTGTCAATGAATACTTCAGCTTCAACCATAACAATACAAGAGCACACAATAGATACAAACTCAAGGTAAACTGCACCAAACTTGATTGCAGCAAATACTACTTCAGCAATAGAGTGGTCAATGTCTGGAATACTCTACCCAACTCTGGTTTCTTCCCCTAACCCCAAAAACTTTAACCTTAGACCGTCTACTATTGACCTCACCCCTTTCCTAAGAGGTCTGTAGGGGGCGTGCATAAGCGCACCAACGTGCCTACCGTCCCTGTCCTATTGTTTTTTCTTATATGTATCCATTTCATGTATTCAGAAGTATATTTATACTTATACCTGTTATCATATAATTGCATGACAAAATAAAAAAAAACAAAAATAAAATAAAATGAACTTCAGTGGTGAGAAAAGTTAAGATTCTACATTTAGACAAGAAAAACCAAACACACGGGTACAGAATAGGTGGTACCTGGTTCAACAGCAGTAACTGTGAGAGGGATCTTGGGAGTCCTAGTGGATGTTCAAATATGAGTCAGCAGTGTGTGCAGCTGTCAAAAACACCAACACATTAGGCTGCATTAACATAGGGATAGAATCTAGATCGTGTGAAGTCTTAGAAGTGTGCAGTCCAGACTTCTACTGTATAGACATTTGGATTAAAAATGAAAAGATAGAACAAAGGATCGATGATTCCATTTCAGCTGTTGTTATGCAAGTAGAATCATGTGGATGTGGGGAAAATGAGATACTGTAAAAACAATTTTGAAAACATCCTTTATTTAAAGTGTCACATTAAATGACAACACCTAGCAACTCTGATTTAGAAAAAGCTAAACAGTCAAGCCTGGTTAGTGCATGTCTGCAGGCTATGCAAAAGATAATGGCTGCAATGGTGCAACTTAAGTTCTGCTTTTTAAAAAAATGTGCATTAAAATATATATTCCCTTTTTGTAACCCTTTAGTCTATTAAATTTGGGGTAGAGTCAGGGTGACCAGATGGAGGTGAGCATTTACTGTCTGGATGTCCTTCCTGATCCTATGTGGCCTTCACAGCGGGTAGTTTTTTCTTAGCACCCAAGTAGAGAAGCATCTGTTGCTACCTGGGACTGAACTCCCAAGTGGGAGGTGAGCCTCTTCACCACTAGATCACCACACCTCCAAATATACACAAACATGGTGGCATTTAGATCACACCGCTAGGCTCTAAGCTTGCTTGCTTGTTTTCTTGCAGACGTTTTATTACCCAAACTAATAAGACCATCAGTGCTAGTACTAGTAATGATGTTACTTAGTGTGGTTAATGAAAGGTCCACAAGAAAACAAGCAAGCTCAGAGGACCAAGGACCCCTCATGTCAATCCTGAGCTACAAATATTCTCCTTTGCATAAGTTCACACCATTGTGGTCGCCATCCTGTTTTTTGTGACCACAGTTCACAGGCAAATTTCCAAACTTGTGATTCAGTCAGGCTTCGGATCAGGCTTTTCTGCAGCCTTTGCTATTTTCAGCCAGAAATCACCGTTAAAATGACATAAACCAAGGGAAAGAGAAGATTGGACGGCCACTTCTGCGGATTCTGGTCTCACCTTTGACTCGGTAAAGTTTGCTGCTAAGCACCAATTGCTTGCTCTGGATTTCGTACTGAATTCACCCCCACCCCCGCTCAAAGTTCTTCTCGGTCCACGCACTTTGGACCTCGCGAGTTGGCGCTCTTTCTCATTCATCTCCACAGTACAACCAGACCTGGAAAGTACTACTAGCCCACTACCGATGCCGGGTACAACTGGACTTAAAAGAGGGCAAATTTCAGAATAGCCCGTTCAAATTGCAACAAGGACCTTCTGCTTATTGGGCTGCCGGCCCACCCCACCCACTTTGGAGAACCTCCACCTCCACCGCTGCCTGTTTTGGCAACCGAGGCGGCGCGTTAGCGGTTTATTAAGCCCACTGGCGGGCTTACTCTTTAGAGAGCCCACGGTGCTGTTAGCGGGGGAGCTACCTGCGAGCGCCATGCCGATGATTCTGGGCTACTGGGACATTAGAGGGGTGAGTTGCTCGGGCAAGAAAACGGGGTTGGCTTTGCTTTCCCCGGTTGCCGTGTAAGAAACTGGCCGCCCCTCCTGCAAGACGTTCCGTTTGAAAAGACGGGGAGACCCCCCCGGCTCCCCCCCCGCGCCCCAATATGGCCTTTCTTTGCCTGCTGGCAAATGGAAGGTGAGGCGGCGGACCCGTCGGGCTTCTCCTGACCTTTTTCCGGTTTCCGGCGAGGCCATTGCCAGCCTAGCTGCTTGCAAGACCAGCCGGGTTTGTCTTTGACACGGGCATTTGTTTCTGTGGGGAGGGGGAGGGCGAAGAGGCCTGCTTGGGTCTCCTGCAAAAAGCTCGCTTTTTTTCTTCCCGCGGGCCCTTTCCTTTGTCCCGGGAGAAGAGAGCGGTGTGCCCGACCTATTGAGTAAAATTGGCAGTTTGGGTCTAAATAAACGTTGCCGGAATTGCGGTGCAGAGGGGAAGGAGGGGTGGTAGGATAATATTCACGGTTAAAGCAAATTTAACTATTTATTTATTTATTTATTTATTATTTAATTAATTAATTAATTAATTAAATTAATTTAACTTATATGCCGCCCAACTCCCAAAGGACTCTGGGCGGCTCACAACAAGAAAAACACAGAGATGTTTTTCAAGGTGGCTTTTTACATTTCCCTTGCTACTTGGGTCTCACGGTGAAATCAGGTGATCATTCCTGGAGGAATATCTCTCTCTTCTTTTTGCTGTCCCGTAGATAAAGGGTGGGAAGGTAAGTTCAAGAAATTTGAATGAACAATCAAACTTCCAGACTCTAAATTACCTCCTGCCTTCCAAGATCACAGCTTAAAGTCAGTAGGAAATCTTTTTCTTTGTTATTTATTCACAAAAGAAAATCCGCCACCCAAGAAAGACATTTAGTGTGGTTCCTGGTCCCAAGGAGTTGCCTGCCCTGTATATGTGCAAATACAATGGAATTGGAAAAATGGGGACTACTATGTGTTTAAACTGTGTGTGGAACAGAAATTTCACTTATTTGTTACTGATGAGGTTGGAGAATATATAAGCCATCTGTCTGAACCATTGTTCCCCTTGGTTCCACCTATAATTATATTGATAAAGAAAAATAAGTTTTGTTGGAAGCATTGGAAAATATTGAAGGAGCTCAAATAACCATTAACAGGATTTCAGTAGCAGAGTTTCCTGCTCAAGCGGCTCTAATATTATCCAGCCTAAATAGAAGTGGTCCAAATAAGTTGGACTACAGTTTCTGTCATTCTGCCTGGCTATGCTGGGTGCGGAGAACAGGAATTGTCTTAATGTAATCTTAACTGGAGAGCAATGTGGAAGAGCAGGCTGCTTAGCAAATTTCGGGAACTGGTGCTGCCTTCTTTCCCTTCCATTTGAACCTTTTCCCCAGTGTGTACTTGGCGGGGAGTTGCCAATAAAGCTGTGTAACCTTATCATAGGTGTGGGAGGAGAACGGAGGAGCGTGTTTTGGAGCTCTGCCACAGGCAGCAAATGGAGCGGACAACAAAAGGCATTTTTCCTTTAGAAGGAGTGGATGGTCCAAAAGAGAGGAAAAGAAGTATATAGAACCAAACAAAATAACAAGAGTTTGAAGCAGCACATCAAGACAAAGCAGAATGTAAAAAGTTGCTGGCCATTAAAAAGAAAAAAAATCTCATAGAGAGCAGATTTAAAAGCAAAACTGGCATAGACTAGAATAAGAGAGTTGGAAGGGACCTTGGAGGTCTTCTAGTCCAACCCCCTGCTTAGGCAGAAAACCGTGCACCACTTCAGACAAATGGTTATCCAACAACTTTTTAAAAAACTTCCAGGGTTGGAGCATCCACAACTTCTGGAGGCAAGTTGTTCCACTGATTAATTGTTCTAACATAAGCATAAGAAAGATGTATAATAGTAATAATATAGAGCATACTACATAGATAATAATAGAGCAATAGGCCATAGTAATTGAATGGTAATAGTATAAATATATATTGAATAGCATTATATAAATTATAGTATATGGAATAGTAATCATATAGTAATTATCATAGCAATGGTATAAAGATAATTGCTTTTATATGTAAATTTTAAAAAATAAAACATCTCTCCAACCCTTATGGAGAGGTGCAAAGAAATCATCTGCCCAGAATTGCAAGAATGTTTAAGGATAAATCGGGCAAATGTTGGAAATGTCATCAGATATCCGGTTCATATTACCATATGTGGTGGACATGTTCAGATGCAAAAGGATATTGGACTAAAATTCACACATGGTGTGATGACCCAGAGTAGCTCAGCAATGGAATAAACTCCAAAATATAACTCAGTCCTTTAATGCCTTCACTGTATAATTAGTTCTGGGGTGGGGTGGGGAAGTCAAAAGAATATTTCAAAAAGCAAAAAACACAGTTTGTATTTTAAAATGCTGATAACAAAGAAGAAACCAAACAAACCACCTCAATTTAGTCCCTCGACAGTCCAGGGTAGATAAATGCCCGCTTCAGGAAAACAAACTAACTACTGGAAGAACGCCAAACAAGATAAACCTTTAAGCAGCAAACGTTAACCTTGACTCCAGCAGCCGGACTACCCATGTTTGGACTTAAATACAGAGCTCCCAGCTGCAAGCCCTGAGGAGGATCATGGCCTCCTCCTCCCGAGTAGAGCACACTTTGATCTGATCCTCTCCTCCCTGCATGCTCTAGGGTGGATAGGAGATGGGCCTGGATCCTCCTCAGAGGGCTCAGCTGGCCTCTGCTCTTCCCCAGCCTCCTCCACCTGCTCTGGAGCCACACTCCCACACCCTGCCGGCTGCTCTTCCTCTTCCTCAGAGTCAGTCTCCAACTGGGGCGTGACACATGGCTGGAAAAAATGATAAAACAGCATATAGACTTCAAACCAGAGATATTTTTATTGTGAATCATACCGGAAACATACAATAAAGAACTGAATTACTTGATTGTAAATGTTTTAATAGCGGCTAGAATTGTATTTGCTAAGAATTGGAAAAATGAAAAAGTACCTATGCAGGAGGAAATTATCAAGAAAACTATGGACTGTGCTGAAATGAGTAAATTGACATTTGAAATTAGAGAACAAGAAGATAAACAATTTTATCTGCTTTGGGATTTGTTTTATCAATGGTTGGATAAAAAGACATGGTAATGTAATAGATTAGGAAATTTTACAACATATTTAATAGATTGATATTAGAATATAAATATACATAACCTTTGGGTGAAAGTAATACAAATCTTATAATGAAAGAATATCTCATATTAAATGATGAAATAAATAGATTAGTCATGAATGATTAATAACTGATAAATATATAAGCATATGTTAGAGTGATAATATGAGAATTTATATAAATTGTGAGTGATGACTATGAAAGGATAGCACAAATGATGTGTAACCAACTGACACACTGTATAAAATGGAAGATAGTTTTATGTTTTTTATGTATTTGTTTGTTTATGTTTGTCTTAAAAAAAAAATCATCTGCCCAGGGTCAGTGGTGTTGTGTCTTGAGTCTGGATCAGTCTAATTCTGTGATGGCAAACCTATGGCACGCGTGTCACAGGTAGCACGCAGAGCCATTTGTGCAGGCACGTGAGCCCCATCCAAACTTACCTGCAGTGCGCATGTGCGCGCTTCCCAGCTGATTTTCAGTCTGTTTGAGGCCATTTTCACCTCCCAGAGGCTCAAACGAAGCATCTGCAGCCTCGGGAGGCCAAAAAATGGGCTTTCCAGAAATACCGGAAGTGCCAAAACAGGCTCATTTTCAGCCTCCCAAGAGTGCAGAGGCTTCCTTTGAGCCTCCGGGAGGGCGAAAACAGCCTCAAACAGATGGAAAATCAGATAGGAGGTGCACACATACACAGTGCAGGCAGTGGGTTGCAGGCAGTGGGTTGGGATTTGGGATAGGTAGTTAGGAATTGAGAGCTGTCCCCTTAAGGGAATGCATCATGGTAAATGTAGTTAAGGTATCCTGGGAAATGTCCATGTCAAGTGGTCACATCTGTAATCCTGATTGGTCACTAAACTGTCCCTTGTGGGGTCCCTTACTCTAGCCTGAATCTTATACCATGCAGTTGCTACAATCATCATAAGGATGAGAGTTTAATATCTTTCTACACCACGATTCAGAAATGCAAAGGATTGGACATTAAGAAGAACCTCATCATAACTGTGAGTTGACAGGATGCCTGATGAACCAATAAAAAAGACTTTGTATAGATGCTTTGTGGAGTTGCTCTGTCTGCTTTATACCCATCCAGAGCGTAATAAGCAGAACAGTAGAAAGATATTAATTAATCTTGATTCCTGGAAGATGCAAAGATCTCCCTGAGTAGAACGATATTATAATCTTGAGTCTTGGAAGCAGTAAAAAGATGCAAAGATTTGCAATCCCGTAGTAAATGATGGTCTGGTTTCTCTCAATATAAAGTCAGTTAATTTGGAGTCTTAACAGTAAAGAATTATTGCTGTATCGGAATCCCTGTGAAGAATAAAAGTAATTTGGATTTTGTGATAAAGACTAAGGTTTTTTTTAAAATTCATATTTATATGCCACCCTTCTCCGAAGACTCAGGGCAGCTTACAATTTTTGGGATACAACCCAATGCGCGCAGCAATAGCCTTCATTCCATTGTATATGCTTGCTTATTACTAAGGGGCATTTTTACAAAGTCAGGTGCCCCCAACAATCTTGGGTCCTCAATTTACCTACCCCAAGAGGATGGAAGGCTGAGTCAACCTTGAGCCTGGTGTTATTCGAGCCTGCACTAATTGCAGGCAGCTGGAACTAAGTGCTAGGCATTTAACAGCCTGCACCACCAAGGCTCCTTGAAGCCAGGAATAAATGTGCATGCTATTCCTTTGTACCTCTCTCTCAAACCTCTCATTGTGGATGCAGGAAGGGGCAAATTCCCCCTCCCCTCTCTTCAGCAAAAGAAGCCTCTTTGTCTCAAGTTACATCTGCTAGCTCACGAAGAACTAATTTGCAAAACAAAGAGAAGAGCCAGGTATTACCATGTTACCCTGTCTTTCCTCAGTTACTACCTACAAACTCCTTTCAAATGCAGATGATGAGTAAAAGTAGAACCTTCCTGTGTTCTAAAAAAGAAAAAAGCTAAAATCTGCTCTGCTCATTCAAACTGAAAAGCTCATTTTTTAAAGCTCTGTGCTTCAGCTCAGAGGCAATAAAGGAGCCTCTCCAGCTATTTTTTTACAATCACTCTGGGCATTTTATTGGGGGTCATAATTCATTAGTTTAAGGACCATCTTCAAAGCAAAGATGAACCAATAAAAAAGACTTCATATAGAAGTGGAGTTGCTCTGTCTGCTCTATACCCATCCAGAGCGTAATAAGCAGAACAGAACCCATGACAAGCACCTGGTTGGAACACTGAATATATGTTTTTGCTTTATCAAACATAAGTATGCCTTCATAGTTTTGAATTGCTTCTTCCTCTAGGCCCAAGGGGATCTTTGGCTAGTTACCAAGTGTGAAATCTGATCTTGGCAAAGAGGAAGGAATGTGCAAATCATTGTGGGAAGAGTTCAGCCCTAAGAAAGAAGAAAAGTTGAGAAGAAACTCAAAATAACCAGGGGTGGGTTTCTACTGGTTCTGTCCAGCTCTGTAGTTCTGAAGAGCAGCAGACATAGAACCGGTTCTATGTGTGCTGCTGTTTTGGCCCGCCCGCCCACCCGGGCTCTTACCTGATCTTTATTTCCAGCTTTTTCAACTTCAGCGAGGCACAGCTGTGGTGGAAAAGCAGGAAGAAAATGTTGTTTCAAACGCTGTTGGCAAAGATTTACCGGCGCGTGCATTGTAAATCACCACGAACCGGTAGTTAACCCTGTCGGATCCCACCCCTGAAAATAACCCTGCCTTGATTTGCTTGGTATGAGATGGATTAGTGAGAAAATCTTGATAGAGGCTTTCAAAGTGGCTGTCATTCTACCCAGTAAGAATAAATAGCATTCCTGAAATCTCAACTGTCAATTTCTTGGCCCTGTTTACCTCAACGGGCTCTCATCGGATCTCTTCACATCTTGTGAAAAATACTTGAGGATGTTAATTTTACCGCAGCCATCTGATGGCTGGTTTGCTTGTTTTCTTTACAGCTTGCCCATAGCATTCGATTGCTACTTGAATACACGGGAACATCTTATGAAGATAAGTTATACAGCTGTGGAGAAGGTTTGTGTGCCTTGCCGAATTTCATTTGTGCTCCATCGTGTTTCCTTCTGTTACATTCAATTTATTGAATGTAAATATTAGCTCAGCTCTTCATTCAAAAGAAATTACATTCATTTCTAGCTTCTGGGTATTCCCAAGAATGTGATAAACGCATTCTTGTTCTACACAAATGTATAAAAGGTTAGAGTAGAAGAAAAGCAGAGTAAATTATTTCAGTATTCCTTAAGTTACCTAAGATAGGGTGGTACACCCAATAATTAGATGGGGCTGTTCATTGAAGGCTGGTCTGTTATACAACTGTTGTATTGGAACTTTTCCAGATAATATCTCTAGTGCAATGTTATGGGCCTCTTTCCACAGCCATTAACTTAAGAAAATTTCCCTTTATATCACAACAGGCTCCTTATATCCATTCATCATCTCAGGCAGCTTCCTTCTTTTGGAATATGTTGCTGTTAGAACTGGGTTCATCCAGATTGCCATCTCATCAGGGAGACCTCTGGTTCATAATAATGTTTGGGTGCCTTATCAGTAAATGATTCTAATATACCTATCCCTTTAGCTATTTGTTGCCAAAAATTGTATAACTGGGGGAGCATGCAGAAATAATAATTTTGTTCAGCATTGTACACATTTCATGCTCTTGAGTTGGCTTTAGGTGAGTCCTATTGAGTATAATAGTGATCTGCTAATGAAAGTTGCAAGTCAAGGATGTTGCATAATCTTTATTGTTAACAATTGCAGGCTTCTAATCTAGGAGAATATCTCCATTTATCTCTGCTTATTCTTGGTTTCTCTCTCTCTACTTGGATACCAAGGCACTTGAGGGCCTCACCTTTTCCCATTCCTTCTCTCTCTAACCTTGCTTTTTTTGCACTTATGCCCCTGCACTGTTCTGGGGGATTTCTTTGTTTTACTTGCAAGTTACTTTCAGGTCAACCTTAATATGATAGGTATTAAAAGATGTGGGAGAGATTTTGGTGTTATAGGATATTCCATGATAGCTTGAGGTGCTTCCTCCCACCTTTTATATATGATGTTGGGCTTACACATCCAAGAAAGATTAGTTTTTAATTTATAGGAAAACAGTAGAAAGGATTGGCACTTGGAGTTACTTTGTAGCTTTGGTGTTCTCCACTTCGGTCCCGCATTGCAGTATTGGACTATAGCTTCTGGATTTCCATCTAATGAAATGTATGTTTAGAATTAACTTTTGGTTGGCTCCCCGGATGATTTGTTAGGCAATGGTCATGGTTGGTCATCATTTAGCTAACATTTGCAGTGAATTACATATTACCCGTGTTTCCCCAAAAATAAGACCAGGTCTTATATTAATTTTTGCTCCAAAAGATGCACTGGGACTTATTTTCTGGTTAGGTCTTATTTTTGGGAAAACATGGTACTAAATGCGGCCATCTGGCTGACACTCGTAACTGGGGCTTATTTTTGGGGTAGGGCTTACATTACGAGCATCCTGATAAATCATGCTAGGGCTTATTTTGCAGTTGGGTCTTATTTTCAGGGAAACATGGTAGTATATACACATGTATATCCCATCTGTATAGTACTAAAACTTTCATGTCTGCAACTTTTAACTGGCCGAAATGGTGCATCATAGGGCAAAACCTTTTCAATCAAGGTACCTCAAATGAGCTAACTTACAGACTACTGGGAGCCATTATTCCTGTGGGAATGAAATTTTGGAAAGTTCTTGCCATTTGATACCATTGTGCTGCTGCTGTTCAGTGCTGCTGTTGTGGTCATGTGATCCTCATTTACAGTGTTCTCTGACATCTTCCCACAAGTCAGTAGGGAAGCCTGGGAAGTTTGTAGGGGGGAAGGGTGTCGATGGGAATTGTAGGATCACAGCAGCAATTCTGAACAGGCTGTTCCTATTGGCAGCCAGCCTATATTACATCAGCACCAAATTCTCTTTTTTCAAATAGGGCATCTAAATCTGAGAAATAAGACAACTGTAATTATTTATTGTGACAAATATTTATGAGGGTTTCCATTTGTCCAGCTGGGAAGAATGATTTCTCCATGTGGCTTGATCTTGCCAGATTGGTCCCTTGAAACAACTTGTAGAATGTTAACATGATGTTCTGAGGAATATTCTTGGTATGAAACCGAGAATTAAGATGAGCCACAGAAGTCTCACAATATATTTAACTGGGCCAGCTGAAGACTTAATGTCTGTTAACAGCATGCTAAGCTTGGATTGCTTACCTCTGTTAATTTTTGTTTTGTGATTTGGTGTGTTATATAAACCTAGTCCATTTAATTACCTTATGGTTCAGTGCAATGGACGTATTCCAAAAATTGGATTAATTCAGTAACCAAGCTGTGCTTATCATGCAATCAATCATTTTTTAAAAAAATTCATATTTATATGCCACCCTTCTCCGGAGACTCAGGGCGGCTTACAATTTTTTTTGGAGCACAACTCAATGCGCTCAGCAATAGCCTTCCTTCCATTGTATATGCCTGCTTATTACTAAGCGGCATTTTTACAAAGTCAGCTTATTGCCCCCAACAATCTTGGGTCCTCAATTTATCTACCCCAAGAGGATGGAAGGCTGAGTCAACCTTGAGCCTGGTGGGATTCGAGCCTACAATAATTGCAGGCAGCTGGAACTTAAGTGCTAGGCATTTAGCAGCCTGCACCACCAAGACTCTTCATTGAATGGCAGAGGTAATGCAGGAGGGGGGGGGATTTGCCTAAAATTGTCAGCATTTGGTATGGTACTTGCTATAACTGGGTCAGGAAAAGCATGCACTTTTTGGCATTTTCTAAAATTGATTGCTTTGTCTAGTGAAAGGTAAACTATTTGCATCTGATTTAAAATGTCTGGTTGTCTGAACTTTCTATCTCCCATTTTTTTTACCAGCTCCTGATTATGATAAAAGTAAATGGATGAGTGAAAAAGAAAAACTGGGGCTGGACTTCCCTAATGTAAGTAACTATATGTATAATGGTTGGGAAGTATATCTTAATCTGCTGTTTTCTATGGTATTCATAGATGAGGACTTGGATAAAGAGGATAGCTGAAGGACAATTAGGGAGCAATCGTGTGAAAGCCTAATATTGCAAAGGTTTGTTCTTAAGTAGTTCATTCTGTTTATTTTCCAGCTTCCATACTTAATTGATGGCAAGACCAAATTGACACAGAGTAATGCTATTCTCAGGTACATCGCACGCAAGCACCATCTGTGTACGTATACCTGAGCTCTTTTGGAAGCTGAACTGGCTGATTAAGACCTGTTTCTGCTGCCCAGCATTTCTCATCTCTCTATACCAGGGGTATCAAACTTGATTTCATTGACGGCCGCATCAGGGTTGTATTTGACCTGGGGGATGTGGCTGGGGGGGGGGCATGGCCAGCATGACATTGCTTGTTTTGGAGCTGCCTATGGTGGCCCGAGCACTCTGCCAGCAAAAACTGGCTCCCAAACTCTGTTTTTGGCTGCAATGGTCTCCTGCAAACGTCTCCCAGCAAAAACAGGGCACACACGGCCTTCACAAGCACCATTTTCAGCTGGGATGGTCTTCTGCATCCCTCTATCAGAGAAAACAGCTTGGGAGGGCCATGCATAGCTCTCCCAAGCTCCATTTTCGCTGGCAGAGGCATCATGGGCTGGTCCTTTGCTATTTCCAGGACAGCCCCAAGGACCAGCTCTAAGCACCCCATGGCCCGGATTTGGCCCCCAGGTCTTGAGTTTGACACTCCTGCTCTATACTCTCTGCAGGTGGTGAAACTGAGGAAGAACTTATCAGAGTGGACATGCTGGAGAATCAGGTGATGGATTTCCGTATGGCCTTGGTGATGATTTGCTACAATCCTGACTTTGTAAGTTGAGTCACCTTCATTTCCATTTTCTAATAAACGGGAATAAAGAACTGATGCCATGTAATGCTGTACAAACTAAATACTGGATCCAATTATATAGAAAACATAATTACTGGGTGTGTATCTGAAAGTTTCTTGTGGCAAGTGTATAAAAGTGATACCATATGCCAATATCTGTGTCTATTTTCTGGGAATCAAGATGGAGAGGGTTTTTTTTCCAAATTTTTTTATTATTTTTAGACAAACATACACAAACAAAACATAAACAAATATAGACATAAACATAAAAGTTCTTTTTTTGAGAACAGTATGCTCCGAGTCATCACTTCTCCATACAGATATAGATTCAATTACTCACTGATCTTATATATGCTAATCCATTTCTCATACCAATTTTCACTATTTCTTTCCATAGTTTTTCCCCTTTCTCTACCTTCTATAATCTTATTTCAATTATTCCATTCCTTTTTAGATTTAATTACATTTCTTTTTCCAGTTTTCAATATCTTTCCAATCAATATTTTTACACTTTTATCTGTTTACAATTTTATACTATCTTATAAAACATATTTTGCCCTGTGATTGCCAATCTGGAGATTAACACCTCTATCTTTTTAAATTGTTATCCATTCTAATTATTATTTAACATTTAAATTTCACCTTTACAGTTATTACCTTTATTTCACCTCTATTTTATAACATCTAACTATTATCAATCAGATTCTGCTTGGTGCATTCCTTTACAAATACCCATTAAATTCTTAACAAAGAAAAAAGAACACACACACATATATAACAATAATAACTAAGGTAATTATTTCTATTCAAATTCAATTCAGCCATTAATTCATTTCTATTTAAAATATTTCCTTTTTGTTACCATTTAACATCCACATCACTATATTTCAACCACAAAGAACAATATTAAAGCATTCCATACTTCTTTTAATTTTTATACTTTTTAAAAATTATTAAAAGCCTTATTCTCTTATCCTCTTTACCTCGTTTACTTATTGAAGAAAAAAAATACACATCACTTTAATCACCTAAAACATATTCTAACTTCTTTCTATTTCTAATAGAACCATGTACCCTTGCAGAATCCTTTCTTTAAGTTAAGTTTTAACCATTATCTCTATGCCAAATTGAATTTATGCCTTTAAATCCTGTGTACTTTCCTTGTTGCTGTACATCTTGATTCAGTCTTTTGTAACTTCTTTTCTTTTCCATCCTTCCCTCTTCTTCTCCCCTCCCTTTTTATTTCCTTTTCTATCTAGTTCTCCCTTCTGCGATCCTCCCTTCTGATTCCTTATAGTATTATAATTACTTTTCAGTTCATACTTTTTTTTGGTTGCTGCTTCAAATCTTAGATTTTTAACTTTCTTTCCCCTTTTCCCCTTTTTCTCTTTCCCCTTTTTCTTAAGCACCCTTAAAGTTATTAAATCATTAAAGATGGCTTCTTCTTTGTCCCGCCCTTCTTGCTCAGCCAGTTCTTCCTGTTGTTCCGCATATTTCAGGATCTCCATTTCTATCAATTGTGCCTCTTCTTTAAAGTCTTTAAGTAGCATTTTTAATTCTTCAAAAAGTGATGACATTTTGAAAGGATTTTGTTTTAAAAGCAACCCCAATTAGTTTTAAAATCCACTGTCCAAGATTCAGGAGTCCTCCAAAAATCCAAAGCTATTGTTAGCCACCCCGAGTTCTTTTTGGAGAGGGGGCGGCATACAAGTCAAATTAATAAAATAAATAATAAATATTTAAGTCCGTGATATCCTCCATTTCCAGACTCCACCCTCTTTTTACTCTCTTCCTTTATTTTCTTTCTTTTCTCACTTTCACTTTTCAGGGGCTTTATCGGCTTGCAACAAAGTTTCAGTTACAATATTTTTTTCAAGTCTTGTCACAATTTCACTCTCAATGCTATTCTCGTATTAACATTCAAAGTCCTACAGGCATGGGTCCGGGTACTTACGGAACGACTCCTGCTGGCATTGAATACCCCACCCTGTAAAGCAACAGAACTGGGACTCCTCGGGGTGCCGTCTGCGACCCAGTGTCCCATGGCGGTGACCCGGGGGAGGGCCTATTCTGTGGCAGCTCCCACTTTGTGGAACCAGCTTTCCCTGGGGCTCCGGCTGGCCCCCGATCTTTGCACCTTCCGCCATGATCTAAAGACCTGGTTATTTGCGCAGTCCGGGCTGTGATGACCTCTGGGGGGGGGCTGACTTTGGCTTTAAACTGTGGGGTTTTAATTTGGATTTGACTTGTTTGGTTTAATATGGTTTTAGTTAAATAATTTATTGTGTGGTTTTAGTTGTTAGCCACCCTGAGTCCTTTTTGGAGATGGGGTGGCATACAAGTCAAATTAATAAAATAAATAATAAATATTTAAGTCCGGGTGATATCCTCCATTTCCAGACTCCACCCTCTTTTTACTCTTCTTCCTTTATTTTCTTTCTTTCTCTCTCTTTTTTAAAAAGAAAAATTCTTTAAAATTATTCACAGATCTTTATCCCTTTAACACTTTATTTTCAGCTGACAAAAGCCTGTTAATGTCAAAGTGGATTGATATCCGTTTCTTATACCAAGATATTCCAAACCATTTAAAGCTACCAATATTAGAGGAGAAGAAAAAAAACACCAATTCTTTTTCCTTTCACTTTTCTTCACCGCTTTAAAAGTCTTTTAAAATTAGTATTGTTTTTACTGTTCCGCCAGGTGCCTTAGATAGATGTTTTCAGTTTCAAACCCGGTCTGTCAAACTTTCTCTTTCAAACTTCCTCCTGCACTATCTTGTCCGGTAGAATTCTTCTTTGAGGTGGCCATTTCTGGCCACCGCTGCAACCGCCTTCGGGAAAGGGAAAAAAAACCAGCTGGGGAGATGAGATGCGGTTCTCCTCGACCCTGCTGGTGGCTCCCCCCTCTTCACCTCTATGGGGCGGCTTACCCCCGAAGCCAGCCGGCTTGGGGCGCTCTGGCGGCGAGCATAGATCGAAACTGTTCACAGTCGCAGATTTCGGTCTGTCTCCGAAGAATCCCAAACCAGATGAGAGGGATTTTTTTTAAGGGCTATTGTCTGTATTGAGAATTTGGAAAGGTCTACATGTGAAGCCTCCAAATATAAACCTCCCAGTTAATGATATTGATATTT